>OV839567.1:144129255-145405145 GCA_929447395.1 Epistrophe grossulariae | reverse complement strand
TTCCTTAAGTGGACCCGCATAAGTAGACGTGCTCACAACCCCAGAGTGTTGTGACTCTGTTTCCAGATCAGTCTTAAGACTTTCCTGATATTTGGCTGTATGAGTTGTGTTATGATTAAGTACTTGTGATGTGGCTGTAATTGTGTCTAAATTGGTTTCTAGTAGACTGGGTTGAAATTCACCGCAGGTTATATCAATGTAGTTGCCTGATAATGTAGTTGGGGCTGTGATGAGGGTTGCTGCTGTTGTTGTTGGCGCTGTTGAAATGGTAACTGATGCATCCGCATTCGACTTAAATTCAATTGTGGTTGAGATTGCCTCCTCGCTGCCGTCGATAAAGCATCGTAATGATTTGTCGCTGTCATAGATGGTGTTGTTATTGATGATGTTATTACTTTTGAGGGCTGAACTCGGTTGCTCGTTAACGGGTGCATTAGATTCCCCAGGCTGCGTCGTGTGAACCGTTTCAATCGTTCCTTCGTGTAAGATTTCTTTAACCCCTATTTTTTTGTGGAAAAGATAAATACATGTTAGCGTTGTCATTGAATATTATTTAAAATAAGATTGTAATAAATTTCATGGAAACAAAAAATTTTAAATTAAAATAAATAAACAAGCAGCCAGGACATTTTTATTTAATTCTTTTTTTTTTGTGAAAGAACGGAGCACGACTGGAACTAAAATGCTTTTAGCCAACAACTGTTTTGGAATGCATGATTAACGTGGCTACAGTTCTAGTGCTAATGTGTTTAGTGAGAATTGATAGTGAAATTATAATTTTAAATTTAGTTTTAATTTTTTTTAATATCTTGCATGAACAGGGTTGTTTCCAATGGATTTGATACATATAAATATGTATTAGTACCTAAAGTAAAGTGGGTCAAGGTATGCAAGTAGAAATAACTTTTTGGACCTGTGGGTAAAATGAAATTAAATCAGTATTTTTAGATGAGAACCATTCACTAGTGCACCTTCTTGCACTAACAACGGTTTACTGCTTAGTTCATTGGCCCCCAGGAAATGACACCCTGAAGGCACCATACAGCTGCAAGTATGGATACAAATGTCAAGAAGATGAGCTAGCCGACGCAATTATACGAAGTCCTAAAGTTCTGTTGCTTAACGATGTAATAAAACCCGCTCACGCAGACGAGCTGGTAGACTTAGATATATTATCTCTACCGCGTAGTAAACGATGGCGAGTAAAGGTAGTAAGTGGGTCTGCTATGATTCACGTACATAACTCGTTCGAGAACCTTGGTAATTAATTGGTATAAGTAAAGTCAGTGTAAATCAAAAGGAATGTTTAAAAAACCGACAAAAAACAATAGATTCTTCGCATGGAGAAGAAGATTGGGTAAGGAACTACACGTGTCGTTCAGAATCATCAAGATAGAAATTAGAATGGGACAACCCAAGGTCACTTGCCCAACTTAAGATTATAACTTAATTTTCAACTGTAGAAGGCAGCTAACATAAACCGGTAGACACATTATTTTAGGCCCGTTTGCTGATACTACACATAACGAGTTAAGTTGAACTTAAATTCTTAAGGGGTACTTTTTCCATGCCATTAAGGGTGGGTTGCTGATACTACACATAACGATTTAAGTTGAACTTAATTTCTTAAGTATCACTTTATGACATGGAAAAAGTACCCCTTAAGAATTTAAGTTCAACTTAAATCGTTATGTGTAGTATCAGCAAACGGGTCTAAGTGATACTTAAGAAATTAAGTTCAACTTAAATCGTTATGTGTAGTATCAGCCAACCTCCCTTAATGTCTCAGAACTATCCCCGAATCGTAGTACCACTAGAAAAAGAATAAAATATGGAAACCTTGAAAATTTTTAAAATAAGTATAAATTTTTATGACGTGCTAAATTCGTGCGGCAATCCGAATTATGCATTATGCAATTTTTGTAACTATTTTGCAGAGCATACATTCTAACGTATGGTGCTGCGATGTTTTATTTTTTGTTTTTTTTTTTGCTAAGCTGTTTAAGGCTTCAAATATCAACAATTGGCAAACTATGAAGCATGCAAAACAAACGAAAGATTTTATAAAATAAATTGGAAATAAATTTAAAAAAAGAAAGAAATAAAAAAACAAAACAAAAAAAATAAAATAAAAGTACTACCACACAACAATTTTACACCAAAATGTGGAAAACTTACTAAAATCCAAATATTGATTGAAGTTATGATCATTGGATCCAAGGTTAGCAAAAATATTAGTAGTAGTAGTAGTTGTTGTAGTAGTAGTAGTAGTAGTAGTATTATTTATAAAATTAGCATTGGTTACATGGTCATTAGTTGGTTTATCAAAATCATTTAAGCATTTTTTAGTGCGACACGTGCCAGTTACAAAAACAGAAGGATTGCATGGTGGTAACAACATAGATGACAACAAAGACGCCGGCGATGACATCGTGATAAGATCATAAATTTGCGGCGGTGTTTGATGTTGAAGAACATCGATTGCAAGCAAATCGTCAGCGTGTGATTGTTTAACAGTGATAATTGTAGCAGCATCCGTTTGGGTAGTAGGTACAGTTGAAATAAGTGACGATGACGACGATGGTGACGGTGTTGCGAAACATGGAGAGGAACAGGAGGAATCAAGATTTATTTTATCAAGATTAGCCACCACCACTAGTTGGTCTAGGTCCAATAGTAAAGTGTGTGCTTGTGATGCTGGACACAATTTTCAATCATGAGAGATAGTTAAAAAAGTAAATAAAAAACAAAGAAACCGAAATAAACAAAACGTAATGTTTTCTATTTTCTGTTGTTTTTTTTTTTTTGTTCAAATCTTTTTTGTTTGTTTTCTTAAAGAAGGGTTTTTTTTAGGAATTTTGTTTTTTTTCGAGATAAAGATTAAATTAAAATAAACATACCATTTTTTTGGATCGAAATGAAACAAACTTGAAGCGGTTATGTTATGTTTTGTTTTTTTTTTGTTCAATAAAAAGTTTTGTTATTTTTTATATTTTTGATTGAAAATAGAACGGAAATTAAGATTATAATTAAATAACATTAAAATAAAAAGAATTAAAAATAATTACTTTTGCGTAAAGAGCACAAGAAGCTGTTTTACTGGAACTGCAATTCTCATATGTGCGGGAGCAGAAGAAGAACATGAAAGATCCATGCACTGCATCGCTTCAAGGAATTTTGTAAGAATAATTAAAATGTGTTTTTTTTTTCTTTTTTAATTGAACCTGAATAAAATGATATTTACTGTCGAATATGGAAATTTAAATAATACAAAATCCTTAAGATCATTATTCGGAGAGAAATCATAGAAAATAGAAAGAAACCGAATGTACAGCAAAATTTTGTGTGTGGCTGGTTTATTCAAATGCATTTGCCAAACAATAAAACCTAAATTGGGAAAAGATATGGCTGTGAAGGAAGCTATGGTCTGGTTCGCCTCTAAATCACGGCAAAAGTTTTTCTATATAAAATTGAACAAATAAAGACCAAGCGCAAAAAAAGGAGTCTAACTCCAGCCAATATAAACTTGATTGTAACTCAAATCTTTAATATTAATATGATGGTGCAAAGCTTGGCAGCCTAACTGCAAGTGTGTTATCGCACGTTGAGAAATTTGTTTCGGAGTACTCTCTGATTTGTTAAGCAAGAATGAAGTGGGCCGAATCAAAATGGTTAAGATGAGAAGCACTTTTCATGACATGAGAGTTGGGAAAGGCTGGGAATCGAAACCAAACCTCTGGTATGATAGTCCAACGCACCATCCATAACACCACGGAATAGCTTAACAAATAAAAATATAGAATAAAATAAATTAAATTTCAACCAGGTGAGTGACTTAAAACTCTCAACCATTCCTGCGTACGTATTATTGGCAGGAATGCAAGGGACCTACAATTTCTGAATTCCGAGCAGTTAAAGTGAGATCACACAGACAATTTATGAATTGCTAAAACAACGATAAAAATACATATTTCTTAAATATGAAATTGTTGACGAGCATTAGATAAGGCAAACAATCGAAATAAAAACCATGACTTAAGTCGGAACCACACTTATCTCGTGTGGTGTGTTGTAGAGTGTTGTGTAGGAATCAATCTTTTTCCGATTGCGCCATACCACGATGTGTCGGAGATATATTTTTCTATCGGTAAGAGAAGAAAGTGCTCAGGGAAAAGAATAAGTAAAAGTGAAAAGAAACATTGACAGTTTACAACAGAAAATTCTGATTATTGCGCACAGTCGGCTCCACAACACAACACACGAGGTAGGTGTGAGTCTGGTTTTAGGCTCGTTTGCATTGTGAAAACTACACCAACCACAACCCCGGAAATATTTACAAAAGAAATGCATAGTGCTTTACGACTTAATTAGTACCACTTTGCTCATAGAATCATAATTTTGTGTTATTTGGTGAGGCCTAAAAATATCTTGTTTTATATGATTTAGACGAAAGAAATATTCATATCAAAACAGGACACCATGACATATCTAAGTCATGTAATAAATACTGATACCAATCTTAACCCAACCATATATAATAAAGCATTTGTTGCAAGTCTTCTTGTTTACCGCTATTAAGCTAGCTAGTTTTATGCTTTATTATCGTGGAAAATTTTTTTTTTGTTTTTAGTCGTTTACAGTCCTGTAGTGGGGTGATACGAAAGCCCCATTGTTGTGATTGCTCTTCACAAGTTTAACATGGAAAATAGTGATATATTTCGGACCTTGCGACCTCAGAATCACGCGTAGTTTTGGGTATTTTACGGTGAAGTTGTTTGAGGATACTGTTGGAGTACATGACATGACATGAAAGATTCGGCCGACTGTAAGGACTCCACTTGCCATCATAGCCGTCATAGCACTGACAAAACAAAAAATTCTTATCGCGAGAGATGAGTATTTCTCAAAAATCAATGTCTCTCATCATTAAAGAAAATTTGGGACTCTGTTCATATAAAAAAACATTCTTGACAGCTGCGCACTGAAGCAAAAATCGAAAGTCATGCTTAACCAGTACGCGAAGAATGCTCACAGACAGATTTTGTTTACTAACAAAAAATCTTCACCATCGAAGAATCGTTTAGTAAACAGAATGATCAAGTATATGCTCGAACATCAAAAGAAGGGTCAGAACTCATTCCGAGGGTTAAAAGAGGCCACCATTCCACAAATGTAATGGTTTAGTGACCATGGGGGCGTTGCCGATCTTCGTTTTTGTAAGAGAGGACTAAAAACTTTTGCAAAAATTTACCAAACGACCTTTTCTCATTAAATCTCATAAAAATGTTCGCCAATAAGCCATGGACATTCCAAAAATATTCTGTCTCAGTAACAATTTTCCGAACCGGATAATTGACCACCTCGTAGTCCAGACCTCAACCCGTTCGATTACCAATTGTGGTTCGTTTTAGGGGGAATAGCCTGCTCTAGTCAACACCCAAATATTGAGTCATATGAGTTAACCCTTGTCCGTGCAGCGAACAATTTTCCCATGAATAAGGTACGTCCTGCGATCGATGATTTGCCAGGGCGTCTTAGGTCGTGTATTAATACCTATTTGAATGATGTTTTTTATGATTAGTAGCTATTGAATAAATAATATACCAAAGTTTTTGAAAATATCACGCATTATCATTTGGAATTTATTTTTCCTTTTATCAGTATTTATGACTAGACTAGATATGGAAAATGAAATGGGTCATTACCTGACCTGGGACAAGCCAGGTTGCACTGAATATATATCCGCATCTTTCAAGTGAAAAAAAACAGACTACTTACTCAAGCTATGCAGACTTCAACTGTTTATCTTGATCCGAACCTAACCCCTAGTTATAACTGAATCGGAACCGACCTGAACAACACATCTGACTTAAGCAGAGGTTGCCAGGATTAAATAGGTGGAAGAGAACTCATCTCACTGTTTGAAAGTTTCATCCTAGACCCGACAGTAAAAGCAGCCCTCGGAAAAAAGTTTATCAAAGAACCCAATAACAATCACTTTGAGCGTTCAACTTATAGAAGTTTTACCATGTACATAAAATATCAATATTAATTTTAAACCATTTAAAAATAAAAGTCGTTATATTGCGATCTGATTACGCGTTTTCTACTTTAAGAGATAAATTGTAGTATTTTCCTCAACTTCAACAGCAAATATCATAAAAAAATACAACAAAGAACTAAATACCTTTAAAAATGAAGACTTTTTATGTTTAAAATTAGTAATCGAGAAAAAAATAGTGATTCCTTAATTCGGGAGCAATTAAATGGTATTAGGAATTTAATTTTTTATAACAGTTGACATTTAAATGAAATGGATGTTTAACAAAAAAAAAAAGAAATAGAAAAACTTAGAATATTCAAATGAAGCACAAAAAAAAATTGAAAGATCTCTCTCATTGTTTTTACATGTGCAGAAAAGTAAATCGAAACAGAAGCATCAACAAAAAAAAACACATAGCTTATATTATAAATTAGAATTAAAAAAAATAAACAAATAATTGTTAAGCTTTTTTTCAGAAGCCGTAATTAATTATTTAATTAGTATTTAAACTCAACATCAGAAACCAACACAAAATGTCCCTGAATTTATGTTTTAGTTTTAATTAAAATTTATGAGAAAGCAATAGAAATAGCGGTAAAATTGCTTTTAAATACACAAAAAGCGATTGAGTAGTTTAAAACATTTATGCATACCATCTAATGGATTCACCAAACCCGAACTGTTCCAATCGAATTCCACAGCTGGGACATCGGTTTTTGAAGTCATCGATGCGGATGTTAAACTGTCTGAACGTTTTCTGTAATCGGTCGTACTTGATGATGAACTATTATTAGCTGATTTGTCAGATTTCATTGGCTCCAAGGGATTAAAACTCAAATTGGCCGCATATCGAGGCATAGAACTATTCCATTTTTCACCATAGAGCTGCATGGGAATGGGATTTGTTATACATACATACATACATACATACACACTAAAAAGATTATCCGAGGTAGATCCAATCACTTACGATATTCCTAGAATCGACGCCAAGTGATTTAATCAACGAATGTCGCACTTCCGAATTGATCCATTGGAGTTCCAGGGCTTTTGCTGTATCAATTTGATTAATCGCCGTCAATTGATTTAGGTCGTTTGTCGCTGATGGAGTATATTCTTCTTCGTCTTCTTGTTCGCTTGGATTGGCTACCGGAAACATCATCTCGAGAATTGGCTTTAGTTTATCGTTAAGGTTTGCTAAATTGAAACCACTATTGCTTGATGGTATGCTGCTTGCTTCATTAGTTTCAACAACTTCGCTAAAATCTCCGAAGTCATCATCATCATCATCATCAATAACATCTTCACTGGAGTGTTTCGATGTTTCAGTGGGTTCCTCTGCCACTTCCGATGCAGCCGAAAGTACAGAGGCTTTTCTCTGCTCCGTTTTGGTCGTTGTCGGCACTGTAAAGTCTTGAAAGTCATCAAAATCATCGACTTCCAAGTCGTCTAGAGTAGATTTCTCCGTCATTTGACTGTTATCAATAGTTTTAGCTGTCACTGGTGGCGGAACAGTTTCAGCTGCAAAGCTAGAGAATTGACTGAAATCAGCCTCGAACACTGGCTCGGTAGTATTGTCTGTGATAACTTCTTTTGTCTGAAGATCATCATCGGGTGACTCCTCATGACTTTTAATCATTTCATTTGATTCTGAAGGAACAGGGAACGCCTCAAACTCTGCGAAATCATCCTCTTGTTCCTCACTAGGCAGTCGCAAATGAGTATCATCATATTTTTCGAGCTGGTCTCTTATATTCAAAGATCCAATCGGAACTGATTTGAGTTCTTCGTCTTTCATAGATACCGTTTCCGCTGTTTTCACTACCAGACTTACTTCACCTATAACATCTGCCTCATCATCGACTTTAGGATTCGTTTCAAGTTCTTCGAGTTTTGGTTTTGTCAACTCTTCTGACACTGGGGTGGTGCTCTTCGAGTGATTAGAATGATTACTTAGTGAGTCGAATTTAAGTGATGGTAAACTTATATTATCATCATATTTGCCCATGTCATCATTGACAGGAAATTCATCTGGTTCTTCGTCGTCATCGAGTTCATCGCATCGCGGAAGCTCATCATCATCTTCATCATTATTATCTTCTGGTTCGTATTCGAACGGCGGTGGGCTGTTAGCTTCTATTATATAGGGCAAATCATTTTTTACATCAGTTATTGAAGAATTCGTAGGCGGATAGAATGAAAGTAAAGAGTTTTTATTTGCGAATGAATTATTATCTATTGTCTCGACGTTTTTTGTTTCTTCTGATGGTAAATCATAAACAGAGTTAAACAGAGGCGATGGCGATGGAGGAGAGGATGTTGTTTTGTTATCTGTGCTATTTGTGGTATCGGGCAATTTTGCAACGTGTACAGGTGTCACTGGCAAAGATGAAACTAATAGAGAAAAGAGAATTAATCAATAATTGTTCAAGCTAGAAAATATTATTCAATGTTAGTAAGATATCTTATCATTTGAACGCTGAGTTCATTTCAATTTTGTCAAAGAAAATTCTGCTGCAACAAAGAATCATTCATTTTTGTATCTCAAAAGTGATAAGATAAGTTTAATGACAATTTACAGCGTTGGTTTTTATTATCAGAAGAAAAAATTAAATTTGATTGAATTTCGACATTATTGATATACCAATTTAATAAATGTGTTCGCTTTTTCCAAATTTTTTTGTCATCAATAAGAAATGATTGTTTTCAAAATGTTGAAAATAGGACATTTAGCATCTTCAAATATATTGAGGAAACTATTAGAAACTATTCAGTAGATGACCAGTGAAGTTATACATCAAGAAACAAACAAATTGGTCGCGTTCGTCGAACTATCCAAAGCTATTCGGATAGGTTTATGTTGTTGTAATCCCTTGTAAAAAAATACAGCAACAACCCAAAGTTTATGAACATTAATTTTGGGTATTTGGATAGCCTATCTAATAGTTTCTCGAAAGGATGGCGATTAAGAATATCCAGATATTTTACCAAGTTCGAATCAACGAAGGGTTCACTGTTCAAGTTCTCAAAACCTTTTAAATTATTTTGAGTAAAAAAAAAGCCAAATAAACCTACCAAATTTTAATCACATTTAGATTGTATTAGAATTAGATTTTATTTTCAATATTTACAATGTTTACTTTTTATGATTTTTACAAATCTTTAATGACATGACAATAGCCGTCTGCCAAATTGACAAATTTAAAGGAAATAATAACTTTTGATTTTAACGTGTTTGATGCATAATAAATATTTATACTAACGTTAATTTCTTGAAAATTTATTTAAAATTGGAATTTATAAAGACCAGTCTCATTACTACCATTGAAGGTTGTGAAAATCGCTTTATAAAGGTTTAGTTTTCTAAACTCGATATGTATTGGGCAAACTCTTAATTAATGCTGTGTATCTTCTCTGGGGTTCATATTACAAAGGCTGCATTGGATAGGCAAATCTGAAAGGTGAGGTATATAGTTCAATTGTAGTAATTCTGCACGTGCTTTAAAGAGGGTTGATATTTCGTCCACTTCTGCATTAATGTCGCCTAATTTCTAGATGTTAAGGGCATTTATTTATTTCAGCCAGCTCTTTATAAAAAAAAGGATGTTTTTTTTATCAAGGGCAAGAGTTGCTACAATTTTGTGTAGACGTGATTCATTCATATTAATCACTTTAAGTACATAAGTGGAGATTCAATGTCGTAATAAACAAAGCCTGTCCCTATGTGAAGCATATAAGTGGAAGGTTCAGTATTCGTATTAGAAAAAAATGTAACAATTGTTATTCCGATACTTATGAATAATATGATGCATACTGCATACATAAGCCTGGTACTATCCTTTTTTTCACACGATTATCCTTTTTTCCGGTTTCTAAAAAACTATCCCGTAAACGCTTAAAAAATTCCACGTTATCCTTATAAAATCCTTTTTGCTTTTATCTTAGACATTTTTCAAACGAAAAATGTTTCGAATTAATTGAAAAATGTACTAGTACACGTAAAATGTAATAGTACACGCCACGGATTTACAAAATTATTGAAAAACAGACAATGTTGACAAAGACCCCTACATGGGGGGAAGTCGTGATGTTAAGTCTAAATGACCTCAAATTATACGACGCAAACAAAATTGCATCTAAATTACTCGCACAATACGGGTTTATTGAGAACTACTGCTGTGATGATAAAATAAGAAAGTGAATGTTTCAATTTCAAACCGCTGGACAGAAAATTTTCAGTCACTTGCATGCAGAAAATTGTGATAACAATAAAATGGCAAAAATAGTTGTATATTTTTTGGGTTTGCCGTGCACATCGGCATCGGTTGAACGAGTCTTTTCGGCAGTCAATAAATCTTGGACAACTGAAAAAACTCGTTTGCAAATCAATACTTTGAAAGCAATACTATTAGTGAAGTCCAATTTGCCATACAAATGTTTAGAATTTTACAACTTTTTAAAATCGAAACCAGATTTGCTCCGCCAAATATCTCAAATAGAGAAATACGCGACCCAATTTGAAGCAAATGTGAGTGACAGTGATAATGGAGGCATCAAAGACGACTATCGATTGATCATCAAAATATTTTTAAAAAATTATTTTTTCTTTCTGACAAATACACGCATAATAAGTACACATGTTCATATTAAAACTAACTAATATTTTTTTTTAATGAAAGTTTCTTAAAATAAAAGAATGTTATGATTTGCGGTGGAAATTTCTTTTTTTTTATGTTTTTTTGTTAACCATCTTTTCTGATTCGACATCCCGCGAAATATCCAAACACATATGTGGATACATCCTTTTTTTAAGAAAACAAAAATATCAGCATTATGTATACAGCATAACCGCACTTGCTGTTGCTTCAAAGATCTGATATTTTGCTCGAAAACTTATATTTCTATTTTGCATACAAGCTCTCCAAGTTGAGTTTATTGTAGTTTTTGCTTTTTTAAGTTTTTCTTCAAAATGAACCTTCATGTTGTTTTCTGGTGTTAATATCAAGCCTAGGTACTTGAAATTTTCTACAACCTTAACCGACTCTCCTTCGTATCACAATGTGTAGGTTCCACGGCGCTATTTCTTCCCTCTACCAAAGACCATGATTTGCGATTTCGTACGATTTATCGTTAGGTTCCATAATTTGCAGTAATCTCCATGTTTCGTTTTCATCATTTGTAGCTTTATAGGTGAATCTGCTAAAGTAAAATGCCTTCTACATACATCAAAACTTTAATTTTAATACAACGAATTTCAACCCCCCTGGTCCACAGGGTTCACAAAGGGGAAATATCATTTTCTTACAAGTCGTTGAAGTACTTATAGAATTTATGTGGGATGCTGGTGCTTTTGCATCCTTCAGCTCTTCTAAGACTGATTTTAGCTCAGATATTGAGAAAGGTTTATCCATGTTTCGATCTTCGAATTGATTTGCAAATATTAAAACCGCTGCGCTGTTCGTTCGATGTCCAAAGGTATTTCGAATTGTAAGTCGGTTGCTGGGATATTTATACCGATTCTTAGCTTCGATCCATTTATATTCCGTACTGCTTTCCAGAACTCTTTAATATTTCTGTCAGCTATTATATTCTGCACTTTTTCTTCGTAAAATTGTGTTTTCTTCGTGCTTTGAAATATTAATATTTGCTTTCACGTAATCTCATCTAAAAATGGCAGCATTTTATTTTATAAATAGCTTTAAATATGAAAACGCTTTATTTCTAGCTCAGAGGCACTAGTATCAAACCATATTCCCGTTTTTAGTCAGAAATCACTAAATAACTAATTTCACTCTAAATGAAATAATAATAATAATAGAGCCAATGCTGCAATTTGGCATCAAAATAATGATTGATTTGGCTTCCAAGTGTCTTAAACTAAACATTTTAATTTTCAACAACAAAACATTCGAAGATGAATGTTTTACAAAATCTGAAGATAAAATTCAATAAAACTGTTATATTTAACATTACTCATCCCCAAGGCTAGTCGGTTCATTATTACTTGAACTGCATCAGCAAAAACCTAGTACCAATTCATATGCGGGTTGAGTCGGAGGAATATAGCAACACAAAATGTGGAGACAAAGTTTAATAATATAAATTTGGTGGCGATACAGCCCGTGAAGAACCAGGGCCTAGCGACTAATAACTCTCAATTATTCATCTGTGAGTTTACTGGCAAACTCAAACGGCTAATATAAGAGGCACTTTTTCATAAGAAGAGATATCCTTAGAGAATATATCAATTCCTGGCAAATATCCGCAAATACCGTTGGAATTAATATCAGATGATTCATTTGCATTTGAAGTTTATGTAGCTTTACGATTTTTTTTTTTTTGATTCAAGACGTAGTTTCTATTAAATTTCTGACAAAATTAACTAATGAGCTCTAGTCTTCTTTCTGGAGGATGGGATAGACAATGCTTGCGTGCGACCATATATTGCAGATGAGGTAGTCCCTACTCCCACCAAGTCATCTACTTCCTCGGCGGAAAGGCCGCCAGTTCTAGTAGCATCATTGGATTTATGTTAAATTATACGTATCTTCACTTCGATTGCAATTATTGTTCTACGTTCTATTCTATTCATAATTCTATTCATAATCGCCCTTATACATTTTGCAGACTTTTTTGATGTTGTCGAAGTTCTTTAAAATATCTTCTTAATTAATTTTGTTTGAAAGCTTTTGAATTGGATTCTGAAATCAAATTCAGAAGCATACTACCTCTATCTTCTTTTCAGAACAAGAACTATCATTCAAAAAGCAATCAAAAAGGCCTTAACAAACTATAAACTGAAAGGTCATCGAAACAAAATATATCGACTCTTATCCCACCCGAAATTTTTATTTTTTTTTACAAAGCAAATAGGTGTAGCCGATCCAAATAAAAGGAGAAAAATCTACGGGGAGACTAGAAGCGGGAAATGTGTTTTAATTCGGGAGGCATTTTATGTTTAGCTAGCAACAATATAATCAGAAGAAAAAAATCAACATCGTTAATTGAATCATCAGAACGTTGCTTTTTTCGTTATCAGCAGGTGTGGGCGAAGATGATATCTCCTCTTTCTCTCTATGCCAAAAGTAAACACACAATGTGGTTATAAACCATCCAAAGACGATATTTCTATTTTATGAAGAATTTTTATTCGAGACCGATACAAAACTCGGGAACAATTAGTGTTAGTTAAATGTTTAATTGATTTAGTGACAAAATTATGTCTTACCTTCGAACTGTTGATGATCATCCACGATTGCAAAGTCTCCAAAGTCATCTTCAACCATGGGACGTGGTGACTCGGCAATGCAGTCGATTGGTGGCGGCGTATTGCAAACGAATGGTGGAATAGAATTCGACATTCTAAAGGATTCTCTCACGAGGAATTAAACAAACAAAAAAAAGTTCCCAAAACACTAGTAGTGTTTTTTCTATTGAATGCTTCTTGACATTCCGCTTCCTTTTTTTAGCAGAAAATTGAAGTGTGTTTTCGACAGATGTGAACGTCCTTTACACGTCGAAGTTGCGAATTGCGATGATTAAACGATAATTAGCGAACTGATGCAGTCTCACCTTATTTTTTATTTTTGTAATTGTAATTCGTTTAGGTTGTTTGTATGACACATACAACTGGATTTGGGGGGAAAGGTAAATTTGGGAGACTCCACTTACAAAAGCAAACAGAAGGGATATCCCACCTTAAATCTTTTATGTAGTTGTCTGCTGAATGTCGACGTTGCCCAGGACAAATTAGTTTCCAACTTCCGTTTTTGGATTTGTAAAGAATGCGCAAGAGGAAAACTGTAAAAACACGGAAATTGGATTTCTGGTTTTTTTTGGCAAAATCAATAAACACTTGAAAATACAGCTGGAAAATCTTTTAATTTAATTTCACTTCATATACATTCATCGCATTGTAGAATTTAATGAATAATTAATACACTTAATGATTTAATTTGTGGAATTTACAACTTTTGTGTTGAATTTTTCAAATGAAAAAAGCCAAATTTTCATATGGATCGAAGTTTTCAATTGGTTTTCAATTCACAATAAGTGGAAAAAAAAAGTTGACACCTGTGAAGGAGATGACAAGTTAAATACGATTGTAGCGACGTCTGTTATTCAACTTTTGTAGTTTGAATTCAATCACAATGGAAAGTTTCTGACTTAAATAGGAGTCCGAAAAATTGAGCTAAAAAACAGAGTCTGTCAAACTGTTTAATGCAAGGATTCTTAGGCGCAGCCTTCACTTCGTCTTTAAAGGCTCTGCTTAACTAACCCAGCAGCTCAACTGGCGATACTTGAGGAAATAAATTGCTTGGTTCATTACCATTGACTTGAATATTGCCAGTGGAAACACTTTTGAAATGGCTATGAAAATATTGCACAGTAGATTCAGGGCCAGTTGTACAAATATTTAAACCGTGGTTCAGCAATTTTTAACCATCGATTTCGGCGGATTAATTGAGTTTCAACAGTGGTTTACTGTTCAAATGTGTTATAATAACCAATTACATACTTGAACCAGCGTTGAACGTTAGTTAATCCGCCGAAATCGGTGAGTTAAAATCTTGAACCGAGGCTGAACCACTATTGTACAACTGGCCCTGAAGGCATTGATCTCCACGGCTGGCAATAAATTTTGACGTTTCACCTTTTTCAAAATGTTTTTCTTCGCGATTATGAATAAAGGAAAACAATAAACACAACGTGTTGTTTTCATTGACAACCACATGTTGTTATTGTTGTTTTCGTCGTCGCCACCGACAATTCGCGTTGGTGTGGGGGAACCTTAATGGTGATTTTAAAGAGCAAGAAAAACTTTAGGGCGGTATTCACCAAGCGCAAATAAACGGCTCTTAAGTTTATGAGGCTCATAACTCAAATAATATTTGTTGTATTCACCAAACACTCATAAGTATTTTTCGTAGTTCGAAAATGAGAGCGGCTCTCTCTTAACCAGGCATAACCAAACTGTAAAATCAAACTTTTTTCGCACAAATGCATCACAAATAATAACTTTAGCACCAACAACAAGACGAATTAATATTTTTTTAAATTAATTGATAGGAGAGAAGATTTTCTAACAAAAAAAAAAAAATTTAATGAATATCAAAAAAAAAATTAAATAAAAATACAAAATTGTGACATGTTGACAATTTGAAAGAAAAAAAATAAATTGTTTTAAAAATTTTCGAACAAGTTTTCGGAGAGAGTGCTCATAACTTATGAGTGGTCGGGAGCACTCATAAGTTTTATGAGCGCTCATAAATATTCACTATTATTGCTTGGTAAATAGATTTATGAAGCTTTTAAGTTATGAGCGTTCGGTGAATACCGCCCTTAAAAGTGGTCGTTTTTTCTATACTGACATTTGACAACCAAAATTACCTGGCAATGAAAGACCCATCCATGCAATAAATTGCCATTGAAATTGACATTGGCGCAAAAATTGCCAATGGAGCAATGGTTATTGATTTTGTTTGTTCTCTACAATTTTAAACAGGGAATACATTCAACTTACTTTTGTACAAAAGTGAACAAAATCTTCTTCTTCTTTCTCAAATTTTACAAAAGTAAATGTTAAAGCGGTCTTAACTTTTACTTTTGCACAAAAGTAAATTAGCAACACACTCGAAAAAAATAGCTTTAAAATCGACTTACAGATGTCGCCACAGGGAGGAAAATTTTAAAGGAATAAAAATTTTTATGGTGCTAGGATTTTTTTTAGGGCAGTTTTGGTAAAAATTTCTCCAAGGAGATGACGCTAGAGTATGTATGTAATTTTTCACTACGTCCTTTTTCCAAAAAAGTTTTAAATGTAGTTAAAGGCCCAACTATAATAGGCATGAGCTAGCTTATGCACGCTTAAGCCAACGAGCGAATATATGAAATTCCTATTGAGTAGCCATAATGGAGTCCAGCTACGTTTCGTCCAATTTTTCTAAGTTTCGTTCAATTAACCAAACATAAGCAAGAGCCGTCCGGTTCGCTCAGCGCATAAGTGAATTTGACAGATACGGTTCAACACATACAAAATACACATCAAACCCATCGTCTGTGTAAATGATTCGAGATTAATGAAAGTGTATGTGTGATATCTTTGCTATCTCGTTGTCGTTGATTCAATGTTCACACTTAACAAAATTAAACAGCTGTGAATTTGATTTTGACAGCTGCGTGCGTAAGTTATTATGGCTATGCTTGCGACTTTTTGAAACTTAAGCAAACTTTTCGATAGGTTCTGACATTAGTTTATGTTTGCTTAAGGGCCAGTAGTACAAATATTTAAACCGTGGTTCAGCTATTTGTATCCATCGATTTCGGCGGGTTAATTGAGTTTCAACAGTGGTTTACTGTTCAAGTGTGTTATAATAACCAATTACATACTTGAACCAGCTTTGAACTTTAGTTAATCCGCCGAAATCGGTGAATTAAAATCTTGAACCGAGGCTGAACCACTATTGTACAACTGGCCCTAAGCCTATTATAGTTAGGCCTGAAGCCTAAAAGGTAAGACCGCACTCGGTGGAACTGCACTTCAGCGGAACTGAACTTCACGACTTATTTGTATGAAATCGTATGAGCTATATCGCACTAAGCGACAACTGCCCTTCACAGCGCGACACTATGCAATAAAGTTGATAATCTGACCAACTGTGTCGCGACATGAAGTTTCGTTCAGTTTCGTGCGAAAGTGCGCAGGGTGTCGCTGATGTGCAGTTCCGCCTAGTGCGGTTCTACCTTAACTCTCCAATTTTGAAATATCACAAGCTTCTAATCTGCTCAGCTAAGAGACTCGTTTAGTCCCCTTTCACACGAGGAAACTGAGTTTCCAACAACTTTCAGTTTATTGGTGAGAAGGGCAAGAAGTAAGAGGGGAAAATGAAATCTCCCCGGTCAACGATTTGAGGAGATTTTCTTGACATTCATCTTCACATACACAATATGGGTGTGTTCAACCAAGCTACCCTATAAATAAACTACAGAAAATTTCCACGATTTTGTTTCTTCGTGTGAAAGGTACAAGAGATTTTTAAGGAAATTAAAGGAAAACGTCAAAAAATCTCCGGCAACTTGTTTCCTCGTGTGAAAGGGCACTTATATACAGTGGACATTTTGAGAAGTACTGATGTTTCTCATTCACCCTCAAAGACTTTTGCTCAGTTTTTTGCTTTGTTCCATTTCCACATCATCACGCCAAAATGGCGGCTTTTTTATCTATCAAAAAATAAACCGAAGAAAACCGAAAACAACAATGGCGTATCGAGTAAACAAAGCGTCGTTTTATCGTTGTCCTTAATTTTTAATAATATTCCCAAAAGTTTAGTGCAAAACTTATAAATTTATTGCTTAATATATTCTTCACACTTTCGCCTATAGATAAGCCCTACAACTCGTGATCCATATGCTGTGTGTGATAAAGAAATTGAAATAACAAATTTGTGCGCGCCTCACTGCCTAACCTCAGAACGTTTTTTTTTCATTTTGTTAGTAAACCAATCGGGATTTCTACTATATTGATAATAATATAATTTAATTTCGATCCAAAAATGAAAGAAGAGGGTCTTCACAGTAAACCCGTGTCCTCCTTCTCCAACAACGATGAGATATTAACTTCGCTCTTGAAGATTAATAATTTCGATAACAGTATCAAAGATGAATCGCTGGACATCAATCTGTCGGCATGTGTAACAATATCCGCCGATCCGACGATCATCTGCAACAATAGTCTTTCGTCAGACTTCTGGAAGGTCTTCGACGAAAGTGCCCAAGCCGATGAGAGCAGCATTGTAATTGCAAATCGATCTGCAGCGGTGGGGGACACCAATTTCATCAGCCTACTTCCTCCACCGCCACCTGCGGAGGTTCACAAAGTTCTGACTGGATGGGGTAGTGATTTACCTTCTCCTATTTTACCATCTCCCACAAAGAGGAAACACAAAAATCGAAAGCAGACTAAGCTTACAACAAGAACCGACGAAGAGAATTCGCAAAAAAGGGCGAAGGATGCAGCACCGACTGCAAATGACCACCTTCCGATCTCAAATAGTTTTAAGGGTACTTTTCCGATTGTTGCAAAAAAGACGGATACTTCCATACCAACTGAATATAAATTCAAATGTGAACATTGTCGAGTTGTGTTGAATGGGCTGGAGGAGTTCACCAAGCACGAAGCTTCACACAAGATTCTTATAAAATGCAACGAATGTGATCGCGAATTCGCCAACGAGAGTGGCTTGAAGAAACACGTGAAAAGTCATAGGGATGACTCGAGGAAGGATGGCTGGAAAAAGTGTCCGGATTGTGGCAAGTGGTAAGTAAAAAAATAAAATTAGTAAAATTACGGATGGAGTGTTTTTGAATGGACTTTAAAGAAATTTTTTGATTTCTTCAATTGAGGACCTCAATAACAACACGCTACATTTGTTTTTTCTTAGTTCTGATTAAAAAATAAATAAACTAAAAAGTGAAATTCGAAATTTAATTTTATTCCACATTACGAAGATTTAAGTAGGTACTTTGCAACATGTGCAATCTTGGGCAGAGACGATATACCTATCTTGAGAACTAAATATTAGATCTCCTTAATGAAATGCATGTACCTAGTTAAATTAAATAATTTTTTGATTTGACCATGTTGAAATTTTGTACTGTTGAAGTTCAATCTTGTACTTCTTCGGCTTTTTTTTCACTTGGTTTGCAACGAAACAGTTTCCATTTACTTTCCCGACGTTTTGACAGGGTTTGCAGGTAGACTTGCTGCCAAAGCTAGGTATGACGCTTAATATGCAAAGAGCATTAAGGTTGAAGTCAACACAGTTGCAGGATGATTGAAATGTTGAAAAATCGGAGGTTTTTTTTAAGTTTTGAATGAGGCTAAGAACTAGGAATACTTTCGAATACCTTACCCCTTTTTGTCACGCATACATATTTTAACGATTGTTTTTGTTATTTTATGTTAGTTTAAAACTCGGAAGCATGTGGATGCACAGGAAAATCCATAGTGATAATAAAAAATACGGCTGTGATATATGTGGCCAAAAATTTGTTCAAAAAATTAATCTTACCCATCATCAGAGAGTACACACCGCAGAAAAGCCCTACGAGTGTGCCGAATGTCCAAAAAGGTAACAAAACAAAATATATTATTTTTTTCAATATAATTTTTTTTATTTAAAACATAGATTTCAAGAACGATCTCATTTGCTACGTCATCAAAAATATCATGCCCAAACCCGTCCGTTTAGATGTGAAAAATGTGGTAAAATGTACAAAACCGAACGTTGCCTGAAAGTTCACAATCTTGTACATCTGGAACAACGTCCTTTTGCATGTCAAGTATGCAATAAAAGTTTTATAAGCAACTCCAAGTTGAAGCAGCACTCAAATATTCACACTGGCGAACGTCCATTCAAATGCAAGTATTGTACCAGAGATTTTACAAACTTTCCCAATTGGTTGAAGCACACCCGTAGACGTCACAAAGTCGATCATAAAACTGGAGAGCTACTTGAGCACATGCCTTCGTATTGTACAAAATCAGGAAAGAAATCTAAGGCAGCAGCTGGCGGTGATGCCGAGGGTAAACAAACCAGAAAGAAGAAGAAAACCGAGACGGAGCAGAATAAAATTGTTACGACTACATCACAGCCACAACCACCACCACCATCGCTACCAAAGTCTTCCCAATCACCTCCCGCCGTCCAGCTTTTGAAAACAAAAGTTAAACTGGAACCCGATCAGGAACCTATGGAAGATCGAAGCAATACTCATTTCACGGATTTACACTCTCTAAGCATAACCAGTGCCGAGGAATTGATCATGGAGCAAGCCCTCGAAATGGAAGAATTTTGTTTTTACAAATCTCAGTTGGACCAGTTCTGTATGCAAAAAGAATTTTCTGTAAAAAAGGAATTTGGTAATTTATTTAGATTTGTATAATTTGTATGTAATTTTATTTACTTTAAATTTTTATAATATTAATTGTAGATAACAAAGCCTTGTGCTCAGTAGACTCCTCGCCGTTTTCTTCGCCAGCTTCGGTCGAACTTCCCATCACGTACAACATCCAGTCTCTTCCATCTACTACAATATCGACATCAGGAAGAACTACATCAACCGAATCTGCAACATCCAACACAATGCGCATACAAGTATTCAAAAATCAAACACTTCCGTCCGTCGATACTTTAATAAATGCATGCTTCTTTAAGAGTGAAAATCAAAATATGTAAAAAATATTGTTTTCGCGCCACCTAAAAGCCATTGTGCGTCCACAAAATTCGATGGCATTACGTTGTAAGTTAAAACGAACGAATAATTCGCCACAACTAAGACAGAAAATCATTTCAAAACAATTCATGTGATCACAAAGTAATTTAAATTTGTATTCTTTCTAAGGATTTTAAAGCGATTTATAGTTATATAAGTGTGTTTGGGTGAAAGGCTTGATTGAAAAAACGATAATTATTATTATAAGATAAAATATGAAAAATTTGTCTCTATGACTGTTTATTATAATACATATATAGATTAAGTACAATTGAAAATATTTTCTATTCCACCTGATCTGTATGATTATTGCTAAAACATAAATTAATTCAATTATGTTCATTTAATATATCCGTTTAAAAAATTAATAAATTTTGTTCCATTTAATTTAAACTAAAATAATAAATTTCTTAACTTGACAAATCGAAACAAAACATTTCCTTCTCTTGATGGCTAACTGGATTTATTTGTATGAGAAAAGAAAAGAGATTATACTAAATATCCATGTGCCTTTAGCAGTAAATAATTATCATTTAAACAAAATTAAATAATCAAATATTTTGCCTTAAGTAAATTATTAAGAGCAATACAATAGAATGGCAATAACAAAATTTAAGCAAAAAAGTTTTTTTTTTTAAATTATGTATCGCAAAAGTTTTGAGTGTTAAAATCTTTTATTCTTAATATAGCAACTTCTAGTGAACAACAAAAAACTAAATTGTTTTTTAAACTCTTTATAAGAGCCCCAGATAAATAATAATAAAATTTCATTTTGTAATTTGGAAGTATATGTTTTATGTGTTTTCAATTATTCTACTACAATAAGTTTATACTTAAAAAAATTAACAATTTTGTATCGCTAAAATATGGATAATACAAAGTTTACTTAATTTATTTATGAGGTGTTTGGTACCAGTCACATAGATTTTATGGAAAACTTCATTTTTTTTCGCAGCGATTAAATATTTTGATCAAATTTTTAATGTGTCCGATTGGAGACATTAGCTAGATTGTTTTAAAAATTAATCTAAGAAGATTTTAGATATAAATCTTTTTACAAACATTTTCAAATGAAATATTTTTTCAAAAAGAACTCTTCTGAAACTGAATTTCATTAATGATAATAATTTCAACTATATGAGTTTTAAATATAACCAGAATTGCAAGGCACTAGTTAGAAGCATAGAAAAGAATTGTTGGCAAATTGGACTGAGAAATAAATAGTGTTTTCTTATCCCAAGGGTGGGGCCCGTTTGAGATAGTGTGGAAAGCTATTTTTTTTATTATATGTATATTAACTTTATTCAATGTCAAAAAAAGGTATATCAAAACATGAAAGCGCAGATTCGTGAAAAACGTTGGAACAAAGTTATAACGGGCAATGGCTACTTTACTATAAATAAATAAATTAGACCGCGCGACAGCTCGAGTAGAACCAGGGCCTAGTGACTCACAATTCTCAACTATTCATGTGTGCGTGTTACTGGCATCAATGGAAGGGACATGCAAATTTCTGCCGAATCCGAACGGCTAAGGTGAGATTTGAGAAGCACTTTTTTATGACGATGGATACTCTTGGAGGATCTGTCAATTCCTTGCAATCTGTTACAGACCACCTCCATGGTCATTGCAATCAGCAATCAGAATAGTTTAGAACAGAAAAATTCTCATTGAACTGCAGAAACTTATACTTTTCTGTTTACTAACGATATTTGAGACATCATTGATTTGATTTTATTTGTAACATAGGTATCTTCTTAAAATAAAAATATTGACACTACTTATTTTAACTGTACATATACCTAAGTTTTTTAAGACTTATTCTTTCTATTGATGTTTAGATATTTATTTACGTTATTTCTTAAAGATTAAATGTAAACTTATTTTTATCAGCTCATATTTTCAAACATATCTAAAATATAAAAGGAAATATCTTCATCATTATCTTTCCATGAAATACTCAAAAGTGTTTGTGAAATATCCTTGCGATCTTTAACTAGCTTAACTTCTACACCCTGCACAGTAATTGTACGATCGTTTCGTATCATTACATTCCATTGAAATAGTTTTCCTTTTAGAATTATAAACAGTTTATTTATAGTTTCCCAATTCGGATCCTCATCATGAAAGTTAAATTCAATGCAATATCTATAACATAATGGTTTATAATCTAGTACAAGTATTCTGAGAGCATCTTCGACAGTCATTTGAGCTATATGATTATTTCTAAGAAGTAGCACTCCCGTCATTTTGGGACGTCTATTAGGATTCGGCGAATGAGCGCAATACCTGTTTGAATTCTTTGTCTGTTCCAGGAATAATTTGGCATTACATGGAATTTTTATGGGCACATTTATAACGCAAGTTTCACCTAATTCTGGAACATAACACTGTAGTTTAAACCTGTCCATAATTTTTATTTGCAGTCTCTGTTTTATTGAACGCTGGCCATAAGCCATTAATACCGATTTTGGTTCGCACAATTTAATAAGTTTTATTATGCCTGAAAAAAATATGTAGAGTATTTAAACGTTTGTTTTATGAAAAAAAATTGCCCAACACCACCAACACATACTTGTTTCAATGTATTAATAAATTTCAACATTTTCCAAATGAAATCGAATAATAAAAATTGTATTTGATTCGAATCACAGATTTCCAAGAAACATGGTAGTGAAGCATGAATCAAATAAAAGATATAGTGTACCTGTTGTAAAACGTTTAAGATTTTAACTCACCGATTTCGGCGGATTGCCTGTGGTTCAAAAAAATTGTAACGATTATGTTTGGGCCAACTATAAAAGTCACAATTGCTTAAGTCCATAAAAACAAAATCAGCATACCTACTATCTAGAGTAGACAAGAAGGTGGACCGTTTACGTATTTGAGACTATATTGTTCAGATCATCATTTATGCTCCTCTTATAAAGGCGTCTTTTGAAAGATGAACATTTTTTTATAAGTTGAACAAATATTTTATTATAAACAATTATGTACCTACATATGTATGTATGTACGGTACCTACATAATAAATTTTGTTTCACATACAATAGATTTGTCTCTGATTATTTTAGTTTGAATATTCCTTCAATCAATCTTCTCCACCAAACCAGAGTTTTATTAAATTCATATTATGCAGTTTAGAAATAAAATTATCAACAAAATTAAACTTTTAAATTTCACACAGGAAATACTTGACTTTGTTGTTAAATTTAAATGTCATTTTGACATAAACAGCATGAGTCTCAAAACATTTGAATGTTGCAAAGGTTTTTCTGCAGCATTTCTTGCCGATTATAGAGTCATGCAGAGCGCCATTTTAAATTGTAAGCGGAAATAACTTTTGAATCAAATTATTTAGTTGATTGCCTTGCACATGAGCTATGATCTGCAAATGCTAACAAATGTTTTAAGGCAATTTCTTAAGCAAATATTTTTTTGTTTTAACTTTTCGACGAAATGAATAAATGATAAATCAAAAAATTTAAATACAAACTCCATAAAATTAGTTTTAATTTTAGGGGATATAATATGGAGTGCTCGTTTCCATTCCAAATTGAAGCTTTCATAGGGGGCGCTATTCAACTTTCTGTGAATTTTGAAGTTTCATTTATCAAGAGATGTAATATATACATATAATATATATGTACATATATACACATAAATATAAGAATTGTGAGCCAGTTGGCAGCTATGAGTTTGATAGCTACTTATATACACAAGTACCATTAGTCATGCAAAATAAAATTAAAATAATTCGTAACCCATTCACCACAAAAAAATTAATTCTGAATTTACCAAGTGTCATATAGAGTTATTACGATAGGTAGGTACTTAAAGATAATAATGATACCACATTAAATTTTATTAAAACGTAAGAGACAAAAATGCTAAACTGGATTATAATTTGCGAAATCGTCATCGCCTTTAATCTTGTATTGCACAATTTTTGCTTTTTACGATAAATACACAATTCGTTAAAGCTCTTTTAATGTTTTGGTAACGGAGGTAAAGCAGTCGAAAGCAATTTATCCTGAATGCAAAATATAGGCAAACAGTTCAATAATTAATGAAGAATTTTATTTTTTATTCCTGTAGAACTTTTAGTCATAATAAAACTTATAGAATAATAATTGAACTTACACACATACATACATACAAAATTAATTATATACATAGGTAATTGAGCTAATTAAACATTTAAATATATTTTTATTTGCTTTTCGATACTACTCTTTAAAAAACATAATTATGTAGGTAGCTAGGTACAACAGGCCTGGTGAGATATTTAACAACAATACACTTGTTTTACAAAGTTTTCTTAAATTGAATAGGTATATTTACAGTAAAACCCGCTTAAAAGAAACCGCAAAATGTCACAGTCTTTCTTTCACTTAAGCGGGTTTTTCACTTAAACGAACCACGCTTAAGCAGAGTCTGGATAAGTGAACAAAAAATTTCACTTAAGCGGATTTAAAAAATTCAAAAAGGGTTGTGACATATCAGAAATTCAAAAGTCATTTTCGTGATGAAAATTTGGTGGAGGTGAAAAATAAAAAAGAAGTAAAAGCGTTCAGCAATTTTTTTGTTCTGTTCTTTATTTCGATTTTGAAAACGAAATAAGGCCAAATTTGTTTCACATACAATAGATTTGTCAAGGCCAAATTTGAGATTTGGTCTTATCTCCTTGGGCCTTATTTCACGTCACCCATTTATTATACTTATTTATGAAATAATAAATTTTAATTTTGCATTATTACAAGGTTTTGTTCTTTTAATCATTGAAATTAAGATTCTAAAAGGGAAAATTTTCTACGAATGGATTTTAAAATCTAGCATTCTGTTTTTTGAGCTCCCATACGATTAAGCATTATGGAATTTGAAATATAGCATAATGAAATTTGAGATTATGGCAACACTGCTAAGGACCACCATGTATTTTTTTTGAAAGTGGGCTACCCAAGGTACTGTTGCCCAAGAAGACTAGATTTTCGGATTGTTCTACTCCTTTTTGATTCCAATTGAATATAAAAAACATCGACTTCCCACATTTACATACAGTTACGAATGTTAGATCTAGCATTTGTCACTTTTGACAAGGAATCCGAAGAAAAGCTTTTCTAATTTAGACAATAGATTCGGTTGTCTAAACCTTGGGTAATGCAACAATTTATTTAATCAAATAAAGTATACTTCCAACTATGTCGAAATATTTTGAACTATCTAGGCACTATTTAACTAGTAAAAAATCTAATAAATACGCCGGATAAAAAATAACTATTAGAATAATATTAAGAATGTTTTGAAAAACAGATAGGTATGAGTACGTACTAATACTAAAAAATCTTTATCACGTGGCCTTCGGTAGTGCATATGGCTCTGAAGGTAGGCTGGTCTGGTTCACTTCTCAAGCATGGCAAGAGGTTTTCTAAATAAAAATGAACAGAAAGACCAAGCGCCACAAAAAAGGAGTCTGATGATGGCATGGCAGTCGTGAAATAGCTATAACTCCAGCCTATACAAAAATTGGTAGCAGCTCACCCAAGTGTTGTTGTTTCATTCAAACCTTCAATTTAATCATTAAAAATTGTTTTATGAATTATTTTATAAAAGCAGTTTTGATGTACATAAATTAATAAAACACAAAGATTAATTTTAGAGAACAAAACAAAGTAAAGTTTTATTTCAGTTAATTCAAATTTAAATGTGTTCCTAATTCAATTTGAATGACAGAGATAGATCTGTTTGCAGTTCAGGTTTTACGTGATTTCCATGATCAAATAGAAGTGTTCGTTTCAAAAAGTAATAGAGTGGGTATTTTGAAAAAAGTATAGTACCTACCTACATTTGATTATAGGGCTGTAGATTTGTTTTTTGCGGAAAATACATTAGTTCTTCTGCAATTGCAAGAAAGTGGTACCTTTGATGTAGACTCATATTGCAGAAGTATTGGTGACGACACAATCCACACATATTCAGTGAACAAAAAAATTGTTAATTTTCACAACATTTGTGGTTGGTCAAATCTTCCAATCTAGAATGATCGCTTCTCTTTATGCGATCTCCATAGAAAGCATTTTTTTTTATAAAACATGAACAAATGGAAAAAGTGCAAATCTTTTTGCAAAAAGTTGAAACCTTTGGTGTAATGAAAAACCACATTAAACAAGATAAATTTTTGAAAAAGAAAAGAAAAGCAGAACGAAAAATACCAACGAAAATAGAATAGAACATGAATTAAATAAAAACATTGTTAAAGTACAGTAGGTACCGTGTGTTCATTAAAAAAGATAAATTTTTGAAAAAGAAAAGAAAAGCAGAACGAAAAATACCAACGAAAATAGAATAGAACATAAATTAAATAAAAACAGTGTTAAAGTAGGTATCTTTTTTTCACAAAATTTTGGGCTCTTTCTAAAAGTTTTAGTAAAATGATCTTAAAGATTTAATATTATGTCTTAGTAAAGCTTATCAAAAACCAAAACAAAATACATATTTTTAATTCAGTTTTAATTTTTGAAAAACTTTGATTTAAAAAATCACAGTTGGGTAGAATTTATGATATTTATGATATCCTAAAATTTCAACATACGAGTAAAGTAAGTCGATAGATTTCTTATTTGCTAAATAGTTCGTTTCGATTCGTCTGACTAATAATTGTGTAGGTATATTTTCAACAAGTACAAAATAAACAAATTGGGATTAGTAATACAAAGCAACAAGATACCTATGTATATCAAACAAAAAGTAAGTAAAATGCGAGTATACATTTATGTGTTTTTAACTAGGCAGGTGGTTTTGTTTTTTTCAAAAAGACTTGTATTTGTTTACAATTCCATATTTTTAACTTTTAACTTAAATTTAACTAATCAATAGGTACTTTAAGTTTTGTTCTTTGTTATTATGAAACAAGAACATTTAAAGCCTGAATATTCCTTACATTTCGTTAAACACATTGTTAAATAGTAACTTAACAGTGCTTAACAAATACAAAAAGGATTACAAATTTAATTTGTGTGAATGTAGTTGCAATTTATTTAAGGTTAATTTTCTATGGATTTTTCGATAAATAATAATTTGTTTGTTTCATCTCATTCTAAATAAATTTGTTTTATCCGTTTTTATTTTCTCTTCGATGCTCATTGCGTTTTGTACCTTGCCTTATTTTTATTTTATTATATCAAATTTGATCCTTTTTCAACTTAAATTAGACAACACTTCAAGAATGTAACGAGCAATATCTTCATCTGGATTGTTCCATGAAACGGAAATAATTTTTTGTGAGGAGTCTTTTTCATCAGAAACTATCTCCATTTTGACACTTGCCACATTTACTTTGGAATCTTCGTCCAATGTTACATTCCAGTCTTTGAGCTTCTCTTTAAATATGTTAAAAAGTTTATCCTCGCTTTTTAATTTTGAATTTGGATTATCGAATTTATATTTTGCATAAAATATAAAGTTCTCTTGTTCTCTTGTCAATTCTTTACATGCTTCGACGGCACTCACCATAACTATTCGTCTTTCTTCTGCAACATGAACAGTGGAAAAATTTTTTCGTATAATTGGAGTGGGTCTAGGTCCCCGAGCTTTGCATATATTAATTCCGTTTTTAAGTAAATTCAGGTCATCGTCCGTAGGTAATTTTATAAGTGTTTCAATTACACAAGTTTCGCCATTCGAGAGAACATTCAAATCGACTTTGATTTCTTTCTTAATTTTTGAACGCAAAAGCTGTAGATTTTTAAGGCTTCCGTGTACCAGTGCAACATTTTTTGGCTCACAGTTTTCAATAAGTTGCATTATCCCTGTAATATAATATTGTAAAGACTCATAAGTTTCAATATTTTTGTGTTTTTTTTCATGAGCTGGTGTATGACCCTCACCTCGATATTATCCAAAATAGTGTAAATGAAATTCTGCAAAAGATTTATTCATAAACCTTTTGTAATCCACTCATTAAACAAAGAAACGTTTTTATAATGTTGTATTAAAAAAATGTTAAAATGAGTTAGAAAAGAGTAAATGGCATAAACAGAAAAAAACTACAAGAATGAGACTACAAGTATTAAATTATGTATAGTACATTTAGTTTTTCATTCCGATACGAAAGACCTAACAAAATCGATTATTGCTCTTTTCAATGAAACATTCCTGCAGGCTGCACGGAAATATTTCATCTTCAACTCTTGTGGGCCCATATTTCAGTAGTTTCGTAATGATACAATTTTGGAGATCGCATCATTTGTTCGTGTAGGTAATAATTTAAATACATCCGAGAAAGCTAAGATAAATGTTTATTCCACTCGGGAGGCTATTCCAACCACAATAATGCAAAATAAGTTGGATGAAGCGCAACTTTTGTTGACTATTGTTCAAAATATCATGGTTCTTATGAACAAAAAATAACAGCTGAAAGGAATAAAATCATTCATTATTCTTCCGTTAAACCGATGTTTAAGAACTTCAAGCTCAAGCTGAGATTCAAAACTCAAAGGTTTTTCATACTATTAGATTAGAAATTACTCCTGTTAAATCTTCATAGGCCCAATAGCTTTACAAATCGAACACAATATTCGAGAATCTAATTTTTTTTAATCGTATGGTATATCAAACTATCTATCTTCCACTTTAGAAGAAAAAATTAAACACTATTTGTGTTTTGAAAAGAACTGTCATCCAACGGTTAATCCACTTTTTAATCTTTTTGTGCGGTGAAAACACTTCATAGGATTTATTAAATCTTAAAGATATTAATGGCGTTTTTGATTGGTCGCTCAGAGGCCTTCTGAACCCCACAAAGTGACAGTTCTTCTTCTCGATAGAAGAGAAAATGCTGGATTTGAATTCAGATTCGAAATCAGTAGCACTTAAACTTCAGAATCGATAAAAGCGTTCGATTGGCATTTCTCTTCCGCAATACCAATCAAAGATGCCATAACTTTTGGTGAAAACGTAGTATTTACTGACTGACTCACACGTCATACACTCAGGGCCAGATGTACAAATATTTAAACCGTGGTTCAGCAAATTTTATCCACCGATTTCGGCGGATTAATTGAGTTTCAGCAGTGTTTTACTGTTCAAGTGTGTGATAATAACCAATTACATACTTGAACCAGCGTTGAACGTTAGTTAATCCGCCAAAATCGGTTAATTAAAATCTGGAACCGAGGCTGAACCACTATTGTACAACTGGACCTCATCTCACTGATCGACAGATCATGAAAATTATCGAGCACTTCCCGATGCCGTAAAATATTGTAATTTCGTAGAAAAACAGAATTGTTGTCAATTATATGGAGTACCTATGTATGTACTTTCGATTGCTGTAGAATGATGAAATTCGGCAGAGCGGTAGGGCTTTAAATACAAAAATAGAATATTCGAGGTTTTCCATTTATGGGAGGTGTTATTCACCCACTTTCAAGTGGCCCACTTCTAGCTTCACTTGCTTAAGAGATTTTGATATGGCAAAAAATAAAAATCTTTGCAAAAAAGAGATTTTTTAACAAACCAAAAACATTAATGTTAAAAAAAGAGCCAAATTCTATACAATAACCTATATGTAACAAGTCAGTCGTGGAAAGTAGTGAGATCCAAAAGTACGCCAAGTTCTTACTTTATGAAACCTAATACGCTGCTGACTTGAAACGAAAAATCCCATACAGAAATGACACAACGAAATCATAAACGGAAAATTTCGTTCTGCTTTTCGTTTTGCAGTATGCTGTTGGAAGAGCGAAATATATAATTGTAGCAGATTATTTGGAGAAGTCTCCGCTCCTTTTTCGCACTGAATTAATTATACAGACTATTTATTGGGTGCGGAAAAATGACATGTGAGTTTTATTTGTATTTTTTTTTGTTTATCATTTTTTACATCATGGGTTTCTCTGATTTTTTGCGTTTATGTTTGATTTTGTTTTTGGAATTAGTGAAACTCTCTAAGGATATTTTCGTTGTTTTCGCAAACGTTTCGTTGTCTGGTTTGGAGATCACAGAAAAATTTCATTTCGCATCAGCAGCATACTATGCTTGAAGGTTAAGCCTAGTACACAGCTGAAGCGAAAATTTTCTGTGGTCTCCAAATCGATAGCAAAAACGAAACGAAGATACTACGAAAAAATCAATTAAAAAAATAAATAAATAAAAAAAAAATCGCAGAAACCTAAGCTGTAATAAAATAAACAACAAATAAAAATACAAATAAAACTCCAATGTCATTTTCCGCACACAATAAATGGAAAAAAATTCAGTACGAAAAAGAGTGGAGACTTATCGAAATAATCTGCTACAATTATCAATTTCGCTCATTTAACAGCGTAGGTACTGCAGAACAAAAATGAAAACGAAATTTTTCGTTTATGATTTCGTTGTTTCAATTTTTGTTTGGAAGTATTCGTTTTGTTTCAGCTACGTACTATGCTTTAAATCGAATATTAGGTTTGTTCAGTGAGGAAAAAGTTAGAACAGAACAGAACAGGACAGAACAGAACAGCACAGATTCGTGAAAAACGTCAGAACAAGTTAGAACAGAAAATGGCTACCTACGTTGTCACTAAAAAAGCAACAACAATTTTTCGGAGTATATATGTTTGTCACAAATTCACAAATATATGTCTTAAAACTAAAATTACTTCATGAAAATAGAATCAGAATTGATTAAAATACACTTTTGAAACAGTTAAGCAGAAATTCAAATAAAATCTATCAAAAAAACAAACTAATTTCATTAAAAAAATCACAACATCTGATTTTGACAGTTTTCACAAATCTGTTCTAACTTGTTCTACCTCAAAAGCAAGTGCAGAAAATCCTGTTCTAAAGTGTTCCAAACTGTTCCAAACTGACTCATTGAACAGCAATCCAGAACAGTTTAGAACAGAAAATTTCTCATTGAACAGCAAAATCTTGTACTTTTCTGTTCTAAAGTGTTCTAAACTGTTCCGAACAGCCTCATTGAACACACCTATTATTAAAGTAGATTAATATTGAAACAATTTTAAATAATGAACGAAAATTTATTATTTAATGATTACTATGTATAACTAAAATTAGCTAGGTTTACAGTTTAATCGGCAAGTTTTCTTTTTATTCACAATTCAAAACGTTTTGAAAACTTGACCATTCAACCCAGAATGTTGGGCGTTTTTTTAATTATCCTTTAAATATAAATATTGAATCGGAAGCTCCATTTTCAGTACAAAATTATTTTTAAAGGACAGTCAATTTTAAAAAGCTTAAAGTTACTTTTGAGGATGCGCTCGCATATATAGCATATTAACAAAAATTCAAAATACTGTTATAGTACATAAAAATAGAAGACTTTTGTTATAAAGAGCGAAACAATATATGAAAGAGGGTGTCATTCCATAATTTTTTAAACGATAATCTTCAAAGCTTTGCTTCAAGTAACTGGACCACTATCGTCTCGTCTATCGTTCACAGTTTGAGAGTTTGGTGCATTTCAAAAACTGTAGTTGTAAAGTCAAATTGGCTTTCATAATTGTCAATAAAATGAATTTTTAGTGTTTGTTGCGAGGCGGACCTTTTGAAGAAATATCTATGTAACACAAGAAGAAGAAAAAATAATTATATTAACTTCAATCCGGTCTGCGGTTTCCGGGATTTCTTCTCAAGTTTTTGGTGCTCCAGCTCCGTCGCGTCGTGCTCAAATTGAAAAGAGGAAGTCGATGATTTAGAGGAGTTATTGCGGGGAACAGTGGAAAGTCCACAGCGATGAGTTCAATTTCTGTTCAATTTATGTTACATTGATATTTTAAAACTTTTATTTGGTGTAACAAAAAGCATTTAAAAGTCTGTGCCATAATACTAAAAGCCTTGTACAAGAAGCAAATTTTAACTTCAAAGGTTAAAATTAAACGTTGACGTCTCAAAAAATACAACAAGAATTAGTGTCAAACTTATAAGAAAAGCGATTAACATTTTTTTTTAATTATTTCTTCGATAATCAGTGCGTTATATTTCTAGCCCTGAATTTTTATATTTAATTCAACGTAATTTAAATTTTTTTAACTTAAATTAGACAATACTTCTAGAATATAACGAGCAAGATCTTCATCTCGGCTGTAATAAGAAACGGATATAAGTTTTTCTTCGGTATTTTTTTCATCAGAAACTATTTCAATTTTCACACTTCCTACGGTTACTTTCGAATTTTCATCCATTTTTATATTCCATTCTTTGAGTTTCTCTTTAAATAAGATAAAAAGTTTACCCTTATTATTTAAATTTGAGTTGGGATCATCGAATTTATATTTAGCACAAAATATTAAGTTCGAAGCAATGGTAAACTTTTCTTTAAATGCTTCAAATACATTGATCATTACTATTCGATTTTCTTGTGCAACATGAATAGTAAATATATTACTGCTTTTAGGAAAGGGTTTAGGCCCCCGAGCTCTGAATTTATTAATTCCTTTTTTAAGCAGATTCAAGTCCTCCTCCGTTGGTAATTTTATAAGTGTTTCAATTACACAAGTTTCGCCATTCGAAAGAACATTGCAATTGACTTTGATTTTATTATTAATTTTTGAACGTAAAAGATGTAGATTTTGACGGTTTCCATGTACCAGTGCAACATTTTTCGGCTCACAGTTTTCAATAAGTTGCATTATCCCTGTAATATATTATTGAAATGATTCATAAATTTCAATGTTTTTTATTTTTTTACCACACCAGTACCCTCACCTAAATATTCTCGAAAACAATACAGAGACGACAATCTACAATAGGTTAATTCATAAACCTTTTGTATCTGCCACTAATTTAACATATAGACAAAAATTATTATGTTTGTTAGTACAATGTCAAAAATGTGTTAGAAAAAAGTTATATGTATGTATGTATTTTCAAACGAACAAATTTTAGATGGATTTCTTTTAAGAAAGTGTGTATGTACGTATATCTTCTCTTCTATATAATAAAAAAGCGGTTTATGGTTTCTAAGAATTTATCGATTTCATTATGAGCTAAAAGCTAAACTTTGCAATGAAAATTAAGATTTTGTTTTAATTAAATCATGCCCTTATAGGGTATATTCTACAAGAAATATCTCTATTTTAGTTTGAAGAGTGTGGTATTTTTGGAAGTTAATTTATCATTAGTAGTTTATCCCTTCTTATTGTATACATTAAGAATTAACACATAACTACCAGTTTTCATGGTTTCATAAAAAATATTTTTTTAGACCTTTGAGCGAAAAAATGGCTTTTCTTACTACTAATCGGTGTATCTCTATTTCCCCTTGTGTGTATTGAGATGTGGAAACCGGTACAATTTGTCCCGCAGTAAAGTTGATCACCTTTCGTTATCCGTTATCGAAGGAAATATTAAAGGTAATATCATGAACGTTTTCATTTTTTTTCAGTTCTGCGCATGCATCTGTCAAAATCGAAGAAAATGGTGGATGCAGTGCTTCTTTAATTGCCTTACTTCAATATTTTGTTATTATTTATAATTATGCGTGTTGAGTTCCTGTGGGCCAGCCATTTTTTTATTTTTTAAAACTTTCAACTTTGACAACCTGTGCACTGTGAACGGAAGTCGTATATTGTTACGATAAAACTACCAGACATTGGTATTGAAATGGCACAGCTAGACAGCTAGGACACTGCTCGTGTTTTGTTCATAGAACCCGTCATTGGTATCATCTTCATTCTTCTCTGTATGGAACGTGCGAATATCTGGAATCTTAAGAAGCTCAAAAATAGATACTTGTTTGTTATCCAAAAAAATTCAAGATATCTTCATTGTTTTTGCTTTAGTTGATATCAGTTGCTTTTTCACAATAGATTGAGTTGTTTTTAAATCAGCCACCATCAGCTTTTTACAAACCTATACGGATAGCTTTTGAACGTCACCAAAGCTATTTAGATCACAGTACAAATATGAAAGGTCATTAGTCCCCTTTCACACGAAGAAACAAGTTGTTGGAGATTTTTTCACGTTTCCTTTTAATTTCCAATTTCAAACAATCGAAGACTGTGCCTACGTTCTGTAACTCTCGCATCGACAAAATCAGTCGAGAAACGATCAAAATTGAAACAAATCGTATGAGTTTTTGTTCCATTTTTCAACGTTTCTCGACCAATTTTAACGATTCGAGAGTTACAGAACGTAGGCACTGGTCACGACTCTTACTTGGTGTCCTTTTCACATAAAAACTGAAAGTTGCTGGAAACACAGTTTTCTCAAGTGAAAGGGGTCTTAGCGTTTTTCTTTTTGTTTAGTTCTGCGCATCTGTCAAAAACCAAATAAAAAGGCGGATCCATCCACTTACTTGGCTAATTTCTTAAAAAGGAATCATAACATTTTTTTTTAGAAATAAAAAAGTTTTTTGTGCGAAATTCGTTGAATTTTATATAAAACCAAATTCGAAATTTGTCTTATAATTTTTATTTATTTCAACAGAAGCGTAACAAATCATATTTCTTAAGATTATTTTTAAATTCAATTTCTTTGAATTTACAATATTTTATTCAATGAATTCGTAAGAAAATCGACAACTGTTAATAACAATTAAATTAAATAACTTAAGACGGACTAACATTCATGATTTAATTTACGTATTATACATTTATTATATTACATATTTTAATTCTTATACTCATTCAAAACAAGAACATACATACATATGTATTTACGGCATTTTTTAATAAAATAAAGTCTTGAAATAAAACTGAAAAATTATTTAAAAAACACAACACTTACATAATATATGTCTTGCTATAGCTGAGGCAGAAATCCATTCATTAGTTTATTTTTTAAATGTATTTGTTTTAGTTAGTAAAAGTTTTCGAAAAATTAATTTAATTTTCAAACCCAAAATTTTGAAAAAAATAAAATTTTAAATAATTTTCAACTGATTTTTTTTACCAACTGTACGCTTATTAAGTACAATTTCTGTTTTATATATTCAATATGCTCTTATTTTCTATTTTTATAATTTTTTAGTATGTACCAAACAGATACAAAAATAAACCAAAATATTTTAAATCTTTCGATTGTTCATATAATTTGTATATATAAGTTGTAAATGAGTATACGATTGCGCAATTAACAAGAAATAACCCAAAAACTAAGCAATTTTCGAAAAAAAATGTTTCCATTATGTTAGTTTTTAGAAAATTACCATAAACAATTTACTCAAACTATCAATCATTAACACAATTTGATGATTTAGCAATTAAGGTGGCTTTAAAACAACACAACGTTGAAAAATAAGTTTAATCAAAATCGTTTTTGCCGTTTTCGAGAAAATTTGATTGTCGTTTGCCCGATTTCCGAATCGATTGTTGTTTTAGTTTTTTGTACTTCATGCAATTTTCTGATAGATGCGTCAGAAGTGTGCTGTATGTCTTATGTAGGTACCTATTTTGTACAATTTATTTGACCAATTGATAAAAAATAATATTTTTAACGAATTAAAAATTCATTTAGGGCCAATTTATGTTTAGTGTTTTGGTGAATGTTACGAAAAAAGTTATGGACATCGGGAAAGGGATTTACAAATAAAACTCGCATACCGAAACAAATAGAGACTTGTTTCACTCCATTTGAAACCCATTTATGGCCATTCGGACGATAAAAAAAAACAATATAACGACCACCCTAAACTAATTCCAAGTAGAAGACGTAGGGCCCGTTTGTTCACAGCTGATCATCTTTAATCAAGGATTATTGCAACTGGTAAATCATGGAATGAGCATGCTATCAATTTTTTTTTCAAGGAATCCATAATTGAAGTTGTTAATCATGGAAATCGCTAATTAGCCGATTTTGGTTGATTAGCGCCATTTAGTTAGAAATTGTGAAAGTCATCGGTCAGATTTAACCCACTGTGAACAAACTGGCCCTTAGTAATATTTAATTTGGATTTGAATAATTAATCATTGATTAAGGCAGTAAGTAAATGATTCGAAACAATTTTATTTTTAGAAAAGAAAATATTACACTACCTACGATTTTAATTCCTTCCTACACTTCTCTAAATTCCAAAGCTCTTTAAATTTGGTTAATAATAACAATAAACAATCTTCATAATTATAGCCGATCCATATTGATCATCCTGCGAAAATAAAACAACCTCACAGTGGCGAGAATCAGCAGCCTTTTTTCGGATCATGAAACGTGAACCCGGTATAAAGAGCAGGTTCATGTGTTTTTGTAGTTATGTATGTTATTTGATGATCCATATAGATCAATTCTGATAATAAAAAATGGCTTATGTTACATTTAACTGCTTTTAATCTTGTTAATCCACAAAATACCAAGAATTATTAGAACTATGTATGTATGTAGGTACACAAAATATTTCAAAGCTAAAGAAATTATTCCCGAAGACAACGAATAGATAAAATATGTTCCAAATAAAGAACAAATATTGCCAACTGCGAATGCAGAGACCACCACCGACATGAGAAAACACATAATAATGACACAAAAATTACATTTCTAGACAAAAACAACCGACTCACAAATTCGCATAAAATTTGCTGTCAAAAATATAAAAAATACATACACATATAGGAAAAAACTCAGTATTGTGAAATTTGTTGAGAAAAAAAAAGTAAAGCAAAGTAAATTGTGTAAATCTATGCAAATTTGCTATTGCCTCCATTGACAATATTTGAGGCAATATCAATATCAACGGCAATGACAATTTATTGCCAGGGATGGGCCTTCTATTGGCAGGTAATTTCAGTTGTCAAATTTAAGTGCAGAAATTACGACCACTGTCACCGTTTTTTTTGCTCTTTTAAATCACTATTTTTGATAGTAAATAAATAAATAAAAAACTTTGATTCACTTAATTTCTCATATTTTCAACTTTAATTTCAAGTAAGTCATTCAAAATCGCGGAGCAACTATTTTGAAAAAGGTGGAATGTCAAAATGTATTGCCTCAGCGATGAAAATCAATAACTGCCTTTCATCAGCCGAGCAATATTGAAATTCCCAAAGCGTCTCAATTAGTAATATTCAAGGCAATGGCAATTAGCCAAGCAATTTATTTCCTCAAATATTGCGAATGGACCCGCTGGGTTGAGTTATAAAATCAATTTTTGTGTATGACAAAATGGCCGTTGTCAAAAAAAGAACTTGCACAACTTGCATTTCTTTTTTAAAGCCTAGTACGCTGTTCATACGAAACGAAAAATCCCATACAAAAATGACACAACAAAATCATAAACGGAAAATTTCGTTCTGCTTTTCGTTTTGCAGTACGCTGTTCGAAGAGCGAAATTTATAATTGTAGCAGATTATTTGGAGAAGTCTCCGCTCCTTTTTCGCATTGAATTAACTATACAGACTATTTATTGTGAGCGGAAAAATGTAATTTGAGTTTTTTTTTTTGTTTATCATTTTCTTACATCATGGGTTTCTCTGATTTTTTGCGTTTGTGTTTGATTTTGTTTTTGGAATTAGTGAAACTCTCCAAGGATATTTTCCGTTGTGTTTTCGCAAGCGTTTCGTTGTCTGTTTGGAGATCACAGAAAAATTTCGTTTCGCATCAGCAGCGTACTAGGCTTAACACAGAAATCAATCGGGGCTTGCTCGATGAGCTCGGAAAAAAATGACCGAGCACATCGAGCAAAAAGGTGAGCGAGCGGCTTTCCATACAATTTTCATGTTATTTGACACATTGATATAAGCATAATGGGCAGGTTCAATAAAAATTGCTTTACATCTGAATTTTCAGATTTCTGAATTTATGTCGTTGAACGGAAAAAGAATCTGAAATTTCAGCCGAAAGTCATTGAGTCAAATTCCTGCATTTACCTGTAAGATTTACATTTAAGCAAAATAAAATAGAACTTTAATTACATTCGTATATTATACATTGAGCGTGAATAGTTGTGAGGATGAAATTATATGTAACTAAATCAGCAACAGGTTTTATTATTTTCATTAAATTCAATAAACAATTATTTTTGTTCGTTCATTTAAATAAGTTTGAATTTTCATGACAAAAACTTAAAAATCAACCACCAACAAGACGAAAATTATAAAGTTCAACTTTTATGTGCAGTGCTTCAGCTGATTTGCCACTTCCCCCACCACAAACAACTTTCATTTGAATTTTCAGATGAGAATTTCTTGTCTGAAAATTCAGATGAAACGTAACTAAACGTAACTAAAAGCACTAAAAGTCATTTAACTTTTTATGACACCTGGCTCTAAAAATTCAGAATTCTGAAAATTCAGATGTAAAACGTAATGCATTGAACGAACCCAATGTTCCCTTACACCAACGCGAATATGACGCGGCGACGACGAATACAATAATAGCTGCATTTTATTACCCACATGATCAAGATCCAAAAACTAGTACTTTTTTAATTATTATTATGGTAAGGTAGTGTAAACTCTAGTGCAAAGAAAAAATCCTGTCGGCTATTGTTGAATTTATTCAAATATTTTATGTGTTGCATTATTGTTGTTCTGATAAAGCTATAAGGTTTTTAAAATAATTTTTTTTTTACATTTAAAATATTATGCTCTTATCTTGGGGTATATTTTTGTTAATGCGATGCATCAGCTCATGTGTTGCAGCATGTATAAAATGTATAAACCAATGTCTTCATCATCATTTTTCCACGAAATCGAAATTATTTTATGTTTTGAATCGATATTCTCTGTAGAACTGTCGACACTTATTTGTACACTTTCCACAATTATCATTTTGTCTTCCTTCAATTTAACCGACCAACCGACGAGTTTTTTCTTAAGTAAACTGAAAAGTTTTGCTATAACAATTTTCTCCGTTTCTGGTGCTTCAAAGATAATTTTCGAATTATAATTGAATTTTTTGAATGAATCGTATATTTCTCTTAAAGCATCATATATGCCTAGTAATAATATTCGTTGTTCTTTCATCACCAAAATCCAACACTTAGAAAAACCTTCTCGTTTATGTGGATTTGGAAGCTTAATAGCACATATTTCTGAAAATATTTTACCCTGCGAAGGAAGTAAAATTTTGTCTGATGGAATTTTTAGTGGAGTTTTTATGGAACATTGTTCACCTAACGTTGGAATGAAGCATTCTATTTTGAACTTGTCCATTATTTCATTTTTTAAGGACATCAAACAACCTGGTTTGGCGTATGGCAAAATTATTATACTTTTAGGATCACAGGCCTCAATAAGTTTTGTTATGCCTGAAAATGTTGAAACTTTAATAAGACAACAAGTATGTATTTTTTGCATATATGTATGATCCTTCCAAGCTCTTGCATATATTACATATTAGTGTGGCAAATGGCAATATTGAGAAGCGTACTGTAGGCGACAAAATATAATGGAAACAAATAAATTATCACGTTTATCACATATTAGTAAAACATTCAAAATCTGTATGTGATCAAACTAGGAATCTCTTATCAACGTGAGTTTAGTTGTTAGTATGAAATCTTGTTAATAAAATAAAATGAAAGTTAATTTATGTTAGTAGGTAGGTTAGTAAATGAGTTAACTTAAGTCCTTATGGACTGCTTAGTCCAGATAAATTTCGAGATTTAACGGCGTTAGGTCTTATTGACCAAAATCATAAAGCCCAAATTGAAATATGTCATTAAGCCCAAAAATTGTCATAAAGCGCAAAAAGTTAAGCAAAAATTGACAAAAAACCCAAAACGAATGTCATAACGCCGAATTTATTTTTGAAATCAAAGAACGCCCGAATCTTCGATTGCTTCACTTCTCTTTTGATTTCCTTTCGGTTGCAGATAGGTATGCTTTTAAACACTGTGATTTTTAATGGTTTCAATTTTTGTTAAATGAAAAGGAAACATCTCTTCATACTCTTTACTTCCCTTATGACTTAAACAATAAGAAAAAGCACAAAGAACAAACAGCGATAACTCTGCAATGACTTCAACCTCAGCAACTTTTTTCACCTTTGCCACAATACATTCCCAGCCTACATGCTTAAAATTCGCAGGTGGTAATATCAGCGTTTAGAAGCAGTCTATAAGTGTGAAGAGGAATGTCAAAAAATGTCCTCAAATCATGACCGGGGAGATTCCGTATACATTCCTCTTACTTCAATATTTATTTATAATAGGCGTGTTTTCTTGAAGCCCGAGGGGAATTGGCGAAAAAAACGACGTCGGTGCTAAAAAATTTACATGTAAAATGCAACAACAACTAATCCCCTGTGGGCTTAGCTAATCCCAGAGAAATCTAGGGGCTTAACTTAAGCGCAAAGAAAAACTGTGTTACCGGCATGAATGACATACATGTTATCGATAGTTTGTATGAAAACTACATGTTTTTTCTGTGATGGCGCCGCTAATCCCCGTTGTGTTTTTTTTCAACCAATTGCCCCCGGTATTGCAAAAAAAAACCACCTAATATACACACGGTTTTATCACGTTATACCAAAACGTTTGAATGTTTTGAACGATTTTTTTATATTTAAAAACCCTAATAATAAGCATATTATAGATATTGGTGCATTTATTGAAACATTTTATTTGTGATTCATTTTATTGTTCTGCTTAAGCTAAAGATTATTATTATTTTTTATAATTTTGTTATAGGAAAATATTATTTTACCTTATTTTATATTTTGTAAATGCAAAATGGGATGGATCAGCTCATGTGTTGCAGTAAGTATAGAATGTAAAAAGCAATGTCTTCATCTGCATTTTCCCATGAAATTGAAATTACTTTTTGTTTTGTATCAATATTCTCTGTAGTACCACCGACACTTAAATGTACACTTTCCACAATTATATTATTGTCTTCTTCTAATTTAACCGACCAACCAACGAGATTTTTCTTTAATATAACAAAAAATTTATGTACAGTAATTTTCTCCGTTTCTGGTTCTTCAAAGATAATTTTCGAATTATAACTTAAGGATTTGAATCTATTGTATACTTCTTTCAACGCATCACAAAAGTTAAGTAGTAAAATTCGTTGTTCTTTCATTACCAAAACCAAATAACACTTACACAAAACCTCTCGCTTTTTCGGACATGGAAGTTTAATAGCACATATTTCTGAAAACATTTTTGCCCGCGGAGAAAGTAAGGTGTTAGGTAGAATTTTTACTGGAGTTTTTATAAAACATTGTTCACCGAAGGCTGGCATGAAGCATTTTATTTTGAATACGTCCATTATTTCATTTTGTAAGGACATCAAACAATCTGGTTTGCCGTTTGCCAGAACTATATTTTTGGGACAGCAGGTTTCAATAAGTTTTATTATGTCTGAAAATGTTGAAACTTTAATAAGAGAACAATATGATCCGTTCCAACCTTTTGCACATATTACATAGCGATAACAAAAACAATGTCACTAATATATAAAAGCATTTAAAATGTGTATGTGATCACCAATTCGTATAAGAGTTTTAAACTTTAGGACATTGACATGAAAGCATCTTACGAAAAGTGTGTAAAGTTAAGTACATACGATTGTAACATCTTATAATAGGCGTGTTTTTTCGCAACCCCGAAAAACGACAACGGGGATTAGCGACGCCATCACAGAAAAAAACATGGAGTTTTCATACAAACTATCGATAACTGCATGTATGTAAGTCATGCCGGTAACACAGTTTTACTGTGCGCTTAAGTTAAGCCCCGAGAATTCTCTGGGATTAACTAAGCCTGCAGGTTTTTTTCATCTAATTCCCACCGGGCTTGCAAGAAAACACGCCTAATATTGTCAGAACTGTCAATGGTCTGACAATAACTAACAATTAGCTGACATATTGACATATTTATAACAATAAAAAATTGTCACGGTTGATAGATTTCTTCCCAATTTGATTGTCAGCTATTTTTTATCTCTCTTTAACCAACTCATTGACACTTCGAACAATGAAGAAGTTGTCAGCAATTGCAATATGTTTTCAATGAGATGAATGACCAATGAGTCTAACAATGTCCTAATCGACTGACAATGATAAAAAATTGTGTGTTCAGACGATTGTTAGACATTTGGAACAGTTTTTTCACTGATAGATCTGACAATATTGTAAGATCTGATAATCGTGTGTACTTAGCTTAAGTATTCAAAAAAACAACGCATGTTATAAGTAGATAACCTATACCAAGAAAGAAGTATTTATTTTGGGCTTCGTAGTGCGAAATGTATACGCAAAATAAACAAAATCATTGGAAAGAAATACAAATAAATTTAAAGGGAATTTGTATAATACACTTTAATATTGAAGATTTGATTTAAACTATATTTACATACGGTTTGGCCGAACTGTCAATTTTTAGAATTAACTACATTTATTACATTTCCTAGGTAGTTTATGTACTAAAACATAGTTAAATGTAGTTAAACGTCAGCTGTGACTTTGAAGTTTGAATTTTGAGTGGAAATGTTGTTTTTTAGTGAAATTCTACTGTTTTTCTTTGCAGACGTAATAAATTGTAGTAAACAAGACAGGTAGTTTATTCAATTAACTACGCGGTAGTTATTAGGGGTGTTCCCGATCCGATGCAACTGGTCTTGTATCATTGCAAAAATGCAAAAGTGTAAAATTGCTATACCCTAACCCCACTGTAAAAAAAAACTTTGCACCTTTGCAATGATGCAAGACCAGTTTGCATCGGATTGGGAATACCCCTAATGATGTAGAAAATGTAGTGTATTTAATACGACCCACAATACACATACTAAATGTAATATCATTTTCCGCATTCAGGGTTTGTTTACAAATCGATCTGGATATCTTTGTGTTGTTGTAATACCTTGTAAAATCACAGCTGATATCAAGGCAGCTGTTGCCAAAAAATAAATCTGCAAATCTGGAAAAGGTCGAAGGAATTTTAAGAGAAATCATCAAAAGTTTCATGCAAAAAGTTTTATCGTGGAAAAGGGGACTTAGATTTTTGTACTGTGCCTACGACAACCAAGTATATAGGCTGGAGATATCTATAGGTTTGTTCGATGTTCTCTGCCTCAGGGCGACCTGGGGATTGTCACAAAACTCATAATTAATTTCGAATTAAATCACACTGTCTAACATAACTTTAGCCGTGTTTTTTTGCAAGCCCGGGGGGAATTGGATGAAAAAAACGACGTCGGTTCTAAACAATAAACATGTTAAATGCAACAACAACTAATCCCGGAGAATTCTCGGGGCTTAACTTAAGCGCACCGAAAAACTGTGTTATCGGCATGAATTGCATACATGTTATCGATAGTTTGTATGAAAAATCCATGTTTTTTACTGTCATGGCGTCGCTAATCCCCGCTGTCGTTTTTTTTAACCAATTCCTCCCGGGCTTGCAAAAAAACACGCCTTTTATGAATTAATGGAGTTTTTTTGCAAGCCAGGGGGGAAATGGAAAAAAAACCTGTGTCGGTGCTAAAAAAAATTAGGTGAGCTTTTTCCAATCCCGGAGGGAACTGGTTAAAAAAAAACGATATGGAGTTTCCATACAAACTATCCATAACAGGTATGTAATTCCCGTCGGTAACACAGTTTATTTATATTTTAAGTTTAATAAATTGCACTTTCGCTATTAGACATTTTGCCGGCTATATTTTGTATTGCCTTAACTTTCGACTCCGACACCTGTTTGTGTGTAGCTTACAGTAATTTACGGATTTTCAAATTCAATTGTTAAAACTACGTTTTTATCAATTATTTATTAAATATTCTAGACACATTATTTATGGTTTTTGAAAAACCAAATTGAAAATCTTGTGAATTCTATCTGCTTTTTATTTGAACTTAGCAATTATTTGTATTTAAAAAAACCCAAATGATGTGTATTACTTGTTTTATTCAACACAAATAAAGAGCTTTAAGAGATCTGAAAACCTCGGCTATGTTTAAAAAAAAAAACAAAAAAAATAACTCATAGACTATAGAGAATCCGAAGTTTTGATCAACATACAAATTAATGTTAAGAAATTATTTTACAAACAGTGAAAAAAAAAAACAAAGACAAAGCAGACAACTCGAACAAAAACAAGGAAAGCCAACATGAATGATTGTCTTTTAATAATTAAATAATAACTTACCTTTTCCATCTGCAACAGCATTAAAACACATTTGCTCTACTTTCAGTTTGACTTTGATAATCTCTTTATTTGGAAATTCAACTTCCTTTGCACCTGTTGCAACCGTGTGTCCTAATGTGCCCTTCATACAAACTTCGGGTAATATCAATGTATTATTCTCATCATGTGCCCATTTTTTGAATATATGCATTGATAATCCAGACTGCAACATACCATTAGTTGCAAGAATAACCATTGGTTCGGGGTTATCAATAAAACTTTTACTAAAAGGTTTGATGTGTTTGAATTCGAAAACATTCTTTCCAGTATTGGACTTGTCTGTTTTTTGATTAGTCCATTTGATAAACATATTGTAAAATGAATTAACTCTCTCTGTGAAACTCTCTGTGGCAAAATAAATCGGATATGAAAAATTCTTTTTCTCCCAATACGCGTCCAAGATAATACAGAGTTCCTGAGCTCGACCCAATACGAAAACCGGTATGAGGACCTTACCTCCTCTGGACAGGCATTCTTCTACAGTTTTAAGGAAATCATCTTTCCGACACCTTCTTGTATTGGGATTTACGTTGGCATAAGTACTTTCGGTTATTAACAAATCAGGTTGGCATTTGTCAATCCAGGCAGCACCCAAATGCCGATCGGGGTTCATATTAAAATCACCAGTGTAGACAACACTTTGGGATCCACATTTTATCAAGAACATAGCTGCACCCAACACATGACCGGCATAGTACGCTTTGATTTCCAATTCATTGTCAACCATTACACTCTCATGAAGATCAACAGCCGTTACTTTCTTCATGCAGTTTTTTATAACTTGCGTTGAACAAACATTAGTTCTTCTCGAGTTTTGATGATTAACTTTGCGCAACTCTTCCAATAAAATTGGAACGATAGCTTTTGTTGGGTGTGTCATATAAATTGGACCGTTATAACCAATTTCTTCCGACAAGTATGGCAGAGATCCACAATGTTCTAAAATGAAGGGCAAAGATTCATTTATTTATTCTTAATTCAAAAAGTTTTTTTTTTGAGTTAATTTAATAGTTGTTAATAATTAAAGTTGATTAAACTTCGAGACATTACAGTACGTGAGACAGAGACCGTGATATTATTTATTGTTCAGTTAAAGGAATTGTCTGTCCAAAAGATAGATATTTTTGTTTTATAAATCAGTCTACAGCTACATAATTCATCGGATTCTGTAATCGGGATTAGGTATACTTTAGAAAATAATATCAAAAAGTGCGGTAGTTTTTCAAAAACCTAAAATTAAAAGCAGATCATGTATTTAAAGCGGAAAAGTTGTTTTGTTTATTTGATAGTTTGTATATTCGAGCTAATCTCATAAACAACATGTCCTATTCTAATAATTCCGTGTAAAAGTTTATACTTACAACCCTATGGCCTATTCTACCAAATTTAAGGTACCTTAGATAACGGTTACCACACAAGTCGCAACAGATTTTGTGAGGTTTTCGTATTCTGGCAGTACCGTCAAAACTAATTGTGAGCCTCACGCAAGAACTCTCGAAGCTGTGATCTCCTTTTGAGTAACTTAGTCCCCTTTCACACGAAGAAACAAGTTGCTGCAGATTTTTTTGACGTTTTCTTTTAATTTCTTTAAAAATCTCAAAAAGTAAAAGTCATTCAAAATCGCGGAGAAACCATTTTGAAAAAGGTGCACAGTTAAAATTTATTGCCTCAGCGATGGAAATCAATAATTGCCTTCCACCTGCCGAGCAATATTGCCATCGCCATTGCCAAAGAGTCTCCATTGGCAATATTCAAGGCAACGGCAATGAGCCAAGCAATTTATTTTCTCAAATATTGTCAATGGAGCCGCTAGGTTAGGAACTTTCTGTAGTTTCCTTTTAAAGTAGCTTGGTTGAACACACACTACTGTTTGTGTGAAGAGGAATGTCAAAATATCTTCTTAATCGTTGACTGGGGAAATATTTTCCCCTCTTAACTACTTCGTGCCCTTCTCACCTAAAAACTGAAAGATGCTGAAAACTCAGTTTCCTCGTGGGAAAGGGGACTTACCGCCATATTATTCAGTCGATACATCCAGATTGGAACTTGAATCCGGATTGATTTACATTGAATTTCTTTAGTTTGCATCCGGATTTAAGTTTTAAGCTGGATGTATCGAGTGAATAATATGACCGTTAATTATGGATTATATATAATATACGAGGGAGGCAATCACTATGAAACCTGTGAGGAGCTGATTGCGGTAGTAAAAAGAAGCCTGGAGGAAGATTGGATTACCCTACAAATGAGTACGTTTCTCTAAAAATTTGAATTTTCATGTAGCTAAAAAGACAGGAAATTTAAATAAAAACTAAAATAAATAAAAATAAAAAATCCTGTTCTATTTTTCCGAACATTTTTCGGGTGCGTCTAATCATGTGAACCAGAAAAATTCTATTGTTTTTAGGGGCCAATTATAGCTTTCATTGCAACTCATCATTGAAAATTTAAATTTTAAGTTTTGAGACACTTGGTCAGTTTATATTTCAGAGTCCTCACTAATTTTCCTCCGACAAAAATTGAGCAGACGAATCCAAAATTTTTTTTCCTCTGTATTTGACATAAAAACTGAGAAATTTTGCTGAGGAATCCTGTTTATATTTGTGAGATTGCTGAGATCTCTGAGATCTCAGAAATATAAACTGACCAACTTATAAAGCAAAATCAGTGATTATTTTGATGCCAATATAAAGCTACATTCTTAATTCTTATTTTTAGTCAAAAAAAATTTTCGTTTTGGCCCAAGTTAACACGTGAAATGAATTTCTTTATTTCAATGATTGAACTACCTTACCATTGATAATTGAAATCTTAGAATTCATTTTATGTGAAAGGTTGGGCCAAAATGAAATATTTTTTTGACTAGAAATAATAATTGAGTTATCAGCTTTTTACTGGCATCAAAATATTTCCTGATTTTGCTTTCAAAGTGTCTCGAAATAAGAAATTTAAATTTTCAATGATGAGTTTCAATTAAAGCTATAACTGGCCCCTTACATGACCGCGAAGAAAAGGAGAAAAAAACCGTTAACTGTATGCCTGTTTGGTAACTTTTTTTCCAACAAATTTCCCAAAAACTGTGGTTTTTTTTCTATGGGTTTTGACAGCCAATTGTGAAATTTTGTGAAAATTTGTGCAAATTCGCAAGAAATTTCACGTTACCAAACAGACCATGTATCTTACCAAGCATCTACATATTTGGGTTTTGTTTTATTGAAAACGAAATTAGCTTTCTCATAAGGCCAATAGCTTGATAATAATTAATACAAATACGGAAGAAAAAAATACAATTTATTAAAAAAATGGTGCGTCTAAACAAGTGAATCGCACTGTATTGGTTTTTTCAACAACTTTGCCTTTTTTATAGCAAAATATCAATTTTAAAGTATTCTACGATAATATCTGCATATTATATGATCTGATCTGGATCAGATTCTCATAATAAAACAAACAGGAACACAGTGATAGCCACGGTATATATCCGTCTCTTTTTGCATTGTGTTTGTATATTTTTCATGTTTTTGTTGGCTTTTCTCTTTGCACTACAGTTGACACTACCTTACCATAATATTTATTAAAAATCGTGTACTAGATTTTGGATCATGAAACAGATCCAGAAAAAAAGCAGGAATACCTGTGTTTTTGTATTTACGCGTAAAAATTTGATCCTGATCAAATCATTTGGTTAATAAAATGCGGCTAAAGTATTTACATAAAAAAAATCATCATTCACTTTAATTTATGTGGAATTTGAGACACAATCAACCCGTGAAATGAAAAAATTGTAAATTCCATACTATAGGTGTCTACACAGCATCACGTGTTGTTTTATATTTGCAAGTTTGAGCATCCGTAGACCGTAGTGCAGTGTAATTTTACTTAAAGCCTAGTACGCTGCTGTGCGAAACGAAATTTTTCTGTGATCCCCAAACAGACAAAGAAACGCTTGCGAAAACACAACGGAAAATATCCTTGGAGAGTTTCACTAATTCCAAAAACAAAATCAAACATAAACGCAAAAAATCAGAGAAACCCATGATGTAACACGTCATTGTCAGACGACAATCTGTATCTGACAAAAAATTGTCAGGTATCTTACAATCACAGTACACATATTAAAGGTAATATCATTAGCGTTTTCATTTTTGTTCAGTTCTGCGCATCTGTCAAAATCGAGGTATTATGGTGGTAAAATGGTGGATTCAGTGCCCCTTTCCTTGTCTAATTTCAATATTTTGTTGTTGTTTCTAATGATGCGCGTTGAGTTCCTGTGGTCACTCGAACAGCCATTTTTAATTTTTTGACATTTCCAACTTTGACAACCTGCGCAATATATTACCTTTAATATGTGTACTGTGTCTTACAATCGTCTGAACATACAATTTTTATCATTAGGTCTGTTCGCGTACTTGCCCGAAACTGCCAGATTCTACCAGATTAATTTTTTTTATATGAACTTTGACAGTATTTCGGGCTAAAAATGGTAGAAATGGATAGGTTTGGGGAGTAAACGAACAAGGTTATTGTCAGTCGATTAGGTCATTGGGTGCGTTCAATCGATTACGTTTTACATCTGAATTTTCAGATTTCTGAATTTTCAGATTTCTGAATTTTTGGAGCTGTCATAAAAAGTTAGATGACTTTTAGTGACTTTTAGTTACGTTTAGTTACGTTTCATCTGAATTTTCAGACAAGAAATTCTCATCTGAAAATTCAGATGAAAGTTGTTTGTGGTGGGGGAAGTGCCAAAAGCACACATAAAAGCTGAACTTTATAATTTTCGTCTTGTTGGTGGTTGATTTTTTTAGTTTTTGTCATGAAAATTTAATACTTATTTAAATGAACGAACTTTTGTTTATTGTTTAGTGAATTTTTAAATCAACAATTTTTTTCAATTGATGTTTGGAAAGTTTTTCTATGTTTTTGTAAGTCATCAATAAAAGGACTTTTAATGAAGGTAATGAAACCTGTTGCTGATTTAGTTACATATATTTTCATCCTCACAACTACTCAATCTCAATGTTTAATTTACAAATGTAATTAAAGTTCTATTTTATTTCGCTTCAATGTAAATCCTTTAGGTAAGTGCAGGAATTTGACACAATGACTTTCGACTGAAATTTCAGATTTTGTTTGCGTTCAACGACATAAATTCAGAAATCTGAAAATTCAGATGTTAAGCTATTTTTATTGAACCCGCCCATTGTCAGACTCATTGGTCATTGTCAGATGTTTTAATTGAAAACTTCTTACAATTCCTGACAATTTCTTCATTGTTCGAAATGTCAATGAGTTGGTTAAAGAGAGATAAAAAAATAGCTGACAATCAAGTTGGGAAGAAATCTACCAACCGTGTGAACGGACAATTTTTCATTGTAAGAAATATGTAAATTGTCAGCTAATTGTTAGCTATTGTCAGACCATTGACAGTTCTCACAATATTGTAAGATCTGAAATTCGTCTGTACTTAACTTAAGTACAGACGAATGTCAGGTCTTACAATATTGTCAGATGTGTCAGTGAAAAAACTGTTCCAAATGTCTTACAATTGTCTTAACACACAATTTTGTCGGACAATATTGTCAGAAACGTCATTGTCAGACGACAATCTGACAAAAAATTGTCAGGTATCTTACAATCGTCGGAACACACAATTTTTATCATTGTCAGTCGTTTAGGACAGCTCTCAGTTGGCTAGTTGGGCGGCACAGCGCCAAACCAAGAATTTAGATTAATAAACTCTATGAAATTCGATTCTTTTGGAAAAAAATTCGATTCGTTTTTTGAAAGGAATTCAGGGAAAACAGGCATAAGTTCTGTTTGATAACGTAAGTAAATTATTTAAATGGAGATAAGCTAACTATTAGACCGGGAGGCGGCAGTACAAAAAACCAACCCATCGTTATAAAATTCTGAAATGTAATGGCTTGAACTTTCTTATGTTAAAATTTCAAGCATGAGTTTTGGACATCCAGTAAGTTATTAATATTATAATTGAGATATGCATTATTTTACTTTTTTGCATAAATCTGGTCGGCCAGAGAAACTGACCCAGCTTTGCCCCGGACGACCTTCGAAATATGAATGGTGAAAGTTTTTCCTATAATTTGATATAGATTTTGTTCTTTATATCGATGGGTGGTGACCCCCCTTAAAAATTACCTTCTTTTTTGGTGGGCCAGACGGTCTGACCGGGATATCGGGCGGACGACCAAGGGTTTCTATATCGCCTAATGATTATCTAACGCTACATGAGTAAAATTTTCTTTTTATCAATGGGTGGGATTTTTGTAATGCCGCCTCCCGCTCTACACTGATTAGCCGTGTTTTTTGGATATTATATATAAGTCGTGTTTTTTTGGGAAAGCTATACACAGTACAGTAGTATTCTACACGAGTTACAAATACAACATCCACAGTAGAATTACTGCCAATAAAAGCAGAAGTAGAATCCTACTGCGGATGGGTTTTTTTTTTGGAATTTCTTACTATACTATATATAAAATCCCAAAAAAACACGACTATAGTATAGTAAAATATTAAAAAAAAAAACCCATCCGCAGTAGCCTACCCAATAAACAATATTTCAAAAAAAACACTATAACCATGATGTTGAGTTCACACATTTTTTTTTGATGTGTAAACATCTATACTGGCGGTAGGGTGAAAAAAAAACGTAACGTATCTTGTGAGCGTTACATATGTTTACACATCTTAAAAGTGAGTCGGCACTCACTCTTTTTTTAATTTAGAAAAACCTCTACTTTGATTTAGATTTTTATTTTTTACCATCTTTTTTATTAATACTGCTTAATTTAATAAAGAAATATTTATAATGATCTTCACCATAATATATAGCTGTAAATAAATTGATAGCCCTAAATAGTAGTCAACATTAATTTGTACTTGAAACGTTTGAGACAGCACCCTGTATAAATATCCTATTACTCAATAACATTTTTTGCTTAGCTTTGCCTAGTTTTGAAGTTTCAAGGTATACAACTTATCACAATGCACCTCGGATCAAAAGATATGACCATTTGAATCCAATAAAAAAAAATAAAGGGTCGACCCTTTCATTTAATAAATCAATACAAAAAGTTCAAAATAAGCAAAGAATTTCTTCTATTTGAAAAATTATGATTTATTCAAATTTGTTTAAGAATCATTTTTGATTAGATTCAATTGTTCATAACTTTTGATCTAAGGTGAGTTGTGATAACTGATAAGTAAAATTAAATCAAAGTAGAGGTTTTTCTAAATTTAAAAAAAATGTGATAACTCAAAAACCGTTAGGATTTAGTATTAAAACATTACAGTTTATGAAATTCTAAATAAAATAATTTTTAAAAAATGCACCATGGACAATATGATATGAGATTTTCTACATCACGGTAATAGTGTTTTTTTGAAAATATTGCTTGAACAAATTTAAGCAAGAAATTAACTTTGGGACAGGTTCGTCTTTGAAATGCGATTTCGGTTTAATTAGACGTAATTTAAAGTCAACACAAAATCCCAGATCCCTTGCGGTTTTTTTTCTGTAGACGTTTTATTTTATTTATAAACAAAAAAAAAAAACAATTAAAAAAAGTGTTTCAAAATTAATTTTCTAACTGAATATTCAGAAATCAGATAAATTTAGAACAATTCATGGAAATTTCATGCTTTTAGCACCAATACTCAAAAAGTTATGCAGCTTTTAACATTTGAGAAAAATTCCGATTTTCAAAGATTTAAGCAAAATTATTCAAAAATTCTTCTAAATGGTGTTCGATTTTAAATTTGTTGGTCTTATGGCCGATTTCACGAAGGGCTTTTAAACATTTTACAGGCTTCTTAACCTTAAAATGGGATTTTTCGGTTTCACCAAGCACTTTTAGATTAAACAAGCTTTTAAACACCCTTATAAACTAAATGCCCATTTTTGGCTCAGTAAATTTTAAAAGTGTAATTAAAACGTCGTCAGGTGCAGTTCACAACTGGATATTTCAGCTGAAATTTGCAGAAAAAAAATTTTAAACATTTTAATTTTCAATTTTTGGATATACAAAATGAATAGGTAAACAAACTTCGAGTTTGGATGTTAATAATAATATTTAAATGATTTGCTTTTTATTTAGAATAATAGATTGGTCATCATCTTCTGAGGATGAAGAGCAATATGAGATCCGCCAAAGAGTATTCCGCGTCCACAGGTTCCCATTCTCGGAATATGATGACATTGATTTCAAGATGAGATTCCGGCTTTCCAAACAATGTGTGGAACAGCTGTTAGGTTTGTTTGGTTCCCATTTGGAACCGAAAACCAAATTCTCGTTACCTTGAGATTTTATGCAACAGGGGATTTCCAAATCTGCCTAGGAGATATCTTTAACATATCAAAACCAACCGTGTGCCGCATTGTTCGCAAAGTTACACACCACATAGCATCGATGCGACCTCATTTTATTGCTCTTCCCACTGATCGCACCGATATAATAAGAGTGCAACACGAATTCTACTCCTTAGCTAGATTCCCCAAAGTTCTAGCAGCGATTGATTGCACACATATAAGAATTCAGTCACCCGGCGGAGAGGAGGCTGAAGTCTACAGAAACCGGAAAGGATGGTTTTCGATCAACACTCAGTGCGTTTGTGACAGCAGATTAAAATTTTGTGATATTGTGGCACGATGGCCTGGAAGTGCGCATGATGCAAACATATTTGATGATTCCCTTCTTCGTGCTAGATTCGAAAATAATGAATATCCAAATTGTCTTTTACTTGGTGATGGTGGCTACCCATGCAGAAATTATTTATTAACCCCAGTACTTAACCCTAATACTGCACCTCAGATTGCCTACAACAAATCCCAAATCAAAACAAGGAATGTCATAGAAAGAGCATTTGGCGTTTGGAAACGGCGATTTCCTTGCCTTTCCATTGGTATACGAGTGAATATACGAACCATTACGGCAGTCATTGTTGCAACAGCTGTTTTGCATAATATTGCCATTGAAATGAGGAAAGAAGAGCCACCAAATGACCCAGCAGTTTTAACGCCAACTACTTCAAACTTTGAAATGCAAGCACCACCAGAAAACATTACTGATGCAACACGGAACCAACTAATAGATTCATTTTTTAACAGATAAAAACTTATCACTACTTAACTTTGCCATAACAAAAAGCAGTTGTGAAAAAATGTAGTTGCTTTTATGTAAAATATAACACTCAAGAAACACATTTCGTCTTCATACTTTTTCAAGAAATTTTACAAAAATTATACAAAATACAATTACCTACCTATGTACCATCTTACCATCTTTTTTATTAATACTGCTTAATTTAATAAAGAAATATTTATAATGATCTTCACCATAATATATAGCTGTAAATAAATTGATAGCCCTAAATAGTAGTCAACATTAATTTGTACTTGAAACGTTTGAGACAGCACCCTGTATAAATATCCTATTACTCAATAACATTTTTTGCTTAGCTTTGCCTAGTTTTGAAGTTTCAAGGTATACAACTTATCACAATGCACCTCGGATCAAAAGATATGACCATTTGAATCCAATAAAAAAAAATAAAGGGTCGACCCTTTCATTTAATAAATCAATACAAAAAGTTCAAAATAAGCAAAGAATTTCTTCTATTTGAAAAATTATGATTTATTCAAATTTGTTTAAGAATCATTTTTGATTAGATTCAATTGTTCATAACTTTTGATCTAAGGTGAGTTGTGATAACTGATAAGTAAAATTAAATCAAAGTAGAGGTTTTTCTAAATTTAAAAAAAATGTGATAACTCAAAAACCGTTAGGATTTAGTATTAAAACATTACAGTTTATGAAATTCTAAATAAAATAATTTTTAAAAAATGCACCATGGACAATATGATATGAGATTTTCTACATCACGGTAATAGTGTTTTTTTGAAAATATTGCTTGAACAAATTTAAGCAAGAAATTAACTTTGGGACAGGTTCGTCTTTGAAATGCGATTTCGGTTTAATTAGACGTAATTTAAAGTCAACACAAAATCCCAGATCCCTTGCGGTTTTTTTTCTGTAGACGTTTTATTTTATTTATAAACAAAAAAAAAAACAATTAAAAAAAGTATTTCAAAATTAATTTTCTAACTGAATATTCAGAAATCAGATAAATTTAGAACAATTCATGAAAATTTCATGCTTTTGGCACCAATACTCAAAAAGTTATGCAGCTTTTAACATTTGAGAAAAATTCCGATTTTCAAAGATTTCAGCAAAATTATTCAAAAATTCTTTTAGCGACCTCTAAATGGTGTTCGATTTTAAATTTTTTGGTCTTAATTTTTTAGTTTCAATCTTAGCTTCATAATTTGGCCGGGTTCCGGTTGAATTTCGAGAAAGGTGTTATTTTGAATCACCCTACCTATTAGGCTCTTATTTTTAATCAGCCTTATTGTGAGTTTCACCCGAAAAATATTTCGTATAAGTGAACATTTAGGCTGTCAATAACATTACATTCCGCCCGAAATGAATGTTGACAATAAGGGGAATTTTTTAACACAAAATTTCGTGTGAAACTCACAATAGGCGAAAAGTGAAATATCAAATTTTCCGGGTGGAATGTTGTTCGGGCGAAACTCACAATAAGGCTGAATGATTTGTTTTTCTATTTAATTTCGATTTTTTTTAGCAAATTTCCCCTTTTTAGAGTTTGAAAATTAATATAAAAAAAACTATTAATATAAGAGTCTGTTTAAATTTAAAATAAGAGAATTGATGCCTATGTTTTCAAAAAGCCATAGTAAAATATTGTAAGTGTTACTATTGTTTTTTAATAATTTTTTTCCGAATGAAAATCCTGAAATTCACTTTTTTTAATAAAAAAAATCGCTGGCCAGATGTATTTTACAACTTTTGACACCTGCCAGACCTGTATATTCTGGTTGCAGGCAGTTTATAGAACGAAATGAAAAAGGAGCCAAGACTATTGAAATGAATTTTTTTTAACTTTTTACTGAACGCACCCTACCAGCTAGACCATCAAAATATCACTCGAGGTAGTGAGGAGTACAATATATTAAAAAATCATGACTGTTGAAATCAACTTTTTTTCGACGTTGCTAGCTCTCGTACTATTACGACTTAGTAATAGCAAAAAAAAAACTTTGCCCAACATTCCACATAAAAAAATAATTTAATGTTTCAATGATCATTGAACCGTTTATCTTCCAGAGGTGCTACTATAGATATACAGAATTGTTGTACTAACTTTCTTATATTTTCTAGTTCCGTTAGTTTGTGTTTTTTTTAAATCTTGGTATCTTTCCTATTGTGCTTTTCCGAATAAAAAAGTAAAATTGGTTTTTAAATCAAATAAAAAGTTCGCTTTCAAAAAGAAATTATAATTTTTATTTTTATCATACATTAACAGTTTGTCTGTGTGAGGTCAATTTAATACATCATAATTCATTGAGTGAAACAAAATTATGATTTAATATTCAATGATTTTATCATTGTTGTTTTTCACTGATTAAATAAACATTACATTTTAATCTATATTCTGCAATACTTGAAGAATATAAGAACCAAGATCTTCATCTTGATTAGTCCATGAGACAGAGATTATTTTTTGTGATTGATCAGCTTCGTTTTCATCAATTTTCACTTCAACAGTTTCTACGGTTATAATGCAATTTTCTTGAAATGTAACCGTCCAATCGGTAAGTTTCTCCTGAAGCATTGCAAATAATTTTTCTGCAGTTCTTATTTTCGGTCCTGCATCTTCCATCTTAACTTTTGAAGTGAATTTCATGATATGCCTACTTATCGATTGTTCCTTGAGTCCTTCGGTAAGATTCATTAATAATATTTTGCTGTCTTTCATGACAAGAACTCCGTGAACAAGACGACGTCTCTTTGGATCTGGGGGTTGAGCATTGTATGTTTTGGCTTCGGCCTTAAGCAAGGACAGAGATGCATCAACCGGAATTTTTACCGGTGTATTTATTATACAAGTTTCACCATTAGCAGGCATGAAACAATCGATTTTGAATTCTTCTTTAATTTTGGCCAGCAGAAATTGCATACGGTCTGCCTCGCCATGCACCAGCATCACGTTTTTGGGTTCGCAATTTTGAATGAGCTGCATTATACCTGAAATAAATTAGATTATTTGTAATTTTTGTACCACCAATAGACTAAAAATCGAACTAACTCACCTTTTGCATCTGCATGAGCACTGAAGCTCATGTACTCCACAGACATCTTAACATCCACCATCTGCCTATTCTCGAACTCAATTTTCTTCGCTCCCGCTAAGACTTTATGTCCTACAGTCCCTTGTACACAGTATCCGGGCATTATCACCATATTGTTCTCATTCGGTGCCCATTTCTTAAATATCTGCAGCGAAAGTCCAGCATGCAACATACCAGGAGTTGCAAACACAACCATTGCCCCTGGATTATCAATGTAGCCCTTGTCGAAAGCTTTAATATGTTTGAATTCGAACATATTGCGATGCACGAATGTCTTTCGGATCTTCTGATTGGTCCATGTGATGAACATTTTGTAGTATGTGTTTGCTTTCTCCGTTAAGCCCAACGCAAAGTAAATTGGATATTTCAGATTCATTCGTTCCCAGTACGTCTCCAAGAGAATGCACAATTCTTGTGCTCTTCCCAAAGCAAAAACTGGAATCAGAACTTTTCCACCCCTTGCGACACATTCATGAACTTTCTTCAGAAAATCGCGCTCCCTGCATCGCTTCGAGTCACGAATTGTTGTTGCATATGTGCTTTCTGTTATCAACAAATCTGGACGACACTTGTCTATCCATGCAGCACCCAAGTGCCGATCCGGAGTCATATTGTAATCTCCAGTGTAAACAACCGATTGTGAACCAACTCTTATCCAAAACATAGCTGCACCCAATACATGACCTGCATAATAGGCTTTTATTTCCAGCTCATAATCAACCATGACACTCTGATGGAGAGTTACAGCAGTTACTTTTTTCATGCAATCCTTGATCATTTGAGTTGTGAAGAAATTTGATTCACCTTTACGTTCGACTGCAACTTTGCGCATGTCTTCCAGGAGAATTGGAGCAATAGCTTTTGTTGGATGTGTCATGTAAATCGGACCCATGTATCCAACGATTTCCGACATGTACGGCAGAGCTCCACAATGATCTAGAAGGGTACAAATGAAACAAAATATTTGTGTATACTTATGTTAAGGACCGGAGGCTCACAGAAAGGCTACGTTTTAATAAATGATTCTTAGTTCAGCATTCAAAGTTATTTTACTTTATTTCACTTCACTTCAACTCACTACGTGACTACGTAATAGACGTCAAAAGTAAAAGACAGAGAGAGAGTTAAAGGGCGGGTTCAATAAAAATAGCTTAACATCTGAATTTTCAGATTTCTGAATTTATGTCGTTGAACGCAAACAAAATCTGAAATTTCAGTCGAAAGTCATTTGTGTCAAATTCCTGCATTTACCTAAAGGATTTACATTGAAGCGAAATAAAATAGAACTTTAATTACATTTGTAAATTAACATTGAGAGTGAGTAGTTGTGAGGATGAAAATATATGTAACTAAATCAGCAACAGGTTTCATTACCTTCATTAAAAGTCCTTTTATTGTTATGTATGACTTACAAAAACATAGAAAAACTTTCCAAACATCAATTAAAAAAATTGTTGATTTCAAAATTCACTAAACAATAAACAAAAAGTTCGTTCATTTAAATAAGTATTAAATTTTCATGACAAAAGCTAAAAAAATCAACCACCAACAAGACGAAAATTATAAAGTTCAGCTTTTATGTGTGCTTTTGGCACTTCCCCCACCACAAACAACTTTCATCTGAATTTTCAGATGAGAATTTCTTGTCTGAAAATTCAGATGAAACGTAGCTAAACGTAACTAAAAGTCACTAAAAGTCATCTAACTTTTTATAACAGCTGGCCAATCAGAAGCTCCAAAAATTCAGAAATCTAAAAATTCAGATGTAAAACGTAATCGATTGAACGCACCCAAAGTCAGCGAAATTATTTTTTTTTACTACAAATATGTTCAGATATTTATTTTGTTAAAGCGAATCAGGTTTAAAAAAATTTACATATGTTAGTTATTATTTATTTATTGATACATTGTTTAACAATTGTAAAGCTTGTAACATAAATAAAAATATATGCGATATACGATAGGAATCACTAACGATGAGAGTGCAAATGATATTGGAACTTTTACTTTTGGTTTTCAATTTAATAAAATTAAAAGGATTCAACTTAAAGTATTAATAAATTATCTTATAGAAGGGTTTAAATCTTATTTTAGCTTATATAAAAAGGGTTTTTCAATAAGGAAATGTAAATATAACAAGTTTGTCGGATTCATTCATTTTATTTATTTGAAAAAAATTTTATAGTTTAAAATAAAGAAAATAACGTCGTTAAAATTTCGATTCATTTAATTAAGGCAAAGGCAATAAACAGAGCAAAGGCTGCGTTCGGAATGCTGTCCAAAATATGGAGAAACAACTCTTTTAGCTTAATAAAAATGTTGAATCCATACTGTTTTATGGGTGCAGCACTTGGAAAGTCACATCCGTTGTCACAAGAAAGCTGCAAACGTTCGTTAATAGATGTCTTCGAAACATCTGGAGGATAATTTATCCTCAACAGTTCGCACCGCAAACGCAGTATTATAGTAATTGCCTCGCCCTTGTTTTCATCGTGGAAGTAGTTTCTCTGACTAAGGTTATAATCCAACATATCGTTGCCAAACATTCTCATCTGTCTTACTAATAGCTTATTCAATTTATTCAATATCGTCTTCCAGTTAGACTGCTTTAAGACGACTGCAATTTTTAATCTACGTTTCTCTTTTTATTTTCTTTCGGTTGCAGAGATGCTTTTAAACACTGCAAATTTTAATAGCTGCAATTTTTGTTAAATAAAAAGGAAACATCTCTTCACTTTTTACTCCGCTTATGTCTCAAAACAAGCCATTCCTCAGCTTTTTTCGAATGAATTGCGTGCAGGACAGTCGATTCGCTCGCATGTCAAGGGTTTTTAATGCCTACATATTCAACCTACATTTTCAATGTCTTTTAAACAACGGTAATAGTCCGGTTTCAAGCATAAGCATGTTTGGCAGAAAATTATAAATTCTTTTGGTAAAAAATCTTTAAAGCTTTTCTCCAGAGCCATAGTGCTTACCTGTCCAGACTTGGGCAGTATAGAACATGACTGACTCAGACACTGCCTCAAAAATTCTATATTTACTTCAAAACGGTTTTTTATTGTTAAAACAATTTCTCCATGCAGTCAGTATTGTTGATAGCAGATTTGGCTTTCAAAAGTTTTTCCCTCCGATGGTGCTCCATGTTAAGGTTTTTAGTCATGTAGACTCCCAGATATTTGAACTCCTTTACAATTTGGATTGGTTCACGATTATATTCCCATTTTTCATTTCGGCAGTTTCATAATCATAAATTTTAACTTGCTGAGGTTAATTTCCAAGCTCCATAATTTAGAATAAATCAGTAGTCTGTTGATCATAAGCTGTAAGACCTCAGGAAAGTACTTCAACAGTACGACATCTTCTACGAACATAAGGGTTTTAATAAGCACACCCGCATACTCTACTCCTCCTTGCAAACTATCGATTATTTATTTATTAACTCAGCTAAGTACTAGCTTTACAAAGAATTTGCAAAGAGTTTATATACTGATTATGAATAATTGGCAAAAAAAGTTAACTTGAATTTACTCCATAAATTTATTCTTTGATCAGACAAATTGATATATTTATCATTGAAATAATTAAATACTTAAATTAGATGCCAACAAATAGAGCAAACAAACTGGGCTTACACCCGACAAGGTATGGAACCACTCTGAAATTTTTTCTCCATCCCATACATCTGCTATGGTATTACCATAATGATTTTCAATTACTCTTTTAAACTTAAGCGACATTCCTATATTATACAGCTTATATAGTATAGCACCTCTGTTTACAAAGTTAGATGTCGCCTTAAAATCAATAAAGAGTCGTACAATGATTTTAAGTAATTAAGGAAAATTTCGGTCCAAGTTGACCAAAGATGAATATTACGGCCAAATCAATAATTCCATTTTTTTGGCTTGCAACAAACGATTTTACTGTGGGAGCAGTATGGATTGGTGCGTTATCTTCTTGGAGATTCCAAGACAAAGGGCCAAAGAGCTTGTTTAATTTAGGGAATGCTGATTTCATTATTCCGCTGCAGCTGATTTCAGTAATTTATTAGTACTTTGAAAACTTACCTCAAGTGCTCTATAGGTAATAGCTGACCGCACCCAACCCTCTCAGCTGTGAGGACATATTAGTTAGAGCCATTGTTTTTCCGTAAATCCTGAGAAAAAAAGTTGCAGCGATCCGGGCCATCCAAATTAAACTTATCTTCATTTGTAATGGCATCCATTCGCCAGACATCCCCATTAAAAGTCAATTTTTTTTTTTTGCTAATTCTATCCGAATCTGCTTACGCATATCAAAAAGAGGAACTTTTTTGACCAGTTTTCTGGCGTTTACTCCGGCCTCGAACTTGATTTTTGATATCGAACAACTATAATACGAAGCACAACGAATGTTTTTCGGTTTCGAAAGTAAAGCTAAATAAAACACACACAGCGATACATTTTTGAAGAAAATTTTATTTCACTATAAAGTTTGGACTTTCCCATTAAATGTGAAAAACAATATCATTCAAATGGCCGCCCTGGGAAGATTGGCAACATGCGATTCTTTTGATGTAATTTTTAACCACTTTTTCGCACATTTCGGGCGGTATCTGGGCCATAACTTGAGTAATAATGATTATTCGCGTAAACACGGTCTTTTACATAGCCCACAGAAAAAAATTTAACAATGTCAAATCGTGTGTTTTCTGAGCCCCATATGCGGCAATTTTGTTGTTTACATACCCACCTCATCGCTGAAGAAAATGTTGTTCGAAAAATGCGCGAAAAGTGGTTCGTTTGAATCACCACTTTTGTAGCAAGTTTTAATAATTTTAACGCGTTGTTCGATTGTTAAGCGATCCATTATCGTAGTGGCAAACATTCAACTAATATTAGGTCTGTTTCTTTACTTCCCAAAACTGACAATTTTGACCAATTCTTGTCCAATTTTATTTTTTTATATGGACTTTGACAGAACTTTGGGTCAAAATGGGTAAAATTTCATAATTTGCTGTAAAAACGCATAGAAAAAAAGCTCGGTTTTGGGAAATTTGTTTAAAAAAAAAGATGCCAAACAGGCATATTAAGTCCGTTCCATACCCAGTTTCAAACAGTTTCAGACTGCCAGATTTCGTCATTTTTAGACCGAAGTCGTTCCAGACTTCAAAAGTTGTGCTTATTCTTGCAAAAGAGAGCGCGCTCGAGAGAGTAAAACATTTCCCCATCTTGCCAGTTTTAGTCCGAGGAATTTCCTCTGGCTATTTCTGGGCTGAATGTCATATGCCTGGTTGCCGTATGTCAGATGACGTAATTTGTCAATTGAGTACAAATATCAATGTCGGACAAGGGTTGCCCAAGTGTTAATTTTATTTTGATTTTAGTTTTGAAAGATAAGCATATTTTTTATTATTTTACTAATCTTTTAACTAATCAACTAATTACAAAAAAATTTAAGTCACTAAGCAAAATTATTTCTTAACAATTGACAATTGGGTATTTCTTATATAATATAGTGCTACTTGAAAAAAAAAACACGCTTAAGCTTCATAATTTAATGCATAAATTAAGATTTGTTTGTTTGTATATTAATATACTTGATGTAAGTTTGTACGTTTATTCTCTGTTAACATTTTATTTTCTTGGGATGAGATTCTTGAAAATTTTGATAAAGATTTATCACTGATCTACGGCAACTCTAGTCGAATATATTTTTTGACGTTTAAAGTAGTCCAATTTAGTGCGAAAACCGTTCCAGACATTTTTTCAGTTTTCTTTCTCTATGGGCGTTTTTCTTTTTTAGTTCAGAGAAGAGCTCTGAACAGAGTCTGAACACTTTCTACACTAGAAAGATTCGTTTTGACAGAAAAAAATCGATTCTTTTGGAAAAAAATTCGATTTTTTTTTTGAAAGGAATTCGACATAAAAAAGAAAAACGCCCTTTGAGAGAATTTCATCCCCACTCCTCAAATTTGACATTTGACCAACTTTTAGTGCAAGAAATGTTGGGAACAGACCTATTAAACTTCAAATGACATGAGTTTGACAGGTTAAAAATGTCGGCGCTACCAACTTGAAACCACGAAATGAATGACTCTGTAATTTGGTCTGTTTGGTAAAGTGAAATTTTGTTGCGAATTTGCACAAATTTTCACAAAATTTCACAACTTTCTGTCAAAACGCATAGAAAAAAAAATCGGTCTTTGCGAAATTTGTTAAAAAAAAGTTACCTACCAAACAGGCATATTTTCTAATAGAAGCGAGAAGGTCAATGTTGACCATATTATGATCTCTGAATCTGCGGATATAGAGATCACCTTGCTCTATTTTGGAATCTATTCTCTTAATAGCGGTGTTTTATTATCGCCCATAGCACACATGGTTCACCCCGATATAATAAAACGATACGGATCCTAGTTACAGTAGTGTTGTATGCTCATCTCTTTTTGTCTTATGTTTGTTTATTTTTCATGTAGATACTGTCCATTTTCTATACACTATAGTTTGTACTCCCTACCGACTCAAGAGCCGTCTACCCGCCAGTGTAAGAACTTATTTCTGGTTCCATAAAGCAAACCCCAATAGAAACCTAGATCCAAATTTGTTTTTGTATTACCATCAAGATTCGTTTAACAAATGAAAACCTACCTACTACTTAACTACTTAACTCCACTATAAATGTACAACAGAATGAATTAAACGGACCGGAACCTCTGATGGTTATAAAGTGGCTCTACGCATATAAAATACATTAAAGTACCGACACACTACTCCACAACACACCGCATGAGATAAGATTGGTGCCTTGTTAATATTCGGAATACTTTAAAAATGTCGAATATTATTAATCTCTAAATTAAATTTTGGAGTCAAAAATCATTTACAACATCAATTCTTGACGAAAATGAGATCTTAGGGATATGAGCTATCTCATCTAAATACAGTTTTGTTATCAAATGTTGAGGAACAATAGTTTTGAATTCGCTTGATCACTCTTTGATATAGTGAAAACTCTGAGATCTCCTTTTCCTTAACTTGTATAGTGAAATTTAGTAAGAAATTGCAAATAAAGAAAAAAACTAGGAATTTCGGCACAAAAGCTATTTAGTTGCAATGCAGATTTAGTAATAATACACAGAAACTTTAGCATTTAACTTGCCTTTTCCGAAGTCGAGTTGAGGAGCGAGTAGAGCAACCAGTGAGGATAGGATAGTACCCAAATAGAAATTTGGCAGTTGTATGTACCAAAATTGATTGCTAGTACTTGCCCGAATGGGTTAAGGAGTAGTCAAACATCTTGGAAAAATATAGCATAACACTTAAAAAAAAAAAAGTCCAGATTCAAGCTAACATCAATTAGTAAGTCAAAAAATGTCTAAGGTACATGATCGTGAATCTATTCAAAGAATCAGAGCGATTGAAATTTAATTGTTGTAGTCCCATCCCATTCCGGAACTTCAATTTACACTTAAATGTAAAGAGAACGATTTAGTATGTATTAAAAATCTTAATTGCTTTTGATATCATAACATAGAAAGTTTTCGCATGTCAATAAAAGAGAAGGGGATATAAAGCGAGAACCCCCCAATAGAATCAAGTTTACATTAAAAAACCACTTTATACTTTAAAGCAACTGCTAATTTACATACCCAAATATTTACAATTAATTTCACCATTTATTCAACTTGACAAATAAAAAAATATTAAGCAAAGAAAGAAACGAACTGTAATTCTCAAGGTGTCTCGAAGCTTATTTTTACTTTATCAAAAACAAATTAATACAAAATATACACACTTACCCAAATGAAAATGCGAAATAATAACACAATCAATGTGGCTGGTTATTGGTCCTTCGGGAACTATGTATGAGAAATCTGGGAATCGTCTTTCGTCATTGAATCCCATGTGCATTCCACAATCGAGCATTATGTTTTTGCCGCCCATGGACAGCAACAAGCAACTACGGCCAACATCTTGCCCTGCTCCTAATGGGGTTACTTTGATTTCAGGCATGTCGCACTTGACTTGATAGAATGTCTTCTTATCGTTATTAATAAATAGATAATTAACAAGGTTCTTTAAACTCTGTAACAATCAGTGAATTACGTTAGATGTAGTCGTATTTTTTTATTTATCTATCTGTAGATCTGTCACTTTGAGCTTGATATCAAAATATGGAATTTTGTTTATGGTGAAATTAGAGTTTTATCATTTTTATAATGAAGCCATGAGTCAGCACTGTAAGCTTTATTTTCTATTCCAAAATATTGAAAATATTCAAATGGAATACAAATTTATAATAATAAACTTTTTAAGACACCCACATTTTTTTTTAAAACAACGGGACCGAAATTTAAAATGGACTGTTCGTACGGACAGGAGGAAGGAAAATGTCAAATTGAAGTAGTAAAAAAATAGAGTATCGTTCACAATAGTTTCGGTAGGGCAGGTGAAGGTGAATTCGAACGATGCGTTCAGAGAAATACAAAATTTAAGGTCCTGCTACATGGGCAGAATGGTGAAAACTCCCCTTTCACACGAGAAAACAAGTTGATTTTCTTTTAATATCCAATCTCTACCAATCGTAGAACTTTCACGCTTTAGACTGCTTTTAGACGTTTGCGATTTTTAAAGTAGAACTATAATTGTCGGAAGATATCGGAAGAAAATTCAGTTCACTTACGCAGCGGTCGGGGAGCGCTCTTGACTTCCGAAAGCAAAAGTTAACGAAAATTGGTCGAAACGAAGCAAACCTCAATTATGGGAACGTCATATAAATTCTTTGTATTCGTTTTGTTTCGTACGACCACTTACGTAGGCATCCGACTATTATAGTTCTACCTTTAAGCTTTAAGGCTTAACTACATAAGCCAAAAAAGTGAAAAAGTAAAAAAGTGAAAATTTTCAAACTCATTTTAGGATAGTGTTTCTGACTGGAAAACTTATAAAAATGATGCAGAAAGCTTAAATTTTGGTTTAAAAACAAATTTGTGTATTCTTTTTTCACAAAACAACGGCGCTAGCGGTAAAAAAAATTTTTTACTTTTGTACTTCAGTACTTTTTGGCTTATGTAGTTAAGCCTTTAACCTTTAAGCTTTAAACACTGCGATTTTTAATGGTTGCAATTTTTGTTAAATGAAAAGGAAACATATCCGTACACTCTTCACTCTGCTTATGTCTCAAAAAACACGAAAAGGCAGAAAGAAGAAAGAGCGATAACTCTGGAATTTTTCCAACCTCCGCAATTTTGTCCACCCCCACGTCCACCGTCTAGTTTCTTAAAAATCGCAAGGGGTGATTGCATCGTTTAAAAGCAGTCTTGGCAATGGTAATAAAAAAAGGTGCGTTTTTCTTTTCAATAATTGGTTGAAAAAACGACATGGGGGATTAACGGTGCCATCACAGAAATAAAAATGGAGTTTATACTACGTTTTCATTGGAGCCGAAATGAGGTAATTTTGTTAATTACAGAAAAAGTGTTTTCATCAGGCGTTCTTCTTTTTTAGCCCCAAGCGGTCACTGAGCGAATATAGGGTCAAATTATATGAAAATTGTGTGAAGTTAGCCGCGCTCAGTTTTGTGCTCGGTCATTTTTTCCGAGCTCATCGAGTTTTCCTATAAAAGCGCTTCCACACTATCCCACTGAGTGTTAATACATGCCAAAATGAAAGTGGGAAAGAATTCCATGCTACTGCCAAATTTGTGTAATTTTAACCTCAATAAAGATGTGATGAAATGTATGATAGAATTAGAACGGATGTAAAGGTAGAACAAGAATAGGCGGAAGCCAACGAACGTGGTCGTACGAAACCGAGCGAAAACAAGAAATTCATATGACGCGCACATAATTGCGTTCTGGAACTTTTCGTTTAGTTTTGGTTAACTTTTGCCGTCGGACGTGAGAGCGCTCACCGACCGCTCTTTCGTACGTGGACTGACAGCTAGCTTCAAAAATCAAAAAAATCACTTCCAACCACTCAAGTACATTAAGCTACGCGCAAACCGACGCGATGGCGGTGGCGATAGCGATAACTTTTATTGCGCGATAAAGATGCGTTCAAAAACCTGCTCAAATCAATGCGATATATTTGTATCCCATATCTTATCCTTTTTTTTATATTTTTATAATCTTTGTTTGACATATCATATAAAATGGAATTCTCCCGAATTTTTTCTATTAATTTTTTGTATTTGAAGTCATTTTAAAATTTTCTTTTTTAAACTGTCATTTTTCTTCAGGCGATATAGCGATCAAATGTTGCTTGCTGCGTTCAAGAAAAGTCGAGTACTGAATGCAGCAGTGGAACGTGAACGCAATCCACATATCGCGTCCATGTGTGCCCCTCCATTGATTTACGTGTGCGGCATCCACATTGTTATCGCGATCGCCACCCCCATCGCGTCGGTTTGCGCGTAGCTTAATGGGTGACTTAAGGATTTTTACGTTTTGGAAAGCAACTTTTCGTTCACTTTTGACACTATAAGCTTGCGACAGCTACCGCCTATTCTAGTTCTACCTTAAAGGTAGAACCGCACTAGGCGGAACTGCACTTCAGCGACACCCTTTGCACTTTCGCACGAAACTGAACGAAACTTCATGTCGCTTAGTGCGATATAGCTCATACATTTTCATACAAACAAGTCGTGAAGTTCAGTTCCGCTGAAGTTCAGTTCCGCCGAGTGCGGTCTTACCTTAATGTGTTGTGGGGGGATCGCTTCTGTTTCGATTGCGCCATACCACGATGCGGATGGGAAATGACTAAATGAGATAATTTGGAATCGAATTTGGAATTTTTCTACGAAATTACCTCATTTGCCCCACTGAAAACGTAGTATTACATACAAACTATCAATAGCTGCGTTTTATTTTCCCCCAGATCCAATCCAGATCAGATCAGGAAAATAAAACAACCCAGGATCTCCGTGACATACGTTACATACCCAACTCTTTTTTTCCTTTGTTTTTTTTATTCGTATACACCGTTTGCCTTTTTTCTTTTCACTACTGACGACATTTACAAATTAAGGGTGTGTGTTCAAAATGGATTTGGAAATCCAAATTCAAAACAAAGTTGGATCTTGTGTTGTTTTTGTAATACATGTATTTTTGTAAGCAAATCCAATCTGGTTCGGATCTTGGGGAAAATAAAACACAGCTATTAAGTATGTTTTCCACGTCTGTAACACAGCTTTTCTGCGCGCTTAAGTTGAGCCCAGAAAATTATCTTGGCAATTAGCTAAGACCGAAGGAGATTCGTTTTTTTCATCTTATCCCCTATGGGCTTAGAAAAAACACGCATATTGCTCGGCTGATGAAAGGCAATTTTTTGATTTCCATCGCTGGGGCAATAAATTTTGACGTATAATCTTTTTCAAAATGGTTTCTCCGTAATTTTGAATGACTTTCTTCGTTTTAAAATTAAATTTGAAAATATGAGAAATTGAGTGAATTATAGCGCTCCCCAAAACCAACGCCAAACATTCAGAATGACTACGAACTACGAAGCTTTCGGTTCTCAGTATATTATATTTTAAGAGATATGCTCAGTTGCATCGTCGCATTGGTGTCGGTTATCTCATTTATCATTATAAAGACCTAACTACATAAAATTTTTTTTGCAAAAGTACAAAAGTGAGAAAATGCACATATCTCTATAACCGACATCTCCTTGGAGAAATTTTTACCAAAACTCTGCCATTTTGTTTAAAAAACCCTAGCACCATCTGAATGAACAATTTTGTTGCCTTAAAATCCACCGCACCTCCCCCCACCCCAGTGGCGAAATCTGTTAGTCGATTTATAAACTGCTCATTTATGTGTGTTGGTGTTTTACTTTCATGCAAAAGTAAATGTTAAGGCCGCTTTAACTTTTACTTTTTTTAAATTTGAACGGAACTGAACTTCATATCGCGATTACCAACTTTGCTGCATAGTGCCCCGCCGTGACGTGCAGTTGACGCTGTGCTATATAGCTCTTAAGGCCCAACTGTAATAGGCATGAGCTAGCTTATGCACGATTGAGCCAACGAGCGAATATATGAAATTCCTATTGAGTAGCCATAATGGAGTCGAGCTCCGTTCGGTCCTATTTTTCTAAGTTTCGTTCAATTAACCAAACATAAGCAAGAGCGGTCCGGTTCGCTCAGCGCATAAGTGAATTTGACAGATACGGTTCAACATATACAAAATACACATCAAACCCATCGTCTGTGTAAATGATTCGAGATTAATGAAAGTGTATGTGTGATATCTTTGCTATGTCCCCTATTACACGATGATTCTTTGCGTCTGACTCTTTTTTCGAATTTCTCTTTGAAAGTCATCCTTTGAGTCGCACGCTATTACACGATGATTCTCAAAGCCTGACTCTTTTTCGAATTTCCCTTTGAAAATCATCAAAATAAAGTTATATAAAAAGAAACGTCAAAAAGAGTCACGGAAAACTTGGCCCACGACTCACAGGGCAACTGGTCTTCTGTCTCATCTTTTTTCTCTTTCGCACTCGTTATGTTCGAAAAGAGTCAGACGCAAAGAATCACCGTGTAATAGGGGACTATCTCGTTGTCGTTGATTCAATGTTCAGACTCAACAAAATTAAACAGGTGTGAATTTGATTTTGACAGATGCTTTTGCGCGCGTAAGTTATTATGGCTATGCCTGCGACTTTTTGAAACTCAAGCAAACTTTTCAATGGGTTCTGACATTAGTTTGTTTGCTTAAGCCTATTATAGTTGGGCCTTTACAATCTCCTAAAAATAAGTCATTAAGCTCAGTTCCCCTGAAGTACAGTCCCGCCGAGTGCGGTCTTACCTTTAAGCTAAGACCGCACTAGGCGGAACTGCACTTCAGCGACACCGCGCTCACTTTTCGCATGAAACAGAACGAAACTTCACGTCGCGACAAAGTTGGTCAACTTTGTCGCATAGTTGTCGCTTAGTGCGATATAGCTCATACAATTTTCTACAAATAAAGGCTCTCCCAAACCAACGCGAAATCGTAGCGAATCATTCATAACACAAAATATGACAAATACACAACGCTAAACAACAACAAAAATCTATCGTCGGTGAATGTTTCGCGTTGGTTTGGGAGAGCCTTAAGTTCTGAAGTTCAGTTTCGCTGAAGTGCAGTTCCGCTGAGTGCGGTTTTGCCTTTAATGTAATTTACGAAATTACCTCATTTCGGCTCCTGAAAACGTAGTATTGTGCAGGAAATGAAATTTCTGAACGCGACAAATGTGGCTAGGGTCTAAAACATTTTCTTGACTGAAACTCAACGAACGCATCCGCTGTCAAATTTATCAATTCAAAAAATTAAAAACATGAACGCAAGAAAATTCACCACACATCTTTCAGTTGGCTCCGTTTTGCTCGTCCCGATTGTCGTGCGTGCTTTTTTTCGCCTCAAATAAATTGATTTTACTTTTTCAACCTAACCAATATTTTTTGGTTCTTTTCTTGCAAAGAAAAGGAAATACATTTTAAAAAGTTCCTCAACTCTTGTCTGCTCCAAGTGCAATTTATTAAATTCAAAACCACCGATAACCTCTTAACAAAGTAAGTAAAAAATTTATTGTATTATTTATCTAGCAAAAATAAAAAATGTATATTTTTTTCTTCGTATGCAAAATGAAAACAACTACTGCTCGTCGCATATAAGAGAATTTTTTTTGCTGCCGGAGGAGCACTGCTTCTGCTCCCCAATCCTAGCATCAGAAAAAATTATAAGAATTTCAATTGGTTAACGATGTTGTCACGAATTTTTCTAATTTTAGAATTTGATTGAAGAGAAGTTTTGATTTTTGAGTAATCAAGGTATATTTACGAAAAAAGCGTTTGAAAGAGCGCGCATTCGCGTTTATTATTTTTTTTTTTTGTAGATTTATGTTATGATTTTTTTGTATTTAGTATTTTTTATTTCATTATTTCTTCTTATTGCTCGGAGTTGATTGATTATTGATTGTTTGTTCAATTTGAGTCTGTTGATCCCTATTAGATCTGGAACTCGTCGAGTAGTAGAAATACAATTATCTGTGAAATACCTAATACCTCTAGTAGTAACAATTTATCTGCCTGCATACTGTTGTTATAATAAATTGATCAAGGACTAGCTATCAGCTCAACACTCGAGACTGCTGAAAATAAAAGTAAAATAGGTTGCTCTTGTTCAACGACATTGATATTAAGGCTTAAGATGAACTTTCTTAATAGTAGCGGACAATAGTTTTGCCGCCTGGTAAATACCTACCTACATAATGTTAGATAAATTGGTCTGACTGATTGAATCTGTGAGTAAAGAGGGCGAAAGACTAACCCCATAATGTAATAATTATGAGATATTCACTGAAATAAAGAATAATAACATACTAATGTTGTTGACCGTTTGAAATAGCTATCTTTATGGTCTCAAAGCATTGCATCTATGAAAATGCACTTAGGATAGGACGTAGGTCAGTGTGAATATACAAAATGATTTTCGGGGCTATGACCATTAGGTAGCTGAAGGGATTTGGGGGTAAAAGAGTATTCGCTTATCTAGAGAACCATAAGCTCCACAAAGAAAATTTACCTCAGTTTAATAGAAAATTGAATTCTCTATAATTTTGCTATACAAACTTTTATGGAGAATTCAAAAATAAAAAAGTTGTAGGTAGTTAGTACCATTTCAATGGACTAATAGTCAATAGGTTTGTTCAATGTCAGTCCTGGGTCACCCTGAACTCGCTCTGAAGTGTTTTTTGTTGCACTTTTTTATCCATAGGTGATTTTCCTATGTTCGATGTGTGTTCGAAGCGAGCTCTGAATGATTCACGAGACCGAGGTTTTTTCTTGGGGTACGAAGTCAGAGCCTTAAAAATTCAAATCAGCTGTTGGAATTCCAACAATTTCTTGGTAAATATGAAATATTTTTTGTATAATTTTAAGTTTCATATAAAGCTCGTTTGATACTATTTTAATTCATAATACAAAATGGCATATGAGAACTACCTTTCGACTTTAAAATTAATTTTTGCTGATCGTCCCATCTAAATAAATTACCATAATATTGATAATGACACTACCTTACCCACGTTAAACAGAGGTTTATAGCTTTTATTGAAAACGATCATTTTAAATTTTAATTGTTAATTTTAAGGCGTTTAGAAAGCGAAATCAGTACCTAATTATTTTGATTTTGATGAAGTTTATGGCTCAATTATTTTTTTCTATCCAAAAAATTCCGGCCCAACCTTTCAAATACAGTAACTTTTAAGATTTCAATGATCAATAGTAAGATAGTGATTTTATATGGAATCTTTGGTCGACATGAAATTTTTTGACTAAATATATGTAATAATGGAGTCATAACCTTCATTTTAATATATAAATAATCACTGAATTTGCTTTCTAAAAGTCTCAAAATTAACAATTAAAATTTTCAATGATGGTTTTCAAAGAAAGCTATAACTGGCACTTAAATATAATATTTGAGTAATAATGTTCATTTTGGCATATTAATAAACACTGATTTATTTATTTCTAAACGCGTCAAAATTAACAATTAAAATTTTGAATGCTCGTTTTCAATTAAAGCTATAACTGGCACTTTACTGTGGTCCGCTTAGGTTAGTTCAATCGCAAATTAAAACTAATACTTTTATTGACTTTGAAAAACAATAAAATATTTTGAATTGATCATGAAATCATGAATAGTGACTTCATTTTACATACATATATTTCTTTTTATATTTTTTTAATCCTTCTTTAAACTTGTATGTACCTATATGGTGTACCTAAATTTATTTTTTTTTGTTTTAATTTATGATGTTAAGGTATTTTCTTTATTTTTATGTATTTACATAATATATCACAAATTATGTTTAACTTTTTTTTTCATCATTTAACTTTGTTTTTTTTGTTTTTTTTTTTTTTTTAAATTAATTTAATTACCTAAAATAAACTAATAAATGAAATGATGAGCTAGGTAACAAAAGCAATATTTGAACAGGAGAATTGAAAAACTGACGTGATGTGTCCGAATAAGCCCGGGCGCCCACCTATCAACTTTAAGCTGCTCCTTATCCAAGTACCTAGTACATACATTGGGTTTTATATACGTCATGTGAACGGCTACTAGGAAACTTAGCTGTCCCAATTTTCCACTATATAAAATATAAATACGTTATAAGCGAACATTAAAAAAAATAAAGTGGGCGGGTCTGCTTTTGCTCAATTAAAATGCCTTTGGTCCGTTCTATAAAATGTTAACTATTGTTGTGTCAAAAAAAAATTTTAAAATGTCAGTGTTAAAAGTGTACACTGTGTAACATTTCATTTAGGAATGATCAATGTTTTAAATATTGTTGATCTGTCCGTCGAAAGGGGCTAAAAAAAATTGAATTTTTTTTTACTTAAATCTATAACTACAATATGTCTATTTGGTATCTTTTTTTAAGAAAAGGGTGTAAATCCTGTCAAAAATTGAAATAAGGAGAAAATAATCCCAGAGAAGGAAAAACTTGTCAAAAAGTTAACAAACGCACTGAAACAGCTTTTGAATAAAATCTCAATTTTGTGTTCAAGACGTCAAATGGTGGCAAATCAATTTGAATCTTGTAATTTTTAAATTGTAAAATGATTTTTTATACTGAAAAATGTCGATTTTGTTTACCATAACCTAGACTACATTATGTACATAAGTGGGTACTCAATCGAAATCATTAGAATTTGAATTTGGGGAAATTAAGCTTTTCTTTAGCGGTTATATATGGGGTAATGATGCTTTGCTTTTGGCTTTAAAAAAGATTCTAAATGCATAATTCCAATTCGCGAATGTTTTGGACATTAGGTATCAAGTTTGAAATAATTAAGAGTTTTGCTCTTCAATCGTAGTATACTCAAAATGCGAATGATCGCTTGTAGCCTTTTGAGCAAAATTTACTCCATCATATATGTCGAATACGCATATAAATAACGGTTAGGATTTCTTTTGGGAAGACGAATAAACGATAATACCATTGCAATTATTGTAGTTGTTAAAATCGCGTTTTTTCTGTAGCTACTATAACACTGTACATCCAATCCCTTGGATATGTCTCGTTCTCCTAAACAGCCTGAAAAAAAAAGAAACTAAAAACAGACTTGTTGCGGGATTTAAGGAACCAGCTACTTGTATTTGATATACAAATTATGATCGCGACTCTGGGTGTTTTTAGGAATCATCAACATTCTCCACACACAACCACAGCTAGGACAATTTACACAATCTGTAACACACTATCCGATAAACATCATTTTCCATAGTAATAATTTTTAATACGGGTTAGCCCCCGAAAAATAAATAAATAAATAAATTGTGTTGCGTCACAGCTCATGTCAAACCAGGGTTTAGTTACTTACAAATCTTAACCTGTGTGCGTGTTATTGGTAGAAATGGAGGGCAGCTACAATTTTCTGCTGAATCATGTGGCTTAGATGTGAAACAACTTTTTCATAACAAGCGATACACTTGGAAAATTTGTAAATTCCTCACAAGAGACACTGATCCGTGAAAAATGTTTCGGTTCTGTTCCGTTTCCGTCCAATTACGCCACGGGTTACTGCAGCCCCCGTGAAAAAGCTACCTATAACTCTAGCAAAAAATAATGAAGATGAAGAAAATGAGAAAACTAAAATTACTACCTGGGCGAAATGCAATTTTTGGAGTGGAGGTCATTTGAACTTTATAAATTGAATTAGATTTCTAGCTATAAACTTGGTGGTATCAAGAAAGCATCATCTATCATAAGAGTTCATCGTGAATTTGTAATTTCTAATTATTGCAACAGTAGTTAATTATAAGGCGCCTAAAACAACCTCATGCTACTGCCAAAAAAATACTTTTAGTCTGTCAATACAAAGGGTAGATATATTTTTAACTACATAATTACCAAATCCAAACCATGCTATGTGCCAAATGCTTCTAATTTCTTAACATTAACTCTATTTTATTTGTTTTGTTTAGTTTCATCTAACATGATGTTTATGATTTTTCTTATTCTCGATCATGTAGCGAGTCCAAGTGCAAAACTGAGACGGTGCTTAAAGGTGTGATAATTTTGGTGGTGTTAGTCTAATACAGTTTTTCAATCAATATAATTCACCAAAACACACCACAACAATTATGCGAATATTTCAAACACTAGTTCATAGTAATTATCAGTTCCAAAAATCAAAAACCAACGACTCTTCTCAAAAACCATGCTCACACATGCCCTTTTGTAGATTTCAGCAAAATGGCAGCAACTACTGTTGGACCTCGACCACTGGTAATCTGTGGACCTTCTGGTTCGGGCAAAAGCACCTTACTCAAACGTTTATTCGCTGATTATCCCGATACTTTTGGCTTTAGTGTTTCACACACCACACGTCAGCCACGTTCTGGAGAGATCAATGGCGTTCACTATCACTACGTCACACGCGAGCACATGGAAAAGGCTATACAAAATGACGAGTTCATTGAATCGGCTTGTTTCGGAGGAAATATGTATGGCACCAGCAAGGCGGCTGTTCGTGATGTTCAGGACAAAGGAAAGGTGTGCGTATTGGATATTGAAATAGAGGGAGTTAAGCAGATAAAAAATTCAGATCTTAATCCGATTTTGGTGTTCAATAATCCACCATCTATAGATGAATTGAAAAGACGATTGTTGCTACGCAACACAGAAACCGAAGAGTCATTACAAAAGCGTTTGGACGCAGCCCAGAGGGAAATCGATTTCGGGAATGAACCCGGTAATTTTGACATTATCATTTTGAATGATATAATCGATGAGGCTTATGAGAAATTTAAAGAATTTGTTATTTCTGAAATAAAGAAACAACAAGAACAAGGTATTCAAATCACTTTGGACAAAAACTAAACAATAAAAATGTACCTGTCGGCAATTGAATGAAATAATTTATTAATTTATTAAGTCTATAAAGTCGAACTTTTGCTTGCCCAGTTAGTCGAATTTGTGTTGTAATAAATGTCTCTGGACCACCTAATGGAATTTCTTTTTATTGTTTTTGGTTACGTATTGGTTATTTACAATTTTTTTTGAAGTGGAATGAGATTGTAATAAATGGATCCTGTTTCTATTTTGATTATTATTAACTAAATAAGTTTGGGATAAATCATTTTATTGCCTTTTGAGAAGATTCAACCGCAATTTACTTTTGAAATTAAATATTTTATTCAACGCAATAGAATTGTTTTTGTTTGTTTTTTTCTATTTTTATTTTTTTGTTAGAAAAGTTAAAACATCCAAACAATAAGAACAATAATATCCGAATAAAAATTGAAGTATGTATAATAAATACAAATTGATTAAAATAAAGGCACAGCAAATCAACAAAAAAATCATCTCGCAAACAGAGTGTGTGTGTACACGCTCAATGTTTCACGCATTCGAACAAATATCAGGGACCATGTCAATCCATTATAATTTCCAAATTGAAAGTCAGTTAGGTAACCAGTTATCAAGACCACTCTAATCCATTGAAATTTCCAAATTCAAAGTCAGATAAGTAACCAGTCATACGCGTTGCACTTATTACTATTCTCAGAAAATTTCTTTTAGTTTATGATTTCAGGATCAAGAGAATATAAGTAAGTTTTTATGGGCATTCTGAATGAAATTAAAGATTTCTTAAAACCACATTAGCCAGTTTGATAAATTTCTCCAAGTTTTTAAAATTGCCACTGATCTCCGTTATATGACAGAAGGAAGTTAACAGAATTAAGAATTCATAATGACCTCAATAATTAAGGGCCTGCTCAACTAACTGTTTCAGTTGTAATAAAGGAAACGATAGAACGTTAATTATTGAAGAGCTAAATTTTCCAACAGTATACTTCTATCAAGAAATAGGATTTCCAGAAGTGATGGGTATGTCGTTTCAGGAAAGAAGAGATCCAATTGTTTCGATTCTTAAATAAAAATTCTCAAAATCGGAATTACGTATTAAAGTATTATTATCGAATGACTTCCCCAATATCTAAATACAACTTAAAAGGCCGTAATTTTGGTAGTTGTCTTCTGGTTGAATAACGTAGGCTTTTGAATGACAACGAGCTGTGATAAATAACTCCGTTTAGTAGATCGCGGTTGGCATGCAAAGATATAGAACATAAAATTAATTAAGAGAGCTTTTACAAATTTAAAATTTTTAATCCAACTCGAATTGCTGACTAAAACCTTCCCATTATTCACCCAATTAGTATCGACCATTTCTTATATTGGATCACTTAATTTAACTTGTTAATTATAGATTGAATGCATCCGATGATATTTAATTAAATATCTTTATTTGAGTAAGTGCTCTTTGTAAAATCACTACAAAAAATTCAACATTGATTACATCTATATAATATTATTGTTATATTACTTCATATTAGCTTTAGCAGCTATTTTAAACAATATAGATACGAAATTGCCACCTCTTTTAATGTATGTTTTATCCTTCCATATTAGTATATATCTACGTAAACACCACTCATTTTTGTTTTCGTTAGAAAATATTGATTAGAAAGATAGCTTGAGTAATAGATTAATATATATCTAGTTAGCTCAATAACAATAGACATACACAGCAACATTTTGAAGATTATTCAACAGTAATTTTTTTTTATTTTTAATATTACTTCTTAGTTCAGGTACATAATATCCTTTTCATAATTTTTGTTTGATACCTATTGTTGTTAAGAAAAGTTAAAGTATAAAAATATTCTCTAGTAAAATGATTCAATATTAAAACTGTGACGTACTGTACCTCTTTCTGATTAAATAGTATCTATCAACGTCAGAGATTACCTCAATAACTTTGCCAAGTCGTGTTATTATTTCTGCAAATAAATCATATAGATAGTCGATAATAATTAGATAATTCGTTCATATGTGTACATAATAAAAAAAACCATTTCTATATTTCGAAAAAAAAACAATCTTACCCGACCACGACCTTTACTACATGTCTAGCTCTAGCACTTAGCTATAAAAAAAGTATCGTATACATACCATAACAACAAATTTTCAAACAAAAGGAACAGCGCAATTCTCCCTCATTTTTAAAGTTCTTCACATATTTCGCAAACAGATGTTTTTTTTTATGAAAAACACAAGAAACTATGACTCAGCCGATAAGTTCGTTCATAGATTAAAGCGCGGACCTGCTGTCATATTGTTATCAGCAAGGGAACATCCCTGATTTGAATTGTGTGTATTTTTGTTATACACACCACAATTCCAATTGAATACTTGTTTTGTAGTTTAGTTGACGCTTTTATGTGTCTACCTGAATGGATGGAAACTCCTCTATCGATTGAGCAGAAGCAGTATTAAGAGATTCAATCGAAAAATCAACCGCTTGCTCCTACAGAGATGACAATGACAAAGCTCATCCGGCATAATATTTCCTTTAGTATTAAAAGTAAGCAAGAATTGTTGTATAACAACAAAAGAACGACTATATTCGTGGTTGCCATCCTGAGAATAACTTTCAAATATTGTTGTTTTTTGTTGATAATAATAATTTTAAAATGGAATATCCGCTGTAGAATTATTTCTTTAATAGTAATATTTTTATCTAGCTACTTTTGATTCTGATGGCTATGAGTTATACCTATGGTTTTTTTTTTTTTTGGAAAAACCCAAAGAAGATTTAAAATATAATTGATGAATGTCAGCTGCAGTTGTTAAAAGTATACATGACAGTTTTAATCGAAGTTTAGTTTTACCTGATGTAATAAAATTGAAATATCAATATTAAAATACAAATGAAATGTTGATCGAATTTACTAATTTTTAATCCGAATAAGAAAGATTGGAAATCCACTGAAATTCTGTATTTAAGTTCTCTTGATGTGAAAATTTTGTTGAACATTTTCAGGGATTTTTGTACAGATTCGTGATGAAAAGCCTTCTTGATCTCATGATAATGATTTTTGCAACTTTTTATAAATGTCTGGGAACGTTTTTCTTTGATTCGGTAAACTGGAAAAATTCTTCGGGAATTGTAATGAAGTCAGTCGCAATGTTAAGGGGGACTTTGCCATTGCAAATGTCTCCAGCCATTGTTTTGAAAATACTTCTGCAGATTAGTCGTTCTGCAACTCGACACTTATGTTTAAACTTAATACACATAATAAAATTCCTGATGAAGCAAATGGAAGTACAATATTATTCTGCCAAACGAATCGTTGCCAGGAACCAAAGACAATTTTTTAATGTTTGCGTCAACCTTGAGAATACATGCTTCTCGCATGGTCAATTGTGTGTCGCCTGTTCCTTTGGTTGACATTTTTATCTATTTCATACTTTGTTTACAAGAAAATGTTTAAACAAATTGAAATCGGCCGAGCCATAAGGGAGATACGAGCATATAACCAAACAAATAAGACCCTTAAGTATGTTGTTAACTTCTCATTGAAACAGAGCCAGCAAAGTCTAGTGGGAACTGATTGTTCGTAATTTTCGTTTGTTAATAACCACCCTAATGTTAAGGTGACGATACATTTTTCCTTTCAATATCTTAAAATTTATTTTATAAAAGAATTTTTTAGCGAACATTTATAATATTGAAAAGAAGCATAATTATTAATAGAGATTTATTCGCATCAAAGCAAATTTTATTGATTTGAAAATAAATGCTTTATTTTATCTTCATAGAAAAAACTAGTCTATAAGGACTGTTATTTACATGGGTCTTATGTATAGAAATCAATGGTCCTTATTGCGGTTGTCGACCGTTAATCAATAATAATCAATAATCGGAAAATATAAAAATTGGTATCGCCGATTCCGATCAACAACTATCAATCTTTATCCATCGCATTTCCATCGACGCGGTCCGTGAACAAAAAAAATGTTTTTATGATAAATGAAATGTGTTTGATAATTATTAGTAATGCAAGGCGAAAGAACTTGTTTCAACCAAAAACAAATGCCTCGCCCGTAAATTTTCATCTCAGGCAAAACTTTGGTCGAAAATCGTGCTGTTAATTTGAACATTTTGGGTCCTCTCCTCCCATTGAATTCAAAAGCAAAATAAAAAAAAATCTGAAAATGCTGTAGAAATTCATTCCAAAGATTTAGTCAAACGTAAAGAATCTGTTATAATTAGCTTCAAACCCGCTTTAATCCTCCAAAAGTGTTTTGAGTGGACTGAGTTTGTCGCACGAAGTACTAAAGTTCCTCAAAGAAACTAAGTTGGAGGAAGAGCTACAAATGAGCAATCTTATCCGGCTCTAGATGGAGGCACAATAGATCTTAAGGTCGAAGTGCAATTAATACCCCAAAATATTCATTCATTCAAGATACATAATATTATGTAAAAAAAAATGAAGAGAATTCCCAAAAACTGATTTCTATCTATCTCTATCAAAGAAGAAAAATTGAATTAAGAGAAAAATCTTAAGAAAAAGTATAGGGAAATGAAGTGATTTGAAGTCATGATGAATCATGATTTTTGGTGCATGTTTTATATTTATTTTTATTTGTTTAGTTATATTTAAGTTTTATTGATTGCAAATTTTACGAAATTAACAAATCAGTCAGGAAAAATTAACAGATTGATTTTTCCAATCTGGCCAAAGTTTGAATAATTCACAATTAATACTTTTTCATTCACAATAACTTAAGTATGTTACATAATACTGATTGAGAAATCAGTTCGACGTTGATGATCGTTTAAAGTGAGATCGATGATCGATAAACGGAAATGAATGTTTAAAATTACACTAAATTGCTAACTTTCACATTTACATTTGTACATGGGAAACTTTTGTCTGGGGGTGACTGTAAACAGCGTATGACTTATTTATTTTTCATTATGACAGAGAATAAAAACATGTAATGAATTAAAACCATCTTTTAAAATTACTTATTGTTATTTTTATTGATATGTACTTGTCATATTTATATGTATTTATGTTCTTTGTAACTTAAAAAAACTCAAAAAAAAAATAATTACTCATGTCAAAATTTAAATTTCGACTAACTACATAATTCTATTTTACACCATCAGAATAATATGAGTAAAATGGTCTTCAAATATTCTGTGAATAACAACATTTTAAGCCATTGACTGTGGTTTTTAATAATATTTGGATTGAATTTCAGGTAGAATGAATAAAAATGCTCATAAGGTATTATGAATCGCGATCCGTCAAAGAACTACGAATTGTCTAATTAAGTTGTCCTTGAATGTCAAAAATGTTGCTTTATTCGAACGTCGTAGTTAGCTATTCATAATAATTTTACTAATTTAGTGATTTACAAAACGTTCGACTCGCGAGTTATAACAGGGGAGTGACAGGAGTTATAATAGATACGTGACAGCCGTATGTACTTCCTTTCACTTGAGGTCATTATAGGTGATTAAACCAACGTTTTACGAAAACGTCAGTAAAGCGACACGGCTCCAAAAGCGTGAATTGACGTTTAAGTAAAACTAAAACTTTACCTTTCTCTTCTTTCTTCATCCTTCTAACCATTAAAACTATAGTCCTTTTACTAAAACAACACCAATTATTGCTTCTAGAGCCGTGGTGTCGTTCTACTGTCGCTTTACTTAAACGCCGTAGAGAATAAGGGTGAATTTTATAAATTTTAGTGCTATTTTTAAACGTGGTGTACTAAAAACTATTTTTATTTCAATAAGTATTGCATTGTAAAGTTGTTTATTTCGTGAACCGTTGTCAATTTTGAATAAACTGTCAGAATTTTGTGAATATGTATTTCGAATTTGATAATTCAATACCCACTCAAAAAAAAAAAACAATCTGGTTTTTAATGACGCTAGTTCCCAACCACGTACAATGTACGATTTTGCCTCAAGATGCATTCTGACCAAAATCGAATTAAATGGTTTTAATATGCTTTTAATCTTTTGAATTCGCCACCAACGTGGTAACCATAAATGTGCTTATAAATTTCCTTTCCAGATATGTGTACATATAGTGAGAGAGAGAGAAATCATAATATAAAAACAAACTTAGACTCGGAGATTCAGAGACCGATGACCGCCGTCGAGCAGCGCCGCGCATACAAGAGAGTAAAAACAACAATATAGCAAATGGAAAAGAAAAAGAAAACCTCGTCTATAGAGCACCAGCACATCAGACTCAGAGTACAGGCACACAAGCAGCTAGAACCAGCCAAGGAATACCTGCTTCTCTGACAAAAAAAAATTAAAAAAAGAAAAGCAAAACAGACTGCTGCAACTGCTCCGTTCCGTTTGTCGTTGTTATCGTCGCTGTCGTAGTTGTTCATCGTTGTCGAAATGAAAATTAAAATAAAATAATCTAAAATCTCCATTTATAATTATAAATTAATTAATTTGTTTTTGTTCAATAAGAAACAATAATTAAGTCGATAAAAAAATTAGTGTAATTTAAAATAACAAAATTCAAATTAAGATATTTATATTTTAATGTATACCTAACTGTGATTCCTCAATGGACAAGAATAAAAAAATATATAAGTAAAGTTGAAAGTACAAAGTGTGTGATATAATACATAATTCCTCTTTCTTGTCCACCGGCGGCGGCTGCCACCTTCGCCTCCTCATTCTACATCATCATCTGTAGCAAAGTATACATTTTTCCCACGACACGCGTCGAGATGATAAGCACCTGAAAAAAATATTAACCAACAAAAATAAAAGGCGAGAAACTCTTCCAGGTAATGAAAATATTCCATGATAATAATAAATTGTTATTGTGGTTTATTTTCGGTACTTTTATTTTTTTATAGTGTGTCGTCCTCGATAAGAAGTTACTTTTTTTTATTTTGTTACATTTTCAGTTAGGTAGGACTTTCGTTTTGGACAAAAAAAAGACACCATTTTGGGCTGTGATCTGCCAACTGTATTCCTTTTAAAGAGTGTATCATTAGCTTTAGATTTATAGAGATCAGTATGAACTTAAACAAAATATTAAATCATTATGTAGGTATCGAATTTTTCAACTTCGATTCGATGAAAGTGTATATAAAAAAAGGACAAAAATACAAATCTGCAAGTTGTCGGTAGATATAATATTGCAAAAGCTTGATGAGCAAAAAAGAAAACAGTATGTAGAAATCGATTTTGACCTATAAACACACGAGTGTATACATAAATGACACTCATTGTTTACAAGAGGGAGCGCAAGTGGCACCTTCTTAAGGTTCTGCAAGTATTTTTTTTGTTGTTTTTATTTGTGCCCAATTCTTGTAGGTACCTACTCTTGCTACCTCAGCAGTAAACGAGATTGACAAGCGTTTGTGTTTGAGTGTTGTTGTTTTTGTGTTGTGCCCTACAAGAATTGCGTAGTACATACCTACCTTAATATCTCTACCTGTCTAAATATAAATGCAATTCTATAAAAAATTGATACCTATTCAGCTTTCATTTCAATACATTTTGATAGATTCTTTGTGCGACCCTTCCATCATCGTCGTCCTGCTGCACCAGTGTAGGGCGAAATAAAATACACAGGTAGTCTTCAATTTTTGATAACAAAAGGCCAAGTGATGTTTCCTTCTGTCTATCGATGTCTATACAAACTTTGTACGTACATACGTAGGGGACAATTTTATAAGTTGCAATCAAACGACGCCGTATGGGTAGTGGTGGTGTTTAGAACCAATACGCAACACATATGTTGCTTATAATGAAATTCCATTGAGGAAAATTGTGAATTGATAGAGATAAAATACGTGTAGCTTTTTTGGTGTCCATTGCTTAAATTACAAAAGGAAGATCATTTGGTGGCCAAAAATGTCATCACTTGCTAAATTTATTAGCTCCGATAGATAGTGCAGTTGACTTCATTTGGGATACCTTGGTATAACGAGTCGTTTTTCAAATTCGCAACAATAACGCTCATACGCCATACGCTACTTTTAAAAATATTTTTATTTAAAAAATAAAAAAATATTTTATTTATTTTTCTCGAATTTATATAAATTGTTTATTTCATTACGGGTTACCATTTAGTAAAAAATAACAATTTTACCAAAAAACTGTAACCACATTTCGAGAACGGTTTTATGATTTCCGATCTTCTTGTTAAGGTCCGAAGTGATAGTTTTAGATTTAAAATGTTGACAAAAACAATACATACGCATTTTTCGAAAACGATTTGATTTAATTAGTTTTTTTTTGTTTCTGGTTGATCTTCAGCAGTTTCCAAGCCTCTTAAGACAAGTACGTACGACCAGGTCGTCTATTTTATTTTGCAGTTCACAGAATAATTTTTAATTTTTAGATCATTCATCAAGCATTACAATGCATACTTGATTCCGATCTTAGTCTTTAATTTTCAAAAGCTCATAGTCATCCGTCTGAGTTACTCGTATGATGTATCATGCAGCCATTTCTGTGAATAAATGAATACACTTTTTGTTGTTCTTATTTGGGGTGTTGTAAACAACCGATTCTGCGAAATCAACTTTTTTTTTGAAAATCAAACAATGAATTATCAAGAATTAATTACGAAATAAAAGCAAGCCATACCACCCGGTCGGTGATCGAAAAAATGCAAAACAAAACGTCAGAGGTTCAAATTCCAAATTGAGGGAGAGTGTGTTGATGATGGGAAAAGTACAAATTCATAATGCGTTCAAATAATTGATGACTAATAATCTTAATTCAATTTGAACAAAATAATCAAATTGAAAGAGCAGATTCAGACTGAATAAACGTGAACCTCTTCATCTCCCTTTCTGCCACTATTCATTCATTTTTTAATTTTCAAGGTTTTAATTTCATACTTAAATAGCATTTTTATTTAATAAGTAGGTAGGTATGTACGCAGTTGATCGATGAAACGAGTAATTTGTATAAGATAATTACTAGTTTTGCGTTAAATATGAAGGTAATTTATAAGTTGGTTGTTTTTTTTTAGGTTTTTGACAATTTATACAAGGTTATTGTGTATAATATGGTTTTTTGTTTAATCCACACCTATATGAATACAAAACATGGAGCTAGTTTTATCACAGAAATAAAATAAAAATAATAAATAAAACTTTATAACCACCATACAATGGTATGAACAATTAAACTATAAAGAATTATTCATTTCCTACATTGAATACTTTTGTATCGGACTCTGCTAAGCTAAAAGTCCCAGGATCGAATTGCAAGCGAAATTGCTGGGGCCTAGCTAAAATCGATAGCAACCCTTGTTGGCAGATTGTTAGAATGGTTTTCCGGGTGGGATTATACATACATACCATTGTACCTAAATTTGCTGAATTGATTATTTTTATATTTTCTTCTAAAATTTAAATAAACATTAAAAAAGAAAAAAATACATTTTTTTGAAACAAAAGTTTCAAATTTTTTTTTTTAGAACTTAATAGTATTAAATTTTGCAGCCAGCAGTATTTTAACATTATCTAGCAGATTTTAACCAAAAATAACGGCAGGTGCCATGCAAGTGATTAAAAACCGGTAAGGAAAATCTCATTTCCTACGATTTTGATCAAAAATTGCACTCAATTAATTAACATTATTTTATTCAAGTGATCTGAATTTTTGTATAGAAGTACATAGTTCAAAAATTATATTGCTCTACTTTAAAAAGAGCCAATTTTTCCAGGCTGTACAAGAAGTAGAGAATAATAGTCGAAATATCAAAAGATTTAATTCATAATGTTTGGTCCTGGCCTCATGGAATTTTAACGCAAACATATTTGTGTAATTTTTGCTGGTTTTTTGGCAAGATTCTTACATTAAAATAATTGAAAAGCATGACGGAGTATTATATAATTCGCGTTTTATTATCGCCAATAACCCACATGGTTCACCCCGATATAATAAAACGATACGGATCCTAAAGGTTTTAGTAAAACTCTTTCCAAGGAGGTGTCACTAGAGGATGTGTGTAATTTTTCACTTTTGTACTTTTTGGAAAAAGTTTTGAATGTAGTTAAGCCTTAATAACGAACAGTGTTGTATGCTCATCTCTTTTTGTCTTATGTTTGTTTATTTTTCATGTATATACTGTCTTTTTTTCTTACACTTAAGTTTGTACTCCCTACTGACTAAAGAGCCGTCTACCCGCCAGAGTAAGAACTTATTTCTGGTTCCATAAATGAAACCCCGATAGAAACCTAGATCCAAATTTTCATTACTTCCATATTTTAAAATTTTGAACGAGCAAAAATATAGTGAAACTGAGAATTTAAGATATTTATATATAAAAAAAGCAAAGCAATTAGTAAATACTATGATTACGAGTATTCTGTTTCTCATAAATACAAATGTTTAATGGTGTTTTATTCGGTAGACTTTTGGCTAAGTTCTAAACTTGAATCAAGTCAAAATATTGAAAAAATGCATGTTTGGCAATTTTGAATAAAAAATTAAGATTTACGTCATTTTTTGACTTGAAAAATACATTAAACTGCTTCATGAACTACGATAATTATTATCTTTTATAGAGCAATACAATGTACCTACATATCGAATATACAATAAAAATTTTAATTCAATCTGTTCTGTAGTTTTTTGAGTTTTATTAGTGGCGTTACAGCCGATTCGGAAAATGTAGATTTAATAAAATCTCTTCTGACAGTCCTTTTACTCAAAACGCCATTGAATTTATTGATCAGCAAAACTGAGGTCCATATGATTTAAATCATCCTACTTGGTAAAAATCCAGCTGTATGATGCAATTTATAAAAATATTTTTTTTTCAACTTAAAACGAATTATAAATCAGCAACCGCTCAGCAAAATGCCACGAATGAAGTTGTCAGCTTTAGCCGATGCCCCTTCAGTTCAAATAATTCTCCTAATGTGAACATTTAAATCAAATTAAAATTAAAATTTAAAATTTTTAACAGTTTAGGATAAGAAATTGACAATCAATGCATATTTCGTGAAACATCGTGCACATTTCTGGTAAAAAAACAACAATTTATTTTTAATACTTACTCATTAATAAGATAAAATGTGTGATTCGGGCATTTTTGTCAAAAATGACTTGTTTTACAAGTTGACAAAGTACAATGTAATTCATCTTAAGATTGTAGTTATAACCTTGACGATAGACGCTTTTCAAAAGATTAGGTGGCTGATTACAAAATTATATAAATAAAAGTTATTCTTTTTTTTATTGGTATTAGCCACCCTGTCCTGTCAATTGTGTCTTACGTTGGAAAAAGAAGAGTGGAAATCCAGCATAAGAGTAAGTAAGTGCGACTGAGTCGTTTACAGTTTACCTACTTTATTTTATTTTCGTAAAAAGTAAATTTAGATCTGACGAAAATAAATTGAAAATATAAAGTGGGAAACCCCCCTCTCTGAACTACCTACGTATACATAAATAAAATAAAATAAAAAAAAAAATGTTTTACGAGTTGATATATTCCTCTTTTTTGTTTTTACTTTTTCAGTTCGTTGTGCACGTTGAACTTAGACGTTTTGTTTACATTATCTAACTCGTTTCTACTATCTATGTATGTATTGATGTACAATAAATATACATTTATATTTCACCGGACCCCAGAATGCATATAATGTCTTCAAACAGTCAAAGGCAAGCGATGACGAATATATATTTACGATTACATAATATCACGAATATAATAATTTGCAAATTGCGAAGCAGTAATAAGTCATCTGCATCTTTGCATGTAATTGTGTTGCTCATCAAAATCCCAAACTGGATGCAAGGCTGAATTTTTAATCATCATCATCATCGAACTCAGATAACACAGTTTAATTAGTTGGACTTCATGTCGCAAAACGATAGATGGCAGACAACGACGACGACGAAGCTTGTTCAAATTAAAATTATTATTAAATTTGCTCTCAAATAAAATTAAATGCATTTAATAAATACACATTTTAAAAACAAACAAAAAGGAAAGAAAAATGCACATTTCTTGTGATCAACTGGACTATGATAAAAAAATCCAATTTCGAATCTTATGACAATTTTATCTGCTTATATGGTGTCGGTGTCGGTTTGGGATTGGGGTGGTTTGTTGGTACTCATGAATGGAATATTATAACTAAGTGTGTTTTGGCGATAGCACATAATATATTGTATACTCGAAGTTTAGTTGGTTCAGAGTTATCTGCATCATAATATATTTTATGTATTTGTATATTTGGGCGCCTGAATGTCTCAGTCGATGTAATGAAACAGTATTTTTATACAAATAGACTGATTTTAATTTCCTTAGATAATTTGAAGTAATTTTGTAAAGAATCTCTCTGCGACAGAAGTTCGGAAATTTTCAAACAAGGTTTCAACGCATCATATAATTTATTTTAATTTTAATAATCAGATTTTCTCATGACTCATTCGTACAACACTTTATTGAAAGTGTATTCTTGAGCAATTTTAAATTATATAATGGTTCTGTTGTAAAATATACATATAAACTAGCGTTCGTAGTAAAACTTATCCCCTTTGACCTCTCCCACGCATTTATTTCACAATCACTTGTGCACTTGTGAAATGTGAGATCTCTAAAACCCAATAGAGGGTCGCTGCCAATCGGATTCAAAGTTGAAAGTGATACTACATTGTTTATATTATTATACATAAATTGCCAAAGTGTGTATTTCGAATGGAAGTAAAAGAAACAGACCTAAATATATCTCAAGATACACTGACACATTCTTGCTGAGTTAAGTCTTCTTCTAGGCTTGAACCTCTTTTCTTTTATCCCTACTCCTCCTGGGATCTGAAAATATAAGTAAATTATTATCTTCCTGCTGCGAAAGCAATACTCTGGTCCAAAATAAAACTTTTGCATTTGAAAGAAGATTCATTATTTTCTTTTTGAATATAATATTTTAACATAAAATAAAAATAAATTGATATTATTGTGTTTCCTACATAATTAAATAATGCTTTATTTTTATTTATTTATTTCAGAAATAACAACCGGCAGCGTTATCCTGCTTCCTTTAACGGCCAAGATCTCAATTTCACAATAAACGCTTTAATTTTCTATTTGTTCCTATGAGTCCAGTATGAAAAACAGTGATGGGAGGTTTTCTGGATAAACCGAAAACAGTCAAACACAATGACCATGGCGAGGGCAATAAACTATTGTTTGGCGTCAGCTCAATGCAAGGATGGCGTTGCGAAATGGAAGATGCTTATTACGCCCGGGCCGGCTTAGGTGAATGTCTTGAAGACTGGAGTTTCTTTGCAGTATTCGATGGCCATGCTGGGTGTAAAGTATCAGAGCACTGTGCGAAGCACTTGCTCGAATATATTATTAAAACAGACGAATTCCGAAATGGCGATCATGTAAATGGCATACGAACTGGCTTCCTGCGCATCGATGAAGTTATGCGAAAATTGCCTGAATTTGTATCCAATGCTGAGAAGTGTGGTGGTACAACAGCGGTGTGCGCATTTGTATCGCCAAATCAAGTGTATATAGCTAATTGTGGAGATTCGCGGGCAGTACTTTGTCGAAATGGAGTACCTGTATTTGCGACACAAGATCACAAACCCGTATTGCCCGAGGAAAAAGAACGAATACACCGAGCTGGTGGTAGTGTGATGATAAAACGTGTCAACGGTACGCTGGCCGTGTCGCGAGCACTGGGCGATTTTGATTATAAAAATGTCAAAGAAAAAGGTCAATGCGAACAATTGGTGTCGCCGGAGCCGGAGATATTTTGCCAAATCCGTGAGGATGCCGACGAGTTTCTCGTTTTGGCATGCGATGGTATATGGGATGTTATGACAAATGAGGACGTTTGTAGTTTTATTCATTCGAGGCTGAAAATCACTCATGATTTGGTTAATATATCAAATCAAGTGATTGACACATGCTTACATAAGGTGAGTTTTTGATATTTTATAGTTTAAATAATAATGAATTGATCACAAAGGTGCTGCTAAAGTAATAGTTGAGATTTGTAATATTTTTTTAATACTGTTTGGCAACTTAAAAGGGCCAACTAGAATGGTCTTAATTTTTTTCAGGAACCCTAACTAACATAATGATGTTAGATAGGTAGTTTTCAAAGTAATAATGATTGAAAGTATGTACATATGTACGTACAACTTTTTACGGCGTGGAGACTTGTCCGGATTAGACAAAAACCGAATCAAACCGAAAGAAAAGTCATGTTTTGATGTGATGTAAACTGGATTAATTTTATACAAGATGTAGACTATGCCAGCGGTTCCCAATATTTTTTAGTCGCGGAGCACTTTTCAGGCGAGAAATTTCTCGCGGAGCACTTGGTTGCACGTATGCCATTTTCGCAGTTAGATATAAATGTATGTAGAAAATGCAGTAACTGTTTTTCAATTTTGTTTACATTTTATTTAATTCAAAAATGAAGTAACTTCAACGAAAAACAATAATAAAGTGAATTTAAAAAAAATAGGGAAAATAATAATATTACATATATGTATGTAGGTACATATGGTATTTAAATATATAGCTTTTTTTCTTAATTGAGAACCATGTGCCTGTATATCTGGTTGAATTCGGGACAACTGCAACCGAATATCTGGCTCTGCATCGAGACGGAACCTATATTTTGTTTTGGTTCCAACGTAGGCCGACAATACTGATTCGCACATGTACAATGTTGTTGCAAATGGCAGAAGAATAACTTTTGTTTTGTTTGACAAAATTTCGAATTCGTCATTCAACATACACCAGAATTCTGACAAAAACTTCTTCGTTTCAAAATTTTCCTTTATCGAAGAATCTGATATCATATCAATCAAGCACTCAAATTGCAACGATGTCAGGGAATTTGGCTTTTCCAACGCGGTAGAGTATGGGTTTGCAGCCCACAGGTTTTCCTTAATATTTGAGTGGTATCTCTTCCGGAAAATAGCCTTGTAAGCTATAGAGCAAACCTAACAGGAGAAAATGAAACTCATTTAAAATACCTTCGGGAATGTCCAAAGCTGCCAAGGTTTCGATTTTTCATAGATTTAGACCAAAATTGGATTTTCTTTTTTAAAGCTTTGCCTTTACCTGAAGTCATAAACTCATCATTTAGTTTTTTTTTTAAATACTCTGCTCTCATAACACAGCCTGTCGATCAAAACAAAGTCATCGTCAATTAGCAAGGTTCTGACTTCAGCCCTCATTTCGAAGAGCAGCATCAGTGTTTTGCCGCGAGGAAGCCACCTTACTTCACGCGATTGTCAATTGCATCAACCAACCATTTTGAATAACCATCAGTATTGCGAGTGTCAATCGTTGTCAATTATTTTCGTTTTTGTAAAAAAATTCTATCAATCAAAAAATTTTAATTTGATGCTGCACAAAATGTAAGTTTTCTAATAATTTTATTACTAAACAAAATTAAAAATGCTAAATTTTCAACAAAATGGCTAAAATAGTAAGCAACACAATGAAACTGGCAAGACTTATGACGCTGATGGAATAAAATTTGGAAGTTGCAAAGGGACTGTGCTCAAAAGTATTGACATAAAGAAGAAAGTGGGGGCAGTTTCCTGTAATTTTAAATCACTTAGGGCCTCTTGTATGAGAATAATTTTCAAATTACGAAAATGTTGTCAGTGGGATCAAAAAGAAAAGAGTATTCTGTTTTCCACCAAATGGTAAACGGTTTAAATTTTGTCGGCTATATTGTTATCCATATCACACTTTCAGATATGTAGTAAAAATAAGCCAAGAAAATCTGAATATTAACTCTGATTAAGAGTTAATAAACCCAAACACTTCATTAAACTTCCATTATTTGGTTGTTCTATTTAAAATCAGTTTTAAATTAAATGGATAATTACTATCCCCTCAATATTTTTTTCTCTATATACCTAGTGGTTGCATGATAACGGTGAAATGTGAATTTTGAATGAATGTTGTATTTTTCTTTGTGATCAAGTTTCTTTCTTCCGTTTTTATGTTCGAATATAGCTTCTTAATTAATTTTTTCTTTTATTAATTTCAGGGCAGTCGTGATAATATGAGCATAATCATAATTGCTTTTCCTGGAGCACCTAAAACAACAGCAGAAGATATTGCAGCCGAAAAACGGTTGGAGAAACAAATCGAGAAAATCACGAGAGGTTGTTTTAATCGTCTTATTTGTTTTTAGTACAATTAACTTTATCTAACTACAAAAAAAAAAAAAAAAACACACACACACACAAAGAAAAATAATTTCTACTTAATTGTAAATGTGTACAAGATTGATGATAATGATAATGATTATGATATATTTATTAAGTTTTATTAGTTCTGCTTCATTGTGTGCGAAATCTAGTGGGTGTTAGAAAAAAAAATCGTAGTGTATTTCAATTACATAGATATACGATCGTGTTTTTTGTTTGTCATTTTGCCACTAGCATCGCCAGTGAAAAATTCAAATTTATGTTTTACTAACGTTTAAGAATCAATCTTTAGTCATATTATGTAAATGTTGTTGTTGTGGAAACAAGTTCCTTTGATCAATGTGATTTGTTGTATTTTTTTTTTTTTTGGTTTCGGGGTTATAGTTATAGTTTTATTTAATTTATTAATTTATTAATTTTATTTTTTTATTTTTTGGCTACGAGACTGCCTTCTTTTCTATTTTTTCTATTACATAGTATTTTTTGTTTATTTTATTAAACTTGAGTGAACAAATGGATTTGATAATTTAAAATTTTATTTAGATGGTAGATTAGAATTTTAGATGTATAGAGTATAATAGAACATAATTTACGTATTATATATAATATAATTATTTTTATAATAGCTTAATAGGCTAATGGAAGCTATTTACAAAATTTGCCCATTCTTATACATAAAAATGCATTGAAAAAAAAAAAAACAAAAAATCAAAATCAAAAACAACATTTTTATTTAGTTTTTAAGATGATAGTTTAAGCTTTAGTCAAATTTAATATCTTTACCTTATGTGTTAAGACATAGATTCTAGTCAAATTCAAAAGCAATTTAGCAAATAACTAGTCCAAACAAAATTAATAATATTACAACATATTTACAAAAAAAATAAAAATATTTATTAGTTAAGCAATGATACTCGTACTGCCACATAGTCAAACCAAAAAATAAGTCAAAATACACATGTATACCCCTTCGTTTTAGAAAAAAATTATTATTTATTTAGATAATATTTATGATTTTCAAGGATAAAACAGAGATTAGAAAACGTAATTACATAACATATATTGTATGTGCATTAGTTGAGTTGAGATTTATAAATAATATTAAATTAAATCAATTGAGCAGATACCTTAAGTTATAGTATTGTATTATACAAATGGTTTTAAATTTTTAATTCGGAATGATAAAACGTCTATTAAGGTTTAATCTCATGCTCTGAAAACAGCCTATAGATTCTCTAAAAATTAAAATGATGTTGATTTTTTTTTATTATTCACCTTTATATACATACATTTTTTTCGATGTAAGTTATAAAAAAACATTTATAACTCAATATGTTTTAGGAGTATGAGTTTTCCTCAAATCAATCTTAAAACGTTTACTTTTGTTTAAAATTTTTATTTAAACTTCTAATTAACCTGTGGGCTTAAATATTAACCGAAATATCACATCGAATGAGGCCTTGACTCGGGAAATTTATATGTAATACCAAAAGTCAGATTCACGACTTCGAATTTCATAATCTGCACCGGCTAGGATACATTTAGGGAAAAATTTAATTTCTTTTTAAACATTATTTAAAACATTAATCTAAAGATTCAAGCTAGTTTAACAAACAATATTGGTGTCTATTTGTTATTATATCACAACTTTCTTAAACGATAATATTTAACACTCATGTGAACCCGGTTTAAAGTTACCAACTGGGTTACAGCCAAGTATAAGTCAAATTAATCCAGTTTTAGTGCTAGACCTGGAAAAAGTAGTGAGTTAAGTCGAAAAACTCAACCCAAGTGCGTAAACCCCCACGTAAACACCCACATACATAAACCCAATTTTACTCGCAAAGGGATAATTGAAATAAACAAAAAAAAAAAACTAAGCCAAAAGTAAAATAATTCCCGAAGGGTTGATAGAACATAATTAACATCCTTCTCGTCTTGATCCGCATTCGTCTCATTTTTGATCTTGGTCTTTCATGACATTGACTTGAATCCGGATGTAAATTAATTTAAATTCATATGGTGATTAAATTCAATTAATTTATATCCGGATTTAAATTTTAATCTAGATTAATCGAGTGAATAATATGGTGGTTAGGTTTAAAATCAATTTAAAAACAAGTTTATAAAATTTTACATTTGATTCTAACGCATTCTTAATAAACAGAGTAAAACGACTGTTTTTGAATTAATAGATTTAAATGTTCAGGTTTAAAAAATGCGAACTGGATTTACTTAAATCTGTTTACACCCGGAATAAATAATATGGCTGTTAAAGTTAGGTTAGGCCGAAAAATAAAATCGTTGAACCAGAAAATAAGCCAAATTATATATATAAACTTGTTAGCGTTTAATCCAATTGAATTTAAAATTTCCAACGAAAAGCAGTTTAAGTATTTAAACCCGGGTATAAAATAAACGTCAAAATCAATTTTATGTGTACAAAAAAATTAAATTTTTAATAATTTTCATCTTTAAATCTGTATAAAATAATACTTTTTTTTAGATTTTACTATGGAAATAGCTTTAAACTTTCTAATTTTAAAGTATGGATTTAATGGATGGTTTGAAGATTCGCTTAAACCTGCTTTACTTCCTGAGTTAATAATATGGAGGCTACTAGTCTACGTTCAAGCATTTTCTTATTAAGTTTTTTTCGTTTAATAAGTGCTGTTTTAATGGCCTTCTAAGCGAGTTCTAAGCTTGGTAGAAAACAATCTTAGTTTATATTCAAAAGTCGCATCACATATATGCATGTATATATCTTATACATATGTACATACATAATATAATGTATCACCATCCCTCTGAAAACTTTGTTCGATAAGACTAAAGTTTTTCCTTAGCTTAAGGTTAGGAACAACACCAAAGTTGTATAGCGTAACTCCATACTTCTTTTATGTTTTTTTGTAGGTAATTAATCATTTTGTTAAACATGCTCAGAAGCATGTTGTCCAACTAGTAAGTTGTTTTTGGGTAATTTTAAGGTTTTTTGTCAGATTTTATCAAAATCTTGGGAAACGTTGAGAAATGAACTTGAATAATTGGAAATTGGTAATTCTATTACCATGTTTTAGCTTGGTCCTGAAACCAAATTAAAGGGATGGAATCGGTGTGATTGTCACATCAACTATTGAAAGTCACAATTTAATTCAATTAAATTGAATACTTTCCAATGACATTTCTCAAAAACATGGTTGCCATGGTGAATGTTTCAAATGTTTTTTATGAGCTTTCAAAAATAAAAAACGAAAAACGAGTCTTTGCGATTAAATTCCTATCTTCATCTTCCGGAATGTAGTTAACATTTTTGGTCACAAGAATGTTTATTTTTGTTTGTATGAATGGTTAAAAAACATTTGTCCAATTTTTTAGGGTGGTGGTAACTCTAGCCGTACTGCAGTAGATACGTCAAAGTGGAAAATTTTCCCGATTTGCCATTCCAGCATAGTTGAGGTACATTAGAAATGTAAAAAGCATTTATGTATGTATGTAATTTAAAACTTTGAATAAATTCTTTTTTAAATTTGCTCTTCTTCACATACAAATCTGGAAAGCCTACGAACAGGGTTGGCCGAATTAACTACACTACATTTTCTACATCATTAACTACGCGTAGTTAATTTAATAAACTACACGTCTTATTTTCTACAAATTTTTACGTTTTCATATACATACAACGTAAATTTAGAGAAATAATAAAATTTCAATAAAAATTTGAACATTTAAACTCAAAATTCAAGCTTCAAAGTTACAACTGACAGATCATTTGATATTGAAACTAAGTTTGCTACAATTTGTTTCATTAACTACATTTAACTACGTTTAACTACATAAACTACGTAGCAAATGTGAAAAATGTAGTAGCCATCCCTGCCTACGAACACTTCTCCTTTTTTTGGTATTCTGTTTCCTCAGACCGACCAGTAAGAACATATCATGAAATTTTATCTATTCCCCTGACGTTTCGCCCTCTTTCTCCACTCAACATTACACTTTTTTGAAATTCTGTTGATTTTTTCACATTGTATGGTATGCTTCCGCTTAAAAATTTCTAATGTTAAAATGACAATCACGTTTTTGATGCGATAGCTCTTTAGCTATTAAATGTGATATCATTTTGCACAGAATGAATTTGTTGAATGTGACTCTCACTTATCGCAAATCACCTTACACGATTCCAATCAAGCTGTTATAAAATGAGTAATTTAATAGACTTACAAAACTGTCTATAGATAAACTCGAAATGACTTTCTTTTCTTTTCAATTTCGAGGAACGTAGGGAAATTACATTTTTGATCGGAATTTTTGGTCGTACACAGCGGTCTTACTCTATTTTTTGATTTCAAATTGCCTGGTAAAATATTTATAATGATACATTTGGAATGCATAATAAATTTTCAGTTGTCCATTGAATATCACTGAGTTCGTCTAACGACTCGTGTGTAATTAGTTTTTAGTCTTTGTCGATTAAACTTACTTTAGTTTACTGTTTTTTCAAATATACAATTAATACGCTTTCTAGTTTCATATCATTTTTATTATAAACTTTGATGAATTTTCACAGTTTCACTTTAAAGTGTTGTCTTTCTAACTTCGAGGCTAGGCCTCCATATTCGTATCTTTATCGTTTTGAAAAAAAAAATGTTAAGGCGGTTTCAATTAAAAATTTATAGGATTTTTGACAGCTGAAGTAGGTCAGTTTGTAAAAATCTCAAAAATATGAGAAATATTCTTCAGCTAATTTTCTCAGTTTTTTTTTGTGGACCAAAATTTGTGAAATATGAATTTTCCAAACTAGCCAATTTAATACAGTAATTAGAGATACACGTTATGTGCAATCTTTACTGTTTTTAACATTCTCTTTTATTTTATTGTTTACTTTTCTATAAGCAAATGAATTTTTTCTCATCCTTCCACAGCTTCACTAATCCGAGTTCAGTCACATTTACATTTATGGAACTCACCTTCTATTGAATCCGTTGCATTTCTGATCTTGTGTGCGAAAAATCCTTTTTAAGCTATTTCTTTAATTGCACAAAAAAAAAAACATCAACCATAATATAAAAAAAATAAAAAATAATTTATACAAATAAAACACCACCTTAGCACAATTCTTTTCATTTTAATTTCGCCCTGACATTTATTCGTTAATCATGTAATAGAGATGCCCTTCTTGCCTTACATTTAATAAATAGGTTTACCTTTTGTACCTTAAATAATATGTATATTCAATAATATTCAAAATGTAGTTTATAGAATAAATCACAAATACTAACCCTAAATTAGATTATTGTTTTTTTTATAAAACAATAATATAATCTAAACTAAAAGGAATTGATAAAAACTTAATAAATCAAAGTTTAAAACAAAAAATAAAAAAACTTTTATCGGAACCACATATTTATGTATAAGACATATAAAATCTATTAAAAAACCAAAACAGACAAAAAAAAACCCTTAATACTGTGTATTATTAAATAATAATTAAAGATATTTTATATATTATTGAAAAATTAATCAAAATATTAATACAAATCCAAATCAACTTGAAACAATTAAGTTATTCCGTAAATGTGTAAAATTCAATTAGATAAATTTTTAATCATAGCCAATCCTTTTACTAAATGCAATAAATCCAAAGTATTATCAAAGTTACTAATTAAAAAATACAAAATAAACAAAAAAAACATTCATACATAGTTTTAAAATCATAAAAAAAACAAACAAAACAAAGCAAATATTTAATATTGTTGTTACACACATAATGAAGAATTTTAAATTTTTAAAATAACCTTATGCTCACGTTTTTAATTTTGTTTTCGTTTCTGTTTGAAATGCAACTCTAACAAATTAGTCACACAATCCCACAATAATTATTGTTAAACAAATAGTAAATATGTATTATAAACGTACACAAATATTTATTAAACAAAAAAAAAACCTAAAATAGATACTTGCCTAGAAGTAGAATATTTAAATTTAAATATTGTACCTGCCTCCTGATTTTATTCAAAAGTAATTCGTAAACAATAAAAATTAAAAACAAAAAAAAATAATACAATTAATACTTATGGTGTTGATTTTTTCTTTCCAATCGAATCTAACAAATTTGGTTTCATTTAATTTTGTTAATTTCCTTTTTGTTTATTCAATTTTTGATATTTATTTGCTTGTTAATTAAATGTTAATCCTGAAGTTTGTGAAAAAAAAATATTTACCAAACAAAAAAACAAAAAAAACCATAACACGCTAACAGTGGAAATGAGAAAATTGTTTAAACAAAAAGTTAAAAAAATAAATAATGATATGTATGGCGGTTCGGTTAGTGAGCATAAGGTATGTTTATTTGATTTATTTTTCTTCACATTTTGTTTACCTTTTTATTATTAACATAATTCTTTAATTTTATTATTTTTACTTAATCCCCTGTTTCCATTGAAGTTTTTTGAGAAGCATGTTTGGTTTTATTTTTTTTTAATTCTCGAAGTCTTCTTTGTCAACCATCTGTGCATTTATTTTTAATGTTTGAGTTTTTTTTTATGTTTTGTTACATTAAGCAATGTATTTCCATTTAAGACGCATTTTGCATTTTGAAATAAGAACCGATAAAGTGAATATATTAAATTATTGCTTGTTGCACTAAAATTTGATTATCTACAAATGTAGTCCTTTTTCATTAATTCAAGTTGTAGAAGTAATCTTTGCTCTAGTTAGTTGCTGTTGCTGGTATTTTAAATTAAAATAAAAAAAGAAGAAAAATCATGATCAATTTCAATTACAATTTCATTACATTTTAAATATTATAATTACTGTAAAATATTTAAATTAAAAAAAATTACTTTTCAAACGAGTAGATGAATTGATATTGGATGAACATGTTTTAATGTACATTAATTATGTATATATGCACGAGTAAATCGAGAATTGTATTTGCATTAATTTTTTTATATTCTATAATATTAAATAGATACATACATTCTTAAATAATTTTTGTTTTAAATAAATGAAGCAATTTATAAAATTTTGTATTAACCAGTAATTTTTTTTTTTTTTTTACAGAGGAATTGTCATGTTATGAGAACAGGGAATTCGTTGACTTATTACAAAACCTTCAAAGTAGAGAAATTGAAGGCCTACCGCCCGGCGGAGGCTTACATTCAAAGTGAGTATTAATTATTTACTAATTGATTTAGGTCAAGTATTGTGTTAAGTAAATAAAATACAATTATGGATGCTGAATTAATTATACCAATGCCTGTGCATCTGTTTCTCTGCGGGTATGTCCATCCAAATATGGATTAACCCTAAGGCTAGGTGCGCACATACAATTTCTAATTTCGAAACAGTTTGGTTTATAAAATGAGGCTCATTGGGTGATCCTCTACCAATTATGATTATTTAAATCAAAATTTTGTTAAAATTAAAACTCTGTAAGAGCATTTTACTACAACTATTAAGGAACAAAAAAATATAGTGAAAAGTACTAAATGTCGAAGACATGGGACTGACACTGTTTTTTTGTTTTGAAAAATATTTTTGGTGAGGTTCTGAATCCCCTCGTATGTTTTGATGTTTTAAAGTTTGAAAGGCAATTTTTTTTTTTCAAAATTGTACCTATAAACGTTTTTAAAATCTATTTTTCGAGGTTGCCGTCTTTATTTTTATGCTCGATTATTACTCAAAATTTATTGCACGGATTTGTTTTTATTTGCTATGTCCAAAGTATTGGTAACATTCTAAATAGAAAAAAATAGCAGGATTTTTAGCACTATTGCTTGACATCATTTAATTAAGTTCATTATAAATTAATATACCACGGTACTGACATTTAAGCTTTTAATATAACATCATATCTCAACGCTTCGGAGAAAAATAATTTCCGAGATAATTTTAACTAATATGACTCTAAAAGAAATACTATATTCTAAAAATCACCCCAAAAAATTTCATAACACGGTTGGATAACACTACCACGGCACTGACAGGTATTTTTTGACACACGTTTTTTGAATACAAATCCACTCAACAACAATAAATAAGTAGTTTCTCTTTCAAATGGCACCACACAAACTAAAAAGAAGATGGCGGTTTAGCGGGAAATCTTTTGATTTCAAAAATAAAATTAAATCCCGGGACACCATTTAATTATTATTATTTAATTCGAGATTGGGCCCCGAACCCACAGCTCAAGCACTGCATCCACTGCTCCATTCATCAAACAACTGTTGTTATATTTTTAGTAATTTATTTATTGAACTGAAATATATACAATTGACTCTTTATTCTAGTTAACATTATATTGTATTGATATTTTATTTTGTTTTGGCACACAAGGGGCCTAAAAAAATTATTTAAAAAAATTGACGTTGATTTTTGTATACTACATATTTATTTAATTCTATATGATTCATCCCGGGTTGTTTAAATCCGGTTGTCTTTGTTGTGGGATGTGAGGTAAGGGTGGTTTCTAGCCACGGTGGTAGTCTGACGCTGCGTCCTCGTAGAATTGCATTGCCTCGTTGTCGTTTATAGAAATAATTTCTTCGTCCAGTAGTGCTGTCACATCTAGGTATAGTGGCTCATGGTGTCTCTCTTCGCTTGTGATGGATCTCACCAGTGGGTTAAGATGATTGCTAAGGTTGATCGTCAGCCTTTTGGCAGCACTAATCATATATTTGTCCAGGGGTATTATTCCGGATGCCTCGTAAAATCGCTTGTTGCTGAAGTGTTTTCGTTGCCGTTTGTCAAAGTGCAGTCCAGTGCAGATCCCCAGGATTTTCCTTTTAAACACTCCAAACTTCTCATGCCATAAACCAGGCAGGAAAACAGTATGTGATTATGGGTCTGAGAAGTTGCTTATAGAGAAGCAACTTTGTCTTCTTTGCTGAGTACATTACCTTTCCGCATACAAGGGTGGATGCGGTGGAAAACGAAATTCGCTTTTTTCAGAGTAGCTGTTACGTGGGCCTTGAAACGTAGCCTAAAAAGCAACTGTTGTATTGTACTCAAAACTTCTATGAGAACAACTTTTTTAATGAATGATGTATTTTAATAGAACAAAAGAAAATTTAATTTGTATGCTTTTTCAAGTCAAGGGGAAAGGGTAGCAAATTTTCAAACAATCTCTAATGTAAATTGTAGTACAGGCTTACTTCCACAATTCAAACCAGAAATTCATGAGAAAATTTTTACATTTACTTACAAATAAAGCACTGGGCACAAAGAATGATAGTTGGCAGAGAATCACCCATATGATATAATTCTATTGGAATCGCTTTAGAAACCAAACTGTTTCGAAACCAGATGTTGCGTGTGCGCACTTGGCCTAAAAGGATTGATTGATTTTAATGCAAATGTCAAGAAACACGAAACTAGTACACATTATACCGATTTCAGTACTAATTTTAGGACTAGTTCCGGTCCTAGTTTTAACACTCTGTGAATAAATTGGCTGTAATTGTAGTTCATGACGTTATAAGTAAATCTCATTCAGGTTGTTAACAATCGTTCTCTGTTAGGTGATTACCGTCTGGCAGAAGATAGTGTTTCGATAGCCTTCGTGCTCGTGATGCTATACAGTCGGTGCTGTAGCTATGATGCCCTCTTTTGTTTACACGGAGTAGATGTTCTTATTTTAAAAAATTGTATTCTAATGAAAATACAAAAAAATAACTCAATAATATTTGTTTTTCTCTTTCTTTTTCAGATATCCGATTATTGAAAGGATTTTTAAGGAATTTTATCCAGAGGAAAAATGTGAAGTACGGAATATTTTTTACAATATGTAGCCTAAATACGCCAGCTTTTTAAAATTAATTCACTCAAGAAATTTGCTTCTATCTTTAATTAATTAATTAATATGCTTTCTCTGCTTTCTTTTATTCGAATTTTATTTGACTTTATATTCTAGAAGATAATGGGTAAAGAGAGATTATAAATAAATAACTCTCACCAATGTGCTTAAATACTTTAAATTTGCCTTTTATTATTATTCTTTAGTTAATGTTTTAAAAATAAATGTATTACCATTGTCGTCATTATTATCGTATCATTTTTAATTGTAAAACTCATCTTAAGTTTTAAGTGTAGCGCAACAATAAATTATCACAAATAATATAATATGAATATAAAAAAAAAAGATTCATATATATTTGGGCTTGTGACCAATCGAATAGGTATAAAACTATGAAAGATTATTACATATTTTTGAATTAACAAAATTGAATATTTGTAGCGCTACACAAATTAATCTATTTTTGTTTGCCCTCTTAAAAAAAAAACACATTTTTGTTTCTGTTCCGAAAAGTGTAAAAAACACTCCGCATGCTTTATTGTATTTTTTTTATATGTATGCTTGTGTGTGTTTATCCATTTGTTTGTGAATTGGTGAGTTGAACTAGTTAACTTAAAGTTCCATATTAAAATAAGTCTGTGACGAAGCTAAACCTACATATTTTGGAAATAGATATCTTTCACTCAATGAATCTAGGAGTCCAAATTTGGAAGACTTTTTCGGGAAGCTGCGGCCGTATATCAGCAATAACTCTCCGAATTATGTCCTATAATTGGTTAAATGTCTCAGGTTTATCGGTGTAGACCATCGATTTCACATATCCCCTGTGAATTCTAACAGTACCAATTACGCAAAATTATTGTTCGTTGCAATAACCTTATTGTGTCGTCTGTTGTGTGACGTGTGTGATATTTTTCGCGTTTTTTTTTAAACCAAAGCTATTCTAGAAAATGGAACGAAAATCGTCTATAATTCTCACGATTGAGTACAACGTTCTGACAGGCTACATCTTTGAAGAAATAAGATTCAACCAGCCAAACGTACCCTTTATTTTTACACCTCAAAACAAGTTATGTGCTCCTAAATCAAACAACCTTTCAAACAATTAATCAAAGGGCACTACCAGCCAAGTTCTTGCACTACACCCTATTTACAGGAACAAACTCAGGCGATTTTCGACCCCTTTCTAACTTCAGCACCAATAAAGTCAGAAATTTCAAATTCGAAATAGTAACTAAGCTGGCCAAGCACAAGCGCCTAACAGAATTTCATTTTCTTAACATAAGTAGTTCCTGCATAAAGAGGAACAAATTTAATACTAGTGGATTGCTATTTGGATTTGTTACATATTTAGTTTTTAAATTAACATACTTTTTAAGTGTAAGAAAGTTTTTTGTACTTATAGACAAACAACAAATACAAAAAAAAAAAAATATTCAGTGGACGTGGTCCTATTTTCTCAGAATTGCGATAAATTAATTTATTTGCTGTAGAATGATGTATTTTGGCAGTTTTCAAAACCTAAATCTACTGATTTCAGTGGACAAGGTTCAAGCAAAATTCAAGTATGTGATTGGATGTTAAGTTTTTTGAACCTTAAAAATTCATTAGGCAACACAAAAATAATTACATCGGCTGTCTATGATTTCAATAAAAATAACGTTTTCGTGAATTTTGTCGTTGTTAACATGTTATTCGGAAGGTTGAGCTTATCATGAATTTCACACGAAAATATTTTAATTTGGAAACTTAAGGTTCTAAATAAAGATATAAAAATTTCAGGTATTAAAGTTCGTTCTTCTCTCTTCAAAAAGCTTCTGTTGGTTTTTAAATCTGAGAATACTGATCAGTAGTACCTACTGGATTTTGTCCGATCACTTATTCTCATCTATATATCCATTAATACTGATCTTTGAAGTTTTGTTTACAATTTTTAAAGTATATAATATTTATATTTAGAATTTGCGTCCTTTACTAGTTTCGTCACTGCAGATTAATAAAACTATGAAAAACAAGTTTCCAATTGTTTTAAATCATTTTGTATCATTTATTCATATCAGTTTAACTAGTTTGACTCATGAATAACCTCACTCACATTTTTACCTTAAATAATATTCTATTGTGTGATATATATATATATTTTTTTCAGAGTACGTGGCACTGATTTCCGGTTAAGCCTTTCATAAAGTGCAAAATTCTGCTGAAATTACCAAATAAATTTAAAAAGAAAGAAAACAAAAAAAACAAAAAACTTAAATCCTAAGTACATTTTTAATTTAACAAAAGAACAAAACAAACAACAAAAAACTGTAAACACAAATTAATAAATGAAACAAAAATTCACAAAAAAAAAAAAAACAAAAGAAGATGAAAGAAAAAAAAAGCCTGCAATTACAATTAATTTATAACAGGAACCCATATAACTAGCATAAAGGAAATATAAATTAATGTAGTGAGGTTTAAAAAATATAATAAAACAATATAATAAAAAACAGGATCAAGCGATTAACGGTCTTCTTCTGCAGACAAAAAGAAAAAAAAAAAAAAAAAACAAAAAACAAAAAACAAAACACAACTTAAAGATAGAATTTAATGAAACACTACTACTAAACTATTACTACTATTACTAAATGTATAGACGAAAAAAAACCTTTTTTATGTACTTGTACTTTAAATACTTTATATTTCGTATATTTTCCACATTAATTGTTAAATCATGACATTAGTCATATTATTTAAAAAAACAAAAAAATAAATAAAAATCAATTTGTTTCTCCTTTATTTTATTTAACATCGATTAATTTCATGTTTTTTGGTATAAGTTGAAATGCAAAATTTTAACTCTAGAACTTTTGCTTACTTTTTTACTAAACATACTTTTTATTTTATTAACTGTCCTTAATGGTAAAAAGGAAATCAAAATTTTTGTTTATGTCAAAATCACTTAATAAAACAAAAGAGAGAAAACTTACAAAAATATAATGTTCGTGAAAGTAGGTACATATTATATTCTCTCCTTTAAGAAAAAATGAACAAACTACAAACAATATCTAATATTAAATATAAAAATGAAACAAAACAAAAAAATAATATTTTTATCAAGCTCTTTTTCTTTTAATTTTGCTTAAAAGTTTCTTGCCTGAGAACCCCCATCGTCCTCCAGCATCACTTACTGTTTAAAACGTACAAAATAGAAGTTTTATTTAATATTTTTTTTTATTATTTTTATTTAAAAGGTCAAGAAAACAAAAAAAAAAACTGAAACTGTATGAATGTGTATGTGTGTTGTCCATCCTTATATCCATTGTTCAATAAAAAAAAATAAATAAAAAAAGAAAACACATCATGAATTTATTTAACAAACAAAATTGATTTATTATTATTATTCATTCAAAACAAATTAATAGACATCCACAAATGGCTGTAAATTGTGTTTCGACAAGAAGCGTACGTATATACAAATATTTTCCTAAAAAAATGATTAAAATATAAATTGTTTTCCTGAAGAAAAGTAAATTAAAACAAAAAAAAAATGCAAAAAATAAAATATGTAAAACATTATTGAAAAATGTAACATGAAAAATTATTACATTTGTTAAATTGTAATAAAGCGTGAATTGATATTACCAAAAAACAATCAGATTGAATTTGTTTTTCTTTTGGTTTGCTTTACAGGTACAGAATGCTGTTCGCAGAATAAAGTTTAATGGTACGCTTCCTCTCTTCTCGCTTTTCATCATAACTGGGTACAAAAATACGCGGTGACGCTCCGGCTTGTGGCTATCGCTACCTGAAAAAATAATCCTTGTACATATGAGCTATGGATAAAAGGGATTAGTTTTCGGAAGATTTGACCCTACAGAGGTATAACAAGGATGACGCAAAGATAAAAGCGGACATTATAAAATCAGTTTTGATTGCAAGCCCATTATCTACAAGTACAACGGATAAATAAGACTATTCCTATACATCAAAGGGATCCAATAAAATATGATGTTATGTGATTGCACTAGCCTTGTTCTTGGATATGGGTATTTCCAAAGAAAAATACAAATTGATGAGAAAACCTGTAAGAACCCATAACGTTGACGTGTTTCCAAGCTATAATGTTTTAATGAAAGCTATAATACAAGCCACTCCATCAAACTTGGAAACTTCTATTTAAGTGAATTTTCAAGATTTGGTTAACAATGCAGCAAAGGAGATTTTAAATGGCCTAGAAAATTGGAAACCCTATACAAAAATAAAACAAAGAATTTATTAAATTTTTTTTCTTTTTGTTTTTTCCTACACTGTTGCACATAAAATTGGTCATTTAGACAGTTTAGAAGATATGTTGATTAACCACAAAATGAAAAAATTTACCCGATTTGCCATTCCAGCATAGTTGAGGTACCATTGGAAATGAAAAAAGCATTTATGTATTTTAAAACTTTGAATAAAGCAAGCGGTATTCTTTTTTAAATTTGCTGTTCTTTGCATGCAAATCTGGAAAGCCTACACACGGTTGGCCGAATTAACTACACTACATTTTCTACATCATTAACTACGCGTAGTTAATTAAATAAACTACACGTCTTATTTACTACAAATTGTTACGTTTTCATATACATATGTACATAGTAAATTTAGAGAAATAATAAAATGTCAATAAAAATTTGAACATTTTAACTCAAAATTCAACTCTCAAAGTTACAACTGACAGATTATTTGAATTTAAGTTTGTTACAATTTGTTTCATTAGGCGTGTTCCTATGGGATCCAGCATCTACTGCCAAGTACTTCTGGCTGCTTTCAACTACTTCTACTCTATAGTCAAAGTAGTTCAAAGCACTTCAATAATGTAGTAACGAACTTAATCCACGCAAGAAAGCGACACCTTCAGTAGAAGAAATTTCATAGTAAATTATTGTTGTTGATGTTTTCTATAATTTAAAATAAAATTCAAATACAAACAACAAAGCTTTCGTCTACATTGAGGTTAGATTTTTCTTTTGGCAAAAATTAAAGCGTTCCATTCATCATCTACTGCGGAGTACTAAAAAGTACTTTGCAAGGCCCAAAGGAACACACCTATTAACTACATTTAACAACGTTTAACTGCATAAACTACGTAGCAAATGTAAAAAATCTAGTGGCCATCCCTGCCTACTTCTACTTTTTTTGGTGTTCGTTTTATCATCTTCTTCGTATTCTGTTTCCTCAGACCAGTAAGAACAAAGCACGAACGCAATAATTTTGTCTATTTCCCTGACGTTTCGCCGTCTTTCTCTACTCGGCGTTACACTTTTTTGAAATTCTGTTGATTTTTTCACATCGTTAGTAGGTATGCCTCCGCTTAAACATTTCTAATGTTAAAAATGCTGTTTAAATACTTGCTAAAAAACAGAAATTGGTTCGTTAACATTATGCATCCACTGGAACATCCTCTGAACAATTAAATAGCTGCAGAATTTTTTATTTTTTACAAAACTCATAAAATTTGAACAGTTTTTAAAGTTTTGCTTTTATTTCTTTCCCTGTTAATAATTCTTTTTTATGAGTAAATCTTACTTCCGCCTAAGATTTAAAAACACCCTGTGAAGCAATTTTCATAAAAACCGCTATTTATTATAACCTTGGAAATTTCCTTTAAGAAGAAAAAACTAACGATATCTTCGAATGCATTCAAAAGTTATGACTTTTGTACCGAAAAAGTCAATTGGCAATCTACATTTTATAGTGGGAATGCGCGAAATGGGTTCAAAATACGACGTGTAATGAAGAAGATGATACTGGTAAGTATTCAAAAAAAAAATTTCAAATTACTTCTAATCCGAGTAGTAGGTATAACTTGTTTATTTCAATAGTTTCAATCGAACCTCCATCCATAACGATTATGTCACCAAGTCTTGTTTTTGCTTTCACCATTTTAGTGTTTTCATTTATATTGCAACATTTTCTCACTTCTCAGCCCTGCCGTAAGTCGCTCTGTCATCAATAAATAACAATGGAATTATGTATCTGTGACTTCATTTAGCTAAACGTTTATTTTTTGCCTATTTGGATATTCGTATCACTAAACACGTACTGTGGCCTGATTAGGGAATACGAAGCGAATCTTTTTTAATTCGATATCTCCTTTTCGACTCGCCTCGATTTGATAAATTAATCCTACTGTTACAGTGTGATAGTAGCTGGATTTTATTATGCACATGATTTGATCTGGATCAGATCCTCATAATAAAACAAACATGATCACAGTGACAACTGAGTTTTTTCCCTTTGAGTTTTGACAGCAAATTGTGAATTTTTTTTTCAAAATCGCTAGAAAATTTCACGTTATCAAACAGAACTATAGCAACCATAGATTAGTAAACATTTCGTACTTGTCTATTCTTGGTTTTTAGTCCATATATTTTTGGCTAACTTATTTGTAGAAGAGAATAAGAAATTTAACTTTTTCTATTCCAATTGTTTTTCTATCGAATACATGTTTTTTTTTTTTAAATTGCTCTTATGTACATATTTAATATTAGCCATTTTTAACTTGCGATAAAGATATACAATAGGGAAAGTTTTGGATTCATAAAAAAATAGAACTGTTGGTGAAATTGAAACAGTTCCAAAGTACATATTACGCAAATTGAAGGTGTGGTCTACATTTTGCCAACTAGTTTTTATCAAAAACTATGAGTATAAGGTTGCAGTCCTACCAAAAGAATATTTTTTTGATTTTTAACTTTCTCTTAAACAACTTAACAGATTGCGATCAACATTCTGTTGAAGTTCTGTTAGGTCCGTTAAAAAATTTTCAAAGAAATATTTTTTGGATTTAAAAAAAATTTACAATTAAAAATGGCATCTTTAAAAATTTAAAAGACATTTTATAAATATATAAAAGTATTATTTAAGAAAACCATTCCAACATTTTTTGAAGACGTGTTGTTTATTTGAGATTAAAACATTTTTAGATTTTAGCTGCGCAGCAACACCCAATGGCAGTGGCGGATCCAGGATTTGGTCATGTGGGGGGCACAGTGGGCCCAAATGGAGTTTGGCGTCTCAAAAATCTGTAACTTTTTTGTCTCTTGAAATAATTAGGTAAAATTTGAAATATATTACCTTTGAAATATAATGAATCATTAAATACACTTATATTTAAAATCCATATTGATTTTAAAATGCATATTTTATTCAAAGTTAAAAAATTATAATTTTGGCTAGTAAAAATATTGATTTTCATTATAAATTTAAATATCTCAAAATCTAGGATATTTTAGCATCTGGCTTTTAGTGCTTGGCTGAAAATTCATCAGATTATTGAATATTAACAACCAAAATTCTATTTAATAACGTACATTTTGTAAAAAATAGTTTGAAAATTTTTTTTTTTATTTTTTCTTCAAAATTTTGGTTTTGAAAATTTACTTTTCCAAAACTATTCACTGAAATAATTTAATTTAAAAACTGAATTATTAGATGGATTTGTGGGTTTAAAAAAAGGTATATCATGACATTGCAAGTGTTGCCGTTGATTTTAAATAATTTTTTTTTATAATTCAAAACGGCCTAAACGGGGGGAAATAGACCCCACCTCTTCAACGATTTTTTTCTCGTGTTGACCTAACCTACATCCCCTTGTTTTTATGGCATCTAATGAAAAACACCCTGAATACATATACCTGATTCAGCTGTTTAAAATTTGTTTTTATCCGATTTTTCATTCTAATTGTTACATATATACCTGTTAAATTATTAATGTTATGTCGATAGTTTTTGAGTTCTAATAAATCTTTTCCGTCGTTTATTAAATAATTACTCAAATTATTGAAATATATTTTAATTTTGTTCGAACTATTTGTTTTTTTTTTTTCTTTCTAATTTTCATGCATTGAGGCATTGCTGGCGGTAGTTTTTTGTTGAAGGGGGTTTAAAAACAAATAGTATTTAAAATAAGGAAATACTGGGAGATATTCCATATTCAAGATATCAAACCATGAACTCGGATATAGAAAAACAACAACAGAAAAGTCGTATAATTTGCAGATTTCTATTAAAAACCAAAAAACATATAGAAGAGTTATATTATGATCCCGAGCCACAATTGGAGCAATTTTTTTTTTGCTGTGCCTTGTTACTTATGTACTTAGGAATAAAATCCACTATGAAAGAAAACAGCGCAAGACAGCGCAACCATTTAAAACCTTAATCAAAGATAAAAGCAAAGAAAAAAAACATGTTAATAAAAATCATTAATTTTATTAAAGAAATTATTTTATTTTTTTTCTGTTTTCATTGATTTGAAGAGCTAAAATTACAATCTTTCCAACGATATATAACACTTGTGTAATCACAGTATAAAACACTTGAAGAAAACTCTATTAAAAACGTTCTTCATTTTGTCATTCATTTAGGATTGTGTATGGCGACTACTTTTGGTAGCCATATCATTAAATAATGCAACTTAATTCATTAAATTTTTATTGCAATATAAAATTTGACCTTTCCCTGATTCATTTGCATAAAAATTTAAGCTCCCACAATAATTTCGAAAAAAGCATTTTTGAGACGCAAAATGCAATTTTGGCCCACTGTGGGGCGGTCCAACTACAAATAGAAAACTTAAAGAAAAATAAATCTTTCGTGAGCTTTGTGCTACATTATTTATGTGCGTGAAGTTAGCACCGCCATTTTTGATTTTCAAATAAAAAATACAAACAATTGCACAAACTGAGCTTAAAATAGCACGTCATGTATAACTTTTTAAAAAAATCGTATTTTTGAAAAAAAAAAAAATATAAATTTGCGAATTCAAAATTCAACCCTAAAATTGGCAAATTTGTGAATTAAAAAAAAATATTAACGGCACAAAATCGAAAATGATGGTGCTCATTTCACGATAAGTTCCTTCGCATCTTTCGCGTTCGGTATTAAATATTGCAAATATACGATTTTTATAAAAACATGCGGGCTTTCTGTAATAAGTAGTTCAAACGTAGACCAAATTTATGTCAAAGAGAAATAAATATTTAATAAATAAATAAATTAATATAAAAATATTTGGTTTCAGTGCTCATGGGGGGGTCAACACTCCCCGTGGATCTACCACTACTCAATGCTAAGGTTAACCCATCTTTGGCCATAATAGTTATGCCGAAACATTGGTCCATCGATTCAGAATCGACCAACAGCTCTTGAATTTTGAACAAATTTTCTGTCATTTTTGACCATTTGTTTGTGTTATTTTTCGTCTACATAAAAAGTTGAATATCCCTTAAAACTTCTGACTGTAGCACGAACTTTGTACTTAATTCTTGAGTTAAATGGACATTTAGGTGACGTTTACAACTTCAAACATGTTAAGTTTTTTTCATATAGATTAACAAAAACAAATATATTTTTTTTTAACGTTTATTAGCTCCTGATCCGTTTCCGAAACAAATACGACAAAAACAAACACAAAACAATAAATTTTTCAGATTCAAAAACTAATCAATTTTATTACATGCACGCGCTATTCACACACAAAAAAAGTTTCATTCTTTTACCCAATTGAAGTTGGTATACGTACCTATACGGGAAAGAACAAACAAGCAAAGAACAAAAACATAACCATTTCAGGATCTGCTGACGTATTATTTATACAGCTTCTTTGTCCTTTTGAATCAAATTCTATAGTCAGATATCCCTTGAGTCAAATACAATACATGTACATATAAATATATTATGGCTATCATAATCATCTTAAAGAGTCTGGATATACCAAAGGCGAAATGGGAATTTCCCCAATGTGGCAATCACATTGGAAAGGTTTCTCCCAAAGGCATTCATTCATTGACAAGTACTTTCGTATCCCTTACCAAAGGACATTCCTCGCTCACATGTTAACATGTTATGGAAGCTGAATTGTTCTAACTTGGTTCAATTTCACATGAATGGTTGCAATACCAGATCGATATGATATATGGTTCTGCTCATTTAATTCTACCCCACTTGACTATCCCCCACTCCCATCCACATCCATACCGTCATCGATATTGAAGTTGACAGTGTACCAGTCGTATCATCTCCAAAGCCGACAAGTGTTGTCCTTCGAAGCTGTTACAATCATATCACCAGCGTAGCTGAACGCACATGAGAACACCTCCGATTCATGTCCGGAGAGAACTTGCGAACAAATCCCACTTTCGGTCAGCCACAGTCGTGCAGTTTGATCTACGGATGCAGTCATTAGAACCTTTCCCGGAGGACTAAAGCACACCTGAAAGAACAACACATATACATACATATGTGGGTCATACTAATCTCGTTTATTGTTCATTCCGTATAATAATTATACCAACCTTCGACACCTCATCACTGTGGCCAGCCATAAGAGCCAGGAGACTGAGTTCACCCTTGATGTTCCACACTCTGGCTGTGTAATCACTTCCACCGGTGGCCAACAGTTTGCCAGTGCAATCAAATGCAATATCTAGGACTTCATCACGATGGTCTGTGATTTCAAAGAGGCACTCATCAGCATTTCGTAAGTCCCAAATTCTGGCAGTGGAATCCAAAGAGCTAGTGGCAACTAAATCGCTTGGAAAATTCCAGATGCAATTGCTCAACTCTGCTGTGTGCCCACGAAAACTCGCCACATTCCTGAAACGGAATTAATTTTTGGTCAATAGAGTTAGTTCATTTATAATGACTTTGATGTATTGCCAACATATTGGCGCGTGTATCCCAAAGTCCGGCAGTGTGGTCAAATGATCCGGTTAGCAATAAATTTCCATCTCGATTAAATCGGGCAGAAATCACTTCGGCTCCGTGAGAGTCAAGAGAAATTAGCTCTTGGCCTGTTTCTGCATAAAATACCTTTGCGGTGTTATCGGTGGATGCTGTTGCTATGGTATCCAAGTACATTGGATTGAATTCGGCACCGACAATTTCAGCTGTATGGCCAGAGAGGGTGGTTAAACAAGCTCCTGTACGTGCATTCCAAATTTTTGCAGTTTTGTCAAAGGATCCCGTTACAATTCGGTCACTGGAAAATACAAATTATGAAAAGCTTTATGTTTAGGAAGAGATTTTTTTGATTTAAAGGATTTAAAGGATTTAAAGGAAACCTATTTATAAGGCTTTGGAAGTATGCATTGATTTGGAAATGCATTGACATTATTAAATGTTTGAGTTGTATAGGTATTAGGCATGCTGAACGGGATTTATTTATTGAAATCAAATTTAACTATGTAGCTTTAAGGAGTCAATAACTCTTTAAAATGTAAAAAAATATGGTTAAAAGGACTATTTCTATTATTGGGTCTTATAGGAAAAGCCACATTTTTTCTAGTCCTTCAAAGTAAAGGTTTAATGTCTACCGTCTTTTTTTAACCCTACTAAAATTGTCAGCTAAAGTCACTTAAGTGAACTGGAGATAAGACTGGTCTCCACGTATATTTCCTTATTTCAAGTTTTTTTTTCGTTCCTGTTGGGGGTTGGGGGGTAAGGAGGAATGCTTTATGCACCATAAGGAGGTCTTTTTGGCGTTGAACATCTCCCGCCCATCCGGGACCACTCTTCGCATTACTTTAGGAGGGTTGTAATCATACAACCTTTCAGGCTTACTCTGTTTCGTGATATTGATCTTCTTCTCTTTTCTTTCTTCTGAGAATATGTTGGGTGTATGTACATAGTTGCAAATTTGGTTCAAAATTTGGTCACTGGTCTCTCCAGTTCTCGTCTTTCGGCTTCCCATCTGCTACAGACGAAGAAGGTATGGTTAACATCGTTTTCTTGGCAGTCTGACTTGCTGATCTTGTAAAGGAAAATGTTGAAATATCCGTGTTCGGTGAGAAGCTGAGTTTCGCCACCGTGTTTCCGTTCATTTCAATTAGCCACATTCTCGATAAGCCTCACCGTCCATCTTTCTTGGCTTTCCGAACTCCAATCCAAAGCTCTTACCACTTCTGTTTCATCAACTGGGCGATTTGGATGGCCTTTACTACTTCTACAATCACTTAGATCATAGAGCTACCATTTCTAAAGCCGTACTGACTTTCAAACAAATCTCCTGCTTTCTGTATTGCAGCGGTGAGTCTCGGTCTCAACATCTTATCCATAGTCTAAGATCCCGCCATAGGACGACCTATCCCCATCGAGTTACCAGATATGGAGTATACATTTTTTTAGATAGTGTCTAAACTAACATTTTGCGCATGGGCTGCCTAGCGAAATGGTCCAGGCATAGGGTTGCTACGTTTTTTTTTGGGTTTTTTAAATTATCTGACCCAGCTCATATGGTAGGTTCTTGTGTTAAAACAAAAATATCATGTGAAAGGAAACTTTATTTAAAAAATTATACGTGACTTTCTTAAAATCGGAATTTAATTAAAGTGAATTAGGAAAATTCTAGAAAATCTAAAACTCGAGTTAAAAATGTTTGAAAGCTGGTTACTCGATGAGGGTAGGTCGTTCTATGGCGAGATCTTCTGCTACCAGTAGTTTTCCTGTTGTATCGAGCATATACAGAGGCCTGTACGCAAATGGAGAATCAGGGTTTCCTTTCCCTTGCTGATGAGCATCAAGCGTTGCGTCTTCAAGCTTTTGACAAAAACCCCTTCCTCCTGCGTACATGTACAGTAGGAACTGAGGACATGTTCGGCGGTGAATTTCAGCACATCCGGTGGAATTCCGTCTGAACCAGGGGTTCTTTTGTTGTGCAGCGTTTTCACAGCTAGATTCAAGTCTTCTTCGCTAAACGATGGTATTTCCTGTCGTTGGGAAAAAATGGTGTCGGTTGGCCTGACACGATGATTTGGGCTGCAGGCATCCTCTTGGGGGCACAGCTACCTCCTCCGTCCAACAGTATGAGTTGCATCGTAGCTCCAGCTTTTGTTTCAGTAGGCCCCTCTACTTCCAGAACAGCGACTTTTCCTTCCTCGATCGTAGACGAGAAGACTTCTTCTTCTAAGTCAGTTCACGTTCCACCTAGGAGTGTTCGGTTCCGACTAGAAATTCGTTGATTCTGTCTTAGGTCGAAAATCATGTACTGATGGTCACTGCCCGTTTAGTAGTGAGTGTGGATTTGAAATTCCAGATCTTCTTTCCAAAGATCTGTAGTAATATGAATATTTGATTGACAGTGAGCTTTCCCGATATGGATCTATCAGGTTGTTGACACTCGTGTTTTAGGCGTTCACATAATAAGGCAAAAAAGATCTTGTAAGCGATGTTGAATAGACTGAAGCTTCTTTAGTAAGCGCACTTGAGAATTGAGATGGTCTTCTTTTTTCTGGAAATGTTGCAACTGATTTTTAATATTTGATGATTTTGAAAGGCTCGAAAAACTAAAAAAAAATAGTGATCTCCTTCGATTTTAGCCGTTAGCCGTTAGACGTCAAAATTCCTTCCGGTACTTCCTTTTTTTTCGGTAAACGGAATATCCGCAGCCGCACCTACAAAGAGTTAGTAGAATCTGACCCAAATTAATGTTCGCTCCTGGAAACGTTTGGAAATCCATGATACTGGAGAATTATTGTCCTGCGTCAATCAAAATGTATTCAATCGTTGACGGTTTATTGATCCATAGATCTGTATATGTAAATTTTGAGAAATACAAGCCACAACAGTGGTCGGCAAAGTCGATAGGCTTGTCGTTAAAATCTCCTAGGACAATAAGGTATTAAGTAAATAGCTTAGCCTCACCAGAAATTCTAACCTTGATTCTATGTGCGGAGTTCTTGCGCTGCATCGCGCCGCCCCGCCTGGATAAAAGGAGAGCTGCCTCAATGGGAACACTTCTCCTTATCTCGTTTGCTACCCCCAAACAACAGGCACTGAATTACATCACCAATTACGGTACTAGGCATCGGGGGGAAATCTTGGGTTGATAGACCGTTCATTCTAGGAAACCGCATGTCACCAAGTGTTAGAAGCTGACCAGTAACGTTGAGCTGAGTGTTTAAAAACGACGTCGGGAATCAAGCAAGGTTGCCTATTAAGGCCGTTTATGTTTCCTTATGGATGACATTTCGTCGGTCTTACCAGGAGGAATTAACTTTGCTAGTACAAACATCAAAACATAAATTTATGCAGATGATATCGTCATTTTAGAAAAAAACCCGCAAACGATGCAAATGATGATAAATATACTACGAACTTACTGTCGTAATGATTTTCCGAAATGGAACAGCCAGATACACCAGAGAGGAAAAATGGAATTGTGAAAGCATTTGCCTTGAACTATTTAAGGAGTTAAAGTACTTCGGAATTATAATAACGCCTCATCTATCCTTCAAAAAGCACTTTCAGGGAAAACTGGTAGAATTTAAAAAAAGCCATTAATTGTAATTGAAAATGCGTTATTAATAAAAAACACGTGACCCCGAGGGCAAAATAAAAGCTTTTCGAAGCAGTTATGAGATCGTTATGATGAGGTATGCTGGACAAATATAGGGATATCTGCAGTATGAAGAGGTTGAAAAGCTATTGTGGTAGTTTATCAAAAACATATTTAGATTCTCGGAAAACACCCCGACATAAAGACTGGTGTTTTACTGCTCTATATGTTTTCGCTGAGATTACATCTTAAATATATTAAAAATTGTATGGCTCTTGAAAATCATCGGCTGCCTAACATCATTGAAAAGCAAATACTTCGACGAAAGCCTCAATTCTTTGCGGGATGTTCGCGCCTGAAACAGCAACACAACGTTTAACTAGTTCAGATAGAATGGGAGACTTGGGAAGAGACAAAACGATCAAACAGACAAGTTTTTCAAACTTTACGGAGCTGCGGCCCAAGAGAGTGAGAACCGAAATACGTACAAACTTCTCCGCCACAATTTTGGCGTCGACAACTACTTTGATGATCGGTAAACCATTGACAAAAATCTAATGGAAACTCAATCTTTATTGAAATCTGCATGTGTTTTTTTTTTGCGATTCGTGTGAATTTTTGAAATTCTTACTTTTTTGCCTTAAGGAATATCCGCAACTTGAAATGGAAGTTCATTTACCATTCTATACATAATTATTGTCATTTCCCATATATACCCGCGTGACGAGATCTTTTGGTAGTTTTCCTTCTCTTAAGAAGGAATGAATGAATTTAAATCAAAGAAGTACTTAATACATAATTAAAGCATTTCTCATTTTGGGGCAGGACAAGATTTATTTTTTGTATGTCTAGGGTAGATGGGGCCTTCAGTTTGAGTATACGAAATCATATTTGAGGTTGAAAGTCCCCAATATGGGCGTCATCTTTGAAAAGGAGGTGTAAAAACTTAGTTTTCGTGATGTCTTGAAAATATATATTTTATATGAATATATTTATGTAAGATGCTATCGAGAGTACAATTTACTCCCAGTGTTACAAATTCAGTGGAAACACACATATACATGTGTTTTTTTTTTGCAATTCATGTGAATTTTTGAAATTCTTACTTGTTTGCCTAACTCGAAATGGAAGTTCATTTACCATTCTACATAAGTATTATCGTTTCCCATATAGACCCTAAATATTGGCATTTGACAAACTTATTATCAAGTAAAACATCATCTTTTATCAGCCTTAAAGGTTCTTTTAATCAAGTATGCACCTTGTACGGGATTTATCTTATTTTTATCTGAACGATATCCGTATTGGGTTGGAATTCCACTATATAATCAACCTCAAATTGTTACTTACACATCCATAAATAATACATAAACACAACAATATATAAACCAATTTCAATATAATTCTTACCATGTTGGAAAGTTATAGCCCACAGAAAAAACAACATTACTATGACCTTGTAATGAGTTCTCCTCCTTGCCATCTTGGGTATTTATAATTCGACACGTTCTATCGTAACTTCCGGTTAAACATCGCTCACCGTTCCTATCGAAGCACACATTCGTTAGTGGCAGGATGTGTGATTGGACATTGCGATAGAGGTAAAACTTCTTCTTTGTTGGCTCCCGCAATTTTGTTTGTAACTTTAGGATGGCATCCTCGAGCATTAGCTTAATTGGCTGATTCGACAGCCATTGTTCCTTCGTGCATATTTCCTTAACGACTTGATCAACTTTTGTCCTGCAAAAGAAGATAAGAATGAAAAAAAAAATAATAAAGGAATATCATTCCCTGCGGGCTGCGGGATGAGATACGAATATAATTTTCCTAAAAAAAAAACAATCACAATCACAATTACTATGTTGGCGTATTAAATGCGGTTTTTCTCAAAAGGTTTATGTCTGTCATAGGGACGACCTTAAAATTTATCATTTAACGCGGGAGTCCCTTTTTTCATTTCAAAATTATTTGAATCGGGTAGATAATTTCAAATGGAACAAGTTTCGCTTTGGGTGGTTGATGGTTGTTGTTATTGTTGTGTTTTTTTTTTGAAGCTTGAGCATTCGGTGTTTTTATTCACATTGAAGATGGCTTATCAGAAGGCTCATTTGTCGTTTTCCATTTGGGACAAAAATGTTAGACATAAAATATTTGAGCCGCAATGTTACAGCAAAACAAACACAGTTGAGTATTTAGTTTGAAAAACTGACCGACAACCTTATCAAATTTCTACAGTTAAATAAAGAAGTTACTAACTGTAATGGAAAAATATACCTTAATATGGTTGAGGGTAGGTTAGCATAATTATTATAAGTGTCGGCAATAAATTCAGATTTCTTTTTTTTTGGTCCCTTACATTTTCTTTTTATAGAAATTCTAAGCAATTTTGAAAAGCTTACTCCGAATATTTTACTCATGTGATGCGGCGAGAAAACGAGATGTCAATGTGATGTCTCGTTTTTCCGTCGCATTTTGAATCAAGTTTCAGAGTAGGATAATTAGTAATGTTGCAGAACATAATAAAGTGCCGCAATTGGAACTGGAGATGTAGCTGGAAGAGTTGTGAAAAAGTGTTGTACGTGCTTTATTCTACGTACAATTCAACTGTAACGCTAGAGCTTTTTGTATATTTTAAGGAGAAAAAAAAAATAATCACGTGGTTATTATCCACTTCTTTTTATTTCTGAAGAACAAAAAAAAAAGAAGACTTTTTTAATTGTATAGCCAAGTACGCTGCTGATGAGAAACGAAAATTTCCTGTGATCTCCAAACAGACAACGAAATGCTTGCGAAGACACAACGGAAAATATCCTTGGAGAGTTTCATTAATTCCAAAAACAAAATCAAATATAAACGCAAAAAATCAGAGAAACCCATGATGTAAGAAAATGATAAACAAAAAAAAAACACAAATATAACTCGAATGTCATTTTTCCGCACACAATAAATAGTCTGTATAATTAATTCAGTGCGAAAAAGGAGCGGAGACTTCTCCAAATAATCTGCTACAATTATAATTTTCGCTTTTCGAACAGCGTACTGCAAAACGAAAAGCAGAACGAAATTTTCCTTTTATGATTTCGCTGTGTCATTTTTGTATGGGATTTTTCGTTTCGCATCAGCAGCGTACTAGGCTTATACATAAAAAAAAAATATTGAATTAAAAAAAGAAATAAAAAATAGTTTTTCGAAAGAAATAAGCTCGTAACACTTCAATATTTTCTCCAGCGTGTTTTTTGTTCATAAAATTTTAAACGTCAAAAGTGCTGTAGGTTTAAAAATTGGTGAACTCTTGCAGTTGCGATTGTAGCTGCGTTGAGTTGTGTTCGTAATATTAAATTAATTGTGTGTATTCAATATTTTGTCAGCTATTCCATCTCCATTTCCAGTGCGTCTCTATTGTGTTCACATAATTTCACCATTGCAGGTGGCGATTGCTTGAATAGACTACTGATACCAGTCAGTATAGTTAATGAAAAGCAGCGATAGCTTGCCGTTTACATATGTCTGAATGTGTAGAATACAGATAAACCTGGATGTGTGTGCTCTTAACTGATTTGATTTGCTATCAATTACTGCTAATGATGGTTTTGCTATACAAGTGTTGTTTGTTCAGCAAACAACTCTAAGACCAACAAATACAAATTGAAGCAAAATTCGACAAAAATAAAATCACGTATACGCCCAAGTGTACACTTATTTCACAAATTCACTTTCTTTGTTTGTAATTTTAATTGTTTATAATTTTAAAAAGAAATATTTAAAAAATATGCATCACTTGGTGGAAGCAAAATTCGACAAAAATAAAATCACGTATACGCCCGAGTGTGCGCACTTATTTCCCAAATTCACTTTTTTGTTTGTAATTTTAATTGTTTATAATTTTAAAAAGAAATATTTAAAAAAATATGCATCACTTGGTAATTTTCAATATCTATAGAAAGATAAAAATCTAAGTTAAATTCAAATATTTTTTTAGGATTATCAAAATAGACCTGAGGAAGTACGGTTAACACGTACGAAAAGTCATCTATTTGAAAAAAATTTAAACAAACAAGACCTGAAGTCCACAAATGTAGGATTCAATTATGTAAATTGAAATTTAAAAGGTCACGAAAAAGGAATTATTATTAAAGTTAAAATCTATTAAAAATCTCTGCGTTTAAAAGTATCATTGCAACCGAAAGAAAATTTAAAGAGAAACAAAGCTTGAAAATCGCTCTCGCCTTAAAGCAGTCTATAGCTTCAGTTTAACGAGCATAATATGTTATTTAATTTAATCTTATTTTTGTTTGCGTAAATTCAAAAAAATTATTTTTGGCTGATTTTCCAATGTAAACACTCCTATGTCCAAAGACGTACATATTACCTACTTTACTTACATATACATACAACAGCTGTGGGTGATGTTGGTATTTATGTAGGTTGGTAGGTATATTGAAAGCAAGAAATATAAAATCCCGCGCTTTGTCGAATTTTAACCACAGCAGTCATAACCATAAAAAAAGAGGGATTTTAAGATTCTCCTTATGGATACGTACGTACTTTGTGTCCAAGTCTAGCAAGTCAATGTGCTTGATATCCTCAACGCCCTCAACACTACGACAACAGAAGCCAAGACCTGTATAGCAAAATATTAAAAAAAAAAAAAAATTAAAGACATTTACTTGGGAGATTTCAATTTAGTTTTTTAAATTTTATTTTATTTGAATAAAATACCTACTTTTTCCTTGATAAATGTTTTCTTTGGTATTTTTTGTTTATTTTTGTTGGTTTATTATTATTTTACCTGGGGGATAGTACCGAAGGAAAATCTTAGTAACTCTCATTTCAAGACGAGATTGTATATCCTGTGTGATTGACGTCCTTGAAGGAATGAAGAATAATATGAGGTTCTCGTAGCTGGGAACTCTTTCAAAATGCAATGACTTTTCTCAAAAGGAAATAAAATATGAACACGGACAGGGTGAGTTCATTTCTGAAGAAGTTTCTTAGTTCTTCAATTCTTTGTTACATATACAAGACAAGTAAATCCGCCTGTAGCAGAGCTATTATAATCTTTCGCAACCAACGAAAAAAAATGAAAAGAAACAAAAACCAACAACCTTCACCATCATCGCATCGTCTACGATTATGACGATTCTTTTACTACCACGTTTGATCGATGAAAAGATACACCTATTCATCGTTCCCTACATTGTTCGTTGCCAGGGTGAGAGTATACTGAGTGTTAGCTGTTGGGTATTGTATTTTATGATAGTTTTTGAGATACGTATAGTTAAAAGGAAGAAATAGTTTTTCTTTATTTAATTTTTTTGCTTCAAATATTACAGCGGTTATTCTTTGTTGGTAAGAAAATTTTCAGATGAGCGCACGAGGATTTTCATGTTCAAAATGAATTATTACAGAAGATTTAATGCGTTCATTATGACAGCTCAATGATTTATAGACACAATAGTGACAGTATTAAAGAAATTTTATCGGATTAATTGATTTGTTGGAACTATGCGAAAAGTATAGTGTTTCTACCTTCGACGTGGATGGCGTTGTTAGTAAATCAAAAATATAGTGTGCACACATCATTGTAGTATAGGTTTGTTGACACTCGTATTACTCAGTTATGAATTCCCTATAATATATCCTCCTCATATAAAACCAAGTGCCTCAACATACAGTAGATATGCCTAACCTCATACTGGTATCAAAAATGTAATGCCAGTTGACGAGTAAGTTGCTCAACTTTATGTGTGTAAAATAAATTAAAATAACGATAAAAACAAACGAACCTTCGAGCTCACATATGTAAATACACTGAATCACATGCAGAAACTGTCAAAGTCAAGTGGGATGGAATTTATTTCATGCTGGCTAACAAGTAATTGGGACGTAGTCCAAGTTCCAACTAGATTCTGCAGAAAAATAATTGACTTTTTCACTTTTGAGTTAGAACTATAATAGTCAGAAGCTGTCGGAAGGAAATTCCAAACCCGAGAGAAAAGTTACCTTCCAAAACGTCAAATGTAAAGTTTTTTTTTGACGCCGCGGGACGTCTTTCAGTATATTGTTAGGTTAGACGGGGTGATAAGCGGCAAGCCGCAATTATCTCACTCGGATCTCAATGGATCCATTGTGCTCCCCAAAAGGGCGTGTGCCAGGTAGGAATAAAGAGAGGTAGGGAAAGGAGTAAGTAGAGACTTAGGAATGGGTTGCCTCCCTGAACCATCCTGAAATCTGAATGAATTTCAGAATGTTCTTTAGTGGCAAAAACGATCTTCGAAAAAGTATTCTCGCAGGACTGTTTTCCTGGTTCTTGCTACGCTGAGGCATTCACAAAGAAAGTGATAAGAGCCCTCCTCCGCCTCTTCATCCTGAAAACCTCTGCATAAGTCAGATGAGCTAATGCCCATTCTACTCATGTGGACTCCCATTGAATTGTGACCCGTTAGGATTCCAACCAACAGGGAAAATTGAGGCCTGCTTAGCTTTATTAAGTAGTCTGTTTTTTTCCTTGAAAGATCCGGCCATAGATTCCTCGAGACCCGATCAGTGTCAATTGATGACCGTCCGTTTGCGGCTTTGAGGAAGCCTTGGCGAATTCTATTCTTTTCATTTTTTAGTGGTATTAGTACCGAAAATTCTGTTTGGCTCGGATCAAGAGATGACCCGATTTTGGCCAACTCATCTGCTTTTTCATTTCCTCGAATATCACGGTGCCCAGGGACCCAAAGAAGGGTAACTGTGATTGTTTTGCTCAGTAATTTCAGCTCGCTGCGACATCTGTCCACTAGTTTATACTTTGTGAAGAACGAGGAGATAGCTTTCATTGACGCTTGGCTATCAATGAAGATATCAATATCACTATTTATTAGTTCGTGTGCACTGAGGTTCTTTGCAGCCTCACAAACTGCAAGCACCTCCGCTTGAAAAACATTACAGTAATTTGGTAATTTTAGTGATATATTTAGGGGTGGGTTATCTGAAAAGATGCCAGACCCTACCCCATAAAGTGACTTGGAGCCATCTGTAAATACCGATACGTGATTTGTTTTTATGACCCGGTTTTCTATCCAGGATTTCCTTGTGGGAATATCCGTAAGGGCCACTGGGTTAAAATCAATGTAACAGTATATTGTTTGTTATGAAGCAGTGCACACATGCGCCATTTTGCCGCAAATTAAATTCAGTAGAAAGATTTCAAACATGAAAGAATTTGATATCGAATTATCTATCGATGATATAAAAAAGTGTCCAGATATATGGAATATTAACTACCATGACCGGCAAAAGAAAAGATATGTATATAAAATATTCCTTTTGTTAGCCAATGATAAACAAAAGAATGAACCCAATAAAGTCGTTTCTTTTTAAGAACATATTTTTTATCCACTAGGTACGCGAAAATTACTCATTTATTTTTGCTGCAAGCCAACTGCGATTTGCAGTGAGTCCTGCGAGAAAAACCCGCATGTGTGCACTGAACGATTGTGGCACAGCGCACTATGGGGCAGCTCTATACAGGGCCGGCCTCAGCCAAACTTGCGCCCTGTGCAAGATTTGTAGAAAGCGCCCCTTTTTACATTTGCACACATACATACACTGATACACGACATACTCCGAGCAAAAGAAGAGATAAAAACTGCCCTTTTCTTCATCTGACTCGATAGATATGAGGATTTCTGTGAAGAAAAGTAATGTATCCTTTCACACGGTTAAAAATTCTGGGGTACTTTTTAATACAGCTCTTGTATTACAGCCGTATGCAATACAGCAAATATTACATTTCAATACTAGGGAAATATTAAAAAAAAATTCTAATCTATTCTTATTACATTCTAATATTTTTGTATTAAAATATCATTTGTAATACAAAAAAGAGTCGATTTTAACCCAAAAGAATAAAACATATCCCTTGTAGAGAGGGAAAATTTCTCTCTCAGTTGCCATTTCAAATATGAGAATTTTTCTAATAATTTTTGATTACATTCTAATACCTCCTCGCCCTTTTTTTGCTTCGATGCTCTTTTTTGTCAGCCATATTGAATATGAACATTTTGAACAGACTGCGTCACTTTTTAATACACCCAAGATTAAAATTTATTAATATTGTATTAAAAAGCAAGAATAATAAAAATAAAAAAATTTAAATATGCATTATTTTGAAGGCGCTTTGCAGTTTTTCGAGGCACAATATGTTAATTAGTAGACAAAATTTCAATCGCAATAAGATTTCTATTCTCATTTGTGAAAAAAGAAGGAGAAAAGAATGTTATTATTCTAATAAAAATAATAAGAATAATTATTCTCAAATGGAATAAATTGACATACAAAGATAAATATGTAGGTACTCTTGCAAAAATACACATTCATTACTATAGCTATTACGAATAACGAGTATGTATTCATAATATTTTCTGTGTTGCATTAATTCTCAAAAGGAATATCCTTTTGAGAGAAAATTTTCTTGTGAAAAATTTCCTTGTGAGAAATTTCCTCAATTTATTTCCTCTCTTTTTCTAATAAAGTTCTATTAAAAAATGTAATAATTTTTGTATTAAAAGTAAAAATGTAATATTTGCGATGTATTAAACTTTAATACATTTTTGGTGTTGTCATATATACAACCCTGAAAATATTAAAATTAATGCCAGAATTTTTAACCGTGCATCAGTTAACGACTTGAGGTCACTTGAACTTTTAGTTGAATTATATTCAATCGCTCAAAGTAATTAGAAGTATTTGTCTAATTTATAAATGAAGGAGGTGGTGATTAAGCAGCCCCCAATTCCCTAGTAATTTCACTACTAAATTTTCATCATAATTTTCATCGAAAATATTAAGCTGATCAATAAGCAAGTAACACTCATTTAGTGATTTCTTTGTTGAATATTCATCATGTTTTTCATTGGAGTCCTCAGTCCAACTGGTGAATAAGAAACTTCCAAGGAAGTAGCTAGTGATTTAGTTGTGGAATTTTCATCGAAAAAGTGGCATGTGCACCCCGTCATTGACATGACCATATTATACTCCTCAATGTACTCTGCATAAAAGAAAAGAGTGCGGTTTCATTTCCTCAAAGAAAAAGCAGGTTATTCACCATTGAATTTTTAGAAATTTCAAAAACATTTTTTTGTTGTTTTAAAACACGGTGTATAATACAAAACCATACACGTTCTAGCCCACATGGTTCAGTATGCATAAGTTTTTTTCTTTGTCATATTTTCCCATGTTAATTTTGGGACTCAGTGTGTAATTTAAAAAAAAAACTTGTACAGATGAGGTGGCGTGAAATTTTTTTGTGTTGAGATTAAAAAATTGTTGGAATATTTTGAGAGGAAAGTAAGATTAAACTTGCATAGGTCTAGTGGGATCTTTAATTTTACGATATTTTGAGTTAAATTCTCCTTGAATGCAACAATGAAAGTGATGTACGTTAGTGTGCAAGAAATAACTTAGCACAGTTGTGATGGATGATATTTTAGGATTGTTTGAACAAGTTTTGTGGTTAAAATGCAAATGGGAGTACATATTTGTTTGCGCAAGATCAGATTACATTTTCATGCTCCTGGTAATGCGCTCCCAGAATTTTGCGCCCTGTGCATTTGCACATCTTGCACATATGGTTGGTCCGGCCCTGGCTCTATATAGTGCGATAATAAAAAGGTCACTTTCAAAACTAGAGCAACGGCAAAATAAAGTATGGACCCTTCAACTAAACGGTAAATTAGATATGATGAGTGTTGTTTAAGTCTTTTATTGACGGTTTGTCGGGCTAGCAAAGTTGGCATTAAAGGTGCGCGAACATAGTATTTCAAAAGTGTAGAATAGGTTGTGTTTTATTTTGATCGTATATTTGGTATTTAGATCGATAGAAAGAAGATTTAAGATTACATATGTTGGTGAAAGTATGTATGTAGAGTGTTTGAAAATTCGGCATAGAAAAATGTTAATTTTTGAAGGCTTCGCGCTACGATTTATTCCACATCTTCTATTGGGGAAAAAGTTAAACGGGCCTGAAAATACGGAAGGTTTAAGGAATATTTCCTTAATAGAATTACAAAAAATATGTGTTTAACTTTTGCCCCAAATATTTTTTTTTTCAATTTTTATTTAAACGTTGTCAACAAAATTTAGGTTAAAAAATTGACTGACTTCTGTTGATATTTATAAAAAATAAAAATTTATCAATATTTTTCAAGTTTTGGTAGCTTATCATATAGTAAAATAGTTTTTCAATTTTTCTCATATTTGTTTGTCAAATAAATTTTTCAAATTTATTAGCAATAGCCCATCTTCAAATTCATGCTCATGAAATAAATTTCTTTATTTCAATGATTGAACTATACCTTACCATTAGTCATTGACAGCTCGTGTATAGAACCAAGGAATAGTGACTTTAAACTTTCAAATTTTCCTGTGTGCAAGTTATTGGCAGGAATGGAGGGGACCTACAATTTTTTGCCGAATCCGAACGGCTAAGGTGAGAAGCACTTTTTCATGACAGGACGTACTCTTGAAGGGTTTGTCATTTCATCGTAAAGGTTAGTAGCCCGTGAAAAACATTTCTGTTTTAAGTTGGCATAGGTTGGGAATCGACTTTTAACGTAACAGTCTTACGCACTATAACCACGGGCTCGTTGGGCTCGTTAAAATTCTTGCAATCATTGTATGCGAAAACCTAGGCCAAAATGAAATAATTTTTTAACTAAAAAAATAACAATTATGAGTAAAGAGCTTTTTATTCGCATCAAAATAATCACTGACAGTCGTATTTATAAACCCATTCCAAAGTATGTCTAAGTTTGGATAGCTGTCCAACTCCAAAACCTTATTTATAATCATGTTCCATCGAGTGTCTAACTTAGACACTGAAATTGGATGTCCAAACCTATTCTAAAGTGGGTATGTTCAATGCACAAAAAGCTGAAAATTAAATGAAATGTCCATTGAACGTATCCAAATGTTCACGAAATTGACAGATTACAGGGATGTTTGTGAGTGCTTGAGAACATATTTAGACAGAAGTTGGAATGCCTTTATAAATAAGGAGATGTCCAAATATTTAGACAGTGGCTAGTTGGACAACTGTCCAAGAGTGTTCTAAGGAAATCTAATAAATACGACTGTGAGTGGCTCAAAATAAGAATTTAAAATTGATCAGTTTCAATAAAAGCTATAACTTGCATCTAAGAGACTTAATCTCATGGAGTAATCAAGAAGGAAAGATTTGCTAGACTAATCCTCATTCTATTTCAAAGCTTAAGATGAACATTAAGTCCCACACAAATATAATTGTCTTCAATCGAGACAAGCTTTAAGAATGCGATGTATTCAAGGCTGCAGAATGCTAGGAAAACCAAAATATGTTTCCACCTAGATGAAATGTTGTTTCATACAAAATAAAAAAAAATCTAAAATTTTACCAAAATTCAAAATTTATTTTAGTTTATAATGTACCATTTACTAGCCACATATACATACATAATATGGCTATAAGTTTGATTTTATTTTAAATTCCACATTTAACTATGGTGATTAAAAAGAATATTTTTGTTTTATAAAAAATCTGGTCTTTAATTGAGCCCTGTTAGCATATTAGTAATCAAGTATATTACTTAAAAGCGGTTTATAAACAAGTTCTTTTGCTCTTATATTGTACAACTGACTTAAATGATCAAATGTAGGATCTGGAATTCTGAGAGCCATCTTAACTGTTGTCGCGGGTAGTTCACTGATAAGTATTTCTACGTCTTCAACTGCAGCTAGGGAATCATTGTCACTATAGTATATGTAAATTGGCAGATGAACGTTGGCAAGGGGATAATTTGGAGGTTTGGTTTGCTGGTATTTGATCAAATTACGAGCCATTCCATAATCGAACTGCCGGAATTTGCCTGAACTGTATTCTTGCAAGTAATGCAAGAACTGCTTGGTTGATGCTCCAGCAGGAGTAGTTGCCATAACACCTTCTACAAGGCCCTGCAATGATTTGAAAGTAAAGAAAATTATATTTATTTCTAAATGAAGAAAAACCTTTATGTAAAACTTACATCAGCAACAGTATTATCATCGAATTCAGCACCAAGGAAGAGTAAATTCTTACACAGCTGGTAATTTTTAATATTTTTCTTACACATAATTTTAGCAGCAATACTCATAACTTTGGGGTCTAGTTTGAATTCATAATTTCCCAAAATATCGAAAGGCATAATCATTGTCGGATGCCCAGCAAAAGGTGCAGCATATTTGAACAACGGAGCCGCTAAATGACTCATGAAAACTACTGGAGATAGCAAATGAACTGATTCAAAGTATTTATTAAAGTCGGGGAAGATAGAGTTTAAGACAAGGAAAGATGTAGTTCCTTGAGAGTGACCGATATAAACCAACTTCTCTACTCCAGTTTGTTCTCGAACATATGAAATCATTGCTGGAAGATCAATCAAACCGATTTCATGCCAATCAAAGTCCCAGAATTTGGCGGAATTTGGGTCTAAACTGCTATGATTTCTAGAGTAGGTGTTTCCGCGAGCATTGCCAAGCCAAACATCGTAGTCAGCATCAGATAAAAGGAAAGCCAATGCATTGTCAGATCCACCGATCAAAAAGTCACTTGACGAACACAACATACCATGCATCATAAAGACAACTTTTTTGGCATTAGGTTTGGGAATGTGGTGCAAAGTAAGGATATACCCGTCATTTGTTGTGACTTTATGTGATTCAATTGGATAACCATACTTCAACGCTAAAGATTCCTATAAGACATTAGAAATATTTAAATTGTAAAATATATGATACTATGATTTTCAAAAATGTTCTTTTGGCCAAATGTTCTTACCGTTGTGTAGGAACTATTGTCAGCGCCAATCACACCCAAAATTATGGACAGAAAAACTGTCAATACTATCAAGTGTTCTGCCATCGTTAACAACTTCTTAAGAAGTAACTTTGAATGATTTCTGAACGCAATTTATACGATTTAAAAAAATTATAAAAGACCGAAAGTTTTGCGCGAATTGTTTAAACAAATAAGAAAAAAACATTTTTATAAAACAAATATTTTTTTAAGGTTTGCTTGCACATATGTAGAATGAAAAGCAAAAAATATCACACATGACCAAAAACAAACAAACTTATATTAGAATTGATAAACAAATATTTAAACACTTGTATTGTTTTTAAACAATTTTTTTAGTTTTAACATAATAGGATTGCTGCCTGTGGCGCCAAAAACAATTCGAATTTTTTAAAAGTAGAATACATTTTAGAAAGCCCAAAATTTTATCAGGCAGTGGAAGCAAATCTGGAACAAAGCGTTGACAATTGATGGTCCAAAAACCGAAACGCGATTTACGCGAAATTATCGCTTTTGATGGAAAACCTACATCGAAAAATCAAGTTTGGTATCCAGCTCTTTTATCAAAAGTTTTAAGTATCAATGGACCGTTTATTTATTTATTTTATTTTATTTATTTATTTTTTTATCAGACAACAATATAACTGACAACCTTTATAATAGAATGTTTTGTGTAACGGCAGCGGAAGAATTCTCTAGATAAAATCAACAGTGGCATTACCAGTTCCAGTTAGGTCGAACTACTTGGTGAACAGCTTGGGCTACCACGACATATTCGGAGCTCAGGCCTATAAGGAGCAGTTAATCCGGTTCCCCACCATTGGAGTTATACTAAGGGGTTGTACGTCAGGGAAGTTCCCTACCACAGAAAAAATTATGGTTCCTAAACAACAACAAGCCTCGGATATGGATGATTTATATGTTGACGACCCCAGGTAACGATACCACGACAATGAATTTCGGATCTGTACGTGCAATGACCACGTGCAGTCGAGCAATTAGTGGAGAACCTGTATAGGCTAGAGGCCGATATAATAGCCACCCAGGAAGAGCGATGGGATGGCGAAGGCATATGGAGGATAAAGTCATGTGTCATTTACTTTGGTGAGGTCTGGAAGGAGCAGCTTAAATGACTCTTTGGGTGAGGTTTTGTGATAAGGGGAAGACGTAGACAAGAAGTCTTGGGCTTTAGAAATCTTAGAGAGCGCCTGGTCACAATCCGCATCAAAACCAAGTTCAAAAACATAAGCGAAATGTTATCTTAGCTAGCACTCAATTCCAGCACCTCGATATACACAAGAGCGGTCTCTCCAAATCAAAGAAATGTCAACCAAATTGATCATGTTGCGATAGACGCCATTCATGCTTCCAGTATCCTGGATGTCCGAACTTCATGAGGGGCAAATATACTTCGATTCAGCCCACTACTTGGTAGTAGCTCAAGATACGTATGCGGATATCCATGGCCCCAAAACGCGAGCGGATGCTGAGAAGATTTGACATCGCGAAGCTAAAATATCAAGAGATCGCCACGTCTCCCAAAACCTCTCAGCAAGCCAGCCACCAGCATCAAGTTCAAAAGACCAATGGATACACTGCCGATATGCCATCAGGAATGCGTCTAATACTGAAGTGCTGGATTTCATTAGGCAACCACAAAAAAACCTCCGGTTCGATGAAAAGTGCCACCTGGCGCATGCCGTCAAGAACGAGCCCTACCAAGTAATGCTGCAGACTAGAACCAGAGCTGCTGAGAGAGGATCCCGGGAGCTCTACGGGAAGAATGGAATGAAAGAACGCCCGCGCCGTCTTCTCAGGAGGAAAAATAGAGAGCACAAGATGCGGCTGATCGAGTTTATTGAGGGTTGTAGGGACAGAAATTATGTCCGGAAAACCTACCAAAAGGTGAAAAGACCTACCCATCTAATTGTGATTGTTTATCCGATGGCTTTGGTATGTATTGGTTTTTTTTTTTTTTTGAAAATAAATTAATTTTTTAATTTGTACACCAAAACCAACAGGTCAAACTGCAATGCGAGTGCTTTCGCTACGCTTGAATTTTGAAAGTCCTTATATTCCCAGTGTTTGAACAAGCTACTTTTGTTGTCGCTTTATATTGAGTTTTTTTTTATTTTGGGGAGGATAATGAGGTGAATTTCACTCTTAGTTTCATTTTTGGTTTGTAGGATGCTATTTTTCTCTCATCCACCTTATTATTTGGCGTCCTATGGAGTTATCCCCCTGTCAAGGGATTGGAAGCTCCAATTTGATGTACGGCTAATCCAGCATATCTGCCCTTGTCCTACTGTTAGAAGAGAATGAATTCTTCTATTGCGGGTTTAAGGTGGTTTCATGATTCGAGGTATTGCTTAGTGGTTGTGAGGTTCCATTTAGCTTTGACTTGCCCGGAACTTATTCTCCTCTGGATATAGTGGATGATAGTCCTTTTTTTTTTGCCTGGTTAAGTAAGTTCCTTAGATGCATCCGTTTAAGGTACATACTGACTGCATCCTGGCCAGGGATATCTTAGATATCTTTCTCCATTCGATCTGCTTATTCACTCGTGATGAAATCCCAGAAAGCATTAAATTCTTTATATTTTTGTTTGTTTTTGTTGTTCCACGAGTCGCTAGAATAAAAACGTTAGTCCACATGTTAGGTTATAATTATTATTTAATTAACCTGGTTTCAAAGAGTTACCACTAAAAAACAGCCAGTATGGATACCCCCGTGCTTCAATCTTAAAAAAGAATGATTTCTTCAAAAGATTGGAACCAATATTTACAATTTATTCAAGCTAAAATTGCACAACTTAGTAGAATTGGTGGCTAAAAGTACTTGATACTTGAACACCACTAGTTATTAGTTAATGAAATAATATTTGTTTTTATGAAATGTCTGCTCTTTCAATGTCCCCTGTTGCCGTTTTAGTATAAGTGTATTTTTAAATAGGATGTCATAAACAAGAGCTCTTGCGTTTGGATTGTACAACTCACTCAAATGATCAAATTTAGGATCTGGAGCTTTACAAGCAATCTTAACTGTTGTGGCAGTGAGTTCACTGATAAGTATTTCTACATCTTTAATCGCAACTAAGGCATCATTGTCACTGTAGTAAAGATAAATTGGCAGATCGATGTTGGCAAGGGGGTAATTTGGAGGTTGAGGTTCAGTTTGTTGGTGTTTAATCAAATTACGAGTCCATCCAAAACGAACTGCCAGAATTTTCCAGGATGAAATAATAGCACGTAATGCCTGAACTGCTTGGTTGATGCTCCAGCAGGGGTAGTTTTCATAACACCATCTACAATGTTCTGCAATGATTTGAATGAAAATTAGAGTCATTTCTAAATCGTATGTGAAACTTACATTAGCAACAGTATTTTCATGGAATCCACAGTCAAGGAATAGTGCATTTGAGCAGAACACGGAATTTTTAATACACACTTTCTAGCAATCATTTCCATAAACATTTTACTTGGATTGAATTCTTATTTTCCCAGAATATCCTTAGGCATACCATCTATTGGATGTTCAGCATTCGGGGAAGATAGAGTTTAAGACAAAGAAAGATGTAGTTCCTTGAGAGTGACCAACATATACCAACTTCTTTACTCCAGTTTGTTCCAGAACATATAAAATCATTTCTGGAAGATCAATCGCACCGATTTCATGCCAATCAAAGTCCCAGAGTTCGGCGGAATTCGGGTCTAAACTGATATGGTTCCGAGAGTAGGTGTTTCCGCGAGCAATTCCAAGCCAAACATCGTAGCCAGCATCAGAGAGCATAAAGACCAATCCATTTTCGACTCCAGAGAGAACCCAGTCACTTGACGAATACAACAGACCATGCATCATAAAGATCAGTTTTGTGTCAAAGCAAAATTTTGATTGCCTTAGTGTTAATATATTCAGGCAGTCAGCAACAAAGCCATGTCCTTATATTCTTAATTTTAAGTGATGAATTGTATCTATCTATTCCAGAGAAAATATGAAAAACAGTTTTTAAATTTTAATTTATTATCCCATGCGTGTGTAGGTATGTGTGGTGTGGTGTTGTGTTGTGTCGCAAACTGTATTTTTTTTGCATTGTCGATTTACTTAATCTCTTCCCCGAGGATAGTCTCAACTTCCCCACATAAAAATATCACTTCGACACAGCGTAGTATGACGCAATTGGAAAAAAATTTATTCCGACACAACACACCACTATATCACACGAGACTAATATATGAAATACTTTGAAGCGATAGCTACACACTACTCCGCAACACACCACACGAAATATGTGTGGTTCCCGCCTTACTCAAATTAATACTCTTATGTATAAGAATTTGCTCAAAATTTCACAATTTCCAACAAAACCCATATAGGGCAAAAAACTCAGTTTTGGGAAATTTGGTGAAAAACTGTACCAAACAGGCTATGTTAAGTAAATGCAATAACAGCCTTATATTCTGCCATTGTGAGGGCTCACAAGTCGATTTACAGTAAAACCCGGATAAGTGCCTCACCATAAATGCCTCGTTTTGAGAGGTACTTATGCGCATTAGGCAGTTATAAAAAACCCGCTTAAGTACATATGTATAAGCACTTATCTCTATATTTACAGAAATACAAACAAAATTTACAATAAAAAAACATTAAATGTTATTTAAAAAATAAGAAAATACATTAGGTACCTCTACTGATTAGTATCGGTAAACTTTTAAAAAGCGAACCTTGTATTTATACAAAGTAAAATAATCAGTTATTTTGGTTTGTATTGCGTTACTTAATCTGATTTTTAATCGTTTTCCTTTATAAATGTTTTGGTTTGTTTGTGCAGCTTCTTCCAGCTTTGTTTTGTTTTATGCTACTCGATTAATAGTAGAAATATCCCATTTTAATTGTTTAGCAATTTCCTTTATTGATTTTCTTTTTTTTTAACCAGGCGGAGGATTTGTAGTTTTTTGTTTAATTGAAAGTGAAGTCAGTTTTTCAAGCATTTTACCTTAACAACAAAACAAAATTACTTTGACAGTTTAAATTTTGAAAGTGACAGCTACTCACTTAGTCTCCCCTATTGTAGTAGATTACTTTTATATATATTTGAATTTTAAAGCATGAAACTCAACGAACTCAACTGAAAAGAAGCTTTTGTCTTTTTCTGCTGATTTAAAATGTGTACTTAAAAGAATTTTTTTCAGGTAAATTTCAATAAAAGTATACAAAATAAAAGGCAATTAAGCGGGGAATGTAGTTAAGCGAAAGGTACTTATTAGATGAGTTTTATATGAAAAAATTCTCAAAATTTTAGTTCTCAAAAAAAGAGGTACTTATGTGGGTTAGGTACTTATACGATAGGTACTTATCCGGGTTTTACTGTATAACATTTTCTCTATTTTCAAACAATCGTCACAAGAAACCTCACAAAAAACTCACCACAGAAATATGAATTTTTATTGCGATTTGTTAAGTTCTGAGTTCATGTTGAACGCATTATAGCGAGTGCATAAACCTATACACTTCTTATAATGCCTCTAAGCACGAAAATCGTATTTATAAAACTTTGCAACGTTGAATAGTGGCATTATAAGCTAAACGCGTTTGAGGGTTGAATAGTGTCTGTATAAGGATATATTAGTATCGAAATGTCACTTTGACTCACACACAACAATATAATACATATAGATATTAGGGTAGCGCTTATTTTGGCATTGTTTGAATTTCTTTTTTGTCCTCCCCTAAAAATGATTATTATGTACCTGTACAATGTACATACAAACATGTTGTGCATTTTTTTTTAACGCGGCTAGATTAGTAACACCGAAAAATAATTATATGAATTGAATCCCAGCCTTTTTGTTTTTTTTATTGGATACTACCTCTTCGAGGAATTAAATTTTTCTTAATAGAACTTCAAATGTGTGCCAAATTTACTTAAAATGTGCCAAATTTGGAGATTTTTGATCACTTTCAGGAAATGTCTTAGAATAATTTTAGACATTGCGAACAAAAGAGCCACCCTAATAGATATATTTTCTTTTCAATAAAAACACCACCGTGTAGAGTGAAGAAAACACAAATCTTCTAATGAATCAATAAAAATGATTTTTTTATTCCAAGATATATTACTTTATTGACAAACAACACAAAAACCACACAAATAACAATAATCTGAATAATAATATTAGGTGGAAATAAAAGAATCCAACAGAATTGTTTTTTTTTATGAACAGCTGAGATTGGTTTGTCAGTTTTGGAAGTAAAACGTAATAGATTTCCTCTTTTTGGTACTTTATTTGACACAAGCATATTATAACTATACAGGGTAGGAAAATCTTTTATAAATAATAATTTATGTTGCGTTGAATAGTGGCTACATAAATGCTTATGCATTACATAACTATATTCAGCCGTTTAGAGGTGTTTAGCGAATTCTAATAAATAAGGCTGTTGATACATACAATATATGCATTGAATTTATTGAAGAAAACTAGGTATTGTTTTCTTTAATTTTTTATTTTTTATGTTTTTTTTTTAATAAATGGTTTTTTGATGTAAAAACTACAAGTTGCGGAGTTTTTATGAGCCCCACAATTTGTAAGGGTAGAACAAAAAATTAAATTTTTAATTTTCAATTCACTGAGCCAACAAATCATTTTAATACCTAATAATAATAGGTCTGTTTGGTATCTTTTTTAAGAAAAAAGTGCAAAACCTGTCAAGCTTTGAAAGAAGGAGAAAATACTCTCAGAGAGGGAGAACTTGTTCAAAAGTTAACAAACGCACTGAACCACTTTTTGTATAAAATGTCACTTTTGTGTACAAGATGTAAATAATTGACAAATCATTTTGAACCCTGTAATTTTTAAATTGTAAAATAATTTTTATACTAAAAAATATCGAACGAAAATGTAACTCTGGTTTTGATGGACTTATCTGAATCTTCATCAACTGAATGAAGACAATCTGAATCAATATTTTGTAAATTCCTAGCCGACGTCAAGTAACAGACACTGACAGCTATGTATTTGATAGTTTTTACACTCCTTGCACACAGAAATTTGTGTAGCAGAAAATTGCAAGTTATCTAATGGAGGGGAAATAGTTTGCTCTCTCATTGTGCTCTCTCGTTGCAACTTTTTTGAGTTAAAAAACAGGAATTTGTGACAATTTGTGAAAAATTGTGAAAATTTGTGCAATTTTGCAACTTTTAATTGCAACCTAAATTGCACGGTGCTAGTTAGAAGGAATAGAAGAATATAGGAAAGAATTTTTGTCCATTGAGTAGAAATTTTTAAAACAAAAAATGTTTTATTCGTAATATCAACAGTAAATTTATTGAGATAATGAAAAAAGCAGTTAGTAAACGATATTTAACAAATGATTTTTTTTGTCAATGTATGTGAGCCGATGACGTGCGAGGTATTTCAACTGGCGAAGATGAAGATAAAGAAACCATTCTTTTTTGTCTGAAAAAGTCTGAAAATCTGAAAATAATTAATGTTTCTTTAAAAATTTTGATTTTATTCGCAATAAAAAAAAAACAAAATTATTGGCATTGTATTATCCTTATCCAAAAAATTATTGGCATAGATAGTATTGTCCTTCCGAAAACCCGCACTCTTTCAGACTATCTCCCTTATGTCTTGGATTGTCCTAAAAAAAATATATTTCTTAATATAAAAGTCGTAACTGAAATATAATAACGGTTAAATTCTATGTATATAATACATTTTTACAGTCTTCGTAACATTCCATTTGAAGGCGAAATTTAATGAATAAATCTTTCTTCTGCCTTGGACGCATAGCACAACACTCCCCCAACTCCAACTTCATCACCAATTTTTTTTTTCTATTTTTTTTCCGAGGACAAATATTTTCAGTCTCGGGTGAATCCTTGAATTTGCATAACTCCGATTAGTGTGCACTGATGAATAATAACCAAACCAATGCCATTGAATGCCCTACGACTTACGAGAATAATAATACGTATTTAAACAGTACATATAGGTATCGCAGGCCAGATAGAGCTTTTCCCCTATTCAGCAAAATACCAGCCGGAAATAGCTCAAAAAGACCGTTATTTAATTTTATTTCAAATTTAAATATTTTCCAAAAAGCTTAAAATGCCTGGAATCAAATTTCGTGAAAGTCGGATTTTTATTCCATAAAAAAAGCTTTTATCAACAAGCAAATAATATGCACATATACGTTATGTTTTAATTTCAAATAAGAAAGAATATGTTATCAGTTGGATGGAAACATTCCAATAGAGATGTTGTATACTTGAGCTCTATTAGCTTCAATGCTATAATAGAGTTAAAGGCTTTACGTATATTATTTCAAATCATATTATGTCTGTTTGGTAACTCGAAAAGTTGTACGACGTCGTATGACGTAGCACGATTTTCAGTCAAATCCGATAGAAAAAAATGACAAGTGGCAACTTGTAGCAAGAAGTTGTATTAACCAAACAGATAGTAATGATTGTTTTCACATAGAAAAGTTAATGTGTGCTTTAAGAAAATTTTCGATTAATAACAACGAAGCGAAGATGGTATATTTATAACTTATAAACTCATAAAAGGATCAAACTTTTGTAATATTCCACGAAATTGACTTTCTTAATAAAAAAAGGACAAAGAGGCGTCCGTTTGTTCTAACTCTATCTGTCTTTTCTGATTCTCAAAGTTGTTGTTTGGCATTTCTATGGAATAACGTTGTCGTTTTCGTCGAATAACATAAACATCTTTTCAACGATTTTCAAGTAGGACACTTGGCGTTGGAGTTTTGTCCTTTTTCGATTTTAATCTTTATTAAGAAAACAGACTCCTTGCTTGGATTGTAGGTACAGACAATTTATTGTGCGTGTTTAATTTATCTATGTAATGGTAGTTTATTGGGTTGAATCTTTATTTTTTTTATTTTTGTTGGAAATATAAGATTTAGGATTAATAAACGAAATGAAATTGATAAAGTTATTTGAATAATGGAATGTATTTTCAAAGTTATTATGGTTGAAAACTGGGATTACGACCGCACCCTCTAAACTTCTCGTAATTCTCATGAAATCTGTTTTCAATTTTTAAACCAGTATAGTCATTATTCGTTCTCAATATTCAATTAGAAGCCCTACGCCATAGCCAAACCTTTAGATTCAAAAGGGTTCAAAGCTTGGGCATAGAAACAAAACGTTTATTATACAAACAAATGGACAGTTTATGAAGATGGGATGTGGTGCGGTATTAAATTTGCTAAACCACATCAAAGGCCTAAAAGTAGGCTGTCAGCAACGTGAAATGATAAACGTTTGTTTTCAAAAACAGTTTAATAATTTGCGTTTAAAGTGATTTTAATTAAACTAAAAAACATCAAGGGATACAAAGATAGGTACTTTGTAAACTATAAGCAAAGATAATAATATATTATCTTTTGTATAAGGCTTACTTTTAGGCTTTTCAACAAGTGTATGTCACGCCAAGTTCATATTTGTTAAAAAAAAAAAAAGGCTTTATATGTACATATGTATCTAGACATTTTGTTATTGAAACTATAATATTTTCATTCATTATAATGAATGCGGGTTTTATCATAAGGGGTATCTACTTTCCATGACGAATTTGATCTTGTGATTCAAAGCTTAATGAAAGCCTAATTTTATGATAATTTCTCAATAATGTTATGATATTTCAATGAAAAAAAAGTCCAAAATTAATTTTATTTTTGATTTTTTATTCATAAAAAAAAATTATCTATAAAATATTTAAATACAATAATACTTCTATCCTATAAAAATGTAGCGAACTGCAAAATTATATCAAAATCGCTTAGGTAATAAACAAGATATCCTGAAATAACCCAAAAAAATAAGCCGATTTTCTCAACAAAGAAAGCCCTTATTTCCGTTTTAATTTAAAAACAAATCTGTTATGCAAAATTATTCAAACTACTATCAAAATTACATTTATTTATTTTTTTATTTTTGTTGGAGCCATTTAACAGTCAACAAGTTATACAACCGTTTAATTATGTATATGTTTTTTGGAAACTTTCGTCTAGATTTATTTATAACTTTTTTATCTTTAATTTTTTTTTCTCTATAGGTGTACAGGTGGAAATCTTCAAAAGACACTTGGTAATATTCGGTACCAAGTAGTTTGTGGCTTGTACCGAACTAAAACCAGCGGGAAATCAGGACGAATCTATGAAAGTCGACAAAAGATTTTTATTTCTTAAATATCAAAAAAGCATGTTTGTCGCACAGATAAAGCCATAGTACTCTGTTCAAGTGAAAATGGAATTTTCATACAAAAGTAGTTCATTGGTATGAAATTCACAACAAGAAGTGAGTACCAACATATGAAAATGGAATATGAACCGGTTCTTCAACCAATTTCACCCAAAATTTTCATTTCCCAACGTACGAGTTACGACCACTAGGAAAAAAACTAAGGTGCTTGTGGAAAATTGTGACATTTTGTCAATCAATTTGTTTTGCTCAAAATATAAATTCTGAAATAAAAAAAAATCGGATTCAACGATTGTGTTTTCTAGCGTTTTTATTCTCATCAAGGAGGAAAAAAGAACAAAACTCTGAATTTAAACACTCTTTTAGAAACGTTTTCAAGATTCTGATGGCAGTTGATCAAATTAATTTTTTTTCATTCAATGTGATGTTAGAAATTTCAAACTGTGTCAAAAATTCACGTGAAGGATTAATCATGGGTTCATATTGAATTTTAACGTGTATTTTGAAACGAATTTATTTTTCATTTCATGGGAGGTGAGTGCTAGGCTTAAGAGTAAAAAAAAAATAAAAAATATAACAGTTTCTGACAATTTGCACGCCAGTACTGTTGTAGCAATTTTTCTCCAATCTCATAAAAATAAACTTAATTTTATTAAAATAATGGAAAAAATAAAAGCTTTTCAATATTGAATTTTTCGTGTCACAAGACAATTACCGTTTCAAAAAAAAGCACGATCATGTCACATCGGCAACACTACTTGAAAGTACTAGCAAGTTGCAACGGGGTGACTACGAAAGTTAAAGCTAAAAACCAATTCTTTATAATTGTATATATCCCTTTGTTAATTTGGAATTTTATAATAAAATATTTTAAAAGAATTAGTTTCCATCATTCATTTCATAACTGTGGAATCAATTCACAAAGATATAGATAAGGTTTAAAGGAAAGAAAAACATGTAGCGACACTTATTACATCTTAGAAATCGGTTTAAATTGATCCAAGGAAAATAACAGATAACTTCGTTGATAAGTGATCCATTTTGGGCCAGTTTGTTCACAGTGGGTTAAATGTGAATGATAACTTTCACAGCTTCTAACTAAATGGCGCTTATCAATCATAATCGGCTGATTAGAGATTTCCATGATTAACAACTTAAATTATCGATTCCTTGAAAACAAAAAATTGATTATCATGCACATTCAATGATTTACCAGTTGCAATAATCCTGTTAAAGATGATCAGCTGTGAACAAACTGGCCCTTAGTGTGATCACAATCACATGCACACGCCTTTGCTTATAAAGCTGAAGGCCTTATCCAAAAGAATTTGTTTGTTATGGGTTAGTGTGATCACACAAAAAAAATCATCAAAGTTAAAACCACAAAAATTATAAATCTCTTGAAAAAAATACCCATTAAGAGAAAATACCAAAAAGTAGATGTGCAAGTACTGAATCAAGCAATAACTTTGCGGATTTACGTTACTGAAGACCCTGAAATGTAGAAATTCTAGAATTTATCGGTATAAAACTTAAAAATTTTCAGGAACATTGGTATAAGTTCTAAATGTTTTTGTTTTCATAATTTATTCTGGACTATTGTCTGGGCAGTTTTCTTGGACAGAATTACCTTGGGTGGCCCGATTTGCCGGTTCCAAGGATTTTGACTTTTGTTTTGGGTCCTCTATTGCTCCGCTTATGACATGAAAAAAGAAAATATGCATTGGGATTTTTTTCCATATTGATTGTATATTTTTAGGATTTCATTCGATAGAGATTTTGGTTTTTAGAGTTTAAAGGTTCATGTATATGTCCCGTTTGACTTTCCGTTCTAATAAAGATATCAAAGTTGTACTTGGGGACTACAGTCTGAAAGCAGACACTTTTAGCAAATTTTAACTAATGGCGGATTGACCTCCACGAAATAAGATAACGCCTTTCAACTTATTAACTGCAGCTCGTTATACAGTGGAAAACGTCAAATCTAACCATTTCTACCAAAAATGTAGAAGAAAAAATCGACGTTGGATGCCTATAGTACCTAGATTAATCAGAGTTTACACTGAAATCGTCTTTTTAAATTGGTCGCCGAGATTCGAGATTCTGCGAGCGAATAATAAACTTGCTTAAGAACTTCGAAGTTTGAAAATCTTTTAAGGTGAACCAAGGCAAATAGGGTGCTTTTTAGTTGAAGGCATAAAGTGTTAATATGTTCATGCCAAAGAAGATGTTAGTCTATATATGGTAACTCTAATATACTTTGCCATTTCGACAACTCCGATTGGTTTGTTGGTGGCTGACAGTGGATAGTGATCGTTTCTGTGATATATGTTGAAAGTTTTTTTCTGCTTAAATGGGTGGCGTATGTGCATAATATCTTTTATTTTGATAACATTAGCATAATTAATCAGTTCATGGTCATGCCACCACTTGGATACATTAAAATACATTTAAATGTTCTTGAAGTATGTCTACTGCTGAGTCCAGGCTTTTTTGTTTGACTATAATGAAGAATAAACAAAATGGGTCCCAGTTTGGAACCTTGTGGAACGCCATGTACGTTAGGTTTTTCTTCACTCAAAGTCGTTTTTACCTTAACTTTAAGTTAGGCAGGTTTTGAGCCAGTCTGACAAGTATCCTCCCATACCAATTCTGTTTAAGCTTGCTAGACGTTTTTCCGGAATGAGAATGTCAAAGGTTTTGCTTGATTTTTTACAAATTATTATTTGTGTCAAAAATCCGCTGGTCCGACAACCCTTTCAAGGTTGCATTTTGGGGCTAATTACACCTATCCTATATAAGGGACCTCTATATCAAAAGTAATGGACCTCTATAAATGGGATATCAAAAGTAATTTCATGTAGCGGGAATGCATCATAATTTTTGCAATTGGCGTAAAAATCTATAGACAGAACATGTTAAACTTTTTTTTTGATGAAATTCGCTGAATTGGATTTCGTTTCGAACATTGTTGGTTCTAGAAAGACGGAACAACCGCTCAAACTATTTTCTTGATAAACTTCAGCTGAACATGCCTAAAAAAGTGACAGTTCATGCAAACAAGTAAGCAAACAAACCATTTCCATATTTTGTCAAAGTGACATTTGGAGTTAGTGTGATAGGTTAAGATAAGTTAAAATAGGCATTTAGTGATTATAACTTCATTAAATTTTTTAAAAGATTATACCTATCTACGATGGTAACTCGTTTAAATTTTGAAAAAGGTTAAGGTGATAAATGAATGTCACATCAACCATAGTCACATGTGATTGTCATTGAGTTTTCCGTCTGGGTAAGGGTAAGGTGATTCAACTCAAAGTCAATTCAATTGAATACTTTCAAATGACATTTATCAAAAACATGGTTGCCATATAGTGAATGTTTCAAATGTAGATCGAAAATGACGTTTTTACGATATAATTTATATATTTTCTTCATCTTGGGGAATTTAGTTAACTTTTTTGGTCACAAGGATTGTTTATTTTTGTTTGTATGAATGGTTAAAAATTCTGAAAAATTTGTACATTTTTGTTGGCTACTGGTAACTCTAGTCGTACTGCGACAGATACCTACGTCAAATTTGTTGGAAAATGACAATCACATTTTTGATGTGATAGCTCTTTTTCTATCAAATGATATTATTATCTTACACTTGGCGTTTTTCTTTTTTGGCTATGAGCAATGCTCTGAGCAGAGGTTGAGCGTTCAGAGCAAAGCTCTGAGGAGATTATGATCAGAGCCCTCAGATTTAATTATGAAACACACTTGAGCACTGATATAGCTTATACAATTTCCTACAAATAATTCGTGAAGTTCGGTTCCGCTGAAGAGCAGTTCCGCCAAGTACAATATTATCTTTAATCGTCTAAAATTTCGTGGGACTTAGTTGACTTCCAAAAAAAAATTTGGTGGATACAATTTGACTGATTTATCCGCTTTAAGTAGCGAAATTCATTTTATGTTGCGCCAAAAAACCTTATCCCAACGAATCTAAAGCTTCTAAGTCTGTAATAACAAATTTAAAGTCTATAATTACGGACTTTTTTGAACACATCCCACCCTTACAATTACAATTACAATTACATCTCTACTTATACCGCACGGGGCACATATTATGGATGAGATAATTTATTAGCATGAAACTACAAATGAGCATTTTATTTACTCCTATTAATCAACTCAGCAGCAAGGTTCAATACTATATAGGCCACCTATAGCTATAGGCAGCTTCGAGGACATCATGGGGTGCTGATATTTCCGCCACATACTAATGAGATTTTATTTGTACCTGGTGAGGTCATTATTCCCATTCATTTTATGGCCCACCATCTATTTTGGTGTTCTATAACTGTTATGTTGGTATGTTGAATCTAAAACCGCCTCTCATATTGTTTCCATAAAAATGGAACAAAAAAAAAAAAACATGTTCGATTAATCATCAACCAGGGCCAACATGGTCGAGTGGACAATAGTTTGAAGGTAAATCGAATTAATTTCATCGGCTATTACTGAGAAAAAGCTCCCAAAACAGGATCAACATAGTAATTTTTAATTAAATTTTGTTCTCTGTTATTTGGGTAGGTATAAGGAGATTAATGATACTCTGATTTATCGTGTCCACATTTAAGGCAATATAATATATAGAAAATCGTATATTGTATGTGTGTGCTTGAAAGTCCTTAGAGATGTTTATCAATCCTCAAGCAATCGCAGATGCTCTCTTCTTTTATATCGCCGCATGAACTTGAGTGTTCTTTTATTTTTGCGGGTGTCAAAAAGCTTTTAAGTCTCATTTGAAAGTAAGCACATGTTTAATTTCATGTTCAGCAAATACATACAGGGTGTTTAGAAAATGACAAATTTCTGACATGACATTTTTCTCACATTATGTTATATTTCTCGATTAATATTTTTAACGCATGAAATTTTTCTCGCATGATATACATATCTTTCATTTTTCTTTGCATAACATATTTTTCGTATGATATTTTTTTTCGCATGATATATTTCTCCCATGATACTTTTCTTTTATGATACATATTTCCTTCACTTGACATATTTCTGACATGATATTTTTCTCGCGTGAAATATTTCTCACATGATATCTTTTCACATGGTATTTTTATTGTAAGATATATTTCGCAAAAACTTTTTTTCTCGCATAATATTTTTGTCCCATGATATTTTGATCCTATAATGATTTTCTCGGATTGTATTTTTCTAGAATGATATTTTTTCTCACTTGATATATTTGTCGCATGATACGTTCTCCTATGTTATTTTCTTCACATGCCGTATTTCTCGAATGATATTTTTCACGTATGACATATTTCTCGCATGAGATATTTTTACCGTAAGATATATTTTTCAGAAAATTTATTCGCGGCATTATATTTTTCTCTCTTTATATTTTGGTCCCATGACATCGGAAAAGACATCCAAACAAATTCAATTAATTAATTTTTTGCTAATTTTTTTTTTTTAATGTTAAAACATTTTCTCTTGATGAGCTAGGACACCCTGTATTTAATTCTAAAAAGCACGTTCGTGATATAGCAGAGAAGATATTTGATTACGAATTTCCCATCGCATGTAATATATTATTTTCATGGAAGCGTGATTCAAATAAAATAGGGGTACACAATACACACACAAGCTATACTTGAAACAAAAGGTTATCTTTGCAAGGACCTTTGAGAAGTGGTCATAAATTTTCAGATGCTATTTTCGTCTACCCACAGTCCACACACAATATAACAATATAATAAGGGTTTGTGATTTTGCTGAATGTATGGTATTTATGCAATATAAGAACAAAATCGAAATTAAATGTTCGTGAGAGGTTTATCTAAGATATTTCAAACGGAATACAAATTAATTAAAGTATAGATACAAAAAAATTCCAAATAATTTTGGGACTTAAGAATAAATTCAATTGTATGCAGAACTGGTGCTAAAATGTTGATTCCAAATTGTATCACCATTATTTTTAAACAATGTATGGAGGAACAAAAAGAGATACGAGAGCGTGAGAATTCGTGAATTCCTTTCTGTTTAATTTAATAAAAGTATCAACTGAATAAGGTTTTGCGATTCAATCGATGTGTTTTGTTTGAATGCCATATTTGAAAAAATAATAAAACAGGGGTTGCGGTGCCATTTTTTCGTAAGTAGTTAAATATAAAGCTAAGGTAGACACCTACAAAGAATATGGGTTTAAAGGGCTAGGTATTTTTTATTTCCAGACAAATGGAGTGTTGCTTCCGACGTCATGACCGACAAAAGAAAAGATGTATTAAATATTCCTCCACATTAATAAAGGCTAAGAAATTGCGTACCCTTTTTTTTAATTTTTTCAAAATTTTATATACCTAAAAAAAAAACCGCTGCAACGATTTAAAATTTTTTTTCTCATAAATTGAGATTTTTTTAAGAAATCGGATGATGTACCTATCTGCAACACTTTCCTTAATTTACCTATACTCAGTGGCGTAGCGTGAGTATTTGCCGCCCGGGGCAGAGACAATTTTTGCCGCCCCTCGCATTTTTTTTCTGACACCATTAAATTTTTTTTCTGTTTTAAAAAATTCAAAGATAAACAGCTGCTTATTTAAGATTTTTCGATTGCCATTTTTCTTGAATTAAATTGATGAATCAGAAATGTTAGTCACAGCTTTTTTAACGAAAACATATATTAAAGCAACCCATACAAATTTAAGTATTCAAAAATGGTTTTATCTTTTAAAAAAAGTTTGCACGTTTTTTACAGTTCAATAAAAGGTGTGCTAATCTTAGATGAGACTGAAACTTCTCATTATTTATAAAAATTATTAAATTAAAAAAACCAACAGTAAAATAAAAAGAAGTAACCACACGAATTAACCTGTAATTGAGGAAAACTGTATTACCTTCTATCGCTAGTACCTAGTTTGAATTCGTTTTTCAACGGCTTTTTGTGACATTTAATGTCGAATTCCTTTCAACAAAAGAATCGAATTTTCTTCTAAAAAGAATCGAATTTTTTCTGTCGTTGAAAGGAATACGAAAAGACGAAAAGAATCGATTTTTTTTTGTGATTGTGTGTGTGGCACTTGACAGAAACAATTTTGAAGTAAAATATCCAGAAAATATTCAATTTTGAAAATATTATTATTGTTAATTGAAAAGAAACGCACTATAAAATTCACCGAAAATTCGTTGCAACCAAAAACACAATTTGTTTTCTTAAAACACCGCGACATTCAATTTGACATTTTAGAAATTTCAATTCTTGCTAGTGTGTGTGCAAATCGGTGTAAAATCTTTCTTGAATCTTGCTAAATTAGCAAGATTTGTTTTGACAGAAAAAATTCGAATTGTTCAGAAAAAAAATCGATTCTTTTAGAAAAAAATTCGATTCTTTTGTTGAAAGGAATTCGACATAACTTTAAAGTACTTGGAAATACATAATAAAGCAGTGATAGAGCAGCATTTTATGAAGGTAGGTACTTTTATTGTTAGGAAGTGTTAAACACAAAACTTTCTTGACTGTGAAGCAGTGTTATCGCTCGTTAACTTTTAAAGAATTTATTTGAACAGATAAATGTATCAATTTGAAGAAAAATGGATCCAAATGAAAAGAAAATATAAAAACAGAACATACAAAAATCTTTAACAATAACGTCTAAAAAAAAAAATTAATAAATTAAAAAAATAAATTGGGTGGCGCGACAGCTCATGTAGAACCAGGACCTAGTGACTTACAACTTTCAATTATTCCTATGTGGATGTTATTGGCAGAAATGGAAGGGACCTAACATTTTCTGCTGAATCCGAAAAGCTAAGGTGAGAAGCACTTTTTTTATAAAAAAGAGACACGCTTGTAGGATTTGTCAATTCCTCGCAAGAGGCAGTAACCCGTGAAAAAAATGTATGTTTTTAGGTGGCATAGGCTGGAAATCGAACCCAAGACCTTCGGCGTAACAGTCCTACGTACTAATAACTATGCCACGGGCTACTACCTACTACTCTAACGTCTGTTTTGATTAATATTTTAAAAAACTGCCGCCTCCTAACTTCTGGATATTTTGAAAATTCGCCGCCCCTGAAATGGATGAAATGAAAAAGGAAATATATAAATTGAACAGAACTAACGTCTATTTTGATTAATATTTTGAAAAAATTTCCTCCCCACGCAAAATTTGCTGCGTGGAAAATAGCCGCCCCCAAATAAAGTGCCGCCCGGTTCCTGTGCCACCCTTGCCCCTGCCACGCTACGCCACTCCCTATGCTATTAAGGATTTTCAGGGTGAATTAAAAATAACAGTGCCATGCACCACATTAAACCTAGACTTCTATAACTTATGTATATAGGTTTCTATCATCAACGTTCGAAGTTATAGGTAGTTGACTTCTGATTTATAAAAATTTTTTTACCATACCAATTATTTCACTGCCCTCGTCTGTAGCTCCAAGAAGAATTTAATACTTTAACTAGTAACCTGATAGGTATAATATCTATAATGCAATATTTGACTTGATGCAGATATACATGGGTATAGATCAGTGGCGGATCCACGGGGGGGGGTTCAGATCCGGACCCCCCCCATGAGCATTGAAACCAAATATTTTTGTATTAATTTATTTATTTATTATTTATTATTATTATTATTATTATTATTATTATTATTATTATTATTATTATTATTATTATTATTATTATTATTATTATTATTATTATTATTATTTTTATTATTATTATTATTATTATTATTATTATTATTATTATTATTATTATTATTATTATTATTATTATTATTATTTATTAATCTTGTTGATTTTGATGAGATTTGGTGATTTTTGATCGAAATCTAGATTTTGATTCGGTGTGTAAAGGCTATAAAGCCTATATGATGGAAACTAAGTTCAAGGGCTTACGGTATGTTAAATTTTGAAGATTTAGGCAATTTATCATATCTACCTCTCCAAAGCAACACATTTAAATACTATTCAATATTAAAAGGGCAAAAAGAAGTTAGCACCACCATTTTCGATTTTGAAAAAAAAGCACAGTTTCATGTTGCATTGTGCTCAGCTTGTGCTGCGATGTGCCGTAATGTATTTTTTAAATTCGCAAATTTGCAAATTTTAGGGATAAATTTTAAATTTGCAATTTTTTTTTCAAAAAATCACGATTTAAAAAAAAATTATACTTGTGCTGTTTTAAGCTACTGCTGTTTTTGCTTGTTTGTATTTTTTTTTTTTTGAAAATCGAAAATGACTACACGCACATAAATAATATAGCACAAAGCCCACGCATTTTTTATTTTTGATAATAGTGAACTAGGTACCTTACCTACCTATTGACTATCGCTAAACAAAAGATTTGCTTAAAAAGCTTGAAGAAAGCTTTTAAGAGTTTTAAACATTCCTTGCAATCTTGGAGTCTTAATGCAAAGTATAGGTATTGTAGTCTTTTTACTGTTTTTTATTCAGTATAAACTGTATCTTCCATGCATATTTGCAACACGGTGCTATATTGTATCTACTCGCATAATACTTCCTTATAAAACTACGTTTTAAGTATAGGTGGTACATAATATAAGTGCCGTGTCATAAGGCCATGCGTCATAAGGCCATATTAAGAAATATGGCCTTATGACGCTTTTACAAAGTGACATAAGGCCATATTCCAACTTATGGCCTTTTGACTCATTAATAAAAAGACATAGGGTCATATGGCCTTATGTCACTTTTAACCGTCTTTCCTTGTTTGATAAATAAACCTGGCCAAATGTTTTTGTCCAACACTTTAATTGTAATTCAGTTACGGCGTATAAACAGTGAGGTATGTATGGGGGGGCATGCTGCCCCCCTGCGACCCCCTGCTTGGGCACACTATAGGATTTGAGGTAGGTGCGAGGTTGGGTGTATGCAGTTTCTTTTGCATTTAAAGATTCTGGATTGAAAAACAAATCATATTTTTTCACTTAACGCAAGTATTATGAGGCCATATTTAGATATGGCCTTAAGTCGCAAAAAAATATGGCACTATGACACCTTGGTAAAGTGTCAATAGGCCATATGTTTCAGTATGCCCTTATGACACATTTCGAATGCGTCATAAGGCCATATTTCTCAATATGGCCTTATGACACATGGCCTTATGACACGGCACCCATAATATATAGGTAGGCTCCCATAACTAATTTATTTCTTTTATAAGATAAATTAAAACTTCAAAAACACAGTGTGATCGCACATAAGAGCAAGTTCGTGCGACTCAGACGTGCACATATTTTATTTTCGCTGTCGACTAAATCCATTTAGACACAAATTATAAACTTAAGACAATATACTTATTAGAGAATCTTTATTACCGAAAACTTGTTGAGTCCACATGTCATATTAGCTAGTTTGAAAATGAAAATTATCGTTTGACAAAAGCTCTATTTATCGAACCTATTGATTTTAAGTATATATATCATATTTGTGAAAGTGCTATTAATAATTAAAAATTTAAGACTTGAGATGGTATATCAACTGGTTAGCTACCCCCTAGACGAAATCCCTAACTATTCGCCAATGACTATATGAAGGGCAGGGTTGTTGAGGGTACTATGTCATACTTAGGGTTCCCAACATTTTTTCGATAGATTATAGTACTTTGCAGAATCAACTATAAAATGTTATAGTACACTTAATAAAAATATATAGTATTTTTTAAAAGGATGGCAAAAAATATGTTTACTAATCATTTATTATTTATTTTTATAAAATCAATTTTTTTTACATATGTTCTTCTAGCATCTTTTAACTATTTTATTTTCACAGTTAAAGAGTCATATTCTTTATCGCAACCAGTTTTCAAATTTCTCGAGATCAAACCGCACCCTTAGAATGAAAGTGACCTAACTAAAAAATTCGGCATCTTTTTTACAACCTAGTTTTAGAGTTCATTTTTCTTTTTAAGGTCAGTTTATTGAAAAATAAGAAGTTACAGAAATTTTGAGTTAGGTCACTTTCATTCTAAGGGTGCGAAACGTTCTGTTTTTATTAATGCGATACTCCCTCTGTTTCTTTTTTCTCGCCATTTTAAATTGATGATTGAAAATATTCTTTCTGTGAACGCACAGCCAGATATAAGAAATAATTGTTTGTTTACGTTTATTTTCGATTGGTTTCTCTATAAATAATATTTACTACATATCTTTTAAAAGATTTCGGTTCCGTTCAGCGTTGCCACTTCCCAAAAAAAGTCAAAGTAGAAAAAAGTGAAGTAGGTACATTTAGAAAAATCTAAGTAGATTTCAAAATTAATTTTTTTTTATATAATTTATATATTAAAAAAAATTTAATTAAATTATTTTCGTTTTCGATTCTTATTTTGCCAGAAACTTTGGATTATCTTCACCAACGCTTTACTCTCTTGGTAGAGAATTTCTATAAAACGTTATGTACTTCAAAGAAAAATATAATGAAAACACTCATATACCTATAGCTACTTTGTTCGCATATAGAAAAAGTCTATAGTCCTTTATTTTGATATATTTTGAGTGTCCAATTCCGAGTATCACTCAATTTGGTTGGAGTGGGGATAGCACATTAGGCGATTTTATGCGGGACAATAATGTGAAAAGACTTCTTGTTCGCATCCGTGATGATAATTTAGAGAATTTATCTGAGTTCGAGGTGTCTCTTTATGGTTCTTTTGGGAGAGATTTTCTGCTGACACAAGTTGCTATAAAATCGTTCCAATTTATTAATGGGACAAAACAAAAAAAAAAAGACTACACACACGGACTTCACAACAAAACGTGATGGTGACGGTTATTGTTCGAAAATGATTCAACAAAATGTGTGTCGTCATATAAAATCAGGCACTATTAATCTTAATAAAAATTTTTTTTCGAGATACTATTATTATACCGTTGGGAAATAAATCGAAACATCCAGATGTGAGAACGATTCTTTTATACCTACCTATACATACATAACATACATGTATGTGTATAGTGTATAATTTGATTTGGAGTTTGTTGACGATCAGTGGCAGATTAACGAATTCTTCGCTCCTAAATCATACAAGTGTTTTTTGTTTGGCACATTGATTTTTACTTTTCATAAAAACAGATTTTTAAATGTTTGTAAAATTATTCTCAAAAGTCATTTGCAGATAATTTGACTTATGTTCAATTTCATAAACAAACACAAAAGCTCTTTTACCAAAAACCCTCTTAGATTTTATCAGGCCCTTAAATATTTTTAGTTTCATCAATCTATAAAAGGGAAATTTCAGGGAAATGTTTGTTCTCTTCACATCCCGGAAAAATAAATTGTTTTTTTCTTTCTAATAAGCAAAATGTATGAGAAAAAATGAGAAAGCATTATGTATTGAAACAATTGCATGAATAGCAAAATAATTCGGTACACTTCTTCAAGATCAAAAACAAACATTGGGCCGCTGCCGAAAGGTTTTTATAAAGTGAGTTTCAATTAAATTTAACAATGAATGCACATATAAAACGAAGAGAAAGCGGCAAAAATTACACAAAAGCTGAAAAAAAATGGGCTAATTGATATTGTATCTCCAAAAATTGAAAATTAAAATGTTCCAAAATTTTGTCTGCATATGTCAGCTGATATATCCACTTGTTAACTGCATCTGATGACATTTCAATGACACTTTTAAATATTTAATGAGCCTTAAATGGGCCTTTAGTTTATAAGGGTGATTCAAAGGTTGTTTAATTTAAAAGTGCTTCGTGAAACCAAAATATCCGAAGCCTGTTAAATGTTTAAAAGTCCTTCGTGAAATCGGCCATTATAAGCATATACAGCCAAATTAATAAAAAACGCTTATTCCACCTTTATTGCACGAGTTAACTAAAGCAGGGAATAAGAGTTAAGCTATGGGTTAAAAATTTCCATGAATAAAACCAAAATGTTCGTGGAATAGTAAATTGACGTTTACAAGAAATCTCTTAAGAAAATCTACTACAATAATTAATAAGATGCCTGTTTGGCAACTTGAAGTTTTCCCCAAGTTTCACAAACTTAGGTATTTTTCGTATGCGGGTTCTGACAGAAAATTGTGATAATTTGTAAAAAAAAAATGCTCAGTTTACCAAACACACCTAAGAAATCTCTTGTTAATATATTTCTGTCAAAATTATTATCATTTTTCAATGGTTTGTGTTGTGTCTGTTTTCTGTTTTGTTTTTATTTATTTAAATGAAATGTATCTGATGGAAGCCATAACTTGCAAACCGACAGAAATATGCCCACCTCTTGGGTCACCATTTAGGTCATCGTCAACAACCGTAAGCGTTTCCTCATATTTTCCTTGGAAAATCTACAAATATTTCTTCCGGAAATCCTCCTCACTTAGCACTTCCATTAGATCATATACATGTATTTTTTTATAGTTTTCTTTTAATGGTGGTTGATGGCTGATTGCCCAATAATGAGAATCAATAATCTAAAAACTCGATAAATCTAGCAGACATTATTAATTTTAATCAAAGTTAAATTAGCAACCTTCACTTAGGTATTTTTTTTTATTTGGGAATAAATTTGACACATCAGATTCTATTCCTTCGCTAAACCACCTTCTCCGGTGGTTTAACTTAGTACACGTCACTTTTTAGAAAATTTCTTTTATTCATAACATTTTGCACTTAGTCCACGGAATAAGAATCCGCTTTTCCACGTTTATTAATTTGGCTGATAAAAATTAAAACCTTTGTATTTCTACTTAATTTTAGTAACTTTAGATGGCGTTTATACAGTTCAGGATGAACTTACAAGTTACGACCTCAACCAACAAGCCCCTTCACCCAATTCGGTTTGAGTTCGTTCTCTACTTGTTTGCGGCCCTTAAAGTGGCAACTTTTTCATTTATATGTAAGTATTAAATAGCAGGAAGCAGGTCTCTGTTTTCAAGTGCAAGACATTTAAAAGTACCTATCCTTAAATAAAAAATGGCAGTTCTTTGCCACTGTTTCAATTTGTTTGTCTAATCGTTTGATTTTTGAATATACATATTATGTACATACTTTCATATTTTCATATTTTAGAGACGATTTCATAAATAAGGAAAATACTAATTCTTCGTCATTTATGCCAATATTTCCCTGCACCGGTGAAAAGGTAAAAAATCACATTTAAAAATGGGAAAAAGTCGATTACTTTTTTGTTTGGTTTTTGACAAATACCTACGTATTGGAAATTATATAGCATTCAGAAAACACGATATGTTATTTTTCAAACAGACTATCTCTATTCCTCATCAAAGGGCACGGTAGTACCCAGCCAAGTTCTGGCATTACACCCTGCCCAATAAGTAACATTGTTGGAGCTATTAGGTGCAAAACTGTTCTTATACAGAAGCAAAATTCAAAGCTTTAGCTCTATAAAAGATTATTTCACAGCTCCCTTCATTTTATTTAAAAATTATGTTCTATAACCGAAGTTTAAGAACACTTTAAGATCTATTAACTTTGTAACGCTTCGAGATTTAAAAATGTTCTCCATAAAAAATCAGAAAATTTAGAGATGTTGTAGAGCTGCTAACAACACATGCCCAAAATACTAACGCATTATCTTCTGAAATGATAAAATTTAGCATTTACAGAGCTGCACAAAAAGCGGCTGTAAAGTCGAATTACTAATATTTGCACACAAATACTTCGTGAAGCGCATGCGCATTTTCAAGTTTAAAAAAAAACTCAGGCAATTTTCGACCCCCTCTAACTTCAGTACCAATAAAGTCAGGAACTTCAAATTCGGAATATTTGGTAGGCTAGCCAAGTAAAAGCGCAAAACTAAATTTCAACTCCTTAATAAAAGTAGTTCCCGAGATATAGGAGTCAAAAATCGCGAAAACCGTAACTGACATGACTGACTGACTCATTCACTGACAGATCATCAAAATTATGCAGCACTTCCCGACACCACAGAAGATTGTTATTTCGCACAGCGGTAGGTCTTGTGGAGCATACAAAGGAAAAAATCGAGCGAGGGCGTGGTATCCGCCCACTTTCCCAGAATTGGTATTAATTATATGGAACACTTCCGATTGCTGTAGAATGATGAAATTTGGTAGAGCGGTAGGGCTCGAAATGCAAAAAAATAGAATATTTGGAAATTTCCATTTAGGGGGGGTGGTATCCACCTACTTTATCAGAATGGATTTGAATTATGTGAATCACTTCGGATTTCTTTACAATGATAAAATTGAGTACAGCTGTAGGGTTTGAGGTGCATACAATGGAAAAATATAAAATTTGAGGTTTTCCATTCAAGGGGTGTGGTATCCGCCCACTTTATAAGAATTGCGATCAATTGAATGGAGCACTTCCGATTGCTTTAGAATGAGTCCCACACTTCTAGTTTCACTGTTTCGAGAATTTGACCTTTCAAACAAAAAAATCTTTGTAAAAAGTTTAGTTATTAGTCATTAAATAATAAAGTTTTCTCGTAATTTGGAGTTCTTTCAATATAACTTTACTTTAAATTTTCATATTCACCTTCATAAATTAAGAATTGTTACCGTATTTTTAGATCTCACATACTTTTTACGGAACTAACTTGTTACATGCTGGTTTTTGTTTAGAAGAACATGGCTTTCGTTTAAACATTTATGTTTTTGTTCTGATAATATTATTTTCTCGGAATTCATTCTTCAATATGTACCTATATTCATATTGCCCTTATGCCCTCACATCACGATAAGTCTGCTTGTGCGGAATGAACGACCGTTTGCATTTTTTTTTATTTACATAAATAAAGAACTTGACTTCAATAACTATCGACGCATAATTAATTGATTTAAGTGCTCCATCAACAGAATGACTGCAATCTGCATATGGCTATGATGGAAAAGTATTCGCTGTAAGCATATAATAACCATTGAATTAATAAAAAAAAATCATTTCATATATGTACCTACCTACATCCTTCATATATTTTTTATTTTCATATTTATAAATAAAAACAAATATTGATTTGATTTAAATGCTTTTAACATTGCAATATTGCAACTGATTTTTGTACATATAATTGAAATACATAAAGTAAACAAAATTATTCCTTCGAGTTTTCTCTTATAAATATTTGATCAAATATTTTATTTGTTCGAAACATATTCAAACAACCAATAATTAAATGGATGATTGCGTTTTCGTTCTTTTTTTTTGTCGATTTGTATACCTGGTAAGGTCAGGAAAATTAGAACAAAAAGCCAAGCTTCAAAAACAAGAGCTTTTTAGACACTCAGGGCTAAATATTCCTGAAATAAATGCGAATAATATATCTTGCTGAAATGAGGTAAATAAGCAACTTTCTTCACACCTTCAAGGCTTAAAATTAAGGCCTCATTGAGGGAACTGGTGTTATTTATTTGATGGCCATGAATATTTTTGTGATCAAATAGGTTTCTCAGCGATTTTGAATGACTTTTGCTTCTTTTTGAAATTAAAGTTGAAAATATGAGAATGGATAGATGAGATAGATTCTTGATGTCATAAAAGGATATCGGCGTCGTTCTATGAAAACTCCCTAAGTCCATTTTGTTTTTTTTATGGAAACATTTGAATTAGTTATGGATATTTTACTGACAACAAGTCGAACATTTTTGTGTTTGAGTAATTTTGAATTAAGAATTAAAACAACATTAAAGTTGAGACTTACATAATTTTAACTCTTGATATTTGATTAACTATGGCGAATTTAAAAAGCGGTATCGCAGTTTTTAAAAATTGGACTTAGGGAGTTTTCATAGAACGAAGACGACATATGATCCATTTCATGAACTTTATATGGACGTCCCGTCTTTATGGCAGTTCGAATAAGGATAACGAATTGTTCTGGAACATAAATTGGAGCCCATTTTAATGATCTTTTTATGTTGCGCTCTATTACGAAATGAGCGGAATCGCCTTCGTTTTGTGATTGGCCTTTAATGAAAAATTTATGCGTAACACTCCTAAGGTTAGGCAGAACTTGGACTGTGTAGGTATATATAAAGCTATCATAAATCGTCCACATTGTCTTATCTTCGGAAATCGGTTCCTTGCTATTTCTAGCCAATTTGATAAGTAGTTTGAAACGACTAAGAGGTACTGTAAAAAATTAACAGAGACTAAAAATTGTACTTTGATTTGATTTTAACTGTTAAAGAAAACTGTCACTTTTGCTCTCTTTAGGCAAAAAGGACATAATCTTATAAAATAAATTGGGCATAATTTGAAAAAAAACCATTTGAGTTTATTTAAACTCATTTAACATTTTGACATAAAAAAGAAATGTCATTAGCCTGATAAAGTGTTTATATTAGAGCATTTAATTAATTTAGTTGGCACAAGACAAAAAGTGTCAGTTTTTCACAAAGTTTAGTTTGAAGAATCTCAAAAAATTTTTGTGGAAAAATGTATGAATCGAAAAAATGTCGAAATGATGAAAAAATCTTAATGGGTTGCTCCTTTATTATTTGGCGTTTTCTTAGTTGTGTCGTTTAATGCATACAAAATTACAGGGATGTTTGTGAAAATTGACAACGGCACTTTTTCACTACGCGGAAACTAGAAGAAGTAGGTAAATGCCGATTACACAGAAAAATTGTGTTTTTTTATCAGTTCTGTGTTCTGAACTCAAAAATGACAAATTTCGACTTATACCACTCTGCCGGAAAAGCGACGATATATGGTGTAGAATGAGGAGAAGTTGAAACTGATGGTGAATTCGGAGCTTTCATCGTGTTGGTTGCTTTAAAAGGGAGTTCGTTTTTCTGCAAAAGCAAGGTATAGACAAAGGAAGCGCCATTGGTGGAATGAGTAAAATTTATTGAGAAACACACAAAAAATTTAACCTCTCGGGAACTGCAGAATTATCTTTAATGAATTTATTTCAATAAAATTACATAACTAATTCGTTTTCTTATTTTCTGGAATAGCCTTACAGTATTTTCTCCATATTACATATTTGAGTATTTCTAAAACAGGTTATTTGATGTACGGCAGACATTAGGTCTGTTCGCTGGAAAGTTCCCGAAACTGACAGATTCTACCAGATTTATTTTTTTATTATGAACTTTGACAGTCTGTCGGACTAAAAATGGGGCAGGTTTGGCAAGTAAACGAACAAGGCTATTTTGTTTTAAACTTTATTCTAAAACGTCAACTCGAAAGCCACTACTTTTTATAATATGAGACGACCGGGAATTGTTTGGGCGAAAAAGATGCAGCTTGTGGCCCCATTTTATTGGAACCACACGCCACGCAGGGTGGATTCGAAGACTTGTCGGCCTGGTGCGTCGCTGTCCTTACACTCATATATCCCACCCATCTCAGCCGCTTTATTTTTATCTTTTTGACCAGATCGAAAGATCTTCTCAAGCTATAACTAAGCAATTAAATCATTTTATGTAAAAATAGTTTTTTGACCCTTACTCAAACTTACTCACTTGTACCCTATGCATAATTTTTATATATCAAAAAAATCCTGTCTTTTTGCGATCATATCTAAGTAAAATTTCCTTACATACACATTTTTGTTTATCTGCATAAACAAAAACTATACAACAATATTTCTTCTTATAAAAATCTTAAAAACCTCTTCTTAAAATTCCTTTAATTAAAAGGTTGTTTGTTCATTTTTTTATTTTATTACGGTCTCTTAAAAAGTATACATACATATATCCTCATGTTTGCCAACCAACATTCTTCGACGATAATCCTATAATTACAGGAAAATATTCAAAAACACTTTAAAAACATGATCTCAATGAAGTGTGCCTTAATCTGGTGTAATGCCGTTATCATAATTCCACTTGTAACAGCCATATTATTCCAACGCATCCTTGTATGATGTTTGCATCTAGATACTCCATATAGTATGCGAGTAAAACACCCTCCTTCGTATCAAGGTTGGTATGGTTGGTGTCTAATAACAATTAACTCCATTAGTTTGCAGTCTTCCAGACAAACTCAAACACACTAAACTTGCTATCTTCATTCGTGTAATTTTATATCAAGGAACAAAATATTATTATTATACGTACGAATCATGGAGTTTTCTGCAAAAATGAAGGTTGGGAATGTCATGAGCATGTCCTTCCTTTGAAAAAGGGGTTTATAGCGCAATAGGTTATTTGTCTTCCATGTCACTTAATTTTCTTCAGTTCCACAGGATCTTGGATGAGTTTTTTGTTTTTTTATTATTGTCTAATCTTTTTCTTTACTTTAACTCCTATTAATTTTTGCTGAGAAAATCAATTTTAATCAGCGATGAAAAATTAACATAATTCAGGACTTAGAATTCAAATTTAAAATGTTAAAAAATCTAGATGTAGGTCGACAACAAAATCCATAAAAGAGTACGAAAAATTTAAAATAAATAAGAAATTGATTTGACATTGGAGATTTTCAACGTGTTTTTCATTTTTCATGAAATGAAAAGATATTATTTAAATAATTTATTTAATAAATAAGAACAAAAGCAACAACTGTTCAAAAAATTGGTTCCGAAAACAAAAGACAGCACAAGATCATCTTACTCTGGGATTAAATCCCAGCTAACTTCGGTAACATGTTTTTCAGTTAATTTATATTCCCAGCTCAACTAATTTCGTGGGTTAACACTGGGTATACTGAATAGATATTTTTCAGATATAGATGCTCGACGTTCAACGTTAATTCTACATTGAAAAGCTACTTCGTGAGTTAACTCTGGTTTAATTTATTTGATTTATTATATTTATTATAATTCAGCATTGAAAAACTGGACCTTAGTAAAAGAAAAACATACTAAAATGGCACATATTTAAGATGGTATCTATTACTTATTAATAAGATTCAAATTATATTTTTTTCAATGAAAGTGCGGTAAGTCAAAAAAAATAATATTTAAAAAAAAACTACTTCTTAAATTGATTACCATCCCTGCTCTGCATTGTCTTATCCTTATGAAAAGTACAAATGAAAAGACAAAACTCACAAAGTTGTATTATTTGACGATTGAAAACGGATGCAAGCAAGAGAGAAACTGTATATCTACTACAAAAAAAAAACACTTCCGCCTCTTATTCTCTTATGAACACAGTCAATGGAAAAGCTCTACTAAAACAAAGTTCATGTTAACTGAACTATAAAAGAAGTTAGTCGTGGCATCGGAATCTCTTTTTGTTTGCATTTTATTGGATAAGTATATCTCTTTCATTAAGTTTAATTGTATGTACAAAATGATGATGATATACAAATTTATTTAATTTTATTTGTTTCCTTTATTTTAACTTAGAAGTTTTAGGTGAAAAAGAGTCATAAAATAAAATTTAAAGATTAATTGACTGAAAACATAATATTAAATAAGAGATTTGAGGGTGATTTTTCAATCACCATGTTGATATTGAGTGTGGTAACAAATTAAGAAATAAAATTAACTGGATATAAAATGGCATCTATGGAAATGAATAATTTTTGCTAAAGGTAAGGTTTTATAGATATACAAATGTGTCAAACCAGAAATAAATTAGTTAATCAAGGGCGTGGTTGTAAAAGAATGCAATCTTTTGTGAATGCGAGATCATTAAAAATCATTTATTCAATTCAATTAAAAGATTTTATTGCCATTTTGTGAGATTCTTTTTATAAAAGGCTGAGGCATGCTCCTTGAGTCCAGGGTTTTACCAAAGAAGCAATAAACTTTACTGTTATCGAGGATATCTTTATATCATTGGTTGTTATTATTCTAATACAATGCTTGTATTAAACTTATAACTATATAATTTTATTTTAACCAAAATCCATATATTCTTACAACTAAATTTATGTAAGGCAAAAGAATGCTGACTGAGATAGCAGATGTTACTAAATTATAGTCTAAAATAGCAGACGCCACTAAATTACAGTCTGAGATAGCAGGTGCCACTAAATTACAGTCTGAAATAGCAGGCGCCACTAAATTACAGTCTGAGATAGCAGACGCAACTAAATTACAGTCTGAGATAGCAGGCGTCACTAAATTACAGTCTGAGATAGCAGACGCCAAATTTCGCTTATGTTAATGAGTCGTCAGAATAGAGCAAATTCATTGCGTTCTTGGGTTGAGGTTGATCGGACTTGTATGTGTTGTAGAGATATGGTCCAAACTTTTATCCTTGAGCAACTCCTGCTCTGATGGTTTTGGTTGTCGAAAGTTTGTTCTCAATCTGGACGATATTGGGGATCTTATTGTTGGCATTGTAAAACATTTTGATTCTTCGAAGAATAAGCCCTTCCAGAAATTTGCTGGTGTTGCTTAGCAGGGAGATGGGGCGATATCCAGAAACCGGACTTCTATCAGATTCTTTCGGTAGAGGCACAAATCTTAGCTGTCTTCCATCTCTTCGGGTAATAGCAATTGTTGACGCAGTTGTTCAGCAGGATCGCAAGGAATAGCATCATGACTTGGGGAAACTTCCTTAAAATGTACCTGATTGGAAATCATGTCTGGTCCGGAAGATTTTTTAGGTCGTCCTACTACTAGCTACTTCTTCGGGTTTTTTGAAACTTCTGGTCGGCTCAGGATCACTTGCAAGGTTATCATTGTAATTTCAGTGTCTGTTTACTGCAGCCGCTGTATTGTTGATTTGACTTCCTCGAGAAATGCAGGGTCGATTTGGTACAAAACTTCCTTCAAAATATTCCGCAAATGCTTCCGCTTTATCCTGAGAAGTCATGACTTCCCCTTGCCTGGTGCTGATTTTGTCTGGTATTTGTTGTCTTTTCCCAATAATCCTCTTGATTTCCTTGAATGCATAGGGTCCACGGGTTTTATGTTTTACAGCCTTTTTTGGAACTGGTTGTTGTTTTAGCTCGGTATTCTTCTGTTTTTCTCTTATACATATTTTGGTTCTTACTGAGTGTGAATTATAATATGCCAAGCAAAAAATTTTCATATTTTAGTATACTTCACCAGAGATGGTTGAGATGGTATGGTCAGTGGTTTCGGGAGTATTGACAGTTGTTTGTATTTATATCCACAGTATCGGTCGGCCGGTGGTACCTAGGGAAAACGCAGTGTAATGTATCATTACAGCTTTCAATTTCACATTTTTATTTTAAACTATGCAATTATCGTTCATTCGACATCAAAAAGATTGCATTAAATAGTAAAGTTAAAGCATATTTATAAGCATAAATACTGAATAGTACCTATCCATTGTATGTTTTTTTTTGTTGAAATTTTCGAATCTTAAGCATCCCAGAATAATAAAAATGAATTTATTACCTATAGAGTTAATTTACGAAGTTTTTAAACAACTAAACGGTTTTTTTTTAATTCAAAACAAAACATATAAGAATGTATAAAAATGTACCCACTCAATAAAACTTTCATAAATACCTATTTGGACTAAATGACCATTATTCTATTAGCAGTTGGCAATCCTGATTTAATTCAATAACTAATTATATTATGTTATATATATTTCCAAAATACATTATCGTGAATCTTTATCACAATATTGATTTGAACAGACTATAGCTTTAATGTGGATGTGTTTTGTCTGACAGTAATACGACGTGTATCAAATAACTGCCAAAACTCAATTATCCAGTTTTTCTTCGTTCATTTTTACAACACAAAAAATGTTGTATTTTTTTTCTTTGTGTCTGCGGGTGATTCCATTAGGAACTTTATGCCTTTAACATGATTTATCGATTTATTATTGCTTTATGGTCTAATATAAATTCCCTACCTAGTTCTTATTATTTTTTTTCAGTATTGATGGATGTTGACCATTAAAATAAACCCCGTTTCAATATTTGAAATGTCAGTCAAACATTTAATTTCATTTGAGAAAAAAAAAAAAAACTCAACTTAGACCTACGAAAATCCGACTTCGTTCATAGTGAATCACATTTAATCACTTAAAGTGCGAGATAAAATCATTTTTATTCAGTTATTTCGAGTTAAGTATATAGGTTCTTATTATGCGATTTACCTTTTTTTTTAGGTTCATGCTTTTAAAAACCAGACCTGAGGATGATTTGAGAGATAATTTGTGAAAAGCTTATTTATAGATCCACACCATCATCGTCAAGAAAGTGGATTAATTTTAATAAAATAAACGAGAAAAAAAATTTTTTGCGTCAATATCTTTTTTTGCAGATTATTTTTTATGTCTGAAAATAAAATACGCAGACTGGTTACACCATCGACGCAACACAAAATTTTATCTGAATAATAATAAATGTATTTTTTTTGGGAAGGCTTTGATGCCCAAAATTCGAATCCAACTTGTTCCATCATTTTTCGTGATATTCCAATCTTAAAGGAAAAAAAAAACTTTTGTTTGTCGGTATTTAGGAGTTATAGGGGTAATTATCTTAAATTGACAGAAATATAAAGAATTTAGTTAAAAGAAAGTTATTAAATTTTATAAATTGTATAGGCTGTGAAGTTTTTTATTCTAACATTAAAAGTGTCACTGGGTTTTTTGAAGAATTGTTTCAGCTGCAAATATTTGACATCAATAATAAGAATTGATCACACAAGCTTGCTATTGTGCTTCAAAACTATACATATATTGTGGCAAAATATTCATTATGCATTGAAAATTTAAGCTAAAAAAAGGCTAATATTATTTAATATTTGATTTTTTCTATACAAATATATTGTTAAATTTTTTGAACTATTTATAATAATCACCGCATTAAAGTTTATAACAAAATCAGTTTATAGCCATTGAAATAATATACAAAAAATGAATAAGTCAAAAATCTTAATTTAGGTAATATTCTCAAAAAACGTCAAAACAAAAATCATATTTATTAAAACTGTTTCCATTATCCGAATAATTTGACAAAAAACCTTTAATTATGTAAGAAATTACGCACGATGTTTAATCAAAATCATTAGAGCAATTTTCGAGAAAGTTTGAAACACAAAAACAAAATTGTTAGGTAAAACAAGTTTTGTTTTAAGTTCTAGAAAAATTAATCAAAACTAGTTTCAAAAAATTAATTGGCATTATTAATTTCTGGAGATAAGACTAGTTTAGGTTTTGAAACCGCATGTTTCTCGTATATTGGCTATTTATATAAAACTAGTTTTATCGAAGTAGCTGTTTTTATAGTGACAACTAAATTGAAAAGCCAAACTGTGTATTGTTATTATTTTCAAACTGTTGTTATTTTTTTCATATTAGCTGTGTTTTATTTTCTCCCAGATCCGTACCAGATTGGATTTGTTAACGAAATTACATGTACCTATTACAAAAACTTCTTTTTTTACGTTCCAAAACTATTTTGTAAGGATCATAAGACATATGGGTCGTCCACCGAAACTAATCACTGTTGAAGACAAGTTGGACAAAGGAAAAAAAATGGTGAAAAATGGACCAAAGTGGAAATGGAGACCCTATATAGCGTCGCTTTGTTTATCCCGAAGCTAGGAACCGAATCAAAATCATTACCATCTGGGCAGGGTTAAGATAGCGAGATCTGTAATTGGCAGGCAGTTTTCACAAATAAATACCAATACATACGTAGTACATAGTGCACTCTAATTTGTGTCTTACCGTCTTTGTGGGGTTGGCATATGCGGTTCCACCAAATCAACAACACGTTGAAAAGTGCGCCTTTGTCATTCTGAAGCTCTGATAAAAATCCAAATCGTTTCACTCTTCTTCCTCTGCAAATTTCCGCAATTTGTATGGGCGCCTGCTCTCTGTCTGTCCATCTATGAGAAAAATCGACAAAAAACCAATCGTCTTCTTCTTCCAAAAAGTTCTTGACCCCCAATTCGCGGAATATCCTTTTACGCACCATCGTTAAAAGTTATTTAATATGCTGAATTATTTGGTGACGTTTCAAAATTTATTTAATTTAGTTTTATGATTTCGACTTTTAGATGCCAATTTTTTTTTTTGAATAATACCGAAACTTGAGTCAATAGTATGGCTGTTAGAAAATCTTGAAAACTATTGATTACATCAATTTTGTCACCATCAACGTAATAATCTCCAAATAATGTTCAACAAACGGTAACGATGTTAAACAATATATTAAAGTCAAAATCGGTTATAACGACATCAGTTATAACGAAATATCGGTTATTGCGAACTAATCGGCCTTATCACAGGCCCCGTCGTAATAAATTCGTACTACGAATCCCGAAAAAAGTATTAAACCTGCCGTTGTAACAGAAATATTTCCAAACCAATTCAATGATCGTGAAAAGTTATATCGATTGCCCACTAAATCGGGGCAATATTTTTCTTACGACGAGGATGCTATGACAATTTTTTCAAGATTCGTATTACGAATCTATTACGACGGGCCCTGTGACAAGGCCGAATATCGAGGTCCCGGCCAAGGTTCATACAAATTGTATTAACTAAATACCGGTTTTAACGATGTCGCCTATAACGAATTATCGCTTAGCACGAACAGTTTTAAGCTATGCGCAAACCGACACGGTGGCGATGGCGATCGCTCTTACTTTTATGACGCGATAAAGATGCGTTCAAAAACCTGCTCACATCAACGCGATATATTTGTATCCCATATCTTATTTTTTTTTTATATTTTTATAATCTTCGTTTGACAGATCATATAAAATGGAATTCTCCCGAACTTTTTCTATTTAGCCAGTTCAGGTTTCTTGAGATTTCTGAGATCTCAGCAATCTCAGAAATCTGACGTAATTCCTTAGTGAGATTCCTCACTTTTGCTGTAAAAAAGCTGAGTTTGAAATTTTTTGGATTCGTTTGCTCAATTATTTTTTGTCACAGTTGATAAATTTATAAAAACGAGATGGAGAGTGCTTCTGGCTTCTAAAGAAGAAATTTTGTTCAGGTTTCTCCTTCTCCTCAGTGGAGCTGACAGAAGTTTGCTCAGTGAGATCTCAGAAACGTGAATTGGCTAATTAATTTTTCAGTATTTGACGTCATTTTCAGTTTCCATTTCTTAAATTTTTCACTTGATTTTTTTTCTGTCCGAAACGTAGAAATAGTAAAATTTATTATAGAAACAAATTAGTTAAAATGTTACATTAAAAAGATAAATAGCATTTTTGTTGCACAATTCATATATGTTCTCTATGTGAAGGCACCCAACTCGAAATTCACCCGATCACCCCAAATAATATGAAAGTTCAACGCAAAACCAAAAATATTGCTCCAATGTGACAGATTAACGATCATCACAAAACTGCAACTCGACATTAAATGTTGTGTGGATAACATATCAAATTGACGAATGTCAATTTTAAAATATCAACTCATGCCAAACTATGAGCAACGAGAGTATAAAAAAGTTCAGTAAAATGAGATCTCGGAGATTTCAGCAATCTCCGTTATAGAACAATATTCCTGTCTAAAATTTCTCAGATTTGCTGTCAAAATTCTGAGGAACAAAAAATATTGGATTCGCTTGCTCACTTTTTAAATGAGAAAAATCTCTGAGATCTCATTTTTCTGAAAGCGCTATGTAATTTTTTAATTAATTTCCCTCATCGAAGCAGTTGAAAAAGAGGATACCTACCAAACGATAGCTTTAGTTGAAATACTCAGGCCTATCACAGAATTCATCGTGAAAAACTCCGAATGGATTATTCCACTACGAACCACGAAATAAAGGATAAACAAAATCCAAATGGAATAAAAAAAATGCAGTGCCTCATTAAAGGAATTAATTTTGAATTTCAAAATCAGCTGTCCTATGTCACACTAATAATTAATTGGGTCTTTTAAAAACAAAAATCACTTCAACTTTTCAAAAAGTCCTATTTGTAGTATGCGGCTACACTCTTTGTGTAGCTTCTTCGGTTTTTCTTTAAAGCGCGTAGTTTTTTTTTGACTTCCTTTGTAAATTGTTTCTTATACTGGTATTTATTTTTAACAAAATAAAAATTGATTATTTTGCGATTGAAACTATTGCAAATTTTAGAATATAAGGAAAAAACTTTTTTTTTACTGAAACACTATCGTTTTCCACTTGACTGGGACAAGAATCAGTTGTCGGGGAATGGGACGTCATATTTCCGTTTCATTTGGAATTTTTGATAGATTTTCTACTACGAATGGATTCTGCAATTTCGTGATTCGTAGCACATTTTCGATTACGATGGAAACGCGTCGCTTTAGTTTTTAAATAATAATATAAATAATGTGAATTAATTATTAAATTAAATTAATTTAAATTATTTTTAAAATAAAATTTTTTAAAGTTTTTTATTTTTCTCTCTCTCTCTCTCCAAACTTCAAACACACAACATGGAGACACAAATTAATGTGCTGTAATGTATGTCTATGAATACCCAAGGGGCATGTTTGGCAGAATTATTGGACTAAAGCTATCGGTTGGTATCTTCTTCTTTTTCACCATTCTCGATGAGAATGAGATATCTAATCTTACAATCGCTTCCCGGACTGTAATATTCTATCTGTTTTTTTTGTGTAGTCTCGCAAGTCATTACATATACTGTATTACTTAATCCTTGTGTATTAATTTTATCTCTTTTAATAAATTAAATATTTAATTCAAGACACTTTTCTTAATAAAACTCAAAGAACTATTGCAATTACATTAATCAACTTTTCAGAACTGACCAGTCAGTGCCGCCAGCGAGCGCAGCGCAGAGTGCCACCTGGCACCTGTAGTCGTTAACTCTGAACTCTCATTATCCACAATTTGTCCTTGGGGGAAAAATTGCGTTCATTTTTAATCACCACAGAATTCTTAATCGTTTTTTGATGCAGCTTCGTAAATTTTATTCGTATGTGTAGGTAAAAGTCTTATACATATATCTCTGTGCAGATGTTGTGACATTTATAAGTTAAGCTATATAAGTATATATATTGGGACGATTGAAAATCAATAAATATACATAAAGATATAGACTATAGGTATATCAGGGCGGATATCTCTCTGTCGAGGGTCTTTTATTATTGAGTTATTGTAGCTGCATTCGATTATTGTAAACGAACAATGCGGTACAAATTTCATATAGCAATCCGTTCCATATAATTTGCGTGATCATACTATACTCTCTCTCTATGGTATTCATAGCCATATCCTGTTCAGTCTGCATTGTATATGCAACAGACAGATACCCACACAAACACTGAAACCTTGAGGCTGTGTCCTTTAACAACAACAAAAAAAAAAGGATAAAACCACCCACACACTGTCACATGACACAACGGTTGTTAATAAATACAAATTGTCCTATCCCATGTGCATCATCTTCCATGGATTATTTAATTGATTGAAAGCAATATCATATTTATGCAATTTGAATTCTGTGCACGCTATTGAACATGCCAGCCGTCCAGCGTCCACCAAATTCGTCCTTGATGCTCCTCGACATGGATGAGATAGTTTGTGTGACTTTTAAAGTAAAAGTGGGTATAAAATCAAATAACAAAATGTTTATATGTACATATTTACATTTTTATCAGATTTTTGAAGGAATTTTGTTTTCTGGCATACTCGTTTCGTATATATAAGACTGAGCTTAGTTTCGGCACTTCTAGGATAATTCATAAAAGATTGAATGTTATTTTTCTTATCTACAGCAATCTTGTGCAATATGTTCAACGTATATGTAGTTAAAATTCTGCTTTAAATTCCCTCGAATGTCAATTTAAATATTGATGGAAAATGCATTTTGGAAACGATTGCATGTGCGAACTTTGAAAGTCCATTTTTGTTCGAGGATGAACGAAACATTTTTATAGTTTTACCCTAATGGATGAAGTTATAAATATTTAATGAAATTTTCTGAAGTTCGTTCTGTTTATAGTTAAAATGTTTTTTTTATTAAAAAAATCATTAAATGTAGATGAAAATGGTTAGAGGGTTTTTGAGAGGGAAACAAAATGCGGGTTAATTTTTGTACCATCTGCAATCTGCATATAGACGGAAAGTGGGGGAGAAAAAACAACAATGTACTGAACGAGCTTTACAGCGTACTATCTTAGCCAGAAGAATAAAATTCCAACGTCTAAGGTCATTTTGTGAAAATCATCACAAATCTTTCGATTTATATAAATTCTTTGGGTCCAAATCCCAGTGACTGTGTATCAGGTGGCACCCGCAAGTTGAACAGCAAGTGGACCTTAACCCACTTGGCATAACTGAAGGGACTTACGTGGCTGGAAGAAACTTATTGATTGAAGACCCTTGGTCGTTGGTCCACAGTAAAATGTAAATGCTATGATGTTTTTTTTTTCGTCACTTAGGTAAGCTCGAAGGTTCAGGATTGTTTCCAAAGAACCAACACAACTTCTGGGCTTGGAGCGCCTTAAATCCGATTAAATTGTTTTATTTCTTTTCTTTAATTTCCATAATTATATTTTTTTTTCCGAATGTCATATAATTGTGGTTCATAAATATCCTCTTAAATTAAATAACATGGTATTTTTTTTTCACTTTTGGGGAATTAGTGATTTTCACACCATGAGGAGCTGCATATGTCCCGAATTTTTTGGAGGCATTGAAGATTATAATAATTTATTGATGTTTTATTTGAAAGAAAATTAGTGTAAGTGTAATAATATAACACATTCATCAGCTCAAGATACGATCACCGTGTTCAAACGCCAATTTTGGCGTCCTAAAGGATATTAAAACTTTTTTTGAATTTCTGTAAACGTATATAGGTATGAAAGAACACTACTCTCTGACAAGTAAATGCTACCCATCATAGATTGAGATTAATTTATCAAATATGTTAAAAACCAGCTTAATCTATTAATAATCGCTTCAAAATAGCTTTTAATGTCCGTTGAGTCCTACAAAAATTTGCGTTTCGTCCCGGCGATCTCACTTGGACTCATCAGTGGACTAGTGAGGGCCTTTGTCAATACGCAATTTTTGCTAAGTTCAGTTCATCTTACAGAGATTTTGTGACGAATACCTAGTGTGAACTATATCCAACAAGACTAGAATTCCTAATCATTAAATTGGAAGATTTTGTTTTTGTTTTTAGCCCAAACAAAAACTTCCAATGACATCACCAGTATTAAAAGATTTGTTGTTGTTTTAATTCTGTGTGTGATTATTTGAAATTAAATTCTGTCAAATTGTAAATTTTATCGAAAGATTTGACTCTTTAAATAGTCACGTCAATTGAATTTTGGCTTATAACACCAATAAAATACCTATGAATTGTTTGAATTCGAGTGACATAATGTAATAGTTTGGAAGAAAAGTTCTTATGCCCCAGAAATTGAAAAAAAAAACACTTGATTATTCACATTTTATCCTTATTAACCTTGGGAAAATTGGGTTTGTTTTTTTTTTGTCGCTTTATAGAATACAAGCACTTCCGTTTAAAAGTCATTTCTAAAGTTTAAAAGTTTTTTGATTTTCTGATGGGAAGATTATTTGAAAAAAGTTTTCTATAGATAGTCACGGAAAAAATAGTAAGTATACGCCACAGAGCCCCATTTCCATTATTTTGTGTAGAAATGAAAATAGTGTATTAATGTACACACCCTAAAGCGTGAGTGAAATGCATAAAAAGAAAGTGAATGCTTTTATGACTGGATGTGGTTGTATTTGTAAAAAAATGGTAGGTAAACACACTTTAAATCTACTATTTTGGTTTTCGGAAATGAAAGGCGTAACAAATCAATGATGTTTGAAGATATTTAGTTTGTCTGTTCTTAAATCTAAGTAAAACTAATTATTTTAAAAATCTAAAGGTTTTGTAACCATATCAATAACGTCAGAAGGATTTCACCCAAAAAATAGAAGAGTAATAAAATGAAATATGATAATATTGATCTATTCATTACTTAAGCCACGAAATGAAAAAAAATTCTTTGAGTTAAGTTAATAACTTTTGTGAACTGTTTTCACATACTTTAACTTTGATTTGTTAAGCTTTAATGTTCACTTGAAAATCATATAGATTCGTTAAAATTCACCATTAAATTGAAAAAATTGCTCCGGTTCAATTTAAGCGATGGTGGCATAGATACAAAACTTGCACCACTGGATCACATAGAAAGCTATAATAAAACTACGTGTTTATAAGAAGGTTTTTTTAATAATACAAATTCTATATATACTATCTACATATACTATCTAATATATACTATCTACTGACATACAAGTAGAAGACTTAGCACTATTTTATTTGGACTTGTTGAATTATTGATTCAAAAGAGCTTTTAACGGCCTTTAGTTTAGTGAGATCGCCGGGACGAAACGCCAAATTTTTGTAGGACTAAAGGCCGTTAAAAGCTATTTTGGAACTACGATTTGTTGATTTTTTTTTTGTTAAAGTCAGAAGTTCTAAAAGGGATTTTTTTGATTGTTTTAAAATTGTAAATGCAACTATTAACATGCACGCTTATAGTCCAGGATGGACTGGGGCCTCAACTAACAAGCCCTCCATTTGCATACACCAAGTTGGATGCGGTCGTTCTCTCTTGGGTAGGTTCAAAGACTCGTCGCGCTAGTCATCTCAGAAGCTGTATTTTGAACTTTTTGACTAGGTCGACGTCGCTGTAGAGCTGGTAAAGCTCGTTGTTGAATTTTCTCCTCCATACTCCTTCGATACACACTCGATAAAAAACCACCCGAAGAATCTTCCTTTCAAAGCACCCAACGCAAAAAGCAAATTTTCATCTGTTTTTGACAAGGTCCATGCTTCTGCCCCATACAACAGGACCGGGATGATCAAGGTCTTATATAATGTTTCCTTGGTTATTTGAAAGTGGGTTTTACTCCTTAAATGCCTTCTTAGCCTAAAGAAACAGCGATTGGCAAGAGTGATTCTTTGTTTGATCTTTGCATTGATCATCATCATTTTATGAGTTAATAGTGGAACCCAGTTAGACAAAGTCCTTAACTACTTTAAAGTTTTACCCATCCATCGAGACATTTTGGCCGATACGAAAATGCTGAGATTCCTTTCTCGATGACAGAAAATACTTCGTTTTGTCCTCATTAACAGCCAAATCCGTTTTCGCCACCTCCGCTTCAATACTTGCGAATGCACCGGTAGAAGCTCATTTCGTTCTCCCAATAATATCAATATCATCTGCATAAACAAGTAATTGAATGGATTTTTGAAAAATTGTGCCTCTGTTGTTGACTTGCGAGTAACGTACAATTGCTTCAAGAACGATGTTAAAGAGGTTGCATGATTGCGCGTTGCCTTGCAATAAATATTTCTCTACATCAAAGAGAATGGTGGTGTTCTTCCCGACTTTAACCGAGCAGCGAGATTTCTCCATCGTCATCCTGCACAAGCGGATGAGTTTGGCAGGGATCCCGAGATACGACATGTATAATTTTTTCCTATCGGCGCTATCAAATATCATCAAATCGATGAAGAGATGGTGTATATCGATTTGAAATTCCTGGGTTTCTTTTAAAATGAACATCACAGCCTTAGAATGAAAGTCACCTAACTAACAAAATCGGCATCTTTTTACAATCTGGTTTTAGAGTTTATTTCACTTTTAAAGGTCAGTTTATTGAAAAATCAGAAGTTACTGACATTTTGAGTTAGGTCACTTTCATTCTAAGGGTGCTTGATCAGTGGTTTATTTGCGTGGCCTAAGACCACACTGATAGGGGCTGATTAAACTGTGGACAAACGGTTTTAAGCTATCTTACAGTATAGATGACATTATTTTGTAAGCGACGTTTAGGGGAAATATTCCTCTGTAGTTGTCACAGTTCACAGTATCTCGTCAGTATCACTACACCGAGGTTCCAGTCACTTCCGTCCGACCAAAATTTGATAAGTTGGTGTATGCTCCCTACTAAATCATATTCCGTTGCTTTAAATAGTTCAGCTGGTATATAGTACATCCGCACTAGGAGCCACACTTCATGTAGGTCAATTGGGCGGAAACCTTGACCATAATCATCCAAGTTAAATGAATGCCTAACAACGGAATGTTGGCCGTCTTCGCCGTATAGCAGCCTAGGAAGTTATTCTTTCCAGATCCTCAGCACAGACGGTGTATCTACTACCATATTCCCACTCTCATATCGACAGGCTTCTGTTCTGGCCCTGTAGCTTTGGGAAGATCTTTTCACCTTTAAGTAGAATTTCCCTCCATAGACTCGACTGCCCGCTTCTAGTGCTTTTTCCTTTTCCTCCTGAGAAGACGGCGGGCGTTCCTTTCGTCTTTTTTTTTCCGTAGAGCTCCCGGGCTGCTATTTCAGCACCTATAATTCTATAGTCTGCAGCATTCCCTGGTATTTTATCAAGAAATGTAAAAATCCTATTTCCGTAATGCATTTTTTCGAAGTTTTTTTTTATATAGGAAACAAATACTTGCCCTCTTTATAGAGCAAGTAAAAAGTAGAAAAGTGCGCCAAAATTATATATTCTTTGAAATGAACTCTCTGTTGAGAATTCCAACATTTTCAGTTGATAATCTCGGTTGCAGAATTATTCAAAGACAAAGGAGACGCACTCCATTTCTGCCTCATTTTTGAGAAATATTTACTTTGCCTAGTTCAAGTAATTCTGTTAATTAAAATCCCCACAGACTTACTCAGCAGCTTAATTCATGTTTTATTTAAAATCGCCCTCCTATTTCTTTTTCTATTTGTTTTTTTGTATTACTTTTATAAAATACCTATTTATTTATCCTTGTTAATTTTGGTATATATGCCGGACCTGTTTTCGTTGTTCCAACAAAGAAAACATCTAGATTTACAGTTTAAAGTACCTTGGCAATTAAGCTCCACCTGATTTCGCATAATGGAAAACAATATTTCACTATATTTATTCAACCATTATTATTATATAGCCCCCGGATTATATTTTGCTCTCTTATATTGAAATATTGTTTTATTTTGCTTACAAAGCGAAAGTAATGGAATTTCTTCATTAAAAAAGTTGGTCCTTTAGAAGAATGCAGCACTTGCGAAAAAAAAAACAAAACTAGCGAAAATTTCTTCATTTAGTTTGTTTGTAAATTATTAAAACAATGATAAAATAAACAAACGAAAAAGTTTTTTTTTTTATTTTATTTTAATTATTACGAACAATTTTTGTAATTTGTTTCATTACACTCTGGTGCACGTTTTGTTATAAATGGTTAACATAAGTTTCTCATTTATGGATAGTTTATATTTCTTTTGGATTAGTTTTTTGGAATTTCTATTAACTTGGTCTGAATTTCTTGCTTTGAAACTTAGTAAGTTATAATTTGTTTTATTACTTGTTTAATAGAAGGGTCCTGGTTCAATGATGGAACAAACAAAAGAGGGACTTTGAATTGGGAAAGTCTTAGTGGAGAGTATATATTCCATAATTGGATTACGTTTTCTTATATTAATGGAATTTATTTGAAGAAAGTCATTTCATGTTTTTCTATGTCAATTTGGATTTAATGACGTTGTGCTTTTCATTTAAAATAAAATGCACCACTGGATCGCACGAAATTGCCTTTTTAGATAAAAGCCAATGATGATAATGAACAGCTATACATTGAAGCAGATTGTTAATACATATGTAATTCAATAATTATGACGTATAATTGATACGAGATGTTTACAAGAAAATGTTGAAAAGACAAAAATACTAAAAAACTTAATTCAATTCTTTGGTTTTTTTTTTTGTTTAAAAAAAAATTTGTTTATTTTTTAAATGCAACATTGTTTGAATTATCTATTTTAAATCACTGGATTGACTGATTATATAAAAAACGGTTCAGCCTTTAACCAATAAAATGAATAACCCAAAAAAAGAACATTTTAAACAACAAAATAGTGATAATAATTTATTTCCGTTTTAAGAATTTTTTTTTCGGTAACCAACATTATTATTGAAACTGCTTAAGATATTACAGGTATATGAAGTTCAATCGAAATCGTTAGAGTCGAGAAAATTTGAAAAACCGAAATCTGTTGTAAGTATAGGAATTTATGTATAATTGTAAAGTAAACCGCCGATGAGTCGAGGAACTTTAAATTTGGATTGAATTTGAGTGATGAATTTTCGTAAAAAGGATAGTGGAAAGTATGAGGGATAGCTATCAGAAATAGCGGAAGGTTGATTTCAACGATAAAGGAGGAATTGTCAATTTTTTGTAAAACAGATCACAACAAAAATATAAATATTTAAAAATAGCCAAGTTCTTCTATATATAAAAATCTGTATATGTAACAACTTAGCCGTGAAAAGTAGTGAGATCTAAAAGTACGCCAATGTTCTACCTTTATGAAGGTTTCATATCAAATATTTTAAGAAGGGTAATATTGAAACAACACCAAGTTATAAGAGAAATTTATTATTTAATGGTTACTGACTAAAATTTGGGGGTTAACATTGTCAAGTTTGCAAAACGTTTTGAATTGTGCGTAATAAAAAGAAAACTTGCCATCCTTTGTATGCACCTCAGGGCCTATTGCTTTGCGAAATAACAAGATTCTGTGGTGTCGGGAAGTGCTCCATAATGTGAATGAGTCAGTCAGTGACGGTTTTCGCGATTTTTGACGTCTTATATCTCGGGAACCACTTACGCCAAGGAGTTGAAATTTGGTGTGATGCTTGACGCTTGTGCTTGGCTAGCCTACTTAATATTCCGAATTTGAAATTTCTGACTTTATTGGTATACTGAAATTAGAGGGGGTCAAAAATCGATTGAGTTTGTTCCTGTGAAAAGTGTAATGGGGCAGCTCTATAGAGAGCCATAATATAAAGTCCATCTCAAAATTTTTAAGCAACGGGAAAAAATGTTGTTTTTCTCAATTAATACATTACTTTTGATAAGACATGGAAGAACTTTTTTTGATAAGTCACCTATGCTAACTTAACCACGCTGTCAAAGTTGATCAAATTGGTGCGAGAAAGTAAATAAAAAAAAAGAAGATTTTTGAGGAATTTTTTTGTTTAATTTTTTTTTTTCTTATAAAGAGTAGTGATAAAAATGTCAAGTAATATTTTTGATATTGATGAAGGTGTGTAGTTTTTATTTTAAGAAGACAAATTTGAAAAAAACTTGTTTCAGTATATAATGGCAAGGTTACAAAAGGTCAACAAGGTCTGTGAGTGTTGCCAGATGAACAAATATTTGGTGAATATAAATCAAAAAAGAAAAGTGCTTGAAAAATGCCGACAATATTTTTTATGAAAGTTTCAAAAGAACACTCAATTCCTAGTGAAAATAATTAATATCACAAAACGACTTATCTTGCCCCACTGTGCACCGTGCCCTTTGATAAGTATAGCAATATAGGTTTTATTAGCTTTTACATTTTGCATTTTATCCTTGGTTCTAACAAAAGGAATTGAAAATTATCGTTCGACTTGTTACTATCGTGAATTGGCAATTTTGTGGAATCGTGATCCGTTTTACAAATTTTTTGTACTTGTACGATTCATCTTCTATAAGTGTTATTCCCTAAATTCTTTGTCTTTCTTTGTGCTAAAAGATCCTGGGTTTTAGTCCTACTTAATTGTTCCCAAGCAAGTAATTTTCATAAGAAATAAACAATATTCAATTCCTCTATTCGGAAATACAAATATAATTTTTTTTTTGTAAAATCGTTGACCCATCTGTCGCGCGGCGGAGGTTTGTAATTTCTTTTTTCAAAACAAAAATTACTGGCGCCCTTTTATTCTTTTTCAGATACGTCCCTGTGCAAATATACCTACTCGCAAAATTATTGTTTCATTTATTAATGTCGTCAATAAATTTTGTACCTCTATAAATAAATGTGTTAAAAAGTGAACCCACCCTTTGCTGAGTCTAGCCGTTGTGGCAGCACTTTTTGTCAATTTTAATTTGCTCGATTCGCCTTGACTTTGACAGCCCATGTTCGCCATTTGTCATAAATGTTTATAATTCTCTCACGCCAGTCGTGTCTTGTGTTTTTTCTTATATAAATTTTAATTCCAAACAAAAAGTTCCTCCTCGCGATTAAAATTGCACCAGTAGCTCCTTACATCATTATTCGAAGTACCAACTATGCCAACACTTCAAATCAACATCCAATCAACATATACCAGCCACCCACCGGCCAACACACATGCTTATCAAAACGTTTGTATGTCACATAATTCGAAGAAGTCGACTTCATCGCTCAAAATAGTTATATTTAAATTTCGTCGTCTTATAGTTCACACCATGTCGTTCCAGGAAATATAACAAGAGGACGTAAGAAATTTCAACAGTTCGAAGCTTATCGACTCCTGATTTTCTTGTTATCGAATTTGAAGATCAAATAATAAGTTTCCGGCTGTAAACGACTACAATATTTTCAGATTCTTTTTCTGAATGCATCTGTGTACCAGTAAAGTTAAACATTTTTGGTTGCCGATATTGTTGCTCGCTTTAGTGATTTTTGTTTTGGGTTTGAATCAGATTCCCAGCAATACTCGCTCTTGCTTTCCTTACTTCTTTCTTAAACAAGATTTAGATTTAGAGGGTGGAATAGGCTAAGATTATAATTATACTTGTCAACTTTAATAGTCGATTTGACGATAGCTGCATCTGTACTATACTACTATCTATAGGGAACGAACAACCCGAGCAACCGCTTTTGCTTTAATCTTACGCAATACGGAAAATTTCAACTGTTTTTCCCCAGTTTACTTCCAAGTGGATCTCGTGAGCTGAGTTTACTCCTTTATAGCTACATAAATAGTAAGTTTTTAATACAATTGTAAGATTTAAAACCCCTAACTTTGTTCAAATAAAGATCTGTAAATAAATCTGGTACAATGATTTGACTTCTTTTTTTTTCTTCTTAACCTGAGTTTTTCTTTCTTTCGTCGGAATTTCCTTGGGCTAAGATAAGCTTACGAGTATATCAGATTGCAAAGCACCAAGCACATTCAAACATTCAGCAAATTATATAAAATTTACATTATGATCAGTTTAAGTTAAATTCAAAAAGAGGATGTACCACACAAATAATTCATTTTCTATGTACTTGTCCTGCTCTATCACAGAGCACAGAGTTATGTAACAGAAGAGAATGTGAAGATGTTTACCACTTCATTGCTGTTTGCCCTATATTACAAGAAATACGACGCTTGTATTTCCAAGAGAGTTTTATTCCGCTCAACAGCTTGTGTGAAATATTAAATGGCGGCCGTGGGTGGTCTAATTTATATAAATTTTGCAAACACGCTTTAAATTATCGGAATAGTTTTTGAAATTTTGTATTCTCTAATTATTTTTTCAAATTGTTTCTTTTTTATGTGGCAAATCATTAAAATTGCAAAAATCTCAGGGTTATCGCTCTCCCATTATTATTTATCTAAAATTTATATTTTTATGCTTTAAATCATTTAAATTCTTTAACTTTTATGTTACAAATCATCAAAATTGTGAAAACTTAAAACCACACCGATTAATTCTTAACTAAAATTATAAATTTAGTACTACTTTTCGTTTTATTCTTGCTATTTCTGATTAAAAAATTATTGTTTCATATCAACTTATGCAAATCATCTTGTTAAATTATTGTTAATTATATTATTCTTTTTTTTCTACTTTTCTATTAACTCATTCATGAAATGTCATATCCGGCAGACGGCAGATTGCCATGTCCGTATTTCTTAAGTCTATAAGCATTCTCACATGCTTCATAAGAATCTCAAACTGGTTTAATGAGTAGGGAAAAGCTTTCCTAGATCCATGTGGTATCACAATGGGCCATCAATTGGTCTAAGTGTGTCGGTCTCTTCGCCGCCAACCACTTCTACCTATAACCTAACCTAACTCAAATAATTGCTGTCAATTGCTTAAATAAATTCCATTTCGAATTAAACTGCATTTCAAGTAGATTATTAACTTTATTCATGAATTTTTATCGTAGTTTAAATCTGCATAATGTGTGATGCTATTTTAATCAACACAAAAAATATCAAGTATTTTTTTTCAAATATCCTGTTATTATAAGATATTTTAAACGGTTTTCGCAGTCGCTTAAGGCTAAACTTTTTTTACCGTAAGCTAAACATTATATTAATCTAAATACAACATTCTTTTTAATGGCATACATTTAACATTTATTTAAACAAAAAAAAATCTCTCTGCCAAAAGTATATACTCGAGTTTTTAAATGCCACACTAAAAAATTCACTCATCGTTCTGTCATCATTTGGTTTTTATTTCTAACATTTTCATCGTTGTCGTCCTCGCCCGCACCGCGGCTTGTCAAATGTATGCAATTATTCTGACATATACATGTCATCATGATGCTATATCCGTAGGATAAGAGCCAAGTACCTATACAACCATTTGCATTTTTATGTTCAACTTATAGCTTGTTTTATGTTTAAAGAGGAGGTTGTACTTTTCAAACTACCTGCAACTCGGTCGGTAGTTATGAGTGTGACACTAAAAAGTTATTTCTTATGTACCATTTGGTAGACAAAATTTGTTATAAAAAGCTATAATCCTTCGGTAGTAGGTAGACAAAAAAAAAATTAGGAATAAATTTTATTTTATCCACTTTCCGGATTGCTGGTATCCTCTGGAATAAAATGGATGAGCATATAAAGTATGTGTATGAGTGCTAAGGAGACTGTTATTAGAAGTCAAGTTGAACGTTAATGTTGTCATAACAGTTTTATGGACAGATTTGTTTTTTTTTTTTTAAGATACATTGCAAAACTCCATGCTTTAAAACTGTAAGACCTTATGGGCACAAAAACATTTTTTATTTAATTGCTTTTGTTATAATTTGCGTTATTTTTAAGAGTTTACAAAATATTTTGATCGTACTGTTACAAAAACCCTGAAGCCTAAGGTCGCAAACACAATAAAGAAGACAAACCAATGTAATAAAACTTTATTTTGGGCTGCAATGGAGAAAAATAAATAGAAAACAAAAATCTTAAGTTTTTAAGTAACTTTTCTTTTTCCGAAGGGTAATTTTTTGTAAAGGAGAAGTACATATTTGTATTTCTTCTACCCGAAAATACCCCAAATAATAAAACCCCTGACCGACACCACTGCAGATTGGAATCGTTCATTTGGTAAGCACGACACCCAAGCTTCTGCTGTCCAATATAACTGTCGAAAAAAGTACGGAATGAATTGTTCAATTTAAACATTTAGCACAAAAAATTCCAAGTTTTACCGGTAATTAAGGGTGATTCAGTAATTCAAAAGAAGTTTTAAAATGTAGACTCAAGAAAATAGGAATATGTAATTAGTATCTAGTCTACAAATCATTGAAACAATATGACATAGAAACACTAGTTTATTTTTATTGATACTAAACCGAAAGACTGAATTTAAATGTTGTGATATTTTCTTACTCATTACAACTCAAGGACGTTCAATCTGTTTTTAATCCTTTGAAAATCTCCCTTTTTTATTGTTATCTTTGTCTGGTAAATTTTCATCTAATAACTACCACTTTAACATTTTAATTGCAATTAGGTTCATGCAATTAAATTTCTAAAGCTGACAAGAGATGATTATATTTAAACATAAAACTAATAAGGTCCTTTTTTATACATACATAAATATAATGTACTTAGACCTAAATATATATATATAATATTTTGAGATAACCTCTTTATAATAATGTGTGTCCTTACTATTTTGTTTTCCAATTATTATCTTATTTTGTTAGAATCCCAAAAAGTTCCTGTAACTTAATCCATTTAACATTATGAACTCAAACCGATGGTATATTGTCTACTATAATGTGAATATCAGTGTTGAACCGGAGTAGGATACATGGTGTTTAATTTTCTCTCGTTAAGCCCTTTTTACATGACCCAAAACTAAACAAAAAATATATCTACTTAATACAAACAAAATGGAATACCTTTTTCTCTCAATTGAATTTTGCCGAAGGTATAAGGTTCTTCTTCTTAAAATGTAGTTAGGTATTTATGTATTTTTAGTTGTCTATGAATTTTGTATGATGTCTAGTTAGATACCTAACTAATGAAAATAATTATTTATATTCGAACCAATTGGACTTGTTCTAAAGGGAAAGTATTGGTTTAGAGTGAAAAAAAATTCTGCGTTTTAAGTTTTTGTCTAAAAATTCGCCTTGCGGATATCCAGTATATAGGATTTTGAAGTATTTTGATAAAATTGCCATATATTTTAAATTACTCACATTATCAATTAAATGGCTTCACCGATTTTGTTTTAATTTTGTAATCGAGTGCTGAATATTTTTTTTAAAGCAATTTTTATAGGTTTTTTTTTTATAAATATTTCTATATTTTAGAAAAAAAATTTGTAGAATAATAGCTTAAAGCAAATTTTTATCATGAACGGAAAATTAATATTTCTGTTGTGTACAAATTTGTTTAGGAAATGATTTTGAATGTTTCCAGACTAATGTCGAATTCCTTTCAACCATCAAATCGATTTTTTTTCTAAACAGAATCGATTTTTTTCTTTCGTTAAAAGGAATTTGAAAAGAATAGATTTTGTTTTGTGATTATCAGGGCCGGGTTAATATTTGTAGAGACCCCAAAGCAATGGAAGCCTCCGGGCCCCCCACCTATCTAAAAAAATTGATTTTTCTAAATTGAAAAATTTATGAAAAAAATTGTCAATTTAAAATTTATGTTTTAAGAAAAAAACCAATGGGAACATTTCCAGTTTTGAATCATTTATTTTTGTATGTTTTTTTATTTTTAGTCCGGTCCGAACACCTATATAGCTATTAATGTTTTATTTAATTTATTTATTTTCTTAGTCATTGACCTTATTTTCTTTTTATTCTTCTTTTCATTATTTTTTTATTTGTAATTTCATCGTTTCTTAAAGAAAATGTTATTTTTAATTCGACAATTGCGATTTTAAATTAAAAAATTGTTGTTATCAACTTGGTGGCCACTCTCCCGACTTTGACGGTGTCCAAGTTCTCCAAAGAGAAACCCACACTTCCAAGCGGTACACTTTAGAGACACTTCATATTCTAAATAACAAGAACAACATGAATCGAAAACAGGACACACAGAATATTTCAGCGGTATACTGCTCCCTCGTTTCAAATTAAATAATGCGTAATCTACCTCTCTCTCTTCAGTTATTGACTCAACTTCTTCATCGGAAGTCTCATTGTTTTGTTTTCATAAATTGTATTTTATAAATTATTTAAGTTTACTATGTAAAATTTAAACTACGTTTATAACTCTTAAAGTGTAAGTTTTACTTTTCACTGTATATTGTTGTTGCATAACATTGTGATTAACTATATTTTTATTTTATATGTAATAAAGTTCACCCTGAAGAAGACAGCAACCCCTGTCGAAACGTCGGGAAAAGTAAATGTAACAAATCTTGTTTCATTGCTAAAATTATTGTGACCAAAACAGCCGAAGGAAAACATATTTTCCAATCAACATAATACAAATCAAATTGGTCAATAAATCTACATCTTGTTATCAACTTGGCAATCGTGGTTTTCACTGATAAAATAAAGGTATACAACCAATTGCAGGAGATTTTTTTTTGACATTTTTCTTTTAATGTTTTTTAAAATCTTTTGTTCATTTTGCATGAGAAAACAAAATCGGAAGAGATTTTTTTTAAAGTCGCTTAGGTGAAGGCCCACAGAACACTTAGGCCCAGTTTTTCAGAGAGAGATCATCCTAGCTTCGGGGTTTTAACTTGAGTTATAACTTGAAACATGTTTTCAACAAAGGACAATGGGCAAATTTAATTTGGCCCAGCTCCAATAAGAACATCCTTTATAGCATATATAGGTACGTATTCATACATTATTTATCAGTTAACCGTTTGCTTAAATTCGCTGTGTGGCGGAAGTTATTTAATTTTTAGTAAAATGAGTTTCAGGTTTCCAAATCTCTGTTTTCATTAATTTCCTTTAATATTTTGTGGTTTCTTTATGATTACTTATGTAAACTAATAAATAAGACATTAATTAGTACATTATCAGTTAAGTTTTAGTCGAAATATATAATGTCAGTGTAATATTAATTTACTTAATTATACGAAAAAATTGATTTTTTTTACACATTAACGCCTCCTCCTTATGCTTATTATTATCTGACCCAGCTTATGTGGTAGGTTTTAGTGATAAAACAAAAATATTATGTGAAAGAAAACTTCATTTATTTATTAAAAAGATCTATCGATTACAAGAAAAATTAATACTCTATCTTTTTTCGTTTAGAAAATAGAATCTAGACCTTTTTCATTGTTTACCCTAATTTACCCTACGGAATTTCCCATTTAAAAAAAATCACGTATTTTGAAATTTTTAAATAAAGTTTTCTTTCACATGATATTTTTCTTTTATCACTAAAACCTACCGTATAAGCTGAGTCAGATAATAATAAACATAAAGAGGAGGCGTTAATGTGTAAAAAAACAATTTTTTCGTATTATTTAATTAATTAATATTACACTGACATTACATATTTTGACAAAAATTTAAATGATAATGTACTGATAAATATTTTATTTGTTAGTTTACATAAGTAAACACAAAGAAACCACAAAATATTAAAGAAAAATTAGTGAAAACAGAGATTTGGAAACCTGAAACTCATTTCACTAAAAATTAAATAACTTCCGTCACACAGCGAATTTAGGCAAACGGTTAACTGATAAATAATGTATGAATACGTACCTATATATCGTCACCTGAATGCAAGAACCAGCTAACTCAATTTTCGAATTTTTGAGAAAGTCGCAAAAAACTTTTTGGCCTCTTTTTTAGATTCCATTTTTTGCATGATAGTATACTGATAAAATAATAACACCATATTTTGTCTGCGCTACTGGTTGTAGTAAAGGTTAAAATTTTCGATGCTAATCGATTCAAAGTAGCAAAAACTCAAACATCTCAAAAATTTAAAAAATCGAGTTAGCTGGTTCTTGCATTCAGGTGACGATATGATATAAAGGTCGTTCTTATTGGAGCTAGGCCAGCGCTCCATACATTTTTGCCCATTGTCCTTTGATAAATTAACTCTTAATAGGTACCACACTATAAAAAAAACAATTTTTTTAGTGGCGCCATTTCGATGTCGATAGTGAAATCTCGATTTTCTCGCACTTCGATCTAGATTAATATTTTACAGCTGAAAGTTAAAGTCAATTCTACACTGAAACACTGTTGAGTCGGGTTCAATTTATTGGCAGAACCTGATAACTAGTTGTTTTCGATTAAATTAAATTATATTATAAAATTTTAAATTTGTCCTCCTAAAACAACAAGAAATTAAATTTATGTACATTTAAGAAACGCAAATCTGGCTTGTGTGTTTGTGAATTGGTATAAAATTTTTCTTAAATTTTGCTTAATATGCAACATTTTTTTTTTACAGAAAAAAATTGAATTTGTTTAGAAAAAAAATGTGAACAAAAATTTAATATCGATATTTTTTTTTTGATTTTGAAATAAATCAGGGGTGGAATCGGCTAAGATGATATGTAATTGTCACATCAACCATATAGTCACATAAGTGTTATTCAGTTTTCCGTCATGGGTAAGGTAATTCAACTCAATTCAATTCATGGTTGCCATAGTGGATGCTTCAAATGTTTGTAATGAGCTATCGAAATTGTAAAACTAAAATGGCGTCTTTGTGATATAATTCATTTATTTTCTTCATTTGCCGGAATTAATATACTTTTTTGATCACAAGGATGTTTATTTTTGTTTGTATGAATAGAACTCAAAAAAAGTTGTACAATTTTTGTAGACTGCAGCAGATACGTCAAATTTGTTGGAAAATGACAATCCCTCAGGTGGCGCACGCAAATGGAAGGGGACCTCAACCAAATTGGCGTGCGAAACTGGTGACAGTTAGCTATGAGACCGAGCTGGCTGGAAGAAGCTTATTGGTTGAGGTCCTGGTCCATTCCGGACTGTAGCGCAACCTTAAGTATAATGTAAGTCAAGCATTTATCGTCGTCACTTTGCGTCTTTTTTTTCAATTATTCGAACTTATGACACGACCACGACGTGACTACGGGAAATATTATTTCGTTGTTTTAAATTCATCATGAAGACAGAACAACTGCAAAGAAAACTCGTCACGTTCTACGTCTCGTTGTCTTGTGAATCAGGCATTTCAAAAGGAATTTTTGCCGACAAAATATTATTCTATGGAGTGATGTTCGACAAAATTCAGCACTCAACAACTTATCGTTCTAGTATAGCTTCTGCTATGAAGCACTCTCTCACAATATACTTTAGGACACTTAAAGCACAGAAGCTATTCTCCTTGTGCCAAGTGAGGGATTACGTCGGACCATATCCAAAATTGTTTCATTTAAGTGTGTTGATCCAGGAGATAACCTTTCTCTCCTTCAATGTTATAGCACACTGTCATCAGGAAGATGTTACTTTATTCTTGAAAAAAATTGAATAATGAGGATATCTCATGCTCCTATTGGTATATTTTCCATCATAGAGTCACTGCCCTTCACGGCTTTGATTATCAGCTAAGTCGTAGCAGTACCTAGTGCATGCCAAATATGAAATATATTTTGGTACCTTTGTAGATTTAAGACTTTTTTTTATATATATATTTTGGTACCATATCAAATCTTCCAAAATAAAAATAGGTCGCACTAGATATTCGTCACGAAATCAATGTAAGATAAACTGAACTTAGCAAAAATTGCGTATATTGACAAGGCCCTCACTAGTCAACTGAAGAGTCCAAGTGAGATCGCCGGCACGAAATGCCAATTTTTGTCCGTTAAAAGCTATTTTGAATCCAAAAAAAAAAATCATTTCGCTCAGAAATTAATAAAATGTTTAATCACCCAAAAAAAGAGGTGATTTGTAAATATTTTTAACGGGCGATTTGTCTGACTCATATTCCCCAAGCTTCCACTTAAGTCCTCGCTTTTCTTCAGAATTAGTCAATTATTTGCTTTGGAATAATTATTTCTATGATTCCTAAATGAAAATACAGGGTCCTCATTGCTTAGTAATAATCCTCGTTCTTCTTCAGAACAATGCTTTCCTCTTACCTACGAATAATCAAATATAAAAATGACTGAAGTTGTTTTAAGGTTTTTTATCTGAAAGCATATACCTATTGATTCAATTTAAAGACGCACTGATATGAAAAACTTCCTACAATAAAACGGCATTGAAACGGATTATATTGGCGGATTTAAATTTAATGTGTTCAAAATGTGAAATATGTGATAAGTGTCACCTTATTTCATTTGTAAAGCAATACCTCATAAGACGTGAAAGCTTATGCAGAACAAGGACTAGGTAGGACTTAGTGGCTTACAAGTCTTAATTATCCTGTGTGGGCATTGTATAAGTAGGAAAACCTTACACTCTCAATTATTATAAACCATTTGATTGTTTTGAGACAAAAATAAACAAGTAGATGTTTGCGACCAAGTAAAGCATCCTATCCGTTTTCCTTTAAGACATTTTAAAGACTTCCAAAATGTTCTTGAATTCAATTTTATATGTGAGTGTGAGTACGGATCAAGGACAATCAAATAAACAGGACTTTACACTTTTTTGTTTTATCCCTCGAATTTAGCTCTCTCTCTCTCACTCTAAATAACGACGAAAAAATGAAGAAGTAAAAATCTAGATTAAGTTTTTAAGAAAATGCCTTATTCACCCCAAAAAGCTAATTAAGAGAGGAAAAATAACTTGAATGAAATAAAACCTCTTGAAGGCAAAAAACACAAAACAAAACCAAAAAAAAAGAAGCAATAATGATGTTTTGACGATTAAACGTATTTTGGTCATTAGATAATGTTTGAAATCCTTAGAGGGCACATACATTTTGTCTTTAAGGGATTTTATTTTAACAGCCAAAAGAGAAAATAGAAAATGACTTGGCGCTATAAGTAAAATCCTCCAGCTGTAGGATTAAAAATTTATTTATGTATTTGCAGTAGAGGGAATTTTTCATGAAATGAGATACTCTTGGAGGACTTGTCACTTCTTCGCAAGTTACAGTTGGTACCTCTGAAATTTTGTTTTTTTTTTTTTTAGGTAGAATTTTGGCTAATGAGGGGGCATTCGACTCCCAGTCTTCTAACGTTACAATCCTACGCACGAGCTACTCTAATTAAATTAGTTAATTCACTTTACTCAATCAAAAATGTTATTTAACTAATCTAAGAAAATTCTTCTTTGGTTAATCTGTCTTTGATGTTTTGTGGTATTCAGGCAAAGAAACAAATCACTCAGTTTAATCTGAACTTTTAAGACATCAGTCCGACACAACCATCACCCTCTTGTACTTGTCTTACATGTTATTTACTTACATTATATTATTTTCTTTTAAAATTTCAGAAAAAGGTCATAAACATATGGATAACATTATGCCATATTTCATTTTCAAGTCACGTTAGCTCGTATTATTTATGAGAAAAACAATGACTTCTCTTACTTCCATGTATTTTTACTATAAAATGCAGACTGTGTCGAAGAGAGAGAAAGAGAGATGCTTCTTAATTTTATGGAATAAGTCACGTTCTCCAATCTTCAAATGGTTTTATTGAATCAAAGATACTATATCATTGCATTGTTGTTTTTCAATTTCATGTGGGAGTAATAAATATCGATAAAAGGGTATAGCGCAGTCAAAAGGATAAACAATAAACATACATATATATTTTCTGTTGGATGTATGTATCTAAGGGAATACAAAAGAAGACAAAGGCCAATGCCTCGAACGTATAAATCACTTCTAAAGCTATAGCATATAAGTGACATCAAAAATGACTTTCTATAATCTGACAAGTCAGCAACTGGTTGTTTTTGAAACTTGTATAAATGTATACCTATATATGTTATCTTATACTGGTTAATAATACTTTCTTTCTTAGTTTGTTTGTTAAAAAACAACTTATAAGCTTTTCAGCTTAAGGCTTTTGTGTCCACTTAGTATACAAAATAGATATAACAACTTATAGCAAAGATATCATTTTCAATTGCTTCCTTGCTATCCATGTCCAGTTCATATAGTGATTACGTTGTCATATCCAATTTCCAAAACACTGAAGTGGCCATCCTTCTCATTAGCTCATATTTGCCAAAGGGCATTATGTTCATTACTGAGTAAGGAATAAAGATGGTCAATCATATACCATGTTCTTGTAAAGAATTTCTCTAACCATACTCCATCATAGTACTTTCCTTGGGCTGTATTTTCAAAGTTTATACTTGAATAAGGTTTTCCTGCTGGCTCCGACCAATGCAGCAACATTGACTTATAGTAACAATGATTCGTTCTTGGCTACGTGCGTCAAACAGCTCTTTTCGGGATTTCGTTGTGGTTGGCAGAACTTCTGCTGACTTATTGAAAGCTTTTTGACTGGATTGCTTAAAATTATGAGAAACGTGGTAAGCTTAAGTTTTGGTCTCTTGTTATTTAAACGAATCAAGACTGTTAAGACGTAAAATTTTATCACTGCATAAGCTCAGAGTTGTGGCAAAAATTTAATGTGGCAACAATCTTGTGTGGCTCAATTGCTTTGAAATCTTTTGTTCTCCACAGAACAAAGAGTATCAAAACTGTAGAAAATTCTTGGTTTGTCTCAACCTCTAAGGAAGTTATAAGGGTAAGAGAATCGTGTTTCCGGTTGTAGGCATATAAAACCAACCTTACACAGGAAAACCGTCTTATGTTTAAACGAGCCAGAAATGCCTGCAACGTTTTGATTCAAAGAACCAAATTTTAAACGTGATTAAACAAATTAGACAAAAAATACTGCAGTGTCCTAAAGACAGTTAAAATTTTTGTTCATTCGTACAAAATATTAAAAATTCAACATCATCGTCAGTTTCCATTGCTCATCTTCAATCATGATAACCCTGTTGTTAGTTCTATAGACAAGTCTAATGTTTTTGTAGAACAATTCGCAGCATTGAGGATATTTTCCAACCCGATAGAAAACAGCGTTTGTCTAACAAAATCATAAAAAAGGTGAATCTTGTTCACTCTTCAATAACCGAGCAATTGGACTTACCCTCTTTTTTTCCATGGTCATGGAAACGGTGATCAATCATCAGCTTAAGAAACATCTTGAAGAACAAAAGCTTCTGACCGGCAGTATACGGCTTTCGTAGCAACAAATCTACTGTTAATTTGATGGCATATTATATACCGAAAAGTGGCACCAATCTTTACAACGGTTTGGGAAAGTAAGATTATTGAGCTTGATATTTCTAAAGAATTTGGCATCTATAGCTTTCTTATCGAAAATGGGTGGTTTTGGTATCGATGACTCATTTCTACCTTGGATTTTAAGTTACATTTATGACCGCTCAATTCGTGTTGTTTCGGATGAGTTTCTGATTTAAGTCTGAAGTTCATTAAATAAATGCTGGTGTGCCCCAAGGCTCTGTTTTGTCACCTACTCTGTTTCTTATTTTCATAAATGATCTTTTATCTGGAACTTCTAAGCAACTCAACTGTTTTGCTGATGACAGTACTCTCGGCTCTTCCTATTCTTTTCCAGATTCGAAATCCTGTTCTTCGGATGTGGAACTGCAACGGCAGCGTATGATAATTGATAAGCTCTTCAAATTCCGATCCAAACAGCATCGTTAAATGCATGTATTGATAGTCGCGTGGAATTTAATGCTTTTAAAACCCAAAGCTGTTTACAGTCATTAAAGCACAATATACCCCCTTTATAATTATACATAAATGTTAGATACTTACATTAGATTTTTTAGATTAATATAAAGGGTGATTTTTTAGCTGGTTTGGTTTTGGCAATACTGGTTTTGACAGCTGACGTGTGTTCAGTACCTTGTGTCACTGTCAAACAGCTTCAGTTTGGTTCGCAATTTAACCATGGATCGTCTTACAAATGAACAACGCTTGCAAATTATTGAATTTTACTATCAAAATTCGTGCTCGGTTCGAAATGTTTTTTATCGAAAAATTGTGTTCAGCGATGAGGCTCATTTTTGGTTGAATGGGTACGTAAATAAGCACAATTGCCGCATTTGGAGTGAAGATCAGCCAGAAGCATTGCAACAGCTACCAATGCATCCCGAAAAAGCCACTGTTTGGTGCGGTTTATGGGCCGGCGGCATTATTGGGCCATATTTCTTCAAAGATGATGCGAATCGCAGCGTTACTGTCAATGGTGAACGCTACCGAGCGATGATAACAAACTTTTTTTTGCCCGAAATGGAAGTTCTTGACTTGCATGATATGTGGTTTCAACAAGACGGTGCCACATGCCACACAGCACGCGAAACAATGGCGCAATTGCGAGGCGAGTTTGGTGAACAGTTAATTTCACGTTTCGGGCCGGTCAATTGGCCGCCTAGATCGTGCGATTTGACACCATTAGACTATTTTTTGTGGGGGTATGTCAAGGCTAATGTCTATAGGGACAAGCCCGCTTCGATTGACGCACTGGAAGCCAACATCCATGCATTCATTCGTGAGATACCGGCCGATATGTGTGAAAGAGTATGCCAAAATTGGACTCAGCGGATGGGCTACCTGAGACGCAGCCGCGGTCAACATTTGCATGAAATTATCTTTAAACATTAAATTGCAAGGTTCAAACTATCGATTCAAATAAATATTTCATTCATTTTTTCGAATTTTTTGTGTTTTTTTTTTAAAAAAAGTTTTAAACCTCTTAAAAAATCACCCGTTATTTATAATTTATTTTTTTCATTTCAACTTAAATTTATTATAACAATATTTGAACGGTTTAAAGAATAGTAAGAATGAACAAAATTTAGCTATCGTTCTGTAATTTTAGGAACATTAGTGATGAAGGAAACCGAAAAGCTTTCGATTCTAGATAACCACCTTCCACCTTCTTTGCAAATATCACATATTAGATATTGATAAAAATGAAGCAAATTGCAGGTTTTCTAAGACGATGCAAGAACTTCTTTTCCATTTATAATCTGGCAACAATGTACGCCCAAAGCTGGATCAATTTCTGAAACATTTGTTTCATTAGAACATCGTCTTAATGTCTCTTGCCTTTCAATGTTTTATCCTTATACACTTTAACGGTAATACCCGTTCCGCCAAAAATATTCATCAGTATAGCCTTAAACCAAATTTCGGATGTACAGTTAAGTATAAAGATTCTTTCTTTAGTCGCACAACACGATTGTGGAATTCCTTACCCAACTCTGTTTTTCCTTCCCATTTCAATATCCAAACATTTAAAAGAAATGTACATCGTCCTAACTTCGCTTCCTAAACGCTCTCACTGTGTTAAGAAAATAACATTTTAAGGGTTAACCCCACTTAGGTATATATAGCTCCTGGCGTAGTGCTCAGTGCGTGGAACTTTTACACCGAAGAGCTTGGGTTCGATTCCCAGCCTATGCTATCTAAAAACCGAAATGTTTTTCACGGGTTACTGCCTTTTGCGAGGAATTGACAAATCCACTAAGAGTATCTCTTGTTGTGAAAAAGTGCTTCTCACTTTAACCATTTGGATTCGGCAGAAAATTGTAGGTCCTCTCCATTCCTTCCAATAACAGACCCACAGGAATGGTTGAGAGTTGTAAGTCACATAGAACCTGGTTCTACATTAGCTGTTTCGCCACCCAATTTATTTATTTATATATAAAAAAAATAAGTTGGTGGTGAATTGAATTTGAGAAGTTATAAAATCTTCTGTCCGATTTGTTGAATCAGTTTATTAAATTCATCCACCATCCTTCTCATGAACTCTTCTAAGACTTTTGCTGATTCATTCAAGTAATTCATTTCCGATAGAGTATTGTAGTGTTGTTGCTTTTTCTTCTTTCTAGCAGTTACGGGTATAAGCTATGAACGTCAAGCTTTTAAGAACGAACGAGGCTAGTATCCCCTTGCTGCTACAAAATAAAATAAATAAAATTACAGTTATTGTGGCTTTCCTGGTATCTACATAACTACAAAGCCCGACCAACAATTCATAACATTAATCCATAAATAAAAGTACATATACGATTATCTGCCTATAACTAAAAGCCATTTATTTAATTGTTTTATAATAATTTGATATCAAGAACTTTATTGCATATGATGTCAGATTACATTAAAAAAAAAACTAATACTAAATAAAAAAATTCTTCAACATTAACCGGGCTTAAAAAAAAACTCAAAAAAACTTAACACATCTTCAGTTCATCATCCAGAGTTTATGTGGTTCCAACATTAATTTCCTTTTACTCAAAGTTCTCATTTACAAATTGCATTAATTTATCTTACAGCGCTTTTATCTGCTACCACTTGTAGTAAATTCCCTGAAGGAGTTTGTGCGAGTATTTTAATTGCATTAAAAGAATTCCAAGAACCAGCTACATATATAAAAATTATGCGGTGCATAGAGTGCAGAGCTGCGAAACAAATTTGCCTTCTTAATTTTCCTTCTAAAAGTATTTTGAACTATTATCACTTTTTTTCTTGGAAGTGAAAATTGCTGTGTTTTTTTTATGGATAATTAGTTTTCGATAGTTCTTGTTTCTTGTTCGATTTTCAACTTGCTTGAGTTATTCGTTAAATAAAAAGCTGTGATGGTTTAGATGAGATCTGGTTTTTTGTTTGGTTAAGTTGTTCAGTTTATGTGTTGAACAAAATTTTCCATTTTATTCGGTACAAATTTTAATTGAAATTTGAGAATTAATTAAAAGGGATTTTTCAAGAAATATGTTGACTTATTTACATATCTTATTTTGTTTTAATAGAAGTTTTACAACAATTTTCTTGATAGTGGAACTATTTTTGGATAAAAAGTATTAGCAATTAGTTTGACCGAAATTTTTCATAATTGATTTGATTGTTTTATCTTATTTAAAAAAAAATATATCTACATGACATTACATACTAAGGCCCAGTTTCACAGTCGATTAAGTGACACTTAAGTGCCAAATATGGAAAACTAATGCACAATTTCACAGTGTACACTCATTGGAATAAGTGACTCTTAAGTCTCCCATATTGGCCCATAAGTCCACTTACTCAGACAGTAAAACTGTGGCTAAAAATCCAAAATGGTAAAATTAAGTGCCTCTTATTTTGTTAAGAGTGCACTGTGAAACTGGCCCTTAGCCCAGATCATAAAATACAAAAATCAATTGGGATTTAATCCGCGCATTTAGTGGCAAGCTTACCCAACCCATTCATTGGAAATGGTGAACCAAACTGGAAAAAAGTAGCCCATTTCAGATTGAGAGTTGATTTTGATAACCCATCGTTCGTAGTTTTTCCAAAGACGTTAACGTGATCTTCCACAATAATGATCGGGAATAATGATTTCGCGTATGTTAATGAGTCGTCAGCATAGAAAAAATTCATTGCTTTGTTCGGTTGAGGTTGGTCGGACGTGTTTGTGTTGTAGAGATACGGTCCAAGCTTTGATTCTTGAGCAACTTCTGTTCTGATGGTTTTGGTTGTCGAATGACTGTTTTCAATCTGGACTTTTCGTCCCTGGAATTGAGAAAACTAAAAATAATTTTAATTAGTGAAGCTGAAATATTAAAAAAGGTTTGTTTGTATATTATCAATTGCTTTCTCTATATCGAGGAAGCATCCAAGAGCAACCTGGTGGTTGTTGAGAATGCTAGCAATACCGTTTTGAAACCAAATTGGTTAGGAGAATAGTTCTCTCGATATCCAAACTGAATATTGGGGATGATGTTGTTGGTGTTCCAAAACGTCTTGATCTTCCGATGAATAAGTCCTTCTAGAATTTTGTTGATGTTGTTAGCAGGGAGATTGGGAGATATTCTTGGAATCTCTTCGGAAAATAGCAATTGTTGATGCAGTTGTTCAGCAGTACCTATAGCAAGGAATAGCATCATGACTTGGGGAAACTTCTTTAAGATGTAATTGGAAATCATAGGCGTGCTCTGAACTAAAAAAGAAAAACGCCTCATGTCTGGTCCGGAAAATTTCTTAGGTCGTCTACTACGGATTAGCTCCAGCTACTTCCTCGGGGTTTGTGAGACATCCAGTCGGCTTGGGATCACTGGCTAGGTTATAATCGTTGAAAATAATAATTTCAGTGTTTGTTTGCTACAGCTGCTGTATTATTGATTCGACTTCCTCGAAGAATGCAGTTGTCGTGGGGTGGATTTGGCACAAAATTTCTTTTGAAATATTCCGCAAATGCTTCTGCATATACATATCGTGAGGAATTATAAATTCCCCTTGCCTGGTGTAATTTTTTTCTGGTATTTGTTGTATTTTCCTAATAATAATTTTTTTTTTCAGTCTTTTTGGGAACTGGTTGTTGTAGTGATATTGAAAAGAATTCCTTAACATTACGAGTGTATAGTGTATACTGCAGTTCGCTCTTCCTGCTTTGGTTGTTGTTACTGGCTGCATTTTTGGGTTCTTCGCAATCGCTTTCGCTGTCGATGTTGATAGAATTTTACAATCCCTTCTGTTTGATACTGGTATCTTTGCCTTGAAGTCATTGGTCTCTTCTGTTCGTCCAAGGCGTTGATTATGGTGAATTCCATTGCTATTATGCTTCCTCTATTTCGTTGTCGGTGAGGTTTCTGTGACATCCGGCATTACTACTGTTTTCTCAATTTTTCTTTGTAACCGTTCGGTGCTTATAGTTGATGTTATGTTAGCTGGGGTGCCAGGCGCCAGCACGTAACTTGATACAATCGAGTTGTCGAGTGAAAACTTCTGTTTCAAACGTCAATTTGAAGTTTGTGTGCTGCCAAATCTGATGATACAATCGAGGACACTCGATTGAATCAAAATATGTGCTATCAAGTTCTCTGACTTCTGGATACAAACGGCTGGTGCAGTTTGATGTTGAGTTTCACGGACTCGTGGTCCCCATCTGCTGTTAGGGTCCAACACGTGTAGTGCTGCAGTTCAAAGATGTTGATGAAGTTGGACGCTGTTTAGATTGGGAAGATTGAGGCCGATATCACGGCAGTTCGTAGGCAAGAGAAGTGTGGGGTGAGGACTCTCGTGAAGCACGAAGAAAACATAAAAACCGAACTTATGAGTCTACTTTGCTGTTGTTTCAATGTGTGAAATGTTGAAATTGTTGTTGTTTCAATGTATATTGAGGCACCTCAAAGTTTCAAATGTAAACACGATGGCACTCACCAGCCCGGACTTAATGTTCCCAATCGAGATCACTATGAGTGAATGATGTTCGAACTCTTCCTCCAACCAGTTTACAATGAAGTTTCCAGCATCATATGATCCTGTGTCATACCATCGTGGATGCCTTGCATTAAAATTGTCCTTAAAATGAGTCCATAGGTGTGCTGCTGCTGAGTCGCTGTAATGGTGAAAATATTAATATCAGTTTGTTGGGCACTGCATTTGTTGCATATGCTGAAAATTATTAATATGGCGTCATCTTTGACTTCTTTGACGACAGCTGTGGCTTAAAACGACATAAGACTTGGCAATTGACATTACGACTGGAGACTCTTTAATATTCTTTTTCATTACAAAGATCGCTGTGCCTCTCTTGTCAGAATCCTCATCTGTTTGGATTTCGGAATCAGAAGGTTTTGTATTTGTATCCTTTAAGTCTATGTTTGTTTTGCTTATAGCCTTTTCACACTAAGCCCAAAACGCGGTTTTCGCGAAATTATCGGTTTTGGCGGAAAACCTAATCGGAAACTCAAGTTTTACCATACATTTTTAGTACCTAAACCAAAAGTTTTCGTAAACCACAAATTTTCGTAAACCACAAGTTTTATATAAAACCTCACGAAAACTAGTTGAAATTCAAAGTTGAACTAAACAAACAAACCTTACGAAACCTCCAGCGACCAGCGCTCAATTAAATGTAAAACAGAACTGCTGAATTCTGCTGACAAAAGAAATTGTGAGTCTGTTATGTAAATGAGATGTTTTGTTATTGTTTTTTTTTGCAGGAGATGAGTTGGTGTTTGTGAAATGTGAAACGAAAACTTGTAAATGTTCAGTGTGAACGCTTTTCGGGTTTTTGAAAACTTTTTGCCGAAAACCCGGTTTTGGGTTTGGTGTGAAAAGCCTATTAGATGATTTTGTTCGTTTTTTTTTGTTTTGCTTATATGATTTTGTTCGGAATTTCCGCCTCCCCATATGAATATTTTCGACAAAAGAAAGTGTGAATCAAAAAAATGCAATCAAAATAAAACTGTCCACATAGACATACGCGATCATCTAATATCCGGGGCCTATTTCTCAGATCATACATCACATACATTGTATGATTTTGACAGTTCTGTTGTATGATTTCTGTTTCTCAGATTTGTTGTATGATCCAATGTCATACAACAATGTATGACCGGAGATTACACTGGAAATATTGAAATGTTGTATGATTCTGTTTCTCATATTTTTCATACATTTCATACAGCATATAAATTTGTTGTAATTGTTAAAAGTGTAAGGACAAATGAATGTAAACAAACGAAAATATATGAAAGTAAGCAATCTTTGAATTAAAAAAATGGTAAATTTTGATGACATATTATTGTTTTTGATTTTCTGTATTATATTTAAAATTATTAAAATTTACTTTTATTTCTAGCAACAAACGATCTATAATTTACTTCACAATAAAAAAAATTGAGATTTATTTTAACTTGACGCTCAATATTAATGAAATGTCAAAATCATAAACGCCATTCAACAAACAAAATATCATACAACACTTCCAATGAAATCTGAGAAACAGAAAATTGTATGATGTGTTTGATGTATGAAAGTGTTGTTTGATGTATGAAATGTATGTGATGTATGATCTGAGAAATGGGCCCCTGGGGCCTATTTCACGGAACATACATCACATACATTGTATGAATGTATGTACCTTAAAGTAGTCTCCAAATTTGGCTCATTGTAAATTGTGAATTTTTAGAAAAACTATGCGTCAACTTAGAAAACGCATAATTTAAAAAAAATTAAAGTTTACGCCCACTCTTATGGGGCCTATTTTACGTCACATACATTTCTGTAATGTATGAGATGTATGTTCTGTGAAATAGGCCCCTGGTTGTATATATTATACCCAATGTGGACGGACTGTGGAGTTAGCTTAATCGACCCAGGGTTCGGTGTGACCGAGCAGAAAATTAAATATAAAGCCCAATTGTTCGATGGTACGGTGGTATAAAATATAACTTCGGTAGGCCGATGCGTGTGAAATTTGTTGCCCCTTTCTAAAAATTTGTATACAAAAATGAAGCCTGACATTCTGAATTTTGTTCAAAGTGGCAAAGTATTGTTAACTGGAAAGGTGATTGAGTCCATCATCAATTTCATTTTCGATTTTTAAATCCCAAAAAAAGATGAAAAATGTATTGCAGCAAATCTTCTCTACAAAGTTAAGATACATGCAAATAAATCACAAAGATGGAAGGATTGCCTTAAACTAAAAAAAATCAATACGTATCTGAATTTAGGACTTTAGCTGAATTCTTTTTAAATTAAATAAAAAAAAAATAAAAAGAGCTAAAGATAAATGAATGTCCTTCTGGATCAAGAATTTTATGACTTAATGATGATTTATTGTCTATATAAGAAATGGAAAACATACAAACCGAAATGGTTTATTTTTGTATTTCCAGAAGCAGCACTACAAATCACCATGTCACTTGTTTTGGTGTTGACAAATTATTTCAATCCTGATTTAATTTTTTTTTGATTAAATCTATCTCGGCCACAGAGTTCAGATTGTCAAATCAAAATATCAACATTCAAAATCAACCACCATGGGGTTGAATATTGTTATTATGGGATTTATTGTTATTTTCGTTATATTACGTTGGTGTTAACAAACACGAAGACTTTTGAAGCATAAAATTGATTTTTCACTTCATATAGAAAAGCAGGCGGGTTGATTAAATGTATACATATATTATTCGTTTCCTTGTTTGTTGATGAAAATCTATAACCAAATTAAATTGTTGCGGTTAATTTAATGGCAATATGATTAATTAATTTTTTGTTGAGCAAGAAACGTTCTGTTTATGTACAATGTAGGTACATACGTATGTAGTAGCTGTAGGTTATTCATTTCAATTGATTGTTAAATTAAATTTATAATTTATACCTCACATTTGAGAGGGTCATTATAAGTATAGCCTGGGTTGAAAGGTTGCTCTTTCAACCCCCAAAAATTAGTTTTGTATACTCAAACCTCTTGTATACACAAACTTCTCTACACATTCAAACAAAAAAAATCCTGTCTTGTCTAAAAGTCTTTTCATGGTGAAATATCAAAATATTATACAATGCTAGCACAAATCATCTGTCAGCTGTCAAATTTACTGTCACTAGAAACAGTGTTGCCAATTTTAAATCAAAATCTGTAAAAAAAAAAACAGTCTTTACAACATTTTCGTATCAATCAGAAAATTTCATTTAAATTGCAATGCAAAATACAATTTAGATGAAGAAAATCGATTCTGTTTTTGCGCTATTAGATCAAATGCCAATTACCTTAGAATTTTCCTGAAAAGCTGGAAGATAGTCCACCGAAACCCATAAAAACTATGGGTGTTCTTTCAGCTAACTTCTGTCATGGTGTGACATTGTGGACTATAAAACATAATACGTACGACCTTTTTATCCGGAAATTTAGTATTACTCAAAAGGTCTTTACTCATATGCCTTAACAACTTTTCAATAAATACACGTTTATTTTTTTTTCATCTAACCAGGCTTGCATTTCTTGGAGCTGTTTTGAGAATTCGTCTTTCCTATATAGAAACTTAACTATGTAAATATATTATATGCACATAAATCTAGACAGAATTCCTTCCTTTAGGATTATTGCAGTAGTGCGTGTAGTAATGAAGTTTTGTTGCATGAAAAAGTTATAAGCTAAAGCATCACTTTTTGTGTTGCCATCAGACAGACAGATTTGTTATATTGTTAGTTCTTGAAGAGGAGCAAGGAAATTTCCAGTGCAAAGCCAACTCAAGCTCAAATGCAAAACAAGTGAATTACTAATGGGAGAGAATAAGGATTCATTATAATAAATTCTTCAAAGTGAGCGAATGACTTTGTTATGTATTTAAAGCACTTTGTCATTCTATTGTTTTTCACTTAAGCTCTTCTCTGAGTCTCGTCTTTCTTACACGCTTTTCTTGTTTCGTAATTTTCATAAATTATTATTGTTCCAATACACAAAACAGCACAACACAGGAAGACAGATAAAATCAGGACTTATTTCAAATATGCAATATGTATGGTATTATTTTATATTTTTCATTTCCATGAAACAACAGAAATTTATTTATTTTGTGTTGCATAATTCCTGGGTGCTCTCGCTCTGTTATTATAAAATAACCGATACAGCAGCAGCTGTTTGTATATCTGGAAAGAATGAATATCCTTGATACAAGATGTTTGTAAGTTATGTTTAAGTTAGACGCACAACCAGAGTTATATAATATGTAGGTACTCATATATGTATATACGAGAATACAGAAGTGCGGTGTGGAATGGAATACAAAATGTCCTTGCCGTCATGGAAGAATTCCATGCTTGAGTTGCTTTTGCATTGTTGCTTATCTTATGCGCTGTCATGCAGCACGACTGCATATAATCTTTGTAATAATTCATTCAACGAGGAGTGTTTACATTCTGGGAACTTTCCATCATGATGGGGTATTCATTTTGTTTTTATTTTTTTTTAAACAAAAAAGAACCCAAAGACTCATTTTTCTTTAGTATATTTCTAGTGTTTTTGCGTGTCTATGAAATTTTGCAAGGGAATTTAATAATGTAATAGAAGAGTGAACAGTGAATGACGACAACTGGTGCTATACCGGAACGGTGCAAGAGCAGATATACATAGTTCCTTGGGATCTTATTCTATACTGACGGATTCTAGTTCAGATAAGAAATAAGAGAATTCTTCAGTTAAAGGCACGAATATACATATAGATATAATGTAAAGAAGTTACACCTTTTTCATAATCAAGCAACCGTTATTTCAACTTTCAACACACCTTGCATTCAACGAAGACATATAACTGCCACTTCAGCTACCATATTGAATTATACAAATTCAGTTAGTTACATCCGCCGGACATAAAAAATGTTTTTATAAGGCAGTCACGTGTCTATTTATTTATGATAAATGTTTACTTGGCCGAGTTTTTCTGCACTTTTTAAAACTCACAAAATCTTTAAGCTATGCGCAAACCGACACGATGGCGGTGGCGATTGTGATAACTTTTATCGCGCGATAAAGATGCGTTCAAAAACTTGCTCACATCAACGCGATATATTGTGTATTGTGTACGCGATGTATTGTGACAATACAAATGTTTAATTTTTGAAATTTAATAAAAAAAAACATAAAATGGAATTTCCCCTAATGTTTTCTATTAATTTTTCAGTTTTTCAAATTTTCTTTTTTAGACTGTAATTTTTCTTCAGGCGATATAGCGATCAAATGGTGCTTGCTGCGTTCAAGAAAAGTTGCGTAACTGAACGCAGCAGTGGAACGTGAACGCAATCCACATATCGCGTCGATGTGTGCCCCTCCATTGAATTACGTGTGCGGCATCCACATTGTTATCGCCATCGCCATCCCCAACGCGTCGGTTTGCGCGTAGCTTTAAACAAAAACATTTTAAAAGTGACATTCTGTTACAAAAATTCAATAATTAGCTTACTTGTCATATTTTAATCACGTATAGAATAACTGTTGCACTGATAAAATCAAGTTAAAAGTGAAAGAAAGGGTTAAATTCCAAAATGCAAGTGTATATGATGACTTCCGAAAGTGAAAAGAGAAAATGGTGATAAAGTCATTAGCTGCATTTTATTAGGAAAATGCATCTACTGCAATTGAAGCAAAGTGGCACCACTGGTACAAAATAAACCATTTGACATAATTTCGATAAAACCAACTTATCGAAGATTATGCCTCCCGAGCATGCGCTTGGCAGTCAAGTTTCTTTCCAAGTTTCGTACACAAAGTAAGTTGTATGATGTCAAGAAATAGTTTAATAAAAATATTAAGGGCATTCACGCAATGATGTAAAACACTGGATAAGTGTTGATTAATGATTGATTAATGAACTGTCAAATTTTGTATGAGAACTGATTAAGACAATTTGGTTAAAATTCTCCAAGGATTTTGCTGGATAAAATTAACCAAATTTTTTTGGTAAACTTAACCAAACGTCATTGGTCACGTTCGGGGATCAATCCAAAGCTATCCGGATAGGTTTGTGTTGTTGTAATCCCTTGTGACAAAACAGCTGATGCAACAACAACCCAACGTGTCTATCTATCTGTTAGTTTACCGAACGCAAGGATTGTGACTTTTAGAATTAGGCGTGTTCAGAAATATAATAATTAGGTGTCTCAGAGAACTAAAAAAAACTCTACCCGTTTTCTGTAACTATCGCATTGAGATTAGTTGGCGATAAAAGTTGTGAATAAAAACAAAACAAAATTATTAGAACATACACATTTTCTGACTATTATTGATCAGCATTGTTTATTTACACAAATCCATATAAAGGGTCAAATGGATATACAAAAGTGAATGCTTTTACTTGTATTTGACCATTTATTTTTTTTATTCTTCTTTTATCAAATTTCAGCCCAGGACAACTTTAACTGCCGAAAACAAAACTGAACTAAACTGAAGGGAAAGTAGATATCCACCATTATGGGCGTGCCATATGATTTTTCTTGTATTCACTCATTTTCTTTCGATCACTGGCATGAGTTTGCGACTATTACAGTCCTACATTTAACCCCGAAATCGTTTTCTCGTTAATTCCCGTCAGGTTTGGAAAAAAAAAAGTTTTTTTTCGTGTACCTTACATTTTTTTTTCCGTTCCGAGACATTCTGCTCCGATTTCAAGTTAGTTTGGGAGAGGTCCTATATTTAAAAATAACTTCGAAACCTGAACACGCTTATTTGTATACATATTTTGAAGTTTCTTATTTGACGTTAATCAAACAGCTGATTCAATTACACTGCATTTAACCAAATGATTTAAAAGTTCACGCAAACTTTTGTGTAAACTTATCAGAATTTGTAAACTTACGACGTTGCGACCCTTATTAATTTTGGAGATTATTGGTAAAGGCCTTGTCGAATTTGTGGAATCCCCACTCGGTTTTAAAACAAAAAAAAGCTTGTTTTAGGCTTTTGTGAGCAGACCTCTCACAAATTCTTCGTAAGAGTTTCCTGAAGAGAGCTTTTCCTTTTGTTTTGAATTTGCATTCTTCTACAATTAAATTTCAGGAAGCCTTATTAAAATAAAATCGTAGCTGGCAAATGGAGAGGATGGGATAGAGGATTAGTAAGAGTCGGCAAGGCAGCGGAACTGAATTACCAGGACGGGAACAAAAAGGATGGAAAGGGAATGAACGTCCAATCCCGAGAACGTGGCCTGCTTGCTTTGCGCAGCTTAACTTTCTGGATGAGGGGGGGGGGGGGGGACTCAATTTGGACACCCCTAACTAATCTAAGAACTCATCAATTAAGCGTGACTCCATCATCACCTGCTGCTTATAGCCTTACCTCCACACCCTTGAAAAGTATTCTTCAATATAGCATGTTCGCGTTTAAAATGAAACAAAGAAACTCAAAAATTTCATGAACGAGGCAAATGAAGTTTTATTATTGTAATTGAAAAATTATTATTTTGCGAAACATTAAACAGAATCTAAAAAACAAAAAACCTTATACCAAAAACATGTAAGTTGTACACATTTAGACTTGTAGTAGGTACACCTTGAGTTGCTGTTTACTGCACAAACTTAATACAAGTCCTGTAAAGGCAATTACTTTAAGAAATTGAAAAATTGAACCTTATAGAAGGAAAATTATTAGTTGGGTGGTATGAAGCTCTGCCATTGGTCTGCTGCTCTTGCTCATTTCTTGTGTTGTTCATTATAATTTTGAGCAAAGTGTCCTAGAAACCTAAAATCTTTTAAATAAAGTTGCCTTTACCTTAAAACATGACTTGTTTAGTACAGGGTGGCGCACCAATTGTGCTACAATAAGAAATTCAAATAACTTTTTTTTTAATCGATGTATTTCATTTATTTTTTTTTATTGGTTAGAAAATTTTAAATAGTTAGTTGTTTTTAAAGATTATAGACCGCAAATTACCTCCACGCTGTCCCACGCAAATGCGGCACCTGGTCAAAAAATTATTCATTGCGGCCTGAAGAGTTGAAGTTGGGATCGCCTCAATTATTGTCGTTATGGACTGCTTTAATTCAGTTAAATTCCTGGGCTTCGTTTTATACACCTCTTGCTTGACATAACCCCATAAAAAGAAGTCTGGTGCAGTCAGGTCAGGTGACCTTGGGGGCCAGCGAAGAGTGGAGTTCCTAGAAATTAATTTGTTTGCGAATTTTTTGTTTAGCTCCGCCATAACTGGTCTGGCTATATGTGCAGTTGCTCCATCTTGCTGAAACCAAACGCTGTTGAATGGTATACGTCTTCGGCGCAGTTCTGGGTAAAAAAACTCCTTCAACATCTTTAAATAACGGTCCCCATTGACAGTAACGGTTACACCGTTTTCTTCAAAGAAGTACGGCCCGACAATACACCTTGATGAAACTGCGCACCACACAGTGACTCGTTCTGGGTGCAGTTCCGTCTCATGGAGCATTTCTGGATTAGACTCATTCCATATACGGCAATTTTGCTTGTTTACATTGCCGTTAAGATCAAAATGGGCCTTATCAGACATGAACAAACAATTGATCAATGTGTTGTCTTCTTCGGCCATTGATATCATTTTTTGGCAAAATTCCAGGCGAACAGGCAAATCCTGAGGGTTTAACTTGCTAGTAATTTTGACTTTGTACGGAAACAAGTTTAAATCGTCATGAAGTATCCGTTGTAATGACCGTCTACTAATTCCAATTTGCCCCGATAAGTTTCGGGTCGAAACGTTCGGATTGGCCTGTATTGCAGATGCTACTGCTGCGATTGTATCCTGAACCCGAACATTGGCATCTCGATGGTACGGCCTTCGTGCGATGCTTCCAGATTCGGCAAACATGTTTACAAACCTCATAACGGTCCATCTACTCGGGGGATTACCGCCAAACTCCCGCCTAAATTCCCTTTGGACGGAAATGACGGACTGCAAAGCATGGTACCGATGCACTATCCAAATTCTTTTCTCCGTATCCCAAGCATCCATTTTTATAAATCTAAATAGTAACCTACAAAAAAAAAAAAAAAATAAGCCGATTACTCACACAGAAAAAAAGTTATTACGTTTTATTTTTGTAGCACGATTCGTGCGCCACCCTGTATTTATTTATTTTGGAAATCAGCCTACTGCCACGCCAAATTTTGAAATGGTTTGATTTTTTAAATACCTATTGATCAACTTATTAAAAGCTGGAAATGTGTAGCTATAAGATGTCTGTATAGTTTTCAGATCCGCCTTCTACCACGCCCAGTTTAATTTGAGACAGAAATAAATTGTGAAACCATAGGAATTTTCTGTCTGACCTCCGACTAAATGATTTAAAAACACATCCATCATCAACGTCATAAAGGAGTTTGAACACAGTTAGGTACATATAGGTACCAAAAAAATTCATTGATTCTAAATTTAAATCGGTATAACTACTCTTACCAGCTGTTAAAAATTTCTATTCTAATTGCCTTGATTCAAAATTAAATATTATTTCCACAATTCACTTGAATTTGCCAGCACTAAACATTTTATCCCTTGCAGGAAATATCATTCAATAAAACTGAAGCGTGTGTTATCCTATATACATTATACACCCCTTAGAAATCTAGAGGCAAAAATCAAATTCGTTCGACATATATGTACGTTTTTTAGTGCTCCATCATCATGGTTCACATTATGTTAGCCTCTAAAGTTTGCCCAAAATCATTCATTGTTCGCAACCACATTATTTCAATGTATAGATTTATCTATATGAGCGTGCTACTTCAACCTAATAAAATTGAAACCACTTCATTTATTTGGATTCAAATACAATTCAAATGATTTCCTTCATTGAAATGATTTTCGAAAATTGTTGGTTATCCCCATATAAATGTACATATTATGTATGCAGATGAATAGAAGTCCTATAGTTAGACTAAAAACACATCCTGTTTGGGTTTGGTTTGCCATTAAATCTACATTTTGGAAAATCTTCTATCAAAAATTGGTTAAATTTCATGATTGGATTACTTAGATTGGTGAATTTCATTTTGCTAGATAAGATAGTAAACGTGAGCTACATATATGAACGGGTATTTTATTGGAAAACTAATATATTTTCCCTGTATTTATAACGGGTGATTTTTTAAGAGGTTTAAAACTTTAAAAAAAAAAAAAGCACAAAAAATTCGAAAAAATGAATGAAATATTTATTTAAATCGATAGTTTGAACCTTGCAATTTAATGTTTAAAGATAATTTCATGCAAATGTTGACCGCGGCTGCGTCTCAGGTAGCCCATCCGCTGAGTCCAATTTTGGCATACTCTTTCACACATATCGGCCGGTATCTCACGAATGAATGCATGGATGTTGGCTTCCAGTGCGTCAATCGAAGCGGGCTTGTCCCTATAGACATTAGATTTGACATACCCCCACAAAAAATAGTCTAATGGTGTCAAATCGCACGATCTAGGCGGCCAATTGACCGGCCCGAAACGTGAAATTAACTGTTCACCAAACTTGCCTCGCAATTACGCCATTGTTTCGCGTGCTGTGTGGCATGTGGCACCGTCTTGTTGAAACCACATATCATGCAAGTCAAGAACTTCCATTTCGGGCAAAAAAAAGTTTGTTATTGTTGTAGCGTTCACCATTGTTGTAGCGTTCACCATTGACAGTAACGCTGCGATTCGCATCATCTTTGAAGAAATATGGCCCAATAATGCCGCCGGCCCATAAACCGCACCAAACAGTGGCTTTTTCGGGATGCATTGGTAGCTGTTGCAATGCTTCTGGCTGATCTTCACTCCAAATGCGGCAATTGTGCTTATTTACGTACCCATTCAACCAAAAATGAGCCTCATCGCTGAACAGAATTTTTCGATAAAAAAGCGGATCCTCGGCCAGCTTTCCAAGAGCCCATTCACCAAAAATTCGGCGTTGTGGTAGGTCGGCTGGCTTTAGTTCTTGCACCAGCTGTATCTTAAAAGGCTTTACGCCCAAATCCTTCCGCAAAATTTTCCACGTAGTGCTGTAACAAAGGCCTAACTGCTGGGAACGGCGCCGAATCGACATTTCGCGGTCTTCTGTCACACTAGCTGATACGGCCGCAATATTTTCTTCACTACGCACAGTACGTAAACGTGTTGGTGGTTTAATGTCCAACAAAGTAAATTTGGTGCGAAATTTGGTCACAATCTTCCGAATAGACTGCTCAGAAGGTCGAGAATGCCGACCATAAAATGGAAGCAGCGCGCGATGAACATTTCGAACCGAGCACGAATTTTGATAGTAAAATTCAATAATTTGCAAGCGTTGTTCATTTGTAAGACGATCCATGGTTAAATTGCAAACCAAATTGAAGCTGTTTGACAGTGACACAAGGTACTAAACACACGTCAGCTGTCAAAACCAGTGTTGCCAAAACCAAACCAGCTAAAAAATCACCCGTTATATTATCCATGTATGTATAATGAAGAATTAAAACAATGTAATGTTATGGTTGAGGATTATAACACTATTTTGCGGTATGTTATTTTAAAATATGCGTCATTAGAACTGATCCTTTAACTTTTTAACAGAAACTCTCAAACTGTGAAGATTTGAATAGTGGGATTGAAATTCTGTTAAAAATCCGTATTATAGGTATATTTACCTTAGGTGCCGTGAAATAAAGCTAAGCGAAATAAGACCAAATTTTTAAATTTTCCATTATTTCCCTTTGCTTTTTAGTCAAATGAGGACATATTTTAATTATTGGCTTAACTTCACTTTGTTCAACCAAAATAATGCCAATTTGGTCTTAATATGCTTTGATAAATGTGACTTTCAAGGCCTGTGATAACGTAATGTAGTTGCAACATTTTAGCAATAAATTCATCTACTACTTTGAATAAGCTATTTACTCTCCAAAAGAAAATTGTAACTAAATATCTATATTCTATATCTATCTATTCGCGCGAATTTTTTGCTTTTATTCTCACAATTTCTCCAAAATGAGAATAATTTTTTTCCCATTTCTTATTTTGGAGAGTTTTTGAAAATAAGAGCCGAAAATTCGCGAGAATTTATTATCACCAACTCTCCAAAATAAGAAACTCAACTTTTAAATAGATTGATAATTCTTATTTTGGAGAATTAGTGAGAAACAATTTTGGATTCTAAAAAGAGTACCTGGGTACTATGTTCCAATTTAAAAATTGGACCTTATTTCACTTGGCGTTATTTCACGGCATCGTACCTTATGAGTTATGTGAATCAAATGCACAACACGATGCTTTGTTTTCATTTTTCTTACTTCCATTATGACATTTTGCAGAACCGTGATTTTTTGTCTCTAGAAAGATGGGTGTGGAAAATGGCTGAATTTCCAAAAACAAAATAAAATATTAGAGGGTTTTTTTTAATAATACAAATTCTATATACTATTTTACTGAAATACATCAGCCAAGTAGAAGACTTAGCACTATTCTAATGGACTTTGTTGAATTATTGATTCAAAATAGCTTTTAACGGCCTTTAAGTCCGACAAAAATTGGCGTTTCGTCCCGGCGATCTCACAGGCCCTGGGCTAAATACAAAAACAAAAACTTCCAATTTAATGATTAGGAATTCTAGTCTTGTTGGATATAGTTCACACTAGGTATTCGTCACGAAATCTATGTAAGATGAACTGAACTTAGCAAAAATTGCGTATTGACAAAGGCCCTCACTATAGTCAACTGATGAGTCCAAGTGAGATCGCCGGGACGAAACGCCAATTTTTGTAGGACTTAAAGGCCGTTAAAAGCTATTTTGAACAAATAAAATATTGTCTAGAAATAATGAACTAAGCTTTGGTTAATGAATTTCACTCTTAAAATATACTATAATTTCTTCAAGTATTCGAAATTGCCTTCTTAAAACGTGTTCCATTTAATCATCTCAATCTTCCCGTTTCAGACACCTGCTCGCCCCTGGGATTCATTTGCAAAAGAACGAACCAAATTAAACGAATTGATATATACATAAAGAGCAAATATCATTGCCTACAATAATTGAAGAACATTAACCCCTGCAAATGGGTGCATAAATGGACTTTTATCATAAACACCGGGACAGCTTGAGTAAACGCCTCAAAAGCTTCCACAAAATGCAATTAAAATCATGGGGTTGTGTTTTAAAATGTCAAATAGGTATTTTTAGATTTGTTTTTGTGTATGATACTTGTTTGGACTTCTGTCTACATCATGAATATAATATAACGATTGCCTTTTTTTAAAAGGAATGACACTATAAGGAACAACCTTTCACAGCCAGAAAATGTAACAACCTAACGGGTACTATAGCAAATATTTATTTAATTTTTTTTTCTTCAGAATTTAACGGCATCATTTTTAATAAACACAAAATTTTAAGGTTATTTTATTACTGCTATATTTTTCATCCTGAATAATCATGGACCTGCTTAAGTTTAACAGTTTAATAAACCCCTATAATATTAATTTTTGATCGAAATGGTGACCTAGAACAGTAAAATTTATAAAATCCTAATATCGTTAAAGGCTCCTTTTTAAGCATAAAATATGGTCTATCGAATTTGGTCAAATATCTCGACCTTTAGGGATTTTCCATCAATAACTTAGAAGATATAGCCTCGCCATTAAGTTGCGAATAACTTTTGCGTCAAGGGAAAAAATATCATTTCGTCTCTGGTTGATTTATTAGTTATTCTATCAAGGTCTCTTATACTATAACAATGTGAATGTATACATTTATAGAGAGTTTTGGTTTGGACAAAAAAGAAAACAAAAAACAAAAAACATTTTAAATCTGTTTGTTGAAGTGGAAATTTGTATACTCATTTTTAGAACCAGCATAATGGTGGGAAAATTTTCAAAACAACTTTTGTTTTATACTCAAAGGGCTTTTTATAGTGATTCATGAGTCTGCATAACTGAAGAAATTGGATTGCGGTTGAATGCCATAGTAAAATAAAATGACCTTGAGTTGTTCGCATCAGACAAGTTAAGTTTTTGAATTGCCACTCAATTTCTTCACCCTGTTATGATATTGTATTAAGAAAGTAATTTAAATTTTTTTGTTTGGGGACATAAATCAAATTAACATTATTTGATTTGCAAACCAAAATTAAATACATAGACTTAGGCGCACTTACTTTCTTACTTGCTCTATACACTTGACCTGACAAAGAGAACAACTCGAAAAATTTTAGTCGATTTAATATGATGCTAATAATTTTTAGTATGATACTAGGATAAAAAGAGGAGCTTACAAATTTTAAACAATTGTACATTCTCTTTTACATTTTATTAAAATTAAACTCACTAGGTATTTGCCTATTTTTTTAATTAGGAGTGGACCTAGTTCGTTTACTTCCCTACCCATTTATACCATTTTTAGCCAAAAAAAAAACTGTCGAAGTTGATATATATAAAATTAAAATTGGTATAATTTGGCAGTTTCGGGCAAGTAAATTATTATAATTTCATAATATGTATGTCACTTTCTCAATTACAAATGTCAAAAAGAATAGATATGTTTGGTTAGTTTTTGGCATGAACTGTCATTATTTTAGACCGGTTCAGTAATTTATGTGTAGGAGTTTTGTTATGAAAATAAGTTTAGTATAGAACTTGCTAAATAGTGTAAAAATTCTTTAAGTTAGAAATTGTTAATACCTTAACATCGAGGCTGCTAAAAATGTCTTTAAAAAAAAACAAATTTAATTTTCCATTCCTACAAGTAGTAATGCTACAATGTTGCATGTAACTTAAAGTTTAGAGTGGACTGTTCAAAAATCAATATATGTAATTAGAAATAGATTAATTAGACAATCTCTGAAATTGTTTTGACACCAATGCTATGTACATCAACCGATTTCTCAAGAAAATCTCAATTTATAAGGAAAAAAAATGAAAATCGTTGGAGCAGTTTTTTCTTTTCAATTGTTTTTTATCTATCTATCTATATAAATAAAAATGTAAATGTACGTTTGTTCCTTACCGCTAATCTCCGAAAGTTCTTCACCGATTGCTTTGAAATTTTGACACAATGTTGCATTCAAATACGAGCGGGTTTGTAAATACTCAACATAAGGAAAAAACAGTGGGATATGTTGGACAAAAAAAATCTCAGTTTTTTTCTCAAACAAAATTGAGAAAAAAAAATTTTAAATTCATTTCTTCAAGGAAAAGAAATGACAGTGACAGTGATAGATGACAGATGATAGATGACAGATGATAGAAGATAAATGACAGATGATAGATGACAAAACAAATACGAAATAATCGTGTACCGGGAGAGGGAAACAATCTCGAAATTTTGAATCCGGAAAACCCAAAATCCAGATTCCCGAAAACACAGAACCTCGAAAACCCAAAATCCCGAAAACATAGAATCACGAAAACCCAAAATCCCGAAAACCAAATTTTCCGTTTAAATAATTTTTCGGGATTTTGGGTTTTTCGGGATTCTGGGTTTTCGGGATTTTTGGTTTTGGGATTTCGGTTTTCGGGATTCTGACCCCAACCCTCGAGTACCATGTCGTTTAAAGGTTAGTAAGGTTTATCATTTCTTATTTCGTTAGGTATTTACAATTTTGGTTTTTCCAAGATTTGGGAAATTTGAAAACCAATTTTAAACATTTATTATAACAGTTTTATATTTATATTGTTTCCTTTTTTAAAACAATAAAATTGGAAAAAAAAATAATGGATTCATATGAATAAAAAAATAATGCCAGCAATAAGAAAATTTGAGGATGCATCTTTCTGAGGTCAAACAAAATGTTATGAGGATTGAAGTTTTTAAAAATATTTATATGGCCATTAAAATTGAAATCAATGAAGGTTAAAGCTGATTGTACAGACTTTTATAGAATGTTAGTTAATTTATTTTTTGATTCAAGATTAGAAAAAGAAGAAAAAACAATAGATTAAATTATCAGTGGTAAAGAACAACAAAATGTGTTACAAATTCAAAATTTTTGTTTAAATTTAAATAACGCCCAGCGAAGCGGGCGGGCTAACAGCTAGTATAGATATAAAATTTTGAAAAAAGTAAAAAAAAAAAATGGTACGCAATTTTTTAGCCTTTATTATTGTGGAAATAAAAAATTAATTAAAAAAATATCATCTACCCATTTTCGAAATATGGAATTAAAATCAATAATTTATTTTTTTGAAAATTTTGGTATCCAATATTATTTGAACTTATTTGAAGCTTTTGTGCAAAAAAATGTATTAAAATCATCATAATGAGATAGTCGAAAATAAAAGAAATGGTTGTATGTGAGACACCATTTTTAAACGATAGATAATTGTTTTTCCAATAATATGATAGATCGTACAGATGTTCACACAATTATTTTTGTCAAAATCGTAGGAGCCGTTTTTAAGAAAAAATGAGATTTTCAATACCGGTTTTTAAACATTTGTATAGGAGGTATACCATTATTTTTGGTTATAAGAATAATTTTCATTCAAAATCTGCTAGATAATCCAAAAAAACTGCTGGTGCCAAGTTAAATAAAAATTGAACGAGTAGTTTCGAATTATTAAGTTTTCAAAAAAGAAATTTTAAACTTTTTTGAAAAATCCAAAAAAAAAATGTTTGGAAATTTTTCAAACATTCTCCATAAAAAAATTGATCAATATCAGTTGAACTGTTTTTGAGAAAATCGAAAATAAAAAAAATGGTTCTATTGGAAGTACCATTTTTAACCATTTTTCGGAAATTTTCGTTTTGACAATACAAATGATGGAAACACACCACGAAGATTTTTTGGAAATTCAGAAGTAACGTCAGCTACAACCGGAGTAGATGAAGAACTAATAAAAAAACTCCAAGTGATCTTAAATGTACTCATTATTGCAATCTAGGGAATCTATTAAAGAGTATACTAAAAACACTACCGATCAACTAAAAGCCAAATACATAGTCAAAAGTCCTGACCAAACACTTCACAAAATTCTGGACCATGGTGAAGAACTTATTGAGCATAAAATTTTGCCAATAGGAGAACTTTCAGAAGAAGTATATGAATCAAGTATTAAAGGTTTCAAGCGATTCGATATCAAAAAACAAAATACAGTCGACTCTCCCTAAGTCGTACTCTCTCTAACTCGAATTTTATCGCCATATTTTATCATTCCCTTCAATTTTTCATACAAAAACCATTCTTTAAGTCGAAATCCCTCTATGTCTAACTCTCTCTAACTCTAACACATTCTCTCGATTATTGGCATCTTTTTTCACCAGCCTAGTACGTTGCTGATGCGAAACGAAAAATTTTATAAAAAAAAAATAAAAAAAAAAAAACATTTACTAAAATTTTGGTCCGTTTAATATTTTCCTACACTGGTTTACATATAATAATTGGTCATGTTAGTACTCATATGTGGAACCAAGACCAGTTGTATTATTTGCAGTTCATAAATTAAATCATTAAAATCATTACAAAATTTCCGTTGTTAATTTAAGTTTTTAAATAGCTTGAATATAATGTTTGAATAACCCACTTTGTCAAACTCAAATGAATCGTGTTTATAAACTAGGTAGGTATACAAATTAGAAATTTGTAAGACCCAAGGTGAAACGTGATATTGAGTGTAAGATAATATCCAATATTTCAACAAACAAACCTTTTTCGTTTCATTTCTTCGGATTTGTTCAGATTTTTATTTTCAATTTTATTCAACCTTTAAAATAAATTGGTCAATTTATTTTCGAAACTTAAATAACCTCTCAGTGAAGGTGAGAAACGTTAACTGAAGACCTTTTATACGTCCAAAAAGGACATGACACCTTATATATCCTTAACTCCTACATTATATTATAAAGTATCTAACACAGGATAGAGTAAATTAAGTGAGCCAATTTAATCCGTTCCTGCTTTTTTAAATTGGATTATAAGTCCTCTTCACAAAATGGGCTTTAAAAAAATAATAAAAATCTCTTTTTTTCAATTAAAGTCAAATATTCGCCCTTTATTCAGTCCTTTGTCTGTTTTTTTTTTTCATTTTTTTATCCTGCATACATTTTTATCTGTGGTAATTTTTCACAGGATGTTCAACTCAACAGCTGATCACACAGGATAAAGATAACTCTTTCCCTTTCCAAAAACACAGCTGGAGAATGGAAAATTCCAATAAGTTTTTTTTATTTGCCAAGTCATTATTTTTTTGTTTCGTTTGTCAGCCATATTTGTATTTTGATGAAATTGTTTTGTATTTTTTTTTTATATCAATTTAAAATATCATACTGTTCCTTTTTGGTGTTGGTTGGTGTATTTTTTTTTTATTTTAATTCTGCGGCGTCAACATTGAAAGCATTATCGTGTTTTTCTTTTCATGGGTTTTGTTTTTTACCGCAGGAAACAAAGCTGTTGTTTTGCAATTTTCCAATGCAATTGTGGTGATTTTTTCTATCTCTATTTCCGGTTTTGTTCATTGAAGGAAGAAAAAACATAGATTTTTTTCACACAGTTGCAGTTGGTTCCGTTTTGTTTATAGATGTGGTGAAGCTGATAAAATATTTTTTTTTATTTTGATTAAGTAGTCTTTGAGGTAGAGTTGGGAATTCTGTTTGAATTGAACAATAAAAAATGTTGGTGGCAGTTTTGGATTAAAGAAGTTAAATAAAGGATTTATTCTTTGAAATTTTTTACTGTCGAATATGACCTGCCATACCCATATTAGTATCTGTAAATTAAATTCAGGTAAAAAATGATTCCCTCGCTTTTGAACTGCACTTGAAGTGTTAGAAGGTTAAGAATAGTATTTTGATGGCGCAGTTGAATGAAACATAAGTTGGTTATTATCTCATGAAATTCCACAGGTGGTATTAAGTTGAAACTTTAAAGCGGCATATAGACAGTTCAAAAACTCATCTTGTATGCGAGAGTGGCTAGTAAATTTTTTTTGACGATGCATAATTTGACTACATGATTGACCAAAAACTATGAAAGTATCAATGGTACCTACATAATACAATCACAACGCAAAAAACATTGCTTTGCCCAGAACTATACACCTAGCTACATAAATCGATTGACTGCTAAAAATATATACATTGAAGATATAAAATTATTTATATTCAAATTCAACCATAAAAGCTTGCCCGACATTTAAATAGTAGCAAAATGTCATGTAGGTATAGCAAAAAAAAATAAAAAAAAATAAACTATTAGAATTTTGTCATTGATTTTCTTTCTTTTTGCGGGTTGTTGAATTTAATTTTTATAGTCTATTTCAACCACAATTTGTGGACGATACGATTAAAACATTTATTTTAGATTAAATAAAACAATACAAAAATTAATAACGAATAACCATAAAATGGAAGAACCTGTTTTCATAAATAGAAGAACTATAACATGGCTAGACATTAAATACAGGGTAGGCCATTTAAGACTTCGAAATTTTTTGGCAATATAATTAAAAAAAACCACAACTTATGTTAGTAGCTTTGATATGATATTTCGTTTATTTTGAACCGCGGAAAACTGTATATCGTCGTAATTAATGACTGCCACTGAAAAATTTTGCCAGTGTCGACAAATTTTTGATTTAAATGCCTAATGAAGTTGGCTGAAGGCGAATTAAGGAGACAATTAATTTGTTGAAATAAAAGTCAGAATTTTAGTCAATTTAATGTTTGTGTACCTAAATATGTACCAAATTTAGACAAGCTAGTCTAAAATGTTGCACAATGTTTCCAAGGGATTAGAACTAATTTTTGAGCTATATACCTACCTTTGATATTATTTCATTAATTCTGCCGAAAAATTTGAAAATTTTATGTTATCCTCCAAATTTTAGTTCAAAGAATCAAAAACATTAAATAATCTAAAATAAAAGTCATTATTTTTTTTTGCGGTTGGCACAGATGTAAGATTGAAAATTCTGAAATTTGACAGTAAAAAAACAAACTGTTAATGCAAATTCAATGTGAGCATTAAAGCTTTTCACAGTAGCTGACAACTTGCTGAAATCAGGGTCCAAAAAATTACTTAGTTATACTATTATGTATAATTTGGTCGTTTAACGATTTTTTAACAACTTTCAAGTGTCAGAATTATAAGTCTGGCTTCAGATTAAATACCGTAACCAGAAAAAAATATCAACATTTTATAACTTCTATTTAAAATTTTTGAATCATGGAAAAAAAATTTGCGTTGTATCTTTAAATTGTAACATTTTTTTATCAGAATCTATTCGATTGGTCTAAAAATCTTTCAAAACTTAACCGTTAAGTTAAAAATTTTATTACAATCCCTTGGAAATACTGCGCAAATTTTAAATGTCAAAAATGTCGAATTCCATTCAGAATGAGGCTGTTTCCAATTTCTTGGACCTGAATAGTTTGTATATAGAGTAAATATTTTTACTTAATATGATATATACATATACGGTGACCATCCGTTCATTATAATAATGAACAATTCTGTATTATAAAGACGATGTTCATTATGAATTATTTGTTGAACAAAAACACATAAGTGTTCTCTATTTTAGAAGTTGTTCAAAAAAATAATGATGGTATCGTACCCTAACCACTTAAAAGAACGAAAAAGACATCTAGTACAAATTTATTTTGTCAAATGCTGCTGCAAAAAAAAAATACAATGAATGTCGAAACATGCAAAATCTTTTTTGATTATTAAATACAAATTTGTCTGTAAGACTTTTTGGTTTTAGAGTTATTTTGTTTTTAAGTTTAAGTTTTGTGCAAATTAAGACTAAATTTTTGATTTCTGTGTCTTCTCTTAAGTTAAGTCATTTTTATGTAGATATTTTTTAAAATTGAATTTTGTTTCTTTTTTCACTTGTTCATGATTTGAAACATGAAAATATGGTCACCATATATGATACAGACCGTAACATAGCCTCATACATTGATTATTTTACAATTTACTGTTTTTGGTATTTCTTTCAGGTCTACATTCAAAAATATGTGTTGAGTAGCAGCGTAGGACATCGTTAGTGGTATTAAGAGAATTAAAAAAAATGTCTCAACTTAGTTTGTTAACAGTCACTAAAATTTGTATTATTTGTTGTTACATTAGAATGGCCTCACAGTATTTAAAAATTGACTAATTTAAAAAAAAAATAATTTGTATTTATTTTATGTAGTTAAGTAAATAAATAAATAAAATAAGTGTTTTTAAGTTATTTAAAAAAATATCTTTTATTTATTTTAATATTTAAGTACTTTTTAGAGCGCTCCTTGTTTTGAATTACGTCAAAAATATGATTGTTTAAGGAATCATACAAAATCTTTGTATGATTACTTAAACAATCGTAAACGATTTCTTAAAAATATAACAAAATGTTGGGCCAGGCCACATTGATATTAATAGTTTTTCACTTTTCTTGTGTACATACATCTTCCCAGCTTCATAAACCTTACATGTCTGACAATCCTACACATAAGAGTAAGGTGGTAAGGATATTGCTGTATATTGTGGATTTGCAGCATTTTTTAGAAGCTGTGTGAATTGGTGCATTGTCTTGCTGCATAATTGGTCGTGTTGTGTGGCTTGTTGCTCCGTCTTGTTGGAACCACATATCGTCCAAGTAATGATCTTCAATCGCCGGCCAAAAAAAAAACGGTTATCATTCGACCATATCGCTCCGAATTGACTGTAACCGTCTGTCCATTGGCATCTTCGTAGAAATACGGACCAATGACACCTTTCGACCATAGACCACACCAAACAGTCAATTTGTCTGGATGCAACGGCACCTCATCGATCACTTGTGGGTTTTTTGAGCCCCATATGCGGCAATTTTGTTTGTTTACATACCCACCTCGTCGCTGAAGAAAATGTTGTTCGAAAAATCGGTGAAAAGTGGCGACGTTTGAATCACCACTTTTGTAGTAAGTATTAATAATTTTAATGCCTTGTTCGATTGTTAAGCGATCCATTATCGTAAATGTGAAACATTCAACTAATATTATGACACTTCAAATGACAGCTGAGTTTGACAGGTTTCAAATGCCAGCGCTACCAACTTGAAACCAAGAAATAAATGACCATGTTTACTATCTTTCAACTCAACTGGGTTTTTGGCAGGCGGCATAAAATAAAGGCTCCCAATATAATTAAATTATTTCTTTTATCAGATGAATAGTTTGTATAAGATATTTAGACTAACCATAATGTGATCGTAGATAAGAGTAAGTGCGTACGACCCAGTCGTGTATTTTATTTTTGTCTGAACACGGGGTCCTCTTCTAACTGCTCCAGAACCCAAACCCAGTAATTTATCATTTACACCCATCTTCTATTTAAAAAAGTAAAGATTCCGTCTTAACGTCTATAACTTTTTAACTATTATTCTAGTCACATTTCAAAAGTTCACGACTATATGTACCAGGTGGCAAGTATGTACCTATCATATATAAATCCCTTTAACAAAATGCTTAAAACGTGACACTATAAGATATGTAACATCACACACCCTTTAAATGTCTACATTCTTTCACCTAAGTACCACAAATTTAATATTGTTTCAAGGGTTGTTAGTAATTTGGAAAATGACTAGGTACCCAAAACAAAAACAACTTCATCCTTCAAAAAACTATCTATACCTAACCTCAGGCCTATACAACACAACGATGAGGACGACCAATGTTGGCATATACATATATGATGTAGGTATCTGTCTATTCATATTCCAACAATTTTGTGGTATATTTTTAGTTCATTTATGTGTAGATAGTCCTCATATAATATAACCCTGACTAATATTTTGTATATAGGTTCAGAGGAGATATAACATTATGTACATACGATGAAATGTGTATGAAGGTTTATTTTTCGTCCTTCAAGTCAATTTTGGTTCATTTAATAATTTTCATAAAAAATTGCAAATATATTCAAAATTAGATGAAATGTTGTTGGATAAGGACTTTAAAACATTTCAGCTTACTATAAAAACAAAAGAAATAAAATGAACAACCGAATCGTGAACTTGCTTTTGTGGTTCAAGGTTATAAAGTGTCTATAAGCCTTGAATATGTAAGGGTTATTTTTTATTACAACGTCATAGTTGTATTTACAGAAACCAAAATATGATACAAAAAAATTCAGTAAAGTATTGGTACATTAGAGCTACCAGTTGTTGATGCGCTTACACAAAAATTTGGACTTATACTTTACTGAGAATGATATGCAAAAGAATACTTTTTCCAAAATTTGAAGAAAATTCGTTCATCATTTTAAGCTCTAGCTCGTAATTGTAAAGATGGAACGTGGAATTACAGACCCAAACGGTTATCAGATATCATTTTAATGAAAAATCACTTCTGGTCATTAAAGGGTTAAAAAATAACCAAATATTACATCTAGTTTAAAAATGGAATTTTCTAAACCAATATATGACGAAAAAGTTGTCTAATACTGCTTTTAGACGACTGCAGTTTTTAATAAAAAGGAACATCTCTCCACTTCCTTTACTCTGCAGTTTTTCAACCTAAGCATCTTTGTTCACCCCCGCTACTACATACTTACCCCTCCTATGAGAAGGTGCAAAGAGATCTTAAAATGAATCCGAAATGTTTTTGGAAATTCATAAACAGTAAAAGAAAGTCTTGTCCTTACCCGTCTGTTCTCAAGTCGAATGGCATTTCAAGTCATGACCCTCGAGTTATAACGCAACTTTTTTCTGACTTTTTTCAAAGTGCCTTCAACTGTGATACTAACAACTGTGATACTTTAAACTGTGATACTTCGAACTGTGATAAACTTGACGAAAATGACAATACCTTTTAAAATCTTTTCCTTACTTGACTGATATAAACTTTAATATTTATTCTGAAAACATTAAAAAGTTTATATCTAATCTGGATGATAGTTGTGTACCAGGTCCTGATGGTATACCTTCCATTATTTTGAAGAACTGTGTAAATCACTTGTCGTTTCCTTTGTCTATTCTTTTTAACTTCTCTATGTCTTCTTGTGTTTTTCCGTCTACTTGGAAAGATTCTTTTATAATCCCTTTACATAAGAAAGGTAAAAAAGATGATATTAAAAATTATAGACCAATTGCTAAGTTATCCGTTATTCCTAAACTCTTCGAGGCTATTATTTGCGAATCACTATGTTTTTATGTTAAATCAATTATCGCTGCAAATCAACATGGTTTTACAAAAGGTCGCTCTACTGTGACTTTTTTAATGGAATTGGCAGAAAGTTGTATTGATTCGTTTAAAAAAAGAAAACAAGTAGATTGTGTCTTCACCGACTTCAGTAAGGCATTTGACAAACTCTCACATCGAGTTTTGTTATTAAAATTGAGGAAGATGGGGTTTAGCGAACAGTTTGTATCGTGGCTCCAGTCTTATTTATTTGATAGATTTTATTCGGTTCTTTTCAATGGTTGTGAATCAATAAAGTTTAAGGTTAACTCTGGAATACCACAGGGTAGCCATTTAGGATCCGTACTTTTTATTTTATTTATTAATGACTTACCGTCTCTTCTGAAATATTCCAATTGTCTCATTTATGCGGACGATATTACAATCTTCAAAACTATTGAAAATACTCGAGATTGTGAAGAGTTTCAGTGTGATCTTAATTCGTTTTTCGATTGGTGTGTTCGTAATTGTTTGACTCTCAATATTGATAAATGTAAAACTATTACTTTTACGAGAAAGCTATCTGTATCTCCTGCAAATTATTTTCTTAATGGTGTATTATTGTCACGAGTTAGCGATTTAACTGTCCTTGGTGTCCTATTTGATCAAAAACTAGACTTTATACAACACATCAACTCCATAACTCATAAAGCTAATTCAATTCTTGGGTGGATAAAGAGAGAGTCAAGGCAGTTTTCTGATCCTTTTATTATCAAACAGCTTTTTGTGACATTTGTGCGACCCATTATTGAATATGCTTGTCAGGTTTGGTCACCCCACTATGACTGTCACATAGCCAGATTAGAACAAGTGCAAAAAAGATTTCTGAGGTTTGCACTCAGAGGATTGGGTTGGGAAAATCCTTACTAACTCCCGCCTTATAACAACAGATTGAAACTGATAGACATGCCTAGTCTTGAGAGCAGACGCTTGTATTTATCTTTTGTCTTCATTGTGAAACTTATAAACGGAAACATAGACTCTTTGCACCTTCTGTCTCGCATAAACTTTAATATTCCCCAAAGGAGTTTGAGGAATTTGTCCGGATGCATATTTATTTCAAATTATCGGACTAATTATGAACGATTTTCTCCTCTCAATAAAATGTTTAAATTATTTAATTTTTTCAACAGTAAATATACTAATTTGTTCAACCAAACTGTTAATACTTCAATTAAATTAAAATCAACTTTTTTTCAATTTTGTAACATGTACATATAATTATAACCTTTAAAACTAGCAATTAGCTGAGTTAATAAATAAATGAGCTTAAAAATCGCAGGGGCCATTGCTTCGTTTCCGTCTATAAGAGAGAAAATTTTACACAAATAAACCTTAAGGTTAAAAGTAATACTTGGATTGTTTCTACCGTATAGTAAACCAGGGTATACACAAATTACTTATTCTTAACCACATTATGACCAGATTAATCCAAGTTTTTTTGTAAAATCTGTTATTCTGGAGCTGGCGCTAAAAATTTTTAGTTTTATATATACATAGATTTTTAAATTCTACTGGATTTTTTGATACAGAAAATTGTTAACTACAGAGAACGGTAGACTTGCTGAAGCCCTTCAGCACTTGAAACAGTGCAACGCGATCTGAGTGATTGTCAAATTCAGCATGTCCCCGTGAATACAGAATTAGTGGTCATAAAGCCAGTTGTCATTAGAATTCTCTTGCCAGAATTCTTCTTTCGCTTCGACAACATTCAGCGATGTTATACGCTGACTGAAAGTTATAGAAAATTAATTTTAAGAATTCGTTGAGTACTCGTATTCCAAGGACTCACGGGATTCAAAGGAAGAACTATAAGCTGTGTTCGTGTGGATAGCATAATAAAAGTACCTTGTCAGCCACTGACTCTATAAAGTTAACTCAACCAACATTATCATGCCTTCAAATATAATTCATTAAACAATAAATTTTATTTCGAACTATAAAACAATCAACTCATGTATCGAAGAAAAGAAAAAAGACCACATTAACTCACAATAACTAATGATCTTCAAATAAATAACTGAAACGTACTCAAACAACTCGTGCTTTGTAAACAACTGCCACAAGCACAAGAACAATGCGTACCTAACCTATAGTCAATTGTTAGGGTGAAATTAACTGCCATTGGGTATATTGGGAATTGAGTGGTGCATTGTGAGGAAATATACGAGTATATAGGATAGAAAGTCAAAGAAGAAAAAAGAAGTAATAAAAAGCTTTGTTGTATGTATTTTACGTATAACCAAACCAACGAAGGAAGACCTTATGGTTCTCGAGTCGATAGGGAAGTAAAGAATTTTTTCTTATTACTTTGCTTTGTCATTTCTGGTGTAGTCAGACTTAACGCACGTGGTGTTCCATGTGAATGAGTTGCTTTTTTTATATATATATACAAATGGAATCAATAGTTTACTTGTACCTACCATGTGTGGTGGATTATTGAGTCTATTGAATAAGGTTCTGTACCTTATTTCAATTAAAATTTATAACAATAGATTTCTAACTGTATTATAGTAAAGCCAGTATCAGTAATCTTGTTGTAGTTAGTTTAGCTCAGGTAAGAAAATATGCAATTAACAGTCGTATTGTATAAAGAGGTGGACATCTCATTATTTATAAACGCATTCCATATAATAGGTTCGGACATGCAAATTGGTCCGTATTTCTTCGAAGATGCTAATGCACAGTCAATTCGGAGCGATATGGTCGAATGATAACGGAATTTTTCTGGCCGGCGATTGAAGATCATGACTTGGACGATATGTGGTTCCAACTAGACGGAACAACAAGCCACACAACACGACCAATTATGGCTTTATTGTGTGAGAAGTTTCCTGGTCGCAATTTCACGTTTTGGCGACGTCAATTAGCCACCAAGATCATGCGGTTTAACACCGTTAGATTTTTTTTTGTAGGGCTATGAAAAAGATCGTGTTTACGCGAAAAATTCCTGAACTCTAGAAGCATTAAAAACCAACATTACTCAAATTATGGCCGAGATACCGGCTGAAATGTACGAAAAAGTGGTTAAAAATTACTTCAAAAGAATCGCATCTTCGGCCGAATCTGCCATTTGAATGATATTGTTTTTCACACTTAATGGAGTGTGTGAAGTAAGCCCCCCTTTTTTGGAATTTGCTATTTTTGAAAATTGTTCCAGGTTGTTCCCGATTTGTTCCGCATTGTTCCAAGTTTTTTTTGAAAAATATTCAAAAATGGGGGTTTTAGAGCCAAAAAACCGTTTTTGACCTAGCCCCCCTTTTTTCGAAAATCAAATTTTTGAGAGTTGTTCCAGATTGTTCTATTTGTTCTGAACATTGTTCCAAGTTTTTGGACCCCTATGTTCAAAATTTCAAAAGTTATGGGCAAAATTCGAAAAAATTCATTAAAATGCATTTTAAACGAAAATGCTTTTTAATGAAATTTTCCATTCTATAAATGAATTTTAAGAAACGAAAGTCTGGAGCAATTTAGAAGAGCCCTAGAACAACCTAGAACAAATTTTTGAATTTTGGATTTCTTAAAAGGGGGGCCAGAGCAAGGATTATAAGATATTTTCATTTAAAGTGTTTTTTGGGCTTAAAATCTTCAGTTTTCAATATTTTTTGATGATTCTTTGCAACAATTGGATTTGAGGGATTCTGCACTTGGAACAAATTTTAGATTTTGGATTTTTGGAAAAGGGGGGGGCAGGGGTGTTTTTGAAAAATTAAAAAAATCGGAGATGTTTTTTAAAGTTAGTTTTTAAGCTGATAGTAAGAATGTACGGTCAGAACTTTTTTCAATACATGCATTTATCATAAGGTTTCAAAAGTCAATGGAATAAAAAAAAAAATTAAATATTAGAGAGCGGTTTTTTTGGATTGTTGAAAAAATGTTCGGAAGGTTTTATCTTTAAAAATACACGTCCTACAATTTTGAGTTTTTGGAACAATGTTTAGAACGCAGTTAGATTCAGATGTCTCTTGCGATAGTATAAATTCACGATTCACGAGTCACGACACACGACGTAAAATGGATATCCTCATCCCTTTACTTTAACAACTACGAAGTACTGGTCACCGAGTTAACGTTGGCTACTCGGAATGTTAAAAAAGAGTGTGCGTACTTATGTACACGCGCTAGAAGTAAAACTTCTTTCACGACAACAGGGCAAGTATTTTTCAAGTCCTACCACTCAGAGCACCCGATTTGAAACTCAGAACCGTTGCAAAATCGTGACGCTGAATTTTGTAATTCGTGACGGGTATTTGTATGTCGGTTTGACATGTCACTGACAGCTCCATGGAAAAATTTTTTACCCCCATGCCGCAAAAGAAGTTTTACTTCAAAAATTTGTTACCGGATATATTATTAAAATTTACATCAAAAGTCTTCAATCAGAATAACTTTAATAAATCTCGTCAGAAGAAGAATATCGTCACAAGATCACCATTTCCATTAAAAATTCTCTATGAACGTGGTAATTGTCCATATGACCGACTCAACGTGAACGTGCCTTCAAATCATACTATTTTGTCTAGACTAGCCACTTTTAGTTCATGTTTAAAAATAAATCAACAAATTAATAAAAATAAAAACACTCTGTGCTCTTAATTTTCTGTTTATTTATTTTTACAGTTTATTTGTATGAGGCCAATTATAACTCCTTAAATCAATCCTCATACCAATAATATTAGTTTTTTCTCTCCTTCCATTCAAAGGACTTTATCCTATTTACACTTTCATCGCAGAATCTTCATCGAAAATTATCATTCACCCGTTTTATTTGTAAACATCGACAACTTAATGATTCGTGAAGAAGAATTTAAACTTGATGGATCAAACGATCTATTTTGATACAAAAAAAACACACAAAAAAAAAACAAAAACAAGAAAAATTGATGTGTCCAGCATAAATTTTATTTTTTTTTCTTCTTTATTTTTACAAAACAAAATGAACTTCGACACGTGAATTATAAAACAAAACAAAAAAACAGACAGGATAATGAGGGATAAAGCGCCAGAGGGATTTTTTTCAAGTTCCTTCATCATTTTTCTTTTCTCTCTTCGTCACATCACATAGCCATGCGATAACACTGATTACCGGCATTAACTGGAAGAATTCATTGGGCTTAAATTTTATGCCCAAAGTAAGGTCTTTTGACTATCAACCGTGAAATTTCATTGATGGCCAATATCTGTATAGGTATATAGGGGATAAACCAGAAATAAAATTAGGCCTTTTATCGATGGGATACAGTGAGTGATGACGAAGGAAAAATTCAGAACCTCTCGTCAACAATATTTTGTGAAACGACAATCGCGGTCTTCGAAGAGCGAAACATCAATCAGAATCGTTCTTCGAAGAGCGAAACATCAATCGCCTGCATAATATCAATAAGTAAATTTTGCTTCTTGGTAATGTTCTTGTAGGTATTTCTGAAATAAAAAAGGTATGAAGCCGAGTTAAGATTGATTCTTAAAATTGATTCTTATACTAATTGAATGAATTGTATAAATCTGAAGACTGTTTTTTTTTTTTAGCAATAATTTGATACTGAAGTAAAAGGCCAAAGAAATCAATTAGAACAAACATGCTTATAAAACTTTTATTTAATTGCTTAATTAATGAAGTTCAAGGATTGAGAAAAATATCCCTGGAATGATACAATTTCCCCACAAGCCTTCTTCTTTGTGACGCAGCATACCTAATTGTGTGAAAAATTGTGGTAAATATATGACAATACTTTATTATTCTTCATTATAGTATAATAAGATGACATAATAAATAAGACATTTTAAAGAATTCAAATAAGAACAGCGTAAAAATTTTAGTTCATTTCAAGCGCCATGGTTGCCAAATAGCTTAAAATTTCATCCTGAGCCCAAAATTCCATTAAACAGTAATTTTTCAAATTTTGTATCATAGGATTTGAACATTGTCTTTTATAACATAAATATGTATTTTCCAATGTAGTAATCGTTCTTCATTATATTAAAAGTTGAATGTATGCACATAAATGTTTTACATATTATATCATGAACTGATGCTTATTGAAAATGTAAAATCCCTTTGGTTTGGGGGAATTTCGAAAGAAATTTTGTTTCCACTGAAAAGCATCTTTCCCATGAAGAAATTTTTGTTGCCTACATTTTGAACCTATGTCAAAATAAATTCACTCGAAAAAAAAAATTCAATGAAAGACAGGTAATCAACAAAATTTTCCAAGTTCAACTTTTATGCATCATTTATTCACGATATAGGTAGCTATACCGATGTACTATGAAGTCAATTTGTTGAATACGAAAAATAAAATATTTTCAGGGAAATTTTCGATTCGCGATACCGATAACCCCCATAGTAACATATCTTGTTTGACATTTTCATACAAATTATGGTCCTATGGTTTGAGTAAGGGCTTGCTCAGGAATGAGAATGTACTGTAGTGTGAAGTGCTGGCATTCAGAATATAAAAAATGCAAATGGTATAACATATAATGGCCCAAAAATGTAAAGTAGATATTAAAAATGTATAACTTGGGAATTTGTGTTTCTTTTTAAGATTAGTTATTGTAAATCTTACATATTTTAAAGTTTCGACACAGACTATTTTTTGAGGTCCAATTCAGGTTATATACAAGACATTTAAAGTTATAAACGAAATAAATAATGAATGTTCGCGAAACTGAGAATACTACAAAAATTTGAAAAGGGCCCATTACAACTCTTTATAAGCCAAGAAAAAATCTTAGCTTAAAAATATTTTCGACAAAGCCTAAATTGTCTTTTATGTCTTAAGCAATTCCTAAAAAGTACCTACCCTTAATTTGGCCCAGGGCTAAAGTTTTTAGTTTTTGGTAGTGGGAGAACTATATCAGTGAAATGTGAAGATACAAAATGTAGGTTTTACAAGTTAACACAGAAGATATTGAAACACTTTTTTATTTTCACAGTTGATCTTGATTAGAAGATATTCAATGGGACTAAGGATACTTTACTGGAGGGTTGAGGATGAACTATTATCGTGCAGATGGGAAATTCACAATATGAAACAAATTTCAAATCGAATCCCTCAGCAAGAAGCTCCTTAAAATCTTCTCCTTTGTTATGCTACCTCGATGTATACAGGAACCTTGAGTTAATTCTGGCAACAAAGGAGAAGGTTGTCCACTTTCAGAGCTAGTCGCTTGGTATGATAGCACTAACACTTTCTAGCTCATCGGTGCAGGGGTCCTTGCTGACGTCACACTTGTTGTCTACCTTATTATATGCCAATATATTATACTTTATGTACTTTAAAATTTACCAGAACCATAAAATTTAATTTACTTACATTTTTAACAATCATATTTCAAGGTATCTAAAAAAATGCAAAAAAGAACAGAAAATATCGTTGTTGACATCGTCAAAAAGTCACTGCTCCTATCCACCATTCCAGCACAGAAATAATTCATACTGAATTCACACTGAATCAAAATTATTTTGAAACTCAGAACAACTCAGATATCACAATGTCGAAATGAAAAGTTATACTTATAAAAGGTCAGCTATGTTTGGAAATTGGTCAGGCGTAGATTTTTTTTATGATTTTTTGCATTTTTTTGCGAAATTCCACAAAAGAGGTGCTAAAAGTCTTATACTAGTGACCTTGAATTTTTTTCTTTTATTCATAAAAAAAAATCTATAGCTGACCAATTTCCGAAACTAGCTGACCTTTTATGAGGATTGAGTTACCTTTAAATGATATATATTTTTTTAGAATATCCCATAAATGAGGTGCCAAAAATCGCTAATGACCTTGAAAAAGTTCAAGCTTGTATTACAAGTTTTCTAAGCCTGATCAATTTCTGAAAATAGCTGACCTTTTATGACCAATTAGTGACCTTTTTTTCGAATATCCCATATGAGGTGCTAAGATCCCGGAGCCCAAAAAATAATATAAAAAGATAACATTTGAAAATAATTTTCGGCAAAGAGGTTATGTTGAAACGAGTTGAAAATGTACTTAAATTGATACATTTGGTTGAAATCAAATAGATATAACTTAATTCCTGAATTCTAGTTTCTCAAAATCTTACAGCGAGGTTAAAAATATTCATATTGTACTGATTATGCATTATACATTTTTTGTCTATCAATTTCAAATTTTAAAGTCAGAAGCCCTACCAAAATTTAAACAGAGCTTATAAATTATAATTATAACACATTTCCATTTTTTTTATGAAATATAAAAAGAAACGTTCCTTCAAAAATTCTTCATTTATTTTTTTTTTCCATCCAGACTTACTTGTTAGAATTATAATACAATATTTTCGGTTTTGTTGTAGTAGGTATCCATATAGTATGCGCACCCTGAATCCGCTTATTTTTACTTGTTGTTTCTGATTTTTAAAAAAAAATAACGACACAAAATTAATTCAACAAAAAATATATATTAAACGAACCAAACAAATATAGAGAAAATTTCACACCCATTAGAACTAAACAAGAACATTTTATAATTTTGAACTTCACTTTAAATAAAAAAAAATATATAAAAATAGAAAAAACTTAAAAATAAGCTTGATTTACTTAGTAAGTAACTATAAATTTAACGCTATCTGATAATTTTTTTTTTGCACAAAAGCTTCAAATAAGTTCTAATAGTATTGTTCAAAAAAATAAATTATTGTTTAAAAAAAAAAATTTCAAAATTATTTTTTCTAAATTCCATATTTCGAAAATGGGTAGATGACATTTTTTTTTATAAATTTTTCAACTCCGCCTTAATAAAGGCTAACAAATTGCGTACCATTTTTTTATTTTTTTTTTTCAAAATTGTGTATAAAAAAAAAAATATTTTTTTAAAAAACTACTCCAACGATTTAATTTTTTTTTCATAAATTAAGATTTCCTTATGAAATAGGATGATGTACATCGCATTGGTGTCAAAACAATTATTTTAGAGGTTGTTTAATGAATTTATTTCTAATTACATATATCGTCGGCTAAATACGTAAAGCTTTTAAGTCCACTTTTGGCTGAAATTGAGATTATGATACCATTTTCTTAAGAAACACATTCTGCACAAAATGGCTTAGTCACTTCTGTCCAATGTATCTTAGTTGTTGCAGAATCTTAAATAGGAAATCAGTTTTTATATGGAGCCTTATATGTAATTTTTTTTTTGTTTTTTTGTTGTTTGGATAGCTTTTTTAAGTGAAAAATATTGAATTTAATTGAAAATAAGTTTCAGGTATCTGGGTTTTTCACTTAAGCAAGTTTCGTTTAAGCGGAGTGTTTTGAAGGTACATAATTGGTCTACAAATAATCGGGGATGAAAAAAATGTTTCAGATAAGCGGGATTTTTGTACTATTAAATTTAACAAAATTTGGAGCAATGAATTTTTAATTTGTATACACACTCAAATAATTTTTTAACGTAACAATCTAAGTCTTTTGGCAACTTTGAGCCAAATGATACACAATATGAGCAAACAAGTCATATACGATTTATATTTAAATAGAATATTTCTAAATATTTTGTATGAACATATTTTCTTTTTTTTATTAACATATTATTATCTCTGATCTACAATTAAAAGAGGAAAACTTAGATTTCTTTCAGAAAAAACAATCTTTCAGAATCCTTTTTGTACATTTCGCACATTCTATATTTAAATCCTCATTAGCATTATTTGGAAAAATATGAAAATCTCTAAAAAAAAACCCACTCGATTCACATTTTGCAATAGAAACTCCATACCTTCCTACGTTTTTTTTTTTTCTGTGACAATGTTATATTGTTGGCCTTTTTATGGGTTTCATTTTGGGGTAAGCAAATATTTTATCAAGGAAAAAAAATAAAAATTTCATGTTCATCGTAAAAGACGCAAAGCCATCATTTTCAGGTTGACAATTCGGGGAGCAATAATGATGGTAAAATAAGCCTTATACGAATACGAGTTTCAATGTGTGTGTTTCTTGTTTTTGTTTTTGTATGTGTTAAGTCCTTTTGCCAAAAGACGAAGCGAAAATTTAGTGTTGTTTTGCTGTAGAATATATGTGTATACAATTGGTGGAATATTTAAATTGACTGTTTCTGTTTCAGTTCAGCTAGATGGGTTACGCCTGTGTGAGCATCAAGTCAAATTGTACGTACACCCGATTTTTGTCAATTGGAGATATTTTTTTGTTTTGCTCTGTTGTTGGATTAAATGGAAACAACAAATTGTGATGTCTTCCTATTCAATGCTTTCAAATAGAAGCGTGTTTTTTTTAGTGAATAAGCTGTTTTCATGTCACTGGGCATTTTTGTGTGTTTTTTTTGTCACTTCTTTGAAAAAGGGTCGAAACCTTGAAGTATGTATAAGTTTTTCAGTTTTTTATGACTTTTCCTTGTTTTTTTTGCTCTGGGCTACAAAAACAAACCCTGCCAATATTATTTGATTTAGGTATGTTAATATGTAGATTGTAGGGTTAAGAATTGAAGCTGAAAAACTTAATCTAATATCAATATTTTACACTTAACTGTCGACAGATGAGACAAAATTCAGATAAATTAATCCCACTTTTTCGTAGTTTTATATTTTCTGTTAGTTTATGGTAATTTAAGACACGTGTTTTCTCTAAAAAATGCTATTCCTTAAAGTTAATTCCCTTTTCAAACCACAAGACTCTTATAATATACATATAAAAAACCTTAAAGTAAACTTAAATGTTCACCAAAATTTGTTTACAGAAACCACTCTTTGACTGGATTACCATACTTTAATTTCATAATCTGTTTTTATAAGTTCATACCTTTATTTAAAACTAAATATGCTGATACAAAAGAAAATGAAACAGAATTCCTAGATACTTTTTTAATACAGTTGAAACTTATGTACGCGTCTCCTTGATGTGCCTCCTAAAAGTTTGGAGTGGTTTTACGCATTAGACATTTTTTTAGATTTTTCAAACAGACAAAGAAAGTGTAAGAATTTCAAGTGTCGAAGGGTTAGCATAGAAGTTCCTTGAAACTTTCAAACATTCATTCAAAAGGAAACAGTAAAGTTTGTTGAAGTTATGCCAAACAAAAAAACTATCTTCATTTAATATTTTGTTAAGCAACATAAGGAGTTAGGTATATGTACTTTTATTTTCTTCATTTATACATATTATTATAAGCTTAACAAGGAAATTCAAAAAGTTGGCTCAGTAAAATTGGCTGACATTTTGGTATTTCGATGGTTTTGTTTCCTTAAAACTTCGGGAAATCAACCCTTTCCTATTGTTATAATGGTCTAAGGGCCAGTTTGTTCACAGTGGGTTAAATCTGAACAATGACTTTCATAGCTTCTAACTAAATGGTGCTAATCAACCAAAATCGGCTGATTAGCGATTTCCATGATTAACAACTTAATTTATGGATTCCTTGAAAAAAAAATTGATTACCATGCACATTCGATGATTTACCAGTTGCGATAATCTTTGATTAAAGATAATTAGCTGTGAACAAACTGGCCCTAAGTCAGTTCTCCTCATGATGTATGGCTGCAATTTTATATGAGTTAAATATTGCACGTGCTCCCCCTTCTTTAACCGAGGAGAGATGACGTTCTTAATCTAGAATTAATACACATTTTTGAGACAAAACGGTTAAAATAATCGCTAGAATAAAATTCTGAGAGCACTTGGGCATGTTTTTCATAAAGTCTATTGGTGTCACGAAAAAAAGTTCTTTTTTTGTTTAGAATTTAACAAAAAGCTGTTTTTGGTTCAAAATTTGTCTTTCAAAGAACTGATAGTTGCCGAGCAATTTTCAAAAAAAAAATTGATATTTGCTCCTTTCACCTATTGAAGACCCCTTCATCCAATTACCTTACATACTTAGTTCAATGAGTTCATCAAGATGGGGAGACCATCCGTTGCACTTCCCAGGATATAAATAACTATGTGTGAGGAATGGGGGTAAGTAGGGGAGTAGAATTTCAGGTATTAGGGGCCTCCCTGTATCATCGTGAATTCTGAATGAAATTCAAGATGTTCCTTAGTGGCATTGTTAAAATTTTCCCAAAAAAAAATATTCTCCGAGGGCAGTTTTTCTAATTCTGACTCTGCTGGGTCATTCACAAAGGAAATGAGATGAGACCTTCTCCGCATCATTATCTTGATACACTTTGCATAAGTTTATAGTTACCCATTCTGCTCTCCACTACCCATTGAGTTGCAACCAGTTGGTATTCCAAATAGGAGTGATAATTGAGACCTGCCTATTTTTTGTCTAAGAGATATTTTGCCATAGATTCCTTGAAACCCGACAGATGTCAATTGATGACCAGTGGCATAAATATACAGGGTTTGGTTTGGCTTGGATTTAGAGAATGTAGGTATCTGGCATTTCTTAGGGTAACTGGGTAAGAGTAAAGGGTAACCGTCTGTAAAGAACGAAACATGGTTTGTGTTTATAACCCGGTTGCCTTGTTGCGATATCAATTAGAGTCAGGTGGGTAAAATCTATATGAACGGTAAATTATACTCCGTTTGAATGTCAATGCCAATGACACAAAATTATAATGAATTTTGTGACCGCATAGGCCTTTTTTCGATTTTTTACATATTTAGGTCTTAGAGCACTTTTGGCTGCCAACTCCTTAACAAATCGAGTGATTTCTAGGGCTGCGATTCGCGTAGTTCTGATGGTACTGGTTGTACCAATACACGCCAGTCTTTGAATTTTGTCATTGTTTTTAGATTGTTTAATTTATCTTAGGCCGACTATAAGGTGAAGCATACGTACATTGGATGGTGTACTTCGAATGAATGGTTTTAGGGCTAGGCCTCCAACTTTTACCAAAAACTCTACTGCAAGTGTAGAATGCTATTGAGACTTTTTTATCTCTTTCTTTCACATTTTCTTTCTTGTTTAGTTTAGGATCAAGTACCATGCCAAAAGTGTTGCCGCTGAGAAATTTTAAAAGGTCGCATAAAAAGGGGCCACGAGATAAAAAGGTCGCATTTTGAAATTGTTTTAATAGATAGCAAAATCACACGAAATCCGTATAAATAAAACACATTTTGGAGTAATTTTAGTTTTATATTAAAAAAATTAACCAAGCAAAACAAATCAGTTTTCAGTTGATACTAAAAGTAAAATTTCAGTATCAAAAATATTTATTTTAACACATAAGCCTAGTACCTACGCAGGTCGAGCAAAACTAAATTTTATTTGTAATTTTTCTTTTTTCTTAAAACAAATTTTGAAGGTGTTGAGATAAAAATAAAATTCAAATGAGGACAGTAACGTAGCTGAAGATATGTTTAGGGTTTTGAAAATATACACTGCAATAATAAAAAAGCAAACAAATTAGTACAAACAAAGGTTTGCATTTCTATGAAAATTTAGTATATTTTTATGCTTTTAAAAATGTCGCCGCGCTAATATTTGGCCTTCTTGAACCCATTCCTCACCACTGACCGAGTTAAAACAGCTGTTTTATATAATCTATTCCCGCAACTTTCTTTCATGTTTTTTGGTCATCATCCACATAACACCATTCAATATTGAAAATGCTAAAACCGAAAATATGTTTTTAGTTGATAAAAACCGTGATATTCATGAAACGTCAACATTTGTCCAGCAAAATAATGCATCAAACATTAATTTGTCTTGAAAAAATTATGTGGAGACTACAGTTTGAAAAAAAGTTTGGATTTTGCGTTTGAACTGCGTACTTCTCAAGAAAAATCCGAGACCTGGGAAAAAATTTGAATGAGAAATAAAATTTTTCCCGAACTGCGTACTAGGTTATAAGTTCAGTTAAAACAGTGTCCTAATTAATGGGACGTTTTACACTCAAAGGTCAGGCTTATCAATGGGATCGTCATGAGAACTAATCTGTGCTTTATATTTATTTATTATTTTTGTCTCAAATTATAAAATAGTGCAATTTATATGTAAATTTCCAATTTTGTTGATGACTTTTTACAAAAAATTGTAACTTAATAGTCCAATTAAGAAAATCCTTTTAAAATGTTGGAAAGTACCCAACGAAACGTGCGTCGGGAATATTTAAAAAATTAATTAGTTTTAATCGCATAAAAATCTAACAGATCAACAACTAATCTTTTCCATGCAATTTTCTAGCGATGGGGTCAGAAGAGTCAGAAAAATTTAAAAAAAGGGTAAAAATAGCTACTTTTTTAAAAGGTCGTATCATAGTCGCATGTGGCAAAAAAGGGGTCAAAATGCAATTAAAGTCGCATAGCGGCAACCCTGCATGCCAAGATATTAAGCTATGCCATTAATGGTGGGTGGGTCTATGTTTTGAATATAATATTTTGTTATGAACAAAACCAGTTCTGTTTTCAGTGGGTAGAGCTGAGTCCGCAGTTATTGGACCAGCTGCTGAGCTTATCAAAGGCCGGTTGTAGGAGCTCTCATGCCATTATACAGTGTCATTGGCAAATGCCACGACCTTGACACCGCTCAGACTTTGTTTAACCTGTTGGGTTTTTGCCAAAGAGAGTTTTAAATTCAACTTACAATTTATTAATGAGAATGATAAGATAACCTCTTAGGCGGAAATCAGATTTCAATGTGTCGCCCATGAGGTAAACGTTGACAGGTAGATTAATTTTTATACATATTTTTGAGTAAACAAGAGTTGCCATTGTGTAAATAAGTTACTGATGTAACATAACCAATATCTTGTTAACGACGAGAAGGCGAAAACCAGAGCAAGATAAAACTTCAACTTGTGGAGTACCCCTTAAATGTCTTCACTTTTAACTTGTTATTGCACCCATTTCAGCATTTTCAAATTTGCGTATGAAGCATGTAGTCAATTCAATTTACCTGAAGTATCGGATCGATGCTGATGGTGTTGAGGGCTTGCTGAATTGCAATGTTGTCAACGTTTTTGAATGTCCGTTTTCAAATATAAAATGCAAAAAAAAAAATGCATTTAGCGATACTTTCTTCGATTAGGCGCCTCCGTCTGCGAGTAATATTTTATAGGTCCTTAATCCTGGAAAGTGAGTGCTCATAAGTGACTCTAAGTCTCGGAGCAGGCATCTGTACAGGTTTTAACCGGTTTTTTTTCAGGAAGCCTAGATGAGTATAGACCTTTGACATGACTTTCCTGATCCTAACAGCGCGTCATTTGTAGGATTCGATGTCATGACAATATTTTCTTCAGAAGCTGTTCTTTTTCCATACCTTGTTCGGTTTTTGTCAAGTCCACCTCTTGCGTAAAATAAATTCAAGCCCGAACTTATTTCATTTAAACTAACCAATCTCTAATCTTAAATCTCTCTTTTTATACATCATTCACTATATAGATACCTCATAAGTTTAATAAAGTTATGAATTATTTTTAATTATTTTTAAGTCTTGATAATTTTTATAATGAATAAAGCCTGAGAAGGTAAACTACGCTAAATTAAAATTAAATTGATTAAATGGGAATTTGTATTACAAAAATAATTAAATGATATTAAGATCATGTCTGCAATTTCAAAAAAAAAAAAACTGACAACATGGCTTTTATATATATGTATCAACCATTGTAAATCGGTCTTGCAAAAAATTAAATATATATTTTTACTTAGTCTCCAGTCCCATATACATAATATGAACCTACATTATAGTTTAAATCCCATTCAAATCCATCTGTATGAACTTTTTAGAAGTAAATATTCATTCACTTAACCAATTTTCCAAACTTCCATTCACCTATAACTAACCCAGTTATTCAAATATATATGTGCATACAGCATAACTGTGGCTGTGGGGTAATTTTATAAACTTCGTTCACAAAAAACAGAGATTTAGTTTCTTTTTTTTTTGTGGCCTTTAGCTCTTTGGCTTATGTTTGTGTCAGAACTTCGACTACATAAATATCATTTGGGGCCATCTAGGTTCATTGAAAATCCATTCAGAATTTTTCTCCATTGAAAATGTTGTAACAAAAAACCCCTTTGTGAGCCTTTAGCTTTTTTTTAGTGTTTTTTTTTCATATTCATGTTCCTGTAAAGAAGATAGTTTTATCATTCAGTTGGTGTTTAGGTTTTTTATTTTGTATTTTTTTTGTTTTTGGGAAAACACAACCTAAAGGTAGAACTTTTATGTATTCTACACTTGCATGTTCGTATAATGGAAACGTACTAAATCACTTCATGTCAGCAAAACTATTTGTCATTCCACTCACCTAGAAAAAGAAGAAAACCCAATGGCATGGCTTTGAGTGTTGGTTGTTTTATAATGGAGTAGGTGTTAAAGTAAAGAATGTTTTTTGTTCTTGTATAAAGGCACAAACTAAAGGGTTCGAGATTACAGCATTTGGAAAAAAAAAATGAAATCGCCTTTTTATTTAAAATATGCGAGATATAGCACCAAATAATTTTGGAAAAATCAAAAATAAAAAAAATACTGAATTGATTGATATACATTTGGAAATCAACAACCCTTTCCACTTCCTAGAAATCCTTCCTTAAAAATATCATCATCCCTTTTTTTACATTTAAAAAATCTATTTTTAACAACTCTGTATTTGGGACACACTTTTATTGATTGGAAGGTATTCCTGTCTTGATTCCAATCACTTTTCATTCAGGAACTATACTAAGGTCCAATTGGAATTTGATGGATTGACCCCAGATACACAACATGTATACGAGTCTTTTTTCTCCTTGTCAGATAGTTTTCAAATATCTTTCTTTTTATAACCATATACAACAGCAAGCAACGGTATTGTGAATTGGATGGGAACTTTATACATACATATAACGTGTTAGTTATCCAATGGGTACATACATATAGATAAATGGTTCTCCAGATGTTGATAGATTGATGTAATATTGAAGGAGACCCAAGGGTGCACGTAAAAGTACATCAACTCTCATTCATTGACAGCAGATGACCTGTCAATGGCGATGTTAATGTTGACATTTTTTTCTTTTTTTTTTACAAAAAGTCACAACATTGTCACAGTTGAACTTTTCACAATTTCTCATTTAATTTTATGTGTTGAGAATTTAAAGATAATTTGTACAAAAAATTGAATCGATAAGTTAGAAAATATAAAAAAGGTTTTTTTTTTATATAAAAATGAAAAATTGTATATTTTTGTGACTTCAATTTTTAGTTCGTGCAGAAATTTTAAGTTAAATGTTGTAGTAATGTGAAAAAATTTAAACGAAATATATTTATCTTTCAGAATAATCTGACATGATGAATGTTACATTCACAAGAATTCAGCAAAATGAAAATTTTATTTCCTTTTATACACACAAACAGGGGGAAAATAATAGTGCACATACGCCCGAGTGTACCCCATAAATATACTCGTACAAACCAGCTAGGAGAAAGAAGTATAAAGATAAAACTTAAAATGGAATTAAAGTAATGTTGCTCGTTTATTTGAAGTGTATAATATATATAAGATAGAGTTTATATATATACATTTAGTGTTCAAGTTCTTAAAGGAGAAATTTTTATAAAATATTCCTTAAACTATTGAAAAATGTGAAGCGTTTTGGCATAGATAGCCTTGTTAGTATAATTGGGTAATGTTAGATAAAACTTTCACTCAGCTGAATGACTGCATTATTTATAATTCAAATCAAAATTTTCTCCAAATTCAATTATATCTTGTAATTTATTTAAAATTCTTTTATTCTTTGTGGTATCTGGGAAAAAAATTGTGCTTAGTGCTAGATTTAAGGTGAGCTTTATCATGAATGCTTGTTTTGAACCAAAAGTAACCATTGGAATAGTAATTTAAAATTGTTATCCCACATTACTTAGTTTTATATAGTTCTTGATGGTTTTCCAAAACAATTTGGTTTTTTTGTGGTATAAAATGCAAGTATGTATGCATGTATACCTAATACCTATGTATCTACACTGAAAAAAAAACTTAATATCAAAATAATATTTTTATAATATCAATTCCATATTTTTGGTGATTCATATCAAATTAACCGCAAAACATGATAAATTTATGTTAAAAATGTTATTCTGATAGTTTTTTGTTTAATTGAAATTTAAAATGTTACTTGGATAAGATTGTTTTTAACCTTGTAATATCAATTTCCATTATCAAAACTAGATTGACATTCTAGTAGTAAAAATTATTTTGGGCTCGTAAGCGGAAGGTTCTAGGTTCAATCCCAAAAAAATCAAGTGATTAAATTATAAGTTTTTTCAAATAAAATAAAATTGTTACATTTTCAGAATAAAATTTAATCAGCTGCGTTTACCACCATTATGGGAAAAATAAAATAATAAATTATACGTAAAATATAAAACTATAAAAAATTTAAATTGAAACCATCGTCAAACCCTAGAAATACAGAATATACTTTTTTTTTTATTTCATTGCTGTCATAGCATAATGACAATTTTCATATCATAATGATAACTTGATCATATCGCAATGATATGACCAGAATATCAATATTGATATTTTTCTTAGTAGATGACTTTTATAACCGAAAAATGTTAATTTTGTACAAAACGGCAACCATTTTATAAAAAAAAAAATTCCGAAAAATGGTTAAAAATGGTGCCTTTAATAGAACCATTTTTTTGATTTTCGATTTTTTCATAAATAATGATATTGATCAATTTTTTTATGGAGAATGAATGGAAGTTTTAAAAGTTTTGTACCTATACCAAAATTTTCAAATTTTTTTTTTTGGATTTTTAAAAAAAAGTTAAATTTTTTTTTTTGAGAACTTAATAATTCGAAAACGACTTGGTAAATTTTTTTTAAACTTATCACCTAGCAGTTTTTCAACATTATCTAGTAGATTTCAAATGAAAATTATTCTTATAACCAAAAATAACGATACCTCCCATACAAATGTTTAAAAACCAGTATTGAAAATCTCATTTTTTCTTCTACGATTTTAATTAAAATTTTTGTGTGAACTAATATCTGTACTGTAATATTATTGAAAAAAAAAACTATATGTCGTTTAAAAATGGTATGTCTCATAGAACCATTTTTTTGATTTTCGACTATCTCATTATCAGTTGAACGGATTGTAATGAACTTCTTTGCAAACAAGCTTCAAATAAGTGCTAATGATATTGCATACCAAAATTTTCAAAGGAATAATTTATAGGTTTTCAAAAAAAATTTCAAAATTATTTTTTAAAATTCCGTATTTCGAAAATGGGTAGATGATATTTCTTTTAATAAATTTTTTAACTCCGTATTAATAAAAGCTACAAAATTTGTTTAAAATTTTATATTTAAAAAAATATTATTTAAAATCTATTTTTTAAAAAACCGCTCCAACGATTTTCAATTTTTTTTTCTCATAAATTGAAATTTCCTAAGAAATCGAATGATGTACATCGCATTGGTGTCAAAACAATTTCACAGGTTGTTAAATCAATTTATGTTCAATTACATATTTTTGTTTAACAATTTTTCAGTCTAAACTGTAAGTTCCATGCATATACTTGCAACACGGTGCTATATTGTTCATGAATAAATTTACCTATTCGCATAATACTACATTAAACTTAACTACGTTTTAAGCAAGTGGTATACAATATAGGCTACCATAACTAATTTATTTATTTTATAAGATAAATATATTTTTTGAAATATTAAAACTTTAAAAACACAGTGTGAAACCAGTCGTCATACATATATTCTTTCTAGATTAAAAAAATATTTTTTCGACATTTTTTCATATGTTCTCTTAAAAGCTGCTTTTCAAACTGTAAAAAGTGCGTTTAAATACCTTTACTCTGTCTCAACTGAAAAATCTTTCTTGTAAAATTAAGACAAAAAATATACAAAATACTTGGTAGGTCTCGTATCGATCTGTTAGCGCATATTATGACTGTCCGCGTCTCGATGCTCAAGTCAGCATAACACAGACTCAATCCGCTGCGCAATATACTCAAATAGCTCAAAATACGATATTATTAGTACTAATAATACTGGATATTAGTGGTTTGATCATTTAAGGAGACATGAAGGCCTTTTTTATTGTCATTCTAAAATTTTTCTCTAGCTGAATCGGCAGACAAGTAATTTGTGCCTTAACCGAATTTTGTACTCACAATATTGATTAAGCTTAAGCTCAAAAAACTATTTTAAGATGAGTATGAGCTTATTTTAATTTAAGGGCTTATTTCACAATGTCTGAGTAAAGTTCTGATTGTTACTTGACACATAAATATCGGAACAGAGTCATGAGTCCATAAAACCAAATAAAATTATTTTTACATTTATAACCAAAAAAACAACCTAGAAGACAAAGACAAAAGACAATTTGTTAGTTTTTCGTTTGTGAAATTATGACCCTGTGAACTTAACTCAGACATTGTGAAACAGAGCCTTAGTGAATTTTATTTTATTTACTTTTGTTTTAAATCTTTCCGAATTAATTTCTTAAGTTTAATATACTCAAGCAATTATGAGCGTATCGGATATTTTTATTATTAAAGCAAAATATCATAAATTTCAAAAATCCATCACTGCACCATCTCCACCATCAGAGGCAAAACTGCTTACACGCGTTCTCAAAATAAAAAAATGAAAATAAAAAAAAAAAAACAACTCAACCATAAAATATGAAAATAAACAAAAATCTGATGAAAACCCATCCATTCGGAAGTAAAACACAAAACACAAATCTGGACAAAAAATATTATGATATTTTCAATTTAAATTACTCAAAAGATTCACCACCAACCAAGCTGCCATCACCCAAAGCCCTTTCTTGTTCTTTGTTTGTAATTTTCCCGTTTTAATACCAGTCAAAGGGCTTTATGTGACTTTATTTTTGTTCGAGAAGAAAAAAAATGTGTGTAATAAGATTTAAGTTTAAATCCTGTGAAATGAAAGATGGGCTGGACAGCTTCTTTATATATATTTATTACGATGCTTTTATACCTTAGGTATACAATATATACCAAACACTGGCTGACTTGAAGAAACTTTGCGAGATTGAATGAAATAATGGTTTTAATTTCTTTGCGACTAAATTGATTAAATTTTCATCTTTTGTTGTTTATGAGAAAGTTTTCGCATTTTGTGTTCGTTCAATGTGATGAAAATATGATTTATTTCACAGCAATAGCGGATGTGGTATAAAGGAAGTGGCAGTGGTAGTGGTAGTGGCAGTGGTGTCGGCAAGGTAGTGTCGCAAGATAAATTTCGTTCCTAGTTTTCAACCCGTCATATACCTACTATATGTATAATGAGTTTTTAATTCACTTTGATGTGCATGTGCTGCTGCTGTTGATGCCTCTATGTAGGTACGATGATATCAACTTTAATTTTAATAAAGTTTGTTGACAGATTATATTGCTGTCATAAGCCTATATAACAGCAAAGCTCTGAATTTAAGTAAGAGAAAGTATTGTTTTGATGTTAACTGAGCAAAGTCTGCTTGCTGATAGGTAAATTCTTCTTTTGAGATGGTAAGTTCAAGTTTTTTAACTTTAAGACATAATTTATGTGATATAATTGTCATTAGCCATTGAAGTCATATTAGCATAAATTTGTTATAGACCAATAACAAAGCTGAATTTTGTATACCTCTTAAAATTCAAAATGGTATTTTTCACGATAACATTAACGGTTTTTTTTTAGAGTGACCCAATATAAGCATTTTTTTTTATAGAAGTGGAGGGGTCTATCTCCCCCGTTTTGGCAGGAGGGGTAGTTGTTAAAAAAAAGTGTTTTAAATAGAAAAAAATAATAAAACAACAGCAAGACCTACAGTAAAGTACTAAGGGCTAGTTTCACAGTGCATACTTAACTAAATAATAGGCACTTAATTTTCCCATTCATGGACTTTAGACGTAGTTTTAAGGTCTGAGTAAGTGGAACTTAAGTGTCCAATATGGGAGACTTAAGTGTCACTTATTCCCATAAGTTTACACTGTGAAATTGGGCATTAGTTGTCCATATCTGGAACTTAAGTAACACTTGCTTTACTGTGAAACTGGCCCTAAACGTTTCAAACTCAAAATTTTGAAAAACAATGTAAAAATAAAATTTATACTGATTTTATTCAAATTTGTGAAATAAGGTACAAAATTGGCATTAAGTATTTACTGCTCCTATCAATTCTTAATCGGGTACTGAAAACCAGATGGATCTATGTCTTCAAGGTCTTAGGGCCAGTTTCTTCAAAGTTGATTATTTTTTAATGAAGGATTAATGCAACTGGTATAAATCATCGAATGTGCCTTTTAACCGAAATTTTTATAAGGAATTCAAAATCTGAGTTGTTAATCATGGAAATTGCTAATCAGCCGATTTTCATTGATTAACACCAATTAATTACAACCTGTTAAAGTGGTGGTGCAGATTTAACCCACTGTGAACGAACTGGCCATTACTCTTACTTTACTCTCTCTAACATTCAACACTCAACGCTCAGCGTAGTTTTTTTGTTTGTTTTAATTCGTTTTTATTCAAATATATTCATATTTTCTTGATTTTCCTTTTTTGTTTTGTTTTTATTTTTTTTAATATGTAATTGAAAAAAAGTAAAAAATGTTAAGTAATTTTAAGAACACATATTGGGCTTTCATAATGAAAAAAAAGGCGTTAGGCAAGAACGCCCAAATCAATTTGGAAATATCGCCCACATTTTTTTTATCGCACAAAAAAAAATATGAAAATATCGCCCAAATTTATACTTTTCTAAATCTTTAGCTGGAAATATCGCCCAAATATTTTCAATACGAATTGTTTTTGTAAAATTTGGGCGTTATTTCCTCAATTTTGAGCGATATTTCAAAAGTGAAATTTCAATGATATAAAATAAAATAGAGCAGCTAAACCGTGAGGTAGTATGGGGGGGCATAAAAATAAAACTCAGTACTAACATTTACAGTATGGATTTTTGAAAATTAAAACGGCGTATAAAGAGTGAGGTATGTATGGGGGGCATGGTGCCCCACTGCAACCCCCCTGCTTGGGCACATTATGGGATTTGGGGTAGGTGCGATGTTAGATGTATGCAAAGTCTCTTTTGCATTTAAAGAATACGGATTTAAAGAAACTACATTTACCCAGCCTCGCACCTACCCCTAATCCTATAATGTGCCCAAGCAGGGGGGTTACAGGGGGACAGCATGCCCACCCATACATACCTCACTGTTTATACGCTGTTTTGTTTTTAAAAAAACCATACCTATTGTAAATGTTAGTACTGAATTTTATTATTATTTGGGCGTTATTTCCTAAGATTTGGGCCTTATTTCCTTTTTCTGGATTTCGTTTAGGCGTTATTTCACATTTGACTCTTAAAATTTTTATTTTGGGTGTTCTTTCCTTTTAAAAAAAATTAAAAAACTGGAAATAACGCCCAAAATAAAAATTTTAAAAGTCAAATGTGAAATAACGCCCAAACGAAAAAAAAAACAACAACAATTGTTCAGAATTTTTTTGACCGATATTTCCAAATCGATTTGGGCGTTATTTCCTTGGGTGTTATTGCCTAATGCACCATGACATTTTCAATTTGGGCTTTATGGTTTTGGGTAATAAGACCTAACGCCTACATTTCATTCTCAATTCATGTGAACGAGTTGATGTTGAAAGTCAAAAGAGAGAGACGTTGGTGTTGCTAGTGGTGTTTGTTTTAATTTAAATTGAGTGCATGAAAGCGTTGCACGAGTTGAAAACTAGGAAACAGTGTGAGGAATGAACTCAAATTAGGAAATAATTAGCAAATTTTTTTCGGTGGTTAGGATAACTAGAAAATATTAATAAGGAAAGTTAGGCGTTCATGGACGCCACTGTTATGAAAAATTGATTCTCATCTTAACCGTTCGGATTCGGCAGAAAATCAGCTGAGTGTGTGAACAAGTATATTTTACCTATACAGAAATAGAAAGATAACGTTATGTGTTAACACTTATTACAAAACTTCTCCAAAAAAAAAAAAAAAAACTATATATTTTGGTATATATATGATCAACTTTTACTTTATTCTTCTTCTTTTAATTTTTGGTAGTTATACAATTATTTATTACTTTCATTTTATTTTCTTTAAGTTTCTAATAAAAAAAAGAGTCACATCATCATCTACCGCAGTATTATATCGTTTATAAGGCAATATGTTGGGAGTCAATTTATAACCAATTTAACATACCTAAACGTCAATATATAAAATGTCATACATTATCTCAATATTCATTTTGAATTTTCAAATCTTTATCAAGGACCAGAAGCCGTCCTGAAAATTACATTTAAATTGAATTTATTTATCCATCCTTTGATCCTAATTTAGTTTCTATTCATGTTTTTATTTGTTTCTTCACCTGACGTTGACACATATTATGGTCATTGCTCGAGCTCATGATATCGACGATGACCTGATGATGCAGTATAGTTCTACTATTGATATACCCTCCTGCTCGTAAATCTCTTCATGTCCTTAAAGAAAAGTAAGATTGACGCTATTTTCTACACACAATATTTGTATATGTATAGGAATAGGTATAGACATAATCTTTGAAATAAATTGGTTTCATGATTCTTCGAAGAACTTTCTTGTCTTTTTAGTTTTGAAATACCTTGGAAGGTACAATGTATGTACGTATTTGTTTTTGGAAAATTTTCGATGAAACAAAGTTTAGATCAACGAGCAACAGATAGTTATCTGATTATTGCTTCTTCTTTGCAAAGAAATAATAGCTTTAATTTTTTTCCTGCTGTGATGTCCTGTATCAAAAATAAATCACTTTTTATATTTAAACTGTCTTTCTGATCTGATAGGAGATTTTTCGTTATTAAACAAGACTTTTTTGGCAGAATAGTACACACAAAGTTGTTATTTAAATATAATGCTAAGATTTATCCTTAGACTTATTTAAAAACAAATTCACATTAACATATAGGTCTTCAGACTATTGAACTCATGATTCCAAGTGAGATTACCTAGAATATAGATGATACGCAAAATTTTTATTAGCCAAAAGCTTTATGAATTATTTAAATTCTTTCAATAGGCTATAGTCCAGAAGTTAATGCTGAAAATATGTAAATAAGACAGTGTACTGTAGAATGGTTCTTTTTCTATTCAATAGGATATCTTTATTCTGTAGATTTCCTATTCCATCGCTTTGCTAGGCTGCCCTATCTACTTTATCATTGTTTAATTCTTTATTTTCTTTAAATCTATGAATTGAGAAGTTTATCATCAAAGAAACAGCATTACCGCTCAGACTATTTTGTGTTCTTGTTTTTTTTGCTCATTAAAAGCCTACATCAAATTCCTGACATTTCCTTATTGTATACACATTTATATATACCTACCTTACCTAGACTAGAATATCTTCTTAATACCAAATATTAAATATTTATTCCCAAGTTGAAATTGTGGTTATCTGTAACCAAGCATTATGCTATGCTGAAGGTTATACCATAAGCATTCATCTCTTAATAAAGAGTTGGTACTTAATTTTCAGAATTCCTCTTCCTGTGGAGTTTTCTTCAAAGTAATAGAATGAAGTATAATTAATTCTTGTCAAGAACAGTAATAAATTTTATCTTGAAACAAAATATAATTTGATGTTGATTGACTGATGGTTAAAAAAGCACTTTTGTTAAAAAAAAAATAAATAAATAATAATTAAATTTTAAAACATAAGAGAAGAAATATAAACAGGAAGAAAAATTAAATAAGGAATTGTATTTATACTCTCATTAATTTTGGTATTATAGCTGGGTATCCTATAAGTTACATAAATCTTATACACCGCTTACATTTCTGATATTTGAATTTTCTCGGTATTCATATGTCATTAAAGTTTTCATCTTATTATTAAGCTCTGTTGAAACTATCAGGACTTGTATTTTTTAAAGTCAACTTTTACGCACAAAACCACGCCAACATTTCTATTTTTTTTTTTTTAATTTTCTACTAATATAAATTATCTAGAAATAAATAGTTAACCCCTCTGAAACATAAAGTATGACATGTGTAATATTTTTGGAAATCCGCCTACTAACACGCCTACTTTCTTATATCTAATTTTATCAATTTAACATATTTTTAAATTTCAAAGACATTTTATTCAATTTATTTAATTTCAATTCAAAAATGCGTTTATAATTATCATCAGTAGCTCCTTTGCAAAACAAATTTCAAAAATATGTTTGAAATATTTTCCTGAAATAAGATCTTGAGCACATTTTTATTTAGTATTTAAAAAAAATCAAATTTTGCTTTAATCAAGGAATAAATACACATTTTCCCATCATATTGTTTTCACACATTTTTCTTTTCAAAGTATCTTTTCCGAAGTCCCAAATTTCATTCATAAATTAAAGATTATCTGGCAATTGGGGGTTTTTACCTGTGAAATAAAACTTAACACATAAATATAAACACTAAGATTTTCCTTCAACACATAAATTCTAAACGCCTACACTACAATACGATTTATAAATCTTTTTTATTGCATCGAAAAACATTAAGTCAGAGTGTATAGCAATTCAATGTGTGAACAATAAAACACTAGTGAGTGTCACTACACCAAAAAAAAAAAATTAAACATACAATATGCCAGGAAAGTCTTCATGAAGAAAATACCTTTCACATTAAGCAAAATAAAAAAAAAGAATTGTACATAGGTAGACAATATAATGCGTGTGGAATTTTATTGCTGCAAATCAATTTTACTCTTGTGTTTTTTGAAAGCCACCCACCATTTTTTGGAAATCTTTACGCACTCATCAAATAATGTTACGTTTTATTTATTTTTATTTCAGGCTTCTTTTTTATCAAACAAAATTAAATCTTTTTTTTATTGGAAATAATTCTTCAATTTTTTCATTTTATATAATTTTTGGGAATTTTGATTTAGAGAGCAAAATTTCGTCGTTGTATGTTTTCAGAAATACGGGCTTTTTGAATTTTCTAGACTATGGGTTTTTGGAATTTAGGGTTATCTGAATTTTTGGTTTTCGGTAATGCGAGGTTTTCGGGATACTGGGTTTTCAGGAATTCGGGGTTTCTGAATTTAGGGTTTTCGTGATATTGGTTTTCTAAATTTAGCGTTTTCGAAGGGGTTTCGGATTAAGAGATTTCGGGTTTTCGAGATTTTGGGTTTTCGGATTTAGAGATTTCGCGTTCTATGAATTTTGGGTTTTTAAGATTTTTGGTTTGCAAATAGTGTGTTTTTATACGGATTTAGGAATTTCGTGTTTTCTGAATTTTGGCTTTTCGGAATTTTCGGTTTTAGGGCTTTTAACTTTTCAAACTTGCCGCCACAAAAACCATCGGCCATATTTAAATGAAAAAAAGAATTGTACTAAAATAAAAGAGAGCTACAAAAAGAATAAAGAAGGTTCGTTTCGTTATCATAAGTTTTAAACATTTTAGAAATTGAGGGCTGATGGCTCATTATAGACTAACAAGGATTAATTTTTAATTTATTTATTTTTTATTAAAAAAATTAACAACAAAAATCTAGCAAGTACTAATCAATCAATATTTTGAATTTATATAAATTGCACATATTGCAATACACGTACATATTATGTTAAATGAGCCTCCAGTTATAGATTGCCCTTGGTTTATAAATATCTCTTTCTCAAAATATCATTTTTGCATAAGTTAGAAGTTTGTTGTTGTCATTTTAATCCTTTTGTTATTTCTCAAAGCAAACATTGATGAGCCAAAACGGGACTTAGGTATACGAAAAGTTTCAATGTTCAAAACAACTACAGTCGACTCTCCCTAAATCGAATTTTCACGGGATACCAAGATTTGTTCGAGTTAGAGAGAGTTTTGGAAAAATTCGAGTTATAGAGAGAAACAGTTTTTTATTTTAAAAGGTTTATTTAATAAATAAATGTTAATATATGCATATAAAGCAACCAACAACACAAATAAAAGGATAATAATCCTTTTTTGTTTTTGCGTTGTAACTTTTTAAAAACTGTATCTTTTTATGGAGGTAAACCTATTATGAATAGGAAGAAACGCAAAGAGCTGACGATGATGGTACACGCGATGCTACACATATGTATTAAGGTTTTAATGGTTTCTAGTTATACTATACCCAAATACGAATTCCGAAGGGGTAATGTTTTTTTATTTTATTTTGTTCTAAACAAAATTCGACTTAAGATGCCAATTATCGAGAAAATGTATTCGAGTTAGAGAGAGTTCGACTTAGAGGGAGTTCGACTTAGAGAATGGTTTTTGTATGGAAAATTGAAGGGAATGATAAAATATGGCGAAAAAGTTCGAGTTAGAGAGAAATTCGACTTAGAGAGAGTACGACTTAGGGAGAGTCGACTGTATTTACAGAAATACAGCATACCTAAAAACAAATATAAACCAATAGTTAAATGTTTTCTGATAAATGTCAAAGTTTAAATAATCTTGAAAAAATTTGAGAAATAGCTGAAAATGTAATTGTCATTTATGAAGGTATTTGTCTGTTCTATATGTTATGAGCATTCTTGACTGGTTGTCATTTCATGACCTTTCAAACTGAAATTAATCCTTTTTATTGTGAAATGAAGTTAATTTTTGGTCGATTTAATAATTATTTGATGACATAATTTATTTGATAATTTAATAGATATATAACTACAAAGAAAGAGACTTCTCTGCGCCCTTGGCAAGATTGATACTTGCATACTCGTAAGATGCAAGTAACAATCTTGCCAAGGGCGCAGAGAAGTCTCTAAATTGTCTAAATATATCCTCAATATATACAAAGACATCCCTGTAATGTATCAATTTCGTGAAAATTTTGAAACATTCAATGAACATTTTAATTTAATTTTAAAGACAACTTTTCAATTCTTACATAACTTGAAACTTGTTTATTGAACGTATCTACTTTAGAATATGTTTTGACAAAAACAATTGCACTGTCTAAGTTAGATAATCGATGGCAAATGTTTATAAAATTAGGTTTTGAAGTTGGACAGGTATCTATTAGACATATTTTTTGAAATGGTTTTTTAAATGAGACTGTCTAAGTTTGAACAAATTTCCCTAGATTTATAAAATTCTAAATATATGCTGGGTTCGAATTTTTTAAGAGTCGGTATACATCGACCTTAACATCTCAGAAGGGTACGACATACAATGCTGTCCTACCCTTTTAACCTAACTCGTCCAACCTAAGCGAAACGCACTTTGGAGTTGAGGCCACTTAAACCTTTAACTGAATTAGCCATGTCTCATAACATTTCGTTCAATCGTTCAACAAAACATTTGATTTTTAAGGCCCATACTATAACCTTTAATAATATTTTCTCATACAAGTTTAAAAGGCTTTATACGAGGGATAAGTTTGATTTTTTTTATTTATGAAAAAACAGCTCCTGAAAAAAAATCTACTGACATAATATGTAACAGTTTAAATGGGAGCTAAAATGTACAACAACGAAAAAGTAGTAACTGAATGGTAGGTATAAGTGACAGTTGAGTGACAGATAACATTTTTCAGTTGCTTGTATTTTGCGTTCTTTATGATGTAAATTGAATTTTCATTTTTTTTTGTCTATCAAACTTTATGGTAAAGTTAAGTTTGGATGTGGAATTTTGGATGTTGAATTTTTGCTTTGTTAAATGATAAATTTATGGCAAAAAAAACTTTTACCTTTCAAGGGAAACTAGAGCGAGAATTAATAGTTTAAGCATATATATGTACCTAAGCACTTCTAACCTGGCATAGCGATGTGCAGTGTAATTTTATATGGATAGAAAATTTATACAGACAAATTGTTTATACTTAATCATTTTATCTCCCCATACATGACTCAATTTAGCTAAAAACCCGATTTCCAAATATTTCAAAAGAAACTAATTCATTTAGGCGTATTTACATTTGCTAACTCTATGTACAACTTTTTACAACTTTTGTCTCTAGAATATTTTGTATACAAAAAATAAAAAAATTAAAAAAAACTTTCTTCTTCAAATGAACTTCCAACTCAATCTGAATAAATCAACGAACTTTGCCTTCTTTAAAAATTCCTTACATGTCGTTCTTAGTCTATTCCGAAGGCATATATAATATGTATGTTAAGAAAATGTGAATTAATTAAATGCAAATATAAATCTACGTCCTGAACTCAGCACTTGCAGGAACTACCACATCACACACACGACGCATTATGCACAGATTTTATGTTTATTGTTTTAGATACAGTTCCTTTGGTTTGCATAAACATTTTATTTTTCCTCATGCTGTTTGCATAAATCATCCTGTTGAGTTCGAAGAAAAACCAAATCACCTGCTGCTGGTCTAGCACAAAATTGCTATAAGCCATGAGTGTATATTTAACTGTACATGTACGTATATAGTATAATAATAAAAGATAAATAAAACTTTGAACGCAATAGAGAGTCCTTGAGGTGCAGAAAATGGTTTAATGGATATTACATTTTAGGAGCATGTTGGTATATACATATGAGTATGATAGTATAGGGAGCTATTTTTGGAAATTATAAACGAAAATCTCAAGACGAAATTTTAAGGATGATTTCCCTTTAATCTTGACTATGAAACCACAAACATATTTAAGTTAATAAACCGAGCACTCAGCTTAACCATACTTTACTGGGTATAGACACTCTGATTCCAAATAAATTCATCAGAGCATGAAATTAATTTCATTTCAAGAAGTCATAAGGACAAATGTTTTGACGGAAATTGTTACGATGCAAACCACTATAGAGAGACCACAATGACAAAAATCTTCTTAGAAAATTCTATTTATAGTCGAAGAAACAATTATTTTTATTTTATGCTTAGGTAGAGCAAGAGAGGAATTTTACTAGATTTTCACCAAATTTTTAGTAATAAAAATAAATTTACCTAAAATGGAAAAGGCAACCAGCATGCTTTCACATTTGAATTTGGCATGCCTTTGAATGGTTTATTATGTAGGTACAATTTTTATTCAAATTCACGAAAATCAAAAATGGGAAACCTATCGAGCTCATTTTAACAATTTGAACAGAAGAATGTACCTATGTCTGATAAATGGAGTCTCACAACAAAAAACCCTTTCAATTGCAAACCAACTCTACACACCCAGGTAACATTTTGCCTCTCATAAGATGCTCCAAGAGCTTAACTAGACTATAGTAAGGGAGCTAAACGTAATCTTGAAGAATACTACTAGATTGTTATAACACTATTAAAAGCGTTAAATAGCCTAGTCATAGGAGGCTCTCACCTTAATTAAATATTGCTATGAGAATGCGTCAATTCCAATGAAATTCGCTGAAAAGAGAACAGAGTACATATGTATTTTGTAAAATTTAACAGCCTTATTTATTAGATTTCGCTAATACTCGTTTCAACCTCGGAATAGTTAAACAGTAAGTCGAAGCACTTACTCCGTCTTTACGCCGCGTCAAACAAACTCTTACAGCCTTATTTATTAGATTTCACTAATACTCGTTTAAACCTCGGAATAGTTAAACCGAGTCGAAGCACTAACTCCGTCTTTACGCCACGTCAAACAAATTCTTATTTATAAAATATTTTCTTGGCGGTTTTAGCTACACCGTCCTAAGGTCAAATATATTACCAAAAAAATGACCAATCTAAAACTCTGGTTATTACAAACGTAAACAAACCCCACCTGATTTCCACAATTATTCATTTTAAGAAATTATTATTGGTGGTTTTTCTTACGAAACAAATGGATAAACAAAATAAAAGAAAACGGCCTGAAAACTGGGATAGTTCTCGTAATTTGTAGATTACGATAAAAACAAATATATTTGCTTAAATGTTTATAGATACTTCATCATCATTTAGGGAAGGCCGAACTATGGGTATTAATTGTTTCACATTTTCTCATTTTTCTCAGTGCCATGAGATTAAAACGAGTTTTGTACTGCTTATAGTCTTATTCTTGCTGCAGCAAAAACGTTTAAAGAATTTGAATCTATTATAAATTCAAAATCCATTTTGTCTTACAATTAGTAACAAACAAATTAAAAAAATTCTTCTACAGTCCTTTTTAGTTTCTAAATGTCAGGTCAAATTGACATTTAGATACTAAAACGGCTTTACTACGGCTTTATTCCTACTATGTACCAGTTTTAGCTTACTCCGCCTCAAATACTCGTTTATTTTTTTTTATAAATAGGTTTTTTTTGGATTAGAGGCGTTGTAAAGTCGGAGCAAATTTACTCCGTCGATAAAACGAGTTAATAAATAAGACTGTACAAAATTAGATATATCTTTCTCATTTAGCGTTTTCTCAGAGAGAAACAAACTATTTTTTTATCTGTGTGTGTGTCTTATGTAAAAACACTGAAAGGCTTGTGTGAGAATATTTATTTTGTAAGTCAATCAATTATTATTATCATGCGTTATAATGTATAATGACGATACTTTATATTTATTGTTTTTTACATAGTTTACCAAAAAATACATGCGGTTGAAAATGTATCTACTAATTTGAACTTTTACCTCGAAAAACAACAACTCGCCTTCAAAACAATGGATATTTTAATTATTTTATTACTTATCAATAATCTTTTAAGCCTGCTATTGCAATACTTTTGCTATTTGAAGTGAAGACACTCTTGATATAGGAGGTTTTCAACTCAGATCTTGTAAGGGTTTTCATAGAAGTATAAAAAGAATAAAGCACTTATATAAAACATGTTGTTATGGGATTATAAAGACTATGGACATATTCAGTCGTATTTATTAGATTTTTGTCTACTTAGACACTGTCTAACTATTTTCAAATTGATGGAAATATGCTTTATTTAATAAAAATAAATATCACATTATTCACAGTGAAGACAATCTACCCTTGTGTCTAAGTTAGGCAGCTATAAGACAACAATAAACAAGGTTTTTTAATACATTTTCCAAAGTTGAACAGTTGTCTAAAGTAAGACGACGAGATGTTTATAAATAAGATCAAATATGTTTAGAGCTGAATTTTCACAAAAGGACTCTTATAAGACTGTAAGTTTATATAATCCTATTTCAGGATGAAAAATTGATGCATCTATAAGATTAACGTATTTTGAAGAGAGAAAAAGAGAGAAAAGTGTAAAGCTCTTAAAATAAAAATCCTATGAGACCTATTTAAGTTTCATAACAAGAAAATAATTTTTAAGTATAGCAATGGGATATAAAAGATTGTTATGGAAGTTTTTTTCAGATTTCAAGAGCTTAGCTCTGGAGACTTTGTTAGTTGGGATATACGAATCTATTTTCATATATTATGGGAATGCTGAAAAACCTTTTCAACAAACTAACCAGAATTAGATAGAACGTCAAAATAAAGACGGCTTTAATTTTGAGGTATAGTTTAAGAGAATTCGTATTTCACTATACATTGATTTTAAAGTGGTATGCGCTTGTATAATAAATTAAATTAGAACAGTTTATATATTTGTTTCGAATTACATTAATAAGGGATTTTACCAGTTCCAGTTCCAGTTATAGAGTTTGTTATAGAGTTTTGGCAACCCTATAAAACAAAAATTTGACATTTTACAGTTTAGTATTAGTAAAAATGGAGCTTTAACAAGAAAAAAACGATTTCCCCGAAGCCGGTTCGCCTCGTCTTTTTCTGTGGTGGTGGTGGACATCATGTTTCAAGAAAATCGACCTATCGCTTAAGGCTATAGTCGAACAGACAGACAGACAGTAAGACGTATCTACGGTCCGGACAGAATTGCGAGTTCCACTTTTTCGTCTTTCCTTTTGTCCTTATAAGAAGTGTCGGTAAAGGATTAGGAAAAGAAAAAAGAATGGCTAGGGAAAAAGTGGTCATTGCCTGCTTGTAATGCTCGGCAGTTAGATTTCCGGAATGGGGAGTCCTCGAAACTAAAACTCACTGGCAAAAAAACACATATCAGACCTGAGTGAAAGAACAAACGAAAAAGACACAAAAGGACGATTATCACTTAAAATAAGTTTAGTTCACATTTTATGGTTGATAATTATTTTTTGTTTTATTTATATTGCTTTTTATACTGAATATTCTCAAATTGAAGCCATAGGGCACATTGATGTGTTCTTGAAACGAAGGAATTTTCATCAGATTAGAAATTTTACACATCATTTGACGATTCTGATGTTGATGAGGATCTTCATACACGCATCTGACTTCTGAAGATATCAGGAGTACTTTGATACAATTTTTCTTTTTTTTTAAGAATGTAGAATCGGCCTATAACATAATTTAAGAAAAAATCAATTCAAAACAAGAAGATAAATAGTAAATATTGAAAATGGATCTATTACGTTGGCTCTCAACTCAATTGAAAATATTATTTTTTCAATTTTTAATGAAAATCGAATCAATGTACCTCCTCTTCCCCTACATTTTAAATTTTGTGATGACTGAGCGAGTTTTACAAAATAACAGTCAATAATTTTCTAGACGACCGAAAATTAATGAAAAAAAGTTTAATTTATAGGCATATCCTTTAAAAAACATTTGAATTTTCTCGGAAAGCTGTCACTGAATTTTGAATGTTAAAAACAATTTCAGTATTTTTTTCAGATTTTAACTTAACCCTTTCGCACCCCTCTTTTTATTATATCTATAAATTTAAGATTATAAATTAGATGTAGCTGTATGGTGGTTCTTATATAAGTTTTTATTCGAATCAACAAATACTAGAGCGTGCAGGTTAAGACAAGAAAAAATAGGGGGAAATAGATTTGTTTCTAACCTACACACGCTCTTTAATTTTGTCGCATTTTATAAAACTACCCTGAATTTTATAATTTATTAATTTTAAATGATAAGAGGCGAAGAGGCAAAATAAAAATCTTAAAAACTAATAAATATTTTTTCTATTTACATTCAACTATTGCCAATACAATGTAGAATTAAAAAAATATCAATATAAATACCCCTGTATGTATAATTCACATATATACATTTATGTAGTTTCAAATAAATTTTCGGAATGAATTTGTATAAGCTGAAATAAATTTAAAAATGCAAATTTTTGTCTTAAAAGTTGAAATGATATAGCTTATTTTTTATTACTTTGTCCGGACGGTGTGGTCTTTTTATTTTTTTTATTTTATATTTTATTTTGTTGAGGATATATTATTCGGGTAAACAAAAAATATTTATAAAGCAATACATCGTAAAAGTTTGGTGTTGTTTTTTTTTTTTTAGTTAAGCATTAGTTCGATGTTATTTGTCTGTTTTTCGAATGTATTTTATTTTTTTTAAGTTTTCGCATTTCCTAAAGAGAAAGTATTGGTTTCGAGACCAAATATGTACTTTTAAATCAAATACAATTTACATGATAATTAAATTGAAAGCTCTCTCTTAAAATGTCCTGCTTTGACAAGGAAAATGTCGAAAATATTTATTGTAAAAGAACATTTTAATGAATTAATTAGAATCAATGACCAAGGACTTCATTCTCAAGGTGTTATTGGGGTCCAGAGTCCAGACTGGAAGCCTCCAAAGCGGAGTTGATTTATTGATTCAAAATAGCTTTTAACGGCCTTTAAGTCCTACAAAAATTGGCGTTTCGTCCCAGCGATCTCACTTGGACTCATCAGTTGACTATAGTGAGGGCCTTTGTCAATACGCAATTTTTGCTAAGTTCAGTTCATCTTACATAGATTTCGTGACGAATACCTAGTGTGAACTATATCCAACAAGACTAGAATTCCTAATCAATAAATTTGAAGTTTTTGTTTTTGTTTTAAGCCCAGGGCCTGGCTAGTTTATATAAGAGGGTTTTGTTAATAAAACAGATTCTATATACTATTCTACTGAAATACATCAGCCAAGTAGAAGACTTAGCACTATTATAATGGACTTTGTTGAATTATTGATTCAAAATAGCTTTTAACGGCCTTTAAGTCCTACAAAGATTGGCTGTGATTTATTCAAAAAGATTCTACGATGGTGGACGCCATTGGTTATCAAACTCACCACATATTCTATTACAAAATCATTCCATGGTTGACAGCTTACTTAAGTTTTAATTTTTTAAGTTCTTTTTTCCGAATAAAATGTTAATTAAATTGCAACTGATCAACAAAATCCCTCCATATTTGTTAGAAAATGAATAAATTTGATGTAAACATGTTACACATAGAGCAAGTTCATACAACCCAATCGCATGCTATTAATTTTCTTGCGCGCCAAGGACAAAACAAGGAGAAACAAAAGTCACCCCTGTGCACTTCGAAAGCAATTTATTATTGGCACCCTTGTGAAAAATTGTTTTAAAATCGGTTTTGAACAAAATGAATTTACACAAGAAGTCATTTGCTCCTTTGGCAAGACCAAAAAAAAAAAAAAACAAACAATAATTCATTTCGCAGCTCGTAAGCTGTCATGTTAAAGGAGGTACAAATATTCATCAGTGTATATATGAGTATGTAAGTTTGTAGATTATTCTTTTTTAAACCGAAAAACAAAAAAACACGAACACATTTTGAACAAAAACAAATCGAAAAAGTTTTCAAGTTATTGTTCGAACAGTTTTAAATTACGATTGAAGATGTTTCAAAATTCCGGATGGTTAGAAGTTTTGGCGTTGTTGAAATAAATCAATTAAAATTTTAACCCACACCACCTTATTCGTGTGATGAAAAAAAAAAAACATAAGAACTTAGAACTTCCGCAAGCTGTGTGGTTTTTAAGTTCTCAATAAAATAGACTAAGAGCCCACAGTTATTTTTTTGGGTGTGAGTGATAGCAAAAATTAACTGGTATTTTTAGATAGGTCTTCACTTTTCATATTCAAATATGAAAGTCTTGCATGCCGTACTTGGGGCCTTTGTCGGTTAAGTGCATTAGTTTGAGTGCATCTGGTACGTAAGCGGCCCCATAGAAAAAGTCTTGGATTACCATATATTATGTTATCAGAGGGGAAGCTTCTATAAGTGAGAACATATTTCTATCACATTTTATTTAGAGACCGGTTTCATACTCATCTTTGGGTTCGTCTTGAATGCAGAAGCTGCCATCCAAGACATCTTGGACCCCATTATCATGTCTAGAGCGCTCAGATCTTTTATAAAATATTATCATTTAGTTGCTATACTTTTTACCTGAGCTTTAAAAAAAATACGAATTTTTAATGCACCAAAGGCCCCAATCACGAAATGCAAAAAGTTTCATATTTGCTTATGAAAAGTAAAGACCTATCTAAAAATACTAGTGAATTTTTTCTATCATTCACACCCAAAATTTGCTGTGGGCTCTCGGTCTAAAATGCTGTAAGTCAGGGAAACGAAAAACATAGCTCTTTTCAAACTTCGAAATAATTGTGTTACCTACGTGAATTCTCACTTGCGTATATTTATCCTCATACTACCTAGATATCAAACTTTTTTGTCCGATATATTATGTTGAGCATAAAACAAAAAAAAAGAAGTAGAAAAAATCTAAAATCTCGTCCAACCTTATCAGGTTTTCAACATGCAATCAAGTGAAAACCATAAAGTTCAATAATTTGTTTTAGTTTATTTGGTAATTTTTTTTTGTTTTCAGTAAAAACTCTGAATTGAATGTTTTGATAAAACGTATCAGTTATTGATTACGTTTTTTTGTGTTGTAACGAAGCATTACACTTCTTTACGAAATTTATTATTCAATCCACTACCCAATTTGAATTTATTACAGAGTACAGACTGCCGGCCAAACTGCCATTAGCTAGCTCCCTACATCATTATCCGACGACCGACACACATAAACCAACCATCAGCAACCTATCGATACCACAATGCATGATACTCATCCAACGCGATCACTCAAAATAATTATATTTATTTTGTCCCCATATAGTTCACACTATGTCTTAGCATGAAATATAACAAGACGACGTAAGAACTTTCAAATATTCAAAGCTTGTCGACTTATGATTTTCTTATTTTGCAATTAGAAGAGTAAAGTATAAGTTTAAGGCTGAAATAGTTAGCAACTACAATAGCGTCGGGTTCCTTTCTGGGTACATTCGTGTCCCAGTAAAGTTAAACCTTTTTGGTGTTAAAAAGATCCCTACCATCGATATTGGTACTCGCCTCTCGAATCTCGATTTAGTGAGTTGTGGGCTGGAATAAAATCTCTACCGATATTTTACTCTTACTTTTAACTTTTAAGTAAGCAGTAGACTCACTTGTTTTTTCCCTTGGACAAACATTAAGCTGGAGCTTGATTCCTTCTGTGTTTTTTTCCTGGCTCACTTTTTCTAAGTGAATCTCGTGGGCTGAGTTTACTCCTGCCAAACTAAAATAGCTTTGTTTTGTAAACAAACGAACACTTACCACGATAAAAAAAAGTCTTAAATCTATAACTTTGTATTTTATGAAATACCGCGTTATTTCTAGATTAAGTTTATAATGATATTTCAAAAACCTTAATTTTGTTGACATAAAGTTCTGTAAATAAATCTGGTAAATGATTAGAGTTTTTCCCTTCATAACCAGGAGGGTTTCTTCGGGATTACCGTAGACTCATAAGAGCTTACTTTAGCCTCGGAAAAAGACATCACATTGTAGAATAAAATTAGCCCAGTTCGTTCTCGAGATATTGGAGTCGAAACACATTTTTCAACAGTTTTTAAGTTTTTTTGCTTAAAAAAAAAACATCAATTGAATGTTGTTATACAAACCTTATCAGTCGTTGAATACGTCATTGTCTTTAGAATAAAATTAGTCCAGAGTCGAAAACAGCAATTGTTCTCGATATATTCGAGCCATAAAAAACTTTTCAACAATTTTTAAAAGGTTTTTGATATAACATTTCCCTGTTATTCCCTGTTCTTACTTACTTACTTTACTTTAGATGGCGCTCACAGTGCAGGATGGACTACAGGCAACTCCAGGCAGCTTGGTCCCTAGCTCAAGTTACGCACTCCAAGTTGGTTATGGTCGTTCTCCACTTGTGTGCGCCACCTAAGGTGGGGCAGACCGTCCGGGGTAGATTTGAAGACTCGTCGGGGTGGTGCGTTGGTGTCCATACGCTCCACGTGTCCCAGCCATCTCAGCCGCTGTACTTTCAGCTTTTTGACCAGGTCAACGTCGCTGTAAAGCCCGTAAAGCTCGTTGTTGAATTTTCTCCTCCATTCTCTATCGATACACACTGGACCGAAAATCACCCGAAGAATCTTCATTTCAAAGCACCCAAGCAGATTCTCATCGGTTTTTGACTTCTGCCCACTATAGCAGGACCGCGAAGATTAGGGTCTTATATAAGGTCTCCTTGGTTCTTTGAGCAAGGCCTTTACTTCTCAAATGCCTTCTTAACCCGAAGAAACAGCGATTGGCAATTGTAATTCTTCGTTTGATCTCTGCGCACTGATGTCATTTTGCGATGTAATAGTGGAGCCCAGGTAGACAAAGTCCTTCACGACTTGGAAGTTGTACCTATCCATGCATCATGACAATTTTCCCGAGTCGACGATTTTGAGATTCCTTTCTCGATATGATAGCATATACTTCGTCTTGTCCTAATTAACAGCCAAACCCATTTTCGCCGCCTCGTTTCGTTCTCCCAATGATGTCAATATCATCTGCATAAGCAAGTAGTTTAACAGACTTTTGAAAAATTGTACCTCTGTTTTTGACTTGCGAGTTGCGTACAATTGCTTCAAGAACGATGTTAAACAGGTTGCATGATAACGCGTCGCCTTGCCTCAAACCTTTCTCGACTTCAAAGGGTTCAGTGGTGTTCTTACCGATTTTGACGGAGCAGCGAGATTTCTCCCTCGATGCCGAGATGCGACATGGCTCTTCTCTCTCTCTACGCTATCATATGCGACTTTGAAATCGATAAAGAGGTGGTGTGTATCGATTTGGTACTCCTGGGTTTTCTCCTAAATCTGTTGGAGTATTAACATTTGTTCGACGGATGATTTCTCGGGACTAAAACCACACTGATAGTGGCTGATCAGATCGTTGACAAATGGTTTTAAGCGATCACACAGTACAGATAACAGAATTTTGTATGCGACGTTGAGGAGACTTATACCTCTATAGTTGGCATAGGTCAGAGTATCTCCTTTCTTGTGGATAGGGCACACTATACCGAGGTTTGCATTCATCGGGCATTTATCCGACCAAATTTTGGAGATAAGTTGGTGTATACTCCCTACCAAATCATCTTCCCCTGCTTTCCTGTCCTATTTTCCCAAAATTAAATAGAAGTTAAAAAGATATTTCGAATCAATATTTTTGGCTTTTGAAAAACACTTCAGCTCCTTTTTAATCTTTAATCTAAAATTAAAACCTTCATTGCTCTTGCTTTGTCTCACCACACAAAAGATAATCGAGAATGACTTTCACTTTCCAAACTATTGCATTGCAATGATTTTGCAATAAAAGTGTGCTCCTGCTCTACTCCTGAATAACCATTTTCAAATTGTAAATATTCCATCACGATTCAAGACACTACAATCAATAACACGTTTTAAGCATTGAATATATGTTTTTTTATTTTATTTGAATTTGACCTTTTTTTCTGGTTTATATAGGTACCTCAATCTCATTTTTTAAAAGGGACAAGTTGAACCAGTTGAAGAGAAGACAAAACAAAAAAATATACACAAATATTTTCACAGAGTGCTTCCTAGAATTTTGGGATTTTCCGTCTGTCGTTCCTCTTACGTCATATATTTTATATATACCCGGACATTTTGAAGGAGCAAAAAGTTTTGCAATATTCCACCAAATTGAGTTTTGTTAGGTGGGCCGGGCGTTTATCTTCTTCTAGTTGTGACAATCGTTTTCAGAATTGTTGTTTATTTGAAATGTCCTTAAATAAAGCACACACAACCATCATTGTGTCCTCAATTTAGAGTTGAAGTTTTCTTGTTTTATTTTTTTTCGTTAGATCTTTTTATTTTATTTTTATATTTTCCTCTTTGCTCTTTATGTTGAAGTGTTGTTTTTTTTGTTTTTTTGGTCTTTTTTATCCTTACGAAGGCCATTTAGGTAAAATTTATATAATGAATTGTTTGCTCATTTAATTTGTTTTGAATTTATTTGGAGTTTGGGTTTCTACTGGAAAAAAATAAATAAATAAATTTTATGTGTAAATAGTGTTTATTAGTTTTGTTCCATTTTAAATGAAGCAGTGATGAGATCTTAAAATTAAAACAAAAGTATTTTGGTATAAGACACAGGATTTGAAGGTATTTTTGAAGGACGATATTACCAAATTCATAATAAATAAATAAATAAATAAAATAATAATCATTTCCCGCATAGCTATGCCTTGATTACACCTCTTTATTTTCTCTCTCGCTATTTCATTTAGTTATTCTTTTCCAAACCTTGACAAAATTTTTTTTTTGGGCAAGAATACCTTGGGTGTCCCATTTCACAGATTTTAACTCCATCTTTTAATTCTCTATCCACACAAGCTTAATGCTTCGCTTAGTCACCAGGCAGAAACATAATATTTTAAGAGATTTCTTTAAAAAAAATATACCTTGTTGTGCCCGCTTACTAAATCAATAGTAGTAAAACTACAAAGTGAAATACTAAAACAAAATATTTCGGACATTTAGCAATGCTGGAAAATTCTAAGTTTATCCGGTAAATTCTAGAATTTACATAAATAATATGTCGGGGTTATACCGAAAATTATTTTAAAGCATTTTTTAGAAAAATATTTTTATGTGCCGAAATGTTTTAAAAATATACTATTACATATTTTGAAATATCAAATTCACAAAAAAAAATGATTTTTAATGTTTTTAAAAATCCAAACCATATCGTATAAGGTCGTCATCTTTCAGACCTTTAATTTGGTAAACATATTGGTAAGGTATGGTTTCTTGATTTCTAACAACAGCTTATACCTCATTTTGGATTAAAGAAGCACTGAAGCACATGGCTTTGGAGATATTGAATTTTTTCTTTCTAAATTGTGTGGCCAACTTTGAGACTTTTATGCTGGTATGAATATTGGTACGCTAGAGTTGCTGTACTGTCTATAACAGCTAATACCTCATTAAGATAAAAAAAAGCATCAGAGTTCATGAGATTCGGAGATATTGCTGATTTTTTACTTTTACAAAGACAGTGTATTACTTGATTTTTGGAGTGCATGGATTTGGAGATAATGCACTTCTTCTTCATGCATCAGGTGCCATCTTCAAAAACCTTTATTTTGTTATGAATATTGGTACCCTAGAGTTCCCGAATTGTCAATAATAGCTGATACCTTACTTTTAGTTAAAACCACTTTGAAGTGCATGAATTCGGAGATATTGCACTTTTATTGCCACATCGGGTGCCAATGTTAGACTAACATTCCTAATCATTAAGGAACAATATAATATTCAAAGTCCATCTTGTTACCACTTACTGCTTGAGATTAAAAAAAACACATCCTTTAGACCGACATATCAACTCATTTTCCCCTAATATTTGCAATAACCCGTAATTTAAGGTTAAGTGTTGGCTTAACGCCTACTCGCAAAATATTCTTTGTCGATGCTTCCGCAGACTGCAATTCAATTTAAAAAAAATTAAAGTTCCAACTCTTTCAAATAAGTTTCAAATATCTATAACGATTAAAAAAGGTCACAAAAATCATCACTTGTTCCAACTCTTTAATATACTTACTTAATTAAACAATTAATTAAACAGAAAAAAGTTCTTTCCTAAAAAAATATCAATTCTTCTAATTTCCACAAAAAAACCCACACCATTCTTGAAAAGTTTCAGCAAATTTAATTAGATAGCCGTTTAATACTTTAATATTATTTCATCAATATTTTTTTCTCAGTTTTAAGCTTGTTTTTTTTTTTCTACAGTTAAATCAACACCAAGAGTTAGCAGCTTAACACGCACAGAAAGTCTTAGAAGTTATCTATAGAAAGTTAAGGAGGAAGGAAAGAATAAGATAAAATAATAATTTTAATTTTCTTTTGTGTATGCAAAAAAATGAATGAAAAATAAAAAAAAATAATAAAGATATTTATACAAGGACTTCAGAAGCTATTTTACTGCCGACCAACGACGACGACCGACCGCGACGGTCGACGACGCTAACCACTAAAGGACTCTTGCAAGAGAGATAAATTATTATCATTGTGTGTGGATGCAGCAAAGAACATTTCGCACAATTTCATTTTCCATTGCGTCCGTTTTATAAGTCAAAAGGTCACAAGGACTTTTGGGTTTTGTTTCGACTCACCCCACACTCCTGCCCATCTCCCCACTCTGTCATGATGAAGATGAAAGTGTTCCACGGAACAAAACAGAAAAAAAAAAAGGAAGAAGGACCCAAGAGCAGAACCAATAAAAAAGAAAATGCATATCTATAAAGTATACACAGAAATCCTGGAAGTGGAAAAAACAAGTGAAATGGAAGATAGATAACTACCGCGTTAAACCATTTGCCTTTGCCAAGGACATCATGCTCGTGACATTCATAGCCTTCATTCAAGAAAAACAAAAAAAAAAAACACTGGAACTGGAGATAATAATTTTCCTCTTGGTTGCGATATGGAGTGTGATGGGAGAAAATTGTGTTCTTGGTGTTGGTTTCTTCTTACAAGAAGAAGAAGATTGCATACCCTAAGAGTTAATTGGTATTAGACACCAACTAGTTCATTGGTTATTCTATGCAACGCTTCACTATTTCTATGAGAAAGTTATGGGATAAGTTGAATGGCAAAACGAACATCTTTGGAAGGAAAAGAGTTATTATGATTACATTATTGTAGAATTAGATTTATCTATGGAGTACATATTTTATTTATGGGAGGGGTCCAGGAAATAAGTTTGAAAGTGATGGAGGATGTTGTCGTTATTATGCGGGCAAGAGTGGGAATTAAGCTGTTTTGGTCGATTAAATTCATAATTAGGGTCAATTATATTTTTTTATTTAATGCGATTTATGTAATGAAATCACGTGTAAATACTGATACTTTTCTATTCTTAAGTTTGAATGCCTATGTAACGAAGAATTTCTTTAATCAGAACAAAATAAATAATGTCATTTATATTTGGTTAGATATAAAATAAACATAAAGACTTAATTTTGTAAAGTAGGTACCATTCAAACTTTTTCCATAACAAAATTCTACAGTCTCCCCACAAAAACCATAGAACCAAAACTAAAACTTAATGATTATACACGTGTATATGCCTTCTTACATAACAACAAAACGGTATATTATATACAAATCCCTAACACTCCACAAAGATGTCATTAACTTTCCTAACTGGGTATAACTTCCCTTTCCATTTCGGTCGGCTACGTCCTCAGTCGAAGGGACGAGAGATGTTTATCTGTAAATGGTGTTGTTTGCAAAATTAATACAGGAAGACCAAAACGACTGTTATTACATGTAATATGCATGTTTTATTATGGGGGTATAATTTATTCCGAACAAATTGAACATTTAAAAAAATATTTAGTTTTACTATAATTTGAGTTTATATTTGTACCTAAAAAAGGGCATGTAATGGGTTTAAGAAAAATCTAAATCTAGATTTCATATATCACTTTACACTATAGTTTGCTGGATGTTGACGAAATTTTAAGGGTATTCATACAACATCGTAAGTTTACAAATTGTGTAAAATGATAAGTTTGGTTAAATGCTATGTAATTGAATCAGTCAAATATTAAACTTCAAAAAATTTATACTAATAAGCGTGTTCAGATTTCGAAGTTAATTTTAAATGGAGAACCTATCCGAAACTTATCTGAAATCAGAGCCAAATGTCTCAGAACAGAAAAAAAAATGTAAGATACACGACAAAAGTCACGTTTTTTTAAAGCCCGACGGGAATTAGATAAGAAAACTATTTCGGGGCTTAATGAAGAACTGTAATAGTCGCAAACGATCACAGCAGTGATCGAACAAAAATGAGCGAATTTACAAGAAAAATCAAATGTGATATTTTGGTGAAAGAAGAATCAAAAAATGAAATGGTTACTTTAACTTCGATAACAATTCGGAGAGCATAACAAATACAAGTAGAAGCATTTGCTTCTGTTTATTCCTATGGCCAGTGGCGGATCCAGGATTTGGTCATGGGGGGGGTCCAATTACAAATAGAAAACTTAAAGAAAAATAAAACTTGCCTGGCCTTTGTGCTACATTATTTATGTGCGTGTAGTTAGCACCGCCATTTTCGATCTTCAAAAAAAAAAATACAATCAAGCAAAAACAGCCGCAGCTTAAAACAGCACAAGTATAATTTTTTTTTTAATCGTGATTTTGAAAAAAAAAATTGCAAATTTGCGAATTTTAAATTTATCACTAAAATTTGCAAATTTGCGAATTTAAAAAATACATTACGGCACATCGCAGCACAAATTGAGCACAATACAGCAAAACTTTTTTTTTTGAAAATCGAAAATGACGGTGCTAATTTCACGCTAATTTCCTTCGCATCATTTGCGTTCGGTCGTGAAAGTCGGAAATATGCGATTTTTGTATCTCTTTGGCTATATCATTTTTTCAGCACAACTTTAAGTTTATTTTGGAAAAATTTCATCCTCAAAATTTTCAAAAATATTTACGGAACATCGCAGCACAAGTTGAGCAAAATGCAGCACAGTTTCTTTTTCAAAATCGAAAATGGTAGTGCTAACTTCTTTTTGCCCTTATAATATTGAATAGTATTTTAATATGTTGCTCTGGAGAGGTAAATATGATAAATTGCCTAAGTCTTCTAAATTTAACATACCGTAAGCCCTTGAACTAAGTTTCCATCATATAGGCTTTATAGCCTTTACACACCGAATCAAAATCGAGATTTCGATCAAAAATCACCAAATCTCATCAAAATCAACAAGATTTCCCATACATTTTCAGATTTCGTAGTCTACTAGATTACTGCGAAATCTTCTTTTTTTTAGTTTCCATCAACACTGAAATTTGATTGAAATTTAAAAAAAAATCTAGATTATGTAGTGTGAACGATTCAACGAGATTTGGAAATCTTGTGCCGAAATCCGAGATTTTGGTTCGGTGTGAAAACCGTATAAAACTGCTACGCAATCTAATGTAAGTAGGTATACTCCTTTTTCTACTAAGATGCATTTCAAGTTTTTGAGGTAGGTATTCATTACACTTGAAGAAATTTTAAGCCGAAATTTTATAAAAAGATGGGCTTTCTGTAATTAACACAAAATTTAGGTCGAAGAGATGTAAATATTTAATAAATAAATAAATTAATACAAAAATGTTTGGTTTCAATGCTCATGGGGGGGGGGGGGTCCGGACCCGCACCCCCCCCCCCCCCCCCCCCCCCCCCCCGTGGATCCGCCACTGCCTATGGCCCATTATGTGGGTTCTTGTAAATTGATAATGCTGATCAAATACTGTTAGAAAATGTAGACGTCCTAATTATTTTTGTTCGTATAAACTACGTTTTAATTCACAACTTTTATGCCAACTACATAATCTAAATGCGATAGTTACAGAACACGGGCAGATTTTCTGTTAGTACCTACTATGAACTATCTTATGTATCACATTTCTGAACTCGCCTAAAACCAAATGGTAAACTTGTCCAGTGTTTTACAACTTTCCATGAATACCCTTTTTATATATTAAATTAACATAGTAATTTTACTTGGTGAAATTAATTTATTTTGATCAAGAATCATTAAGACTTTTGATGAAATTTTTTGTCTGATAAAATGTACATATTATGTAGATCGATTGAACTAAAATAATCCAGCAAATGTGACAGTACCGTAGAAGAAGACCACGAATAAGTTAAATAAATTTTGCTAAAATAAATTTTATTTTTACATTTCTGTGGCTTTATATAAAACTTATGAAAATGACAAATAATTTTTTAACTGAATTTTTCGAATGCTGAGCAGTTTCTTTCAGCTGAGATTAATATCTCAAATGTTAGTTCCATTTTTAGTGTACTTAAAGACATAAAAAAAAAACAAGTTCGTGCAACCAAGTTAAGACTTTTTTTTAATATATATTCAATGCAGCAAAGTGGAAAGTGGACAGCATTATATGAGTGGGTGTTTCCTATTGTGAATTTGTTTGGGATGTGATAATTATTTTATAGTTTATTTTTAGCACGAATTATTATGTCGAATGTTTTTATAGGATTTAATGTGTGGTTAAACGAAACGAGGTGTTATCATTTGAAAAATATTGACCAATAATAAATTTAACATTATTAAAGAAGAACCTTTTTAGCTAAAGCTATAACGAATAGAAAATAAGGATTTAAATAATTTTTACAAAATATGTATGTATGTTTTAATACTTATAACAAGTTTATGTTTTTATGTTTATGATTTTTCTCATTTGTTTTATTGTATTTATGTACATTGTACAGCTGTGGTACCTATTGTTAAAAATTTAAAAGTAGAGTTAGTTAAGTATTCTGCATTCATGTAGTACAGTTTAAAATCTCTCTACTTGACTGTACGTCCGAAGTTTTGCTCAATAGTAAATTGATGGGTATTCGATATATTTTTCGGTAGATTATTTCAGGGGAGGAATGTAATCAGCTTTTTTATTGTAGCAATGCTATAGAAGTAGCGATAAAAAAAATGAAAAAAAAAAAAAAATAAGGAAAGACACCCAACAAACAAATTCTCCAGAGCTTAGCTCTCGAATTCTGAAAAATTCTCCCAAACGACTCTTTTATATCCCATTGCTATACTTAAAAACTATTTTATTTTAAGAGTTGAACACTTTTCTCTCTTCAAAGTACGTAAATCTTATAGCTAAATCAATTTTTCTTCTTGGAATAGGATTATATAAACTTATAGTCTTATAAGAATCCTTTTGTGAAAATTCAGCTCTAGGCAAAGTTTCGTAGTCTTTATAATCCCATAACAAGATTTGTATAAGAGTTTTAGTATTTTTGTACTTCTATATGACAACCCTTACAGGATCTCAGTTTAAGAAGTTTTTAAATTTTACAAAAATATGTATTCTCTGTTCTCTTTTGAACGAATCTCATTGGAAGAGATGCATTCTCATAGCAAGACTTAATTCAGGCGAGAGCCTCCCATGACTAAGCCATTTAACGCTTTTAATAATGTTATAACAATCCATTAGTAGTATTTTTCAACATTACATTTAGCTCCCTTACATTAGTCTAGTTAAGCTCTTGGAGCATCTTATGAGAGGAAAAATGTTACATGGGCAAGTAACATTACGATGGTGATTTCTGTATTCTGTCCATAAGACTCAAATGTGTTGATGTTCATTTGTGAGTTGAATCAAACTTTGGACAACTGTACGCCTTATAGATAACAGCCAGATCAGAAGAAAAGACAAATTGCTTGCATCGTCGAAAGATGCTTACCCAAATATCTTGCAGTATTTTTAGTGACCTACGTCTAATAATACTCCTTAAAAGGTGTTTGGATATAATATACTCATTCCTCAATGCAATTTTCACTCATAGATAGTAGCAAAAGCGGTAGACGACAATAGGCAGCATCGAGATTTGGGAGTATTAAATTATACACTGTTTTTAATTCCGTATTGTACTGCTAAGACCAAGTTTATGACAAATAGGAAACAACGATCTATTCCTGGTGACTCTCCAAATTAGACTGCGAGAGAAAAACATAAACTTTATTGCATGCATGTCACATATTAAGAGTTTTTTTTACAGTTTAGAATTACAAAAGTCAGACAGTACAGTTAAAATTTACAAAAAGTATTTCTTAGAACTAACTAAGCATTTTCTGGTTCATAAATCATAACAATTCGTTGTTTCTAAGAACTAACAAAGTATTTTAATATTCGGGTCCCGAAATTTCGGTAGAAAAAATGAACGGAACAAAGGAATGATCGGGGTAAAATTCTTACCACTTTTTGGCTCGGCCCATAAACAAAAAAAAAACTAAAAAAACTACTACTTTTTTAAGTAATTTTTGGACAAATCCAACAGCCAGATATTTAGCTTTTCTTGGGAATGCTTTTTTGTATGTCCAACTCCTCTCTTATTGCTCTTTAATAATTGTCAAATATAATGTTTTTCGAAAAAGTCACCGCCGAATCTTTCGATTTTCGAATCAAAATCCCAAAGTGATTCATTTTGGTGGACTTTCCCCGTCCATGCCGTCAATTCCAAATTGCCATCTGTTTTAGATCGATTGTCCATGTGCGGTGTGCAGGGTTAGAACCTCAATAGTAAAATTTCGGCGCAGATCTGTAAAAAAAGTGGAGTAAATCGAAAATTTCAGCAGTAGATTTGAAAACGAAAGAAAAATTTAAGTTTTCAAAACCTTTACTTTTAACACAAAATTATTTAAATTAAAACAAATATTTTTTAACAAAAAAAATATATCAAATAAATTTTATTCGTTTCGGAACAGAATAGAATTTTTGATTAAAACAGTCTGAGCAAAAGTTTGTTAGAAAATTGAATACCTAAGGCATTGTTGTCATTTCCTTTCATGTGGTTTTGGTAAAGAATTTTTGAATTTATCAGTTTAGAAAAAAAGGAGATCTCAGAAAAGGGGAGTGGCGGAGTAGATCTATTTTCTTTCTTAAAACTGGAGTAAATTTACTCCGATTGGAGTGGGGTTCTAACGCTGGCGGTGTGTTATTCATGTCACTTTCTAATTGCAATACCCCGCTAATTGGCTGAGCTGCGCGCCGTAGTTAAATCAAGCCACGTATGCGATCTGTTTTCAAAAGTGCCTTAATGGTCATGTTCAGACCCCACACGTCAATTTTTATAGCTATAAGATAAACAAAAAATTAAATGAAACTGCGAACAGAGCTCCAGCCCCCCAACCCAAACCGAACCAGACTAGAAGTGTAACAAAACCCGTAAACCTTTGCGCAGAACTTAAAGCCCTTCCACACAATCCAAATTAGTATTAATAGGTACATGTCAAAAAAGTGTGAAACAAATCATGTATAATAGTGTGGAAACAAAATATGATATTCCTAGCCAAAACGATTTGACATGTGTTAATACATGAGAATTTTTAGAAATGGTTCTAATTCTGTCACACATTTCATCATATTTTTATTGAGGTTAAATTAAACTGTTGTGTGTGGTCAAAAAATGAAAATAAATTCCTATCTCAAAAATTTGGCAGTAGCATGGAATTCTTTTCCACTTTGTATTAATACTCAGTGGGATAGTGTGGAAGGGCTTTTAAGGGAATAGAGAAACGTACGTTGCACAGTGATTTTACTTTTGTGTTCAAGACACTTTATGGTGGGCATTAAGCCCTGCTAAATTTATATTGGTGTGAACTAGACTTGTCACACATGTCGTTTGACATGGATTGGATTCATCATGGTTTCTCCTTGTTTGGGCCAACTGTCACACACTTTACTAATTTGTGGACGACCTGTCACACACTAGGTCTGTTCGTTAACTTGCTTGAAACTGACAGATTCTACTAGTTTTATTTATTTTATATGAACTTTGACAGTCTTTGGGCTAAATATGGTAGAAATGGGTAGGTTTGGGAAGTAAAAGAACAAGGTCAATATATATTTTTATAATGCATGTAATTAAAATTATTGTGGGCGTGAACTATCTGTCACACGGTAGGTGTATGACCACCTGTCGCACATACATAAATGTGGTTTTGTGGACCTTTCGTCACACAATAAATTATTGTATCAAGATTGGTTGTTTTTTAAAAATACTTTAAGATCAGGACTCGAACAGATAGTTACCAGGTTTCAACTGCTACGAACAGCAACAGAAAAAGGAGGATTGGAATTGGATTAAGGAAAAAAATAGATTAGGTGAAACTTTTTGTGGTAGAAATTTACCGCAACCAGCTTCAAAATATTTAAAGATTTCAATCGAAACAAGTGAAGGAGAGAATACGACCAGATTGACGTTCAAGGTCATTGACAACTTCATTCTTAATATTATTTGGATTTATTTAATAACACTGTCTTTTTATACCAAAAAAGTGTTCTTCCATCTTTTCGGGCATATTTTTTAAATTTGGTTAGTGGATTTGAATTTAACAAAAGAATATAACTACGTTTTAAAACTGAAAACCCATTTATTGTTCTGATTAAAAAAAAAAAACGACCTAAAGAACTTGCTTCATTATTGAGACTGAGATTCCATGTACATAGGTTAGATATAAGTATTATACTATTGACAAAGACTTCTCATCTTCTCAAACGCCAGCAACATTGGAATTTTGTTTGTTTTGCTTCATGTTGTCCTGCTGAAACTTGGCTACCGGATGCTGTGTCATAAGGAAAGTCATAAGAAGAATTTATGTCATTAAGTATATTGTAGCACAATGCTATATACGATAAGCCCTTTTGTCCTCCTTTAAGTCTATATATAGGTTCCTCGTTCTTTTCATTAATATAACAAAATTGGAAATATTTCTTGGAACTGACTTTAAGGACTACAAAAACAGAACGTGCCCAACATACGTATATATATACGACGACGTATCCCATTTCGTGTAGAATATAGCCTCAACAGCTCAAATAATGTTCACAACGGAAGGAAGGTAGGTCTGGTATGTAACTATACCTATAATATTTTTATTATGAGGTCATTCCTCAGACAGTGTTATTATAGTTAGCATTATAGCCAAAAGAATAATACGTATGTACTCGTATATGAAACGAAAAATTCAAAAAGAGAAAGGATGACAACATGTCTAGAAAAGGAAGAAAATGAATACAGAAGAGAATTCCTAGGAAAGCAAGAGCTCTTTTTTGCCCACAAACCATGTGATGTAGTTTAACGACATCAATTTGCTAGCATGTAAGTGGGAGTTGACGTTGGCTATAAGTAGTCGGTTAGCTTTTGTCACAACGTATTATTTATGGGAACATGCTATGGCCACCTGTCATTGTTCTTAGCACTAAAATATTCTACTATACCGAATATACTTTAGGTACCTTTTGAAAAGAGAAAAAGGACAAAATAACTAAAAAAAAAAGGGAAACGAATGACAATGTCCAAGAAGGTTGCTTGATATAAAGCTGGGGATACTTGCTTCTCTCATGTTGAAGTTGTTTTTTTTTTAATATGTAAACCAATTTTAAAGGAAATATTCTGCAAGGAACAGTTGTCGTTTCAAAAATATTATGTTTATGTATATGAATATGGTATTTGTATTCCTAACTAGGTACATATACGTTTATTAACAATTTAACTACTTTAAAGGACTTGTTCATTTAGTTTCTCTTAAAATGATTTATGATGATGAATCCAATGAAAAATGCATGCTTTTTTGTGGGTAAAACTTGAAAAAGACAGTTCCTTACAAATTGTTGAAACCAGAAGCTTAACATTGTGTTATGTAGGTTATTGGTGTATGGTGTTTGGTCAGTTTTTGTTAAAACTTCTTAGCTTAAGGCAAAACTAGATCAAATGTAAATGAGTAACATTTACAGAAAGATTTAAGAAAGCAAATAATATAAGAAAGACAAAGCAATTAAGGCATTGACTCAAAGTTGAAATATAGATAGGTAGGTAAGGTGTTGGTGAGATTTGTAAATTGTGTTGGTCAAAAAGATTAACTTAATTGCATTGTAGTTATAACAAAGTTGCAACGTTTTGGCTGCGCCTAATCGTTAGCTCAGTAACCAGCGATAAAATATCCACAAAGCGCACATTACATACTTCAAGGCGCCTACGAAATTGATGACGAGATTCTACTGCCAAATAATACGAACAGCACACAACAGCAAAACAGCACAAAATATACTTAGATGATGTTTTTAAGTTTTTACTCAATTCACACGCACTTATAACTACTGAAAAAATAAGAGATGGTGAAAATGTCCTCTAAAGCCAATGGAAGATGTCATCAGCAGCTTTATCGAGATCCAGAAACAACAGATGACTTCACGTGATAGATATGAACATCTTCCCGTTTATATTCAAAACTTCTACCACCATAGACAGCGCCAAAGGAAATTACTTCAAAGAATCCACCAGCGAGAACGCAATGCAAACAACACCAGGCCATTTCAAGCGACCTCAATTGTGTGAAAATCATTGATCATCTTTAGAAACTCAGTGAAACACCACAATGACATCCTCATTCAGAAGGAATTCCAAACAATCAAGCCGGGAATCGACACTTTTAAAGAAATCAACAGCATTATCGGAAAAAGGCCTCCAATCCTGCAGAAGTCATCACAATTACAATTGGGGAAGTTACTATACAATCGAAGACAAAGCGAAGGCGTTTGTTGACTACCTTGAAGAACACTCAAAAACAAATCCATCCAAATCAGACTCTGAGTTCTCAGATGAAGTCAACTCTTCAGTACAAAGTGTTCCAACAATCCAGGAGACAACAATTTCAGCGACACCAACCCCGTCAGCGAACCCAGTGACCACCGGGATTTCATTTCTCCGGATGAAATCCAAGAAGTAGTTCAAAGAAGCCATTCAAAGAGGCCAGAAAATATCTCCAATTTTCCTAATTTTGTCCTAAAGAGACTGCTTCAGTCGGTGATGATCTTCCTAGCAATTTTCATGAACATCGGCTTCAACAACTGCTAGTTTTCTTAGAAATGGAATCTGGCAAACTTCTTTGGCTATACCGAAGAAGAAAACCAATAAAGACGTCTCTGGATACAAGCCCATCTCCTTTCGGTGCAAAATGAGCAAGATAATTGAAGAACTAATACTAGGACGGCTTTTAATCATTCTGTAGCGACAACCCAGGTCTGCAGTTTGGGTTCCGGGAAAAAACAGTAGACACTTCATCCACTTCTAAAATTCCAGGGTGATATCGTGCCTCTCGTTAAACTGTCACCAAGTTACTGCGGGATGTTTTCTTGACATCGAAAAAGCATTTCACTGTGTTTGGATTCAGGGACTTGACACTTGTCCACAAACTTTTCCAACTCAGCTTTCCATAATCACTAATTAAAATTATTTACAACTTTCTTCATTCCAGATCGTTCTTCATTCAAGTAGGAAGCTATACCAACCAACATCAAGGACAACCAGAGCCGGAGTCCGAGGGATCTAAACTAAGGCCATTCCTCTTCCACATATACACTTCGGAACAACCATAGCCAGAACACGCACGCCAAGTCTATGTGACCAATATTTACTATGCTAGAAGAGTAGAAGCCCACATATTAGACCATTCTACTAATACTATTAGCACCGAAGTTTCAAAATCAACTCAGCCAAATTTGAATTGATCTGCTTCAGATGACCAAGACGTTCAGCAAACGAAAGAGGATGCTCAGCCGCTAAAAGCAGGAACACCAATATCACCCTACCTGATGAAACTCAACTGTCATCTACAAACAACGTGAAATATCTGGGTATACACTTCAATGAGCTATACCGGTTCAACCCTCACACAGCTGCTATACTGAGGAAAGCTAATTTTGCCTTCCATCGCATTCATCCCCTGATGCGAAATTAAAACGGACTCAGCCAGAAGACCAAGCTTCTTCTCTATAAGCAGCTCATCAGGCCGGTCATCACGTATTGTTTTCCCAAGTGGTTTACGACGGAAAAAAATATTGGAGAGGAAGATCTTGCGGATCTTCCGAGGATTCGTAGGAAACATATCAGCAGCTCTATGAGGAAGCCAACATTGAAAAACCAGACAGATACCTCATACAATCTCTGCTTTTGCCTAAGAGTCGATTGGGCTTAGGGAAGTTATCCCACCGCCTTTACCATTGTCAAAGCTGCGGGCATTTAGTAAACAGTAAACACCCAACAACGCAAGCTCACCGAGGAGAATTGGTTGGTGCATTACGTATAAAATAATAATAATAATAATAAAATTTGAAATTGTAAAACAATTTAGAAAATAATTTCAAATTGAAAAACAGCATAGAAGATATTTTCGATTTAACCAGAATTCTGAAATAGCATCCTGCGGTTGATAAGCTTGCAGAGCGACTTCATCCCTATAATTCACCACATTCAACTATTATTCGATGCAATAATAAAAGTTCTTTCTTTACATACGATTGGTATTATCAAATTTCCATCTCCCTCGAGTCTTCCCGAGAACTCTGCTTTCAGTCATCAAGATAAAGCACTCTGGCATTCACAATGGCTTGGTCTTTGCAACGGATTCGATTTTCCTTGCCGCTTCAAACCTGGAGGCTTGGATTCGAAGAATCCGAAGACGGTGTTGGCCTTTTCCAGGATTTGCCAAGATTGGGTTTTTAATGTATATAGCGAGCTGTCAGCCATAGTAGTAAGTACTTTTCAATTTAAGAGTCGCAGAATGACTTAAGACGCTCACACAGTACGTTGGACTGGATCTTATAGGTAAGACAGGTGTTTAGCAGAAATATGCCTAGATAGTTCTTCCAAGGCATACGAGCGCCTTTTTTGTAGATGAAATATATGGACCTGTAGGCTGTAATAGTCATCGCTCATGCTTTCTTGCTGCTGCTTGGTTTATGATTTGATACACACGCCCTATCAAAACATCATCAACGTATTTGGAAAGCTAAGCTAACAATTCATCAAAATCGTCAGTTTTGTTTCCAAAAATCTTTTAGGTCAAAATTTGAGGAAACTGATAGGTATTAGGAAGCTTTGCCAGGCCCTATTTGTTTAGGCGCAATAACTACAGAGAGTCGGACCTAATACAACACGTGTTCGAACTTCCAAGATGAATATTTTTTTCCGACACACTTTTTTTCTCGGACCAATAGAAATGGAAATAAATCGATGTTAAAATAAATTAATCGAAATGGCGGGAAAGCGGTGGAAGTGGGAATTCGTCAAAATTTTGTTTCATACTCAAGTTTTAAGGAATAATAAAATGCAAAATCAAGTATGTATGTATGTTATGAATTATTTTGATGTCATGACCTTGTTTGCCTGTAGTCTATATTATATGTTCCATAAGATTAAAACAAAACATCAGTCAAATGCATGACATCAGACACATTTTGATATTTTATCGATTTAGAAGAACGAACATTTTTCATCCAATTACTATGTACTAGAATGCTGTTATTCATTAATGTTTTGACACAATCGTTTTAATTTAAATTTTAATTGAAAATTTCATTCACATCTTACTCGTATAATACCAACTAAGGCAAAGTTTATTATTTTAAATTTTAAAATTAATTGGAAATAAATACATAAAACAAAATTTAATCTTGCCCAATTTTATATATATTGAAGAGATATAGCACGCTCGGGTAAATAAAACTGATGGCTTGTTGAATGTTGAATATTGTTCCCTAAAGGCGGTTTCCCTTAATTCAGCCACACAGTGTTCAATTGAGCAGAAATCATAATCTGTTGCATTTTGAATTCAAATCAATTGGTATAGTCAATAGTATATGTATTTACAAATAATATAGGATACAATGATTTAAGTCAATTATTTAAATACATATATTCGAAGTTTCCGAATGATGCAATATATATGTAAATTAATTTAGCTTAACTCAATTACAGAGATAAGATGGAACAATGCGTTTCTGGAGAAATGAAAAGTTTTCAAATAAAATGTGAGGTTCCAAATTAAAACTCTTGCGCCGATTTTCAAAACTCTTATGTGCGAAACCATTTTCCCGGAAAAGAGTAAAAAAAAATCTAAAATAAATGAAGGTCCATTGCCAACCTATATTTTTTGGATCATGCAAGTTTAATTATATTTTTTCCTGGAAGTCCTCATGAAGTCTACATATATAAAAGCCTATAACGATTACTTAAGCTTCATCAACGATTTATTGGAGTATCAGGATGAAATTATTTGTTTGGGTGATTTTAATCTTACTGATTCAAAATAGCTTTTAACGGCCTTTAGTCCTACAGAAATTTGGCGTTTCGTCCCGGCGATCTCACTTGGACTCATCAGTTGACTAGTGAGGGCTTCTGTCGATACGCAATTTTTTGTTAAGTTCAGTTCGATTTGAATGCTTCTTCGTATCCAATGCGATCTGGATAGCTTTGTGTTGTTGTAATCCCTTGTAAAATCACAGCTGATGTCAAAGCAGCTGTTACCAAAAAATTAATCTCAAGCTATCCTAAAAATTCGGGATACTTATCTATCCTATGAGAAATGTCAACAACAGCTGAATTGTGTTCAGAAACATACTGGATACTCGAGTATCTTAGATAGGCTATCCTAGTGAAACCTAAATGCGGCCAGTTATAATGCGCAACGCTTACGTTTGGGATGCGTTTAGAAACTTATGACTTTGTTATCATTTTCTTTTTTACTTTGCATCAAATACTCATCTGAAAATGTTTTGAAACATAGCCGTTATGTTTTAGTCCCCTTTCACATGAGGAATTCAGTTGTTGGAGATTTTTTGACGTTTTCATTTAATTTACAATCTTTACCAATCGTAGACTGAACACTCCTCTTACTCGGTGCTCATCTCACCTTAAATCTGAAAGTTGCTGGAAACTCAGTTTCGTGTGAAGGAGAACTGAGAGAATTAAGTTTTTTTCGTAAAATACTCCAAAAGTTCTTAAAAAGTTGAAAAAATAAATTGTAACTAATTTTTTAATAGCCCCATCATTTTTTAATAAATTGGTTTACCAAATTTGTTTAAAAAACAAATTTACATTCATATGTAGGGTACGGCAGGGCTAGTAGGACCACTTTTTACTTGAAGTCTCATTATTATCAAACTACTCATAGTACAACTATGGATCTGGTATCAAAAGAAAGAATGGACTTCTGGCTTCTAAATGAAATCTGAAAAATTTGAAAATATTTAACCGCAGAAGAATAAAGCTACCTTAAATGGATCAAGTACACGTGGTGGGTTTGTTGGACCAAGCTTTGAAAAGTGACAAAACAAGTCTCATAAAGGGGAACACATCCAAAAATTTAATTAAGAATTTTATTTAAAACGGTCAAACAAAGTAAAAAAAATTTTTAAATAAAACTTCAAAAGTAGCTACATATTCTAAATTCTAAATACAATAGAAATAAACTAAGTTTTAAAATAAGTTTGGAATCGTGATGGCTGTTGTAATTGACGTATAAAAAAAAGGACCCATATCCGGCTACTGTTTATTTTGTATAAGGGCACTTTCTGCAAGTATGGTACCTACTGTATCCACTCCTCACTCGGCATTCTTTCAGCGAATGATTCTATCCACATTGGGGAAAAAATCCCGTTCCTCTTCTTCTTCAGAACTTTATTTTTGTAATAAAAAACACCTGATCCAACTAACCTCACACCTGGTTTGATAAACATGTTTAGTCAATAGTCATAGATATAAAAAAAAAACTCAAAACTGTTCAATTTAATTCACAAAACAGCAAAATAAATTATAGGTATTCACTTATAAGACAACTTTATCTCAGTCCTTAATCCTAGATTATTCACTAGGAAAATAAAAAAACTATCTTATTCGCATTTTTTACTTTTAAGATAAATCTGTGTGTGGTTTACCTTCTGAGGACACAATGCAACTGAAACCGTTATGGCTCGTGCTCGTAAGAAAGCACGCTTTGTTCTTATATGATCGTTTTCTTGTAGTACTTTCAGTTTGTGAGTAACTCGCGTGGGCCAACTTGCCCCGCCTCGGCCTAACTAGCCCCAAACTACCCTGATTATATAAAATAATTATAAATTACTATCAAAATATAATATTATGTTCTTTTGCCTATGAAAAATGAAATTATTTATTTTCGATCAAACGGCAGGATTCTATTTTTATTTCTTATTGGTTTGGAATAAATGTGCTTCCGGTCCGACAATTATGTGTGGTTATCGATTAATTTTTTTTTTGTTAAAATAAAACAATCTCCTAATGAAATTTTAAATTTAATTTTTCATTTATATCAAAAGACTATGTTTTTTATTTTTTTTTTTACTTTGCATTTCAGAATCATTGGAAGTAAATAAAACAATAAAATCTGATTCAACTGAAATTGATAAATAGCTCAATTGGTTGAATTAACTTATGAATTGATGAATTGTGCCTTAGGATAGGTATGGTTGGTTTCCCTTAATTACACAAACTACAGTGTTTAATTGAGGAGAAACCTACAATATCGGTTATTATATTTATTGAACTTTATTATTTAATTACGAAAAGTTGTTGTAGTTAAAAATAATCTGTTATTAAGTTTTGGCGAATTAAATTAGGAAACTTTAAAAAAGTTATTTGAAATTGATATTTCGAGAATTTAAGGTTTAATTTTCATTTTTCTCGAAATCTATACATAAAGAAGAAAATATAATTTTTATTAACAATAAATTTGTAAAAAATGTTTCCTTACATTATTATTATGTTAAAGGGCTACAGATTCACCTGAAAAGGTCTTACAGTTTAATTGGTTCTATCTTAAACCACATATATAAATTATACAAAGTGTATATTTCGCACAATAGATGTCTGGACTTTTTGTTGAAAAATATAAAAATAGTTATTTATAGACATCGAATATTTAATGATCCGTGCTTAAGCTTATAAAAGGATTTACATTTTAATGGATCAAAAGACCTATTTTGATAAACAAATCAATATTATTTCATATAGCTATATAGGTATTTATATGCAGCATAAAATTCACTCAAGTTGAACTCTGCTTCAATGTGAACCAAGGATAACACTGAAATAGTAGAAGATACCTACATATATAAATATAGGTGAACGTATATACCCGGATAACAAGTGATTAGGTTCCGCAGCATAGGCACATAGCTATATAGCACCCTCTCAACATCATCGCTGATTGCCGGCATTAAAATAAAACATACTCTCTCTCTCTTTCTTTACTCCTATACCTTAATACCCGACCCGGACTATAATAATATAAGAGCAGTTATCAGCAGAGAAGAGCCTTTTGATTATCAACCGTGAAATTGTATTGATGGCCAATATATAAGGGCATGACTATAAATAAACTTATATCTCGAAAACGACGTCGCCGAATCCCCGAAGCCTATATTCCGATGTTATACAGGAGAAAAATGTATATAGCTTGCCATCACCAGAGTGATAATAATCGACAACATCATTATCGACACAATTCTCATAATCTTTCAAGCGCGGTCCTGGAATCTAAAATTCAAGTTATCGATTTCAAATTTATTCAAGTTGGCAGGACCTCGCCCGATATGCCAGTTAGGTATGGTATAGTTATTGGTTTTGTGGTAATGTGGATGATGATGATGCTTTTGAAATCATCATTCCTCCTGCGAAGGTAAACAAATATAATAACAAAACAGCAAACGAAACATTCCTCTTGATATAGTCCTTGAAAGATGCTTGCGTGCGCCCTATCTATATAAAGGCAAAAGAGGATTACACAGCATCCTTAAGATTAAGTGTTGTGAATATTTAAGTTTTCAACAAGAGGAATGGTGTTTTATCTTTTCTTGATAAATTTAAGGTATACGTAGTACATATAAGCAAAGTTGTAGGTGTGTCTTTTTCTTTGACAGGCTTGAGTAATCTTGGACGTATAATATATATGTAGAAGCAGAGAAAAACGTTTTAAAATGTGACAGATTCAATATATATCTATTTCCATAAACTTAATTGGAATAAATATACAAAGGTATAGGTATATTCCTTAAACATTGTGGTTGTGGGAAAGATAGATGATAATATCCTTGTCGGAAACATCTTTAGAATATTAAACATCGTCAGTGAGTAAGAAAGATTTAACTTTAAAATGGTGACTGCAATAATTTATTGCAATAATTTGTTTCTCAATATATTGTACAGTCATGTTTAAATACGAAGAACACTATAACACACTTCAACCTAACGCTGTGGCTCCATTAGTAATATTTGAGGCAATGTCTATTTAAATGGCAATAATAATTTATTGCCTGGGTAGGCCTTTTATTGCCAGGCAATTTCAGTTGTCAAATGTCAGTGTAGAAATTACGACCGCAGTCAAGTGTTTTTTTCTTTTTTAATTCACAATTTTTGATAATTAAAAAAATTTAATTCATTTAATTTTTCATGTTTTCAACTTTAATTTCAAAACGAAGCACAATTCATTCAAAATCGCGGAGAAACCATTTTGAAAAAGGTGAAACGTCAAAATTTATTGCCTCAGCGATGGAAATCAATAATTACCTTCCATCAACCAAGCAATATTGTCATTGCCATTGCCAAAGCGTCTACATTAGCATTATTAGAGGCAATGGCAATGAGCCAAGCAATTTATTTCCTCAAGTATTGCTAATGGAGCCGCATGGTAAGTTTGGGATGTGACATCACTTTTACTTGCAATATATAGGTCAGGTCAAAGGTAATAAATGACAAGTTTTAGATTGGTAAAAAACTCGAACTGGAAATTTTGATCAAACTTGACATTACGGTGATAGGAAAGACGAAAAAAGTGGGTCCTTCTCTGTCCGTCTGTCTGTTCGACTACAGCGGTCAATTTGTTTGAAACTTGTTTCCTTTCGTTTTTTGGGAATTTCCAAAAACAACGGTAGGTAGGTGGTACCTGTCATATTTTTTTTTTAGCATTTTTGAATATTCTTATTCAAAAATTTGTTCTAAAGATTTTCAAAAATGATTTAATAAATTTTAGTAGTTAAAGGCCACCTTTTGGTGAAAAAAATCCAAACAATAGTTATTAATGGCCTATATAAAGGGTGTTTTTTTAGACGTGTGGTTTCCAATCTGGCAATACTTTTTTCAGAGTCGGTCTTTTTGACAGCTGTCACTTGATTTATGCTCAGTTTGGTTTGCCATTTCATAATGAATAGACTTACTCCTGAACAACATTTGCAAATCGTGCAAATTTATTACGAAAATAATGGTTCGGTTCGCGCGACGCATCGCAAACATAATGGCAAACCCTTATCTTTATAATAAAGCTAAATTCTTGGCCATAACATTAAATTATATATGCGTTTTATTTCTTCTTGAAAACCACACGTCTACAAAAAACACCCTTTATGTGATGATTTTTGATTTTCTCGAAAACGGTTTGAATGACTTTGATAATTTTTTATGGAAGAAGTATTGTGTATACAATTATTTCCGAAAAAATATTTTTTGGCTTTTTTTTTAGAAAAAGCTTCCAATTTTTTTTTTTTTTGAAAACTCAATACGTATTTTGAAAACGACTTTTTTTTTATTTGACAATAAGCTGTTTTTAACATAATCTAGAATATTTTTACCAACAATTGTTCTTATTCAAAATTAACGTTACCTTATTCCCTACAACTGTTTAAAACCATTTAAGATTATCAATGCCATTATACAGACACAAATATTAAATTAAACCTCTCATAGAACCATTTTATTGATTTCGACTAACTCATTATTTGTTGAACTGATTTTAATTAAATTTCTCATGCTAATAATATTGCATATCAAATTTTGGATTTTTAAAATTATTCATTGAAAATTCGATATTTCAAATATGGTTAGATGATTTTCTTCAAAATTAATTTTTTAGATCCGCGTTGTTCTTAAAAATGTTAACAAAATTTTTTATTTAAAAAATTAATAAAAAAAAAAAAAACTACTCTAACGATTTGTAAAATTATTTTATCTTTTCTTTTGGAAGTAAACTAGGGCGAACAAACAGGCAACACAATATGAGAACGAGTTCAGAATATAATAGAACACATAATGCACTCCAGACACGGAACAAGCCTATTATTGACAACTGGATGTCAACGGATCTCACAGTACACATATTAAAGGTAATATCATTAGCGTTTTCATTTTTGTTCAGTTTTGCGCATTTTTCAAAATTGAGGTATTATGGTGGTAAAATGGTGGATCCAGTGCCCCTTTACTTGTTTAATTTCAATATTTTCTTGTTGTTTCTAATGATGCGTGCTGAGTTCCTGTGGGCACTGGAACAGCCATTTTTAATTTTTTGACACCTCCAACTTTGACAACCTGCGCAATATGTTACCTTTGATTTGTGTACTGTGAACGGATCTGCCGGAAAGAAAAGTTAAAAGTTCAGCTACTTTTTGCGTTGGGTACGGTGCGGCGCATGCGTCACCTATGGGTCGCTTTTCATAAAAACGTGTGTATATTTTAATCTAGCTGTCAGTTGTTTCCGTCAACGCAACGGAAGCGATGGATTCTATGGATTCTAAAGGTAGAACTATAATAGTCGGATGCTGACGTAAATGATCGTACGAAACGAAACGAATACAAAGAATTCATATGACGAGCCCATAATTGAGGTTTTCTTCGTTTCGACCAATTTTCGTTAACTTTTGCTTTCGGATGTGAAGAGCGCTCACCGACCGCTCCATGCGTAAGTGAACCGAGAGAATTTTCTTCCGACATCTTCCGACTATTAAGTTCTATCTTAAAGGTAGAACTAGAATAGGAGGTAGCTGTCGGAAGCTAGTGTCAAAAGCGAACGAAAAGTTGCTTTCCAAAACGTCAAATTCATAAGTCACCCATAATGCACTTGAGTGGTTGGAAGTGATTTTTTTGATTTTTGAAGCTAGCTGTCAGTCCACGTACGAAAGAGCGGTCGGTGAGCGCTCTCACGTCCGACGGCGAAAGTTAACGAAAACTAAATGAAAAGTTCCAAATCGCAATTATGTGCGCGTCATATGAATTTCTTGTTTTCGCTCGGTTTCGTACGACCACGTACGTTGGCTTCCGCCTATTCTAGTTCTACCTTAAATCTTGAATTAAAGTGCGAGCGGTTTTGTCCCGTTGTGTTTTCAAATGTGTTACGTTATTCACGAAAATATGCGGAATTTTGCTGAGTGATGACGGGACCGAGATCTACGGTCGCTGATTGTTTAAAAGCACTGAGGTTTGAAAATTAGAAGAGCCAATAAATCAGACATGGTTAAAGTCTGAAAGGGCACTTCTAGGCCGTATCAAAATAAATTGGAAGATCTGAAAAAGTGTATATTAAAGAAAAAACAAAATTGGAAATTAAATAAAAAAAAAAGTTAATTGAAAGCATAGATAATATCGTACTTAAAACTGGTTGTTTTTGCATTTTAAAAATCAAGTATCCTTATTGAAAGAGCCTTTATACATTTCTATTTATTTTAAGTATCCTAAATTACCTAAATAAAACCAATTAAAGAAGTCAATTTAGAACACTATCATATTAGTATTCCAGCTTTGTCTCAAATAATACACAACTTTAACAAAAGACTATTCATTTCATCAGCATCTATCCCCCTTTAAATAGTCACAATTAAAGTTCAATCGCCCATAGTTTGTCCTACTTCTTCTTTCTTATGTACCACTACCATCTATAAAAACTTATACAGTATAAACGGTGATGAAAGAAAGTAATGTTAACAATATACAAAAGGACTTTTTTTTTCCTACACGAGAGTAAATAAAACTTCAGTGTCATCCTTTGATTCTGATCCCGAAGACGATATAGGAGGGACGTGCAAAATGTTGAACATAATAAATTTTCCATTTTTTTGTCTTGTGGGTGATGTGCGATGGTGGCTTATCGAGATTTCATTTCTGAAAGTATATTTTTTAGAGGCAAAATAAAGGGAATTTTTGGTAAACAAGATTATTTTTTTTCCCTTCGAATTCAATGTGTTTGGTAGTTCGTATCTCTTTGATTTAAACTCACTTTTAGATATTATTTAACTAAAATTAATTTCATTCTCTGAATTAAATATTGCTTTTGTGATAGAATAGGGTAAAATGTCAAGTAGATAGCGAATGCTGATCGAGAGCATTAATTTATGTCTCGAAGGGAAACGACTGCATATATATTATGAAGTCTAGTTTTGGCTTTTGGGGGGATCACCCAGAGGGCCACTTTAACTGACCCTATTTTTATTCATTAGATACGAACAGTAATTTAATATCAATTTTATTTTTTTCTCGGTTGAAGTCTCGAATATTCTTTTTTAAAAGGGCTTCTTTCATTTTATGAAAAAAAGTACCTACTGCTATTATATTTACAATTTTGTTGTATGCATTAGGTATAAGGTTAATTTTATTATTGAAATTAAAATTTTATTCTAAACCCGTTCATTCGACCAGCCAGTAACTGTAAACAATAAACTAAACGCCATTTTTACGATTGTCAATTATATATTTAATAAATAATTACTTTTAGAACATTGAAAATTAGAAAAACAATTAGGTCTGTTTTACTGAACCAAACTGTTCAAAACTTTACTGTTTGGGAAAAGTTTGGAAAAAAGTTTGGGCTTGGGCTTTTTGGTGTTGTTATTGTAATTTTTGACCAGAAATTAAAAGTAAGGAAACGCATTTGGGATGTTTCTGATTTGTTTCTGGTTAAACTTCACATTTGACAGCAAAAATTATCAGTAGTTTGACAAGCAAGAAATGGCAATAGGTAAAATGTTCGGGTAGATTCTTGCTGGAGGGGAAATTAAATAAATTTAAAAAATCAAAAACTCATCGAATTTTCGTACCAGAAAAAAGTAAAGAAACACATTTTGGGTAGATTTGGGATACCACGGGATCCCGCGGGCGCGTAAAGAAACACTCCTATTGTAATTCACAACGATCTCAATGATAAATACATTCATCTATTGAATTGTTAAATATGTATCAATTTTCAACATTTATCAACTATCAATTAATAATTTGATAGCAGAAATATGGGTAAATTTATACAAAATCCTGAAAGGTATTTGTTGAGTTGAGTTTGAGGGGGGAAGGGAAGAAAAAGCCCCTATATAAATCAATACAATAACGAGTAAAGTTCTATAAACTAATGTCGTTAATTAAAATAAAAACTCTCAACAACGATTAAGCTATATATTTATGTAATTACAACATGCAGACATTTTTAATTTTGACATATTGTAATGTGTTTTCCATTTATTATACCATCCGGTGTTACATTACAAAAGACTTTCACGTAAAACAATCAAATTCATGCTCTGAGTTAGAAAACTCAAATTGAAAGTTGGCAGACAAATCATTTTTATTACGACACGTGCATAAAATTCACTTTACTTCATATATTGACAAAAGGAATAAAAGGTGAATGAAATCTTTTTCTTATATTTACAAAAGATTTTTGATGTCCTTGACTTTGTGTACACAAATCATGTGAAAGATAATGCTGTACTGCTTGGGTGGTTTGGTTCAGTTGTAATGCATTGATAAAAGTGGAAATCCTATATTTGAAAAGAGTGTTTTATTAATCACGTCTGGAATAAATCACAGCCAAATGAGAAAATCGTTTAAAAGTAATTTCAGATAAGTATACTTAATGTATGTATAGACTTTAGAAAAGAATTATTTAAATCAGATTTCACAAGAATTGAATGCGCTTTTACGTTTTTGAGAAAAATGTATAGAAGGTTATCCTGCCAATAACACGTACACAGTAATGGTTAACAGTAGTAAATCTGTTCAATTCAAATCCAATGTCAAAGTAAAATTACAGCTAAATGTATCCGAGAGGAAGTTTAAGCCGCACGGCACATTGTGTGTGCCACATAAAATGACTTCATCCGATCAAACCAAATTCTGTATTTAGGTCTTAGAAGTCTTTCCAAATCCATATACAACATTTATGCAAATAGCAAATAACTTAGAAGTTATTAACGAAAAACGTGTATAAATTTGGGTTTGATCACCTTTATTTTCGAATTGGTCGCAAACCGGTACATTTTCGAAAAAAAATATGAAATACTGTTTTTCTTCCAGGTTTTTAACTCTCGCACTATCAATTCCCATCAAATTACGAAGTTTTCTCAAAATTTCTTCTCTTCGTCCTTTGCTTCTTAATTTATCTTCAGCTTTCTCAATAAAATTTGACGAATATTTGCTTCCAATTGCATGGTTAGATACTGATGTCGTAGTTTAAATTCAGCTTGATTTATCAACTCAACAACTGAGAATTGGTTGATAATGCTGATGAAGTTTCCTCCAACCATCTAAAAGGATTTCCACTTAGGTTTTCATCTACAAAAATGTCTTCTTTGGCAAGATATTTATTACTGATTAATTCAATTTCCCGTTCGATGACTGGGTTGACAATTTCTGAAGTTAAGTCATGGTAATTATTGTCAAATGCTTCCGGATCAACTGGTTCTATTTCCGGTGAAAAATTAAACTTTTTATAAATCGCAGTGTGTAAATGATTTTATCTTCGAGGTACCATGTTATATAGTTGAGTTAGATTAGTGAAATTTCAACGGGTATTTTAGTTGTCAGTTGTATAAGGTAATTTTAAGACTGAATTTAAAATTTCAACTTAGTAATGACTTATATACCAAAAAATCTATCTCATTTTAGTCGTTACTGAAGAAAGATTTTTAACAACATCACAATAAAACTCGCGGGAAATATCCCATTAGTTGAGGAAAATACCTAGAATTTGACATCCAGGTACCTGCTTCCAATGTTTTTGAGAATAATATTCAATATACAAGAAAATATTTAATTTTGATATTCCCTGTCATAAAAATAATCCTTTGCAATTGCATCACAAGTTTACGAATTAAGAAGGTCCTGCATTTTGTTGTCTTCAAAAGTGCTTACTGTTTGTATACATAAAATGGCGATTGGACCTTTGTGTGTCATGTCTCCATTAACGCTGGATTCATAGCATTGGATAAGACAGGAAACTTAAATGCATGCGATAGATTTTACCCGATAAAAGAATACCCCATAAAAATCGAAATTCCGTATACCTTCTGTTTCCTCCAATTTATCTACTTATTATTTTTAGCTTAGTTCCTTCAGTTCTACGCGAGAGGAGAGAGCATGTTTTGGGGGAAACTTGAAGAAACAAAGTGATTCGATACCGCAATCAACTTAAAACTTTTCTGTATATAATCTTCGGAAACCTTTTTTCCTTTTATTTTATGGAAACAGTCATCAAAATTCATTTAAAATCAAATAAACATTAACTCCATTCTTAGAGCTTATATACAAAAGAACTCCCTTTTTCCGATGATAACATGAAAATAGCAAACAAGCAACCAATTTTTTTTAAATAATCGAAGAAAGAAAAAGGTATAGTTTAAGTGATGATGTGGGTGGTAAAACATGGTGTTCAATTTTCTAAGACTTGAACATTGCTTTCGTGCACCACACTGCAATGTAATGTTCATACATATATCTTGCAACGAGATTATTACACAGAGCACGAGATCCGTTGATGCACTATTATAATCGAGCATGAAGCTTCACGATAGCTCCTTAAGGAATGTGTATCTGGGTTAGGTATACTTACAAATTTTAAGGTAAGGGATATAATATCTAGTTAGATAGAGTTTAAAATAAAGAACCTTCAAAACAAAACGCAATACCAATTTTATGTACTCGGAGATTTAATAAATGTTAGGCTAGGGTGTAGTGTACTGTGTAGGTATAGGTATTGTTTTTTTTTTGTTCTATAAATAGTGAAAGCAAGTATTACACAGGTCTAAAAAAAAAAATTGTTTGGGTTTCTGTTCTAATGCTTGAATTCTGATTCCAAACATCAAAAAACACTCCCATTTTTAACTCTTAAAGTTAGCTTTTGTGACTGATTTATGTTGATAAGTAGCTACGTTTTGAAGATTTTAATTGATTCTTATGAGCAATAGGTGGTAGCACTTTGATTATCTTAATTGCAAATTGTGCATTATTTCTGAACGGCACTAGTGAGTGTTTACTTGTCTATTACTATTAAAAAAAAAGTCTATTGCAGTTGTAATAACCGACTTTTATGTCGTACTCATTTAGAAAATGGCACTAAGGTAGATGTTGATTCATTCTGTTTCATTTGCGGTGAATTTATTAAAGTAAGAAGCAAAAAATTTGCTTTGGCAACAAATTTGAAACTTTGCGAAGCCTATGAGGCTTATTAAAACCTCAAAATACGATACAAGATAAGAAATGGGTGCCTCACTTCGCTTGTGTTAATTGCAAAAATACTTTAGAAGGTAAGAAACGCAATTCTAAATTTGTAAAAATGTCGAACATGTAAATATTTTATTTTAGTATTTCTTATTTTTTTACACAAAAAACTCATATTACACCAGTTGTTTTTGTTATTTCTAGCATAATATCGAGGAGAAAAACGACACATGAAGTTTGCAGTGCCAAGACTTTGGAGGGAACCTGGTGATAATGCCAAACATTGTTATTTTTGTTTTATAGTTAATCCAAGTAAGCGTCGATCTGGTGAAAATGCTGAAAAGATTTTTTATCCTGATTTTCCTTCGACGTCTTCTCCAGTCGCGCGGCGTGTATGGCCAGATCGACTTGAATTTAAAATTGGAAAACATAATGTGAAAGCGAAACCCAATAGTAGAGCCTAAAGATATATTGATGCCACCGTTACATATAAAGTTAGGTCTAATGAAGCAATTTGTGAAAGCTGTAGATCATAATTCTGAAGCTTTTGAATATTTAAAGAGATTCTTTCCCAAATTATCTGAAGCTAAAGTTAAAGCTGGTATTTTCGTTGGACCACAAATAAAACAAATAATGAGCAGCGATGATTTCACAGAATTCCTTAATGCTCATGAAAAACAAGCCTAGAAGATTCTGAAAGGAAAGTCAATGGTTTTCTTGGAAACCACAGAGCCTAAAATTATGAAGAGTTGATTGAAACTATGCTTGAAAGTTTTAAATTGATGGGCTGCAGAATGTCCCATAAACTCCATATGCTACATGCTCACCTGGACAAATTTAAAGATAATATGGGTGCCTTTTCAGAGGAGCGGGGAGAACGTTTTCACCAAGATGTGATGGACTTTGAACGATATCACCAAGGTCAGTACAACGAGAATATGATGGGAGATTACATTTGGGGATTACAACGAGCCCATACAAACATAAAAGATCCACTAAAAATATTCAATTTTGAACTAGACTTTTTGTTATTTTCTATTTGTTTCAAATTTTAAAGTTGTATGGAGAATACTCGACATACTCCTCTTAATATCGTGAATTTACCTGGCTATTCTATTCGGACACGTTTTCGTACTCATACATCTTGATGATGATGACTGATGTGATTCTTCTTCAAGATTGAACATTTCTTGTTCCATCACAATTTGTGAAATTTTCTTTTTGGTGATGGCTTGCCTTTTCCTTGTTTGCTATTATTTGTTATAATTCTTGTAAAAAAAAGACTTTTATGAATAATAAAAACAATAAAAACTTTTCTTATCGTAATTTTAAACAAAATTACAGAGAAAATATAAAAAAAAAATATTTTTTTTTTGAAACTCCGTAAAATTGCTCTAGTTTCTTCAAAAGCAAACTTTGAATGGAACAGATGTTTGTATTTATTTGTAACATAAGAGAAACCAAAGTTTCACATTCAGGAGCCAGACCCAGAAATCGTGTTGATGGGTGTTATAAATATAGGTTTAGTGAGAACAAAATTAGGATTAAACTAAAGATAATTTTATGCCTGGAAGAGTAGTAAGTTATTTAAATAATATTTTAGTGTTTTTGTGTCAAAAAGTTGATGAAATCTATCACGAAATTCTTTTGTTTACAAGCTGTTGTCAATTTTGCTGTAGTGTACAATAAATACATTTGTATTAAATTATTATCATTCTGTCGACACCAATCTCTCCATTTCCCTTAGCTCATAATGAGGTACCTATAGGTATTAACCAACAATTGTAGCTTTCTTCTTTACTAATTTTGATCTTATATTTTTTCAGGTGGTGATAAGAAAGTTATGACGTCATTATAAAATCTCTAATAAATAATCTGTATTTTAAAGTTCTGTAAAAATGCTGTAAATGAAATGTGCGCGCATTTTTTTACATTATCAAAACGACATTTCATTTGCAGCATTTTTACAGAATTTTGATGTACAGAATTTTGCAATACAGCATTTTGACCAATCAGAATTTAGGAGGTGATTTCCAAAACCAACTATCTGACCTGATGGTAGTTTTGAGTAAAATGCCAAAAAACTTTACTTCATAATACAGAATATATAGAGCAAAATTGTCTTCTACAAATTTATTCTTCTCGAAATTTTAATAAAATTAAAGTTTTCAAAATAAATATAACTTTAGTCCTTATACAGAAAATTCTTTATTAAAAATTCAGTATATCTGCTTTTGGAAGTTAAATTATTTAAAAAAAGCTTCTTTTGGAAGTAAAATCACGAAGTGGTTTGTAAGTAAGCCTTTATTCAATATCAGTCTTTTAGTTTATAACAAAGAACACAAATAAATTTATAAATGTATTTAAAATAAAAATAACAATTAACAGTCCATTAGTATTAGTCATCACAAAGTGATTTTTATTTTTAAAACCTATCTTCGTTAGAAAATGAAAATGAGATATTTTCATCCGCTTCAACGTTAACATACGATATTCTATTGTAATTTATATCAAATTAAAATAATTACCAGCCAATTCACTTTTATGTATCTTGTCGTCCACTCAGCAAATAAAATGTCAAACGTGATATTTTTTGTTCTGAAGAGGCCTCATTGGAAGGAATATTTTGTAAATGCCAATTTGGAAAAGTCATTTGGTATTCGGCTGTTTTGGAAATAAAGTCCTGTTTAGGAAATCATTTTTGATGAATCAGACGCGCGTTAAAAATACCTAAAAAATGACAATGCAATATGCATATCTCACTTTCCGATTTTTTCCCGATAGCTGGTTTTGGAAATCTGCTCCTCAATTTTGTTACACAGAATTTCGACATGCAGTATTTTGCTCAAAAAGCATTTTGCACACACAGAATTTTGACATGCAGTATTTTGGCATACAGTTTTTTGAATACAGTATTTTGCAACATACAGGATATCGACCCCAACCCACCAAAAAAATTTGGTTAATTTTTCGCAGCAAAATCCTTGGGGAATTTTAACCAAATTGTGTACATAAATCATTTCTTTGTTTCATATTTTATAGTTTGCATAGCCTTATTCTAGGCTATTCGCTTTGCATAATAATCATTTATCGGTTCTGATCATATTTAAAAAAAAAAATAATATACATATTGCTTTGCTTTCCTCATTTGTTTTCCTTTCTTAGCCATAGCCCAAGCAAAGCCCTCACTTTAAAAGCGAAATCAACAACTTATGTTATCTTTGTGGAACCCTAATCTTATTACAAAACTTCCTAGGTGAAACATTTAAACATGTTAACATTGAAAAGAAAAATATCGCAGTTTAAAGTTTTAATCAATATAAGAAAAACATCACATTATAAAAACAGATTTTGCAATGTTTCTAAACTTAAATCTCATAGTTAAATTAAATTATTAAAACTTAATGCAATCAAAACGATCTAAATCTCATAGTGTAAACATTTGAAAACATTTTATATGCCTATATATACATATGTAGTTTTGGAACGCATCTGGTTAAACTTTGCCCATGGTTATAATTAAATTCTTAAACAAACACAATTATAACCGCTTTTCAAATGAATTTTCATCCATCCTTGCATGAAATTTAATACGAAATGGTGGCGAAGCGGAGCACTCTAAGGATTAGTTAAATTATTATTATTATTTCCTTATTATGTTGATTCATTTGATCCCCATTGGATCTATTACCAAACCTCATATCACGGCAAATAATTTCTGCATAAACAAGCGTGACACCTTCAAATAATATAGGATGATTCCTTTATATACACGGTTGACACAACGAGGGATTGTCTTTCAGCTACATATACCTACCTATCTTTATACAGGGTGGATCCGTCTTAGATGACAATACTTTGGAAAACTGTTCTTGGATGTGTTCTAAGACAATCAAGGAAAGGTTTATATCCCACCACTTATGAGGAAGTGAATTTTTTAAAACCAAGACTTAAAATATATTAAAAGCTATTTGAAAAAACACGAAATTTTATATTACAAAACCTTACTTTCTAAAACTTACATATAGACATTTTTTTTTAATTTTTTATATTTTAAATTTTGAGTTCGATAATTTTTTCAAAAAAACTATTCATTGAAATAAATAATTTAATTATCTGCGGTGCCGAACCTGGGACTTTTGCCGCCCCAGGCAAATTCAATTTTTGCGCCCCAAACTTAAAAAAAACGAAAATCGTACAAATTAATATTTAAAAGTTTTATTTAATACAGTTTAAGAATTTTCGATAAAATAATTTTACAAAATATTGACAATGCTGCTCTTCGCGATTTCATTTTTGCAAATCTTGTAGCGATTTCTTCTTCTTCAATACGATTCAGCATGTCTTTTTCAATGGAAGTTTTAGCCAAGGCTGTTAATCGCTCTTCAGTCATAGTTGAGCGTAAATATGATTTTATTATTTTAAGTTTTGAAAAACTATCTTCCCCTGTAGCAATACTTACACGAAACGTTAAGGGAATTTTTAACGCAGTTGTTAAATTTGGATACAATTCAAGCAAATGGTTTGAAGCTAAATAATTTAAAATTGATAACACTTTATCTAAATGTTCTAAGCATGTTAAAAAGTCCATGGATTTTGACTGAAGCATTTTTGAAAGGACGTTCATTTTTCCTAAAAACTCATTCCAAGTAATCGTTGACAAAACAAATTTAAATTTGTATATGCGTTTACCTAGTTGAGTTGCTTTGAAACTTGAATTTTCATCAAATTCTGCACTTTCGGCCTACATGGCCAACTTAAATGATTATATTTTGATGCTATACAAACGCTGCACAGTTCGTGCAAGCAACGGTGAACGGCAACAAGGTTGCCAAATGTTAAAGAAGAATGGACAAAATACAGTGCAGTAGTTGCTGATATTGTTTTAGATTCAAGAAGACGCATTTGTGTTACCCTTTTTTCAGTTTTAAATTTGTGCCACCAATTTTGCCGCCCTAGCTGAGTGGCGCCCCAGGCAACTGCCTGTTTTGCCTTAAGGCAGGTTCGGCCCGATTATCTGTCCAAAACTACAGAATTTTTTTTATGAACTTTGGCAGATTTTTGACAAAAATTCGTAGTTTTGGATAATACGGGAACAGAAATATTGTTTTAATCATAAAAGATAATAGATTTTTGCTTTTAATAATTTTAAATTCAAATTAATAAGTAAATTTTTAAGGTTATTCCCTTCATTCTAAATTCAGAGATACGATTGTTTTCGAAGGACATACAAAAAAAAATTAATTTTAAAAAGTATTGACATTTAAGTCGGAAACACCCTGTATGAGAAAACAATAATTAAGTCCTGCCCTTTTGTATTCTGTGTGATGTATTTAATAAGCTTAACAGTTAGGTTTCGGTTCGTTAACTGTGTAATTTTCAATAACTGTCAGCTAAAGGTAAAGATTATGACACGTTAAACTGCTTAGCATATACGAGCACACTCTGTGTCATTTGGATAAGGTCACGTTTGTCATGTGTTTAACATGTCATCGAAATAGTTAAAGCCATTCAAGAAATTACTGATATTATATATTTCTTCCTACATATTATTTTGTATTTACAAATACATACATATAGATATAAAAAAAACAATTATTATTGTGTCTAGTGATTTAAGGTCAGATGAAAAAATAATTATATTCAAGTCGGAAACTAATCTCAATAAAACGTCCATTTAATTTCTAGTTCAGAGATAAATATTTCGTGCTTTTTTACTTTCGATATTAGTGTCTATCTATATCATGCAATCTATGTATTCGGAACGAAAATCCAATTTCCTTTAAGCTTGCCAACTTTCGTGGACAGGTTTTTTTAAACCAAAATTAAACCTGTTTATTACTCAAGTTATTAAAAATAACGTTGACAATTTTGTAAAGGACGTTTCTAGGATGTCGCTATCGCCAAAAATGGTAATACACTAAATGACTTCAGTTGGCTTATCTACCTATAAAAAGCTTCGGTACAGAAATGCTTCTTTGAGTTTTAATCGAACGTCTTTAAAACGTTTGTGCTAAAAGTTATATCGATGTTAAAACACTTTGGACAAAGTTTTATAAAAAGGGCATTATTGGCAATGGTGACTAATGTGATGAAAAAAAAGTAGTTAGAATATTATATATAATACTTATTAACTAAGAACTAAGCATTAAAAAGTTATCTTATTTTAAAAAAATTAGTGAACATCTGTGTAATTATTTGGTATATTCATAGTATTGGTTGTTTTGTTTTTTCGTTTCTTCCAAGTGTCTATTTATTACTTAAACTTGTTCACTAAATTAAAATAAAAAGAGCTAATAGTCTTTGCAGCTAAGCTCATTAATTTCAATATTACTATGTAATTTCAATTATACCTGTGAATAAAATATAATAATAATAAAATAAAAAGTTTAACAAATATTGAAAAGTACATTTTTGTAACTTTATCTATACCTAACTACCCTTTAATTTTTACTTAATTCTTAAATCAGCAGACTTATTTCGATAAGATGTAATAAAAAGCTTGAATGATTTTAAAAATTAGAGGTATTTGATAACCTATTCCCAAATTGAATACAAAGAAAAAGTTATGAACCAGTCGAAAAATAACCAAAATCAAACTTGAAGAGATTGTTTATTTAATCCGATAATTATTGATTCTTTAAAACATTTAAATCAAAAATTTAATATATATATTGTACACAAATATAGTTTAAATAATGTATCTCCCAAAAATATTACATAACTTTTTTCTTTTATAATTTTTATTTAATTTTGTTTTGCTGTGAAGCCATAGAAAATGAGAGACAAATTTGAAATTTTCAGCTAATGGATGCTGAAATATCGTTGGGGTTATAGATTGGTTAAACAAGAGTTATTTTAAAACTCCAAGTGTTTTAACTCCCTTCTTGGGTTCTCTGTCCGAATACGTTGCTCTTTCTTAGTCATATGTTCAGTCACTAGGTAGGCGCCAACGTCAACTGTTTTCTCGGATAACCGTATCTACTGGTTTACAAAATGCTTGGTTGTTGTACATTTGGAAAACATATTGGGTACAATGTTGCTGACACCAATCGGTTTTACTGGTAAATTCTACAATTTTCATATTTGGAGTTTAAAAGTAACATTATTTATTTATTTTTAAACAATCAAAATGACTTAGTGGTTATTAAGTGGTAAAATTAAATATAAAACATTTTACCTACTTTACATATAATAATGTAAAGTAGACTTTTGGATCAATATTTGTGAAAAAAGTTTTGATAAGCTGAACATTTTTAACCCAAGTGTAATATTGAGTTATATTTATTTTAACCAAAAAGTAATGAAATGCGCCATTTCTTCCCAAACTCATTTTACAATATCGGGCAATTCCAATATTTTTAACGGTTTAAATATGTCTTAACCATACCGATTATGGAATCAGCATATATTTTACTTTTAGGGAGTCGATGACTTTTTACATTTAAAAAAACTATTAAAAGACTTAATAATTTAATGTAATAAGGTCACTTTACACAGTAATTGAGCGAGTTTGTTGGTAAGTTAAAATTAAATAATGCTCTGAAACAGTGATTTTTTTTTATATTTTGGTTTTCATATAAATAATTTATAGTTTCTTTCTATTTTATTTTTGGGATAAACCAAAATGATTTCTACACAGCTAAAAAAACAAATTCAAACTTTGCCTATATTTGTTCTATCTTAATTTTTTCCTTGGCCAAACAAAAAGAATATTTTTCTAAAAGGTTCTAAATTTACAATAGCCACCATTTCTGAATGAACATCCAAATAAATCAGTATTGTGTATATGACTATAAAGTTTTTTTATTATTTTAGTTTTGTTCGTATATATTAAAAATGTTTTAACAAAAGAATAAATAACCACAAGTTAACAAATTTTGTTTACTAAATAAGTTACGCAATTTTTCAAGTTGCTACTTTTCAAGTTAAACTTTGTGTTGTCAATTTAACACACTTTAGCATGTAAATTTCATCCCATTCTATTTTTCTGCATAGTCAATATAACTATAGATATAGGTATAGTGAGACAAAGTTTTTGAAAATAAAGAAAACTATATAAAAGACAATTTTCCTTACACATACAAAACTTCACAAAAATTTATTTGCATGTCTTGCCATAAAAGAAGAGAATTTTTAACAAAACTTTCAATATGATACTGATGGTAGCTCAAATACGCAATACAATTTACGAGCATTTTTTTGGAAACAACATAAAAGCTGAATTATTGGAGTGACCATCCGCTATTAGTTTTTTTGTAAAACTATGACAAAAAAAAAAAAAACGGATAATTTTTGAAGGATTTCTATAAACTTTGAATATCATTTTAACATTTACTTTTACAAAAAGATTTATTTTTAAAAACTATCAACTCTGCGTCCTCTAAAGCAATCATTTTAATGACTAACTCACTTTTAAGAAAAATGAGTAGGTACTTACAACAATTATGGTAAACACCTTAAAAGCCCTATATTGTTGTTGCTCCCAATGATCCACACATATGAGGTTTGAATAACGTGCAAAGATATTAGGTAGCGTTAATTTCGTAATTTTATTTAAACAAGATTTAGTTATTTCTCCGTATTTGGCATCACTTTTTGCTTCTTCAGATTTAGAGGTGAGAGGGGCCAGGAGTGTAAAAGGGTTTTCACCATATCCTTACACTTCCACAAACAACATTTCACCACATTTTTGTAGAAAATATTCTCTACAATTCGTTGCTACAATGCAGAACTAGTCTAAGTCCAAAATTTTAAAATCAGTTTTTTTTTTTACTTCACAAGGAAATTTGTTGTGTTCCGCTCACTTTCTACATATTTCGAATATTCCATCGTACAGTAGTTCCTTAAGAATTTAAATAATAGAATATAGTCATGATGTCGAAACTCAGCATCTTACAGACTGAGGTTCTTTTTTTTAAATTTTGTAATTGTAACTTAGACTAGTTCTGCATTGTAGTGACGAATTTTACTATTTAAGACTTTTAATAACGAAAATTTGCTTAAAATAATTGATTATCTAGTATGTAGCCATATCTGTTTTGCTTATCTGATATATTTAAACGATTTTGTTTTATTAAGTAATTCATGTAAAAATAACAGTCCCCTGGCGAACATTCCTGTTCAGAGCACAGGGTTTTGTCAAGTCTGAAATGCCAGATTGTGAATTTATGACCATTAACAGTTTTATCTTTCGTAGGTATGAGATTTAAAGAATTAATTTCATACACAAAAAAATTGTTTTTGTCCATAAAAACATTCCCCTGGATGTTTACAACAGTCCCCTGTCAAAGTTTTCTATAAAATCGTCCATAACTTAAAAACCAAGAGGAAAATGTGTGAGCTTCTTTAAGATATTTAATTTGCTATTGCCCTTCATTTTATTAACAAACATTTTTAATATTTAAGAAAATTTTCTTAGGACGGTCTTGTAAGGGCGAATTTCCAAATAGCAGAGAAACACCCATATGCTTATAAGAAAAATTAATACACAAACATAAAGAAGTTATAAATTAGTTATGAACAAGTTGAAGAATAACTCAAGCCAGAATTGAAGAGATTGATTATTTAATCCGATAAAATTAAATTGATAGATACAAATTCTAATCACAATTTAATACTCTTACAGCCCTATTCTGGCAAACCTCACTGATACATCACAAGGCACAACAACCTCACAAGGAGAGGTGAACTCGATTTTGTGAGGTTTTCGTATTCTGGCAGCACAACTGTGAGCCTTACAAAAACTATCGAAATTGTGATCTTCTTCAGAGCATTTGAAATACAATTTTAAGACACTTTTGTTTTTTCTTGTTTGAAAAAACAATTAATAACTAAATCAACATGTTAACTGGTGAAAAAAATGTATCCCCTGTCGTAAATCGAACAAAATTTATAAAAGAAAATTATTGTTCACAAAACAATTCTCTTCGAGTACGATCGACATAGAATGGCAAGTGGTGTACATATATATGTATGTATGTGGCATCACAATCATCTTCGTTGTCGATGAGTTCAGTGGGTGCCTTGAACAAAAGTTCAGACCTTAGCAATCACAATAAAAAATTCACCTTGCTGTGGTAAGTTTTTTTGTGAGGTTTCTTGTGAGGGTTATCGGAGAATACGGAAAATGTTATCGAATCACAGCAACCTCACAAGAAATCAACCTCATAAGGGCTTGTGACTTGTGAGCCCTCACAACGCCAGAATAACCCTGTTAATTTTAATATCCAAAAATAGGCGTGTTCCTTTGGCCAAGTACGCAAGAAAGGGCCACCTTAAGCAGAAGAAATTACATATTAAATTATTGTTGTTGATGTTTTCTAAAATTTAAAATAAAATACAAATACAAACAACAAAACTTTCGTCTACATTGAGGTTACATTTTTCTTTTTGCAAAAATTAAAGCGTTCAATTCATCATTTACTGGGAAGTACTAAAAAGTACTTAACAAGGCCCAAAGGAACACACCTAATATCGTAGAAATATTATTTGTAAAACTTTTAGGCCGATTTTATTCACTCGAAGTTGAACACAACTTGAGGATTTCTATTTTCAACTTGTGAATTTCTTTTTATTCACTCAAAGTTTGCGTTTTCAACTTTCGATTTTAAACTCTAGAATTGATCAACTTGAGATTTGTCAACTCCTGGAAATAGTAGAAGTTGACCGAGCAAACTTGAGATTTTACATAGGTACACAAATTTCCTTGTTTATATTTGTTACAAAAACACGCTCGCTCCTACTTATGTTCCAAAGTAATCATTTGACATTTTTCTTCGGGCACATGAAAGTTTTTTTGTCTGCCATTAATTATTTGAATTCACACTTTAGCACAATTTGACACAATTGTATCTATTGTATTGACACAAAAAAAAAACACAATTTAACACAAAAAACACAATTAAACACATAAAAACAGTCAAATATGATAGACAAATTCAAATTAATTTTAAAAATGACAGTTTTTGTTTCATATTTCACAAATATCCCAGGGATATTTTTCAAACGTGGAGTTGGTCAACAATTTAGATCTTCAACTGGAGAGTTGAGAAAATAATTAGTGAATAAAAAGAAATTTCAACTTGCGTTTCAACTCTCGAGTTATAGTCAACTCTCAAGTTGGCCAACTCGAGAGTTTGCCTCAAGTTGAGCAATAGTGAAAAAAATGGCCCTTAATTTATTTTGTTTTGCTAAGAAGCCCGCACATATAAACCGAAATTGAGAGAGATGCGATGTGTTTGAAGGTTTCCGATATAATGGGAATTATTATTGTGTGTATAAATGTTGGTGGAGTTCAGATTGATAAAAAAAGAGTTATTTAATAAGTTATTCCACATTTGTGGCTGAGAATTAATGAAAATATGTAGTACCAAAATTTAACATATTTTTTATATAGATTGATTATTTTAAACCATAAAAATGAGCAAGTGGTTATTAAATTAATTTAAATTAATTTTAAAATTATTAAAAAAACATTGCCCGCAATTAATTTAAACATTTTGTTCTTGTCTTCTGTTTTTGACTTTAGAAAATAATATGGTAACCGTAACTTTAAACGAACTTTTAGTTTGTTCGCCTAAAAGCAAAACCAAGTTCCTTATATCTATGTATATATGCATGTAGGTACGTAAATGTGAATTTTATGCTCAACGATTTATGGTCCGCGCATAACATCCTTTTGTTCATTTTCGAGTGATTTTGCATTTAAAAGTTTTTGAATCCTGCATGTATGCTAGCTGTATCATAGGTATTTAATATTTTTGTTGTGAATTGCGCATAAAAATCAAGAAAAAAAAAGGTTCTGTTTAAAATGTTATCCTTTTATTTTTTTTTTATTCATTAAATAAGGAGTTGGCGAAGCAAAAGTGTGTCGCAATTTTGTAAACTGCTGCAGTTCATTTGAGATGAATACTTTTTAGTCCAGTCAATAAAGCATTTAGTTCGGCAGAAAACGCCGAAAAACTGGATTTTGGTATATAGCCTCCTCATGGTGTTATTAAAAAACTGTCAAATCGATATGAGCGCCGCTAACAATTTTACGGGGGTTGAAGGCCCCCAAAATGGTGTTTCAGGAATAGCTCCCAAATGGTAACTTGTACAGATAAAATGTTAAGAACTAAATTGTAACTAATTTCCTACAAAAACATCAATATATGTACTTTTATCATAAAATATAATTTTTTTTATAAAATATACTTTTTTCATAAAAACTAATCTGAAGAGTTAAGGGTTTTAATTTTCTATATAGTGCGACGGCTAAGTCAAAAAATTGTGCATTTTATGATAAAAGCATCAATTTTTTTTGTTGTTGTCCACCTCTTTAGGTATGAGTGGCATATTCAAACAAATATTGAAAATGAAATATAACGTCAACACTTACAATTTTATGTTATAGCTGTTTTTAAGCAATTCATTCTTAAATTATGTGTTTTAATTAAGTTATTTTAGTGCTTACTTTTTGAATAAATGTTTTTTAAACTCAACATTCTGAGAATAAAATTTAAAAAAAATTAAATTATGAAATTTTTTAAGCTAACAGATAAGTCTTTGACATTTTTTTCTGAATAACTTACCATTTGGGAGTCATACCTGAAAAACCATTTTGAGGGGCCTACAACCCCCCGTAAAATTGTTAGTGGTGCTCATATCGATGGGAACTTTGGATATAGTTCCTTAAGACCATCATGAGGAGGCTATAATACCGAAATCCAGCGATTATTTCCTAATTGGTTTGTTTTTATGGCTTTATTGATTAGACTATAAGGCAAGTTAATATGTTTCATTTCCGTTTGCGAGTTGAAATTATGAAACAAAAAACAATTTAACCGTATAATTAGTGATTCTGGTGTTTAAGGAATTTTTTTTTTTGGAATTTCAGTGACCTTATACTTTTCATTTTAAGAACGTAAAAATTGCTGCCACGAAAAATACTGCTTTAATTTGTATAAAACCGCTTTTATTTGTGGGTTTCCCTTCCCCCCCCCCCCCCCCCCCCCCCCCCCCCCTGATTGAAATCCTTCGCATTTCCTTGGCATTGACATAGGTATTATTAATGATAATTTTAAAACAAAGCCAGCTGGTATCTTCAATCTTATTGAAAAGTCTTCAAGGTCTTAGCACTTTTTGTCAGTAAGTATTTAACTGTCAATAAAAAATATATTCTGTTACTGATTGAACAAATTTTGATCAATTAATCAAATATCTCTCAATAAAGTTGTGCAAAAAAAAAAAAAACATACGAATTTCCCAAAGAAAATTTATAATGATAAATGTTTGCCCATTTAGGTGTAAGTTACCCACTTAATAATAACTTATAAATTGACAAAATGTCAATCACATGAAACACATACCTAAATGTGTTAGTAATCCTTTGTTTCGGAATCCCCAGAAAAAAAAAAACTGAGCAAGAACAAAACAAAAAAAAAAATACTTTTCATCCTCGAAAGTTAATGACCCAGTGACATGGGATATAACAACTTGGAATGGAGTCTGTTTTTCATAATTAACTTAAAAATTGTTACCTTTAAGTTAGGTTGTTTGCTCCATTTAACTTCCAATTACCCTTTTGCCGCAGTAAAACCATGCAAACTGCTTATACAATCCAATCCTTTTTCACACTCCAGGTCGTATATAGAAATGCAGAAAAAAATAACTCCTCCGGTTCTATGGGATAAGTTCGTTTTAATTCGTTCCATTTTTGTCCTTTTACCTGTCGCTCTTACTATTTCTCAACCCCCCCCCCCCCTCCCATTACGACTCTCTCTCTCACTAAGCGTGTGAACCATTTTTTTCATTCAGAGGCTTTCAATGGAAAAGAACAAAAGGGTAGAATTGTGTTACTTTTAAGAGTTTTTCTTTGTTTGTGTTGGTAATGAGAGTAATTAGGGTAATTTTCGTTTTTCCTTTAATATTGTCCCAAATATATATAAAGCACAAGTAATAGCACCAAAAAAAGGAACTCAAAACAATAAAACTAATAGGAATTTATATTTTTATTTATACTTGGTTTCCAAAGCTCTATTTTAGAGTAAAGGCTTTTTGTAGTGTTAAGGTATAAATGGGAAACTATATGCGGAATTCCGGATTAAGTTTCTTTATTTTGAAAATGACCTTTGAAGCTAAGATCTGATTAAGAGATTAAAAGAGCCTAAATAGGATCACAATAGCTACCAAATGTTTAAAAATGAAGACAAACAGTAAAGGTGATTCGAAATCTAATTAACAAACTTTTATAAGAGAGCATTTAAACGAAAGGATTAATTCTTCTACTTAACTTTTGGTACCCCAAAGTTTATTTGTTCCTACCCTATGGTCTTTTATTCATTATAACCTAATTTACCTGCCCAAATCCGAAGAATGTTGATCTCATTTCGAATTGGAATATCAGAGAGAGACCCTTACTGCTGAAAATGCTTAACCCATCGATATGTGTTACTGGAGCAATAGCTGCATTTCGAGCATTAGAGAAATTAGTATTACGATCTTTGTTCCAGAATCAAATGCTGTCTCCGTGAAAAAAAAAGTACCTATATACCTACCTATAAATATATATATATATTATTGAATATTTAAACCATAACCATAATTATTATGAGTCAATTTAAATAAAATTCTTGAATCCATTTTTGAGAAAAATAAGATTTTCCTTAACGGTTTCCTAACAGTTCGTTTGCAGGAAGGTTTTAAGAATATTTTTTTTTATTTCAAAATATGTATGTATAGTTAAAAATCACTTCGTACAATTAAAAAAAAATTATTAAATAGTTTTCGAAGGGTTGGAGTTTATTTCGAAAACGGTTATTTGTATGAAGAAAAAGATCAAAACGTTTTTTGTAGAAAATTATCTAAGCTACAAATTAATGGCCAAACCACAACCACGCTTCGGACGCTCGGGCTTTTGACAGGCTTTTCACCGACTTAACGATATTTTACGATATCATGTGTCATAAAGCGCGACCTTAAGAATTTGCAAAACGTAATGTAGCTTCAAACCTCAGGCGTTGAAAAGCTACTTATATGAGAGAATAAAAGTTCTGTTTCCTTAAAATAACATTGCGCAAGTTCTAATAGGGAACCAAAAATGTCCCTGTTTTTTTTATGGTTTCATTTAGGTACTAACAACAATTGAAATGAATAGCTTTGCTAATGAAAGTATTTACTAATGTCGTTTTCCATCGATGTTTTCTTTTTGATTTCAATGGAATATGAAACAACTGTCTTACGAAATTCATACAATGCTAGTTAACAAAAACCTTTCTTCAAGAATTTTGAACTTTGACAAGTAATTCGAAGAATGACTTCTTATTTTTAATCGGGGTGTGAAAAATTATTAGGTAATTATTGTTATTACTAGCTGTATTTTATTTTCCCAGATCAAATCCCGTGCCTATATACGTTCTGTAACATTCGCATCGATAAAATTGGTCGAGAAACGTTGAGAAATGGAACAAAGCTCATACGACTTTTTTCAATTTTCGAAGATGAACATGTTCGTCTTTATGTCTGCAATATGGGACTTCCTTTAATCTTCATATATGTAAATTTTGGTCCTTTCTCTCTATTCAACAAATGTAAATTTTATATTTTATATCTTACATCCTTTTTTATTGCAGTACTTGCATGAAGATGAATGTAAATCCACCATTATATGGTTTTCACAAAATCTCGGATTTCGGCAACAAGATCGGGAAATCTCTTTGAATCGTTCACACCATAGATAAACTAGATTTTGTTTGAAATTTCGAACAAATTTCATTATTGAAGAAAAACTATGTAAAAATGTATCCATTGTAGTAAGGTAAAAGTCCCAAAACAATTACCTACACACATTTAATTGTTTTTTTTTTCTTTTTCTTTTGAAAAATTCACAAAACGGAATGAAATGCCACTGCACTCAAAAAAAAATAAAAAAAACTCTCTTTTCACCGTCTCCTTTTTTGTGACTGAACTGTAATACGGAAGAGATAAAACAACGATCACAGTAACAATGTTGTTTTATACCTATCTCTTTTTTCCATTTGTTTGTTTTATTTGTATGTATGTACCTACTCATATTTGTTTCTTTACACTACTGGCGCCATTTGTAAATTCAAACAGTCATCTACCCGTAAAAGTCGGATCTTGTGTTGTTTTTCCTAACTCTCAAAATAAGACCAGTGAGAATACGGCATTACAGGTACAAAAAGCAGAGAAAATTCATTCTCCGGAACGGGACAAAAATTGCCTAAATCAAACAAGTCCAACCAAACAAGGGTAGGTACTTCCAAATTCCAAAACAGCTGTTGAGCATCAAAACAATTGTTTGTAGGTATTTAAGAATGAAATAAATAAAACAGGAAGATTTCACTTTAAATTTGATTTCTTTGAATGTTTTTTATTTTATCCAATTATTAAAATCTTATCTACATAGGTTTATGTATCTACAGGAATTATAAAATAAGCAAATTAATTTCCAAGAATCCAATACAACTTAACAAACCACACGGTCGTCGGGATAATAATAATTTTTATTTCTGCAGTTGTTGCATTTAATATCTACTTAAGTAACACGACACTCACACAAAAATATCATACATTTTTTTTTTATTAAATAAATGATTACCAATTGGATTTTAATTTGTATTTTTCTTTTAATAAAAACTTTCACAGCCGATAGGAATGGAATAAAAAAAAGATGATTGTTGTGAGCCAGCTGAGCTGTCAAAGCGCCACCAGAATAGAAAATAGATATATTCGGGCGTCGCGCTCCGGCTTACGATATTTACGATCTAAAGCGAACGCGAAGCGTGAGGTAACATTTCAGATTGCTTCATAAGAGCCCATATTGTTTCTATTCAATATGTCAAAGTCAGAGCGACCTGGTTGTGGTTTGGCTATAATACTCTACATTTTTTCTCTAAAACTCATCATTAGGGAGATTTATATATGTACCAGAAGAAACAGTTTTGAAGCCTATTCCTTTAAAATTCTTAGCGGCACTCATATCAATGGGGACTTTTTACAATTTCTTAAAAAGACCATAAGGAGGCTTTATATCAAAATCCAGTTGTCCAGGCATTTTTTTTCGGAGTCAAATATCAAATGTGGACTATTAGAATAAATTTCAATGTTAACATTTTTTTCAAACGTTTCATAGAGGATCTTGAGAAAACAAGTGATTGATTTTTTTTTAGGCGAATGGCCTCTTAACTCCAATATAGAGTGGTTTTCAAGAGAAATACAAACAAATCTCTTTGTACAGGTTTTCCATTTGTAATACATACCTATGCCTTACCGTTGTGTCTGAACTTTAATCAGTGCATTTCATTGTGTACTTGCTAAACCTCTTAATCTTAACCATCTTAGAAACGAATATCGGTATTGGCTTCGGATATATTTTATTTAATAGAGTTTGTCTTCAATGTCTCCAACATCTTTATGAGACGTAAAGTTAATTAGATCGAACTTACTTATTTTACAAATGGCTGTGGTTCGCACCCAGTTCCTATTTTTGCTTCTTTTTTTTTTGCTGTACCCGGGTATAATCGGGTAGTCATGGTAATCGGGTAATACCCGGGCACCCGGGGCTCTAAGCTCAAAGGGTCAATGGTCTCACTTCTATTTGGAGTTAACAACCGGTAATATACATAATATATTCCCGATGTAAGTACTTTTTTTCCGTAATCGCGGTGATCTTACTTGCCTACTAGCTATACATTTCCTTTCACTCTCACTCATTTTTTGTATTGTTTCCTCAACAACCCTATATTTATCATACTAAGGGCTTGTTTCACAATGTCTGAGTAAAGTTCTGATTAGTTACTTGACACATTAATAGGCGAGTTCCTTTGGGCTGCAGCATCTACTGCCAAGTACTTCTGGGTGCTTTCAACTACTTCTACTCTATGGTCAAAGTAGTTCAAAGCATTTCAATAATAATAATAATAATAATAACAAAATGAATCCACGCAAGAAAGCGACACCTTCAATAGAAGAAATTACATAGTAAATTATTGTTGTTGATGTTTTCTATAGTTTAAAATAAAATACAAATTCAAACAACAAAGCTTTCGTCTACATTGAGGTTAGATTTTTCTTTTGGCAAAAATTAAAGCGTTCCATTCATCATCTACTGCAAAGTACTAAAAAGTAATTTGCAAGGCCCAAAGGAACACACCTAATATCGGAACAAGGTCATAAGTCCACAAACCAAATAAAATTACTTTTGCATGTATAACCTATTTAAGTCATCAAAAGACAATTTGTTAGTTTTTCTCTTGTAAAATTATGACCCTGTGTCAATATTAAAAGTGTCGAGTAACAATCAGAACTTACTCAGACATTGGGAAACAGACCCTTAGAATAATATCAGCACAATTTAAACAAAACATTCTTTGTGTTCAAACTAGAATTTTTGTTTAAATTCTTCGCAATTAATTAATTTCACTAGGTAGAAAATATGATACCTGTGAAAAATTCTTCTAAATTAAAACCACCCACCAACATTTCTTTCATTAATCAATTCACTTAAGCACACAAAAAAAATGGAATTTTAAAATATTTCCTGGAAATATTTTTCAGCAAAAAAAAAACAATTTTTCAGAACAACCTAATTAAAAGGAAAGCTGATGGTTGTTGTATCTTAAGTGATCAACTACATCGAAGAAAATAAAAAAAAAACTTTCTAAAGGGTTAAAACTTACAAGAAAATACAAAAATAGCCTCAAGTCCACAATGTTTTCTTCATCGTCGTCGTTGTCGTCGGTGGCAAACTTTTTCCTTATCGCCTTAAGCAATCACAGTTTCATCACGTGGAATTCCACTATATGTATTAAAATTCTCTTCAAAAGCGAGAACAAAATAAAATGAAATCAAATTTATGTTTCGAGAAGTTTAAACGATTTATATTTACCTTTTTTTTTCTCTATACTTTTACCTCCAACGAACCACCCAATTCTACTCACACTATAAAAATTGTCCTGCGATATTGAATTTAATTAGGAATTCGTTTTAAATTTTATCATCAATTCCTGTCACAGACAAAGTCTGGTGGTTTGCATCGAAGTCTATTTAGAGAATGTCCTTGCTAAACTTTGGATATGATTGACATCATCAGAGAGACGTTCTTTTTGTAAATAATAAAACAAAAAATATGTGAATTACGTCACGTATTTTTTATTTATTTTTTTTTTCAATAGGAAATTTCAATTTTATTCCTTTAAATAGATTTTTTATATTTTTTTCTCTTTTATTCTGATGATGAAAAATGATATTGGTTGCTTAACGGTGGGTTTAACTATTCCTGCCGCTGGATTTAACAATAATCCCTGAATTTTTGTGTTTGAAATCTGGAAAATCCTTTATTGGTAAATCCTCAATTCCCCAGATTCATTTCATCGATTTTTTTTTTATTTTTGCAAATCACTGAATTGGAGATTTGTGAAATATTTGTAGGTATTTTTTTTTTTTGAGTGAAACTGTTGACATGGTTCATCTTGTCAGTGTAGTATCATTTTTTTCTTGTGTTCGTTACAGAGTGAAGCTTTTGGGGAAATGTAAATGAAATGTCATTCATAATTTCCCAAGAGTTTGTTATTGACACACACTCATATGTAATATATTCAATTATTCAAATTTTTCAAATTTAGATATCTATTTATACAACATGTTAGGTCAATTGATCAAAAAAAAAAATATGTCCCAATCCTTTTGAGTATTTTAGGGAAAAACACGATTTATTAAATAAAGTTTATTGTGTGTGAGAGTCGTTTCTTACAATCGTTGAGTTACAACATATTATAGGAACATAATAACTCCTGTGTAACATGCATAGCTGGAATGTAATTTTCTTTCGAATCGAAACAATATAAAGTGAGAGGAAATTTTTCATAAAATATGCTTTTGGAGAATTTAATAGTTACTTCTTTGCAAGAGGAAATTTGGTCCCCAGACCTTCAGCGTGACAATTCGAAGCACTTTCGATTATGCCACGAGTAACTTCATCAATTAAAATTTAAAGAATTATAGAATCCCTAACACTTTTTCCACTTTCTTTTTATTTTCAGTAACATAGCAGCACAATGCGAAACACCCACGATGGTAAGACACCCTATAAGCTGGAAACATCATCTTTAACTGGGTGGATGAAGAATTTGCTGTCGAATCCGAATAGCTTAGGTGAGAAGTGCTTTTTTATGACAAGAGATACTCAAGTGGAGGATTTGTCAATTCTTCGAAGAGGCAGTAACATGTGAAAAACATTACTGTTTCTTTTTAGATGGCATTGGCTGGGAATCCTTAGAAACTTTACTGACAACGTAGTGAAGGAAGTCAGAAGAGCAATAGAACGTACTATAATTAAGGCCCTGGATGGTGAGAAGAACTGAAGATTCTGAGGGACGGATATCAGAATCTTCCAGAAGGGATTATTCAACGGACAGCGATTGAGGAAGCGTCTTCAAATGAAATTCAATACAATTAACAACAATTACAAATAAACAGTGAAACGCGAACTTCAATGAACACACATAGTATTGAGGAACACTCTTCAACATCTTAACAGCAATAAGTTGCAAAAAACCTTACAATCCATCGAACTTTAACCCGATAAATTCAAGGAAAGGAACAATATCATGGCAAAAGACAACAAATTCCAGAAAAAATCAGCACCAGAAAGGAAGTAGTCATATTTAGAGGACGTTCAGTCAATAATGGAGATAGTGCTTAAGAGCGTAACTGAAATTAACAATTTTTTACTATAAGTAGTAATCCAGGTAGTAATTGCGTGTTGACTGGAAGCTTCACTAACCCCGAAAAAGTATCTGGACCAGATATAACTTACAACTATAAGAAGTTTCCCCAAGATCCTGTTCAAGAACTGCCTACACAATTGCCATTTTCCGAAGAGATGGAAGATAGTGAAAATAGTAGCTACTGATACCTAAGAAATATGATAAAGAAATGTCGTTTCTGGATATCGTAGCATATCTCTTCTTACCGACACCCGAAAAAGTCTTCAGAAGAACTTATTCTTCGAAGCTTCAAGGCATTCTGCACCACTAACATCATCATCCGGAATATGCAGTTTGGATTTCGGAAGAATCACTCAAATTTTGCATCCACTTAAAGTTCTAGAATAACTTCACGCCTCCAGGTTGCTGTTATACACTTCCTTTTTTTGGGAAATTTCCAAAGGGTCGCAAATAACAACCAAACTGCATCGGTGGAAAGGTTAGGTTTCAAATTGCACGTAACAGCAACACTGAAAGAAGCCAATTTCGCTTTCCACCTAGTAGTGAAGAGAAACCGGCTCAGTCAAAAAAATGATAAATATCTCTTTAGACCTGGTTTTCTATTTTTAAAGCCAGCATTAGAAAGTTTTAGAAGAAAATCCTGTGGAACTGCTCTGCCCAGGACTTCACTTCTACGAAGAGATCACACTAGCGATCACTTAATTGACAAAACAATATCTAACCTGCTTCGATACTTGACACTTAGTTCCCATCGTATGCATTTCTTCAACGCATTGTCTTGCCTTCTACGTCAGGTTGATAAACTATATACAAACAATAAACATATCCGACTTGTAGGCGACGAATAACCAAAAGTGTCATACTAGCCTAACGGTACTTCGTGCAAAAGTATATCCAGTGCATAGTGACATATTAATGTATGAATTTGTGGTATACGATCAGCGGTCATTTGCTTCAACTGAGAAATATGTTTACTAAATATTATATATTTATGCTTACTAAACTGGCGAACGAAGTATGCCACTTAGGATAACTGGTCGTTGACCTAGCCCGTGTCGTACGAATTATGATGACTTATAATATCGATTATTAGTTGGGTCAAGAATCGAAATATGAACCAATTTCAATAAAATATTAGTCTGCAACAGAATTTTCAAACAAAATTACTTCGTGTTCAAAAGGAACAAATACTTTGTTTGGTTCTAAATCGAAACCTCGAGAGCGATAGCCAGAGGTCTGACCTGGTGCATTCAGTGAATGCTAAGTGATTTGACCCGAGATCCAATTTACTAACTCCAGTGACAAGTCCATATCAACTGTAGGTCTTGAGCTACCAACTGTTAGGTCCAGTGATACCAACTTTACACTTCGATTAACGGGAACAAAAACAAGGTTACTGGAATTAAACTTCTGGGGAAATGTATGATCAGTAGTGCTGAAAGACTGACGAGCAACTTAGTTGTCTTCCGAACTCACTGGTGAAAACCATCACAAACGAAGACGAAGAGGGACATCTCGAGCCACGATAACTAGATGTAACGGCACTACTACGTAGGGCTGCAGTGCGTTAGGTCGATTACACAGGCTTTTGTAAAAGGTTTCCAATCCCTTGGTAGCTTTCTCAAGGCCCTTTTGTATGGGGTTCACCGAGATGGTGCCAACTAGAGTTTTCCTTGGATTGCTTGCTAGAGACAACGATTTTCTTCACGGATTTCTGTTAGGGACAAGGATTACCTTTAGTAAGCCCACCTTTTCATCCTTCAAGATTACTATGCACAATGTTCTTCGAGATTGCGTACTAGGGACACCCTTCCAAATAGCTAGGATGTGCTAAAGCTATCATGCTTGGCTGCCATAGCTGGAGGCCCTCTCCTTCCTGCTAGCAGGATCGTTCTCATGCTTCTGTAGGCGTGAGGTTATACCGGTAGTAAGGGAAGCAGAAATTAAGGGTTCTATAAGCTTGGTCATTCCTCACTCTACCATCCAGTATAGAAATCCGACCGATCAACAACTCGGTTCATTACAACCACTGTATACTATTTTTGTAGCTTTATACCTTACCTTTGACAACCTATAGCACAACTACACCACGGAATACGGATGCAGAAAGAAGAATATTTAAAATTCTAACATAATTTAAAATCGTCCTCCATTACACTTGCTTCAATAAAACTTTTTGCATTACCAAGTGTATTGCAAATAAATTAAGCCAAGTGGATTTTATTTTTCCAAAGAACACCACGAAAGTGACATCGGAAATTCTTTTTTATTATTTCGATGACCACTCAGGCATGTCTTCAGGAAGGTTTCACAATTTAGTCTTATATGTAGTTCGAGTAGTAGTTGAAATTGGAAAAAGAGAAACGACTGATGAAGCAAATATTTTTATTGGCTATTTGTTCGAAGAAGTCGTTGAACAAACAAAATGTGGACATAAAATTCCTATAAGTCATTTCTGTTTGTTCAGCAAGCTTTCTATGCAGTGATGTGAGCAAAATCAAGGAATGGCATTTAATTGACTCTTCAGACAAGGTGCACAACCATCAACAACTTTACTTGCTTTCAACATTTACCAAAAGAACAACAATTGAGCGATTGGGTTATACATATGTATGTATACTCGTAGAGAGAATGAATTCAATCCAAGACAAATTTAACGATATCATTTGCAGTCCTTAAAAAAATAAATAAAATATCGAAAGTCTTTTCCTGGCAAAAGACATTTTTCCCATTTAATTTGTTGCTCTTGTGTTATATGTTCTCTGCGGTAAGGATGTTTTAATACTTATTTCCACAACCAAACCAAACACAGTCAACCATGAAGTAGGATGTCTCGTCTAGTATTACCAAATAGTCAGTAGGGAGTTGTAAATTCTCTCTGACAACTCAAAGAAAAGGACGTGAAATTAAAGGGTTTCGTATTGAATTTCCCAAGAGTAAAAGTATAAGCAAAAAGGGGCTGTAAATTCACACCAACTTTGACAACGATGATAGGAAAAAGGATCCACTCCCAGTCCCAAGTCCCAACGTCAACAGGACTGAATTATTTTGTAATTGCTTTTGTGGGGACAAGTTGTTGGCTTTCGTGTATAGCAAAGTTGTGGTCCTTGAATTTTAAACAAAAATTCTACTAGTATGAATGATAGTGGAACTATTAATTTAAATTTCTTGTTTATTGTCAAATAAAAATAAAGTGAAATAAAAGAGAGTGGTATAATTTTTCTCACAAAAAATTAGCTACGCTAATCTTTATTATTCATTCCTTTGATGTAAAATTATTCATGGGATGTAAAAAAAATAAATAGGTAGGTACATTTTCTTATCCGTCCAGTCATAACTTTTTTATGTGGGTAAACAAATTATTTGGTGGCGTGATAACTCTTGGGCAATGCGGCCTCCTGTACCTATAGTTGCGTACAAATTTCAAACATTCCTGATATGTGTGTGTTATTAGCATGAATGGAAAGGACCTTAAATCCGAACGCCTGAGGTGAGAGGAACTCTTTCATGACATGAAATACTCTTGGAGGATTTTTCCTACCTAAAATTTTTCTTAGGTGGCAGACCCTAGTATTTGATCCATAGAACTTCGGCAACTTGACTGACAGTCCGATGCACTAACAATTACGCCACGGCCAACTATACTGTGATGCTTATTATACTAATTAAAAAAATCGACTCCGAAAAAATTATCTAAATTATCTACATTCCGATTTCACAAACGTCGATTTGGTGCATTGAGCTGAAGCCATTTTTAAATGCCTTATACTGATGAAGATTATCTACCAGCAATCCCACTGGGAACGGAACTGTGCATCTTAAAATAAAAATGTATGTTTTTGGAAATTAACCTAGAAAAACTGTCCGGAAATTGTGTTGGAAAAAAAGATTTTTTGTTCTTCTGGTATTTTATCAGTCCTGTGAAGTTAGCAAAAGAATTGTTTAAAATTGAATAAAAAATGAGAGTTTCCGATAGCACCGGCACCGGCCACCGCACACATTCCTAAATTTCTAGCTGTTTCTACATATTCAATGGGGGAATTATTAAGTGAAATAGTTGGGAAGAAGGAAAGGTTCAAAGGATTTCTACTAAAAACTATGCATTTGGACTTAATTGGATTTAGAAGCAAACCATTCCTATTAGACCACAGTGAAATCCTTTCCAAATTCAAGTTGATAGTGTTTGCGGCGCGCAGCGGCGCGCAGTCTTCGATGTGTTCGAGCGGACAGCTTCTGAACAATTGAACATCGTCAGCACACATTTGAATAGGATGAAATAAGTGAGGGGTGTTCGTTAATATAGAGGGAGAAAAGCAGGGGTCCAAGTATTTATCCCTGGGGCACTCCTCTTACTCCTCCTCTTATAAAGGTAGAACTATAATAGTCGGATGCCGACGTAAGTGGTCGTACGAAACGTAACGAATACAAAGAATTTATATGACCGGCCCATAATTGAGGTTTGCTTCGTTTCGCCCAATTTTCGTTAACTTTTGCTTTCGGGAGTGGCGCTCACCGACCTTTCCATGCGTAAGTGAATTGAGAGAATTTTCTTCCGACATCTTCCGACTATTATAGTTCTACGTTAATTTTCGACAATTTCCATAGGTTAGGAAAAATACCAGTCATTAATATGGTGTTAAATGCATGCGTTAACAGGTAAAATTGCTTTTAGGAAGACTGGGTGTAATCCGTCGAGACCAACAGCATTTGACTTGATAGACAAAAACATTCGACTAAGTCACTACTATCTATACAAGTGAACTCAAAGCCAACTTCTTGTGGTTCAACAGGACTTGTCGGGGCTTGACACTGAAATGGAATCGGTAAGGTCACAAATTGACGATTAAGTGCCTCAATATCAATATTTTCCCTACCAGCAATTTTTTGCCTACCTATTCCCATTTCCCTCAAATTTCGCCACAATTCTCATCCTTTCATGGACGGACTCAGCCGGTTATTATACAAACGTGATTTTGCCGTTCTTATCTTAACCACGACCAGATTACGCAATCTACGATAAAGTTGATGGTGGACATCCAACCTGTAATGTTTCCATTGCTTATAGGCTACGTCTCGTTGTAGTAAAAGCCGAATCTCATTTGTAAACCAGGGATGAGAACCATAGTGGGTGGTTTTAGATCTTAGAGGGACATGAGTCTCAAAAAGGGTTACAATATTGTAATTGATAAACTCAACTTGATCATTAGGAGAGGTTAAATCGTAAATGTGATGCCAGTTTATGCTTCGAGTATGCAGCTCTAGAGCATTGTAATCGATGTTTTTAAAATCTCTAAATTCGAAAGTGGTATTAAGGAAAACAAAATCAAAGTCGAAGGTTAGATATATGAGATCATGTCTTGAAAAACCTGGTGCTGAAATTTAATCGTAAAGCAATACACAATTCAAGTCACTAACGAAAAAAATGTTTAACAGAGTACTTGCATCTCTTGAAAAAAGTGAGTGGCACAGGTGGTGTTGACTGGGAATAAATTAAATGATCTCATACTTTCAGTAAGGTGGTTTTCCAGAAAAATATTACTGTTAAAATCCCCACAAATAACAATTTTCGTCCAGCAAATTGATTTTTCTTCGAGAAGAGTATTCAAGGGGGTTACATCGATATATTTATTTGGCCTGTAAATAGACCCGATTAAGACACTTTCATTGGAATCAGACATAATATTTACAAATAAGAAATCGATTGAACTCCCGACTTCCGATCTACAATTAAATTTACATTTAATGCCTTCACGAATATAAATAGCTGTCCCACCACCTCTTCTTCCATCGAATCTGTCTGCACGAAAAAGCTTATACACACACACATACTGTTGCATGCTGCATATCAAATTGGATGCTGGATACTACCATTGATGCCCCATCAACGTCAAATCGTAAATTATGCCATTTATATTTTTTAAATAAAGAAAGTTAAATGAAGGGCAAATAAAATATAATTCACTGTTTTACCAGATTTCAAGCGTTTTACTTACTTTTGTTGGCTTTTTCCTTAAATCGAGATTTTGAAAGTGATTTACACATTAAAGATAACTAGTACGTCCAGCCCCCGAAACTCGAGTGCTAATAACATTATCGTCTAATTGAAAAACAACTTCTAGAAAATATATTGTAATTCACATGAAATTCTAGAAAACTTTATTTTTCGATGCATACGATTTTTGGATGTGGATGTCGCAAGAATAATTCCATCGTTTAAAAGCAGTCTTGAGCGTGGAGAAAAACTGAGCTAGTTATTTTATATGAGCTAATTATTATAATTTCCTGTAGCACTGAACGCTGCCGGGCTGGGTTTAGCCGATCCCAGAACCACTGGTCCCAAGACCATCCCGGAAGTAGTCATAAAGACCAATTAAATTTATATCGAAAATAAAACTCGTCTAATACATTGATTCGTGTATTTAATATATCTATTCGTTAAGATAGTGAATTGGAGCGAGGAATATAAATAAAAAGTTATTGTTCCACGCCTCAGCTTAAACATCCCTCACACTACATCTACAAATTGAAAGCATTCTTCCTTTTTTGCTCACATTTTATTTCAATTTAAAAACAACACCCAATGAGCGAGAGACACAATAGATTGCAGAATATTTCCATGCAAAACCAATATACCTACAACTATACATAATTTATGCTTCCTCTCATTAAATTGACCAATGGCCGAAAATCCAACACAACAGATAAAAATCCTCAGAAATAAAATTCTTCCCACAAAAATCCCTCACTCGAATTCACTAACCATCTTAACAAATATATTGAATGCACGAACCATTGCATTTAACGAAAATATAATAAGTGTTGTGAACAAATACTCGTCTCGCTCTGGCTCTTGCTATGGTTCTCGCTCTCCTCGCACTTATAATGCAATTTTACTTTATTGTTTTTTAGTCTTTATGGTAAAATTATTTAATAAATTTTTGCTTTGTGCACTTCTGTGCAAAAAAACCTTTCCATCGATATATAATTTATATACTTTCGGCTTTTGTAGACCGCGTAAATGGTACCCCAAAATTCGTGTTTGTCGTTTTATTATATTGATTATCTATTTTCCACCCAAACACATTCCATCACTAACATCATCACTGAACCATGTCTCAGTAATGCAAATTATATCTACATTTGATCCTTCAAACAAATACCTCAACTGATCAATTTTTGGTAGTAAGCTTTGAGCATTTAAGTGACAAATGCGCAAGCCACTCTTTTGACGCATTAAAACACGAATCATATAGTACGAACCGTTCCATTAATCATATCGTCTGCGATAACTCTACCAGATTCAACCATCTTCTGAAATCATCATAAAATAATAAAAAAATTGGGAAATGCATGTAAAAGGGAATGAGCGGCGATGAAAGCTTCAAGAGCACAGATCCACATCTAGTCATTTAAAATTTATTCAGATGTAACATAAATAAATGCAAATGTACAAGTGAAATAAATTAGGTATATCGTCCTTCTTTACCTGTATGTATATGTAAGTATGACTGTTTGAAAGCATTTTCATATAAGTTACCGCAACATAGGTTGTCGACCCCGACAACACGCGCTGCACAAATTGTATGTCGACGACCCAGCAACAACACGAGCAGTTCAAATTTCTTCTATGTGAATGGAAATGCAATTCCTGCGAATTAACATCAACCAACGGCAGCAAGTGCAAACTGCAACGCAGCGAATCGTCGCCAGTCGCAATTCGATAGGTTTCTTCATAAAAATTTGTTTAAAATAATTTGAGTTCTTTTCTGGCAAATAAAGTGATCACATCGTTGATCATTAAAAATATAAAAAAGTGTTTTTTTTTAATTACAAAGTAAGGAAAAACATAACTTATACTTAGGTATGGAAAATGTTATACATATACAAGCAACTTTAGTTAAATTGAGAAATAACTTTGATTGACGTGCTTATACAGAAGTAATGTATTGTTATTTGGACAGAAAATTATTACCCTATGCCTGGAAAATTTCCAATAAATGACACGCAAAATATTATATTCATCGGTTTCATTCAAGCTCTATTGAATGTTTCAATTTCAATTTCTTTCTTTCTGATTAATATTGGTGCTCATAGAAATGTCTATGATTTGTTTAATAATAGGTTTGTTTTTGTTCCAATCCTGGAGAGAATCGGTTGGAAAAAAACGACATCGTGGAATAGCGACGCCATCACAGAATAATAATGGGGTTTCCATACAAACTATCGACAACAAGTATATAATTCAGGCCAGTAAACCCAATTTTTCTGCGCGATTAAGTTAAGCCCCGCATTTAAAATGCAAATTATTTAGCGTCTAAGTTGTTTTTCCCATTCAATTTCCTGGGTGATTGGACAAAAAACACATCTATAGGTACCTATAAATGACTTTGCATGATTCAATGTGTGTATATGAGTTTAAAGTTATCTAATATCCGGCAAATAATTTTTTCATTCCACAATAATTTTAAAGGAGATTAAATTCATTTGTATTATAGACATACTATATTTCCATTGACTGACACTTAAACTTAATTTCCAAATGCCATATTACTTATATCATTTGAGATCCTACTCGGAAATCAATTCTGAAATCTTGCCAATTTCCATTTGATTATTATTTACGTCTTCATATAAAAATATTCATCAAGAAAAAAAATATCCAAACTTCCTTCCAATATATTTTGGCAAACGAGAGTCTTCGTAAGTTCAAGGTACATTATAACAACCTTTACATTATAGTATAAGATTCATTATTCTTATTCGATTTTCGATTAAAGAGTGTCATTTGGTTGGGAAATAAAATTATTTTGGCATAATTCTTTCAAATGGCAGAGGTTCGATTTAGATCTCCAGTCTTACGAGGTGCATTCACAATTGAATCTGTCTAATTTTCAATTGAAAATCTCTACGAAACGCCTCGCAGTTTTAAGGACAGTCTCCATATGAAAAGCGCTTTTAAGGTTAAATTATAATTTAAAATACAGTAGACGCTCGATATAGTGAATCTCCGTAGAGTGAACTATCCAGTATAGTGAACACACAAAATTTTATACAGACTACTCTAAATAGTGAATAAAAGGTATCTCGATATAGTGAACACACAATTTTTTCAATATTAAACAAGATTATGTCAGCTGCAATGCATTTACAGCATTTTGGATTTTTTTAAAGATATTTATGAAACGCCAAAAACACAAGTGATTATTTTTTTTAAATTAGTTCTTATTTAAAAAAAACGTATTTGTACCTGGAAATATCAAGTTTTTCGTTTTTATGAAAATTAAAGTTTATTGTACGGTTTTTTTCTAATTCTATGAAGTATTTATGGAAAATATTTTACGCTTTCAAAAATACAAAAACTATTCCTTTGGTATCAATTTCACATTGGAAAGCCCTTTTAGCTTATCTCTCGAAATATTGAACAATCTCGAAATAGTGAACAGGTCTGGTTTTAATTACTTCACTATATCGAGCGCCTACTGTATAAACAAAATAAAAAGGTCAAAATTGCTATAAGTTTATTTTTTCATTATAAGAATTTAATATAATTTTCTATGACAAAAAAGTTGCCTTTTTTTTGTATACAAACCAAAATTTTATAAATATTTACACACAATATAAATGTTTGAAATAAATTACACCTGAATATTAATCATTAGAAAATTCCAAAACATTTGTAATAAATATACTCGCTGTATTAATGACATTCCATGTATATCTACATCAATCTACATATGTACATTCACACATTAACCATACGATGTGGTGGAATATTTAAATACTTGTATATATGCGGCAAACAAAATAATATCCTCAGGCGTAGACAGAAATCCACAAAAGTGAAAACCATCTCTTTGGTGTTAAGCCAGTGCCCGCCCGTCCTTGTTTTAATCTTTATAAGTTAAACTTTTGAATATGCAAACGGTTTTCCATCACAGACCAAAAATGTGCTCAGAAGAGGATCTCTGGGCTATTTATATTCTTCATGCCTGCCCTTGTATACTTCTACAAGGATATATTCTCGTACTTACCAGACTTTAGTTTTTGATTTAAACAAAAGAGATGCCAAGAATTTTGTATTTTCTTCTTCTTGCCGACTATTAAACGTATATACACGCAGGCAAGACATTTTGTTATCCAAAAGGTTAACCAAAAACAGCTCCTTAAAATTCGAAGAAATACTCGTATATAAATATAAAGACGAAAAAGGAGTATACAAATAAGTAGGTATGTACATATATACGTAGTGTTGGGGATAATACAAAATTTTACAGACAGATTTATGCAAATTTCTAAGAAAATATCTTCTACGATCTAAGATTATATCTATATGAATATTTCTTGTTTGTTTTATAACGAGAGGAGATTTAAACGAAATGATGGCACTTTATTTTGATTGTTTTTATTTTTATTTTATTTTTAAAATTTAAATGTTTATGATTTGTCATAGAAGAAAAATAAAGATAAGTTTATATTTATACACATAACGGAGCCGACGAAATATTTGTTTGTGTTTATAATTTTTCAAAGTAATTGAGCAAAGAAATAAATATAAATATGGTCTTTATATAGTGCTGTAAGGCCCATTGATTAAACAGCTTCAGAAATGCAGGGTAGTGGGAAATAAAATACCACCCGCAAGCCAAAAAAAATAAAACAACTCTGTGAAGGAACACAGAAGCTTATGTTAAGATAAAATAGGAAAAATAGTCCCCAAAGTACCGGCGCGGCGGCGTCTGTAAGGGGTGAGCTGAGCATGCCTGCCCCGGGACGTGCGTCGTCATCCAGCAACCGCAAAGTTAAGTCAAAACCTTGAGAGTGGAACACTTGGCTTCCGTGGAACAAAAATCTACAAGTAAACCCAGGAGAGGCACTTATGTAACGGACACCTCCATCTGCAGCTAAAGCCCCTATAGGGTCGATCAAATTACTGGTAGACAAAATTCTAACAGGAAAACCTCCAGCAACCTTTTTAAAGTTTTTGAGCGAATCTCATTGGAAGAGACGCATTCTCATAACAAGACTTAGTTGAGGTGAGAGGCGAGAGCCTCCTATAACAAGGCCATTTAACGCTTTTAAGAGTGTAATAAGAATCTAGTAGTATTCTTCAAAATTTCTTTTCCCTCTCTTACATTAGTCTAGTCACTAGTGATACTCTTGGAGCATTTAATAGAGGAAAAATGTTACTTGAGATGGACAACTAGGTACTAAATAAGAAAGACGCTGGCGAGAGAGAAATCCCGTACACTGATGGTATAAACATTACGAAAGTCCTTAAAAAGAAGAAGAAGAAAAAACCGCACACTCCAAAGCTCCCAACTATGTAAAAGGATCATGCACGAGAAATCCCTTAAGAAAGGGCAAAACAGGAGAAAACCAGGCACCGAAAACTTCGACATGAGGCAATTTTAATCAAGTAAAAAGGAACTGAAAAGTACAGCGATATTCTGCTGGAAAATCCGAAAAATTCCAACCCTTATGACACCGAAAATGTCGTCAAATCTATGCGGCAAACTAAGGAAGGGGAAGTTCATCTAAAACTCGGGACGGAGACGGAGTCTAGTCAGTACGAGGACTGCCAAAAAGAAAATTTAATTCATACCTTCTTTATCTGTAGACTGTAGCAGATATGAGCAGCCGCTATACGAGAAAAGTATCGACACCATCACACCAGACAAAATAACCTGTGGGCAAAATTAGAAACAAATTTGCAACTACATTCAACATAATATTCTCCGAAGAAAGAAAACGATATGGATCCTATAATGACAACAGTGTTTTATGCTCATTATTGCTCATCTCTTTTTTCCTTATATGTTTGTTTATTTTTCATGAATGTATGTATTGGTTTTTCTTTTTCCTTAACACTATAACAGTTAACACTACCTTAGCGATTTTTCGAAACTAAAAAGCCATCTACACGGCAGAGTGAGAAATTATTTTCGGTTCTTTAAAATAGTACCCCATCATACAGATCAGGATCCCAAGTTGTTGTTGTATTACGTGTTAAAAAATGATCCGGATCCAAATCCGGCGATTAATAACTTACAAGTTGAAGTCTGTTCATCCGCAATGCAATTGTTGGCCCTTAGCTTTGCGCATTTTAGATTAATTAGCATACAATGACAAATCGCCAGAACAAAATTCAACAAACATTTTAATTAATATATACCTCATATTATTTTTTTTTAAAGAAAAACTAGTTAAAATTTTTATTTCTATAATCATTTTTTTTTTAAATTAATCTCAACAATATTAATTTTCTTTTATTTTTTCCTTTTTTTAATTAAAAATGTTATTTAAATTAGAAAAGTTAATCGCTTATATGCCTTGGGAAATCTGACACGAATTTTGAAGAAAATTATAATGGAGAAGAAAAATCACTTGCTCTGAACCATTAAGCGCATAAAAGCTTAAATTTTTAATTTCATGAACCTTATTTAGTTATATAGGTACACAGTTTTCATAAACCAAAATCAATTTAAATTATATGAAATCCACTTTAAGGCTTTAAGAGTTTAAAACTGACACATTATAAAGTATAGGTTCTATGTTTGCTATAAATATTTGCACAACGTAACATTATTTATATTAAATATACAAAACAATTTCTATACAATTCCTCATTCTAATTGGAGAATCAAAGTTCTCCAATTAGCTTAGCATTGTTTGCGATTCCAAAATTAATTATTACATACCCAGTTATAACAACACCAACAGCAACAACTGCCACCACCCACAACAAAGTAAACAAACTAATGCTTTCTAGGTCACGATATGAGGCTACACTATATATTTGTACGTCCAACGCCTTCAAGCTATAATATATAGTGAATGGATCTCTGGCTTTTCCATTCATTTTGTGAAAATGTAGGTCCATATACTTATACGCCTCTTAAATATTTCATTTTTCGTTCTATAAAATTAAATATTCACATCATTTCATTTTGAGGACACAACATAATCCACTTCACCAGCTTGACGGTTCACGGAATCATTTATGTGTGTTTATGTATGTGTATACGTAGGACCGTTCCGTTTGGGGGTAAGACACAGAGTGTTAATTTGTTTGCCTACGTAAAACAAACACGGCCTGGCCCGCCATTCAGAGAGAGGTAGCCTCGCAGATAATTCTATACAAGGACGATGATTATAATATTTGATCCTACCAAGCTGAACGAATTATAAATCAATAAAATGTCGTTTTCTTTCTATTTTGGGTATAAAGTGGGAGTTTTTGTCAATGATTTTTATTTCCTAGAAACCCGCACGTTTTAACTATTACAATCTATTTATATCGAGTAAATGTTTCGCTATTTTGAATAATAATTGTATTCCTAGTTTGGTATATTGGTACACAAGAGCTAATTCTTTGGTAATTTTATTTATTTTGTCCACAAAGAACTTAATCCAAGAACTTAATCCAACATAAGCTTTCCGTATAGCGCAAGGAAACCAAAGTGGGTACAGTATACTAGAGGTTTATAAGTCAGGCGTTTGTTATCTGAGACTGTAATTTCTCATACTGTAATTTAAGTCCTGTGACGTTAGCAAAAGAATTGTTTAAAATTGAATAAAAAATGAGAGTTCCCGATAGCAAACAAAGAGTTCTAGAGTTCCTCATACTTTTTTTCAATAGTTCTGGCGAATGAAGTGTTATAAAATTAGAAAAAAAAGTTTTTTTTGCTAACTTCACGCAGCAAGGACTTTTTTGAAAAAAAGAGTTCTGAGCATGTTTTTCACCAAGCAAGAGTTCTAGAGTTCCTGATGGGTTTTAGAAATAGTTCTGCAAAATTAGAAAAGTTAGGGCAAATTAAAGTGCCCATTGACTTAGAACCAAAATGTTTCAAATGGATTTTATATATATATTATATTAGACTACAACATAATGATATGTCTGCTATTTCAGACTATAATTTAGTGACATACTGCTATTTCACACTATAATAAATTAAAGTATGCTCTTTTATACTGTAATGACTTCTGCTATCTCAAGCTGTAATTTAGTGACGTTTCTATCTCATACTGTAATTAATTGATTTCAGCTATATAAACTGTAATTTAGTGATGTCGCTATCTCAGACTATGATTTATTGACGTTTACTATCCCAAACTGTAGTTTAATGACGTACGTTTTCTCAGACTATCGTCGAATGTAATTTAGTGACTTCTATCTCAGACTGTAATTTATTGACGTTTTCTAACTCAGACTTTATTTGAATTGGCGTCTGGTATCTTTGACTGTAATATAATTATGCCTGTTTAGTGATAAATACTATAACTGTAATTTATTGACGTATTCTACATCGTACTGTTATTTAGTTATTCTTTTACTTCATACTGTAATTTAGTGACGTTTGCTATCTCATACTGTAATGAAGTGACGTATGATATTACAGACTGTAATCTTGAGGCTTCTGCTATTTCGAGCTATAATTTAGTGACGCATTCTATCTCACACTGTATCTTGTTGATGTCACCTATCCAGACTGTAATTTAGTGGCGTCTGCTATTTGAGACTGTAATTTAATGGCGTCTGCCACCTGAGACTGAAATTAAGTGCCGTCTGCTATTTAAGACTGTAATTAAGTGACATCTACAATCTCAGATTGTAATTTAGTGACGTATGCTACCTTACACTATCATTGACTGTTATTTATTGACATCTTCCAACTCAGACTGTAATTTAGTTGCGTGGTATCTCTGACAGTAATTTAATTTTGTCTGTTTAGTGATGAATACGAATTGTAATTTATTGACGTATTATAAATCATACTCTTATTTAGCTTCGGCTGGTATCCCAGACTGTAATTAAGTGACTTTGGCTATCTCAGACCCTTAGTCTAATTATATATTAGTGATTAATAAATATTGTAATGAATATAGTTTATTTTATTTGGCCTTAAAAAGAATAAAATAGTGGTAAGTGTTGATTTGAAGTTCCTAATTTTTTTTAAAGTTTACGGGCGATACTGGTATTTCTTGGTTTAGAGTCAAACTGAAAGACATTGACCTATCTCGTTTCATAACAAACGGCTTTATAGGCACTCACACAACAATATTTTAAGGTTGATGTATAAAGAAAACTAAAATGTCTCTGCTTTTATTCTTGAATTGGTGTAATTCTAACGAATCGTGAAATCAAAGTTGTGGTTCCATTCATCGCACATGATTTTCTCAGACAGATGAGTTGGTGGATACCGTACAAAATTCATCGCATGTCGCTTTGAAAAATTCGTCCAAGACCGTCAGTTCCAGGAGCTATATTTGACTTTTGTCCACTTCATCCAGAGGTCGGGTGGACGGATAATTACCGTAATCACCGTTATACTCCTTCCATATCATCTGCACCATTGCGCAATTGTCATTATACTATACGATGATCCCATGAGACATGCCTTGCAGGTATGTTATATCTTGGAAGAATCTTTTTAACTTTTGCTAAAATTTCTCGACCTTGTTTTTGTAATAAAAATCTTAATCGAGCTCTCATGCTGTCTCGTTTTCCTTCTTACATTCCTGTCCTGCTCTTAGAGCTCATTAGCAGTTCTTAAGTCCTTCTATGCGGAGCCACCATTTGTACATGTCTCCAATTTTGCTTCTAGCTACATGTGCTTGCCAGAACTCATTGTCAAGGAAGGGGTTTCATTAAATGAACTATGAGAATAAGTGAGTTTTTTTATACCCAAATAAAATAAAAACGAAATGTGGGGATGTAAAGTTTTATATAATTTGCCTTTAAATTTAAACTTTTTTAATTTGCTAAAACATCTTCCCTATACTTAATTTCAATATTGTTTTTTGTTTGTTGTTTGGTGTTTTTGTTGCCAATTCTGCCGGAAGGAAGAAGCCAATACTTCTATTTCCTTAGTTTTCTTGTTATTCTCTTAAATTAGAAAAGCTATAAAAAATAAACCAATAAAGAGTTTTTCAACTTGAAATTTGAAATGTTTATGATGTGACATAAAATTTGTTTAAAAAGTTCTAAGCAAAACTTCTATGTCATCACTCTGGGAAAAATAATTTACCAAAATCGCTACACGCAAATATCGCAAAAAACAATAGCAAGAAAAAAAAAAAACATCAAGCACGTGACTTGCTCTTATTTTTAATGTCACGTGAATCATCCTTCGCTGAGTGCTTTGTTTCCGTGCTTCAGGCAATGTTGATGACCTCAATTATATCACTTCCTGGCTCTCCTTCTACACACCAAGGAGATGAATCCCGAAAGAGGAAAAATACAAATACCTACATACTTTTTTTTTGAACAAACGCTAAAAGCCAATTTTATTCGGCTTTGTCTTCTAAAGAACAAAAACATCCACTGACATAAGGAGGCGGGTATAGGTTAGGTATATGTATGTACATATATAGCTACAGGATGCCATCACTATACTGCCACTTCTTAATTATTTATTGATTAAACCAACAACAATTGCCAATCAGTTCATTTCATTTATCCTAAAGAACAATTCTGCAGATGCAAGATGGTATGTTGGCTATGGAATTTGAAAATCTGATGGTGAATATAGCAATGGCGAACACCAGGCTAATCCTTCGAAATGTTAACATAAATTAATATAATGTGAGGGTGTTGTTCATTTGGCTGTTGGAGTTAATTAACAGAATTATATTCGCATCACTTCCGGCACATGGGTAAATGGCATTAAAAGAAAATTATCGTCGTCGACTTGATTTAACCCTAGGGATTGCGTAAAAAGTAAAAAAAAAAAAGGAGCAGCATAATAATGAATTGTGCCTTGATAGTCCTTTAAGTCATAAATCATATAGCAACATAGGAAAGTATATGAGAAAAAGACAACGTAGGTAGGTAATAATTTTGTCTAATGGGTTTTTCATTTTTTATATTTTTTTTTTTCGTGTTTTGTGGATTTCAGAGATTTGATTCTGATTATATGAAAGTTTAGTAAATGCCCATAAAAGTTCAGTTAGTTTCGAACATAGGCGATGAATTTTTGAAGTTTAATTTTGAAGGTTACCAAAAGAGGATGTTGTTCATTCAAACCTTCAATTTATTTTCTAGTTTTGCCTTTTCAATGAAATATTTTTGGTGCAATGGATTGCGACCAATTCCATAAACAGGTGATCAAGTCCAAAACTTTAATCGTTATTCGTTTATAACTTCTAAGTTAACTATATATTATGTATATCACACTCTATAAATAAATGTTGTATATGAATTTGCAGATAATATAAATTGCAACAAAAAGTATTTCATCTATGTTTCATAATAAAAAAGCAAAAATGTATAAAATAGAAAATACCAAAAAAAATTTTATTTTCAAGATGGCGGACAGCGACAGAGGCCCGAATTTCCCTCAAACTGAGATTTGAACTCAAATTCAATTCTCTAACAATAATGCAGTTCAAAACTTTTTTCGGATGATTTCCTATTACCTGTGCTATTATACTGACATTGCTATACATCCGGGCGACTTGAAGTTTGTGTCGGTTTAGTCACTACACGAGTTACTTCCTTTTTAGGGTTTATATGCAAATACAGGTAGATATAGGTAGAAAAACTATACTTGCCCTTCTGAACAAGTAAAAAATTTAATTTAATCATTTTATATAACCACATTACTTTATGTTATAACTTTGCAGTTAAATTATCAAAATTTAAACTTGTATTTGAAAAGATACTTAATTTTAACAACCGCCATTTTGAGTTGAGTAAATTTTCAAAGAATAAAATCCACTAAATTGGCAATAAATTCACTCTGGAATTTTCAAAATGATTTCAATCTTAATAAAAGAAAAAGTACCTTTCCTGCGCTAAACGGAAAACTCTCTGATGCCATAAACAAAATTGAGGGAAACAAGTTGAACTGTGATTGCCTTGGGTTAAGGGTTCCCTTCACAAAATTGCATTTTATCTCGTTGCATCTTTTATCTTCATTTTGGATAGCCCTAAGGGATTTATCGCGAAGATTTCAATTCGATTATAAAGCGTTCCCAGGATATTGTGCTTATAGCTCCTTCATATATATGTACCTACAATCAACTATCTGTATAGCTTGATCCTCCACGAAGGAAATTACTATATATATATAAGCTTAGAGTTGGGGTCGGGTATACATGTAGAATATGGTAAGCTTTTAAATCGATTTGCATTTTATCACTGTCACGATGTCAATTATGACTCACCAGTCACCACCCCAAACATAGAAGTGAATAATTTGGAAAACTATTTTAAGCTTTTCAAAATGCTCTTCATATATCGATTGCTTTTGAAATTGGAACAAAAATAGGTGGATATATAGCGATAAATTGGTAAACCATTTTCGATTAAAATAAGTTAATTTACCTTAAAAGCATTTAAATTTCAAAATCAATCAATTAACTAGAATGGACATTGAAAATCTGAATCGTTTAATTAAAATATGACCACAATTTCCTAGCATATGTAAGTCTGTATAATCACTTTTAATTTTCTATCATTATTATAAACTCACTGTGATTTGCTGTGTCAAATCAAAATGTGGTCAGATATTAATTAAAGTCCTGACAGGTTGTTTGGATTTGATTAAAAAAAAAAAAATTAAAGGTGTTTTGGGATTTGCAATAATAATGACTGCAATTTTGATTAGCTTGTGGTTATTTTAAATTATAGGCTTAAACACATAATGGATTTAAGTTGAGAATTATTTAATTTTTGTCCTTAAAAATCGATTTTTTGTTGAACAACCGAATGGAGTTAAGTTGTCCTACTCTTTTTTTCAAAATTCTTAAATTTTTCATCAACTTTTGCATTTGTAAAAGTGAAAATTAAATTGACGACAGATTCAATCAACCATATTTAAATACAACAATTTAGCCTGACATTTTATTTAAAAACCTTAATCTTGAAGATCCGATCAGTCGATTTTGGAGGTCTTACATAAAATAACGGAATTATCTCATTGGTGAATGATGGTTGGCAATCGACCAGGCGGGGATTTTTTTCGATTTATCGATTGATTTAAACTTAAGATTGTGATGCTTGTGTAGCTCGTACAATAACGTTTGATATATCAAAATAATCGTTATTTTATCTACTTGCGCATTAAAGAAAAACCCAAATAAAAAACCAAAAATAAAAACCTATATAATAGCCATTATCCCTCAAAAGTTTGAACTTGTAAACCCACCCCTTGAAAAGATAAAAATCAAAAACCATTCCGTGTATTAAGAGTCCGTGTAATAAAGATCCGTGTATGCTTAATATCCGGATACACGGATATTAAGAAAATAAATACACGTTTACGTACGGATTTTTATTTGCGTGTAATAATTACACGGAGTCCGTGTATCCGTGTTTTTCAAATATACGGACTGAATCGTAGGCTCTAGTATATTAGGTATGCGAATGAATTAAATTTGATTTGTTTTTCCAATCCATTGTAAAATCTGAAAAATTGATTTTATTTGTATACTGAAGATATGAGGACTTAGAACCTATTTATATAACCACCAATTTTAAGGTATGCTTAGGCCATTATTATTCTGATCGTCTCATAATGTAAAGGGTTTTCCAATAAGAGTTTTCATTTAAATATTACAACAAAACACGAGTAGATATTTTTTAAGAGAAATCAATGGAAGTTTATTTAATTGTAAAAGTATGTCATTAACATTGGAAAACGATATCAGCCATTTGGCCGCCACGGCTATGGTTGCAGCACCTAACCTTTTCATGAAATTTTCCATGACCAATTCCCACATTTGCGGCTGTATGTCCTCGATAGCTTCCCGAATTCCATCTTTAAGGTATTGATAATTGAATCGATTGTGAAGCATTGGCATGACCTTATCTTTCACGTGGCCCCAAAGAAAAAGGTCTAAAAGTGAATCACAAGATCTCGGTGGCCAATTGTGATCACCTCTTCGAGAAATAACACGGTAAGGAAACTTTTCTTGCAAAGTTGCGATTGTTTCGATGCTTGTGTGGCACGTTCACCGTTTTTGTAGTGAATTTTAACGATTTCAATGAGTTGTTGAAGCGCTTATCGTTTCATTTTTAGTAATGGCGTAGTTTTTAATTGTCAAAAGATGAAAACTTCAAAAGTGACAGCTGCCCAAATAGCGGGCTATTCAAAATGAAACCTCGTATTGGAAAACCCTACAAACGAAAAGCTATAACAACTCGAAGTCGAGTTGACTCCCAACAAACAACGTTCAAACCAATTTTGGTTCATGTACTGGAATTCGATTTCTTGTCATAAATCAAGCTTTCATGCTTATACATTGGTCTACCTTACATTGTGCGAGTATTAAGGTTCCCCCACACCAACGCGAATTTTCGGTTTCGACGACGAAATTTATTCAGTCTGTTTTGCCAAATAATCATGGGCGGAGCGTTCAAAAACACGTGCAAATCGTAAAATTGTTTTATCAGAATGGGTGTTCTGTTCGAGCAACGTTCCGCGCGTTTCGCCCATCATATTCATCTTCAGCGATAAGGCACATTTCTGGATGAATGGTTAAGTCAACAAACAAAATTGTCGAATTTAGTACGATACCAATGACCCTGTTTAGATTGTGACTGCCCACTACGTACTCCGTCACTACGTACTACGTAGTGACGGCAGTTTGTAGCTGAAATCGGTGAGGTGGATTGATTGTAGTGAGCAGTCATGTTTCATATCCGAAATGTTCCATTTAATACCATTTTTTCATTTTTTTGTAGTTCGATAAAGGGTGAGGTAGATGAGAACAAAAATAAGAAATGTGTAATTGGTCAGGGGTTGGCGCAAAAAATGCATATTGAATTGGTGGATTGATAACAGCAAAGATGCTGAAGTAGAAAATTTGCTCAGTAGCAAAGATGCTGAGGTAGAAAATTGGAATTTCTATACCATATTTTTCAACTACTTATTTATTTAATATTCAATTCAGGGTTCATGGCGCTCATTTGACTCTCAATTCACAGATATTCCATCAGAATTCAGCGATAAACATGCTCACTACGTAGTGAGCATGTCACAATCTAAACAGGGTCCATCCACATGAGGATAATAGCGTCCATATGCATACCGAAAAATTCAATGTTTGGTGTGGATTTTCGACTGGCGATGTTGGATTTAAGTTGGCTAGGCGATGAATTTGATGATATGGACAGCAACATGTTGTTTCAACAGGACTGCGCGTGTTATGTGCCACACAGCTCACGCCACATTAGAAATTCTGCACGAGCGATTCGAGGGCATGGTCATCTCACGTGGAGGTGATATGAACTGGACATCGAGAACGTGCGATTTGACTCCGTTAGACTTTTTATTGGGGGTTTTCTCAAAGTCAACAAAACCCATGCCATCGGTCTAATTCATCCACGAAGACTCATACAATCAGACACAATGAAATCCACTTGATTGTTCGTTATGGTAGCAATGTTTAAAGCATCCTTATGTTTTAAACAAAGCTTCCTAAAAACGGTTTATTTGAAAGTAAGTACCTACTGTCGCAATTTATCAATATCTTCCAAACAGGTTTAAAAGTTCAATAATTTTGAAAAGACATTTATTTTCATAAAAACTCGTTCCAAATTACTATTGACAATACAAACTTGAATTTTTGTACGCGTTTACCAAGTTGAGTTGCTTTAAAACGTGCATTCAGAAATTTCTACAATTTCAATTAAGGAATCATAAATTTCTGATAAATTTTCTGAAGTCACTTTTGCTCTGCTTGACCACTGGGTATCGGATAAATTTTTCAAAGCAATACAAGAAAGAAGTTATTGAAGAAGATGGATGTGTTACCCTTTTTTCGCTTTGAAATTATTATACTGATTTTGCCGTCAAAGGCAATTGCCGGTTTTGCCTACAGGCAGGTTCGGCACCGCATATATTCAAAGAAAGTGTGAGGATTTCTAACGGAGAAGGTTAAATTGATTATTAGTACTTAGAAGGATTCTGTTTAAGCTCCGCACTTTGTGGCAATTTCGCAGTGGATGCAGTGATTGACTGCTAACTTAGAGGTGTGGGTTCAAGTCCCACTTTTTTTTTTTTAATATTGAAATCTTTTCAGTGACTTTCCTGCCATTATTCGCCATTTTAGAAAACACAAATTTTTGATTTATTAACCCCTTTAAAATATGTTTTAGAACTGGGTGCCGATTCTGGTTCTGAGAAAAAGTGAATCGAATAAATTGTTTTCACATTCGCTCTCATGCATTGCTTTCACTTTTTTGAGTCATTTTGTGCAAATAAGCGATTCTGGTTCAGTGAATAAAATTCTGCAACGAACTATACTACCGAATACCGATCCCGAAACTCCTTATCATTTCCCTTGAAGAGCAAAGGCAAAAAGCGCAACTCTCTCAATTTTTCAAGAGAAAAGAGAAACGCATGAGATAGAAAGATTTTTTTTGTTCATGATAGGAGGTAAATGCGGTTGATATTAGCTTTTTGAACTTTGTTTGTTCGTATATTCAATTCACAGATTCACTTCCAAACAACGACGTGAAAGCAAATTATTCATATGAATGTTTTTTACGAGAACGAGAATCGGATTTAGTGTGAAAGTTTTTGCGATTCACTTTTTCACAGAACCAGAATCGGCCCCCATGGAGTGATACAAAATGATGTGAAAATATGCAACTGTCGAACAAAATTATAATTTATTGATTTTAAAATGATTTTAGAAGCAAAGATTTATTTTTAAAATATGCTATTTGACTCCTAACATTAAAAAAAAAAAACAAATAATACAAAAATACTTTAGAAAATTAATTGCTTTGCATTTAATATTAATTTTAATTTCAAAATTCAAATTTTCACTTTAAATTAAATGTTTCATTGAAATATTTTTAATATAAATAACTTAAAAAAAATAATAAATGACTGTCACGTAATGAGATGCTATAAATATCATTTACAATTGTCTAAAGTGCGATGAGTTGACATTCCAAACAAATAAATTAACGCTATTATTTTAATTAACCCAAAATGAGCAGCAAGGCCAATTTAATATGAGAACATAATTATGTATATATAAATCTGCATCTGGGGATGACGTGCAATTGCATTGTCTCTGCTTTTTATTAAATATAGTTATTTCCAATATATTAACGCACTAAATTGAACGAATAAAAGCGATCAATTACTGACTTTTATGGGCACATCCGTTACAATTGTGCGTTTAATCCATGAAAGGATATTGTTAATTATTTAATATATTTATATTTTTTTTATTCACTGATGTATGTACATAATATATCCGAATGATGTACGTACACGAGCATACATTCAAAATTTTATTAATGACCAGCTATCGATGGGATGCCAGTGATTTCATATTAATAATTTTTGGGAATTTAATTTTTGCTACATGAGAAACAATGCAAACAATTAAAAAAATACTTGTTGAAAACATTTATAATACGAAAAGAATTAATTCCGCATAAAATTATTTCAGTTCATGTCGATTTTAAACGATAATAAAAGTGGGTATACACTTGGCCCCATTTATACTGACCTATACCTACTCGGACACTCCCATGTTTATAAATTTCGTGTTAAAAAGTTATATTTCGTGTTTATAAATTTGTATCCTTAAAATAATTTTATTAAAGATTTCTTTTCGCATCAATGGGTAATTGAATTAATTTATTTAAAAACTTCAATTTTACCAACAACACTGATTAGACGTAATTTATTTCCTGCCACATGAAAATCTTATAATTATATTGCTGCTTTATAATGAGATGATTCTATACCCTTTTTTTTAATCCACTTTGGTTTAAATTGCCCATTAAATTCAACTAAATGCCTAATCCCACAATTATCTTAATTAAAAGATTTCGTAAAAAGGTCTTTATATTACAATTGAAAAAAAGAATAAATGAAAATCTCATTTAAAAAGGTTTACACATTTTTCAAGTTAGAGAATATTTTACTTCCGCATGTACATACATACAGTCCGTAACATTTGCATAGCCTCACACAGATTGTTTATTTTACAATTGGATACTTCTTTGAGGTCTAATTAGAAAATCTGTATTGAGTAGCAAGGTAGAACATTGGTTACAAGTATTAATAGAAATTTTGACTAATTTTTAAAGGCTAAAGGAATTTTCTGAACTAATTTTGTTTGCTATCACTAAAATGAGAATTATTTTATGTAACATTAGAACAGCATCACAGTAATTATATAAAAGAAATTAAAAACAATGGATTAATTAAAAAAAAAAATGATTTCTATTTATTTTCTGTAGTTAACAGAATATTTTAGTACTTTTTACAGTTCTCGCTTGTATTGAATTACGTCAAAATTGCGATCGTTTAAGGAATCATACAGAATCATTGTTCGATTCCGTAAACAATCGCAAAAAATTCTTTAAAAATCTAACGAAATGTTAGCACTGCGGCCACATTGATATAGCCATACGATGAACTTTACTTTTCCTGTGGATATCCTCCCATCTCCATTAAACTTTGCGTGTTTGACAAACCCACACATTTTTAATGAGAGTCTGGTGGTCAGGATAATTGCTGCATATTTAAGGTTTACCGCGTTTTAATACAATCTGCGTAAATCGGCGCATTGTCTTGCTGCAAAAAAATCGACAGTGATGCTAAAAACATTGAAACATTGAAATCTTTATATGATTGCATAAAATAATACATATTACAATTCAACTTAAGATGAATATGGTTTGGCCTTAGGCCGTTTACCAGATTGACATATTTCTTTTTAATTTAGCTTAATATTTTGAATACTATTTAAAATTGCATTACTTTTTTATCTCATTTTATTTTAAAAGTCGCCTTCAATTATTTCTCCTTTTAATTTTAATATTAAAGTTATGCATGCTAAGAGGAAATCGGTTTAGGAAGTACGTATTTTCTTGAAGATTTAAGTTTAACTTCCAACAAACAACCGTTCTACATTGAGTAGAGCAACTTGCTTCTTCTTATAACTTCAGAAAACAGCTTCTCAAGTCACCCGGACTAATATTTGCATCAGTGGCGGATCCACGGGGGGGGTTTTCGGGTCCGGACCCCCCCATGAGCATTGAAACCAAACATTTTTGTATTAATTTATTTATTTATTAAATATTTACTTCTCTTCGACCTAAATTTTGTGTTAATTACAGAAAGCCCATCTTTTTATAAAATTTCGACTTAAAATTTCTTCAAGTGTAATGAATACCTACCTCAAAAACTTCAAATGCATCTTAGTGGAAAAAGGAGTATACCTACTTACATTAGATTGCGTAGCAGTTTTATACGGTTTTCACACCGAACCAAAATCTTGGATTTCGGCACAAGATTTCCAAATCTCGTTGAATCGTTCACACTACATAATCTAGATTTTTTTTGAAATTTCAATCAAATTTCAGTGTTGATGGAAACTAAAAAAAAGAAGATTTCGCAGTAATCTAGTAGATTACGAAATCTGAAAATGTATGGGAAATCTTGTTGATTTTGATGAGATTTGGTGATTTTTGATCGAAATCTAGATTTTAAATCGGTGTGTAAAGGCTATAAAGCCTGTATGATGGAAACTTAGTTGAAGGGCTTACGGTATGTTAAATTTAGAAGACTTAGGCAATTTATCATATCTACCTCTCCAGAGCAACATATTAAAATACTATTCAATATTATAAGGGCAAAAAGAAGTTAGCACTACCATTTTCGATTTTGAAAAAGAAACTGTGCTGCATTGTGCTCAACTTGTGCTGCGATATGCCGTAAATATTTTAGAAAATTTTTGAGGATGAAATTTTTCCAAACTAAAATTTTTCTAAAAACTTAAAGTTGTGCTGAAAAAATGATATAGCCGAAGAGATACAAAAATCGCATATTTCCGACTTTCACGACCGAACGCAAATGATGCGAAGGAAATTAGCGTGAAATTAGCACCGTCATTTTCGATTTTCAAAAACAAAAGTTTTGCTGTATTGTGCTCAATTTGTGCTGCGATGTGCCGTAATCTATTTTTTAAATTCGCAAATTTGCAAATTTTAGTGATACCTAAATTTTAAATTCGCAAATTTGCAATTTTTTTTTCAAAATCACAATTTAAAAAAAAAATTATACTTGTGCTGTTTAAAGCTTCTGCTGTTTTTGCTTGTTTGTATTTTTTTTTTGAAAATCGAAAATGGCGGTGCTAACTACACGCACATAAATAATGTAGCACAAAGCCCACGCAAGTTTTATTTTTCTTTAAGTTTTCTATTTGTAATTGGACCCCCCATGACCAAATCCTGGATCCGCCACTGATCTGCATGAATTCGCACGTTTTCACATCAATCCAGCTCCCAGCTTCTCCCAATTTCTGACAAGATTATCTTATGATAAAATGGCTTTTCAGGATTGGCTAAGGTAGTCTTCCTTCTTCCATTTCCAAGATTTTCGTTATATAATCATAATGTAATGTAAATACATCAACCATAAATCAAAGGTGGAACTGATGTTTCTAAATGCAGCATGTATTTAATTAGGTGTATTCGAAGGCAATCGGAAAATCCGTTTAAGAAAGTGAGGGTTGACTGTTTCCAATAAGGTATTGTATTATTTCGCTGTCATAAGTCATTTCACAGTCCACAAAATCTTAATCAACGGTGCAATAAAATTATACTGCATTCGCATATCATAACTCACCCCTTTTACGGCTATGATAGCCATAAAAACACAAATTTTCTTTTCTTAAATCATGGAAGTATAGTAGTAATATCCATCCGGTGCAATTAAGTAAAACTTTTTTCATCTAAAAAGATAATTTTTTGCAAATCGTTTGAATGGATGCTACCTTCAGCATTCCATGGGCATTTGGTATTTTTTCTAAATTAAGCTGCTATAGTTAACGCCTATTGTTAAACGGAGTTTTTTTCTTCAGCTTAAAGTGCTTTAGGTGTCCCCGGTGCTTTGGGATAACCCGAATTAAGGTCATTCGGCTAACGTCTTATCTTATCGTATTATTTTCGTCATTAATAGATAAGAAAGAATTGAAAGAGTACGTCCTTTGAAGTCTTTTTGGTACTTTAACGGATTTTTTTTTTTAAATTGCATATCAATTTGGGACTTTGATCAATTTGCTGACCAATAAAAAGTTTCGTCAGTCCCTGCTTCCTATAGCCCTCTGTTTGGGCAATTTCTGTAGCCGTTAATGAATTTTGTCTACCCATTTACTTTTTAAATTGAAAAAATCACAAAACATAATTGTTTCTGGTAACTTTTCGAGACCTATGCGGACAAATTATAAATATTTTAAATTGTGAAATAAAATCAATTGAGGCTATTCAAATGTTACAAACAAAACGATCGTTTTAGCGAATGTAAACAAATAAGCTCAGAAAATTAAGTTAACTTTGAGAAATTTGTAAAAAAATTGTCTTAATCTAAGAGAGCGTTCTCTTGCCTTGTATTTAAATATATACATCTCTTTATGTACAAAAAATCAAAGAATTATCAAAAACAGTTAATTGAAAGAAATTCAAAGTGTGAGGCTATTCAAATGTTACGGACTGTATATACAAGTATGTTCTGAAACTTTTAATTTTGGATTTTTATTTTATTTAACCTTGATGAAAAAATAATTAAAAAAATGAATTTTGTATTTGAATTCATATTTTTCATCAATCAAAATTAAAAAAAAAATTATGGAACCAACCAAATATTATGACAGCAATAGAAATTATATAGAGTGACATAATCACTAACTATATGGTAAGCACAGAGTTAATCTTTAGATAAATTTGCGTTGACTGCTTTACTGACGTACGTAGCTAAATTAATTAGTTGATTTGCACAAAATGAGAATTTAAGAAAAACTTTTGGCACTTCTGGGTATATATTTCTAAATTATTCACTGTCGTTGGGATAAACGAGCGGAATGTATTTCCTAAATAATTTCTCCTTTTGTAACTTTCGCTATTAATAAAATATCTATTCAAAGCTCACAAGGTATTAAACAAGAATCTTAAGGGCCAGTTTCACAGTGCACTCTTAACAAAATAAGTGGCACTTAATTTTCCCATTTTTGCGCTTTACCCGGAGTTTTACTGTTTGAGTAAGTGGAATTTAAGTGGTCAACATGGGAAACTTGAGGGTCACTTATTCCGATAAGTTTGCACTGTGAAATTGTGCAGTTGTTTTCCATATTTGGCACTTAAGTGACACTTAATCGAGTGTGAAACTGGGCCTAAATTTTTGTTTGAAATTCAAATTTTCTAAGCAAAGCAATTTGAAAAAGTCTTTTAAAAAAGTGTTCTTTTCTTTTTACTTTGCTTTATATTAAAGCAAAGGATTAATTTCGCTATTTGTGTAATATGAAAAAGTTGGAAGTTTTAATCAAACTAAACGATTTTTCTTTCGTCATACCGTTTTACACGCAGGCAGATTTTCATAAATTCCTTTCAAATCACAAAAATGAAGTAAGTCAGTTCAGTGCCCGTGGTATATTTTTTTAATGTAATTATTGAAATACCGTATTTTCAGAAATTTATTAAGAATTATTTAATATTAATGTGATTATCCATGAATATTATATTATTTTAACTATATATATATATTATATTTTAATTTGTGTAAAGCATTTTTGAGAAAAATAAGATAATCAACAAATGTTAAACAAAATTAAAAGGCAAGTTCCAAAATTTCATTATTATCGCTCCTAAGGCCTAGTACTCAGCTGAAGCGAAACGAACATTTTCTGTGGTCTCCAAATCGATAACGAAAACGTAAACGCAGCGACTACGGACAAAATAAATGTCACCAATTCTAAAAAAAAATATAAAAAACAAAAACAAAAACGGAAACCTTTGCTGGAAATAACAAATAAAAATAAAAATACAAATAAAAATAAAAAAAAAAATTAAACAAAAATAAAAATAAAAATATAAATATAAATAAAACTTGAATGTCACTTTTCCGCAGACAATTATTGGTTCGTACAAATAATTCATTGCGAAAAATGGAGTCTTCTCCAAATAATTTGCTACAATTATAAATTTCGCTCGTTGAACAGCGTACTGAGGAACAAAAATGAAATCGAAATTTTTCGTTTATGATTTCGGTGTTTCAATTTTTAATGGAAATTTTCGTTTCGCTTCAGCTGCGTATTATGCTTAAGAAACAAAAAATGAAAAAAAATGAAGGAGAAATGTTCAATCAACGGTAGGTAGGTTAGATCAAAACAAACAAAATTTTACGGGAGGTTGTTTTTATTTCCCACTATTTAGTCGAGAGGGTCAATTTTCTAAAAGAACTCGAATTGAAATTGAAGAAAAAATTATAAATCGCAGGCAACACTTATAAATACAATGGCATGTTATACCTTTTTTTAAAGCCAGAAAACCATCTTTTAATTCTGTTTTTAGATGAAATTGTTTTATTGAACAGCTATTTTAAAAAAAAATAATTTTCAAACTCAAAATTTTGAGAAAAAAAAAAATTCCAAAATTTAAGTTTTAGGTTGGAACGAAATAAAATTTTTAATTACAAACAAAATTGGAATTTGAATAAATAATTTTGGACTCAAAAATTTTAAAATAAAATTCGAAAAATAAAGAGTTTAAAAATCATTTATTCAAAAACCAAGCCTTAAAATAACATCATTTAAAAACATAATGGCTTTCAAAAAATCTAAAACATGATGTTGAAAGTGTTGCCATATGTGTTCTTATATTCACTTTCATTTTTCAATATTTTTGTTTTCAATTCTCACCTAAAGAAAAATTTATGTTTTTATCACAAAATGCACAATTTTTGAACAAAGCCGCCCCAGTATATTATAGAAAAGTAAAACCCTTAATTTCTCCGATTGGTTTATTTCGAAAATGGTTATTTTTATGCAAATAAGGAAATTTACCTTTTTGTTAGAAAATTTTTTAAGCTAAAAATAAGTCCTTGACATTTTTTCTTATCATTTGGGAGTTATTTCTGAAAAACCATTAAAATTGTTAGTGACGTTCATATCGATGGGGACTTTTGACAGTTTCTTAAGAAAGTCATAGGGGGGCTATATACCAAAATCACCTTTCCGGTGATTTTTTCCGAGTCAAATGCTTCATTGACTGGACTATTATGTAATTGCGTATCGATCTCGTTTAATATTTAACTCTGTTGTAACAGTTCCACAAAATCCAGTGCCTTTCACAAGATATATTGTAGAATAATTCAATCATCCATGATAAAGTTTCATGTTTTAAACTTTTTTCCTATATTATGTCCTTTCAGAATTACCAACGCAAAAGAAGTTAAACTTTCATCGCCAGCTGCCTTACATACAAAAAAAAGAAGAACATTACAACAAAACTCCTTTTTTATTATTGAGTTTACACAGACAAACAATAATTTTGAAGGTACAACTGCCACTGACGCAAAAACCTTTGAATGCAAAATCGCACCATCAGCAAAAGGATACCTATCGTCAAGGGTTCTAAATTAAGTCTTTCATAAAATTCGTATTCGTTCTTTTACTATATGCACAATAACCTATACAAAAGGAATACCCAAAGCGAACAATATTTGCCTTGCCACTGGCAAAAAAGTGTCATGACGAAAGTTCGTTTTCAATTAATTTCCCTATGTGGCCCACAGAAAGTGCACCGGAATTTTTTGTTTTTAATTTTTTTTTTTTTTAAGTAAAAGAATTTCTTTTCAAATAAAAAAAAATTCCAGCAAGGAAATGTGTCTCATTGTTTCGATCCGTTTTTTGTCGGAAATAAAATGCAATAACCCACAAGAGTAGCACAAAATTTGCATGCAGTGTTTCGGTTGGAATTTAAAAAAGAATAATAATAATAAAAAAAGTTTTGGCAACCTATCGGGGTCATTTTAAGGGAAATTTGTGATCATTGTTTTGTTGGAATAATCTGAAAAATATAACCGATGGGACAATGGAGGATACACCTACATTATGTGTGTATGGAAATTTGCAGAACGTAAAATGGGTGGCTCGTTCATTGCCTTCTACATAATGCAGCATATCCTCAAATATTTAAGGTATGAAATATTACAATAAAATAAATTATAGTTCCAGAGAAAGTAAAAAGTATAGAAGAATGAAAAACAATTATTAATCGTATACGCTTGATAAATTTTTTTCCAACGCTCATACCTCGATTGTACACAATACCTTATACCTCGTATACATTCTTTCAGTCTTCCTTTCAATCTGGTGACGATCTACGACACCTTTATTTTGGTATCCATATTATTACGTATCGTTCTCTGGATTGTGGACAACAGCATACACCTCGTTTTTGATAAAACCGCTCTGAAGCGCATGATTGAGGAGATATTGCATTGTTTCTTTGTGCATCAGGTGGCCATCTTTGAAACTTTTACTTTTCTATGGATATTTGGATGTTACGTTCCCTGAATTGTCCTCAATTTCTAATACCTCGTTTTTGGTTCAATATAAAAAGCTCCGGAGCACAAAAGTGAGGAGATATTGAACTTTTCTTCATGCATTAGGTAAAAATCATCTACAACTTATCAATTACACTACGGTCTTCGGATTGTCCACAATATCTGATACCCCGTTTTCGGTTAAAAAAGGTCTGGGGTGCATAGGTGTGAAGATATTGTATTCTGTCTTTATGCATGATCTTCGACACCTCTATTTTGGTATGCATATTAATACGTTCCCTGGATTACCCAAAATATCTTATACCTCGTTTTTGGTAAAAACGCTTTGGAACGCATGATTGAGGAGATATTGTCTTATTTCATTGTGCACTAGGTGGGCATGGTTGAAACCTTTATTTAAGTATGCATTTTGGAATGTTACGTTCCCTGGATTATCCTCAATATCTAATACCTCGATCTTGATTAAAAAAAAGCTCCGGAGCGCTTAGGTGAGAATATATTGCACTCTCTCTCTTCATGCATTAGGTGAACATCTTCCACAACTTCTCAATTACATTATGGTCTTTGGATTGTCCACAATATCTTATACCTCGTTTTTGGTTAAAAAAAAGTCTGGAGTGCATAGGTGTGAAGATATTGTATCCTTCTTTATGTATCAGTTGGTGGTCTTTGACACCTCTTTAGTACACATATTAATACGCTACGTTCCCTGGATTACCGATAATATCTTATGTCTCGTTTTTTGTAAAAACGTTTTGGAACGCATGATTGAGGAGATATTATATTGTTTCATTGTGAATCAGGTGGCTACCTTTGAGACCTTTGTTTTGGTATGAATTTTTGGATGTTTTCTTTCCTGGATTATCCTCAATATCTAATACCTCGATCTTGGTTAAAAAAAAAGCTCCAGAGTGCCTAGGGGAGAATATATTGCACTTTTTCTTCATGCATTACGTGAAAATGGTCCACAACTTCTCAATTACATTACGCTCTATGGATTGTCCACAATATCTAATACCTCGTTTTTGGTTCAAAACGCGATGGAATGCATGAGTGAAGAGATATTCCACTTTTTTTTTGTGCATCAGGTGGCCATCTTTTAGAACTTCATTTTGAAGTAAATATTGGTAAGCGGCGTTGACTGGACTGCTCACATTATCTAATACCTCGTTTTCGAACATGGGTAAGGAAATATTTTATTTTTCTGTATTTTTTGGGGGTTTCTACTACAGTTTCGCTTTTAATCCTTTTAGTAACAATAAATTCTCTGGCTAATATACTGTAAATATCCAGTCAAATTAAAAAAGCTTGAATTAAAATAAATAAGTTATCGGTGTGACAGCACAATATGGAGAAATAGGACAAATTGACTTTCAGCCTCCAACAATTCATGTGTACTTATATTGTTTATAAGTCGACAGGAAAGGAGGTACTTTCATTCTGCCAAATCCGAATGGCTAAGATGAGACGCACTTTTTTATGACAGAAGGGAATTTTTGAAGGGTTTTTCATATCTTAAAAAATGTTTAGCTTGTTTTCCGAAAACTATCCGGCAAGTTTTTAAAAATGCTTCAAAAGACGTATAAATAGTTAATCTAGTTTAAAAACAGGAAATAGTGCTTGATTATAACAAAAGTTTTCCGTAGCTTAAAATTTATATGAATATGATAAGATGAATGTATAATCGAACAACATTTTACGAGTATTTTATTTGAGCTAAAGCAAACTTTTAACATAAGCAACAAAATAAATATATTTAAAACAGATAATCTTGTTCGAAGAAAAATTACTCATACAACCTTGAAAATCTATTTCATTGGACACATTTTTCATTGACAGGAAACAGCAGCCAAAAATTAAAAAAAAAAAAAAATCAATCAAGTCACAGTATATTCCGGAAACCACTCGTATAGAATTTGATTTATATACTTTTTGGCAACTCCCTTGCGGCTGCGAAAAAAACAAATCAATTTTTGTTTTTTTTTCTTGCGAAGACTTCATCGTTTCTTGGTGTGTTCATCTCAGTGTTGATACAGTCAAGTATAGAACGACTAAATCAGATCCACAAGGAGCCTATCTATATATACTAAAGAGAAGTAAGTATGATAGCAACAACAGTGCAGCTCTTGAGAAAATCCCTTCTCAAAAAAAAAAAAAAAAAAAACAAAAATCAAATCTCAGAAACAGCAGACAGACCATCACCATGTGAAACCACTTGGAAAGCAACAGAGTATAGTGTTTGCCTGATTCTAGCAGCATATATGTAATGTAGGTAGGTAGGTACCTATCGTACCTACATCCGGAGTTCAAAATCAACATTCAACATCGATGATAAAAAAGAAATCCTTTTGCCAAGTCTTTCCCCACGAAAAGGCATGATAAACGATTTTTTTTCCCTCACCCTCTCTATCTCTCTCGCTTTTAAGCCCCTTTTATACAGACATACAAATTCACAAAAAGATATATCGCATTTTGAAAGAACTTGGATGTCGTTTTTTTGGATATTCGATTTAAAACGATGAGAGAAAATCTGGAAGTTGCTCTTTTAAAGGTGCTTAGCCTTTTAGAAAAAATTCAAAAATTCATTTGTGTACATAGGTATATGACATGTGGGGAACGTTATAAGATTTATTTTGGGAGAATCATAAAAAATGCAAAAATGCGAAGGAAGGCATTACCACTAAGTTGCAGAGTATTTTATAAATTGAGTGGTTCTATTTTAGGTTAAAGCTTTTGTAAATTAAACTAATTTCCTTAGCCTTTAGAAGATAATTATACACGAATATGAAACCCTATTAAGGGGTCATGGAAATGTTTCCAATAGTTAAAAAAAAAAACTCAGCGAAAAATTCTGACTCATGTATAGGTAACACCGTTATATCATATATTTGAGTAATTGGCATACATACACATTTTACTTTATTTTGAAGAAGCATTAACATCGCTGCCAACCTTAAGATGATTGGGTGCAGTTTATATATCAGAAAAAAAGCAGTAGATTGCAATATAAAGGGTGTTTTTTTTAGACGTGTGGTTTTCAATATGGCAATACTTTTTCGGAGTTGGTCTTTTTGACAGCTGTCACTTGATTTATGCTCAGTTTGGTTTGCCATTTCATAACAAATAGACTTACTCCTGAACAACGTTTGCAAATCGTGCAAATTTGTTACCAAAACGAGATGGCCACCGATCCCGATTTTAACAAAAAAATTTTTGAATTGGTACGTTAATAAGCAAAATTGTCGTTTTTGGAGTGATCATAATCCGCAATTTTTTGAGACGCCATGATTAATGACTTTTTCGTGCCTGAATTGGAGGATGTTGATGTGGACGATGATGTGTTGATTGGGCCTCTCGGCTGGAATTTATTCGAGCCAGCCGCGGCGGCCACTTGCCCGAAATCATTTTTAATAATGCTAATGTGCCCTAACCGATTGAAAAAAACATCAAATGCTCCTACAGAAAAAGTTTTTTCTATATTATAAATAATATTTGGACAAATGAAGGACGAAACTGTAAAATTTATTTTGATAACTGAATGCAATTACGATGACTGAATGCAATTACAGGCCCGGTAGAAATCCTCGTATCAAACCATCCGGGCCGGAATGATCACCACAGAATTGTCTTGTACGATGTCAGGACGGTGATCAGCTTAGGTCAGGTCGAATTGTTGAGTTGTTCCTTTACTACTCAATAGTTCAACACTCAGCAATGCGATTTGACCATAGGAACCAGGTCCCAAATTTTCAGTGGTGGTGTGAGCGATTTTGTTTCAAAATCCGTGCCGAAGAAATGGAATTATGGGGAGTAAACCAGTCAACCAGCTCATTCAGACGCCTTGGCAGGGTCCGTTTTATTCTTTGCCTTGCCCCTGTATATCGGCTCTGCCGGGACTGACCTTTTTCCGTTCTACTCGTGAGACCTTATTTAAAAAGATTTCAAAAAAGGACGATATAGACATAACAGACGTTTTACCATCTGCTGACTTAGAGGATGAACTTTTGGCCTCCAGTCAGGAGTCGCATTATAGGGGACCCTCTCGAACCTAAAATTCAAGGGCGCATAGGCAGTCCCAGCCATAGTACCCCTATGCTCCGATTGTCACAAACCGATCCCAAACCATAATGTAGCAACGTCAGCCACAGCAGCGGTACACGAGATGTTTAAAAGAAATCGGCACTCTTCTGAAGACACAGTTCAGGAAGGCCTCCTTTATTCTTGACAAAATTGCCAGGAATGAGGAAGCTGGAACTGTTCTTCAGAAAGACCTCGTCGATAAAATAAAGTACCAGAAGGTTGTTGAGGAATACAACAATCTTCTAGCTCCTCAAGAGAAGGCCGTTAAGTGTAACAGATCTGAAGATGAGGTCAAACAACCGTCGATGAAGAGTAAGCTTGACGGTTCTAAAAAGAAAAATGAAATGCCATCTACGAAGCCAGCGCAACCGCGTACTGTGAGACAGTGGAAGTGAGGTGAATGAAAACTTTGTTTACAGAAATAATTATGACCATCAAATTACATAAAGCCATGTATTATACAAAGTGGTTCAAAGGCTCAGGTTTAATATCTAATTTTTTAAACCAACAAAAAATATTGACCTTATATAACGAACCCGAATGACAGACTGTTGCTTTTAATTTGATAACCATTAATCTTTCTGTGACGATGGAAAATATGTTAATATAAAAAAAAATTACGGTTTTGAATGAAACAACAACACTTGGGTGAGCTACCACCAAGTTTTTATAGGCTGGAGTTATAGCTATTTCACGATTGCCATAATGCCGACGAACAGACTCCTTTTTGTGGCGTTTGTGGTTTATTTGCTTAATTTTGTATAGAAAAACTCAGCAGACCAGATGAAGCTTCTATTAGAGCCATATTGTGCACTACGTGACCAAAGTTCACGTGATCGGTCCATCCCAATTTGATACGCCATGTTTTAGTTTTTATTTATTTTATTATTCTCTACTGGTGGTAATCTTCAAAATACACTAATTGGTAATATTCGGTACCGAGTCGTGTGGGACTTGTACCGCACTAAATCTACAGGGAAATCAGGACAAATCTATATTAAAGATCGACAAAATATTTGTAGTTCTTCTAATTCTCCGAACATTTTCTCGTACATTAAAAACAGTCTCCATCTCGGTGTCTTCTATCTCTTCTGTATAAACTGTTTCTATTTGTAGGTTACGATGTAAATCGCTATTTCTTATATACCAAGGGGCATTTCTTATTCCACGAAGGAATTTTTGGATTGTTTCAGCATTTGTTTTCTTTGTACAGCCCTGCAGTTGGGTGCCATTAGACCAAATGGCTTTTAGTAATTGGTTGTATAATGTATAGAATTATTTTGTTTTAGATAGATAGGTTCGAGTTTGCAGTAACTATTACGTTTTTGATTTTTCTATACTTCAGGTTTAGTTCTTGTTTTTTTTGTTGATGTGCTCTTTCTTGATTGTTTGTTATTTTTTTGGTTGAACTTGAGCTTTGAAGAGGTATGTCAAAAACTCTTCGAAAATCATTGATTAGATTGGAATGATTTCATTCACTCCTCTTGGCTCTTACTTCGTGGCGCCTTACTCAACCAAAGACTTTAAGTTGTTTTTGCTGGTTTTGTCGTGTGAAAAGCGACTTAGTAGGTTTCGAAAAGAATCCAAAATAGGAAAAAATTGCACTTATCGACAGCTTCAGTCACATTTACACAAAATCGCTGTACTGGCTGGCGAGATTAGTTGTTTTGTTACAATGGTCAGAAAATGGACATATCTGATTACATTTTTGACTAAATATCCTAATCGATGGTTAAAGTGGTCCTACACTTTAACCGTCAATAAGTCGAAAAATTCCCAAAAAAATATTATTTCTGTAAAAAATTCATAGCAGTAATTAGAGCCAACTTTTGGCATTTTTATCGCACCTATAGGCTATAACAATGTTGTTCTGAACATTTTACAGAAAAAGGCAGAATTCAAAACCTCTTACTCTACATCCCCATAAAAACTTTGGCAGGTTTTTTTTATTTCTGAAAAACATGCAAAAATAATTTACGAGATTCTGCACTTTAACCGATACATCATACATACTTAAGGTATTTTTATAAATAAATTGAAATGTGTTCTTTTTAAATTGAGTGCACGAACAGATTTATGTTGACTACCACCATGACTCCGATCAATTTTTATAAAAACAATTGTTTTTTTTTTACTTTTCTTTCAACTTGTGTAAATTTAATATTTGAAACAAAATTATACAAACAAATATGTTTAATCCAATAAAATTTCAAACGGCTATATTAAGCTTTTGTAACAAACCACATATTATTCGTATTTAATAATCCATTGAAACCACTTTAAATACAATCAAATTACAATAGGTGGTATCACTGTCAAAAAAAAACATAAAAAACCAAAACAAACAGGACAAAGGACTTAATAACATGTGGAGAAGTTTCCCACAGGCTCGTACGTATAGTAATTGTGATACAAATAGATTTGTATGCAACATGTTTCAAATTCTAGCTTCACCAAAGTTAAAGCTATATTTGGTTGACTGAGTTACAATTCAATCTGGACCATGTCCATTCTAATGCTTTGTCTATAATAGTCCTTATACATACATATAGAAAACGAGGACCCTCACCATGAAATGCTGTGTCCACTCTATATTGAAATATTAAATGCAAGTGGGAAACAAAAGTAGGTACGTATAGGTACACTGGTATTTGGAAATGCAATTATATGGGTATAAGCCTCATGCAATGTATAATGTATTGTGTTTCGGTTTCCATTGTGTGTTTAAAAAAAAAAAAAAAAACCAGGATCAACTTTCATGTTCATGATTTATTCGAGCAAACGTTAAGACGACACAATATTTGTTTCATTTTGTGATAATAAATTCTTCTAACCAATTTCAATATAATTAATTACATACGTATTGAGCTTAAATAACTGACATTTAAGAGATGCACTTTAAATCTAATTCTCAAAAACCTTAGGTATATTAATTCCTTATTCAAGTTCTAAAAATAGTTTTCGAAAATGTTGAAATAGACTTTGGTCTGGAGATACCTAATTTTGTTTACTAAATTAAGTTGACGCTATACTTTTCATCAACTTGGATTTAATAACTGACACAACAAAAGAAATAAGAAAGTGCTTAGTTTTCAGAAAAAAACTCATACCCAATTAAAATTAACGAATGTTGAAAATTTTACTTAAAAATATTTCAGTAGAATATTTCGAGAACCGTCACTTTAACAGAATAGAGCTTAAAGTAATAACTATCAAAATGATTAGCAAAGCAATCCTGAAATTTTCTCTTCGTCGAAAGCAGAAATCTATAGATATATTATGTTCATATTAAATTACCCAAATTGCTTTGAATATTTTTTTTTATTTACATATCCATTTTGGCAGTTTTTATTTTTTTTATCTGCTGCTAATCAATACTATCACAAAATCACTTTCATCCATCTAATATATTCTTCGAGAGTAATTTATTGTAATAAATGTACGTACATCAGCATAGCTTATAATATGTTAACCTCAAAGTCAATTTTCTAAAATCGATTTTTGTAATAAATTCAAATAGGAAGGGTTTCCCTCTTCTAAATATGTATATTATAGATATATGTTTAAGGATCCACAAAAGATGTGGTTGTGGTTTATATAATATATTGGTGCCAGATTGTGATAACTATATGTTACATCTGCAGTTAGTTAGCTTTCTCACTTTGCATATAATGTATAATATCCATCTTAAATAGAGTTTAATAATTCATGCTTGAAGTATATTATTTGCGTTTTCATCCTCAATATGTGTTTGTATCATCAACCATCATGATGGAAGTACATAATTTAATAATGTATATTTATACAACAACAAATATTATTTTGGCAACTGCAGTGCTGACTCTGTACAAAAGTCCCAAAGACTCTGTTAAAAGATCACGATCCAAATTTTACAACATAAATTAGATACTATGTGCCACATGTATGACATGAGTCGCGATATTTTTGATATTTGGGCTGAGTATTGTACCTATACAACAGAACTAAAAAAATGGATTTCTGGCTTCAAAAAAAGATAAAATTGGTCTGTTTGGTAACGTGAAATTTCTTGCGAATTTGCACAAATTTTCGCAAAATTTCACAATTGGCTGTCAAAACCCATAGAAAAAAACTCAGATTTTGGGAAATTTGTTGAAGAAAAAGTTACCTAACAGGCATAATATGACATTGAAAGTTTTGGCGTTGTTTTGTATTATTTTTTTTCTACTTTTATTAAATTTTTTTAAGAAATTCAAGATGGCGGCTAAAGCTTCACCTCGATTTTCCCGAAAAAAAACACAAATATGCATCGAATAACTCCTTCTAACATATTGTGAATAAAAAAGTTTAGATAAGTTTCCACTAATTTGGCTTCAATACAATTGCTTCAATTAAATTGCTCTGAAAATCCTATTTCCACTAAAAAGTAGTAAAGTATATTTTGTTTTTTAAATTCTCTCAAAAACTAGGAGACATTTTAGTATCACGTTTTTAGCGCTTTACTTAGAATTGATAAGAACATTGAAAATTAGAAATTAAAATACTACTCAAAAGCTAACACACAATTTTGAAAATCATCAATCACTTTTTTTGATTCAAAATAGCTTCTAACCGCCTTTAAGTCCTACAAAAATTGGCGTCCCTCATCTCACTTGGACTCATCAGTTGATTAGTGGAGGCCTTGTTAATACGAAATATTTGATAATTTCAGTTCATCTTACATAGATTTCCTTACAGATAACTAATGGCTGATTTTCAATGACGCGTTCCCGTTCGCGATGCGTACGTTACGTTTCACAAGCTTTACGGACGCGTCGACTGTCGAGGTGACAGGTGATTCTGCGAGAATCAGCCAGTTGAAGTGTCACTCAAGTGGCGTTTGCTGCTGTTTCAGCGTGTGAAGGAGTTGAAGAGGAAACCGAAACACCAAGACGGCATTGTTGGGTTCGCGAGCTGAATTTCAGAAAGGATAATGAGGGATTCTTTGCCTTAAATTTTGATCAAATGAAAGAAAAAGACCCTGAACATGTTTTCAAAATAACAAGGATGTCTCCACAATCCTTTGAATTATTGCGTTTGTTTATTTTTTTTTTATAATTTGAAGGTAATTTTATAAATTTGTAGAATAAAATATTTTCTTACCTCGAAAAACCAAATTCAAATTTTTTTTAACGCAAAATTCACAGGATATTACATGATAACAGTAAATGGAAATGTCAAAACGCTCGCGAAAATTGAATTTTTTCAACTTTTGCGTTGAGATTCCTCACGTTGCGTTGGTTTGTGTACTTTCTAATGATTGTCAAATCGTGAAGTTTATGCGCAACGCGCCATTGTAAACACTAAACAGAATTTCCTATATCTGAACTTTTGCGTTGACAGAAAAGTCTGTCAACGCGACGCCCAACGCGGCATTGTAAAACAGCCATAAGTGTGAACTATATATCCAACAAGACTAGAATTTCTTATCATTAAATTGGGAGTTTTTTTTTATTTCTTTTCTAAATTTTGAGTTTGAAAATTAATTTTTCAAAAACTATTTATTTAAATAATATTATTTTAAAACCAAAACCGAAGAATGGATTCAGTGTTGCCGTTGTTTTGTATTATTTTTTTTTTATATTTTAAGTAAATTTTTTTGAAATTTCAAGTTGGCAGCTTAAGATTCGCCCGGTTATTTTCGAAAAACTACAAATATACTTCAAAAAACCCCCTCTAACGAATTGCGAAAGAACAGTGTAAAATTAAATGACTAAACTAGTATACAAACATCAATATCATCCCAATGGCATCGATATCGGCCGCTCTCAAATAGCGGTAGTACTTACTGATTTATAAAGCTGTGATTTCTAGCAGCCATTTTAATTTGCCTACAAGCATCAACTGTCAGACAACGGATAAGAAATAAGATAGTAGGTGTGTTTTTTTCTAATCCCGGAGGGAACTGGTTGAATAAAAAAACGATATGATGAAAACATGAATTAAGTCAATTTGTCATTCAATAGATGATTTTTCATTCTCTATTGATGAATAAATGAAATGATTCATCATATTGATGTTTTTTGAACTTGATTTGAATTTACATCATATTTATGAATTTGAACAACAAAAAATAGATGAACTTGAACATCAAAAAATAGATTCATAATATTGATAAAATGTGAGTTGATGTAAGCGATCATCGTATAGATGAAACTACATAATTCATCCTTTTGTTGAATATATGATTAAACTTTATAGATTGAAGAATTATAGGTTTTATGAATTGATTTCATAAATTTTATGAAAAATAATGAACGATTCATATTTTTTATATAATAAAACATAAAATAAATGACTGAGATCATATGCTTTAGGTAAAATTTTCATAGCATACATGGACATATTCATAATTTGTGTGTATAGTACTACAGAAAATTCCCTTTAAATGAAATTCATTCATATAACTTAAGTATACAAACATTGGATTTATGAACATCAGATACATAAATTTTATGAATAATTCATGAGCCGCATGACTCGTTCATACTCGTAGGAATCAATTCATACAACTATACCTAAATCGTATGAACGCGATGTTTGGCTTAGTTTTTAAGTATGTGTGCATTAAAAGTAGAAAATTTTTCATGAAAATATGTACCTTTTGGTTCAGTGTATGATGAAAAATTAATCATTTTGATGATCACGTCCTTTAAAACGGAGGAGAAATCATAATGATGAACAAAATTGATGGATGATGAACAGCTTTCGTCAGTTAAAATGTTCATCATATTGGTGAACTGTGTTTCATCTTATTGACGAAAATTTTGACTGGACTTAAATTGATGAATTTTTCACCAGCCTGATGACCTCCTTCCTCAACATAATGTACCTTTTTGTTTCAGTGTGAACTTCTAAAGTTCCTTTTCAGCAATGATTCTCCCAAGAGTGCGACCAGGGAGAGGACCCAAGGTGATCATGACTTTGACAGCACATAAATTATCTGTAAAATTTGGTGTTTGTTGAAAGTAAATAATATGTTATGAATGACATCTTGGCATATTATGAAGCATTCATTAAAGACTACAGAAGTTTTTTGATAATTTATTTTTAGTATCCACATGACGGAACTCTGTCGAACTTATTCGCGATGGACAAGTTAAAATCTCGCTGCTTTTTCAAAGTCCATAAAAACTCCAATGAATCCCATTTAATTTGAGAAAAGTTTAAGGCAAACTGATATCATAAATCAATACTATAATAACCTTTATTTATTAAGTAGAAGTTGAAAAAAAGGCTTCCTGAAGCAGGTCATTGTAGCTTTTCCTAATTATGAACATTTTGAATAAAGTTTTCCTTAATATTTTCTACGTTTTATAACCTTCATCACAAATTACTTACCTAAATTTGTCAATTCAACAGAAAATAATTGTAATTTAGAAACATGATCCCAGTTGCTTGGTCCTTCTTTCTCGAAAAAAAAAATGCTTTCAAAAAACAAATCCTCCGTTAAATTAATGATATCTTAGTATACTTTAAATTGACGGATATGATCCGTAGGATAATTATTTTTTTGCATCTGACTTACCTTCCCTTTAAATAGGTTACATAATTACTTAGAATTTTAGAAGAAGTGCCTTCATAAAATGTTATTAATGAAACAGAGAATGACTCATGAGTTTTTTATAATTATTAAATATTAAAAAAAGGGTTCAGAAGATTATTAAATCTTTTCTTTTTTTTTATTTGTAGGTAAGCATGTCAATCTACTTTGTTTTAGTTCCCTTGGCTGGACTTGACTTAAAAAAAAAAAAAGAAAAAATTATGTCATGTTAGAAATGAATAAACAAATTTAAAAAAAAAAATGTCATGAAGAGTTAATTAACTTTACTGTTAATGGCAGCATGAACATCAAAAGACGACACGAGCAGCATTTTGTTTATATAAGTATGTATGTATATGTATATGCAGTAACATCAGAGTTATTCTTTTCCTAAGGGCTTTTTCATCTTTAAGCATGTTTTTAAATTACCTCGGTACCTACATACATAGGCAGATATATTTGTTGAGAATTACGTGACTAAATTAATATTAACATTTATTATGACTAAAGTAAACGCATGTAATGTGTGTTATTTTGCAAAAACCTCACATCATATAAATTAAGTACATACACGAATGCTATCAGAGAAAAAGAAAATAATTTTTTAAACTACCTATGTTGTCATCATCATTTATAATTGTGAAACTTTATGTGGAATTAAGTATTATAATAACAATTTGTTCAAGTTAGTACCACTTAAACTGAAACTTAAGGGTTATTCCCTGTATGGTAATAATTGTTGCTAAAGCGTTTCGACAATAAAATAGAAACACCCAATAATCCTTGTATATTTATTTGTCTAAAAATACACGTTTCTTGAGGCTCAGACAGACATAGAAGTCATAAAAATGTAAATTGCACACGTATTGACCCAAGTGACAAAATTACCAAGTTTAATTAAAATATGTAATTAAAATGCATTACATAGATTACCTACCAATGAAAAACGCCACCAGATTTCTTCAGAAGGTACAAGTCATGGCGGGAGTTGAAGAAAATGAAGAAATAGTCCAGTCAATTCTAAAGCATTTGACTCGGAAAAAATCGCCGGAAAGCTGGATTTTGTTAAATAGCCTCCTCATGGTGTTATTATGAAACTGTCAAAAGTCCCCATCAATATGAGTGCCGATAATAATTTTACTGGGGGTTGAAGGCCCCCCAAAATGGTTTTTCCGAAATAACTCCCAAATGGTAAGTTGTACAAAAAAAATGTCACAGACTTATTTGTAGCTTGGAAAATTTCCTACAAAAAACATTGATATACTTTTTTTGAAAATAACCGTTACCAAAATAAACCAATTGGAAGAGCTAAGGGTTTTACTTTTCTATATTTGTAGTTGGGCGGCTTAGTTAAAATATTGTGCATTTTGTGATAAATGCATACATTTTTTGTTGTTGTCGGTACATTATATGAATATTATTTTAAGATATCGGCCCACTGTACTTGTCCACCCCTTTAGGTGGGAGGGGCAAATTATAAAAAAAAAATTTAAAATAGAAAATGAATATAAAAATACAACAGCAACGGAAAATAATGGACAAAAAAAAAACAAAATAAAATAAAATAAAATAAAAAAAATAAAATAAAACAATTTGCATTCACTTTGCTTTGTCATATTTTATCTGTTGGCTTAATTTAACTCTGTTTAAGAGAAAAAATGCCAAAATGGTGTTATGCGCTCTCAGTTCAGTTGAAAACGAATGCTTTGCTCAACTTTAAAGAAATTAAAAGTAATATATGTTTTCTAACAGTAACAACTCCTGCTAAAAAAATTCAATTTCTTCTAAAAATTAATCTTTCTTGGAATGTCTTATATACCTATTATATTTTTTTTAAATAGATTTTAATGTTCTAGAATCTAGAAAATAAAAGGAATCATATTTATGTATTCTATACCTACCTACTCACATTTTAAATTACATATTTAAAAAAAAAATGTCAAAACATTTCATGAAAATAAATTGAATTTCCTAAGATATCTTTATAATTACACATGCAGTATGCAGGATATGTTCTTCTTACCTATGAAGGACATTATATGTGCATTCTGCATGCAGAAAATGTTCTTCAAAAGTCAGTAGTTGGGCAGATTGCCAATTGTCATGTTTGTCTGAATTTTTATCTTACAAAAAGGTCATGGCAAAAATTACACCTATACATTGTATGTACATTGTACAATGTATACATAGCTTAGAAACAAAGAATTTTAATTTTCAAACTAAAAAAAAAACATTTCTAACATTTCTAACATGTTAGCATAAATATATTTTTAGGGGATCTAATAGCTCGTGGGGTAATGATTACTAAGTCGAACTGTATGTATATGTCGCACGGAACCGAAGGTCCTAGAGATCGAATCGAAATGTTTTTTTTTACGGTTACCTTCCTACTTATTCCACATTGCGAGAAATTGAAAAATCCTCCAAGAATGGTCAGCTTTGCTCAGTGGCGTAGTAAAGGGGGGGGGGGGGGGGGTCAAGGCGACAAATCCCCCCTCATGAGTCTTCAGCTTAACCGTAAGTTACTTAATCATAAATAAAATGGAAAAATTCCACATCATAATAAAGCAAAGCGTATCCATTCTTGAGCTCTAAAAGTAAACTTAAACGAATATTTCATAACTTGAGAAAACAAACAAACTTTGAATACATTTCACTTTACCTAACTACCTCCAACAATTTATCAAATGGACACGGTTATGAAAGTACTCTCAGCAAATCATCTCTCAAAACTAAATAATTGAACTCGCGATATTAAAATCTTAAAAAATTAGCTCTCAAATGGACTGGCACCCGAGAGTTTACTAGGGAAAGAACTCTCAAATGGACACGCACCCTAAGAAAACAACACGAAAGAGTAGTTGAAGTCCTGAAGTTAAATGAACAGAAAATTAGTTTCGTATATGACGGTGTTTATTCATCTGGATTTCTTTATTATGCAACTTGGGGGGAGATTCACAAATCATGAAAATATTGACGGTTAAAGTGCAGAACCTCCTAAGTAATTTTTTTATGTTTTTCAGAAATCAAAAATACCTTCTAAATTTTGTATTGCGATCTATGGTAAGAGATTTTGTATTTTGTGTTTTTCTTTTTCTGCTGGCCACCTGCTGGTTTCGTTGAGTTGAAATGGGGAAGAGATATTTGATTCGTAGTGGCGATATCAGGCTTAAAACTTCAATTGAAGCGCTGGATGGCTAATCATCTGGAAGAAAATTTCCTGAACATTTATATGTTGCTAAGGATTCTTGCTACAATACGGGTACCAACGGTTTCCTATTCCGAATGAACGTTTTCTAGTTTGACACGGACAAATACGATTCAAAGGAACAAAACAAAGGAAGTTATTTCCTTCTTACAGTACAGAGCAATGTATTTTTACATATTTTTACATAATAGTAAGTTGTCAAGTGTCACAACAACCAAATTATGATTTTTATGATTAAAAACCTAGATTTGTCAATAAAAATACAAAAAAAGAAGAAAAAGTATCAGACCTTTTTTTATATAATTTTACGGCATGCTTTGAAATAAGAAAATCTGCGGTTGATTGAACGTGCGTCAATAGTTTTTGCGATGTCATTTTCAATTACAACAACAATTAGGCTTTTGAGATTCCATTTGCTCAATCAGCCGGAGATGCGCAGCTTCACCGCATGCTCAATAATTGGCCAGTGTGTGAATACTTAATTTTACAAGTTTTTTCATACATTAATTACTATAAAAGAAAAATTTACATACATATGTAAGTAATATTATGTTACTTGTTTTGGTCAAAAAAAACATATGTATGGAATTTATTATCATATGTTATAGTCTAAGAGCTAGCAACGTTTTAGACAAATCATTTCAACCAGTCATGATTTTTTAATATGTTGTATTGCTCACTAAGTATAGTGAAATTTTGATGGTCGGGCTTGTGGGATACGTTGCGTTTTTCTGTACGCGTCACTTTTGTAACGTTAAAAAATTGAAAAAAAAATTCATTTCAACAGTCTTGGCTCCTTTTTAATTTCGTTCTATAAACTGTTTGCAGTTGGAAGATACAGGTCTGGCAGGTGTCAGACGTTGCAAAATACGTCTGGTAAGCGATTGTATTGTTTGACTAAAAACTGATAAGACCATTGAATATTAAAAACAAAAATACTACTTAATAACGTAAAATTTTGAACAAAATTAGTTTAAGTACAATTTTTATAATTTTTGTTTCAAAACTTTGAGTTTGAAAATTAATTTTTCACTAAAATATTTTGATTTAAAAATACAGGGTGGCGCACCAATTGTGGTACAATAAGAAATTCAAATAACTTTTTTTTTAATCGATGTATTTCATTTATTTTTTTTTTATTGGTTAGAAAATTAAATTTTATTTTAAATAGTTAGTTGTTTTTAAAGATTATAGACCGCAAATGACCTCCACGCTGTCCCACGCATATGCGGCACCTGGTCAAAAAATTATTCATTGCGGCCTGAAGAGTTGAAGTTGGGATCGCCTCAATTATTGTCGTTATGGACTGCTTTAATTCAGTTAAATTCCTGGGCTTCGTTTTATACACCTCTTGCTTGACATAACCCCATAAAAAGAAGTCTGGTGCAGTCAGGTCAGGTGACCTTGGGGGCAGCGAAGAGTGGAGATCCTAGAAATTAATTTGTTTGCGAATTTTTTGTTTAGCTCCGCCATAACTGGTCTGGCTATATGTGCAGTTGCTCCATCTTGCTGAAACCAAACGCTGTTGAATGGTATACGTCTTCGGCGCAGTTCTGGGTAAAAAAACTCCTTCAACATCTTTAAATAACGGTCCCCATTGACAGTAACGGTTACACCGTTTTCTTCAAAGAAGTACGGCCCGACAATACACCTTGATGAAACTGCGCACCACACAGTGACTCGTTCTGGGTGCAGTTCCGTCTCATGGAGCATTTCTGGATTAGACTCATTCCATATACGGCAATTTTGTTTGTTTACATTGCCGTTAAGATCAAAATGGGCCTCATCAGACATGAACAAACAATTGATCAATGTGTTGTCTTCTTCGGCCATTGATATCATTTTTTGGCAAAATTCCAGGCGAACAGGCAAATCCTGAGGGTTTAACTTGCTAGTAATTTGGACTTTGTACGGAAACAAGTTTAAATCGTCATGAAGTATCCGTTGTAATGACCGTCTACTAATTCCAATTTGCCCCGATAAGTTTCGGGTCGAAACGTTCGGATTGGCCTGTATTGCAGATGCTACTGCTGCGATTGTATCCTGAACCCGAACATTGGCATCTCGATGGTACGGCCTTCGTGCGATGCTTCCAGATTCGGCAAACATGTTTACAAACCTCATAATGGTCCATCTACTCGGGGGATTACCGTCAAACTCCCGCCTAAATTCCCTTTGGACGGAAATGACGGACTGCAAAGCATGGTACCGTTGCACTATCCAAAATCTTTTCTCCGTATCCCAAGCATCCATTTTTATAAATCTAAATAGTAACCTACAAAATAAAAAAAAAAATAAGCCGATTACTCACACAGAAAAAAAGTTATTACGTTTTATTTTTGTAGCACGATTCGTGCGCCACCCTGTAGAAGAAAAAAAATGGATTTTTGGCTTTAAAAAAAGGTATAACATGATCTTGTAAGTGTTTCCGTTGATTTGTTATGTTTTTCTTCTATTAAAAGTCAATTTTTCAGAAAATTTCTCCTCCCGCCTGAAAAGTTTCAATTCACAAAAAAAAAAGACATAGAACCATCTAGTTTTCAGTGATTGACTAAGAATTGATAAGAGTATCGAATACTTAAAAAATCGCTTTCCAGACTATTTTGCAACGTCTGACACCTGCCAGACCTGTATTTTCCAACTGCAGTCAGTTTATAGAACGAAATTAAAAAGGAGCCAAGACTGTTGAAATGATTTTTTTTTTCAATTTTTTAACGTTACCAAAGTGACGCTTACAGAAAAACGCAACGTACCCCACCAGCCAGACCACCAAAATTTCACTATAGACTTAGTGAGCAGTACCAAATATTAAAAAATCATGACTGTTGAAATGAATTTTTTTCGACGTTGCTAGCTCTCGTACTATTATCTCCCCATCTTAAAAAGCTATCTACGCCACTGGTTTGCTCATGCTATTAAAACATTAACAAAACTTTTCATATTTGCAGAACAAAATATCTATGCATAGGTGAGTATCTAATAACATACCCTACCTATATACCAAATGTTACCCTACTATATTTTGGTAATCAAAAAATTTTCTCGCGAAATTATACTTATCTTCCTGATTAAAAAAAAAACCAAATCTTTTAAATAATTTAAACATCTTCACCGTTGCATTTTCAATTTTAGTTTCTGGCTTGACATTTGAAAAAAAAAGAAGTTGAAGTTTTCATGGTCTACACAAACTATACGAATATTAAATGTGTACAAAGAAATGTTTCTGGAATGAATGGAAGTTTTATAATTTATTATAATAACAGAGCACTGTTAAAGTCATTCCAAATGAAAGAAATAAAAAAAACAATGCACTTTCATGATTACATTTAAGACTTGAAAATTCAGTTTTTAACCTTGCTACTGTATTGCCCTGAAATCTTTACTTCACATGCTTGTCTTGGCTTATGCGTATGCACAATTATCTAGATAAGGTACGCTGTTCTTGAACTCAGGCAGCCGTTTGCATAAATCCAAAAAAATCCTTCTTCATGCCAAAAGCTTCTTATATAGTGACAGCTATTTTACAGTTAGGTAAGCCAATAAAATTCTTGGCACTTAACTAAACCCGAACTGTGTACTGTAATAAGCCCCTAAATTATTCGTGCGAAGCACCATATATTTTAGGTACATAATTAATTATGTATTATGCTATGCTTCTGTATTTAAAAGACAAAAATTTACTTTGTCCACGATAATCTCAGAAACCACATGACCGATTTTAAAATTCCTTTTTGTATTTGACAGATTATTCTTAGGAGATGGTCTTAGAAATACTTGTATGAAATGAGAAGTAAATACAATTAAATCAAAAGTTTTGAAGTTTGAAGATGATGCTGAACTGAAATATAAAAATAGCTACAAAAACAAACAATCCTCCTCCTCACCTTGAAATGGTGCAGAGGCTTAAGTTTCAAAGATTCATCTGAACTACCGTCTTGGGCCAACCTGAATCGGTGGTGATTTTGAGGAACTAATAACTGCCCCCCTTAATCCAGGGTGTAACGTGAACCGTGTCTATAGGATGGGTTGTAGCCAGGGGGTATACCCGCTGTACTCTAATGGAATGGAATGGAATGGAATGGAATGGTGATGGGAAGTTGCCACTACTAAATACCTTTGCAGTTACCTCTAAAGCCAAAGAAAACAGCACCTTCTGCTGCTTGTACGTCACCTTAACTTAAGAAATTGCCACTGAAATAAGAAACAGAATCACTAAGTTACATTTAAATTGTTTGTGTAATCTTCTTTGAGCTCACGTACATCCGACCATGACCTATCTGCTCCCAGGGTGAAAAGAAGGAGACTAATCGCCAATTTGCAACCACTTTGTTCCGCTTTAGGCCCGATGTAGACAATATCTTCAATACGTTAATTTTAATCGATGTCAAAAGGCTCTGTTTGATAAAATTTAATAAAATGTTTTTGTAAAATCCCTTAGCTGTGGTCATCAACGTATGGATTCTGGGGCTTTCAGCTTGGAATTCTGTATTAATTTAAATATCTATAATTTAATTGTAGCATTTTGTTCAATATTAAAAGAATCTGCTAGATCAGAATCAGCTTTAAGCACAGTAATAAGAAAAAAGTAAGTTATAGGTATTGAAGAGGCACCCATTGCTCTAAAACTCTGTTGACTACGCCTTCAAGAGACAACAATGTTGCAAATGACAGTTTTAAAATTTTGTGATCCGCTTGTGGCTTGGATAATGGCTTATCGTTTTTTAATTGTAGAAAATTTTTTTGGGTGCGTTTAGAGAGCAATACAGCAATAATGAAAATTAATGGTTTGAAGATTTTGTATGGAAAACGAAAAAAGCAGTACTTTGGACGTATTTGCAGTATGGCAGTACGGGGTGTCAAATTCCAGTACAAATACTGCAATTACAGTACTTCGACTGCTCTAGTTTCGGCTTATCTTATGTCGACCGAACTGCGATTGCGTCTTTTTAAATCGTTGATTCTTCCGTATTTCATCCAAGGAAGACTTGTGTTCCCCAAACTTGCGATAGAACTTGCGAACGACGTGTTCAGGTGGCATTTAATGATTGTAAGCGTTTTGTATTTGGATTGAGAAGATTGTCTATAAACTCTTGCAACTTCAACAATTGTAATATTTAATATTTAATGATTTATTGTACCTACATACTTTAAAAGATTTTATTATCTTGTGTTTGTGTACTTCTTAATAAATGAAATGAAATAACGTAAAAGTATGTTTCCTCCATTTGAAAATTTAAATGCAGCGCAGTGCACTTGGTATGAGCTTATACATAGACTGTTATATTTAATCGTTTTATTTTTTTAATATTTTAAGACATTTTTACTACCCATACCCGAGCCGGGTGGGTCGGAAGTGCATACAATTCCTATGAGATTACTTTAAATGATGATATGAAGAATAACCGCCATAGGTATATATTCACTTGAATTATCATGGGCGAAGTTCTTCTTGATAAAGTGTTGTAAAACAGTAAACAAAAAAATGCCAAATATATTCAGTATGAAGTTAATAACATTGGTCGCGTTCGAGTATAAAATGTAAAATCAATCCGGATTGGTTGGTGTTGTTGTAATCCTATAGGAAAAAACAGCTGATGAACAAACCAGCTGTTCTCCAAAATAAATCTGAAAGGTATCCTAAAATTTTTCGGATTTTTGTGAAAAACAAAACAGATGACATCTGTGAAATACGTGTCAGCTGGTTTTCAGCGTCTAGTCTCTCACTTTCTGTGGCAATGGATTAAAGAACACGCGGGATTACTACTTTGTGGGTTTTTTTTACACAGATTTTGATGCACAGATACTTAATTTTGTGAATGCAATAAATTTCGATTATATAGATATATCTAACAATTCCTTTTTAAATATCAAAATTTTTGACTCCTCATTTTAACTTGCAATTTATAAACATACATTTCAATAATGTAGGTAGTTAGTACCTACCTACCTTATTTATGGATTCTTAAAAAAAACTGAACTCGAGATTTTGATCAAACTTGAAATAACGATAATATCGAAGTCGAAAAAAGTTTTATAATATAGACCCCCTCCAACGATTTTCAATTTTTTTTTTTCTACATATATCAGCTAAATATTATTATGTATTAAAATATTATGACTTTAAAACCGCAGTGGGATGATACATAAGAGCAAGTTCGGGCTCTATCGTCATTTTTTTCGACTTAACTGCAAAGTTTAGTGTGGTGTCACTTCGTATATATGAGAATGAAATAACTCATGTTTTATTTTCGCTGTCGACTACATCCATTTAGACACAAAATATAAGCTTTAGTCAAATGGGACATATAGTTATTAGAGAATCTTTATTATCGAAAATTTCGGAGTTTACATGTGAAATAAGCTAGTTTGAAAATTACTTAAAATTATCGTTTGACAAAAGCTCATATCTATGAAACCATATTAATTTTAAGGACATATTTGTGAATGCAATTTCATTCACATGCAATTGCATGCACATCTTACGCCACAGAATATTTTTGAATTCAATCGAATCTTTACTGATATTCACCAAATCACCTCCAGTGAAACCACCAGCTGATGGGATCACTGTTGGTCCTGAGTCCTCTACACTTGGTAATGGAGATCGTGGTCGTTTTTTTGGTTTTAACGGCGCGGCGTTGTAACTTCAGTTTCTTGTTGTGCTGTAAACAAATCGCCTATTTCAATAGCACTTTCATCCTGTGGCGTTGTTATAACCTCCTTGTTTGGAGCTTTAGTGGATATACGTTGTGATGCATCAACTATATGTTCAAACTCAGATTGCTAAAATTCATCGACAAGTTAATTGCATTCACAAACGGTGAAGAATCCATTTGTTGTAAGCAATCGAATATTATTGCATTGTCTTCAGGTTCAAGCTCATCACAACAATAATCCGGATCTTCGAAGCTGTCATCGAAGTCTTCAAAGTCATCATAATTTTTAATAGAATTCATCAAAACTTCAATATCTTCATCACTCATGGAAGAAACATTGATTTTTTTCTGCTTATTGCAGTCTTTATTTCTTCCACTTCGTCGTGACATTTTCTAACAATTAAAAAAAAAACACAAAAACCACCTTTTCTAAGAAAGAACATTTTTTATTTAGATAAACAAATTATCAAAAGACCGGCTAAACAACACAAAGGTAAAATTACGTTGGGGGAAAATTTTTTCACTAAGTCACTAAAACCGTCTACAGACGGTGTTCACAAAACACTCACAAAACAACACAATTTTTGATTGCACAAATCAAACTATAGGAATATATTATCAAGCACAATCTTCAAAAAACTTACCAAAAAAATCCCAAGTCGATTGATCTTTAGGAAAATAAATTTTTTTAAATTTAAATTTGTAGCAAAATCGCAAACAATTTTCACGTCTGCTTTCACAAAAACCTTAAAACAAATAGCTGTATTTCCCCAACTATTCAATTCAGTATATTCAAAACAAAACCGTTATATAGATTAATGCATTTTACCTAGGACGTTGATATTAGCTTAGTTCTAGGCTAATTTATGTTAGTCAAATAACATTGCGCCACAAAAACTGTTAGCCTAGTTTCCTAAGGTAAGTTAGCCTATTTTACATTACCTAGGGCGTACTTGAATTAGCTTAGAACTAGGCTAAGTTAAGCTTGGAAAATAACATCCATACAAAATAATTCACCTTAGGCGAATAGGTTAATTTTACACATGATTTTTCTCTGGGTGTAGATTAAAAAATAAGATCCATATGTATTAACAATGAATTTATATAATTTACATCTGGATTTAAGTTTTAATTTTAATGAATCGAGTGAATAATATGCCGGTAAGTCATTAAACGGAAACCACATTAACCAATCATCAAATTTTATAGTTATTGTGAATAAAAGGGAGTACACCTCATTTCAAAATTGTCACAAATGTTGTGTATGAAATTAACTGACTTAACACAGTATTCTCAATTTTATATTTTCAACCGAAATGCGGTTAAATTTTTCTTATTTAAAATTTTCATAATGGATGTTGCATTTTAAATGAACGAAATATTCAGCTTGAATATATACATATGAATCGATCCAATCCGTACAACTATGTATAAGGTATACGAAATTGTTTCGTCATTGCTGTCAATCGTGTCTTTTATTTTATTAAACCCACCAACCACCATATTGTGAACAGGGCATTTTACTTTTTGAAAGGACACAATTACAGTTCAGGCAAAATTTCATGCTTCGTGAGTCCACGTAAATGTATAAATGGTGTAGAAATATACAACCATGTAAATGATTCAACGATATTATTGTCTCAAAGCTTGTGTGGAATTGTTCGTTTACAAAATAATTGAATGCAGATATTTACATATACAAAGTAATAAAATATCGCCGCCCTTTCGCGCCGCCACTATATCGTATAGGTATAATGATGACCACTGTCGAAGATTTATTGATTTTAATTCCACACTGAGGAAATTGAAACATCTGAACGAAGCGAGGATTAAAGTTACATAAGGATTACATTTTGAACCAACTTTATCATGAAAACGATTAAATAATGCATTGAAATATCAAGGGTTTTTCGACATCTCACTCATTCAGGACACCTTGTGGATTGAGTGAGTGAAAGATTATTTCAACAGCTTTCTTGGCCGAACAAAAAATTGTTCTTGAAATTGATTAATGTAATTGAAATATTTTTTTTTTGAAGTTACAAAAGATGATAACGCCTTGAACTTTTCATAACTAGAAATAAATAAATCATGAGTAAGGACACGCCTATGCTAATGGTCAGGTCATCCTATACTTAAAGAGCTCTGGACAAATTAATGTATTCTATAACCAAAAAAAAAAAAACAGTCTGGTTTGGGAATTAATTAATGTTTGTCTGACTATAAGCTAACGAGTCAAGGTCTTATCCTAAACGATTTGTCGAATGCTATTATAGCATGGCACGAACAACAACGAAACCTATATACCTATACCTAACGAAATATAAAAACAAAAATGAAAAATTATAGTTTCGAGTGTCAGGGTGAAAGAATTTGCGAATAAAGAATTTGGACTTAAATAAATTTAAGAAATAAAAAACATGAGTATAATTTTTTTGGAAGTGTATCTTAACACGAAATAAATTTGTATATTTTTTTAATTAAAAACAATTATTATATTCAAAATTTATATTATTATGATGGAATATAAAAATTTTCTTTTATTAGATCAACAAAAATGTCTATTGTTAGAATTGTGAATAGTTAAGATTTTAATTCAACTATAATTAAGTGGACTTGTATCACAGTACACATATTAAAGGTATATGTATTTCATTAGCGTTTTCATTTTTGTTTAGTTCTGCGCATCTGTCAAAATTGAGGTATTATGGTGGTAAAATGGTGGATCCAGTGTCCCTTTACTTGTCTAATTTCAATATTTTGTTGTTGTTTCTAATCATGGGTGCTGAGTTCCTGTGGGCATCTCGAACAGCCATTATAAATTTTTTGACACTTCCAACTTTGACAACCTGCGCAATATACTACCTTAGATTTGTGTACTGTGGACTTGTATACCTTCAAACGCGAAGGAACTTTAGTGCTGGAAATTTAGTAGTAGCCCGTGGTGAAATGGACAGTGCGTTTGACTCTCATATCGCATCCTCTTCAAAGTAAATTTTTTTTTTTTTTCAGGGGTAGATACTGAAAACGTGTGCCTTTCATCTAATCCGTTCGGATTCGGCAGGTCAGCATTCGTAGGTCCACTCCATTCTTGCCAAACAGAACAGCGCGTAACGTTAGTCCTTGATTTTGCACGAGCTATGAGTGTTTCAATTTGGTAGTGCAATGTTTTTTATGTTTTTTTTTTTGTTGAGGAAAACAGAAAGCCACGTAGAAACTATTGTAAATTTTTATATATTTTTTGAATTTAGGAAAAAAAAATCATAGAAAACACTGTACCGAAAAATTGTCACAGGTAGGCGAATGTTGTTTAGTGGTTAATTAGTTGTGATAATGTCAGTTTAGTTCGTTTAATATTTTTTATATTTTTGTTTAATTGACGACATAGAAAAAACCATAGAAACATTAATAAAATTCTATGTTTTTTTTTTAATTAATTAAAAAAAATATATAGAAAACATTGCACCACAAAATAGAAACTGTCACAATTAATTTACATCAAATTCTATCGACGAACGTTGTTTATAAAGCATGACATTCACAGAACTATCATTTTGTTGCTGTTTTACGAAGTTGATATCAATTTAACGAAGCACTCCCTAAAAAATTGGTAGAAAATTCGTATATTACAGCGATTTGCTTAAAAGTTGCCGTTAAATTAGTTGTGATAGTTGCAAATTAGTCGTGCGATGTTTTCTATGTGTTTTTCTATTCAGGAAAAAACAAACGAGACGTATGAATTATTGTAAAATCAAAAACAAAAAAACATAGAAAACATAACCAAAAAATTTGTCACAATTACTAATTGAGAACAACTTATCTACGAATGTTGTTTAGCGGTTAATTAGTTGTTATAATGTCTGTTTGCTTGTGCAATATTTTCTATGTTTTTTGTTTAATTGAGGGACAAATAAAAAAAACATAGAAACAATTCTATGTTTTTTTATTAATTAAGAAAAATATAGAAAACGAATTACACACAAAATAAAAATTATCACAATTAATTAACGGCAAATTCTATCCACGAACGTTTTTTAAAATGCATGACATTCACAGAACTATGGCGTCTAAGCAGAGCTTTCAAGACAAATTTCAGTTAAATTATTTGATGTTTATTAATCAATTTGGTCGTACAATATTTTCTATGTTTTGTCAATTGAGAGAAAATAAAAAAAGTGGAAACAATTCAAAATTTCTGTTTTCCAATTAAAAAAAAAAAACATAGAAAACATAGAACGACAAAATATATAAATTGACAACTAATTGAATCATCCTGTATAGGAAGTTTGTATTATTTTACGAAAATCAATTCAACAAATTATCAACAAAATATACAAAACATTGGTTGAAAAAATTGAAATAAGAAAGCAATAACCATTAAAAATTTGTTTACAGTTTTTGCCACTTTCATATTTCATCATCTTCTTGATTATACTCCACCACTTTCACGCCCTTTCATTTTATTATTTTTAATTTTTAATCAACAAAGTTATATGGTTCGAATTCTGTAATACAATTTTATTGATCTGATTGAAGTTTGATTTAAAATATTTTTGGAATCCATTTGCATTCTTTATATCTATTAAAAACATGCATTTATTATAAATCAATTATATAATCAATTTTTATTCCATTCTTCTTATTTTCTATGAAAACTTACGCAAGTAACACAAGTCTTGGTCTGTTATATTAATAAAGGTTAGGTATGTAGGTAATAACTTAGAATTACACTTATCCAATCTTCATTAATTTGGTGTTTAATTGCTTCCAATTTAATATTAATTTCTTAAATTAAACCCGAATTTTGTTAATATTCCTTTTTCACTTGGTTCAAAAGCTAATTCCCTTCGCGCAATTAACTCTCACGAAATGATGGTAGAACTGTGGCAGCATGTATTTCCCAGAAATGAAAGTGACATTAAAAGCTAACGATTTTTACTTCATTATTTCGTTTCAACTAACATTATCTCGTGTATCTTCTCAAATATCCCCTGATGGGGAAGCTGAAACTATATTCACATCAGATTTAAGATAAAACTCCCATATTATACATTTGTATATACTCGTACAACCTTCATCAAAAATATCTTCTATATCTTGCTTTCGTTTCGTTAAATCTCTTCTTATTGTCAAGATGAAATGAAATATTTAGTTAATCTATAGCTAGAGAGAGAGAGAGAAAAGGAGAGAATGCTTCGAGGTAATCTGCATAAGTCGGTCTGTAAATTCACTATTATCTCCCAAAATAAGGAGTGAGAAATTTCATTTTTGGTCGTTCTTCCATTTGTGTTTTGCCTCTCTCTTTGTATACCTCGGGCTCGAAGAAGCAAAGTGCTATATTTTGGTTAACCCTTGGATTACGAATGTCTTACATTCAATATATTATGTCTGTATTATATATGTATGACCAGGATAATATGAAATTTCCTGCTCGTCCTTTTCCTTTCACTGTCGTCGTCGTCATCATCGTCATCGCAAAAGTCATCGCCGAAATTTGAATAAGATTTCTTCCAAAAGTATAGTTCTTTTGGCGTTTGCCAGAATTTGAGATGCGAAAAGAAAAATATAAATAACTTAGATACTTAGAGTGTTTATCCGGCTGCTGTGTGTTTATAGTATCTATGTGTATAAATATAAAACAGGATGTGCGATGGAAAACTATTTCCGATGCTCCAAGAGCGGAACACATTTCATATTCTCAAGGAGATCTGTATATGTATGTACTAGTACTTATCAACTTTTCTTCCACTGAGGATAAAGCTTTTCAATCTTTTGGCTGCTTCGAAACATTAATTTCGAAGCCCTCTTTGCACTTGGAAATCAGCGACCTATTGCAAAGTGGGTGATTTCAAATAAGTGCCTTCATTTTATCATCGAGTTCTTAATTTTATTTTTTTTTGTGATGGAAGTTGAATACATTTCGGTGTATATTTAGATGAGAAAAAAAAAAAAAGAATCAAGGAATTGTGGTAAACAAAAAATCTTAAATGTTTTTGATGCGTGTTTGTTTGTGTAGCTTAGCTAAATTTTTTTATAGGTACCAAATGGCAGATATGTAACAATAATTTTGTCTCCGTTTCACGAGCCTGGACAGTTCCACGACGTATTTATTTTCGACTTGATAATTTATGTTATGTATTAACTATTCATGTTCCCATTCATAGAAAATAATGATAAATGTGAAATTTATGTTTTCTTGAATTTTTGTCTGAATACATATTTGTAGGTTCATATACATATTTTTTATATGTGTATTTAAAAATTGACTGTTCCTTTCGCGCTTAAAACTGTGAATTTAAAAATCCGATTGAAATGAAACTGTCATCAATATTTTGGTTATAAATTGAGAACTACATGTAAATAAAATGTCTTTCCATCGATAATACGAAATATAAACCTTTAAAAAATGATACAAAAAATTAGTTTCCGGGTAACAAGCAATTGATTTTAGTTTATAAAAATAAAAAAAATAAGTAAATACAAAAATCTCCATACGTATTTTTTAAACAAAAATAAGATACTAAAATACCTACATACAATATGTTGATCTTTAAATATTGTATTTTATATTAATTTTTCCATTTTTCATTTTGTATTACCTTTCAGGATTTAGAGTTTTGATATTTTTGATTTCGGGATTCCTACGCGCGCCGCGCTGATCCAAAACACAAACAAAATATGTATGTATATATTTTTCTCTATATACTTTCTAGTGTTGCTATTTTTAAAATATTATACAGTAAAACCCGCTTAAGAGGAACTGCCTAATGCCACAGTCTTTCTTTCAGTAAAGCGGGTTTTTCACTTAAACGAACCCCGCTTAAGTGAAAAAGAATTTCAGCAAATTTTTTGTTCTGCTCTATTAAATTTTTTTTTCACTTAAGAGAGCTTTTTTCAATGAAAAATATTAAATTTAACTGAAAATATGTTTCAAGTATCAAGGTTTTTCACTTAAGCGAGTTTCGCTTAAGCGGAGTGTTATAAAGGTTATTGGTCGACAAATACTAGGGGTTGCAAAAAGTGTTTCAGATAAGCGGGTTTCTCTTAAGCGGGTATTCTAAATATTCAGGTATAATTAAGGCAACTTGTTTCAATTGGTCATTAAAGAAATAATACAAACCAAAACCACAAAAAAAGTATTTTCCCAACCCTTTAAACAAGCTGAGTAAGATAAATACCATGGTTAACAATTTATGCCATCGATTCCATATATTCAACAATTTACTCATCTTTTTGCATATGACCCAATGTTTTCTATATGTTTCTAATTGCGATATATATGTACATAGGTACTATATATAGCAAGTTACAAATTCGTAAAAAAAATCGAATTTTGATCAAAATTGACAATACGATGATAGCGAAGTCGAAAAAAGTGGCTCTCGCAATTCTGTCCGTCTGTCTGTCTGTCCTTTCGGCTGTAGCCTAAACGGGTAGGTCGATTTTCTTTAAAGTTGGTACCTAGCGTTTTTTTTTCGGCAATCCCCCCAAAAATAACGGTACCTACCATACAAATTTTTTTAGGAAACAATAAAAATCTTATTTTTCTCAAAAGGTGCCCACAATTTTTTTTTTTAAATTCAATAATTTTTTTACAAAAAGGTAACCATTTTATAAAAAAAATTTCCGAAAAATGGTTAAAATGGTACCTCCCATAGAACCATTTTTTTGATTTTCGATTTTCTCAAAAACAGTGCAACTGATATTGATCATTTTTTTTATAGAAAACGTATGAACATTTTTTTAAAAGTTTTGTGTACCTACTGAAATTAAAAAACAAATTTTTTGGATTTTTAAAAAAGTTTAAAAATTTTTTTTTGATAACTTAATAATTCGAAAATGACTCGGTCAATTTTTATTAAACTTGACACCGTGCTGTTTTTAACATTATCTAGCAGATTTTAAATGAAAATTATTCTTATAACCAAAAATAATGGTACCTCAAAACGGCTCCTAGAATTTTGATAAAAAATTTTGTGTGAACATCTGTAGGATATAACTTTTTATTGGAAAAAAATTATCTATGGTTTAAAAAAGGTATCCCTCATAGAACCTTTTTTTTTTATTTTCGACTATCTCATTATTGGTTGAACTGATTTTAATGATTTTTTTTGCACAAAAGCTTTAAATAAAGTTTTAATAATATTGCATACCAAATTTTTCAAAAAAATAAATTATTGATTTTTAAAAAAATTTTCAAAAATAATTTTTTGAACGTTCCATATTTCGAAAAAGGGTAGATTGATATTTTTTGTATCAATTGTTTAACTCCGCATTAATAAAGGCTAAAAAAATTGCGTACAAATTTTTTTTTATTAATTTTTTCAAAATTTTATATACAAAAAATTATTAAATAAAAAACCGCTCCAACGATTTTCAATTTTTTTTCTCATAAATTTAGATTTCCTTAAAAAATCAGATGATGTGCATCGCATTGGTGTCAAAACAATTTCAGAGGTTGTTTAATCAATTTATGTTTAATTAAATATTTTGTTTTACAATTTTTCAGTCTAAACGGCAAGTTCCATGCATATTTGCAACACGGTGCTATCGGTTGTGTTCATAAATAAATATACCTACTAGCATAATACTTAACCTTAAACATAACTACGCTTTAGGGGCCAGTTATAGCTTTCATTGAAACTCATCATTGAAAATTTTAATTGTTAATTTTGAGGTACTTAAAAAGTGAAATCAGTGATTATTTAAATGCAAATAAAAAGCTGATTACTCGATTATTATTTCTATAGTCAAAAAAATATTTTATTTTGGCCCAGCCTATCGCAGGAAATGAATTTCTTTATTTCAATGATTTAACTACCTTATTTATCATTGATCATTGAAATCTTAGAAATCGTTTTATGTGAAAGGTAGGGCCAAAATAAAATAGTTTTTTGACTAGAAATAATAATCGATTATCAGCTTTTTCTTGGCATCAAAATAATCACTGATATCGCTTTTCAATGATGAGTTTCAATGAAAGCTATAACATGGCCCCTTAAGCAGGTGGCTCTCATAACTAATTTATTTTTTTTATAAGACAAATATAGTTTTTCAACAGTAAAACCCGCTTAAGAGAAACTGCAAAATGCCAGTCTTTCTTTCACTTAAACTTAAACGAACCCCGCTTAAGTGAACACAAATTTCCCGGATAAGTGAAAAAAAATTGCAGTTGAGCGGATTTAAAAATTCCAAAAAGGGTTCTGACATATCAGAAATTCAAATGTCATTAAGTGATGAAAATTTGGTGGATGTGAAAAATGAAAAAGAAGTAAAAGCGTTCAGCAAATTTTTTGTTCTGTTCTTTTAAATTTTTTTTCACTTAAGAGATTTTTTTCAATGAAAAATATTAAATTTAACTGAAAATATGCTTCAGATATCCGGGAGTTTCACTTAAGCGGAGTGTTATAAAGGTAATTGGTCGACAAATACTCGGGGATGAAAAGTGTTTGAGATAAGCGGGTTTTTCTCTTAAATGGGTTTTTCTTAAGCGGGTTTTACTGTATTAAAACTTTAAAAACACAGTAATGATCGCACATAAGAGCAAGTTCGTACAACCCAGTCGTGCACCCATTTTTTTTTTACTGCTGGTATTAAGTTAGAGGAGTAGCTATTAGGTTTGTAAATTTTGGTTCAATTCAAAGAGCGCTCAATTTATTTAAAAAGTATTTACTAAGCGCTTCCTAGTTCCTATATTTAAATCTAAATAAAAAAAGTGTGAGTGTGTGATATACCTATTCGAATTTTTTGATTGTTTGAAAGATATATCGTTACCATTATGTATTGAATATAACATCGTTCAAATGTCCACCGCGTCTTCTCTGAGTAGCGCGCATTCAAAATATCCAGTTTTCCATGACTGCGCATAAACCAGGCTGAAATCGACCGATGTACCCATGCCATGTTGACTTTGAGGGCCGCTGTGATTTCTGGGTTATTCGCATAGACTTGTGACTTCAGAAAACCCCACATAAAAGAGTCCAACGGGCCCAAATCATACGATCTCGATGGCCAGTTTACATCAGCTCCAACGTGAGATGACCATGCCCTCAAACAGCTCGTGCAGAATTTCCAATATGGCGTGAGCAGTGTGGCACGTAGCACCGTTTTGTTGAAACCACATGTCGTTCGTGTCTAATGTCCAAATGATCCAATTCAGGCCAAAAGAAGTTGCTATTTATTGACCTATAGCGCTTGCCGGGTGATGGCCTAGGCAACGTGCGTCGTTCTCAAAGAAATATGGACCGGCGTCATCGCCAGCCCAAAACCAAAAACCCAAACATTGAATTTTATGGAATGCATTGGATGCCTGAATTTCCAAGGCAATATTTTATTATAAATTATATGGAAGAGATATAAATTAGTTTTCATACTGAAAGGTTGTTGAAATAAATATTCAATGGAATCTAAATATATTACAGTCCTCATCGCTGAAGATGATTTTTCGATGAAAAGTGGGATCAGTTATTCCAACTGCTCCAGAACTCATTCAGCGAAAACACGTGTGTCGTTGTCTATGGTAGTTTATCTTCAGCTCCATGGGTCAGTTGAATTTTTTACAGGTACAGGCCCAAGTCATGACGCAAAATTTGTTGTGGTCTTCAAAAGGACGAGTTATTTTGAGCGAAGCGAATTCCACTGCCTCAATTTCGATTCTTCTGGAAACTCACACGGACGTCTGACATCGGCGCGGCGGTGTTTTCGGAAGATCTTGCCTTCGACGTATAGGTGTTTGTTGATCGTTTATACTAAACCAGTGAACTCAAATTTATCCACCGCACTGCGAATAGTCATCTCGGTATAGGACGATTATAGCGACCGTAAAATAGACGAAGCGTGCGGAACGTTGCCCGAACAGAACAGCCATTTTGATAAAACAATTTTATCATTTGCACGTGTTCTTGAACTCTATATATCCGTCTATGGTGATTTCGCAAAACGGACTGTTTGTTAGTTCTACATAGTTAGTTGGCTTTGGAATTTTCATTTTATCCTACAATATAGCTATTTAATAAATTCACTAGACTTAATCCATCAACTCATCAGCCTGTTCTATCATACATATATATATCAGGACTTATTTTTATTTCAAATGTGTTATTTCTAAAAATAAAGAAAATGCTCTAAAAATAACATTCACTTAAACAACGAGAATGTACTTCTGTCACTAATTTATGAGCATTAGTAAATGGCTTCGAGAATATCTAAAATTAATTCGAGCAGAAAAATTTACAATTCAGATGTGGATTTTAATTATTTGCTCAAACGGAAATGAAATAAAACCCAAACAATTATTTTTTTAAAGTGACAGATATAAATTCGTTCTTTTTTTCAAGATTTATCTCAACCCCTTCATCGTTTTTCTTTCCCAGGATTTATATAAGTACAAAAGCATCTTCATTTAAATAATGGACTCTCAGCACTCAGCATTTTTTTTTTATTTTTTATTTACCGAACTTAAAAAAAAAATAAAAAAAAAAACAACCACAACAACCACTTCCTGTATATATTGTAATATAGTCGTACAGTGGCTTTAAATATTTAATTTTATGTGAAGTTTTTTGGTCGACAACAACTGGTGTGATAAAATATTATTATGATCCTTAACCCTAAGGTGACATAAAATGAGAAGACACTTCCTTCGGCTTTATTTTGTTTGTTATACTGAATTGATGGGTCATGTCTTTGGGTAAATTTTTAAAGTACAGATTGGAAAGGAAAATGAAAAAAAAAGAGAGACAATAAATACTTTTGCCACCCGGAATTGGGACTATAAAATGTTTGTTAGCCTGACCCTTTTTCGAAATGCTCTAACAGTTAGTGTGGGGAAAATATAAATCTTGGGAATTATGGTTTGATAAATAATAATTTATTCAAAATATTGTTTAAAAATTCAAATTCATGTTTAATTGATATCCATGTATGGATATTGTATATGTATGCATACTTACATTATGAGTACCTACACAGGTTGTTTGGGGAATTGATGGTATTTGGTTGGGTTGAGTGAAAAAATTTTAAAGGGATATAATTGCTATACTGTTGGAAGAGTATTAAAGCAAACTTTAAGAAAATATATTTTTTAAGATTTTTTATATAGAAATTTAGGAAACATTTTTTAATTAAATAATGTGGTGGGGGCAGAATAAATGAAAATTTCTTGAGATATGAATTTGCAATTGATTTCGGTTGTTTTCTTACCTAAAAACAAGACTCACCAGGCTGACATTCATATATAAGAAAAGACCAAAAGGACTTAAAGTGGAAAATACAGCCCGTAAAAATACCCTTAATTTGGACCGGGACTATAAATATCTTGAAAACTATCAACTTGTGCATTTATAAACACAAAAAAGATTGTAACCTTTTTTTTTCGTAGAAGAAATAGATTTGAAGAAAAATCTAAGAAAAACCTGCAATAACGTTCCAACACAACATTTTTGATATTATAGATCACAGATTCAAAAATTCTCTTTTTATGAGGCTTAAGGGAACCATTTATATTTATCATAAAAAACCATCACAGTACACATTTTAATTAAAAAATGTAAAACCGTTATGCAAATAATATTTAAAATCATCCGAACAGTATCTATAAAAGGACATCAAAAATGTATCTCATTCACGCAAGCAATGATATTTAATTGCATTGATTTATTATTTTTTTATTTTGTTTTGAACATTATGCAAATGTATTAAAATTGTTCTGTCATGCTGTTTTCTTATTTTGCTATATCGTTTGCATAATTTTGTTTACGAAAAAGATTGCTTATACAGGGTTTTTAAAATTATAAAAAGTAAGAAACAAACAAACAAATTAAAAACTTTCCACTTGAACAAAAATTGAACCTTTTTCCATAATATTTACTGGTTGTTCATTGAATAGTGAATAAAAAATACTTTTTTATATAGATTATCGAAACATTAAATTAAAAGAAAAAAAAAACTGTCCTCTCTCAAAAAATCAACTTTGGAAGGGGTGACCTAAAAATTTAATCAAATTACAGTTTTTTCTTAATTAAAAAAAAGTGATAACTCAAAAACCGTTAGGATTTAGTGTTAAAATATTACAGATTATGAAATTTTTAAGAAAACAATATTTAAAAAATATGCATTTTGACGCCTGTAGTTATGCAACTTTTAACATTTGAGAATAATTCCGATTTTCGGTCAAAATTATTTAAAAAAACGCTGGCAGTGACCTCTTTAACTGTTGTTCGATTTTAAATTTGTTGGTCTTAATCAATTTGATATTGGAGATTTTTAATCACTGGAATTCAATCTCAGCTTCATAATTTTGGCCGGTCCAGGTTGAATTTCGAGAAATGTGTTTTTTTTGAATCACATGTATATGTATCCACATGAATAGTCTCAGAAAACGAAATTGGATTTATCAACTTGTAGCAAGAAAAAGAACGAAGTTTTGATTTCCCCATTTAGATATTGATACACCCTGTATCAGTATGATAATATTATTGCATTGCACATACATAATAAATTAAAGAAATACATGTCAATATCTGTCATAACAAAATTACATAAATAATGTTAACTATAATTCTTGTCGCGAAGAGGTTTTATCCCGCCCAAATTTTTGTATATAAAAACCTACTTTTGTTAAAATTGAATTGTTAGCTTTTAAGAAGTCGTTTAATAAAGTTTTTATTTATGAAATAAAGGGTGTTTTCTTTAGACGTGTGGTTTTCAATCTAGCAATACTTTTTTCGGAGTTGGTCTTTTTGACAGTTGTCACTTGATTTATGCTCAATTGGTTTTGCCATTTTATAATGAATAGACTTACTCCTGAACAACGTTTGAAAATCGTGCAAATTTATCAATGTATCCCGCGCTGCGTCCAATATTCGGCCGACATAATCGCCCAGCAGAGTAATTCGAGCAACCATGGATCGGTTTCGCACCACGTTTACTCTAGTGGATAATGCTCATCCTCAGAGACGCACCGAAGACGCTATTGCTACTGTGGAGCAGAGTATCGAAAAAGACCCGAATGAGTCCATCCGCCATCGCGGGCAACAGCTGGACCTGGGGCCTCTTGGGCCTCTCGGCTGGAATTTATTCGAGCCAGACGCGGCGGCCACTTGCCGGAAATAATTTTTAAAACATAATAGCAAACCCTTATCTTTATAATTAAGCTAAATTCTTGGCATTAACATTAAATTATATGCGTTTTATTTCTACCTAAAAACCACACGTCTAAAATAAACACCCTTTGCAAAAGATATCTCTAAGTTCATATCAGATATCCAAAAAGGTACTTTGGAGGCACATATGAAGACCCCATATGAACGAATTTGTAACCAAATCGTATACCTTACAATTGACGAAATGCTCTTCCGCCACCGATAAAAAATAGAAGTCAAATCAAATGATTTTTTGATAACAGACTTATTACAGATCAGTATTCTCAGAAAACAAATGAAACTATTTCATTCTTTTCCTATGTTTCGTTGGTTTTTCTTTTTATTTATCAAGGATTAATTTTATTCTGCTGTAAGCAAGTTATACTATTTTTTTTTGTTTCGAATCCTACTAACGTATAGATATATGAGATTTCAGCCGAATAGAAATTTTCTTCCACTTCATAGTTGCTTCAGAGTCTCTTTCGTTTTTTTTTTGTTTTATGAATTTGGGTGCTGCTTCAAAATGATGTTGTATTACTCAGGTTGACGCAGTTTTTGGTACCAAAACCAGACATTATTTTTCCGATATGCTGTATTCGAATATGACCTCAAAATTTTTCTCAGAGTACATATTAATTTAGATGAGGCCTAAATAAAGTCTCGCGTCGTGACAAACGCACTGAAAATAAATTTCTAGGTAATATTGATAAAAAAAATTTTGTACACTTCAACAAAACAATTTTATCGTTTTGATAAAATTTTATCAATATAATCAAATAATTTTATCTATTTCACAAAATTTTAATAATTTTAATCAGTTTGATAAAAAATGCACAACAAATAATATTTTCAGTTTAGCAAAACATGTTTTGTTACTATTTATAACAAAGTAAAACAGAGATTTTTTTTATATCCACAACTTTTTTTGTGGAGCAAACAAAATGTTTGTTGCATCAATAAAGTTTTTGTTAATTTTTTTATCAATTTGACAGAAAATCAAAGCATTTAAACAATATTTTTGTTGTAATGAAAAAATTTTGTTGAATGTTTGGTTATTTTGTAGTACTGGTAGAATAAAATTGTGATATAGATAAAACTATTTTGTAAGTAATTTATTTTGTCAGTTTTACAGAAAAAATTTATCAATAAGATAAATCATCAACAAAAAATTGTGTTGTACCTATGTGCAAAATTGTAATTTATCCATCCTACAAAACATTTTGTTGGTATGACTGAAAATTTGTGTTGCATACCTTAATATTAGTTTTTCCGTAAAATTAAAGTTCACACTCGGTTTGCAACGAAATGTATATAACAGACCGATAAACGCACACAAGAAAACCGTGGGGTACCCCACGAATAATTTATTGAAGCTCACAAATAATTTTTTTGGATTCAACAAAAGAAATTTGTTATTTAAACGAAATATTTGGTTAATCTGACAAATTATTTTTGTAGATTCAACAAAAATAAATTTGTTGAGCAAAATTTTTAACAAAATTTTTATTTATTCAACCAAATATTGTGATGTTATTTTGTAAATATGACAATTATTTTGTTAATATGACAAAATAATGCTTGTCAGTTCAACAATTTTTTTTGTCACATCAACAAAAGATACACACTTTTTTTACTTTTATCTATTTGATAAAACATTTTGTCGACAAAAATTTTGTTGCATCAACAAATTTTTTTTGTTGTAACGACAAAATAAAATTTTGGTTTGTTACTTTTATCAATTTGATGAACCATTTTTGTTGGACGTATATTGACAGAAGGTTTAGCAGCTCAACCTACATTTTTATCATATATACCTACATTTTATTTTCAGTGTAGTTTTTTTCTATAATATCTGTAACCAACTACATATTTCAAAAATTCTATAGAGTTAATATTGTATTTTTTTTCCAGAACTTAAAAGGAAAGTAAAAGGGTACTTAAAACTGCATATAAACCAGTTATACATATATTTGTTTCTTATGAAAAAATAAAATTTTGAAGAAAAACACAATAATGCTTTCAATTCCTGGAAGAAAACGTAAGTGCCAGTTTTTTTTCTTTGTGTTCGATATTATGTTTGTAACAAACTACATAAAAGTTATAAAAAGATTGTGTCAACAGACACACGTTATTCTATGAAAGCAAAAACAAGAAGAAATTATTGAAATTTTTCATTTTGCAAGAAATCTGACTAGTGAAAGTATGTATAGAGATTACGACTGGGTATTTGGGAATTTTGTTTTTCCTTAAAAAAAAAAAAAAACTTGAAATATCCTTATAGAATTTTTGACAGGTGCAAAACTTTTTTGACATAATACTTTTTAAACTTATTGAAACATTCTCTATACAAAAATTGATCAAAATCAGTTGAACCATTTTTCAGCCAATCGAAAATAAAAAAAAGGTTCTATGGTATGGTACCATTTTTTATTATAAATTACTAAGAATGATTTGTTTGTTACACTTCATATCAATCACTAGTGTACCTATATAAAAAGTATATATAGGCATCGTACAAATATATCTTTAGTTAATATGGCTTAAATAAATCAATGATTAAACAATTTAACTTGAAAATCCAACATATCAATCAATTTGTTTGCAGACACTCAATCAAAATAAGCACATCCATCCATGACTCCTGTATATGGATTGTTTAAGTTGACTATGTCATCAGGTATACAGTGGTGGATTTAGGCTTAGGCCCGTGAGGCCCGCGCCTAGGACGGCACAAGCCTAGGGGCGGCAAAATCCGAAGTGAATCTGAATGGGCAAAATTTTCGGGCAAAAATTAAATAAGAATTCATAATATAAACCAGCGTTTCTCAAGGTTGGCGCTAGTAGTCCACAGAGGGAGGCAACAGACCTGAGAATATTTTTTGGTGAAAAAGTAGTTTAGGTGGACGATCATGGATAATTTGTTGATAAAGTTCAATTTTATTAAACAAAAATTGACAAAATAATATTTTTTATTTTATCTCGTTCTTTATAATTGATTATAGATGAGCAATAAATAAATTAAGTTTGAAAATTTATGTACAGCTTATACTATAAGTATTAAAAATATGTAAACAAAATTTTTAAAATGGAATTTTAAGTACCTAAGGCGTGAGTTATAGCGATCAATAAAAACCGTCAGGAAATGTTGAAACAGTATGAGATTGATTGAAATAAAGATGCCGCCGTATAATGTACGGGGGTATCAGCCCCCTACATCCCCTCTCCTGATGACGGTCGTGGTATGAGATACCTCCTTCATACGTTTGCAAGTTTTTCAAGTTAATCGGCTTTTAGAAGTTGTTGAAAATTACGTTCAACATATATACATTTGTACATACCTGCAACATGTGGCCTAGGTCGGCATCAAACCCAAATCCGCCACTGCAGGTATATCTTCTTAAGTTAAGCAATTCAATTCTATTGACGTATTTCCAGTAATTTATTGTATTAATATCAAAATTTCTCTCAATTGGATTCCTCATTCCTCATGTATATAGGCAAAATTAAACCATAGTCCATTTTCAAAAGAATTGTATCTACATTCTATGCATATCTATATAAATCTGCGTGAATAGATTTCACTTCATTTACTACTTAAACTGCGGGCGAATCATTTCAATCACTAAATCACAATAACCCATTGCTAACTTTCTCATTTGAATAATTCACATGCAATAGATATAGATACGTTTTTCCGCTCTATTTAATATTGTGGCCCGTGAAAATTCAGTAAAACCACCTTAGGTATTAGAAATACGCAGATATGCAACCATGCTGCAATCTGTAAAAACCACTAACACTTTATGGAATCGATCTGATTGGATTCATTCGAACGTGCAATTTAAACCTACAAATTTAAACTGCTTTAATTACTTGCGGTGGATAAATCCTAAAATACCTGCTATAACTTTGAATAGACTTACCTATACTTATGCAATATGATACATAGATACATTATGAAATACATTTCGAACACAAATTCATAAAGGATTATGTAATTAGAAGTTCAATCAATTGAAATGAATTTGCATATTACTGTGTTTTATTTATCTATAGAAATTATCATGGATTTTTTTTGATATGGTAATAGTTTTTGACTATTCAAAACGAGAACGGTACAAAATTATTGAAATCTTTATTGCATAGATATTAACAATGTGTAGGCTGGCGGTTGAAAAAGTGAACGGATGTGTCATGATTTAAATTCAGTGAAATTGTGTGGGCATATAAATAAAGAAATATCACAGGGCTTTAAAACTTTGCAAAGAGTCTTATAATTATATCAAATGAAACAAAATAAAAATAAAACAATTCGAATTATTTTTTAAATTCCCTCATTTCGGCTATAATGAAAATTTAGTACCTATAATTTATTTATTTTTAACACAAAAAATGTTTATAAAGTCGTTTTGAGAAAATTATGGTGTCACCGAAGTGATGAAAAATTAACTTCAGCGTAACGGGGGATAACTACCAAATTTTTGTTTGCAGTTACTTAAGAAATCCCCAACATGTGAGTCTGATGTAAACACGGTCCTGTGTTCACATGGAAATTATACCAAAGACAAGAACGCCAAAAGTTGCCCGCGTTCTATTTGACTTCATATTATAGTATAACGCGACGGGCGTTATACGAGTTCTGACCGTTTCAGCTGTCAAATATTTATCGAGATCGAAGTGCGACAAAATCGAGGTTTCACTATCGACATCGAAATGGCGCCTCTAAGAAAATTGCCTTTTTTTATAGTTTGTTAACTTGGTTTCCCTAGATTTTTGACAGAAATACCTATTAAGAGTTAATTTATCAAATTTGTTGAATAAATTTGGGGTCGAAATTAACTGAAAACGCATATTTCAGGTTATAACGCAGGTTTTAACCCTGAAGCTTGGGCGATCTCTTACTGAAAAACTGGGCCTAAATGTTCAGTGGATTTTCATCTAAGCGACCTTATAAAAGAAATAATCTCTTCCGAATTTATTTTCTCGTGCAAAACGAATAAGAGATTTTAGAAAACATTGAAAAAGTTAAATTAAATCAAAATTGAAAACCTGAAGATGGAACAGTGATTCCGAAATGCGTTGTAAAATTAAAATTAATTTACAAAACAAAGTTGTGATAAAGTTAATAAATTTATTTATTTACAAAATTAAAGTTTTATTTCTTTTATTTACATATAAAATTGACGCAACTTGGAGACGGAAAACCAACATGAATAATAGAAAAGAAAATGTCAAAAAAATTTCCTGGAATTGGTTTCCTAATGAGAAAAGAATTTATGATATCAACTAAGCGATAATAGTGGAAAACTATTCGCTAAGCTATATCTAGCTTTATCCAAAAATGGTCATGTATTGGTAATTTTGAGCTCTGGTTGCATCAGCTGCTGTCATCAGAATTTTGGAAACCAAATTTTGGTACAATATACAAAATTATGACCCCAACCAGATTGTAAACTTGATTGTTTCATTGAAAACCACGTTTGCCAATTTGATAAAAATTTTTAATTTAAAAAGCGAATTGAAAATTGAATTCTTTTAAGAAACAATGAAATAACAAATAAAAAAAGAATGAAAGGAAGAATAAAAAGAAAATAAGGCCAATGACTAAGAAAATAAATAAATTAGAAGAAACATTGATATACGAGTGATTCTATGCCCACTGTGATTCTTTGTGTCCAGGGCTTTATTTGTAGCTTCATCTAAAAATTTCTTACGAATTTCTGGTTTGAATTGTGGAAATAAGTTGGTACTACAATTTGCATTACAGATTGTTTAAAAATGTACTACCCTTTCCCGTTGACTTGAAAAAGTATACGCAAAATGTCAGTACCGTGGCATGTCCCATCCTTGTTTTTCAAATTAAATCTACAATTTTCTATTAAAATATTTGCTCTCTAATTAAATAATAAGAATTGAATGTTGTCCACGGATTTCATTTTCTTTTTGAATTCAAAAGATTTACCGCTGAACCGCCATTTTGTTTTTAGTTTTATGGCATTTGTGTGGTGCCGTTTGAAAGAGGCACTATTTATTTATTGTTAACTTAAAATCAATTTATTTTACTTACGTAATTTTGCTGTAAGAGTGAAGTGTTTTTATTCTAAAATCGTGTGTCAAAAAATTACCTGTCAGTACCGTGGTAGTATTATCCAAGCGTGTTATGAAATTTGTTGGGGTGATTTTTAGAATATTGTATTTCTTTTTAAGTCATATAAGTTAAAATTATAACGGATTTTATTTTTCTCAGAAGCTTTGAGATATGAGGTTATATTAAAGCCTAAATGTCAGTACCATGGGTGTCAGTAACGTGGGTGTCAGTACCGTGGTATATTTATTTATAATGAACTTAGCAATTTTGCTAAAAATCTTGTTATTTTTTTTATTAAGAACGGTACCAGTACTTCGGACAAAACATATTAAAACAAATTTGTGCAATAAATGTTGAGTTATAACCTAGCATAAAAATAAAAACTCCAACCTCAAAGAACAGATTTGAAAAACTAAAACACATAAAATTTTGAATAAAACATTGGCTTTTAAAGTTAAAAACGTCAAAACGTAAGAAATAATTTAGAAACTCAACAAAAATATTTTCAAAAAGAGTTAGAACGTATAAAAATTCAAAAATAAAAAATCAGTGTCAGCACCATGTCCTCGAGATTTTAATACTACCATATTTTTTGTTCCTTAAAAGTTGTAGTAAAATGCTCTTACAGATTTAATACCATGTCTATTTAAAGACAAATAAAATAAAAAAAATTAATTTTCAATGACTTTTAATTTTATCAAAATTTTGATTTAAAAAATCACAGTTTGCAGAGAATCACCCAGTTCGCCCAGTTCCTTACTTTGAAACTCTGTGCATTTCTGTGAATTTTTATACCAAAGTCTGTTAAAGTTCATATAAAAAAAAATAAAATGACGCAGAAATTCACACAAATGCACAAAATTTTAAAGTAAAGGAACACACCTATAATGTGTTCGAACCGAAAAAAAAATGACATAAATTACAAAAAATAAAAAAATAAAATATTGAAACTTGGATATGTTCCCATAGTTTTCATAAAGCATTAATTTTGAACTGCCAATTTTGTTCATCAATTTTTACACGATTTTTAAAGAATATCTGTAAAATAGAATCTTTCGTGTGAGACATGGAAATGAGTATTCTGATTTCAAAGAAATAGTGGCGGGGGTACCACAAGGTAGTGTTCTAGGTCCAATTTTGTACCTTTTATTTACACATATACCTCAAACAGAAGGCACTATTGTAGCCACGTTTGCTGACGCCATTGCAATACTAGCAGTATAGGCAAAACGATCAACGAAGCTACAATAAAATTACAAAACGCGCTTAATAATGTCAATGAATGGACAAAAACATGGCGAATAGCGCTCAACGAATATCAGTCGACGTGGACTTTAGGTATAAAAAAAATCGACAGATTACCTGTATTTGTAAACACATGTCGGGTTCCATTCGCAAATAAAGCTAAATATCTCGGTACGACTTTAGTATGTAAAAAAGAAATGCGAAGAAATAAACATTAAATTCAGAGAAATGTACTGGTTACTCGGGAAACACTCTAAGCTTAATATAGAAAACAAGCTGATTTTATACAGGCAGGTACTTAAGCCCGTCTGGACTTATGGTATATACAGCTCTGGGGTTGTACTCGCGATTCTAATTTAAATATTTTACAATCTTTTGAAAATAAATTGCTAAGATCATTTGTTAATGCGCCGTGGTATATTAGAAACGACGAACTACAAAGGGATCTTGGGATCCCCACGGTAAGAAATGAAATACAAAATTTTGCGCGAAAGCATAGAAAACGACTTTTAGAACACGCTAATAGAACTATTATCGAAATTCTTGACGAGACAAATTTAGTACGCCACTTGCGAAGGACTAAACCTTCTGACTTGGTGCGGTAAACGGAAAACCGCTTTTAAAATCGCGGCATACGCAGGAGCTATCACCGGATATAGTTACCTGCAACACGTTGTATAACTTCGTTATAAAAATAAATTGCTATAGATAAGCTTCAACTTCGTTGCAATCGGGAGGTGCAGATGGTTTTAGTGAAGTAAGAATCTCACACTCCGCGCGTTTTTCGGTCTCATAGAGCCTTTTGAAGGTTTTACACCTACCCACAGAAAAAAAAAATAAAAAATTTTATTTAAAAAAATCAATATTTTTTAGATAGGAGAGGGACCCAAGAGTAAATGTTATATTTGTGCATTAAAATATGTATTTTGTCTATAAGTGAATTTATCTGATTCTTGCACTGAGATGCTCCAATTCAAATTATTTTATTGTTTTAATAAATAAAAGAATTTTGAGTTTTATTAATTGGAGACTATTAATTATCCGAAACTATTGTCGTTTTGTCTTAATGAAGCTTATTCTTGCTGTCGTGAAGTTAACCCCTAAGCACCAATCCTAAATCCAATCCGCAAAATTTTAAATAGTTCTCGTTTAAGCAATAAAACCAACTCTAGTTTAAGTAATCTTTTATTTAAAAATTCTTGTTTAAATTTTTCTGAATTTTAAACACTTTAAACAACTCTTCTTACTAAACAACCCTAAATCATAAATGAGCCCTCGGGCTTATATTTAACATGAAGATTTACAAAATAAATGGCACAAACACATAAGAAACTGAAAATGAAATGAGAATAACTGGCTGAACACAATGCGATGGAGCCGCAGCCTGAGTCGTATAGCTGAAACACATGTATATTAAATACACACAAAATCAATGCTACGCGAAGAATGGAACGCAACTGCAGACGAAGCTCCAGTCGGAGCCGCATTGGTTAGCGAACTTTTAACTTTTCACGTGCAGCACTTTTGACTTTTCAATTTTTATGAAGAAAAAAAGAGCCGGAAAAAAATATTGAAGTTTTTAGTGCTTATTTATGTCGCGAAAAAAACTATCAATTAAAAGAAAAATATTGGAAATAAAAAAAGTGAATAATAAACTGGTGGCTGTTTTTTTTCTTTAAAATATACAAAAAGCTGTACAGCTCATTATGGGCAGATAAAAAAAAACGACGCTCGTACAACGGTTTTTGAAAGCAACTGCAGCTGTAGTTCCGATTCCAGTTGCAGCAGGGTATTGTGTTTGACCAGTGAAATGGAAAATCGTTTGAGATATTAGAAACATCGAATGTGTATTACTCACCAGTTTGAAGTATAATTACTAATTTCAGATCAAAAATTTCGAGATTTCGGAAGAAGAACAAAATTTTATTTTGAGGTTTCGTTGAAATTTCAATCAAATCATAAAATTTCAACGAAAATCTCAATAAATTTTTTTCTATAACTACGAAATCTCCAAATTTTTGAACTGAAATTTCGCAACTTCGTTCAATGGAAACAGAATAACGAAAAAGTGGATAAAGCTAAATTTCAGGAACAGTACTTCATTGTACATAGCTACTTGGTCTGAATTTAAATTGAACATTTTTCCTGCGTCCATTCTTTGAAAATGATATTATTATTTTAATTATAAAATTACAAACTTCAACTGGATAAAGCATACTTTAATAAAGCGTTTCCCTTGTTTTATAGATAGAAAAACTCTTTAACGTTAAAGTATACTTTATTTCGTTTAAAATTTACAAAGAGCCGACTCTCATTCTTAAGTTATTATTAAGAACCGACTCCCATTTTAAAGTAGATTTACAGCCACGTTAAAATGTTTAAAATTTTGCGCCAATAAATTGAAATAAAAAAAGGAAGTCCGAAGTCAGTACCACGGTTCGGGGATAAAAGAGCTCTCTCTCGCTACTTTAAAAAAAAAATTTAATTTAACTTTTTGAGCTCTGAAAGCTAATTAAAGAAAATTTCATAATTTGAAAAAAGAATTAAGATAACAATTACATCGCTTTGATTTTTTTTTTAAACGGCTATAACGATTTTGATAAAACTTCGTGTCTATTGAGTTCTTTTAGACAGCAATAAATTTTTTTTCATATTTTCTTCACGTTTATTTCTTAAGCAAATATGTTTTTTTGTTTTTTGAACCATCAATATCTTACAGCTTGAATGTGAAACCATTTCATAACTTACAAAAAAAAAACCTTCCATTTAACTTTTTTTGAGAATTTTCGTCCATATAAATTCAGATTAATGAATGGCTCTAACGAGGTTAAGGTCAAAATCAAAAACAGAAATTGTATAGATATATGGAGAGAAACATTTCTGTATGTCTCTAGGGCGATAAACAATATCGAGACGTATCCATTTTCTTCTCGAATAATATGTACATCTCATCCCCTGTTTATCTATGTATACTCGTATAAAGGACAAATATTATCTCTAATTCATTTGTATTCAAACAACAACTGTTTATTCTAATAGCATCGTTGACTTTCGAAAACCGATATAGCATACATATATAAATATATAAATAAACTGTCGACAATCCTAACCCTAACCCTTAAATCCAGGACGAATGGATACAATTCTATATATGCGTCAATATTTGGATTTATCTTGAAGTATGTGGATTATGGATGTGGATCATTGTTAAGGAACAAAAACTGGTTTTTCTCAATGCATGATTTACGAGTGGGTATATTATATAGGTTAAGCTTTAAGGACTCGTCTTGTTATATTTTATTCCTTATTTTTCTAGATAAATTAAATTTATTCGATACAACAACAAAAAATCTTTTTATTTATTATTTTTTCGACAAACAGTAGAGTTTGCAATAAAACCTTTTTAATCAGCTCATTTAGAATTATATCTGATAAACGTGGATAGAACCCTCATATAAGAACCAACTTTGTAATAGAGGTCGAAAAAATAGGTAGCTGAGGAAATAAATTTGAGAAACATGGGATTGGACGTATCATAATCAAAGTACCTACCATGGATGCCAAGGCATCACTGTGTCCTTTATCGGAGGGTTAACTTTATAGACACCTATTTTTACTTGAAATAATAAACAAAGGTAATAAAATGGCAAGTTATCCATTCATAAAAAAAAATTCAAACTTAAGATGTTGATCACATACGACATAACGAGGTATAGAGAAGACAAACAATTTGTCTGTTTGCTGCTCACATCACAGTACGTAATTTCTGAAAATATAGAACTTCGATTATATTGTTCCACAAAAAAAATATAATCCGATTAAAACAAATAGTATATCGTCGCAAGGAGAAAGATCAAATCTTTATGAATGAATCAGAGACGCCCGCCGGTATGTTTTTGGGCATATCATGAAAACGATAATCTTATCGCGATCTTAGGTACCAACGATATTTATTTTATTATTATTATGTATTGATCAATATTCAAGGGTAAATATTAAGCTAATATATCTAAAGGGCGTTTTACATAAGATAGTCGAATAAAAAAAAGCTTATTATGTAAGTAGAACAAAATCAAAACAACAGTAACACTTAAAATGTCATCCCTTAACATTTTTGAAGCCAGAAATCCATTAGGTACGTGAATTTTATTTTCAAAAAAAGTTGTTTCGACGAAAAATTATTAATTTTATTTAATTTTAAATTTAATTTGAGTATGTTTTTTTATTATCTGCTCGGGTTAAATTTGTTGTTGTTTATCCTCGATTTAATATTTTATACCATCGATTTTGGCAGATTAACTGAAAATTTAAAAACAACTACATATACTTTATGAAGAAATTATAATGTTGGAAATGTTCCCTATTTTACATGCAGATTATGGACAAGATACTCTTTTTCTCGAAATGTATCTCGCTGAAGTTAATAGGTATATATCATCTACCTTTATGTAGTTTTACTCTATTGGTTGTTTTTTGTATATGGGCCACTGAGATTTCTCAAATTAAATAAAGCCATTAGAATTAGGATTTTGGGAAAATTATTCAACCAAGTAATTATTTCATATTCATATTTATTCATTTATTAACAATCAACTGTCCATAAAAGTTAATTCTTATAATTAATAAGTAATGGGTGTTTTTTTTAGACGTGTGGTTTTCAATCTGGCAATACTTTTTTCGGAGTTGGTCTTTTTGACAGCTGTCACTTGATTTATGCTCAGTTTGGTTTGCCATTTCATAATAAATAGACTTACTCCTGAACAACGGTTGCAAATCGTGCAAATTTATTACCAAAATAATGGTTCGAGATGGCCACCGATCCCGATTTTCACAAGAACATTTTGTTAAACGATAAAGCTCACTTTTGGTTGAATGGGTACGTTACTAAGCAAAATTGTCGTATTTGGAGTGATCATAATCCACAAGCCATTTTGAAACGCCGCCGCGGCGCTGCGCTGTTTCATCCTCAAAAAGTCACTATTTGGTGTGCTCTATGGACAGAGGGAATCATTGGTCCATGTTTCTTCAAAAATGAAGCCGGCCATAATGTTACAGTCAATGGCGAACGCTATAGAGCCATGATTAATGACTTTTTCGTGCCCTAATTGGAGGATGTTAATGTGGACGACCTTTGGTCAAGACGGCGGCGCTACATGCCATACAACCAACGAAAAAATCAATTAATTGAAGGAAACTTTTGGTGAACGCATTATCTCGCGTCGTGGGCCTGTGGTTTCCAAGATCGTGCGATTTAACACTGCTGGACTATTTTTTGTGGGGTTATGTGAAGTGATTGTCTACGCAGATAAGGCCGAGACGACTGACGCATTGGAAGAAAATATTCGGGACGTTATTACTGACATACGGCCCCAATTGCTGTAAAAAGTGGTCGAAAATTGGGCCTCTCGGCTGGAATTTATTCAAGCCTGCCACGGCGGCCAATTGCCCGAAATCATTTTTAAAACATAATGGCAAACCCTTATCTTTATAATAAAGCTAAGTTCTTGGCCATAAGATTAAATTATATGCGTTTTATTTCTTCTTGAAAACCACACGTCTAAAAAAATCGCCCTTTATATACATTATTATACAGGTATTATTAGGTGGAACTCGATGAAATGGTTAAAAACTCGATACCAGTACAATGTAAGCTAAATAGTAATACCACAATACACTATCAGGGAAAATGGTTTTATAGGGATTATATGGATGATTGTATAAAATCCATAACTCCTAATTCAAAAAACAATACCTCAATATGAACAAATATTACAGAGAACTTTTAAAAAAGAAGAGACAAATATATTCTTCAAAAATTGCTCGTGAGCTTGCAGGATGCAGAAATACGGGGGAGGTCTGGAAAACTGTTCGGGAAATCAACAACAAACCAAATAAACAAGTTGTACACTTGAAATGGAGGAGTTAGTCGAACATTTAAGGATGCTAATGACAAATAATTTCTTTACATCGTTCCAATATGCAAAACCTTACATCCAGAACGACGAGCTGGATGCTCCATTCTCCTGTTTAGAGGTACAAAAAATAGTCTTGAAAGAGCTCCAAAATAATCAGTCTCCAGGATCCAATGGAATACCACAAGAATTTTATAAATTCAGCATTTTCCTGTTTGTAGGAAGTTTAACCAAAGCATTAAACATAGTATATGATATATCTATGTACCAGGCTATTTTAGAGAGCCTATTACATATCCCATTTTCAAAAAAGGTAACAATAGAGTTCCAGCAAATTATAGAGGGATATCATTGCTGAATTCGTCAATGAAAATTCTTGTAATACTTTTATCGAAACGGCTGTACAGCTGGGTCAAGAATAACGACTTATTGAGTGAGTTACAAGCTGGCTTCCGGGAAAATTATTCCACAGTAGACATAATTCATTCGCTCAACAACATAGCTGAAATATTTAAAGGTAGCCAAAAGAAGCTCTACGCCTTCTTCATTGACTTTAAGGCAGTATTCGATACTATAAATCGAAAAGCACTAATACAGAAGCTGTAGAACAAAGCAATTTCGACGAAGTTTGGAAACATTTTAGAACTGTTATATGATTCAACGCAACTTCTGCAGTTGTCCTTGGAAACAAAATTTCTGAACATTTTCGAATTGAAATTGGACTGAAACAAGGTTGCAGCTTAAGTCCTTTACTTTTCACTCTGTTCATCGATGATATTGAAGAGGTTTTGTAGGGTGGAGCATGAGTTTCAGCTGATTTTTTAATCAAGGTCCTTATGTTCGCAGATGACATCGTTGTTCTGGCTGAGTCGCCTGGAAGTCTCCAATTGATGATCAACAGATTGTTCGAGTACTGAAACCCATGGAAGTTCCAGGTAAATCTTGCCAAGTCAAAAATAATGATCTTTCGCCAGGCCGGAGGACGCAACAGTCGCAACGAAACTTGGAAATTCGGTGAACAAAATATTGAGGTGGTAAACGAGTACAACTACCTGGGGGTAAGGATTTCTAGAAGCTTAAACTTGCAAAATCATATGGTAGACAAGCTAGAAAAATCCAAAAGTGCTCTAAATGCAATCTAGAGAATTTTTATGGCTATGCATAGCAAAAATGTCGAATATAAAGCAAAATATCGCATTTGCAAAACAACATTAAAATCGATCCGGTGCTATGCATCTCAAGTTTAGGGGCACAAAGAATTTAAGAAAGTGGAGCAGCTTTGGGGATACTTCTTAAAACGAACTTTAAGGCTACCAAATAGTACGGCTAATCACATTCTTATTCTGGAGACGGGACTCCCGGCTTTGTTCATTTTAACACTTAAAATGCAGATTGACTACACATACTAAGGGCAATTGAAATGGAAGACAGCCGTTTACCAAAACAGATAACAATGCAGGTAATCCGAAAGAAAACATCATCATGGTCTGAGTCTTAGATTAATTTAGCCGAGTACTGTGGACTTTCACTATCACTTCAAGAGGACAAATTGGACACGTGGAAAAGCTAACTTTATCGCTTAATAAGTTTGGTAGACGAAAAAAAACGCGAAGATTACGTTCGAAAAGCCCTCACTTCACAGGAGCATATATACGCAACTCAACTACAACTTGACAGCAAAAAATTATTTCAGGAGTTATACTTAACCGACCTCATGGCACTCATTTTAAAAGCACGAGGAGAGTAACTTCCCCTGAAGTCTGAAATATTTACCGCATATAGATGTGATCTACGAGATACATGCGAGTTATGTAATCTGAGAGAGAAAAAGGACGTACTTCAGTTTCTAGGAAGATATCCGATTCTTGTAGAAACTAGAAGAAGTACCCGGGGAAAGAGTTACCTAAATGATTCTGAAATTGTTTATATTGTTAACGGTGAAACTGATTGGCACAATTTGTATCGATATATCAAGGTAGCGCTTAGCTATAGGAAACGTATCTTATTGATGAGCTTTTTTAAAAATACAAAATATACACAACAAAAAAAAATACTGTTAATACTTTTATTAAATTGTAAATATTATTTTCCAACAGGCAGACGAGTGGCGCGGCGGTGTGGCTTATGCCATATCATTATAATGAATTAAAACCAAAAGTTTTGCAAATTATATGAAATAAAATCATTAGAAAAAAATAATAATAATACAGGTAGGTATTATTCATTAAATTCACCAAATTTAAATTCAAAACTAGTTTAAATTTTTTTGTTTTTTAATCACCAGTTATAATGTACAAATAATACGCATTAAAAAAGAAAACTGGTTAGGGTAAATGTAAAATTAATTCCCAATCAGAATCTTCTTCTTAATTAAACCTTTTACGCATTTAAATTTTTGTAAACAAAAAAAAAAATTTTATTCCATTTGACTTGCGAAAAAATTCACAAAACCCAATCATCGTCAAGCAGACAATTCTAATAATAGCGGTGTACCGAAAATTTTTTCTCTTGCGTTTGAATTTTTTTTTGTGTTATCCTTTCTTAAGGACGAAGTGAATATTGTTTGAGAAAAAAAAATGAAAATAAAACATTGTTGAAATATTTAAATTGACTGTTTCTGTTCCAGTTCGACTGTCAAAGTGTTACGGATGTGTGAGCATCCAGTCAAGTCGAAGAACCTGATTTGAGTCAATTGGTTTCGTTTTTTTGTTCTGTTTGGTTCGAATTGAGAGTCTGAAAGGAGGTTGATGTATATGTAGGTCTTCGTACACAGAATAAAATATCAGTTTACCAACAGACTAACTTTTTTACATAATCGTTAGCAGTTTTAATATAAATAAAGCAACATCAAAAATTTAAATAATTCTCTTGCTTAATTTTTCACTTAGGGATTTTGTGAGTAAATTGTTAAATATCAGTGAATTTCTGGAGTGGGTGTATTTATGACCAAAAATTGGGTATATGCGTGTAAATCGAATACAAGCGACAGTTTCTTTAACCTTTAAATTTGTAAAACACAATTTTTTGTGTTAAATAGTTTTTTTTGTTTTGTCAATTGTTTTACTTGAATTCGTTGATAAGTTATTTTTATTACTTGGTGAAAAATTTGTTTGTTGGAGTGACTATAAGAAAAATTATTAATTTATTATTTTTATTTTAAGCAATATAAAATTACAAAAAAAATTTTACTGATAAAGCAGATTTTTAAAACTCAACAGAAACTTGAAATGAGAAAATTTTCAATCGCCTATAATTTCTTCATCGAAATTATTTTTCTTTGAGTGTAATATTTAGGGGTAAATCTTGTGCACTTCTAGTTAAATTTTTTTTTGTTTTCGAATCATTGGCTTTTGTATTCTTTTTTTTTTTTTGTTGTTGTAAGAATAACGGTGCCATCTTCTAGGTATTAGGTATTCATTTTGATTCAATGGTTACAATCTTATAATGTTTTAAAGACATTCAATTGAAGTTGGTTCGATCGATTTGGAGAATTTAAAAGAAAATTTACTGGGATTTTAAAAAACTTTTGTTTTTTTTAAGTAATTTCTTTGATTTAAAAATTACTGTTATTGGATAATTTAAAAGAAAATTTACTGGGATTTAAATATTATTTAAGAAAAATATATTTATTGCTCTTCTTGGTAAAAGTCCACATTCGTATAGAATCGATCAGATGAAAAACATTGGAAATTTGAGAGTACACTAGTATCAGTTACAAAAATAAAGTTATGTGCTTAACAAATGTGCACATTTAAAGGGGGAACAGAAAATATGTCGAGGATAAGAAGGGGACCTCAGAGCACAGTCAAAATTGTTCAGAGAACTTGGAGCTTGCTCAAGCTGCCATTGAAAAATCTCCCAGGTGCACTGTTTACGAGACTTTCCAATTCATTGTGCTGAAGAAAATCATATATGCATCCCTATAAAAAGACAGTCGTCCAAGAACTGCTGATTATATGAAGCTAGAAAGCAACGCTTGTGAAGACATATTATGCTTTCCACGTTAAGCCTAGTACATACTTGTGAATCATGTCGTGAATCCATACGAATTTGCATTTTTGTTCACCCGTGAGCGTGCTCGTGAAGCCCTGACAAAAAGTGGAGAGTTTGCGTTCACGAGCGGTGAACCATATTCACGCGCAAAATGTACGGGAACTCTTTGATTTTTAGTGTAGCTTTGACAATTTGACCATAAAAGCTGCAAAAGTCAAGCAAATTGTGTCAAAAATTCACTTTCTCCACTGATGGTTGTTCACTTCACGAGGAAGTATGTACCAGGCTTTAAGCTGATCTCCAATTTGACAGTACGGTCGCCTAGATTTGATCCTGTGTGATTTTTCCTGTGGGTTCACATGGTATTTTATTTCTTTTTAGAACCTGTGCCCACGTTCTGTAACTCTCGCATCGATAAAATTGGTCGAGAAACGTTGGGAAATGGAACAAAACTCATGTGATTTGTTTCAATTTTTATCGTTTCTCGACTGCTTTTACCGATGCGAGAGTTGCAGAACGTAGGCACTGGGAAGTATAGTAGCCCGTAGTGTAATGGTTAGTGCGTTGTACTATCCTGCCAAAGGTCTGGCTCTTCCACCTAAAAAACAAAAATGTTTTGAATGTAATATGCGACCAATTTTTTTATGGTATATTTTGTGGATATATAATTCGTGCACATATCTAAAAATGTTTTTATCATGGCTACTGCGACTTTAAAAAAAGTGACAAAAGCCGCGTTTTATTATCTACGGGTCTGAGTCGGGGTTATCGTTTAACACGTAATACAAAAATAAATTTGGATCTAGGTTTCCATCGGGGTTTGCTTTATGGAACCAGAAATCACTTCTTACTCTGGCGGGTAGGCGGCTCAATTCTCTAAAGGTATCTTGTCATGAAAAAGTGCGTCTTGTCTTCAATACGATACGTAAATGGGAATGGTTAGGAATTGTAAGTCATTATAGGTCGTGGTTCTCCACGAGCTGTCAAATTTATTTTTTTCAGAACTATGAAAAGTCTTAAAGATAACGTATTGATTGAAATCGCACAATTTTGTATGGTATGAAAATCTTAACTCTTAATAACAGTATTTTACTATTTCAATCTAAAAGGATCCATTTAGATTTCATGAAGTTAAAGATAAAGTTACCAGATTTATTAATGAAATTATATAGTATGAAATCGATTTTCCGTTTTAGTCTGACATATCTCTTTTATTCAAATACATTTAGCGTGAACATCCGACCCAAAATTTTTATTTTTGGGGCTTAAGTCCCACTTTTCCCACAAATTAAATTTAAGCCCAAATGAGACCCAAACCCCAAATAAAAATGTTGTGGGTTATGTCCCACTAAATAAAAACAACCAAATAATAAAACAACAAATTATTATTATCTCTATGGGCCTTATTAATAACCCAACACTAATGTCGACTATAAGTAAAGTGCAAGGTTAAAATAAAGTGCGGAGCTTAAACGGAATCCTACTAATAACATATTTAACCTTCTCGTTAACAAATCCTCACACTTTCCTTGAATCTACTACAATTTCCATCAAGATGTTGTCAAATAAATGTCAAACTTTCTTGGATTTTCAATTTCATTAATTTCGCGTCTACAAAAACAAATATTTACAAAAATGAGTTCAAGTAACGAAAGATATTATAAATTTATTCAAGGAAACTCGCAAAATTAAGAAGCGATTCCATCAACAAATGCACGCGGGACTGGGTATATAGAACGCAATTTATAGGAAAGCACTTCTCATAAATTATATATTTTTCATTTATTTGTATGTCATAAATATGTATTACGTAACAACAAAGGATATGCTAAAAAAAATCTACTTAAAATAATCAGACATTTCATTTTAAAGTTATAATTCCAAAAAAAAGTAAGAAAAAAAAAAACAAAAAACTAAAAACAAAGAATTTTGAACTTGGTGTTCGATGGGTTCTTCTTTTCACAACACGCGTATCAGATCTATGGGATGCATTTAGGAATTCCTTGAATTCATGAGTTTAGTGTACAGTTTAAAGATGGATTTCCATGTATTAAATTTTAACGTCTTGCTAGTGAATAACCTGGACCCATGTTCTGTAACTCGGCGATAACTTTTCTAGGCGAGAAACGGCGAAAAATGGAACAAAAATGGAACAAAACTCATAGGAATCCTATGGGTTTTGTTCCATTTTTCGCCGTTTATCGCCTCGAAAAGTTATCGCCGAGTTACAGAACATGGGTCCTGGAGACTAAATTCGTTATTAGTATGCGAATGTTCTGTAATCTGGAGTTTTTCGTTTAACTATTTACTAAATTTGGTTATTAGTAAGGCCCTATGACTCTAACAAATTTGTGATTTATGTCCCATTGTTAACAAAAAATATTTAGGGCTTGGGTCTCATTTGGGTGGGCTCAAGGCCCAAATGTAGAAATGTACGGAGAATAAAGCAACGAAAGCACACATTTCTATACAAGCTGTCAAAAAGATGAAACGACAGAAAAAAGACTCGTGTAACACACAATTTTGAGTTTTCCAGTCATCTTTCAATGAATTGTCAAATGAAGAAATTGAATGCATTCAGAGTTTGTACATTCAGTGATCGTGCATATGACCCTGTTTAGATTGTAACTGCCCACTACGTAGTGAGGACAGTTTGTAGATGAAATCGTTGAGGTGGAAAGGAAGGAAACAGTCAGGAAGAAAACATAAAGATTTTAGTGAGCCAATCATGTTTCATATCCGAAATGTTCCATCATTTTGTTTTCATTTTTTTAGATTTAGATTTTATTTCCATTTCATTTACAATTAGTGTCTTAATAATAATTTCCTATTTTCCATAAGGATATGATAATATAAAGTTAATATAGATTTTTCATTATAAAATTTGTTAATTACGTTTTATTTACAAGAAAATAAATATTTGACCATGAATTATAAAAAATGTAATGACATCATACACTTTGTGATAAGGATATCAGTTTAAAGTGCATTTTACCATTTACTTAAATTTTAAATTTTATGAGAATCGTGTCGAAGAGATTACTGTGAAAGTGAGAATAAAACAAGAGAAAAACCAATTTGTACCCGATTAAGATTGAACGAGGAATTCGAGAGTATGAATTTAAAATGAGATGTGAGTTTAAAATTATGATGTTTTTTAGGTCAATAAAGTAGATTGATAAATCTTTTTACGGTAAAAGAGAAACTGATATATGATTAAACCACTACACGCGTAAAGTCCTCCACGTCTGATTTTGAAAAAAAAAAAAACAGTTTCTAAGATTTTTTGACAATCTTTTGGGTTGTTCGTTGAAGGATGAGGTAGATGAGAATAAAAATTCGAAATTTGGTATACGAAAAAAATGCTTATTGAGTTGGTGGATTGACAACAGCAAAGATGCTGAAGCATTATCAGTGCGACATCAGACGATAATAAAAGCGTTTTATTTTTTAGGTTGCATACAAATTAAAGTCAAGTTTCTTTATTTATTTCGTAAAATTAAATTTCGACCAAATTAAAAAATAATGACCAAATTTGCCCACAAATGACCAAAGTGGCACGGTTTGATGTTCATTATAAATCATCAATTGTTTTGGCATAAGCTTATCTACATGTCCAAAAGTTTTTTCTGGATGAAATGCATTTTCGACAACTTACCTCATCGCTCCAAATGCGAGAGTTCTATTTATTGACATAGCTATTTAACGAAAAATGTGTTTCGTTAAGAGCCACGTAATTCCCGATAAGCTTATTGAATTTAACCATGTTTTTCAAAATAAATTTGTAATATTATTTTTTTGATGAATTGAAAACCAAACTAAACTCAAAATTAGCGGTAACTGTCAAATAGACATTTATTATAGAAATAGAAAGTTAGTTTTTGCCTCAAAAAAAATTAACGCTATGTTGATCCAAATAAGCCGTGTTTTTTTGCAAGCCCGGGGGAAATTGGATGAAAAAAATGACGTCGGTGCTAAACAATTACATAACATGTTAAATGCAACAACAACTAATCCCGGAGAATTCTCGGGGTTTAATTTAAGCGCACCGAAAAACTGTGTTACCGGTATGAATTGCATACATGTTATCGATAGTTTGTATGAAAACTCCATGTATTTTACTGTCATGGCGTCGCTAATCCCCGCTGTCGTTTTTTTCAACCAATTCCCCCCGGGCTTGCAAAAAAACACGCCTGGTGAAGATGTTAACAAGAAAATCGAAAAATTGGTAAATTTTTTTTAATTTCGATGCTTCCAGAAATTCATAGAATTCGAAAAAAATAAAATAAAATATTCTCTATTTTTCTAATATATATCTTAAAACTAACTCTTTTCACCTTGTAATGTAAGTTTTCTATGTGAGTAAAGTCAAGTTTATATATACAATCTACCTTCTATAATATAATCAAAGTAGCTGTCTTTCTAATGTACCTACTTAACGATGCGTACTTGTTTTGTTACTTTTGTGTCAAAAACATATTACACAGCTTTTGCATTGAATGCTTCACTTCACGTTCATATGTTTTCGAACAATTTACAAATACATGATATGAGTCGATAGAGCTTTCGTCTCACTGAATAAAAATATAATCTGACTGCCAGAGTTTCTTTAAATGAAGTTTTCCGAATCAATTGAATATTTGTTGGCAATCTTTCACATGTCATGTAGGTAGCATTTAAAATGAGGTAAGAGCAGATTCTTTTTTTAAATTTAGCTTCCGATCAAACTACAAAACATAAATATTTGAAAATTTAATTTTAACCACATTGTCATTTCCAGATTTTCGTAAATTTTTCTTTTTCAAAGTCACGTACTTGAGAGGGAAATTTCTTTGATTGAATTCTTATGCACTTAAAAACAACCTTTTATACCATTTTATTTTTTTTATAGATATATCCTTGACTTTTTATTTTCTTTTCGTTTCTTCTTTTCAAGTCTCTCATCACCATTCCTCATCAAATATATATAGCAACAGAAGCAGCTATAGCATCCATGAAATTTAAGTTCAATGTGAAAAATAAAATTTCAATTTGTCACCACTTGACATGCTTCCAAGATAAATGCACCCTGTGAGTGCATTCTATCGATGCTCCTCCGAAAATTCATTTCCAATTTTATATTCTCTCAAACCAAAAGTCGTCCTGCTGCAAAAATGTGATTGCATTTAAATTGGATTTCTGTCGCTAGCCTTTGATCCAAAGCCGCCTATCGATGTCTTCATCTATTTATTCCTACACCTGACTGGGCTTTGGTTCACATTGTCAATAATATAGATCCAGTATAGTATATTCTCTCTAGGTTCGGTTTTTTCGATAAAATCTGTTCATGTGCTTAAGAAAACACAATACTGACGACGACGATGACGACAACCAACAACGACGCCTTAATTTTTGTCTTTTAACACGATTGGTGTCATGAACATTCAGGCGTATATAACAATAGAGATGTTTCATCTCCCCTTGAAAAGACGTTCTCTATGCTCGAGAAAAAGTATATTATGAATGCGGATTCGAGAATAAGTTGCAACAGATAGCTTTGGTGTTTTCCAGAAAATCGAATAAAGTCATTTCGTATACAAGGCACGAGGCTTTGGAAATGTCCTTATAATGCTGAACCTGTTGGTTTAGATTTCAGAAGAAAAACTCTCGGCAAGATTCTGTGCGATAAAAAGAACAATGAGTTTCTTTTGATTGACTCCAAAGGAGAGAGAATGAAAGAGCGAGAGTATTGGTATTATATTCCCAAGTCTTGGTTTGAAATTTTAAATATGCATACCTCTATAGTAACTGTAATATAGAATAGACAAACAATATTTGTGGCCTGTTTTTTTTTATTTTTATCAGTGCGTACTGCATATCATATGTATGTGTCGTACAATGATGTGTGTGCCCACACACCCAACTTGTATTGATTTGCTTCAAACTTCATGAATTGAGTTATGATGAGGAAACATCCAATACAGATGAGTTTATTGAATAGAAGTTCAATGCAAAATACATAGTTGTCGGTGCAATGCTCCCAATGTACGTCTGTGAAGCATACAAATTTTCACGAGCCTAATATAAGATCCCGACCGGAAATTGCAGTTTTTTGTCATTTTTGTTTGAATTTCTATTCCGTATTTTCCAGTTCATCAAATTTTGGTTATAATCGTGTATTGGTAACTTAACAGAGATGTTACAATGACATGCTGTTTTTTCAACAACACAGAATTTAGCAGTATGTCACTGCATTAAAAAGGTACGTAGATACAATAAAAAAGTTTATTGGGGAAGTAATATTTTTTATAATGTCCAAGAAATTGATTTATTAGGCCAGTAAAAAAATGATTTGATAAACGTTTATTGATACAAGCAAAAGTATATTGATCCTGTTTAGCTATTAACTTTTTTTTTTTGTACAAAATTGGTTTATTGCGCGAATTTAATTTTTTTGTTGTTTGAAAGTTTGCGCAGGAAGGAACGAATTTGTTAGGACAGTGAAATAGTTTATTTACTTAACCCAATTCGTTTGTTTTACCAATAAATTGTTTCGTTGATTTAAGCAAACTTGTTTGTTGAGCCAGTGAAATAATTTATTAAATTAACAAAATTAACTTGTTAAGCCAGTGTATTATTTTGTTGATTTTCGCAAAGTTATTTGTTGAGCCAATGAAATAATTTATTAAATTGGAAATACATTTTTGTGGTTTTTGTCTCCAAGTTGTGTTTAAATAATATATTTTAATTAAATAAATAAAAGAAAAGAAACTTTAGTTTTTATTTTGTTTAATTTTAATTTTTAATATTTAACAATTTTCACAACTTAATGAAATTTAAATTTTATAAGAATTTGCGACGTATTTCGGAGTGTACCTCCATCTTTTTGAGAAATAAATAAATTTCATTAAGTTGTGAAAATTGTTAAATACAGGGTGGCGCACGAATCGTGCTACAAAAATAAAACGTAATAACTTTTTTTCTGTGTGAGTAATCGGCTTATTTTTTTTTTATTTTGTAGGTTACTATTTAGATTTATAAAAATGGATGCTTGGGATACGCAGAAAAGAATTTGGATAGTGCAACGGTACCATGCTTTGCAGTCCGTCATTTCCGTCCAAAGGGAATTTAGGCGGGAGTTTGGCGGTAATCCCCCGAGTAGATGGACCATTATGAGGTTTGTAAACATGTTTGCCGAATCTGGAAGCATCGCACGAAGGCCGTACCATCGAGATGCCAATGTTCGGGTTCAGGATACAATCGCAGCAGTAGCATCTGCAATACAGGCCAATTCGAACGTTTCGACCCGAAACTTATCGGGGCAAATTGGAATTAGTAGACGGTCATTACAACGGATACTTCATGACGATTTAAACTTGTTTCCGTACAAAGTCCAAATTACTAGCAAGTTAAACCCTCAGGATTTGCCTGTTCGCCTGGAATTTTGCCAAAAAATGATATCAATGGCCGAAGAAGACAACACATTGATCAATTGTTTGTTCATGTCTGATGAGGCCCATTTTGATCTTAACGGCAATGTAAACAAGCAAAATTGCCGTATATGGAATGAGTCTAATCCAGAAATGCTCCATGAGACGGAACTGCACCCAGAACGAGTCACTGTGTGGTGCGCAGTTTCATCAAGGTGTATTGTCGGGCCGTACTTCTTTGAAGAAAACGGTGTAACCGTTACTGTCAATGGGGACCGTTATTTAAAGATGTTGAAGGAGTTTTTTTACCCAGAACTGCGCCGAAGACGTATACCATTCAACAGCGTTTGGTTTCAGCAAGATGGAGCAACTGCACATATAGCCAGACCAGTTATGGCGGAGCTAAACAAAAAATTCGCAAACAAATTAATTTCTAGGAACTCCACTCTTCGCTGGCCCCCAAGGTCACCTGACCTGACTGCACCAGACTTCTTTTTATGGGGTTATGTCAAGCAAGAGGTGTATAAAACGAAGCCCAGGAATTTAACTGAATTAAAGCAGTCCATAACGACACCCAAGTAACATTTTTAGTTGTTTAATAGCTTTAACAGCACACCCAGAGCTAATCTTAAAGCTCGTTTGTTTTAGAAGTAGCTCTAGATACACCTTTAGAGCTAATGTCGCGCTCACTTGCAGCTAATTCATTGAGTTTGAGAGCTCTTTTTTGCTCGTGAGAAGCTTGTTGTTAGCGGCGACTGACTCTGCAGGTATTTGGTATATATCTTTAAAGAACTACTTTGGCAGAATTTTGTTTGTATTGGTTTGAGTAATGTGTAGGTACATATTATGATAAAAAGTATAAACACAGGCACGCTTTAATACTACAATAGAATAAATATGTATCGTTTGAAATTATGTATGTATAATGAATAATTTTGTAAGATATGCAAACTATAATTTCCTAAGAAAATAAATAATAACAGAAATTAATATTTTTCGGTCAAATGTTAGCGAATTTTATGTGCGAATTAAATTTTTTCACAAACGTATTGCCGGTACTTTGCTTAATTAAAACGCGCCTTCAAAATTCTGGATATTTAGTTGTCAAATAAAAAAAAATAATAACAAGAAAAAAAAAAAAAACTCTAAGAAATACATTTTCGAAAGCCGAAATAATTTCATTTAAAAAAAATGCAATTTCGTGTGTTTTTAAGTGAGAGCGGATATATATATTCCTTTTTTTTAATTGCAAAAAAATAAATATTGCATTAATTTTTTTCCTCGCCGCCATATTGTCAAATCGCTATATTTTTTATTGTTCTAGAGCTGCAATATGAAGTACTGTTGATATCAAGCTCACATCACATCACATACCTATACAGTGTGTGAGTGAAGCATTAAATTGTAAAAAAAAAAAACAAAAAGAACCCGATCTGTCACTTTGCCGAACTATAGGAATGTGTTTCGAGATTTTTAAACATTAAATTAGTGAAAATACTAAATAAAAAAGTTAAATAAAAGTTAAAACAGTGAATATTTTCAGTAATTTATTAAAAAAACTATAAAACAACATACAGTGCTGCGTTAAATCGTGTAAAAACACCTATAATATGGAGTTTTCAATTTTTTCTTTTCACGGTCTGATTGTGTCTCATATTCCATATAAAGTAATATGAAGTGATGTTTTTTGGGCAAATACATTGTCTTAGAACACATTTCAATTGATATTTCTTAACATTTTGCTATAAAAAAGTAAATTGTTTGAAATTAAAATACACTTCAATCACGGGAATTATAGCTGAACCCAATCTATCGAAATTGAAATTCTCGTCCAGGGTCGCATTAGTTTTTGTTTGTGATGGCAAGGCGCTCAAATTCATTGATCGCCCGTGGTGCAGAGTCATTTTACTTACTTTATGTGGAATATGAGACACAGCTTACCTTTGAAATGAACAAAAACTACACTGTTAATTATAAGTGGTTTTAGAAGATTTAACGCAGCACCTCATGTAGTTTTATATTTTTTTTCAATGAAGTATTGCATTATATTCACTTTATTTACTTTTATTTCACTTGTTTATTTAATTAACTTAGCTTTTTTTACTATTTTAACGATTTAAAATCTCAAAATACTTTTTTCAAAAAAACACATAAAAATTTCTTTGGGCGCTTTATCAATTAACTGTTTGACTGCACGCCTTCCCTGTGTTAATGTATTTATGTTTGTTTAACTCACATTTTTTTTTCCTATTTCTTCTTTTAAGTATACAGCTTTATATCCACTCTGTTAAAGAAGTTTTTTAAAACTTTAAAATGCGCATGCGCTTCACGAAGTACGCTACAGTCGCTTTTTGTTTAGCTCCATAAATGCTATTTTTTTTGACATTTTAGAAGATCATGCGTTATTATTTTGGACATGTGTTGTTAGGAGCTCTACAATGTCTTTAAATTTGTTGATATTGAGAGTTTGCTCGTTAGAAGATGTATGAAGATTTAATGGAGCATATTTTTAAATCTTAAAGTGTCATAAAATTAATAGAGCTTAAAGTGTTTTTAAATTTCAATTATAGAACATAATTTTTAAATCAAATGTAGAGAGCTGTGAAATAATCATTTACAAAGCTATAGTTTTGCATTTTATCACCTTAGAGCTTCAGAAGAACAATTTTACTTCTAATAGCTCCATCGATGTTACTTGGGCAATAATTGAGGCGATCCCAACTTCAACTCTTCAGGCCGCAATGAATAATTTTTTGACCAGGTGCCGCATATGCGTGGGACAGCGTGGAGGTCATTTGCGGTCTATAATCTTTAAAAACAACTAACTATTTAAAATAAAATTTAATTTTCTAACCAATAAAAAAAAATAAATGAAATACATCGATTAAAAAAAAAGTTATTTGAATTTCTTATTGTAGCACAATTGGTGCGCCACCCTGTATTAAAAATTAAAATTAAACAAAATAAAAACTAAAGTTTCTTTTCTTTTATTTATTTAAAATATAAATTGGAAAGATTTGCTTTTCAACTCAATTCCAAAATGCGTTTCGCCCAATTACAAATGTAGGGCTCATCAGCTAGATGCTGTCGTATAAGACGAAAATTATGGTCGAATCTTATTATTATTGCTCATGAACTCTTATAGAAATCACAACATGAATGTTTATTGGCATTAAATATTTTCCTTAATGCGTTAATAAACGCATTTATCACAGTAAAAACAATCCTTTTATAAAAAAATTGTTTGGCGCAATGTACGAGTTTACTGTCTCAAGAAATAAATTCTTTAAAATACGAGCAATAGGATATTATTTTTTTAATTTTTAGTTTCAATAAATGGAGCTTAACTAAGCCAATAAATCGTTTTAAAAGAAAAAAAGTTTTTAGAAAGAATGCTCTTAATATCAACACAAAAATTATTTAAATAGTGAAAAAACAGTTAATAAACGATGTTTATTGAAAAAGTCCTTCTCATCTAAATCATTTGGATTCCGAAGAAAATTGTATGTCCCTCCATTCTTGCTTAAGTTATAAGTCATGAGACTCTGTTCAAGACTATCTTTTATTTAACAAAGTATATTTATTTATTTATCCTTCAAACGTCAAATCACCAGTGGGTTAGGTAAGGTTTGTGGTTGTCAGCAGAACGCTAGACACACTTTGTTGGTCCATTGTGATACCACAGGAATTTATAAAGCTTTCTTCCTACTCGTTGAACCATTAAGATCTTCTTACCAAGCGCGCGATAATATTAATTTCATGATTTGCCAGATCACTAGGATAATTGTAGTAGAATTCTCCGTCTTTGATATAGAGCAGGACTAAGTCATCAGTATGTAAAATAAAATAACTTAAACACCAATCTCAGAGCATTCAAACCACTTTTCGTATGTGATCAGTTTTTTTTTTTTTAATACCTATTCAATTACTGAGAGGGCGGTAAATATCAAAGTGAATATGGTTGTTATTTTTAAATAGTTTAGCAGATATGGACTATGTCACTAGCTCAAGCTAAATGCTTTTTTAAAAATATTGTCTTAGTTTATTTTGGAAATTTTCATTTTATGAAATTTAAAATTTCTTAAAAATCTTGTGTCTTGACCTAGCGACTTGTCTGAAATTTCACATCTAGAACTTGTATATCGGACTTGAATTATAAGGATTTTCTGTGACCAAAAATAAGATTTATCACTAACCGTTGAACGAAGAAAATTGCTTATTAAAATGATTTCTGGTATCAACTGGGCTAGTAAATAACTTATTATGATTGTATTGTTTTATTTGTCTTCTCTTTTACTAATATAAAAAAGACGATCATCAGAATACTAAGAAAAAATTTTTCAGGGAAATAATCACTTGGGTTCCATTTTTGGCTAAAGGAAAAAATTAATTATCCCAGAAATTTTTTTGGAAAAAGGACCAACATTTTTTTCTAAGAAATTTTGAAAAATGCTGTTGAAATTAAATTGAGTCTAAACATAGGAAATTACGACAGATCAATCAATATAAAAATGGAGCAACATTTTCGAGTATCTGGGATAATTTAAATTTCCCATTGCAGTACAGTCCTATAAAGCTCTAATTAATTTCATAAAATACTTTATATAATTGACAATTTCTGGGAAAGTGGGTAAAATCCATGAATGTAAAATCTGAAGTTATAAATTTTTACCTTTGTCCCCTTTAACTTAGGAAAATGAGTTTCCAGTGACTTTCAATTTTTAGGTGAGTAAGGGCACTAAGAGTGATAGAAATCTCCCCTAACAAGGAGATTTTTTTTGACAATCCTCTTCATACAAATAGTATAGTTAAAAGAAAACTAAAGAAAATTTTTATACGATTCGTGTGAAAGGTCAAAAAATCATGTGCTTGAAAATAGCACCATCATTTTTGATATTTATAAGAAGAACAGTTGTGCTGATATGTGCCGTATTTAAAATAAATCTTATGTTTATATAGTTTTAAGAGGCTAGCCAATTTTTTAGTGTCAAGTTAGCACAGTCATTTTCGATAAAAAAAAAGTTGTGCTGTATTGTGCTTAACTTTTGCTGCCATTTGTCGTAAATATTTTTGAAAATTTCGCAAATTTGCAAATTTGAAGGATGCATTTTTTTTCAGAATTAAGTGTTTCTAAAAACTTAAAATTGTGCTGTTTTGTGCTCAAAAAATGATACTAAATAAGAAATAAAAAAAATAGCATATTTTCAGCTTTTAGAGCCAAAAATAAATTTGAGAAGCCTGAAGTTGGCACCGCTATTTTTAATTTAAAAAAAAAAGAAGCTGTGCTGTAGTGTGCTCAACTTGTACCGCCATATTCTGCCGTAAATATTTTTGTTTAAAATCTCAATTTTCCAACTTTGATTAATAAATTGTTTTTTTGTAAAAATTATGAATTTTTAAAAAGTTATACTTTTAAGCTCCGTTTGTGCATGTGCATATGAAATTCAGAATAACTGCCTGTTCCCTTATACCATTGATCTGAATTACCAATTCAATTACCATTATCAATTCTTTGATAAAAAAGATGCAAATAAAAAACGAGACAAAATTTCTTTTATACAAATATAAATTTCACTTTTATTTCAAATAGGAATTTTATAATTTACATCTCTCGTTTTATATCTATCCTAAATATATAAATATATTTTCTTAGTTTTAATGTTATCATTAAAAATAAAATTTTTGTTTTGTTTTTTTTTTGTTAAATACATATATACAAAAAATAGAGAATATAATAATATAATTACCTAAATTATCTAGAGCAGATGTAAAAATAGTATTTTACTCCTTGCCTTGATATACTTTGAGGGCAGAAGAAATTTGTTAAAAAAAAATATTAATATTTTATAATACTTTTAAGTTTTTTATTTGTTGTTGTTTTCTAAGCAAAGTCCTTATTCATTTATTTAAGAATATCAAAAGGGCTTTTCTTAAAGAATTATTATAAACTTTAAAGAAAAATTCCAATGAGCCCCTAGAATTTCTCTTTGAGTCCTTGTGACCTCAAAGCATATTGCATTATAATGTTTTAAGCATTTTTAGGAGAACTTATACAATAAATATATAATACTAAAACTAAGACCATAAATTATAGTTTATTAATGCTATCTTAAAATATAGACTACATATTATTTTTGGTTTTAATTATATTTCTAAATATTATGTATATAATAATACAATTATTCAATTATATTATTATTTTATTTTTAATTAAAATTGAATTTACATTTAAATAACAAGGTAAATAATTTAAATTTCAGACTGCATCAGCGGGGTCTCACTCAACAATTTACTATTAGTTTTTGTTTTTTGTAACATAAATTTATAGAGTTGCTTGTACGAAAACATTTCAGATAAAGGAACATACAATATTTTTTTTGTTTTCGAATTAACAGAATTATAGAGTTTTATAATAAAATTCATAATGGACAGTTTAAAAGAGCTTATTAGAAATAGAAGGTATAACAAACTGACAAAAATAACAATCAATTTATATTTTAAAAATTTATATATTGCTTTTTTTACTAATGCTTCGAAATATCTTTGATGAGCAATTTGTGTTAAAATAAAAAAAAGTGAAAACCTTTTAATGTTAAAACCATTTAAATAAATAAAAACATAAAAAATGTAGTTATTCATTAAAAACTTGCTCGGAAAATTGTTGAAATTAAAAAAAAAAAAAAATAAAATATAGTTAACATTTTGCATTAAATATGTCCAGGAAAATGAGATCTCGTAGATCTCAGCAATCTCAGTTACCTGAAGAGGATTCCTCACCAAAATTTCTCAGCATTGCTGTCAAAATTCTGAGGAAAAAAAATCTTGGATTCGCTTGCTCACTTTTTGGGTGAGAAAAATCTCTGAGATCTCATTTTTCTGAACACGTCAATTGTTTCATAAGAAATCCAACAAAAATAAAAGAACTTATGTAAAAAAAGTAGAGAATACACAAGAGGCAACTGTTTCGCTTTTATTAGCACAAAACTGTTTGAATCACATATCCGGTTATCTATAATTGTTTCTATCAAAGGTTAAACTAATTTTGGTCAAATTTAATAAATATTTGAACATTTTAAAATGGAAAATAACGACAGAACCTCTAAAGTCGCTTTTGCATGTTTTTCAGAAATAAAAAAAAACCTGCCAAATTTTGTATTGTGATAAGTTAAGAGGTTATGAATTCTGTATTTTTCTGTAAAATCAGAACAACACTGTTACGCTGAAATTGCCAAAAGGTGGCTCTGATTCTGTAGATTTATTTGCATTAATAATATTTTTTTAGAACATTTTGACCATCGATAAGTTTTTTTCTAAAATCAACTCCAATTTTTCAATTACAGTAACATCTGATAGTCCTTTAGATAAAGTAAAAATTTGTTCTTTTGACTGAATGTTTAATCGTTCATTGCAAAATCAGCTATAAGCTTTCTGAACGTGATGATTAAATAAATTAACGGGTGCAGCTAAAGAATTTACGGAGAAAAATAATAATAAAATCGCGACAGAGTTTAAATGTCGAGTTAAATCAAAGACACTGGAAATTTGCAGAATAACCCGAGAAAATAAGACTTTCACGTGGAAATATTCAGAAAAAGAATTATTTTTATGATTTGACCATTTTTGTAAGAAGTACCCTAAAGGACCCCGCTCACTTTGTATGCAAAAGTAGGGTCGGTTAAACTGATTGTTTGGACCAGAGCTTTTGATTTTAAAGGGTAAAAGTGGCAAAATTTAATTTTTTTGTTAATTACTCGAATACTTTTTTTCCTACGAGAAAAGCAATGCAATCTTTTTCGTATATTTCGCTAAAATTTTGATTTGATAAAACTGATGGTTTTTGAGATGATTTATTGAGAATTATGTCCTCTTTCAAACCCAACCCCTTTATTATGCTTTAGCCTTGGTTCAAATTAAGGTGTACTTTTAAAGAAAGTAAAAACTCTTCACCATAATTCAGTTTTGTTGTTATTTTTTTCAAGGTTTCTAAGAAGGTGATTGGCAAACATTGGTACACTTGGGCGTATACGTTCTTTTTTTGTTTGCAATACACTTTCAACTCAATTTTTATTTGTGTCCCTTGCGATGACTATCCTAATTTAGAAATGCGAATATAGTAACTAATTTGCAGCATTATAAATGTGTTTGTATATTTGTACACGTCTTTTTAAATAAAATAATACTAAAGATAAAATTTCAGCATAATTATATTGCACTTGGTTTATGGATTTATTTTCGAATCGTGGAAAATGGTTTGAAATAAAAGCACGTGTTATACTCTATTTTTTTTTTTAATTATATTTTTTAATCTAATTTAATCATTCCTACCCATGTAATCCGTCGTATATGGGTTTCGTCAACGTATACAACAAACAGCTTCATGAAATACACACGTTGTAAGATGAAGGCATCCAACAAGCACAACGGAAACAGCTAGCAGATCTGTTAACTTTTAACTGATTCGTTGACACTTGTTTGTCAATAATAATAATTTGCAGTTTCGTTATTTTTTTTTAGGTTTTCTGTTGCTGCTTACGACAAAAATAAAACAAAATAAAATAAAATAAAATAAAATAAAATAAAATGAAATAAAATAAAATAAAATAAAATAAAATAAAATAAAATAAAATAAAATAAAATAAAATAAAATAAAATAAAATGAAATAAAATAAAATAAAATAAAATAAAATAAAATAAAATGAAATGAAATGAAATGAAATGAAATGACATGAAATGAAATAAAATAAAATAAAATAAAATAAAATAAAATAAAATAAAATAAAATAAAATAAAATAAAATAAAATAAAATAAAATAAAATAAAATAAAATAAAATAAAATAAAAGAAAATAAAATAAAAAAAGATTAAATAAAATAAAAAAAAATAAAATGAAATAAAATAAAATAAAATAAAATAAAATAAAATGAAATAAAATAAAATAAATAAAAAGTACCTAAAAGTAAATGTAAAAGTAAAGGTATGTATAGACATTTCTTTGTGGATCTTAATAATATTTATTCCATTCTGTCGGAACAGAGTATTCTACAGCTACGCTGTGTCTGTGTTATTGCATCTATGTATTCACTGACACTGTTGACGTTTTCATAAGTGCATAAGTGCTTGGTTGTAAGTAACCGAGATTTTTATTTATTTTTAAGAAGCTGTCTGCAAAAACAAAACGCGTTCACTACCAAGAATACATTAATTTTTTAAATGATTTATTAAAAATAAAACCACATTCGTGAAATAGCAAATTAGTTTTAAATCAATAAGTTTTACATCAAGCTGCTGAGATTCTAAGGAATGAGGATATTTTTGAATTCGTTTTTGTTAACGTTTCAAAAAAAAAAAAAATAATAGAAAACAAATATAATGGCTCAAAATCTTAGTCGATTGCTGTTAAAGCATTTTTAGTTTGATTGACCAGAAGATTTTGGAAACTTTAAACGAGCTTAACATCGTACCTACTATATCTCTTTAACGTATTATTAAATTTAAATTCATCAAAATGTGTCTTCCATCTTTTGATTATCATAAAAACCAAATACATAATGGGTATGTACAGTAGAATCTGGGAAAGAACGGGTTCAAATTTTGTACTCGGAAAGATGAACGTTGTTTTCCCATTAATTAATTTTAATTTTTACCTTTTCTTTGCCTTTAGTTCCTTGGTTTTTTATATATGTAACATTATTCAGCTCTGTGAACGGTACTTTGGGACTTTTTTTAACTTGTTATGTAAATACAATTTAATGTTTTCATTTCTAACTATGTATATCTTAACCTTAACCAAATGTTGAAGCTCGAAAAGATGAACAATTTTAAAAGATGGTAAAATAATTTGTTTAAAAAAATTTACTAATTTCTCTTGTGTGGAAAACCTAATGGAAGCGAAAATATTTTAACCATTATTATCCACCTTACAGAGATTTTACTGTAAATATTGTTTATTTTTATTTTTTCGAATTAATTTATTGCTTTAAGGAACAATTTCGGTCTCACTTTTATAGAATTCTTTTTTTTTTGTTGGTCCAGCCGTTTAGCCCTTAGCTTGATGGACTGTTGAAATTCAGATTCACCGATTGACGGTGTGACGAAAACTAATTTTTAGGACTTCTCCGTCATTGTAATATAGGGTTTGATCATACAGGGAATGATACCATATTCCTGTCCTTATTTAAATTCAACTGCAACAGTCAAATTTGAAAAAAAGAAATACACTTACCAGAATATTTGTTTTTTCTTTGTATATTTAAATAATTGAGTATGGGTAATAAATAATACAATTAAATGAAATACAAAAATTAAATATATTAATTTGAACAAAAGTTATAACATGATTATTTGTACTTGAGTGTGCTCCAACTTAAAATTTAAAATAAAAAATTAAATTAAATTTGAGCAAGTTTTCAATTTTTTTTTTAGATCAATTTTAATTAAATTAGTCTTTAAAAAAAAAACATAAACATTTATTGAAAAAATGCATTCAAGAGTTTAATACTAAAAATCATATTCACAGAATATCTTTAAAAATAATTATTTTCTTATACAAATTTAAGATAAAAATATACAAATTTAAATAAAAAAAAAATAATTCTAAATTTCTTTAAGAATCAACAATAAATTTTAAAGCATATTTTATAATGAGAGGTACTAACATTAGTCAACAGTTATATAATATTTCTATTTGCCAAAAACTTATTATAAAGAAAAAACTTAATTCTTAAATAATATATGTATTTGTATATCTGAAAATTAAGTTTCAAATAAAATATCATTCGGATTTAAAGCATTTATATATAAGAGAGGGAAGGGAATGAAACTTCAAAGCCATCACAAAATTTGTTAAAAATAGAAACATGCAAAGAGATACACTTGAAATAGAGACAAGACTTCCATTAATAGCTCACCCCAAAATGGGCGGAGAGGAGGGTGGTGGTGGTATGTGGTTTAGCTAAATGAAAATGCTGAGTTTATTGTCTCTCCAAATGATGATTGTATTGTGACAATAAATATTGTTGGAGCGATTCCATTAATTCACCCAATAACAGCCATCATAGACGAATCTTCACTGCTCTCGGTGCTAATTTGACTCTGCAGACTTTCCCGCAACTCTAGGGACTGATGCGAACGAGAGGCTTTCACATTTGGCACTTCACACAATGGCGGCGGAGTGGTGGCAGTAAGCGTTAGACAACTACTGCTGGTTAGTCGAGTTTTTGGCAATTGCTGTTGCTGTTGCTGCAACCTCGGGCGATAACGATTCGTTGCCATAAAGGAAACATGACTTCCGCCACCACCAGTGCCACTACCACCGACGCCGCCGGATGTTGAAGAAATGGGTGGTGGAGGAATTGCTGTAGCTATGGCCGCAAACGTACAATGCTTGGTCAGAGGCACATTAGTACACACGGACTTGCCATTACTCTTTGCCACCGGAATACTAACAATGGCTTTTGTTGTCATTGCCATTGGGGAGCAGCTGGAATTTCCACTGGCTGTCGTCGAAAAGGAGCCCCTAAACTGATTGCTACTGCTGCGACGTCTCTGCCGATGATGATGACGATGGAAGCTTTGGCATCGAGTACATGATCTTTCACGATGCTGCTGCTGTTGGTGATGCTGTTGGTGTTGTTGTTGGCCGAGGCCATTGCGGCCGCAGTTGCTGCTCCCACTGCAAGAGCTGCAACTGCTAAGCTGTCGTCACATCATCCCTCGATTACCGCCATCCAATTGATTAACAGAGGAATATCCAAAGGAAGTGGATGCTGCCACCATTGCTGCAGCAACGTGACACTGAAATAAACGAAAAATAGATTTAGGATTAAGTTTAGATTATCCAACATAATAATTAGGATGAGAAGGAAAACGAGTAAATTTACCGGAAGTTAATTTAATTTATGGGCAAACTCAATTTATAATAAAAGTAGCTTTATGTAAATTTCTTAAAAAATTAAGAGAGCTTTTAAAGTTTCTCAAGTGAAACGAAAATAAAGCATGCTAAAAATGTGTGTTTATAGTGGTTTTTTAAATGAATAAATGAAATATGAGGATAAGGATGTGTGTTATGATTTTTTTTTTTTTTTTGTGATTTTGCAGAAAATCTATCGAATCCATTATAAGCTGCAATATTCAATTTTATAATTTAAAAATGCATTTTTTTATTTTAAGTCTCTTCTGGTGAGAGCACATCTCTCTCTCGGTAAGTTTCAGTCCATCTTAGTCTCATCTTAGTCCCGTTTCGATACCGATAGTACCTATATTGTCTTGAAAATTATTTTGCATAGCTAGTAGAATATTGTGATCTTATATTTTTGTATTTGATCATTTAATTTTTTTTTAATGAAAATTTCCCTTATTTTCTTAAATTTTGATTTTGTCACTTATCTTATTCCATTTCCTCCCGTAAGCAAAATTTTACAGTTGATAGCGGCCATAATGTTGAAGCTTTTAGTGCAAAAAAAAAACCACATAATTAATTAAAAGAAACATATCGGGATTAAATTGTTTTCTTTTTTTCTTTAAAATATACAAAAAGCTGTACAGCTCATTGTGGGCACGCAAAAAATACAACGTGCCTACGACACTTTTTCGCAGATGTTCCAGCTCCGGATCCATTTCCAGTTGAACCATTCTGTTGTGTTTAGGCAGTTAGACTACGCGGTAGTGTAAGAGAGAGAACATTTTGAGGGACTGCACGATCGCGAAGGTCCACGACACATCCTGTGCACTCGACGGAATTACTGCTTTTGTTTTGAATTACTGTAGCAACACTCTGGCAAGACTATTGAAATTTTTATTTCAGAACTCTTTGAAACAAGGAATATACCGAACATTTGGAAGAATTCCTTTACTATCCCAATTCATAAGAAGGGTAATCTACTGGCCTATAATTTTAAATATCACTAAATTATAGGCCAGTAGTCAAACATTTATTTTACCAAATCTATTTGTGGCTGTTGTATTATTTCAGAGTTTTTATTTCGTTTGCAAACCTTTTTTATGCGAGCGAGGAACATGAACGTTTATAGAATTACTTAAGAGCTCACCGGTGTCAACAGCTGTTCTAAACAACACCTGTTAAAAGACAGACGGATCCTTGCTAGTTTCGGATGAGGACCAGCTCAAAAGGTGGAAGGAGCACTTTTCTGCGGGTTTAAATCGCGTTTTCACCAGTGAAGCTCCCCAAAAAAAGGAAAAACTGGAGAGGGATATGCTTGCTACCTGCAGTAGCCAAGATAATAGCAAGAATTATATTGGAGCGAATAAAACACCACCTCTTAGACACACTCGACGCCGAACAAGCAGGATTCTGCAATGGTTCTTCCTGTGTGGCCACACAGCCACATCAACACCTTGTGGATCATCATCGAACAGATCATCGAACCTGCTGTTCATCGATTTCGAAAAGGCGTTCGATAGTGTAAATAGAGATTTTATTTGGCTTGCTTTGCGCAGGCAGGGCATCCCACATAAATTGATTGCTATTATCAAGGCTACATATGATGGATCCAAATATCATGTTCTGCATGGTTGTCAGAGTAGTTTCAAATCCAAAGTGGGATTAGGCAGGGCTGCATACTGTCACCAATACTGTTTTTATTGGAGATAAGTGATGTGCTGCATGCAGCTTCGTCGACTGAAAATCGAGGATTTTTGTGGACTTTGTGATCATACCTCGAACATCTTGACTACGCGGACGACGTATGCTTACTCTCTCATAGGATCATGAATCTCCATAAAATGACAACAAGGGTGGAGAGAGAAGAATTTTTAAGTATGAAAGTTATAAAGAACTAAAAATTAAATAAAAGAATTTACTATATATATATATATAAAAAAGAAAAAAAAAAAAGAAAAAAAAAAAAAAAAAAAAAAAAATTCCCTTGTGCCTATAATGCTCTCTTCATCTCGCCCACCATCGGCATCTAATCGAAACAAAACAAACAACTCGCTCACTTCTCTCTCTCACACCAACTCTTCGTCTCCATCACCTTCAAATAAACTTCCAACTAATAATAAAGGTATGGTTACGATTAAAGTTCTGGAAGAACAATTGGCCGTGCTTTCGAAATCGCTGCATAATACTATTGTGGATGAAATCAATAAGATGCGATCAGACTTTGTCATCAAAATTGAAGAAGTTAAAAGTAGCTGGGAACAACGATTTGAATCCATCAACAATTCTGTTTGCAACCTAGCTTCGCGCGTGAATGAAATTGAAAAAGAGATAAGCACCTCAACTCATTTACATAACGCTGAAATCACTGCTCTTCGTAAACAAATAAATACTCTGGAGAGAAAAGACGTTGCATGTGATGCTGTACTCTATGGCGTTCCTATGTTTGCTGATGAAAACCTCCCGCAAATTATCCATAACCTCTATGACACATTACAATGTAATCCACCTTCATTAGTCAATGCATTTCGTACGAAAAAACAAAACGTTAGTAACAAAACCCCGCTGACCACCCCACCACCAATTGTGATAAAATTCAACTCTACACATGAAAGAAATACTCTTCTCATAGCTGCTGCCAATTATCGAAGAGTGAACAAAAAAGTGCTAAAGCTGAGGGACGTTGGGTTTGATTCAAATGACAACTGTTATCTAAATGAGAGCTTAACAAAGCATTCACGTTTTCTCTTACAAAGTGCACTTAGCCTAAAGAAAAAAAAAAACAATTATTTTCTGGCACTGCTGATCTCCACTCCATTGCCACTGGTGCTGCCGTTACTGCTGCTGTTCCTGCTGCTGCGACTCATCAATAATCTTGTATTTATTTCTAGTTTTATTAAATAATTGTTATTGAAATTTCTTCTTGTACTTTCTTTTTATCCTCTTCTTCTCTCTCTTTCTTTTTTTTCTCTTTTACTTTCTTAAGCTTTTGGTATTGGTCTTCTGTTATTCCTTTTTAATATTAATTACTTATATTGTGTAATATGGATGTTGAATTTTCAAATTACAGTGTGAATGAAAAATCAACGCACGCTATGATAAATGTTCTTTCTAATTGTCGTGATGGTTTAAAAGTTTGTCATCTAAATGCCCGTAGTTTAAATCAGTATAAACTGGATTATTTGAAATTTATATTTGCAGCTTCTGGAATCGATGTAGTATGTGTTTGTGAAACATGGTTTAAGCATGATATTTGTGATACACAGTACAATATACCTAATTACTTTATCTCTAGGAATGATAGAGTAACATGTACATGGGGAGGTGGGATCGCAATATACTGCAGATCTTCCCTTAAATGCAGAATTATAAGTAGATCGGTTGATCTTGACATTGAGTTTTTAATTACTGAAATCTATGATAGTTGTACTAAATGTTTGGTTGCCTGCGCTTATATTCCTAACCGAAGTTGTTCTCCTCAACCATTCTTCTCTGTTCTTTCACAATTCTCGCCTTTTTATGAACATGTTATAGTTCTTGGTGACTTTAATGCCGACTTGCTTAAAAATGATTCTCGAGCTTTCCAAATATATGATTTGGTATCTTCTTTGGGACTTCATATATTTAATTCAACTAATCCAACGAGATTTGCAAAAGGTTGTATTCCTAGCCTTCTTGATCTAAGTATTGTATCTGATCTTTCATCTGTTCTTCTTTTTGAACAGCTTTCTCTCGACTCTTTCTCTGATCACGATCTTTTATTTTGTACTTACAATATTGACTTAAATCACTTATGTGACCCATCATCTTTCACGTTTAAAGATTACCGATCAATAGACCTAGATACTCTCTATTACGCTGCCTTCTCAGCCCCTTGGGAGGACTGTTATTATATTTCTGACCCTAATGCCAAGATTAATTGTTTCCAGAAAGTACTTTGCCGATTATTTAATGAATATGTTCCTGTTAAAACGGTAAATATCCGTAACAAAAGCTGCCCTTGGTTTACTTCTGATGTTGTCGAATCTATTAAAGATCGCAACAAACTATATAGAAAATGGAAACATTTTCCATCTGACTCAAATTGGATTGCTTACAAGGTAGTAAGAAATCGTTCCACTATGGTAATAAGAAACTCCAAAAGAAACTATTATGCTTCCAAATTGAATACTTCCCTTCCCTCAAAAACTCTTTGGAGCAATCTGCGACAGATTGGTATATCTGGTGCAAAAAATGTCTCAAAATGTGAAATTGATCCTGATGTGTTAAATAATTGCTTTCTTGATAGTGATGATAAAGATTTTAGTTTTAACTTATCTGAAAGCAGAAATCCTCACTTGCAAGCGACAAGGAGTTTCGAAATTGAAACTATCGACGAGAATGATGTTGTTAAATGTGTTGGTTTTATTAAATCTAATGCTGTGGGTGAAGATGGAATACCACTTCGATTCATAAAATTAATTCTCCCTTACATAACATCCTGCTTGACCCACATTATTAACCACTGCATCACAACGTCAACTTTCCCTGAGTCATGGAAAATAGCTAGGGTTGTGCCTGTTGCAAAAAAAAACAATCCGGTGTCCGCTACTGATTTCAGACCTATAAGTATTTTACCTTGTTTATCAAAAGTTTTCGAGAGATTAATTGCTAACCAGGTTATTCAACATTTGTCTCTATATAATCTACTGTACGCTAGACAATCCGATAGATAGTTCGGGACAACCAGTAGAGATGGTAGAGAATTTTCAATATCTTGGGAATATTGTCTCTACTGGCGGTGGAACTGAACTAGATATAAACAGCCGAATCGGGAAAGCAAAGCCTGCGTTCGGAATGCTGTCCAAAATATGGAGGAACAACTCCTTTAGCATAAAAACCGTTTCGCTCCAATGTTTAATCCGTGCTACTTTATGGGTGTAGGCTGCAGCACTTGGAAAGTCACATCCATTGTCACAAGAAAGCTGCAAACGTTCGATAATAGATGTCTTCGAACCATCTTGAGGATTTTCTGGCCCAACCGTATCTCCAATGATGAACTTCATGAGAGAGCTGATCAAGAACCCATAGAATCTATTATACGAAGACGCAAGTAGCTGTGGATTGGCCATAGGCTTCGAAAAGGTGACGAGTTCATTGCGAGTCAAGCGATACAATGGAACCCGCTTACACAGTCCGGTAGAAAAGTGGGTCAACCTAGAAGTACTTGGCGAAGAACAACTGCGGAAGAGTTGGAGAGAGCTGAGATATATTTCCAGAAATCGTACATGATGGTGCGTAGGAGTAGGTGAACCCCACGGACGTAATAGGTCCGAGGACCTAAGTAGTAGTAGTAGGAATTAGGAATTAAGGCTTATGAAAAAGAAATCTACCGTTATTAATCTTCTTGAATTTACGTTTTTTACAAATAAAACTATTGAGAAGGGTAATCAAGTTGAGTGTACATATTATACTGACTTCAGTAAGGCCTTCGACAAATTGTCTCACAATCTTATTTTATTCAAACTTTAATCTCTTAGTTTCCACTCAGCTTTTGTCAGATTGTATTTGAAGAGGTGGACATACCAAGTTATTTTCAGAGAAATCACTTCCGATTTAATTAACGCAGACTCTGGTATACCTCAAGGTAGTCACGTAGGTCTACTACTTTTTATAGTTTCTATCAATGATGTTTTTTCAATAGTAGAACTCTATAGAGTGGTTATCTACGGTGATGATATTAAGTTATTAAAAATGTACACAAACTACAGGTTGGTTCTATTGAATCAAATGTTCTTTTGGACCAAATTCTTTTAATATTTAGAAGTTCGCGGAACCCCGACATTTTTTACTTGAAATACTACCATCGTACCCATTAGTTAGTAATCTGTAAGATTTGTATCTGTAGATACATAAATAAACATAAAACAAGGAAAAAAACAAATAGTTTGTGTTTCCTTTTAAGAAAGGCGATTAGCTATCATTTAAAATACTAGCCAACTTAATGCAAAAGGAATTATTTTTCCAATTTTAAAATCATTAACCGATTTAATGAGTGTTTGATGTTTTCATCTTGTTCATTCCTATATAATAGAGTGCTTTCAGTCACTCAAGAATATTGAACTATTTTCCAGAAATGTTAGTCCAAGAACTGGTGCTGCAGGAGTCCTGCGGTGATATTGATGTAACATTAAATTCCCCCATTATGCTCATTTAACGAAAATCAATTAAAATAGAAGTAGCAAAGTTAAGTTTACTTCACTAACTGTTTCCGTTAAATCACGATAATGAGTATTATAAGAAATAGAGTACAAACTATATGTACCTATTTTTATAAAGTACCATTCATCCATTTGGCGAAAGCCTTAACCTAGATGTAATAGCGGCAGGATAACGTCAAATTAACAGTGAAATGCACTCTTATACTTATACATACATTGTTTGTTCAGCAAGAATAGAAAACCTTCACTCCAACGTCTAACGTCTTATCGAATTTGGAGAAACGTGGGGATGTATCTAAATAACTTCATTATACCTTTTTTATATCAATGGAAATAGATCTATTTTCTGACTTGATTTTCTCTTAAATAGACTTAATTCCATCAAAACAGTCTGATGATTGGGTTTTTTTTATCCGTTTAACCCACATCTGATCTGTAAGACCCCGAATCAGTTATTTTTTTTTGTCAGATGATTTTTGAGTAGGTATACAAAATTTACTATTTTCTTATATCATAGAGCTTCTGTATAAGTATCTTATGGTATGTAGAATTATGTATAGACGATGGGCTGCCAATAGTCGGGACGAAATATACAGACAGATGGGTTTTCATGAGATTGATAGATGGATGTAATTTTGTAAAAGCACGGGTACAACACGTATACAGTTCAACCCTCGTTAGGTTGTCGTATATGGGGCAAAAAAATGACCTGTCAATGTTGATGTTGATGCTATTAACACGAAATGTCGTGGAATCGATTGAACTTTTAACAGCAAAATGGATTTCTGTTTTTTTTTTATATTTTTTTTCAATTCGATTGAGTGCAATGGACAATAATTTTTAAATTGATTCGAATGAGAAGAGAATTTAATATGTATACCTGTATGTAGGTACAACATAAAATACAGAGTTTGTGTTTTTGTCTTTAAATTAAAACTTTGGCATTTTAATGTTAATTAATTTTTAAAGTAAAAAGTAGTTTAATATTTTTTTTACAAAAATAAGTTGGACTGGACGTGCCCTTATTTCAATGAAAATCTTTATTTGACTTCCTTAGAGTTTATATACCTGGAGCGTTATAAAGTTGGCACAGGTCAGATTCTCCCTTCACTCGTTAATAATGACCTTAATACTTACTTAATTGTCAATACCGAGACGATACCTATTGAATTTTTTTTTTAAGGAGACTCAGACGAGGTCTTCAAAAGATTTGTATCGTCTCGTCACGGGCGTGGCCACTGTATATACACATGGTCATTGAAAGAGCTGTGCAGGGAGCCTTCATGAGCCTCGTTGAAGAGGCAAAAAGGCAAAAAACGCACTTAGACCAATAATTGTATAGGTATCAGGGAAAAAGATTGCATATTCAGGTGTGCAGTTACACACCTTATTGATAGTTCATATCGATGGCATGACTTAAAAGTAAATACAGTAGAATCTCGAAAAGATGAACAGATATAAAACAAGGCCCGTTCAACTTTTCAAATTGTTCATCTTTTCGAGCATCAATATTTTGTTGAGGAAGAAAATATATTTATAAACAAAAATATTAAATATTACTTACATAAGAAGTTAAAACAAGCCTAAAAGTACTGTTCAGGACCAACTAAAGGAAAAGAAGAAGTAAAAATTATGTTGGAAATAAAGTGTTCATCTTTTCGAAAACAAAATTTTAACCCGTTCATCTTTTTGAACATATAGGAAAGTGAAAATATTTCGTTCATCTTAAAGCTGTTCATCTTAAAGAACCGTTCATCTTTCTAAGATTCTACTGTACAACTTATAGAAAAACTTTCAAATGGATTTAGGTAGCAAAAAAGAATGAGTAGTGAGTATGCGAATTAATTCCATTCAGAGTACTTTTACCAAATGAAAGACTGATGGATCGAAAATGTCCGAAGAGACTTGGGCAGGAATCTATAGATCAATGACCAAACTTTCTATTCAAAAAAAAGTTTTAAAGTAGGCTCGAGGTCACTAGATCGACGCAGTAAGACCCGTGAAGCTTGTTTTTGGGTCTTCTTCTCCATACTCCTTCCATACACAGTGGAGCCAAGAACCACCCTTTCAAAGCACCCAAACAAATTTTATATTTGTTTATGACAAGGTCTATGTCTCTGCCCCATACAGCAGGATCAGAGATGATCAAGGTCTTATATTATAATGTCTCCTTGGTTCTTTGAGAGAGGGTTTTACTGCTTAAATGCCTTCTTAGTCCGAAGAAACAGCGATTGGCAAGAGTGATTCTTTGTTTGTTCTCTACATTGATATAGCATTTTGTGAATTAATAGTAGAACCCAGGGGACCGATTCTGGTTCTGTGAAAAAGTGAATCGAATAAATTGTTTTCACATTCGCTCTCATTCATTGCTTTCACTTTATCGATTCACTTTGTACAAATAAGCGATTCTGGTTCAGTGAATAAAATTCTCCGACGAACTATACTACCGATCGCGAACCTCCTTATCATTTCCCCTGAAGCGCAAACTCAAAAAGCGCAATTTTCTCAATTTTTGAAGAGATAAGATAAACGCATGAAATAGGACAGAGAGGGACATGTGGATGATATGAGCTTTTTGAGTTTTGTTGATTTTTATTCGCCCTTTCTTTTCACAGATTCACTTCCAAATATCGACGTGAAAGCAAATTATTTATATAAATGTTTTTTTACGTTTGGTTTCACAGAACGAGAATCGGATTTGCTGTGAAAGGGTGAAAATTTTTCCAATTCACTTTTTCACAGAACCAAAATCGGCACCCAGTTAGACAAACTCTTTGACTACTTCGAAGTTGTACCTAAATCCATCGTTTTGCCGGAGTCGATGATTCTGAAATTCCTTTGTCATTTTTGGCGCCTCTGAATACTTGCAAATGCACCAATTACTTGGCTCGCTTCATTCTTCCGATACTATATCAAAATCATCTGAATAAGCAATTAGCAGTTGAATGGACAAATTGTACCTCTGTTGAGTTACGTACAATTATTGCTTCAAGAACGATGTTAAAGAGGTTGTCTACATCAAAATAATTGTTGGTGAATTCTTTTCGACTTTGACGAAGCAGCGAGATATCTAAATCGTGATCGCAGAGATTCATACGTCATTGATTGTCAGGATGAAAATAATAGGCCCCAGATGGCTGCCTTGCGGGAAGCCAGACATCGAAACAAAATGATCTTACATTGAAGAATTAAGGTTCCCCCACACCAACGCGAATTTTCGGTGGCAACGACGAAAACAACAATAACAACACATGGTTGTCAATGACAACACTTTGTTATTATTGTTTTCGTCGTCGCCACCGAAAATTGGCATTGGTGTGGGAGAACCTTTAAGCTTCAAATAAGACTCCAATAAGTATCCTTTAAGCTTCAAATGAGACTCCAATAAGTATCCACCTACTGAATTAAACCCGTAGGAAATCCAAGAGGTCTAGAGCTCTAAGTTTGAAATGCGGTTGGCCTACAGGTAGTTGGAAACATGTGCTTTACAGCCCTTATTTTGAATAGGAATCATGAAAGTGTCCTTCCACATTTATAGAAAAATCCCTTAAGAAAGAGATTTTTGAAAAATAGTAGCATATAAGGTTGCACCAGATTGGGTGTACATTCTTTAAAACAATTGCTGGCAAACCGTCTATAGACCCGAAGAGAAATCAGCTACATTAAGAGACAGGGGTACTTTTTATTTTAAAATTATAACGAAGAACGTTTCAAATTCTGCATCAGTCTGAGCAGAGCTAACCTATAACAATAAAAACGGCCATTTTTATGGTTGGGGCACTATATAGGCTACATTCATCGGTCATACTTAATTTATTAGACCAAATTTGGAAGATTAGTTGGTGTATGGCCCCTAAGAAATCATGTCCGGCTCATTTGAATAGTATATCTGGTAAGCCATTCAGTATATTCACACCAGCATCCTTGTGCGACTTAAGTTCTGATATTACTAATCGGACTTCATTTATAGGTTGAGTAATTGGAAATTTAAACCATTGTTGTAGAGTAAATGCCTTACAAAGGATGTTGTCTATATTTTCGCCATTTCTGTTCCTTCCAGATCCTCAGAGAAGACTCACTTTCTACTATGATATTTCCACTCAAACGAAAATGACCCCCTGTGAAATGTTTACCTTAATTTATTAATATATTCTATAGAGTCAATAAACAAAATACATACTGAAAAATATGGAGGTGTAAATACTCAGAGAATTCTTTTGAAGTTTGCCTTCCACATTATTGTATGTAACTATGTTTATTTTTCAGTTCGTATTTTTGTAAACATTGAATACAATCAATTCAGAAAAGAGTATTGTTCTGTACCTATTCCCCAAACACCGCGGATTTTACAGAGAATTTTATTATTTGTTTTTTATATTTATTTTGTTTTTTTTTTCATCGCTATCCAATCAAGCTAATGCATATACCTGACATAGCACAAAGGAACCAGCATTAAATAATAACGACGCAATGAGTACCTACCTAACCTATAAACATTTTTCATCACAATGATATTCAGAACTCTTTTCAGCCAGGGTTCATGTTTAATTGTTTTTTTTTTCATATAGAAAGAAACTTATTTACATGATTTTTTACTCGCGCGGTTCTATGGTCGTATGAACATATACAATATTATATTAAGGTTAGGTTTTTGATCCGTAGAAAAATGAGTTTATATAAAACTTCCGTCGTTCATCGATTTTCTTAAAAAAGTTTTTGTAACAACAGAAGTTGATTTTCAAGTGAAATTAGGAATTTTCTTTCTTGCCAATATCAGATAATCAGCATAATAGCTTTTGACTTCTTGAACATTTTTCTCGCATTCACTTGACCTATTAGTCTCTCCTTATGTGAAACAGAGAGAGAGAGAGAGAGAGAGAGAGAGAAAGAGAGTTGTAGTCTGTTCGTGAATGGGAATTTTGGCTTCAATCATCGTTCTGTTTCACTCCTTTAGTACTCTTGAAAAGTGAGTACTTATAGATATCAGTTCAATTATAATGGGTATCTATATGGCGAAACTTTTGTATGCTTTTGGGTTTCTTCAATGTTTTTCAAATATTTTTTTAAAACGGAACTACATCTTCCAAATATAACTTAAGCGGCTGGTGATGGACCTGGTTAGGAGTATGCACCAGCCACCAGCTCATCTGTAAAATTTGGATGGGGAAAAGCATATCCGATGAATGGAACCTCATAATTAATTGCCCAATCCTCAATAAAGGATCTGAACCACCTCAATTACAGAAACATCATGTTTTCCTAAACATAACGTAGGTTAGGATATGTTAGTGGGCTGACGGTTGGTGTTCTTACCGTCACACTCAGATCAATGTAGATCCATTATGATACCCTATAAGAGAAAAACCTATGATAAAAGTCCTATAACAGAGCCCGTTAAGGGCGTGGGTGTAGTTTCAGCGAGGTGTAGCCCGAAGTTGCTAAAGAAGTGTCAGTCGTCATAATCACCTGGGTGAGGAGAGGTTAACGCGCCAATGTCTATTCTTGGGCGTGTTCCCCTTTTTTACCCCCACAGAGTAGGATCATCCCTCCTCCAGACCCTAAGGAGCAGTGGCTCCATGAACGTCTGGTGGATGGGCTTGATAGGCCGGTGGTTGGTGTATGCACCAGTTAAGTTTAGTCGCTGGTGTACAACGCAGATGCGGCAACAGCTGGTATAAGGGCGAGGTGCCCATTCTCCGCTATAACTCCTTTCTCCGCTGGTTGTCGCCACCACAGTGCGCACTTGCATTTTCAGTCATTCTTGTTCGTACTATCATTGTCGTCATATATCATTAAGCGTTCTTTGACATTTGGTTAAGGGAGCGATTTCCTGCCTGTTGGTCGGCTAGATTGATAGGGATTAAGCATTTTCAAGCCATTTTGTAGCTTTGGTAAAGTAAAACAAGCTTTTGCTTGGAATAGCAGAGAGTTCCTCCAGGTCATTGAAGAAATGTCTTCCGAGGAACCTGTTTCTCAGATGACATAGCGAGGGCAGTGGCATAGGTAATGAGTAGTATCATCATGTATGTCCTCGTCACCACAACCTCTGCATAAGTCGTCCACACTGAGTATCAATTTCTTCTTGTGGTTACCCAATTGGTTGTGTCCATTGGTAACGCTCACGAGAAGAAAAATAGATTTTTTGCTCAGTTGGATAACTTAGAAGATATCTTCTGCCGTGATTTGAAAGGTCAAATTTACAACTGGAGTAAAAGAAATCGATATCTTTTGCAGTATTATGTAAACGATTTAAGTTGTTTTTCAACAACATGAACAACCAACGACCAAAAATTTATATTTAAGGCAAATCTTCAAATAATCCAGGATCTTGAATTCGACCTATTTAAGGAAATATCTAGTTTTGTCATCACTTTCGAATTCCTCCGTTTGTGTAGGATGACGATAGGGAATTCACACTGTTTCATCAAAATCGTCAAAAACCTCAGAATTTACCTAGAAGGTAAATTACGCTGACAGTATTGACATAATCGGAAGAACAAAGCTGGATGTCAAAAGCGCTATTTTGTCAAAATGGATTTTTTCTTACCTTGAAAACCGTTATTATAGTGTTCGTTTCAGATTTTCCCTTCCTAGCCCTTTCTTAGCTACTTTCGGTGTCGCTCAAGGCAGCAACATAGGTCCACTGCTTTTCATTCTTACTATTAATGATATTGAAATGGGTATCAAAATTCCTTTATCTCACAATATGCTGACGATACCAATTTTTTAAGACAATTTCGGCAGTTTTTAGTCTGGTGCCTCAAAAACAACTTGGAGCTTAAAATTCCCAAATGCCAATCTATTATACTTTTTCACGCAAATGTATTAAATCTCATCCCCGTATCTATTTTCTCCATGATCAACGTACACCCAAAGTTCAAAATATTTGAGACCTTGGCATATTATTTGACCAGGAACTCAAGTTCGTCACTCATATAGGCGAAATAATTCTTAAAGCTAATTTAGAACTACCCTTCGTGAAATGATGGTCCAAAGAATTCTCCAACCCCTATGTGACCCGCGGTCCCTATACATAATGTTTGTTCGCCCCCTCCTCGAATATAACTGTCAAGTATCGTTTCCTTAACAAGATATTCATATTTTCAGAATCGAGAGATCTATCTTGAAACAATCCATTGATCCTACCTCCAAAGCCAAACAAATGAAAGTTTTTTTCAACTATACATAAAACTGAATTAAAATTATCAAACTGGTTATGGACCTTGTCAAATGTGAATAAGACGGTTTTAGGTTGTTTTGAAAGGAAGAATTGCCGGTTGATTCTTGGTCCTGTCTGAAATGTACGAGCTGTATAGCGAAATCGGCTTAGACAATAGGTAAAGACCCAATGGCTGAGTCATTTATAACGAATCAACCAACTTGGCATAGGAAACTGGAAAGAGCTAGTTGGGGTTCGAGCTGGATGGAAGAAGCCTTTTGGTCTACTTCGGACTGATAGTGCACGGAAAGAATTGAAAAATCACTAATTGCGAAATTTTAAGTTGTAATTTACGAAACTCTTTTTTTTAGCAAATCAAGACGCTTTTATTTAAAAATGATTGAAAAAATTGTAATTTAGCATTCAAATCTTCGTAAAATACAAAATTTTATAATTTGGTATTTATTATCAAAAGTCATAATTCGAGCTTGTTAACTTCAAAGCATATTACAACTTTTGAGTCGCAATCTACTACTTCTGGGGAATAATTTAATTTTACAAATTATTTATCTTGTTTTGCGAAATGTATATGCTGATTTTCATTTTCTCAATGCTCAATCCAATAAAATGTAATCACGATATATAAATATTGAGCCCACACGATCGTAATTTATGAAATACCTATTTGCTGATTTAAGATCAAAACTAAACAGTAAATTACAACTTTTTAGTCGCAATCTACTATCTTCAGGGGAATAATTTGAACATTTATATGGTGATTTGCATGCTCTCGATGCTAAAACCAGACAACGGGCTACTATTTTTTTCTAAGTGTCTGAGTTTAATCAAATTCTCTTAGAAATATAGAATTCACAGTGCATTCATGCTGAGAGTTTTATAAGAATCGGTAAGCATCGACCATAATTCGCGTCTTAGTAGGGTACGACAGCATCTGACTGATGAGCCCAACTGTCGTACCTGGCCAAAACACAATCTTTGGAGTTAAGGTCACTCGAACTTATAAATTGAGGTATGTATTTTGCAATTTCACTACCTCATCAGACTTTGTATAGCTAAGTCGGAAATTATTTTCACTTAATTTGCAGTTTTTCATTTGCAGCAAATCCATAGGTTTAAGTTGTAAATCACTGACGAAGATTGTTATCTCAACGAAAAATTGTTCTTGAATCTCGACAGGATTGCTTGAAAATGGAAAGAAGATTAATCTTTAAAAGCTGCAAATTGCCGAATAATCAGTTTCAAATTACGACTCAAAAGTTGCAATTTAAAGACAAATAAGTATCAAAACCGGCAATATTTTTTTTCCTCGATCGAATAACTGATACTCAAAAGTGGTGAAATTTGATTTTTGAGGGTCAGTATCTTCAATTCGCTCATTTTATGAAATTGCAAACAAAAAGTCGTAATTTACTAATTTCGAAGCCAAGGTACAAAACTGGATTAATTTTTCGTGATTTGTAGCTTATTTTTCTTGATCTGATCTAAGAATTTTTTCCGTGTGGCGTCTTAAAAATACAGAACTCAATCTTTCTTTTTTAATTAGAACCACCATAGAGACGTTCAAGGATTTTGGAGTTTTTGACTTAACCATTTGACCACACGGTCGATATCATATCAAAATAAAATCGGTTTTCAAGCAGTTTTGAAAATATTTAATATTTTTGATATTTTACTGGAAGGGCCTAAGTTAAATATTTTTAAGAATCTGGTTTGGAAATTTTGTAGCTATTTCGAATATTTTTTTTTATAAAAATGTCACTAAGTAAAAAATGTTTATTAATACAAAATCATAAATTAAAGACCAATATTGTAAGATTAATTTAATTTAAAATATATATTTTGTTAATAAAGATTATAAATATAAAATAAATGTTGCTTTTTATTTTTAATTTTTATGAAATTTTGATCAAATTCGTGCGACTCAACTGTGAACGTTCTCTGAAAAAGCTTACAAATAAAATAAATATAAAATGGCAAATGTCAAAATGGCTGGATGTATGTAGGGTATGTAGTTATAAATATATTATGGTGTATAAGTGTTTTAATTTTACGAGGTGAAAACTTTGTTGAAAATGTGCTATATATAGTGAGAGTTCATATATAAATTTGATGTGATTGTGATGAAAAAATAAATAAATACAAACAAAAAAACAGAACAACAATTGAAAAACAAAACATATTTACAAACAATTTATAACAAATAGTGTATTAAAAAATTTATTTTTTTTTATTTTTAATAAAATTTTATTTATATATTAGCAACGAACATGTTACGTTAAAACGAAAAAAAGAAGAAACGAATAAAAAAAAACTCTACACAAAGGCATCAAGGCAACACGATTTGGTTGTTTTATTTTGTATACCTTAAAAATGTTGATTGTTTGTATACTTTTTTTTTTTTATTTTATTTTGTTGAAAATAACAAATAAATTTACTTAAACGTTTTTGGTTATACATATTTATATTAAAATAACAAATATTCAAATACGAATTTAACGAAGCAGAAGTGCAGCAAAAACACACAGACAGTTATACAATTAGTATTGTTTTAATAATAAAAAAGAAAAAACTTTTAAAATATAGCAAATTGAATAATTTTGAAGAGAAAAATGTTGAAAAACATTAATTTGGTTTGAAACGAGAGACAACAATTGACACTCAATTATATAGGGGAAACGAAAACAAAACTAACTGTTATGCAGGAAACAAGTATTATGATTGGATTGTTGTTCTTGAGTAAATATAAGTTTTTTAATTTATATTTGTTTTTAAGGCAATTACGGAAACACAATACGTATATATTCCCTTTAATTGCTATACAGTAATTTTAGGGGTATCCCCTTACGTGTGTATCTATCAAAAAAAGAGTTTTATTTCAAGGACATGCACATGTAAAGTGTAAGTAATCACACTCAGTTAAAAGGAAAGATTTTGGGTACCAAAACAAAATCACCAAAATCGTCCAAATTTTACAATATTATCATTTCGCGCAAACAAAAATGTTGACATTTTGTTAAGGACGTGGCTTGAAAAAAAAAAAACTCTGGGTGCCTGAAGTCTCCCTACCGGTAGAGGGACCTTTAACATTTTTGCTTCTATAAAACCAAACTGTTATAATTTTTAAAATGTAAAATTATTCAATTTTTGGGATATTTTACAATTTACTTATTTTGGCAATGTCAACTTAAAAAAAAAAAATTAAAATTAAAAAAAAAATTATAAAGAAGCTTGTATAAGTATTTATGTAGGCAGAATTGCGGAATTTTATTATAAATGGACGTTAACATTTACTGAAGCTATGCAATAAGAATCACCTCAATTTTTTTTTTTAATAATTTCCTTTTGAAAAGAAGAGTTCTTACTTTGAGTATTAAATACGAATTGACCACTGATGACTGAAGTCACCGACCGACGCTACGCACAGTGATCCCTTTATTTAATTTTTGTGACAAAATTCATCTTCCATCTCAATTCTGGGCGAAAATTATTGAAATTTGGTACAATTTATGATTTTAAGACGCAGAATTCAATACCATATACTCAAGGTCTCTAAAATTTAGTTCAAAATATGGTACGAAATTTAAGAAGTAAAAATAAAGCTTTTTCGTTGTCACGAATTTTAACATATTTATGTGTGAAATAAAAAACTTTAATTTATGAAAGTTATTCCAATACAGTTATATTTGGTGGTTTTTTAATCTTTTAGCCATAACTTTTTTTTTTAAGGGAAATAAAAATAAAACTAAAAAATATCGGCACTAGATTTTGCCAAGACGAAGCGATTGCCGTAATTTTTATGAAAATGCGGCAAAAATTACAGTGGCGACTGATGACCAAAGTTTTTTTAGTTAATTTTTTGGTGGTGTTTGAATCTTTTGGCCATAACTTTTTTTTAAGGGAAATAAAAAAAAACTAAAAAATATCGAAACTAGATTTTGTCGAGACGAAGCGATTGCTCTTTAGTTTTTTGAAATCGAACAAGTATTACGACTTTGGTGGTTGTTCAAACTTCAGCGGACGCATTGTCTGCAAAATTCAGGATCATAAATATTTGCATAAATTATTTAAACTTTCACATGAAAGTGATTCCGATTTAATAATTATGTACCAATTTTTGTAAAAAAAAGTCACAAATTTTACGGAATGAACTTGTATGCTATAAGATTTTTATTTATTATGAAAAATGAATTTCAGATCAAATTTGATAAAAAAAAATCTCAATTAAAAGTTGAAAACCAATTTTTAGGTCAATAACTTAAGAATTATAAATTATTTAATAATAACAGTTTTAAATGTTATTACATATGTATTTATAGTTTTAAAATGTTGTTTCATCTGACGTCAAATTAATATAATCAGTTGACAGTGTAAAACATCTGTTAAATCAGCTCTATAATTTTGTAGACCTTAAATTAAGCTAGCTGACAGGTACCAACATTAAAAACTCACTTAGAATTCGAGTTTACATTTTTTTTGTACAACAAACTTCAAAATCTGGCGTCAGATTATAATAATCAGAAAGAATATCAAAATTACCAAAACTATATTTTGTTTATATTGGCCATAGTTCATTTACTATGAAACTCCGTGCATTTTTGTGAATTTCTACACAAAATTCTGTCAAAGTTCATATAAAAAAATAAAATGTGTAGAAATGCATAGAGTTTCAAAGAAAAGGAACACACCTAATATTTAAAACTTTCGAGTTATTGACCTAAAAACTGGATTTAAACATTTAACTTCCAAAATGTTCATATTTTGGTAAGATTTGGTCTGAAAATCGTTTTTAATATAAACAAAATATTAAACCACGTAGCACAAAAATTAAATTTAATCCATTAGCAACATTCCAAAAAATTTTGGAACTTAACTACATTGGAATCACATCATAAATGGAAGTATACATTCAGACATAAATTTGACTTGGAATTTTCTAATATCGTATACCTACCATATTCTGATCTAAATTGTAGTGAAGCTAAATCAATTTAAATATATGTTAAATAAATTAATTCACGTCAGGGTTAAGATTGTTGGGCGCTTAGAAACGGAATTTCAGTAAAATGGTGAAAATAGTTTTGTTTGTTTTATTTTTATAGAATGTATCAGAATTAACTCGCAGTTGTGTGGTTTAGGTCAAAATATATTCTCAAAAAATTATAGTGCAATGAAATCGAAAGTAAAAACATTTTGTGACACAAATATAGGCGAAATCGACGTTTTTGTAAATTATAAACTATTTGAAGGTCATTTTGTATTTAAAATTTTGCATTAAATTTTTTCCTCCATGCTGTGACATTTGACATTTGGAAATATGGCCCTCTCCTCTAGGCTTTTGAATATTGAATACTCACATACCAAAAAATCGCATTTTTATCGTTCTAACTTCTCAATAAGGAAGGTGAAGAAAATTAGAAAACTATTTCTGTTTAGATGGTAATCATCGACCATAATTTGCGTCTAAGAAGGGTACGACAGCATCTAACTGATGAGCCCAACTGTCGTCCCTGGGCGAAACCCAATCTTTGGAGTTGAGGTCACTTAAACTTATTAAATGAGTTCTAACTTCTCGTCCTAAAAAATGTTATGTCCAATTTTGGCGAATTCCTCTCCCAGTGTTTCATCCCATTTTATCCTTTTTTTTTAAAAATGGAATTATTTTCATTTTAATTTTTATTGGTTGTAGCTTTTAATTTTGAACATCCTTTTAATTGGATCAGACTCTCTGCAGGTAATTCCTAAAAAAGATAGAGAGAGAGGCAAAGTTTCCAGAAATCACTCAGATTAAAATACATATATACATATAAGAGGAAACTAATTTTTGGAACTTTGCCACTCTTTTTCTTTTTAAGCACACAGAGTCGAACTTAAGGTTCAGTTTCACAATCGAAGTAAGTGTCACTTAATTGCCAAATATTAAAAAATAATTCCCCATTTCGGATTTTTACCTATCTTGGTACACATGTCTTACTTTTTTTTTATTTTTTTTATTAATATTTTCAATAAACAAAGATAAGAAGTAATTAATTAAAATAAGTAAAACTATTTAATACTATGTCTAAGTCTAATGTTAAACTTCATTTCAAAAAAACTTTTTGATATAGCTTCAAAATATTATTCAAGCTGAACACAATTTTCTTTTTAACTCCGTTACTAAACGACGAGCATTAATTATTATGACTAAAATTTTCTGAACTGTCTAATTCATTTATCTAAAAAGCAAAAAAAAAAAAGCCTTAATGTTTAAGACCCCTAAGGAGTTATCATATTATAAATGTGTTTACTCAAAATGTGTATTAAAGTGTAGGTACAAAAAAGTGCAGGAAACATTTGTATAACAAAAAAAAAAAAAAAAAACATTTTGCAACCCAATCATAAATGCTTGCCTCGAAAAATCAGCCAAAAAACCTGAACAACAGTGAACAACATGAAACATCATCATAAGTATAACAATATTTCGACGAAAACGAGTGCGTTGATATTGCAATTGCAAAACAGCAAGAACATTTTTTTTTTGTTAGTAAATTCAAATGTTGCTCTTTACATACCTTAGACGGGAATGAACAACATTGTCTACTTCTGAACTATGTATGCATTAATGTCAAAATAAATCCTCCTTATAGTCGGTTGACAGTGCTATTTCCTTGCACTATTCATCTTATTCAGTTCATGTTGCCGTGTATATATGCTACGCATATATGTATGAATGTATTTATATACACGGAAATCCTTTTGCAGGATGTTCCGAAGGATATTATTTTAACAGGATGACTCCAAATTGCATTTGCATTAGGCAAGAAACTTAAGGAAACTTGTCAGTTTGACATGAAAATCTTATCATGTGTATGTGCGGACAAAGTAAAATATTGGATCTTTATGGAAGCCTTAAGGATTCTTTCCAAAATTTCCATCAAAAGGAGGAAAATTACATTTGAAAGAGTTTTATTTTTATATCTATTTTTTTTTTTTTGTTGATTTTTTATTTTATTTGCTCTTTGCATATAAAGGTATTGAAGGAAGGATCAAAGGATATATACAACTATATGTACGTTTGTTCGCAGGAATTATGCCTCACATGTTGGATGCCGTGTAAGGAACACGTCGAGTAACATCGTCTCGTTGCAAATCTCTGTAAAAGTTTGATTAAGATTTTTTTGTTTTAGAAAATTAAATTAAATTAAATTAAAAAAAAATATGTGTGTCAATGTGTGTTTGCACGTTAACAGAAAAATTGAATAAATTAATTATACAATTTAAAATAATTATTTATATTTAATGATGTTTCCGAGGAATGAATTACCTGAGATTTTGAGCGCATTGTTGGCTGATATTTTCTTCGAATCTTCCGAGGGCAACACATGCAGAGTAGTCGAACAAATGCTCTGAAATTGAGAAAAGTGTTTTCAGCTTAATATTTAAGAGTTTAGCAAATGCATTTAAAACTATATAAAATGTATTTTAATCAATCATTCCGTTAAGAACATTTTTTTTAAAACTTTAACAAATATTTGATAGCGTACCCAGAAATACGTACTTATAAGTAAGCAGGTTTTTAACTTATAACAGTTGAGTTGAGTCCAATATATATACATACATTTATTTATAATTTTTCTCAGAATTATTATTATTTATACATGCGTCATTTTTTACACATTTTAATTTTATTTTATGACGAACAAATAAAAATGATCCCTTCTTTATGGCTTATCAAATTTTCATTTAAAATTGACTCCAAGGTAAAATTTAATCGAAATAAAAAAAAAAATATGTATGCTCCACGTGACAACCATATTAATTCATAATTTATTAATTAAACAAGAAAAGTTCATTCTGAAATAAAACAAAAAAAATATTTATTTTTATCTTTTAATTAGTTCCCAGGACACGAAAACATAATATTATGATTATAAATATTTGATTTGATTCCATTAATTTTGTTGATTTTTTTTTTTTGAAGGGGATTCTCGCAAAACTTTTTTTATTGGGTGGTTTTCCAAGGAAGTTCATATCTATTTATTATTAAAAATATTTCGTTTGAACTTTCCTATTATAAGAACCACATGACCCAACCTATGTATACCTACTACCTGAACCTACGTATTAAAAGTCAGGTGTATAGGTATGTGTAGGTATAAGTTTATTGATTTTATTTTAAAGGATGTAATTATTTTACACCATAATTCTCATTTTCAATCGTTTTTGTCGAATACAAATAAATATTTAAAGATTCGATACAAAAGCAATTATGAATAAAAAACCAACACCTACAAAATTAAATAAACCTCCAGCAGAACCTTCTCTGACATTATTAACTACCCCTATCAATTCTTAAACAGATACTGAAAACCAGATGGTTTTATGTCTTCCAGTTTTTGAGAAATTTGAAAATTACGAAAAAAAAATCCATATATTTTTAAAATTCTATTTTTCTGCTAAGGATATATTGAACGCGAAAACAAACGCCCAAGCGATCTTAAACTGGTCATATGATTTTCAGTATTCTATAAGGAATTGATAGGGGCAGTTAATACTCAATTTCAAGTGATCTCTTTGCACTTGCAATAGGTGAGAATAAGACCGAGTGCGGTTTTTCACACAATATGATGGTGGTGCCTTCGCACTAAAAAATATGTATCTTTTTAATAAATACTTAGGAGTCCCATTTTCAAATTTGGCATTTGGTATAAGTATTGTATAGTCAACATTGAGTGGCAAGAAAAAAAAAAACATCAAAAGGGTCGGAATAACTCAAAATTTTATTTGAAAGGTTGAATTCGGGTTTTTCATAAAAAAAATCTGGTTTTCAAATGGCAGCTTTTCACTGTAAATTATGTATCTTCTAAACGAATGGAGATCCTACTCTAAAACTTGGCATGTAATATAAAGACTATGTAAGCAACATTTTAAGATCTAAAAAAAATATCCATGTTATATCTAAAATTTGATTTGAAATGCTAACTTCCGGTTTTCTACCAACAAAGAAAAAAAACGATTTGATGTCATATCTGAAAAGACCATACTTAATTTTAATATTCCACCAATGGAACAATTTTTCTATCTCTTTATGTAATTAAGCAACACATTGCTTTAAGACTCTATCCCATAGCTTGTCGAAACTTTACAAGCCCATAAATCTAGCGTCAGGTCTCAAAAATCAAAATTATAACTTGTTTTTAAATTTCAAAAAATAAAAATTACTCGAACAAAAGAAAATATGTGGGGGTGTTTTTAATTTTTACTGTACACATTTGTTTTTGCTCAAAAAATCAAAATTATACACATGTGAGTTTCAACTGTTTAGCTTGAAACTTTGACGATTGGACAAGAATTATTCCAATAATTCGAATTGAGACACAAGTTGATGTAGCAAAGAACTGTAATTAATCATAATTAAATAAACAAATTAACAAATTAAAACATTATTAAACTATAACATTACAAGAAAAATAGTATTGATTTATCTAAATCAACAATTATTTCTGCTTTGAGATCTATGATCCAACTTATGAAACGATTTAACAGCAATTGAAAAATAATATAAAATATTAAAATATTAATATTTGAAAAGTGACAAAAATCATTTATAGTGGATGTGAATATCTTGAGTGTTTATAGCAAAGTGTCGCGACGGCAGACGAGGTGTGGCAAAAGTAGTCATGATGGTGGCAAAGTTTGTGTGATAGATAGCAACAAACTTACATAATATACATATTTACTGATTGTAAAAATTGGCCCTGGAACTAACTCCCAAATGAACTAACTCCCAATGCACTAACTCCCACTAAAATTTTTTTTTGATCATTATGAACTAATTCCCATTATATTTTAAGAACTAACTAACAATTAGCTAACAATTGACATATTTCTTCCAATGAAAAATTGTCCGTTCACACGGTTGGTAGATTTCTTCCCAATTTTATTGTCAGCTATTTTTGTATCTCTCTTTAACCAACTCATTGACATTTCGAAGAATGAAGAAATTGTGAGCAATTGTAAGATGTTTTCAATTAAAACATCTGACAATTACCAATGAGTCTGACAATGTCCTAATCGACTGACAATGATAAAAATTGTGTGTTCAGACGATTGTGTGTTCAGACGATTGTCAGACAAAATTGTGTGTTCAGATGATTGTAAGACCTTTGGAACAGTTTTTTCACTGACAGATCTGACAATATTGTAAGATCTGATAATCGTCTGTACTTAGCTCAAGTCCCAAATGAACTATAAGTTCCAAATGAACTAACTCCCAAATTTATGAACTAAGTTCCAACTAAATTTTGGTGGGAGTTTTAATTGCAAAAACGGGATTATAAAAAACTTTAATTTCTTTTCGCGTACAATGTTATAAACTTTCATTGGTAAAAATTCATTTCAGACGTTTTATTTGATTGGCTGATATTAAGCTCCAAAGACAAGAAGCATAGGGGGCGCTAATAGGTTTTCGGGTAGTGTATGTAAATATTTAATCAAAAAATTAATCTTGTCTTAAACGATTTAAACATCCTCAAGATCATACATTTGTTTTTTATTACGTTTTTTTTTTGTCAAATGCTCTTTTATAGCCTTGTCTTTTACACGAGAATCTCTTAATTCTTATGTTTGTAAAGGTTCCTTTAATATCAATTTTTTTTTCATTCCTCTACTTCAATCCCTCACTATTTGCCTTTTAAAATACAGCCCATTTATATCAAGGGCTAATATAAGATTCTAAAATCCTTTTTCTTCAAACAAAATTATGGTGACAAGTTCATTTTTCAATTCCCCCTTTAGTATTTTATCAATGAAATAGGTCTAATGCCAATTTGTCTCTAGTTAAAGTTTATATAGGAAAAAAATCAGACGCCTTTAACAACATTTCTGTCATCAACAGAAGGACAAATATCTAAAAGAACTTCATTACAAATATATAAATGGCGGCAATCGCCTCAAGAGGATATCATCAAGGTAAATGACTTTGTCGTGATAAAAATTGAAAATTTCTCATCGACAGAATGATGCCTATAGGGCATGTTGTTAACGTAGTACACCCCGGTATTGATGGAAGAGTATGATTGAGGCGACCCCTTGAACTCAAATTATGAAAATTTATTGATCAACTGTCAAAGTTTTGATTTAACCTTTAAATAATCTTAATTCCACTTATATTTAAATAATATGCTTTTCAGTAATATTTGTAAGAGACGCTAGGGAATCGAGTTAAAAAATTTTTAAGGCGCCAATAGGCTGAAACTTCATGTACCGTTTTTTGAGCGCTTTTACTGTATTCCTAAATTAAACAACAATGTCAAAGATTTTAGACAAGGTGGCGCAAAAGTTGTCACCAGTTGCAAATGGCGGAAAATGTCAATTCTAAAGGGTCATTCATTTTTCAGTTTCAAAAGTAAAGCTAAATAAAACCCACACAGCGATACATTTTGGATGAAAATTTTATTTCACTATAAAGCTTGGACTTTGCCTTTAAGTGTGAAAAACAATATAATTCAAATGGCCGGTTCGGGAAGATTCGCAGCATGCGATTCTTTTGAGGTAATTTTTAACCAATTTTTCGGGCGGTATCTTGACCATAACTTGAGTAATGTTGGTTTTGAATGCGTCTAGAGTTCGGTGATTATTCGCGTAGGCCGTAGACACTGTCTTTTGCTTAGCCCCACAAAAAAAAAAATCTAACGGTGTCAAATCGCATGATCGTGGTGGCCAATTGACGTCGCGAAAACGTGAAATTACGCGATCAGGAAACTTCTCACACAATAAAGCCTTACGACATCAGTAGCGCTTCCATTTTCTTCAAATTTCTTTACAATTTTACCGATTGCTTGCGTAGTCGGTCGATTATGACGACCATAATCATCACGTAATGCGCGAAAAGTGGCTTCGTTTGAATCACCACTTTTGTAGTAAGTTTTAATAATTTTAACGCGTTGTTCGATTGTTAAGCGATCCATCATCGTAAATGGCAAACATTCAACTATAATATTATGACACTTCAAATGACAGCTGAGTTTGAAAAGTGTCAAATACCAGCGCTACCAACTTGAAACCATGAAATGAATGACCCTGTACTTTGAAATTTGTGAACTAAAAAGACACAAAATACTCACACTTCAACAAGACATGAATCACTATACTCCACCATTTGCAACCGATGAAAAATTTTGCCACCGAGTCGGTGACATCTTTTACGCAATCCTATTGTATAAAAGAAAAAATGAAATTTGCCAACTCTGACGAGGGAAAAACTACGAATGGATTTCGGGCACCAATAGCAGGTATTATGAAAATACTGGGTTAGGGATGCGTTCCACAGTAGATTGAACAAAATAGATTTTTAGACCTGTTTGTTCACATTGCGATTGTCACCTTAAGCTTTAAGTATCCGACGCGACCGACGCACGGTAGAAATGTACATAAATATTTTGGCGAGATGTGTGCATTTTTGGTCATTGGTGCAACTTTTTAAGAGGCGCGGTAGTGTTCTTGGGAATTTCAGTTGGTTTGGAAATACTGATATTTCGCCTTTATTTAAAGTCTTAAATAATGAATTTACCATTAGAAGTCAAGTTAATGAACAATTATAAGGATTTGACAAAAAGCTGATAGTATATTGAGATAGTTTAATAAATTAAAAACCAAGTATTTCTACTTACCTTCGAAAATCTCGACTCCAACAGGCATATATCACCGGATTCATACACGAGTTTATCCAACCCAGCCACGTAACCACCGCTGACACGATCTCTTCGTGTTCTATACATTCTATACAAAAACCCGACAACAAGTTGACCACAAAAAATGGCAGCCAACAAACAATGAAAACGCCCATCACAATTCCGAGCGTCTTCGCAGCCTTTTTCTCTTTGGCGAACTTCGCCAGCTTCCGTGACAGCGAGAAGTTCTTGCCCATGTGCCGGTGACGGGCTAGGCCATTATTGTGCAATGCCGACAACGGTTCGTCTTCGGGCTCTTCGGGTGTTGATGTTGTCGTTCCCGATGCACTATGGTTATGATGATGATGATTATGGCTGGCACCTAAACCACCAACTCCAACACCACCACCACCCGTACTACCGTGATGTACAGCCGGATGATGTGACGAGGTTGTGGTTTCTCGGGTGGTGCCGCCGCGATGAATACGAAGCGTTAGTTGCAATTCCCCTGATGCCATAAGGACTTGTTTGGTGCCGATCTTGAGCGACCGTGTTTGTATAACGGCAGCACGATAAATACGGCAATATGTAAAGACCATAACTAATAACGGAAGATAGAAGGAAATAGTGGAGGAGAACACTAAGTAGCCTAGGTGTTCGGTGAATGTACATTTGAAGGCAGGCATTTCGCCGTCTCTGGCTGCTCGCCACCATACGATCGCCGGGAAGCTTATTGCCCCAGAACATACCCATACGGCGCAGATTAGTCCCGCAGCTCGTTTCACCGTCATCCTCATGGGATAGGAAAATGGATCTGTTATGGCCCAATAGCGGTCCAGAGATATTACACAGAGGTTGAGAATTGACGCTGTGCTAAATAGTACATCCAATGATCGCCAGATGTCGCACCAGTCCGTCCCGAAAAACCACGTATTCTCGAGGACTTCGTAGAGCGCAGAAAACGGCATCACCACCAGGCCGACCAAACAATCGGCCACAGCCAATGAGGTTATGAAGTAGTTGGTAGCTGTGTGGAGATACCGTTCCCTTATAACGGCGAGGATCACGAGTGAGTTGCCAAATACGGTCGCGAACGAGAACAGGAACAAAAATGACAGCAAGCTAACGCGGTCATTGGGCAGGGCCTCGAGGAACTCGGACAAATCGGGCTGCGGTGTTTGGCCCAATGTGTAGTTAAGGTTGGCGTCCGTTGTGAGGTAGCCATTGAAATAGCTGTTGATCAGCTGTTCTTCACTGAGGTTATACGTTATCAATGAGGACAGTGGCGTGTGATTCGGATGTCCTGCAGTGGAATGATTGAATGCTGCGGTGGTTAAATTGTTAATAGGCGGTGGCACGACAGCAGCTATTTCCCAGTAGACCTCTGTGTTTGCATTATTCATTCTTAGTTCGCTTTAAATGCGGCGATTAGTTTAAAAGCCAACATAGATATAGGTATAGGGAAGTTCTTTTTTTTTTATTTAATTTAAGAATTAAGCTTAGGATATGTGAGGAGATAGAAGATTGACTTTTTACAATTTCACACTTCTTGAAAAATACAGTTTTGTAAACCCTTTTTTTTTTCTTCTTACAATGACTATGATTGTGCTTCAAACTTACGGGTTAGCGTGCAGTGTGATTGTGTGTGTTTTTCTTTTCTTTGAATTCAATGATATTTTTTTTTATGAAGAGGGAATTAACACTATCTAAGCTGTTCGAGATGTGGTGTAAAATAGTTTCTTATGTGATTCCTTGTTCTATTGACCTTTGATCATGTCACACGATCACGATCGGACATTTTATCACAGTTAATAAAGTTATTTCGAGTTGTTGCAAATACTGGTTGATGTTTGAACATATGACCATCATCATGGTGTTGTGGTTGTATATCATTGAATGAGTTTAGCTGACACATGTGTGATGTATGGAACTGGCACTGTTGATGATTGCCAGGTGAGTAATTGTACATCGCCAGTCCATCACCAAGAACAAATTCTGCGAAATCTGAAAATGAAAAAAAAAAGAATTTGTTAATTATCATTTTATTAAATTAAATTAAATTGAGAAAGCGAAACATATAGAAATGAGTTTGAAGCCACTTTTAGACTAACGTGTTATTTTTGTACTAAAGAACTTTAAATATAAAAAATTGTTGCACGACCGGGTCGCACGAACTTGCTCTTATGGGAGCCTAAAATGTATTCCACCTGCTTAAAACGTAGTTAGGTTAAGGAAATATAAATTTATGAGGAAAAAAATTGAAAATCGTTGGAGCGGTTTTTTTTTTTAATAAATATTTATATAAAATTTTGAAAAAATTAAACAAAAAATTGTACGCAATTTTTTAGCCTTAATAAATGCGGAGTTAAAAAATTAATTAAAAAAAAATATCAAATACCCATTTTCGAAATGTGGAATTTTCAAAAAAATAATATTTAATTTTTTTTATTTATTCTTTTGAAAATGTTGGTATGCAATATTATTAGAACTTATCTGAAACTTTTGCGAAAAAAAATAAATTAAAATCAGTTCAACTGAGATACCATTTTTAAAGGATAGATAATTTTTTTTTTCCATAATATGGTAGAGCGTATAGATAATAGTTCACACAAAAATTTTAATCAAAATCAAAAAAATGAGGTTTTTAAACATTTGTATAGGAGGTAGGTACCGTTATTTTTTGTTATAAGAATAATTTTCATTTAAAATCTACTAGATAATGTTAAAAAACTGCTGAGTGAAAATTTTGGTATACAAAACTTTTTCAAACATTCTTCATTAAAAAATTTATCAATATCAGATAAAATCGAAAGTAAAAAATTGTTCTATGGGAGGTACCATTTTTAACCATTTTTCGGAATTTTTTTTATAAAATGGTTGCCTTTTTGAAAAAAAAAATTACTGATTTTTTTTAAGTTGTGGGCACGTTTTTAAGAAAAATAAGATTTTCGTTTTTGCTAAAAAAAAAAATTGTACCTACGGCAGGTCTTAAAAAAAAATGAAAAAAACGTGTGGGGAGAATGCCCAAAAAATGCTAGGTACCAACTTAGAAGAAAATCAACCGACATGTTTAGGCTGCAGCCGTAGGGACAGACGGACAGAATTGCGATACCCACTTTTTTCGACTTCGCTATCATCGTAATGTCAACTTTGATCAAAATCCCGAGTTCGATTTTTTTTACGAATTCATAACGTGCCATATATCGCACCCTTAGAATGAAAGTGACGTAACTCAAAATTTTTTAAGTTTTGATTTTTCAATAAACTGCGCTTAAAATGCAAAATGAACTCTAAAACCAAGTCGTAAAAAAGATGCCGAACTTTTGAGTTAGGTCACTTTCATTCTAAGGGTGCGATATGTAGTACCTATGTATGTATGTATATACCAAGTAAAAATAACTCTTAAAATAAATCAAAGAAAACAAATAAGTCAACAGGTTAAAACCCAGTGAAACAAAATGTTCGCAATTCATGATTGGTTTGAGAGCCCGTTTTGACGCAATCAGCGTTGCCTCAATATGTTTCTAATTCGAAACCTTTCAATACTCGATTTTATTTGATATATAATAAAAATAAATACCATAACCATAACTATTTTTTTAACAAACTCAATTAAAATAGTCAACTCCTTATTTAATTGAACAAAAAATAATTTTAAAATTGACAGTTTATTGTCACATTTGATCTTTGACCGAGTAAAAGAAATGTTATTTCTTACTTCCCAAAACTGCCAATTTTGACCAATTATTGTCCAATTTAATTTTTTTTTGTATGGACTGATAGAACTTTGGGCTAAAATGGGTAGAAAGTGGCAGTTTTGTGAAGTAAAGAAACAGACTTATTCTTATTTCTTTCAATGCCAACTATCTTAAACTTTCACTTGCCATATTATTCTTAAACAACCAAATCGATTTAAAGTGGAAAACAAGGTACCAATGAAAAATATCGGAACAGATATACAAATTATCGCACACAAAGTTTAAAAAACCTGTAATTCAGCTTTGTTAAGTAATTATCTTTTTAACTGTTTCTATAAGCTTTTTTAGATTGTTATTTATTATTGTTTATTTATTGTTTGTTTTTATAAGCACAATATATCAAAGTGGAACAATTTTTTATTCATAATTTTCTTATTATACAACAGATCTCATGTACTCGAAGTGAAATCAATTTTTAACTCCTTTAAGCTTAGTACGCGATACACGACAAACTAAATTTTATTTCTACAATTTTCTCAACAGATACTTGATTTTATAATTTGGAGACAAAAACAACCAGAAATATGTTTCTCAGTGGGCAATTATTATTTTGAATTCATTTAATTTTGGCGAAAAAGAGTCAAACTCATTTATAATAATATTAATAAAACAAACATTTAAGTTTGTTTAAAACTCGTGACATTTCAGCTGTTATGAAATAATGTCAAATAAGCAGGTACATAATTTTAAGATTTATTTCATTCGTTTCTGAATGATCAATGAGTGTGTGTACACTGTACACAGCTGCGTTTATTTATTCAATTCATGCTTTCCCACCTTTAAAAAATCCAGATTTAAGATTTAAAAAATTCGATTAAAGTGTTTTAGAAAAGGAATTTATCAAAAATAGTTTAACCATGTGCCTACGTTCTGTAACTCTCGCATCGACAATAATTGACAGTCGAGAAACGATGAAAATTGAAACAAATCGTATGAGTTTTATTCCAATTTTGACCAATTTTAACGATGCGAGAGTTACAGAACGAAGGCACAGATTTCAACTTTTAAATCATTTTCTGTCATCCAAGATCGATTTAAAAAAATCAAAAACATTTCTGTGTAAATTCAATTGCTCCACCTAACTATATAAGTAGCTAATTTTACAAATTTTCTTCATCTTATTTATAAATTATTATAAATAATTCAAGTTGCTTAGAATTTTTAAGGTTTTTGTACAAAATTGTGCTATTAAATAAGTGGTTTAAGGAAAGTAAGAAGAAACCAAAAAACTGCTTACTCAATAGCATAAGAATAGTAATAGGGGAGGTATCGGTATTGATGCTAGGGATTTTATTAGGACTAAAATGGTTTAACTTAACTGGTACACGAATGCACTCAGAAAAGGAAACTGAAGCTATTGCTGTTGCTAACAAACTGAAATCAGCCGGAAATTTATTATCTGGTCTTTTAATTCGAAAACAAGAGAATCATGAGTCGATAAGCATTTTTTTTTTTTAATTATAATTTTTTTCATTTTTTTATTGAACTGAAATACTGGTTCTTAATTGTTTTTTACATAATAGCCGTTTTTATTGGGAAATCTATAGGCAGCACAGTAAAATTTTATACACAGTAAACAACAACAAAGGAATAGTATCAATAACTTAGTCAGTAAAAATAGTGAAAATAATAGTTGAGATAAAATTTTGAAGTGTCTGGAATAGTTTGACAATCAAATATTTTTTATTGAAAGTTGGCATTTTAGGATGCGTTCGTTTATTTGTATGCTTTTGATTTCATGTGTTGGTTTGGAAAATTATGCTACGGTTAGAAGGTAAGGGTAAATTATAAATGCGCTGACTCCTTGGCATTACAAAAAATTCTCTAAATGTTGCTTCTAGTTGCGTTGACATGAAATCTGTGTAAACGTGTGATTGCTTCTATATTCAGTTCTTAAATTAAATATAGAATATAAATCAATAAATATAAAATATAAATCAATATCAATTTTGTTGCGTTTTCCATTTACTTCATAGCCATCCTGTGATAGTAATTATCACTCTTACTTGACAGATAAGGAACGAACCGCATAATTGTCTTCCTTTTATTCAGGACATATTTAATGCGATTTGCGAACTGTCACCAGAAAGTGTAATAACATTTTCGATGTGCACCTATATTTAATTTAAGAACTGAATATAGAAGCAATCACACGTTTACACAGATTTATATATTTCGCATAGAAAATTGAGCGCATTAAGGTGGCATTTGGAACAAAATACTTTAAACACGTTTATAGTTCGTTCCCTATCAGTCAAGTAAAAGTTTCAAAACAATGGTAACGATGTTCTTCTTCTATTAAATGTCAAAAAATTAAATTGAAATGTAAGAAATTGTTTAAGCAAAAGCGAAGAAAACGCTAATAGCATATTTATTAAGACCACTGACATAATTTCTTCTTTCCATTTCTTAAGATTTATAACTTCATAAGAACTGACAAGTGCAACCTAGTCATACTGGCCATGCGTCGTATTAATATTGAGAGAATAATTTTCTTCATTCTTTTTTGCCTTCGTGTAAACAAATGTCGTTCATTATTTCGGGACAGAAGTTTGGACAGTCGTGTAAATCCCGCATAAATGAAAAACCATCTGTTTACGTTTTGATTGAGTTATGGTTTTGGCATTTTATTTTTTTTTTTTTCAAATTCAAATTATTTAAAAAACAAAAACAAACGTTAAGTTCTTAAAACATATTATTTTTCACTTCTAGAAGCCTAAGTTAATAAATTCAACAGGTACTCAACTCTAATCCAACTCAACATCTATAAAACCATTCCCTTGAATTTAACTTCACATAAAGGGACAATATTTTTTCAACACATCCCTTAAATTTTTAAATAGTGAATTAGTAATAAGTAGTTATTTTTTATTTGTTTTGGAAAAAATCACCCAGTCTGAATGCTTAAATGCCCCACAGACCACTTTTTCGGGAAACTGAGTTAAAGATGCAGTTATACTAATTCGTATGTTCTCTTTCGTTTGGTGCTATTCCCGTTGCTCTATCTCTATTATTAATAAAGTTACAGAAACCAGTTTTGCTCCATAGACCACATATTTTCGGTTCTGTTCGTGCTTATTTGCCGCATATCCAAAATTTGTACGAGGTGGGGCAGTTTTTCTATTAAAGTTTTAAAAACAGACGCTTAATGCTTAAATTCCTCATTGCAATGGGCAATGGATATAGATCAAACATCACTCAAATATATTTTCAAAGCTTAATTGCCCCATATCCACATGAGATGGCATATAGAGCATGTAACCTCTCACAATCTATTGAAACCAAGTGACATTTTTCCTGCTTATGTGCCCTATATCCATGGACAAAAGTGCAATCAGCTGGAAAAGTATAAATAGAAGTAACATTTTCGAGATCACTTCAGTTGATGTCGTGCTCTCGTGCAGTGGAGGTCGGAGGTGAACAAATTAAAAAAAAAATATGGATGATAATGAAATAAAGGTAATGCTGTGTTTATAAGGATAATTTCTCAAAAAATGCCATAATATTTTTTTTTTTAATATTTTTAAAAAAAATAAAAACGAGGTAAAAATAAGGGGAAAAAAATATTTTTAATAAGACTATTTCTATATCTTCAGGTTCACAAACTATATAAATGCATTTAGAGTATTCTTAATAAGGTTTTTATCGATAATATTCAAGAATTTTTTTGGTTTTACTAAAATGGATAAAAACAAAAAAGGTAAAAACCAAAAATAATTAATTTGAAAAACTGTGAAAAAATACTAAAACTTAATCCTATGAATGCTGAAGTATTTTTTAAACAAATTCCGAATAAAATTGAATGTATTTTTCTAGGAAATTTTAAGAACCAAAGTTCAAGTTGGGTATTTTTAATTGTAAAGTGTGAAAATACTTTGTCATTTTTCATACTTTTTTTATCGACTTAAAATTAAGCCAATGTAATATATAGGGAAGGGCTAAGCCATTATATTAATATTCCTTTTTGTTTTATATTTTTATCACTACAAATAGATTTTAAAAAATTAGAAGTGCTAGAAATTTTATATTTTATTATTATTTTTGCTATCGTTGAATTCCCAATGTTAAAAGCATAAAGGTTCTATATCCATAGGAAATTTGCAGTTTGGTTTTCATAGATTTAACATTCGTATGGAAAGGGTTCTATATCCATTTTTGACTTTTTCTAAACTTTTATTTTTTTTTAAATAACCATAAATGTTTTTAACCCTAGGACTTCAAATTTAAAAAAAGAAATATTCCATTCATGTATATAAAAATTCAAAGGTCGAAATTTTCAAATGCAAAATTACGAAATTATGTTTCAAACCTTAAAATTCGTTTTCTGAGGAATAATTTTTTTGTATATGGGGCATTTAAGCATTCAGCCGGCGCAGTGAAGATCCAAAATAGTATAAAATTAAAAGAAAATATATATTTAAATAGTTTAATAATTATAATAACATATAGACGCAACAATGCTTGTCCAAATAAATGCCGAATTTAATGATCCTGAAATTTGCAAACAAAACGTCCGCTGAAGTTTGAACAACCACCAAAGCCGTAATACTTGTTCGATTTTAAAAAACTAAAGGGCAATCGCTTCGTCTCGGCAAAATCTAGTGCCGATATTTTTTAGTTGTTTTTATTTGCCTTAAAAAAAAAGTCATGTCCAAAAGATTCAAAAAGCACCAAAAAATTAACTAAAAAAATTTTGGCCTTCAGTCACCACTGTAATTTTCGCCGCATTTTCATAAAAATTACGGCAATCGCTTCGTCTTGGCAAAATCTAGTGCCGATATTTTTTATTTTTTTTTTATTTGCCTTAAAAAAAAAGTTATGGCCAAAAGATTCAAAAAGCACCAAAGGTGGCTTCAAGGGTGGCTTTTAGCCAAGGTGATAGTTTGACGCTTCGTCATCATAGAATTGGATTGCTTCGTCGTATCTAGGTATCGTGGCTCAGGGTGTCTCTCAATTCGCTTGTGATTGTTCTAACCAGCGGGTTTGGATGATTGCAAAGGTTGGCCGTCAGTCTTTTGGCAGCACTGATCATTTATTTGTCCAGGGGTATTATTCCGGATGCCTCGCGTAGAGTCATACGCTGTTGCTGACGTGTTTTCGTCGCCGTTTGTCAAAGTGTTTGTCAAGGAATAAAATAAAATAAAATAAATAAATAAATAAAAAAAATAAGGTGGCGTTAAAGCACTTTGAGAACTAAGGCTCACAATATCAACTATTCTTCTGTGATTGTTATTGGCAGGAATAGAAGGACCTACAGTTTTCTGCCGAATTCAAAGAGCTAGCGTGAGAAAAAATTTGTCATGGCAAGATATACTCTTAGATGATTGCAAGAGGCAGTAACCGTGAAAAAACATTTTAGGTAGCATATGCCGGTAGCAGCCCGTGACGTAATGGTTAGTGGGAAAGACTATTACGCCGCGCCTGCCGAAGGTCTTGGGTTCGTTTCCCATCATTAAGAAAATAATGTATAAAATATTTTAAAAAACCCTTTTGGAAAAAAAATTTGCAAATGGAAGATCAATTTCTAAGGAGCTCGTAGAGTTTAACAAATTTCTCCCTAAATTTTGCTTTTCATTTCTTACCCGCATAAATGAACAGAGCCACTCGTCTGTTAAATTAATTTTTTTTTATATACGAAACCAATACTTGCCATATACGTATATGAACAACAAGTAAGAATACAAAACATACATTTTTTTTCTTCAGTTTTTTTAAGTTTAATAACATAACCCGGGTGTGTTTAATGAACCCAACAGCTAATTCCAGGAGGAATGAATGTACATATAACAGTTGCCACCTTCAAGGCAGAAATCAATTATCTGAATTTTATTTTTTTTTCTCTCTGTATATTTGAACAATTGTATAAAATATTTACAAACCTACCTATACCTACAGGCACCAAATATTTTCAGTTCAATGAAAGTGCTTGCTCGCAGCTACTTGAACAAATACGATACGAGTACAATACGATTATGAGCTTATAAGTTATTACTAAGGAAAGGAAAGGAAAGTCATAGATACCATTTGAAATTATTATGTGTGTATCGAAGTAATACCATCTACTGATGTTGACTTTAATACTTTGACAATCCTTGGAGAGTATTTTTTTTTTTATTTTATTCTTGATTTAACAATTTCTCTGTTATTTTGTTCAAAGGGTATAATATGTGTTTTTTTTATTTTTATTTTATATTTTTAGAAATTCCCAATGTTTCGATATCGATAATAATGTTAAACCTGTAAAAATAGATAAGGAAACCTTAAATGTAATTTCGATTTCAGTAAGTATATCCGTAGACAGGAATCATCTTTATACAATTTGTCTCGTATTTTCAAAAATAATATCGGAAAAATAAAATACCTCCATCATGAGTTTTGGCAGCAACAACAAAAAAATAAAAATAATAGACCAGCTACCTATTATTTCTAAACCCCTAACAATGTAACAATGATGATGATGGTGACTGAGCAAATATGAAAATAAATTGCTGATGAAGCAAAGTTATATATTTTCGAACTTTCCTGAACAAAACCTTATGAAATCTAACATCGAAATTGTATTCAATGGATGAAGTTCTCTTATTTTTTATTTGTTTTTTGTGTAATGGTGAAGGTATAGATGCGAATGGATCATCCATATAAAATATTGTACGTTTACCCAAAAGACAAAGGATAAAGTTTTATTTGAGTAAACTTTTATTTTTTTTTGGAAATACATACATTCAGGACGTGTGGTGAAATTTAATACAATTAGTGCAGTTAAACTTCAATAAAAAGCTAAAATGCATGAACGAAAAAAGTTTAGAACTTTTTATTTGTTTTATAGCTGAAACGTTACCATATTTGGAGGATAATGAAAAAGTACTTCGGTACGGAATTTTGTGAGTTTTCCCACGAGAATTTTTCAAACGAAAAAAATGTTCAAGTTCCAGAAGTGAGTTTTATTATTATTTTAAAAATACCTCTATACAATTACATAGTATTGATATGGTAAATAAATGTTGAAATTACTTTGAAAATTGTAAATTTACTATTTGATCGTTTTCCATTTTGGGAAAAAACAAAACTTTCATTCGATATAAGGGAGGTATGGCCGAAAATTATTCACTTATTGGTAACGCTTGTAAGAAAACATATTTTCAAAACAATTATATGTTCTTGATTCAAAAAAAAAGTTTTTAGTAAATCCGCCTACTGGCACACCCACTTTTATTCCTTATTGGTTTTTTTCGGAAATTTCTTCAACGATTGGGATTGAATTAACAGAGTTTGTTTTGATGAGAGAGTTAATTTTTTTAGATTGGTTTAAGTTTAATCCGCCCACTGCTACGCCCACTTGTCTTATTTCTCGGAAAAGTCTGTAACGATTTGAATGAAATTTTTAGGGTTTGTTTTGATGAACAAGAAAAAAATATTTAAAAGTAGTTTTGATAAATCCGTCCATGAGAAAAAAAATTGAAAATTGTTGTATTTTTTTTTTTAATAATTAATTTTTTATGCAGGGTGTCCTGAAATCACCTCCTCAGAAGAAAACCATGAGGTCCTGTCAATTTCAAGTCGAAAAACTTATGAGGTAATTTTCTCGTTTTCGCTTCGTTTTCGACTTATAACGGTTTTAATGATTTGTTTTCTTTGACTGGCTCTAACTTTGCCAAACTACAACCGATTTTGGAAATTTTTTTTTTATTTAAACAAAAACAGTTAGAAATTTTTATCTGCCATACAACTTTTTTCTGTATGGATAACGGTTTTCCCGCAATTTATTATCAAACACTTTTTTTAAGAATGTTAAGGTTGTTTTTTTGACTTCGATATGATTTTTTTCTAAAAAACACGTTATTAAGTATAATTTTTTTTCTTTTTATTATGAAAGTCCAATATGTGTTCTTAAAAATACGAAAACGAAGCGAAAACGAGAAAATTACCTCATAAGTTTTTTGACTTGAAATGACCTCAGGAACTCATGGTTTTCTTCTGAGGCGGTGATTTCGGGACACCCTGTATATACAAAATTTTGAAAACATTCTTAAAAAAAAGCGGAGTTAAAAATTAATTTTAAAAAATAATCATCTACCCTTTTTCAAAATATCGAATTTTCAAAAAATTATTTTGAATTTTTTTTATCCAAAATTTGTTTTTTTTTTTTTTTGTTGAAAATTTTGATATTTAATATTATTCAAAATTCTTAAAAGGTGTAAAAATATTCTTAAAATCGGTTTAACAGATGAGATAGTCGAAAACCAAAAAAAAATGTTCTATTAGAGGTACCTACCGTTAATATGAGATAAACACATTTTTTTTTTTCAATAATATGGTTGATGGCACTGATACGAGCTCACATAAAAATTATAATCAAAATCGTATGAGTCGTATTTGAGAAAAATGAGATTTACCTTATAGGTATGGGAAGTACCGTTATATTTTGTTTGTAGTTAAATAAAAATCGATCAAGTTGATTAATAATTCAAAAACAACTTGATCAATTAATAAAAAAAATCGAAACTTTTTTCAAAAATCAAAAAACAAAAATTAAAAAAAAAATTTGCTATTCAATTCTTTATAAACATTTTCCGTAAAAAATGATCAAAATCAGTTGAACCGTTTTTGAGAAAATAGAAAATCAAAATCAAATTTTTATACCAGGTCACGTTATTTTTGGTCCTAGGTAATAATATCAAGTTTGATCAAAATCTCTAGTTCTATTTTTTACAAATCTACCTATAACTTGCCATATACACTCGGCGGCACGGAATCTTGGCCACACTTGATTTTTGTTGTAACTCGCCCTCAAATATTTTTTTTGTTAATAATTTGATTGTAATTATGTTAAATGTGCATATTTTGTTTGTTTTAAACCCTTTTAAGATAATTCGAAGGTTAAATTTATTTTTAATAACGATGATTTAAAATTTAAAATTTTGTCAGAAAAAAACACTTAAATTAAAAACATTATAATATTTAAAATTACGTATTTTCGGGGGGTTTTGAGAGGTGTTAGTATCGCGTGTTCCCTCCTATTGGCCATACTACAGCCTGCATTCGATGTGGCAAACTCTTGATAATGTTTTTAATATCCCTTCGCGATAAGCTCTCCCAAGCGGCCAGTGCACTATTCCTGAGCTCGCGTCCAGTGTTTGTAGGGGGTGGGATGAACACTTTATTTTTCTTTTTAGCATGTCCTAGATAATATGCTCTATGAAATATAAATCCGGACTGCGCGCGAGCCACTGCAGTTTTTGAAAAACAGTGCCTTGAAGGTATTCATATACGCAACGAGCTGCATGTGGTCGTGCATTGTGTTGCATAAAGAGGAACTGATCGTACCCTAAGAACCCCAAAAACTCTAACCACTCATATAAATAAATAATAAACACTATTTATTCAAACTATCCGACAGATGACTCTATAAGGTTTGACATGTTTTACTCAGAGTAAAATAAGCTAAAAGAAAATTCCTTTAAAAATAAAAACAATTACATGTATTGAAACACATTTATTTTCCTGTCACCTGAAAACTTTTCATCAATTTTTTTTCCCGAACATAGCCTATGTCTTTTCATGCGTTGGCTCATATAAACAGCAATAATTAAACTTACATTCAGATTTAAGATTATCGGTTCTAAATTGACTATCATTAGCATTCGCAAGAAAGGTCAGTAATTTCTCACTATTATAGAGTTTATCAAGTCTAAGCACATATAATTTACTATATAATATCTTGATCGTATCTAAAGTTGTATAGCTTACCATTAGAAGAAATAGAAAAATTGTTCAGCACTATAAAATCCAACCGTAAAGTGCATTAGCACATCCTCATATGTAGGTATATATACTTCAGGATACCCTATAATCAATCATTCTGCCATTTAACCAACAATAAGTACCTACATGCACTTAAAGTCAATATAATGACCCAGAAAGACAACAACTAATTGTTAAAAACAAATAATAGATTTCCCCCTCTTTAGAAAACCATTTTTGAAAGCCCGTAACATACATTTAAATCGATGAACCTTTATACCTATCTGCCTACCAACCTATAGCTTACCTATCATACCTATCTATACCTCTTTGGAATTCAAACAAGGCAAATAAAGCATTTAAAACAATTTTCCAACTTGTGGTGCATGCCACTTGATATTCCATCGAAACAACGACACCATTGCATGCAACTATAGATAACTATGTATATGAACACAAAACAATGGACTTTAAGTCCTGGTTATAGAGAGGTAACCTTTTGTATTATAGTAGCCCTTCTTATACCTACTTTACATAGCCATAGCCTTGCCAGGCTGCCCAAGTAAAATTTGCGTGTACATTCCAACGTCAAGCTCTAAGCTCTTTCCGTTTGGTTGGTTGGTCGGTTGGTCTGTTGGTTGAGTGAGTGAATATACTCTTCTATTCAATCTGGACGTTCGTGTTGTCCTCCATTCGTGCAGTTCCTTCACATACACAACAAAACGACAAGGACCTGCACTCGTATATATATAAGCAAAAAAAAAACATCAGGAATGTAGTTCTTCATTCAGATGCAAATTTAACTGAAAAGCATACAGCATTTTGAAATGCAATTACAAGGGGTAAGCTCGATGTGGTATGAATAGCTTTGCTGCATCATCAGGAAAGCAAAGGCCCTTACCTATATATAAATCTTGTATTTGCTTTTGCTTTTGCTTCAACGACGACAACGACGACGACGTTACGTTGGTGTCTATAGAAATGGACTTACATTCGTTAATTAAATTTTTAACAGACACGGTTTTGTGTTTTATTTTTGTAAGCCAGGTAGGAATGAGGACTTTCGTGATTTCTTCCATCATGTTAACTGAGAGAATATTGACTTAAAGTAGAGTTCTGGCTTAATGAAAAACTTTTGAATTTTAAATACAAATATTTATATCTATATGCCTAGAAACCATCTATATACATACTTTGTTTGAAATAGTGTTATTATTTTTTTGTGCATTTTCTGCTGTACAAACATTTTTTATATAATATTTTAATTAAGAGAATTACATTGAAAATGAGGAAAATTACAAATATAAGTTATAGGTCATTAAAATTAAGAATGAGGCTTTAGATAGAGAAGATTGTACTAGAAGATATATAAGAGGGGAGTAAATTCACATTAAAAATTTTATTCTACTACATAGAAACTGGATCATGACCGAGTTCAGAAAGTTACCTTACCTGGGGCCGAATTACGGCTTCAGTGACTGAATGACGCGTGAGGGAAATTTCATACGGACTATCAAATATCATCGATATTCTGCTCTTCTTTTTTAAATCTTTCTTTCCGAGTCAAAAAGAGAAGACAATAATTTTATACCCCTTACGGTTTCTTGCAAAAAACAAATTGGAGGGCTCTGATGACGATGATATACAACTAAAGGGAACAAAGGGAAAAGGATTAAAAAAAAAAACTATTATTTTAAGAAACCCAAAAATGGAGGCTTTTGATGAAAAAATCTTTAAACTCGTAACTGTAAAGCATTACTGATCTTCTACCTAAGCGTCGAAATTGTCTAGTTATATAGAAGCTGAGTAAAGTCAAAGATTCTTGAGATAATCTCTCCAGATGAGTCCTAAAACCAAAGTACGCTTCACAACCTTCTTCTCTGTTAATCATCCTTCGTTAGTACGGGGATTATGCTGTCTGGCGTACCCTCACTCGTCAGTACGGCGATGAAACTGTCCGACGATCTTAATTTTTTCTTCACGCAGAACAGTGATGATGCTGCCTGAAACTCCTTATCCCTTCATTACCCCCCTCTACCCCTCCTACTCCCTTAGGGCTGGATCAAAGGTGTTATATGACCCATACCCAGGATCATCCAGACTCAGAGTCTAAATAAAACAATACCTCAGTCGCTAACGGAGTATCCGGACACTTGGCGACCTCCGGATTAACAATTGGGTTAAGCTGTGATTAGACGGTCAACATAAATGTTCAATGCGTTGACACTTTGACGGCGTCAAAAATATCATCATTTTATTGTCAACGTATAGACCGTGTCAAAGCATGAAACGTCAAGACACAAGATGAAGGTGAACGAAGGCTACGTTGACCCGGTAAAAAATTCAGCTGTGTCATCGTTGAAATACAGTCAACGCGCTGACGAACTTTCTGTCAATAGGTACATAGGAATTCCGTTAACAGGACGATTACGCGGTCAATTAAAATAGTCAATGCTTTGATCCCAAAATTCATGTCAACGGAACCGTCAACGCATTGACAGTGTTCTACGTTGACGTTCACGCGCCTTGACAACTTTGGGACAAATTTTGACGTCATTTTGACGTCATAGAGTCAACGTGTTGACCATTTGCATTGACCGTCAATCGTAGCTTTACCTGCCTACCTATGTGTAGGCGGACTAACCCTTTCTCCGATACTTGATGGGACCTTTTATGAATTCATTAAATGGAATTGGTGGTAAGTTCAAGTCTTCTTCAAGCTCAGCCAGTAGTGCGACTTTTAAGTGCCTGCTGAGGTGGCACAACCTCAAAACCTGCTTGGTAACAAAAGAAATCTGGCCAACGCTGGATCTGAATCGCTCCAAGCCATTGATATCTTTAAGTAGATTACACTTTAGCTCCGTTATAGGTGTCATGCAAGTGGACCCTGTCTAATGAGCAGAAACGCCAGGCGACTATGGCGCCTACTAAAATGATACAAAATCTGCATGGATGAGGAGGAGCAGGAAACAATTCCTTACTTTAATTGTAACTGTCCGGCTCTAGTCACTTTTTATAATATCTACGGATCTGGATGAGGATGATCCCATGAAAATAAACCGATACGCATCCCAATGACAAGTGTTATAAGCTCATCTTTCTTTTCTTAATAAATGTTTGTTTATCTTCCATGCTGTCTTTTTTCTTTACACTTCAGTTTGTACTCCCTAATAACTAAAGAGCCGTCTACCCGTCGAAGTAAAAGCTTATTTTCGGATCTTTTAAATAGGTCCAGATACAGAGGAGGATCCAAAGTTGTTGTTGAATTCGTGTTAAAAGATGATCCCGATTCAGATCCATATTATAATAAAACGCGGCTATTGGTACCAAAAGAAGAGTATATATTTTTATCAGTAGTTGAACAGATAATTTTCAGCGAATGTCTTCGTCATGAAATCAAGCAATTCAATCCTACAAAACCTTATCGGTTATAAAAATTTGCTTTGAACGTCATTTCAGTGTCGAGCTATGGTTTAGAAATTTTTGCTGAAGATCAAAGTAATTTCAATACTGCAGATTTGCCTGATTACAACGTTGTAACCCAGACTCTCACCTACTATAAGCATCCGGTCATCCACACACAATAGTAAATAGTAGCCCATGGCGTAATGGCTAGTACATAGGACTATTGCGCCGAAGGTCTTGGGTTCCATTCCAGCCTATACTACCTAAAAACAGAAATGTTTTTAACGGGCGATTAATTGACAAATCCTCCAAAAGTATCTACATATTGTCATGAAATAGTGCTTCTCACCTTAGCCGTCCCCTCCATTTCTGCCAATAAAACATAGAAATGGTTGAGACTTGATACTTGAAAGTTCTAAGTCACTAGGTCCTGGTTCTATACACAAGCTGTCACGCTATCCAATATATTTTTATTTATTTTTAGTCACACAATACACATCTCTTAAATTTCTCCAATGAAGAATATACACCACTCAAAATTAAAAAAAAAAAAAAAAAAATTCTATTTTTCCATCTCAATAGAGAAACCTTCCTCAATTCCAAAATCCAACCCACAAAAGTGTACTAAAATAATTCTTAAAATAAGAAACAGATGACTCTACTCTCAGCTATATAAATTGCAATCACATTCACATCCTTGCTTTATATACATAAAATTTTCCATAAACTTTCTCTGATAGTTAATAATATCCAACAATTCATATCTACATGTCCTGAAAAGGGGACTCATGCAGTGCAATAGCGAAAACTCTTAAAAAGCCACTACAAGGATAAATGTTTACTGCTCATTCTTTCTCTCTGTGCAATTTACTGTTTGTTCACCTGCGGCAGTAGCAAAGTACCTACCTACACATTCACACATCTAAAATATTATCCATTTCTTGAATTTATATTTTCTCTCAGCTTCAGCTATGTAGCTTAAGTAGCAGAGGTCTTCTATACAGGGTGTCTCGAAATCACCGCCTCAGAAGAGGTCATTTCAAGTTGAAAACTTATGAGGTAATTTTTTCGTTTTCGCTTCGTTTTCGACTTATAACGGTTTTTATGATTTTTGTGCTTTTTTCCTTTGACTGGCTCTAACTTTGCCAAACTAAAACAGATTTTCGAACTTTTTTTAATTTAAACGAAAACCGTTAGAAATCAGGAAAATCAAGAAAATATTAATATTTGAATAAAAACGAATTAAAACGAATAAAAAACTTTTTACGGTCTTACTCTTACTTTGTCCTTTCATTCAACACTCAACACTCACCTTAGTTTTTTATTCGTTTCATCAAATATTCATACTTTCTTGATTTTCCTTTATTTTTTGTTTTATGTTTTTTTAATAATTTTAAATGTATTTTTAGGTAAAACAATGTTTAACATTTTTAAGAACACATACTGGGTTTTCATAATAAAAATAAAAAAATTATACTCAATAACGTGTATTTTAGAAAAAAATCATATCGAAATAAAAAAAAAACCTTAAAATGCTTAACAAAAGTGTTTGATAATAAATTGCGGGAAGACAGTTACCCACGCAGAAAAAAATTTTAGCTATGCCATATAAAAATTTCTAACCATTTTTGTTTAAATAAAAAAAAATTCAAAAATCGTTTGCAGTTTGGCAAAGTTAGAGCCAGTCAAATGAAAAAAGAATAAAAATCATAAAAAACCGTTATAAGTCGAAAACGAGAAAACTACCTCTTAAGTTTTTCGACTTGAAATGACCTCAGGAATTCATGGTTTTATTTTTGAGGCGGTGATTTCGGGACACCCTGTATACACACATTTATGCTGTCATCTAAATCCTTTGATTAATTCCCACACATTGATTAACAGCAAAAGATTCTCAAAGTTGTTGCTTGTGGTTAAATTCAACTCGTTCAAAAAGGATATAAAAGCAGCTTATAGAGCATAGAAATTGATATACGAGTAGGTAGTAGGTATATTATGAGGAAAGAGATAACTACCTAACCTACATATGTATATATTTCGCTTTTGAAATATTGGAAAATTTTATGGTGACCATTTGGTTAAGAAATAAGTATATGACAAAGGGAATTTGGGATATAACAATTTTATGGAAAATGTTTCTCCATTTGAATAATTGTTTTGGAAAAATCAATTCACGTCTATAGATCAACAATATTCGATAAGATTGAAAAAAAATAATTGAAATACAGTAAATGACGGATATAAGAAAGTCTCATATAAGAAAAACAAGCTTATAAGACAGGCATTCCAAAACACACTGCACATTCCCATTAAGACAAGTGTTAAATTTACCTCTTATAAGAAACATGTTTATAATAAAAACACTGATATAAGAAACTTATTGTGATACAAAATCTCATTCATTACGTAGAAAAAGAAACGATAATAAGAAATGTTCCCGTGTAAACATCAAAATGATGCGCCGCCTAACTTTTACAAAATTTCTGAACCCATCCTTATTGAATTGTCAAAGAAGTGACAGATTGAAGATGACCGAGAAAGAAAAAAGCCCACCACATTGACACATTTCACAATGTTTCTTTGTAACTGCCGGCTAAATATTGAATATTATTTTTATATAAGAAATTTTCTTTCTTATAGGTATACAGTTTTTTATATAAGAAATTTTCTATAGAAGATATCAATTATTTTTATATAAGAAAACACGATTATAAGAAAGAAATTCTATGGATTTTTTAACTTTCTTATATCCGTCATCTACTGTATACATAATCGGCGATGTGACACTCAGCATAAACTTTCACACGGATTCTTCTAAAAACTGCAAATTGCAAATTGGCTGACATGATAATTCAAAAACTATCACTCCGTTTAAGATTAAATTTTATTAGTGGTACGGTTATGAACTAGTTTTATTTTAAGGTTTAAAATGGCAAAAAACGTTACTTTTCATATAGAGATTCTATTGTTTTGTTATTTATTTTATATAACACTAAATAAGGGTATACATCTAATATATTATATTGATTTATATTACTTCCAAACTAATTGAACTAATTAAGATCACTATTTTTTAAAACATAATCTTTTATAAAATTGAAAAAAAAAGTTGTGGTAATTGAGGCTCATTCGCATAGAACTGAGTCTTTAGGAAACCCCACAAGAAAAAATCTAACTGGGTCAAATCGCACGATCTCTATGGCCAGTTCACATCACCTCCGCATAAGATGACCATTCCATCAAATTTGTCCTTCATGCAGAATTACAAATGTGGTGTGAGCTGTGTTGCACGTAGCGCCGTTTTGTTGAAACCACATGTCATTGGTATCCATATCATCCAATTCAGGCCAAAAGAAGTTGGTAATGATAGACCTAAAGTGCTCGCCATTGACGGTGATTGCCTGGAAAACGTAGTTCTGAACGAAATATTGACCGACGACGCCGCCAGCCCATAATCCACACCAAAAAGTGACTTTTTAACTGAGGAAAATGAGGTAATTTCGTTAAAAATTTTATAATTCGCTTCCAAATATTCTCATTTCCCATACAAATTCACATTTCGATATGAGGTAATTTCAACAAAATTTGGTTGGAAATTACTTAAGAATCTTATGAACACACCCTATGGAATGCATACATAGTGGAAACCATTGGAAATGTCAACATTTTGTGTATAGAAAACAGAAAGAAACAGAAAGAGAACAAAACAAAAAAAAACTATTATAACTGCTAAATTAAATTCAAAATAAATTAACTGTCAAACAAAATTAGAAAATTTGCAATGAAAACAAATTACAGAATTTACGAAATTACCTCATTTTAGCTCCAAAGAAAACGAAGTAGCTATAAGACAAGATATCTATAACTACGTAAATGTAAGTGTTTTACCTCTCTGCCTAATCTCATTATCGTAGCAACCAGTGGTCTCAGGTCTGTTTCACTAATTTTCAATTTACAACTACAAATTTGTAATAATCCTTTTTATTAAATAAAAGTAATTGTATTTTTATTTCTTTTATTCTGACGCTCAAAAACGCTTCAGACAATTTTGAAAGAATACAAAATTGTAGAAAACTTTACACATCAACTTTAACCTGTAAAATTTTCTTACAAAATTCAACAAATTTGTAATGTAATTTATAATGTATGTAATTACTTATATTTGAATGCAAGATCAGTTACTAGTTTGTAATTGTAGAATGGTGAAAAAGACCACAGTCGGAGAGTTTTTTGTTTCAATTTTACTGATTTCAGTCAGTATATCCAGGAAAGGTGTCCTTTCTTGAAATATATTTTCCAGGTTTTGTTTTTTTTCTGTATATTCAAGTCAAGGTGACTTAAATTGTGGCTCATTAACCGATTTGCTTAAATTAATTAAGTTGCGCGGATGATATACTTCTATCTTGACTTTTTGGCAATTTGAAATCAGTTGATTTAAATTGTGGTTCATGGACCAATTTGCTCAAATGACTTGAATTGCACAGAAAAGCTTCTATTTTGAGTTTGCAAAAAAAAAGACCTATGAATGTTGTGAGGTTTAACTCAGATCACCCAGATCAAAAGTCTTTTCTTTTTCATTTCTAAAGCATTTATCATGGTTAGTTTTTAAATTTTGTTGAATGTTGATGCTTCATAAAAATATTTCTAGTGTTCTCAAAAATTTGTAGCTTTAAGAAACAGTTTTGTATTGGAATTTTCGTTTTTAGAATTCTACATAAATTCGATATTTTAAATGCTTGAAATCGTAATTTTTTCCAATCATTTTCAAACGAGAATTTTTGCAAATTATTCATTGCTAAAATAAAACAAAACCATCCTGATTTTATTCATTGTTAAAATTAAGACAAAACCATTCTGATTTTCATCAAACCCTTTAAAACAATTACATATTAATGGACCATCATAAAGCTCAATGGGAAAAGTCCAAAGGGTAAATGGATCTTTTGGGAATTTCACCCTCCTCGGAAATATTATATTTGTTGATTTAAAATTTGACCTTTTTACCTTCAAATCAATCTTTCCAAAAAACAAGATACAAAACAAATCTGTAGGTACCTACTATTTTTCTTGTGTTTCATTACAAAAAAATATTACATATATGGTCACCGCATAAATCATACTCAGTATCCTGGATACTATAAATGGCTGTTGAATGGTTGAATGGTAAAACGAACATGCACAAGGACTTTTCGGCAATAACCGAACCATTAATAATTGCCATACTATAATATCTGAGGATTGTAAAAGGTTGAAGCTGCATGACTAGCTACCACAAATCCATATATCTCATATCTATATCCATATCTTGAATCCTTAAGCTCAAATAAACCCACGACATTTTTGCTTTACACAAACAGCAAACAAAAAAAAAACCATCCTGGTGGAGAATGTGGTTAACCTTTATTCAAAACAAATAGCTATGATATTTTATGACTAAAAAGACTGACTAAAGAAAATACCATGATTCTATTTTTAAACAAAACTTTTCTGTGTGGGAGTGCTTAATGAATACAGTATAACTTTGCTATATTTAACATTTAGATCCGATCCTCTTTCTACCATCTTTTATGTACATATATGAATGGTTTCGAAATAGCTCTCTGAAAGACCAGATAAAATTATTATTAAGCATACTTTGTGTTAATATGCCGGAAAGAAATGACGTAGGAGAATGAATTTTATAATCAAATGAATTATTATATGAAAGGATAACAAATCCTTGCTGGATGGTTAACAGAAAAGGTTGATAAAAGGATAATTCGTTAGAATTATTAAAGAGATTGTTTAATTAAAAACTTCATAAACGTAATATATTTTAGGATCATGATATTTTAGTTGGTAAAGTGAGGTATCAGACATATTATTTGATTTTTGAAAATATTTTTATTACATAGCTATTATTTGAAAATTGAAAATCAAAGACAGAGTTTTTAAACAAAGGACTTTGTGTCTGTACGTCTACATTAGGTATTTTAAATAAATTTCTTCTCGAATGTATGTTTGGTTGGTTTGTTTAAGTTTCAAGAAACTAGTTCATTAGATTAGAAAACTTGTCAAAAATTAATTTGAATTTTGCTACATTATTCTGTATTCATCTTCTAAAGATGTTTGAAATTGTTTTCAAACCTAAGGATTTGCTGTGTAGTCAATTTTTCGTCCATCCACAAGAACTTGTTGCGAACTTTGCATCGGGATGTGGGGCTGCATCGCTATAAAATCTAACGGAATTAGGAATTTAAGGAATTTATTATGGACAGTGCCGATTTTTGCGCCTGAGTTATCAAAAATTTTAATTCACAAAGGCTTTTTAAACGCAAAGCTGCGGAGTTATACAGTTCCATATAATCATAATGTCATAAAATGTTTTTTCAAATATAACAAAAAGTGAATATCTCACACACAACTTGTTTTATTAGCATTTGAAAATCGAGCGTCATTAATGAAAGACCTTTTATAAACACGGTTACTGGTACACTAGGGCGTATACGTTTTTTTTTAATATTTAAATTTTAACATTCACGCACATTTGATTCAAAAATAATTACCATTTGTTTTGATAACAATAAACGGTGGGAGTCAAACAAATTAAAATTTTTGTAGATATATGTACATTATTTGAGATATATGTACAGTGTACACATGTATAATTTTTCATCGCGAGAATATGAGCTTAAATTTTTTCAGTTATTATTTTGAAGCAGTCTGACCAGGTTTTTCCAAATAGATGTTTATAGTTGAGCAGTTGAGTAGTTCCTTGTTTCTAAGTCAAAATTGTTTCGAATGCTTTGGTGAGGTCATAAATGTAAAGTAATTTTAATTTGCGCAGTTTTTATATTATAAGAGCAATTTCTTTATTATTTATAGCTAGCTGAGCCGGACAAACAATGTTTCCAGTGACGTACTCCTTGTATGGTGGTTGCAAAGTTTTTCTGCAGTTATATTATCTTTTCTTAATTTGAATCCAAAGATAATGTTTGATTTTGTATTTTTATTTATAGATACATATTTTTTTTTTTTAATTAATTGTTTTCATGTTTATTTAATAAAGTGAGCGATATAAAAGATATTTACTTATATAAAAGATCAATTAACCACGATTTCTTAAAGTCAGCTTGGAAAACTTTACCACAAATATATTGGTAGCTTTTAGATTTTACGATGCGAAATAATTGAAAATTATGATAATTTGTCGTATTGCAGTTAATTTCTTATACAGTGTATTTTATATTCGAGCAGGCAAATAATCCGCAGTGCCATGAAATACAGTCTTATGTAATAAATTCCAAAACGAAATTTTGGACTTTATTGCACTTTCAAGAGTGCAATGAAGTCCAAAACGTTTTTAGACTTTATTGCACTCTTGAAATTTTATTTTATTTAGCAGCTGCAAGTACAACTGTAAATGTCAAATTTTAAAATGTAAGCAAGGTGGGTGTAAGAGTAGGTGGGCTCTTAAAAAATATTACACATATGTATGTATTTACTTAAAAAATTTTAACTTTCTAAAAGATCTTCGGATATAAAAAAAAGAACGGGTAGTACCTGGATTTTAAAAAAAAATTTATGTCTCGTTTGAGCCCAATAGAGCTAATTATAAAAATGATGTAAATTACATTTTTTACTTGCGATATATGCATATGTATGTAGGTACTAAAAAAAATCGAACTCGGGATTTTGATCAAAGATGACATTATGATGATAGCGAAGTAGAAAAAAGTGGGTCTCGCAATTCTTTCCGTTTGTCTGTCTGTCCCTTCGGCTGCAGCCTTAACGGGTCGATCGATTTTCTTCAAAGTTGGTACCTGGGTGATTCTCTGCCAACTGTGATTCTTTGTGTCCAGGGCTTTATTTGTAGCTTAATGTAAAAATTTCTTATGAATTTCTGGTTTGAATTGTGGAAATAAGTTTGTACTACAATTTACATTACATCTTGTTTAAAAATTTGCTACCCTTTCCCCTTGGCATGTAAAAGTATACGCAAAATGTCAGTACCGTGGCATGTCCCATCCTTGTTTTTCCAATTAAATCTACAATTTTCTATTAAAATACATCATTGAATAAAAATGTTGTTCTCAGAAAAGTTTGAGTACAATAGTTGCTTGATAATATTCTCAGAATATCAAGTCAAAATATTTGCTCTCTAATTAAATAATAATAATTGAATGTTGTCCACGGATTTCATTTTCTTTTTGAATTCAAAAGATTTATCGCTGAACCGCTATTTTGTTTTTAGTTTAATGGCATTTAAGTGGTGCCGTTTGAAAGAGGCACTATTTATTTATTGTTAACAAAAGTCAATTTATTTTACTTACGTAATTTTGCTGTAAGAGTGAAGTGTTTTTATTCTAAAATCGTGTGTCACAAAATTACCTGTCAGTACCGTATGTAGTATTATCCAAGCGTGTTATGAAATTTGTTGGGGTGATTTTTAGAATATTGTAATTCTTTTTAAGTCATATAGGTTAAAATTATAACGGATTTTATTTTTCTCAGAAGCTTTGAGATATGAGGTTATATTAAAGCCTAAATGTCAGTACCATGGGTTTCAGTACCATGGTATATTTATTTCAGATGAACTTAAATTAAATGATTTCAATCGATTTAGCTAAAAATCCTGTTATTTTTTTATTAAGAATGGTACCAGTACTTCGGACAAAACATATTGAAACAAATTTGTGCATAAATGTTGAGTTATAACCTAGCATAAAAATAAAGACTCCAATCTCAAAGAACAGATTTGAAAAACTTAAAAACATACAATTTTGAATAAAACATTGGATTTTAAAGTTGAAAACGCCAAATCGTAAGAGAGAATTTAGAAACTCAATGAAAATATTTTCAAAAAGAGTTAGAACGTATAAAAATTCAAAATTCATCAGTGTCGGCACCATGTCTTCGAGATTTAGTACTTTTAACCATATTTTTTGTTCCTTAAAAGTTGTATTAAAATGCTCTTACAGATTTAATACCATGTCTATTTAAAGACAAATAAAACAAAACAAAATTAATTTTCAATGACTTTTAATTTTAACAAAATTCTTATTTAAAAAATCACAGTTGGCAGAGAATCACCCACCTATCGTTTTTTGGGCATTCCCCCCACCCATTTTTTACATTTTTTTTTAAGACCAAAAATAACGGTAGTTACCTGCCGTACAAATATTTTGTAGCAAAAAATGAAAATCTTATTTTCTCAAAAACATGCCCACTTTTTTTTGAAAAATTCAATAAGTTTTTTTTAACAAAAAGGCAACCTTTTTATAAAAAAAAATTCCGAAAAATGGTTAAAAACGGTACCTCCCATAGAACTGTTTTTAAGATTTTCGATTTTCTAAAAAACAGTTCAACTGATATTGATCAAATTTTTTATTCGAAAACGACAGTCAATTTTTATTAAACTTTGCACCCAGCAGTTTTTTAACATTATCCAGCAGATTTCACATGAAAATTATTCTTATAACCAAAAATAACGGTACCTCCCATAAAAGTGTTTAAAAACTGGAATTGAAAATTTCATTATTCTCAAAAACGGCTTCTACGATTTTGATAAAATTTTTTGTGTGAACTAATATCTATACGACCCACCATATTTTTGGAAAAAAAATTTATATTTTAAAAATGGTATCTCTCATAGAACCATTTTTTCATTATCGGTTGAACTGAATTCAATGAATTTTTTTGCATAAAAGCTTCAAATGAGTTCGAATAATATTGCATACCTTTTAATTTTTATTGCACAATTACTGTTTCCAACAAGAATCACATCACAAATAAAAATATGTAATTTTTTTCAAAGCACCTTTGATTTCAGCTTAAACATCTAACACGACATTTTACCTTATGGACAAAAAAACTATTCAAATTAAATCAATGGCAATTAAATAGAAAGGATCCGGAAAATTTTAAATATTTTTTTGCGTTTTTTGAGTAGTGACACTTTTGTACACATGTCATGTGCGATATGTATATAAATGTTTTTATCTGATCACGATTATTGAAGACGGTAAGATTGAACACAGCATAAATGTGTTTAAATTATTTTTTATATGAAAATACCTATGCCGTGGCAGCATTGTAAATTATACAAACGTGGGCCGTACATGTACGACGTTATGTGTAATACGTTACATGTCACATCATGTACACGTAACGATACGATTGTATCGACATATGTAGCTTTAGGTTTTGTAATATTTGTCTTATAGTTCCCCTTTTAACACCAGTAATAGTTTTTCAGAGACACTAATCTCCTTATTAACTAATTTTCTAATGTTAAATGGATATTTGGAAAAAAATTCAAGAAAATTTTGGGGTAATATTTTTTTGCTAATCTTATCAGAATTTAAGTTTGTAAGATGTACGATAACTGTATAAGAACTGACAAAAACTATACAGCCAGCTTACATATTTAAATAAGTTTCTTTGTTTGGCTTAAGAAACCAAATAATAATTTATGTAATCAAGAAACTGAATAAATTAGACGTTGACCCAAAATTTCATTCAATCTTTTCATCCCAAGCAATATTTTTTATTTTTTTTTTTCTAAGAAATATTGTACATTGAATATTTTCTTTGAATTAGTTTAAGCATAATAAATAAGAACCAAATTTTCATATTTGTAAATACACACACAAAATTTTTTTTAACTTACTTCCATATAACTAACTTTTCACTGAGAACAAAAAAGATAACAATCAAAAGCAAAAAAAAAAATTAAATGAAATAAAGTCCTTGTTGAGTCCTTCGGAAACAAAAGATAACTCAAAATACTCCTGATAATAATTTATTCTACCCAATACATTTTGCCGACAGCATTATTTTAATTTTAAGTCACCAAAAATTTAAGGACCAAGACTTTTGTAAGCATAAAATATAATTCCCAAAAAGGAAAAGGTCACCCATATTCCTCGAAGACTTGATGAGATTAAGAAAAATGGAAAGAAAAAAAAAATAAATCATGTTTTCCTCAAGAGTGTTTTTGATTGGAACCTATTTCCTATCAAAATTGGGAACCTTTCAATAAATCAATCAAAAATAAAGTTCAGGGACAAATCCGCACTATACCAAAAAAGGTTTCATGCGGCCTTAAAGTAGATATATCTATGTACCTACATTCAAACAAGCATCATATGGGAAATAAAGACCATTAATCAATTTTCAGTAGCTTTTGAAAAATATAATTTTCACTGATGATCCTCTTATATAAGTATAGGTAAGTAAGGACAATGCGGAAGCGGATCCCAACATTTGCTCAATTAAATCAAATCCGATTATACAGTATACGGTATTATTTTTTTTTTATAAATACCTAACGTATATATATATAAATGTTTTCCTTTAGCCATCAGAACAAGAGAGAAAATGCAAATTACTGACTGTGATAACATGACAAAGGTGGTCGGTATACACATCAATGTCCTGATGCATGTCGGCAGCTCCTCCAGGATGGTGTTGACATTGTCAGGGCATTTTCACTTTTCTACAAAGGACAACATGTGCTCACGGAAATGTGGTGTGTTTACATAGAATTATTATAAAATTTATATGCATGTGGAAAATGCAATCCTTTTTGCATGCAATTCGAGGATGCGGATAGCAGATAGCAGATAACACGTGTGGCAAAGCTCAATTTTACATGGTTTAAGAGAAAGGATAATGTCATCAGTTGTGTATACAAAAACTATAATACTTCCATATATGGCTAATGGAAGTTTTTCTCTTTCATGTTCTAAGGGATTTAATTTTTTTTTTCTTTTTGTTAAAATGCCCGAGGGCGATTCTATTTTTAAATATTTTTCATATTTTGTGGATCTAGTTGTTTAAGAAAGTTCTTTTATAATAAAATAGATATTTTCCAGTGCGTTCCGCAGATAATTATTTCATTATTTCGCATTATTTAATTATTATAATTTCATGACATAATGATGCTCTTCAATTTATACATTTTTAAATTCTAACTTGTGCAACACCGCAATTGTTATTTTTTATATATTTTTTATATTTGTCTCAGTCGTTTTTTTAAATGGTTAAACTTTTTTTTTTGAGAACAATCTATCAAACAACCTGGAAACTTTTTATTTCCGAGTAGCTCTCATGGAACAACAAATATATTTCAGCTCAATGTTATGGTTAGTTTTTCAATTTTTAGAGCCTAAACGAACACACATAGAAAAAAAACCAAAGTCGGGAGAATGGCCGCTTTCAATAATGTGAATGGCTAATGCAGTCTTTCCAGGGTTGTTGGATTTGATGTCTGATTTGTGGTTAGACATTCGCTGCCGTAGGAATTGTTTTGTGGTGCCGATATAGCATAGATTACAAGGATCATTTCGTTTACCGTTACAATTAATTTTGTATATCACATCAGTGGCTTTGTCTTTATCCGGTTTGACTTTTAGCTTAGTAAAAAGATGACCAAGTGTTTTATTTGATTTGTAAGCCAAAAGTAAATCGTTAGATTTTGTGGTGACAATCTTTTTGAAGTTTTCAGACAGACCGTGTACATAAGCCATTCTCCCGACTTTGATGATGTCGAAATTCTTCAGACCGAGAGACATGCGTCTAAACGATACACTATTGAAACGCTGCACATCATCAACAACAGCAACAACATGAACCGCAAACTAGACACACAGAACATATCCGCTGTATACTGCTCTCTTGTCTCTAACTAAACGCCAAATACCAATTTGTTGTTTTATTATAAAGTAAAAAGACCTAACTTCAATTCGAAGTGCATAAGTTTTATTAAACTTTATTTATAAAACGTTATAATTTTATTTTACTTATGTAAAACTAAAATACTTATATAAAGTAAGTCTTGTTAAAAGTTGTCATACAATTGTTATAATCATTATTTGTTTTTTTTATGTTAAATAAAGTTCCCCTGAAGAAGGCAGCAACCCCTGCCGAAACGTCGGGAAAAGTAAATGTTTACTTAATTGTTTCATTTCAACAACCATTGTGACCAGAAAAGCCGAAGGAAAAATAAGATTTGCTCTTATCCACTTTTTCAATTATAATACTTATTCGTGTAAAATCAACATTGCGTCGTTTTAAAATACATAAAATGTTTTTATTTTAAATTTAACATGAAAATATAAAACCTACTAGAAATGTTAAAAATCAACATTAGACCGTTTTGAAATAAAATGTTTCATATTAAATTTAACATGAATCATTATTAATTTTTCCGTTGTTTTCTTCATTCCTAACGCTTAGCTTTTTTACTTTGAATTTGCTTCAAGTTAAAATAAAATTGGTTCATATAAAATCAAAGTTGAATCATGTTGAAATGAAATATTTAGTTGTAAGCTCAACATGAACCATAGTTTTTTAATTTTTCCGTTATTTTGTTAATTCTTTATGTTCGTTATTCTGCTTTCAATTTGCTTTCAAAATGAAATTGGTTCGTATAAAATCAATTTCTTATCGTTATGAAATGAAATGAATCGTGTAGAAATATATACAAATTTGACAAAACCGGCAATAAACTCGCTATTCCTTCGAATTATCCACACACTAATTCAATGTATATTTTTTTCTTCAAACAGTCGAGTAGTAACCGAATTTTGGTGTAATCTTAACAGAACTCTGAGTTAAATTCCATGTTTTTTTTTAAAGGTTTAGGAATTATGGCTGTCCAAAATTGTGTGAAACGATCACATTTGAAAGGAACTACCAAGGGAATATTCTATTCAATTGGTAAATTGTTGACATCCATCGTTCTAAACAAGATGAACTGCGGGAAACATTTAATTTATCTGAAGCAAGATATTATTTAATAAGTAAGTTATACATCTGTACAATATAGGTATCTCAGAGAACTAAAAAAAACTCTGCCCGTGTTCTGTAACTATCGCATTCAGATTAGTTGGCGATGAAAGTTGTGAATTAAAACATTGTTCATACAAAAAAAAAAAAATTAGGACATGCACATTTTCTGACTATTGATCAGCATTGTTTATTTACACAAATCCATATAATAGGCCATATGGATATACAAAAGTAAATGCTTTTACTTGTATTTATTATGGTTTCCGAATTGTCATCGAAGTGAAATTCATCAAATTTCAATTGAGTTGAGCTCGGGACAACTTTTACTGCTGCCGAAAACGAAAGTGAACTAAACTGAAGGAAACGTAGATATCCTACGTTAATCTTGTGAAATTCTATGACGGCTTTACTTTTCAGACAGTCTTGTTAGAGAGAATCAAATTTCTAAAAAAAGTAAAATTAGTATTCAAAATATGCTCAGTTAGAATACAATATTATTCGGTTCCTTTATGATAACTGGGAGGCTCCAATTGTTGTCGAGAAAGCAGATGTTGGCGTTGACGATGTGCGAAACCTAGATCCGGTTTGAAGCAAGTAATTGTATCTGACAAAGTTTCATTGTCAATCCAAAACTGAATCAAAATGAAACTAATCAATACATTTTAAAGAAATAAATATTGAATACATTTTCGAAAAAATGTACCTCCCTTTTTCTTCAGCTAAACGAAAACTTTTTGGGCTATGAGCCCAATAGGTAGTTTAAAGCTTCTTTTATATATTCTTTTGATATATACATACTTTAAAATCTCATAAGTAATTGACAACGCTTCTATACAAGATAAAACAGTAAGAACTGTTTCCAAAAAAAAAAAAACATGTAATTTACAAAGTTGTTCTTATACTATAGTATGTACTAGCGTTGCCTCGAAGAAAGTTAAGCAATGAGGGCCAATTCGAAATTTTTTGAGGGCCATTTGACAAAAATTAGGGCCAAATATTTTACATAATGATTCATGAGATTTATTTAATGGTTAAATTTCTTACATTTAGTTTAAAAAAGAATATTAAAAAAATCATCGATGTATCACATAGATACATAACATAATTCATAGACATCTTTTGTTTTGAGCCACTAAATACAAATAAATAAAAATAACTCAAAATTTAGTAATATTTTAAGGTAATCACATTATTTATCTTAATTTGTTTTACAATAATTGGCTCAGGAATAAAATTACCTTAGTTACTCAAGTTGCCCTGCATAAAATCTTTAAGGCTCATTAACGAGTGAATTATTTCATACGATAACCTATTCGACTATCAGTTTTTATATTCTTCGGAGATGAAAAATCCGCTTAGCAGATGCACTGCTATGTGGAGGACTCAATAAATTAATTGCAAAAGAACAAATATTTTTAAATAAATGATCACCAGCAAAATTTTTCATTTCGTTCAACTGAACCCACCATTGAACAGCGTCAATATCATTATCTTCTTTATTTATTTCTTCTAAATAGTTTTGTAGCTATTCTGCCATTATATTTATTATTTTCAGTGCAACTGAATAAGTTTGGAAATTATTCTAACAGAGTTGTCAAATGATCAGAAATCAATCTAAAATTGTCACTTTTTTGCTTCCAATAATTAACATCTAAAATTTGAAACAATTTGTCACACAAATTTAATCTACTTTTTAATTTCTAAAATAAAGGTTTTCGGGTAATTTCTAATTGGCCCGGGCAATGGGCCAAAATGTAAAATATGGTATGTACACTCTATAATTATCATATTTCTGAACACGCCTTATTTTTAAAGTCACAATGACGTTTGGTTAAGTTTAACAAAAAAATTTGGTTAATTTTATCCAGCAAAATCCTTGGAGAATTTTAACCAAATTGTGTAAATCATTTCTCATATAAAATTTGACAGTCCAATAAACAAATGGCACACTTAACAAAATGGTAAACTTATCCAGTGTTTTACATCATTGCGTGAATACCCTTAATATGTTAAGGTTGATAAATTAAAATTCAAAAAAATATCTGTAATTAGTTTTTAGTTATAAATTGTAAGAAAATACAATATAAAAACTTTAAAATGAAAAGTATCTTGAAGTTTTGTTTTGGTGGTATGTAAACAGGATCTTAATTAATATTAATGATTCAGTATGAGCTTCCGTGTTATTTGGACGTGAAATCAATTCAATTCAATGGGAGCCTTCATTTTATTTTAAAGTGAGGTTCATTTTAATTTATTTGGAATCTCCGTGTTATTTTGAAATAAGGAAATTTCAATTCAATCGGAATTTAACTATTATTTTAAAGTCAGTATCCTTTTTATTTAACACAAATCCTTGTTTCATAAATATGAGAATCATTTTGATTTAAGTTGAAAGCGTATCATGTTAACGGGACAGTAAACATGATTTAAAATGATGGTAGTCGTGGCACACGGCAAATGCCATGCTCAAATGATTCAATGTATCATAAATATTGTATTGAATAACTTTAAAATATGACCCAATAAAAATCTTATCTAATCTAAATAATGGATTTCAATACGACTTCAGTTATTTTAACAGGAAAATAATTTTGGTTTGTGTTAAACGAAAATAATTTAAAATCAACACGAAATGCCATTGGAGCAAAATTATAGCCAACAAAATATTGAATCATGTATATTTTTTTTTTGATTTTACATAATTTTTTACAAATTCCCGCCACGAATTACAAAATTCAGCGTCACGATTTTGCAACGGTTCTGAGTTTCAAATCGGGTGCTCTGAGTGGTAAAACTTGAAAAATACTTGCCCTGTTGTCGTGAAAGAAGTTTTACTTCTAGCGCGTGTACATAAGTACGCACACTCTTTTTTTTTAACTGAATGAATTAGTTTGATATTTTACCTTCATTTTAAGACCTTTATTTTAAATATGCGATTGTTAGAACAGAAGTTATAAGCCAACCAAACCAACCTTATCGTACCATTACGAATAATATTTGCAAAATACCTACAACAATTTAATCAACATAACATTTTACAGACATACCTAACCTACTTAATAATGTAGCTATGTATGTAACTATATCATTTTTGTTCCCGATGCGAAGCCAATTGCCACCAGCCACAGTGCAGTGGTGGTTTTTTATTGCACACATTCCACTCCAACCAACGTCTTGCCCATACCCTTACAGCAATGTATATTCTTTGTGGGTACGTTTTTTTCTTTTTGTTTTCTTGTTCCTCACGTCATTTGCCGTGATGAAATTAGTTCTCAAAAGCTAATCTTTCACGTTTTTAGTATGAAATTTTGTAAGATTTTGCAAACATTTTGATGCAGATTTGTAGCCTGTCATTTTATCTTTAATTATCTATCTTAATATTAAGCATCCGATAATTATGACCTGAGTAAATGGCTTCTAAGTGCGCTCAAATCGAGTGATTTTAAGATTTCATACAAATTCAACTATCCTCCACTGAAGCTCGTCGGTTGGCGACGATCAACTTGTAGGTACGATTCATCGATTGTGTCTTTAGGTTCATTTTGTCATTTTCTTTGGTAACACCAACCAAAAATTCGATCCTGAGCCCCCTATACGCTAGAGTTCATTTCGTTCATTTGTTATATATTCATTTGTTCATTTAATCATTTTGGTAACACCATATTTTTCTCAAAACGACCCTATAACCATTTTCAATGTTAAAATATAATTGCGTCATGCAGCTCCTCCCATCTAAAGGGGTGGATAAATAGAGTGGCCATAATTTTAAAATCATGTTCATATATAATGTTCCAACAATGAAAAAAATTGATGCTTTTATCATAAAATTTATACAAATTTTGAACTAAGCCGCCCCGCTATAAAGAAAAGTAATTAAAATGTTTATTGTTTACACAGTGCGAAAGTTTAGGAAGCGGTAGGGATGATTGAATAGGAGATAACGATGTATACATTTGTCTTAAATGTCTGCATATTGAAATGATGAGGAAATACACAATCGTGTAGCACGGCTAACGAAAGATTCTCTGTACTTAACTGCATATGTCCGAAGTTAGGTTTAAGGGTGTACTGATGAACATTTCTGTTGGAACGGGTATATTGTGGTGACAATGTTTACTGGGAGGAATTCAGTTGGCTATTTAACTATAAAACATTATTTAAAAAGTAACGACAAAGCAGTAACAAGCAAGAATTTATTAACATATAAATAATATTAATAATAATGTTGCCTTATTTTTACTGACAATTTTTTTGAAAATTAATTAAATAATTTGGCTCTGATTTTGGCGTTGATTTTTTTGTTAAAACTAAAGATAAATATACCAAGGGTGTAAATATTGAATATGTTTTATATACTCTGTGGATTTTGATGTTAGGGATTTTAATATTTTTTATTTAATTCAAAACTCTTTAGTAAAAAAATACTTAATTTAAAATATTCTCTTTTCAATTGTGTTTATCGTTCACAAATTTTTTTAACACTTTGAAATTATTTTCACGCATAATTTTCGGTAAGTATATTGGCCTGATTAAAACCCTTAAAAAGAATTTTAAATAATTTGTCTCCTATTTTAAGATTATTGTAAAAAAAAGAAAGGAAAACTCACACTTTCCGTTGTGACATCTTTTTTTTTTGAGAATTTAATCTTATCTCAAACAACAGCCAAATTAATAAACATGGAATAGCGAAAGGTTAGGTCTTATTCCGTGGACTAAGTGAAAAATGTTATGAATAAACAAAAATTTCTAAAAAGTGACGTGGACTAAGTTAAACCACCGAAGAAGGTGGTTTAGCGAAGGAATAAGAACCAGATGTGTCAAATTTATTCTGAAATAAAAAAAATACCTATGTAAGCGAAGATTGCCAATTTAATTTTGAATAATAATGCCTACTAGATTTAACGAATTTTTAACCCATTTCCAATTATTGGACAACCAGCTATCAACCACCAGAAAAATAAAAATATATAAAAATAGGTATGATCCAATTGAAGTGCTAAGTGAGGAGAATTTTAGGAAGAAGTATAGATTTTGCAAAGAAAATATGAAGAAACTCATTGCAATTGTTGAAGATGACTTAAATGGGGACCCAAGAGGTGGACACATTCCTGTCGGTTTTTGTTAATATTTTCCATTTTAATATTTCAAAACAAAACTGACAAAAGACACAACACAACACAAACAATTGAAAAATGATAACAATTTTGACAGAAATATATTAACAAGAGAATTCTTAGGTTTGTTTGGTAACTTGAGGTTTTTTTTTTACAAATTATCACAAGTTGCTGTCAGAACCCATACGAAAAATACCCAACTTGGGAAAATTTCAAGTTACCAAACAGGCATCTTATTTATTGTAGTAAATTTTCTTAAGGGATTTCTGGTAGACGTCAACTTACTATTCCACGAACATTTTGGTTTTATTCATGGAAATTTTTAACCCATAGCTTAACTCTTATTCCCTGGTTTAGTTAAGTCGTGGAATAAAGGTGGAAGAAGCGTTTTTTATTAATTTGGCTGTAATTGTGTAAAAGGTTTTATATTTTCTTCCTCTCTCCAATTTCCATTATAACTGAAGGAACATTAAGTATAACCAACATGTTGGTTATTCAAGGATAAGGTGATTTGATTTAAAATGCCTTTGAGAAATAAAATAACATTATGCCTTTGAAATAACACCAAACATCTTGTTTTTTTTTTTTTTTGGCATAGGTGATGATATTCGCATCTGTAAAGTAATTGGATGGCATTATTTTATATACTCTTATCTGTTTATATATTACGCATCTTTAATTCAGTGGTTCTATATTATATTTCTTACCTACACATTCCCTCAGGAAGTAATAGAAAAACACCTTCAGCAGAATACTGAGGGAAAGAAGAAAATATATTATACACGTTACCTTTAAAGATGATCTTATATATAGGGGAGGGAAAAATGAATTATGAAACACGCGACCCAATTTAAAAGAACACCCAATCCATCCGCATATGATTTAGCTCTCGAAAGATGGCATTTCAAATATTTTCTTAGAAATGATAAAGACTTTTGAATTATTTTTCTTTTTCTTCCCAGCATCCAGCAGCAAATGTGATTTTAATTGACGTGACTCTATCATAATAATAATATATAAATATGTATATATGCCCGGAAGAATATCCTATATCCTATACTTATCCTACTGGTTGCCTAGCTCTGTTGGATTTTGTGTGAGGCCTTATTAAAATGGGAGTCTTTGATGGTACGATGTTTGTTGGCACACGCACCATATTGAATAAGCTGAAATCTTTTACAGTTATATATACATACATATGTATTATCAAATTAAATAAACATTTTAACTACAGAGTTGGATACAATGACATTAAAGGGAACTGACACATTATGAATTATAATTTACAGAATTACAACTCAATAGTCAAACATTTGAAGGCAGCTCGTTTTTTTATTTAATTTCATAATTTAAAGATATCATTTAGCTATATGTATCATAGGAACAGAATTTGATGATATTACGTTTCTTTAAAAGAAATTTAAAAAAAAGTAGGTACTAAGATTTTATCCGATGGAGGTTATCTTAAAACTCAAACAAAATATATTGTGACACTTCGTATGTTCAAAAGTATAACAATATAAATTTATCTATAAAAAACTGGGACATTTATTCTATAACAAAGAAAGGGGCCTCTTAGCAAATAATAACAATTGTTTTAAAAAAAAGTTTCAAATTTTAGTTTGAAAACTTAATATTTCGAAAACGACTTGATCGATTTTTATCAAACTTTGCACCTAACAGTTTTTTAACATTATCTAGTAGATTTTAAATAAAAAATTGTCTTATAACCAAAAATAACGATACCTCCCATATAAGTGTTTAAAAACTGGTAAGGAAAATCTCATTTTTGATTAAATTTTGTATGTCAGCTTATATCTGCAGTATTATCTACCATACTTTTGGAAACAAAATTTTATCTATCGATTAAAAATGGCATCTCTTATTGGTACAACTATTTTTAGTTTTTCACTCTCTCATTAGGCGTGTTTTTTTGCAAGCTCGAGGGGGTTTTGGATGAAAAAAACGACGCGATGCTAAACAATTCAAATGTTAAATGCAACAACAAGTAATCCCCTGCAGGCTTAACTAATCCCAGAGAATTCTCTGGGCTTAACTAAAGCGCGCCGAAAAACTGTACTACCGGCTTGAATTTCAAACATGTTATCGACAGTTTGTATGAAAACTCCATTTTGTTTCTGTGATGGCATCGCTAGTCCCCGTTGTCATTTTTTTTCAACCAATTCCCCCCGGAATTGGAAAAAAACGTACCTATTATTTGTCGAACCGATTTTAACGACATTTTTTAAACAAGAGCTTCTAATAATTTACATTTATAATATTGCATATCAAAATTAAAAATACAAACGTTTTTGATTTTTTAAAAAAAATTTCAAATTTCGATATTTCGATTTTTTTAATTCCGCATTAATAAATACTAAAAAATTGCATGCCAATTTTTTTTCTTAAAAATATTTAAAAAAATTTATATTTAAAAATAATTTTTTTAATGATTTCCAAAGTTTTGTTCTCATAAATTAAGATTTATTTAAGAAATCAGATGGCGTACATAGCATTGGTGTCAAAATAATTTCAGAGGTGTTTTGATCTATTTATTTCTAATTAAATTAATTTTTTAACAATTTTAAGACTATAAACTGAAATTATAGTATATGTGCAACACGGTGCTATAATATTGTTTATATAAATATTATGTACTCACATATAATACCTTAATTACCTTTTTGGGAGGTGGTATAAAACACAAGTTAACATAACTACATAATTTATATCTTTTAAAATCAGATGAAAAGATCTTAACTATTCGGTCTTTAAAATCACAGTCTGATCACATATAGCGTCCTGACGTCTCACGAACTGACGTAACTGCTTTTTTAACATCTTAGGAAAACGCATGTTTTGTTGCTATAATTCTTCTTTTAACCATTTAATTGATCATTAAAAACATAAAAATAGAAATTCTGCATTTTCCAAATCAATAAGAGCAAAATCGTTTTATTTGATTAAAAGCAATTCATTTTATAAGCTTTTAACTGGTGCTAAAAAAAGTATATGTCATCACCGAATTTTTTGATATATCGCACAAAAAAGTTGTTTTTTCAAGAAGAAACAAATTAATATAATAAAAAAATAAATACCATTTTTCTACGTCATGAAATATTTATTTTGTAATCGGCAACTTTAAGGTCAAATATCTCGACTTTCTAATGAACGATCTTAAAAATATTTCACCCATGTAACGGGCTCAACGTCATCTTTCATTTGATCAATCACGTTGCATGTACACTTGTGGCCAAATCTACATATTAAAATGTGCATTCCCTTTTTGGTAAGTCCCTAGGGATCCGTAACCCCAAAGAGTTGAATGTTGAACTGCCGCCGTCTCCATAAGAGCTGATCGGTAGTCAAGGGTTGATTTGGAGTTTATGGATGGAGACAGAGTCCCGAGATTTATAAAAACTGCCTCCATTCAATTAAATAAAAAAAAACCCAAAATATGGGCGTGAGGAAAAGAGTTGTATAGCCGATTTTCTTAAAACGCATTATCTATAAGATTTTCTTTAATAGATACCTTATGTTTTATAAATTTTGACAAAAATATAACATATTTTAAAAAATTTTATGAAAATTTATGTTGATTTTTCATTTCCTTTACTGTCTAAAAATTTCACAAAAATCATGTTATAACTATAAGCTTAACTTTGTATTGATTTTTTTTTTGCCGCACTCCCAAACAAAATGTACCACTGTATGGAGCTAGTTAGCAAAATACGATACAATTTGCTTGTGTAAGATATTGATTCCTATAACCCAGTTTGTGTGCACTTAGGGCTTAAAAACTATATTCACAAGCTTGTCTGTCTATAATAACATTTAAAGTTTATTTATAAGTTTTGTTATACCAATTCCTTAAAATTTAATTTATTGATTGTTAAATTTGGGCTTTTTTTATCAATTTGTTGTATTAAGCAAATAGAAAAAAATACATAAAATTTGTATACATACAATTATTGAGGTAACTCAATTGAGACTGTTTTGGAGGAAATACTTAGGATTTCAATTAAGAATTTTTCCTTTCAAGGCAACATAAATTGGTCTCAAGGTAGCTTTGGTCTACATCGTTCTGTGTTTTTTTTTTTACTAACAGCAAAGTGAATCTTTTTTTAACTTCCATATGGATCCACTACTGATGAATTCTTATTATAACTTATACAGACAGGAAACAGGTGCTTCGTTGTTATTTATCTTTTACTTAATTGAAAATCCATCTTACTCTTATACAGATGTATAAAGAATTGATGAATATCACTCCATTACCTGGATAAATAATCTTAAATAAATTAAATAAAACACATCACCATCACCTTCTTTTGCTGCCATCGTGCGTCGCCTCTGTCGTCATCTCAAATGTATATAGGTATACTATATACGTATGTATGTATGTAGAACGTGCGTTTACTGCTGAAGAAATGTTGATAAGAAAAGAATCATTATTTTCTTAGGAAGCTACAACCTATACATACCTACTCGTATACTTGCTACCCACATATTATACAGGGTGTCCCGAAATCACCGCAGAAAACACAGAAGAAAACCATGAGTTCATGAGGTTATTTTATCAGTAGAAAAACTTAAGAGGTAATTTTCTCGTTGTCGACTTATAACGGTTTTATGATTTGTATTCTTTTTTCCTTTGACTGACTAAAACTTTTCCAAACTACAACCGATTTTTGAAAAAAATTTTATTTAAACAAAAACGGTTAGAAATGTGTATCTACCCCATACAACTTTTTTCTGTGTGGATAACGGTTTTCCCGAAACACATTTTTTTAAGCATTTTAAGGTTGTTTTTTTGACTTCAATATGATTTTTTTCACAAAGCACATTATTGCGTATAATTTATTTTCTTAAATTATGAAAGCCCAATATGTGTTCTTAAAAGTAGGTACTTAACATTTTTTTTACCTAAAAGCACATTTAAAATTATTATTATTGGCGATGATTTCGGGACACCCTGTATATATATCCTTTATATTATAACTTCTTGATGAGTTTGAAAATTGATCATTAGAGATCCTTGGGTAAATCAATTAAGGTCTTGAAAATAACTCACTTCATTCCACAAGGACTATAGCTAAGCTTTCTTCATTGAACTAATTAAATTATTATTAATTCTTATATGTATATTGTATATACATATAGAAGTAGAATTTCCTGCTTATCCTTATACTTGGATAAATAGAATACCAATAGAGGTATCTACTTAAATTTTTATCATTGTTGACGAGGCAAGGAATTGTTGTGATTCTGGGCATGTATCAATGGTTAATTATTATTATTATATATGTATTTAAAACAAAAAAGAAGAGGAAGAGGATATATATAACTTAATTCAAATCGTAAGATATTTTACCTTTTATATATTCAGAAAAAAGAATCGAAAATTTATTTTCTGGTTTTGATTAATTTCCTGCATGTACCTACTTATTCGTTCTTGGGTTCTTAGGTGCTGATGGACTTGTTTGGAATTCATAAAAAGAATTCGGTTCGCAACTTATTAATAAGCGAGAAAAACGAGTTTCAAAATTTTTCATGGCAAATGGTGGTACATATTTGTTTGTGCAAGATCAGATTACATTGGTGTTAGGCAAAAACGCCCAAGGAAATAACTCCCAAATCGATTTAGAAATATCGCCCAAATTTTTTTTATCGCCCAAAGAAAAAATGGAAATATCGCCGAAATTTATATTTTTCCAAATCTTAAGTTGGAGATATCGCCAAATATGTTCAATGTTAATTGTTTTTGTTAAATTTGGGCGTTATTTCTTCAATTTTGGGCGATCAAACATTTTTTTTAATTTGGGCGTTCTTTCCTAAATTTTGGGCGATATTTCCAAAGTGAAATTACAATGATAAGATAATCTTTAAAAAAATCATGGCGCATAAACAGTGAGGTTCTTCTGGATTTTTTTTTTTGGGCGATATTCCCAATTCTGGGCGTTATTTCCCATTTGACTTTTAACATTTTTAATTTCCCGTTATTTCCTTTAAAAAAAATTAAAAAATACATTACGCCCCCAGAATTTTGCGCCCTGTTCATTTGCACATCTTCCACATATGGTTGGTTCGGCCCTGTTAAGTGATAAGAATCGAATGCTTGCTAAGATTTAATTTGGCTCAGAACGCTTAGTCGATCGAGTTCAATTCAATTAGGAACTGCCTATGCTCGATAGCATCAATATACACTCGATTGTATCAAAGTTACGTGCAAAACCCCTTGAACTTTTGCTGATCACGTCTCTGTTAACCTCTCAGTTAGCCAGTCACAATATCAAGTGCAGAAACAGTGGAAACACTGGCAACCAGTGGTACCACTTTACTTCAATTGAAGTTTTTTCTTTTTTTCGAAAAAAATTTTAAATCTACTTCCTACTTCGCACCATCACCAAAATATGGAAATCTACTACATTTTAAAAATCTCTGCTTCAAAGTACTTCAATTTTCCAGAAAAAAGAGCAAATGTACTTCTTTTCTCCGTTTCGCCGCAGCAGATCGCAAGTTCTCTGAAATGAACTTTATACAATTAATTATCCAATTAATCGAAACCAGCAAGAACTCTGCAGAACTGTGGATGTGGAAAGCATTGCGCTCTACAAAGAACCCATTAAACAAGAAAATGCTTCAAAAAAAAAACATTATTTGACCCACCGAAAAATGTGTTGGCTTATTTTCAAAAATATATGTTAGTAGATGAAAATATAACTAAATGAAAACCCTGATGCCATTTTAAAGTTTTTTTTGTTTGTGTCTTTTCAAAGACTGAAATATTTTTTATTTTTTTTTTTAAACGTACCTAATATTAAAATAATCTAAATGTTCTTTTTTATAAAAAAAAAACAGAATAGCATAATTGCAGCTAAAAATGGGGCCCGAGAGAATTTTTTGTTCTAAATTTTTTTTTGTCAAATAAAACTAACGATTTTGTTATAAAACCACCATGTATGCAAAATAAGTTAAAATAACGTACGTATGCTTTTTGCCTAGATAAATTTAATAAGAGTTATATAAGCAACCTATGTTTATATGAAGTCTGAAAGTCAGTTTTTGTTTTTAGTTATTTTTCGTTTAATTAGATTAAATTTATATAAAAAAGTTCATTTTGAAATCTACTTCGATTTTTCTAAATCTACTTCACTTTTTTCTTGAAATCTACTTCGACTTTTTTTCCGGAAGTGGTAACGCTGCTGGCAACATGTCATCACAAGCGCCGCTACTGATGTATACTCGTACTGGGTTTCAATAGGCAGCAAACACCTAATGAGGCCTATCAATTTAATGCTTTCGACTAGAACCAGAACTGCACGGAAGCTCTACGGTAAAACAGAAAAGATGAAATAAACGCCATCTTTGGAGGAAAAAGAAAAAGCACGAAAGGCCGTTCGAGCCTTGAAGATTGTATAGCGGCAGGGGTTATCTTCGAAAATTGTATCAACGAATGGAATGATCTACCCAAGGCTATAAGTCCAGAACATATTAGTAGGGTGTTTGGAAAACATACTACTCATATACAGCCTGATTTTTCCACACATAAACCTTCGAGCCTTGAAGGTTGTATTGTGGCAGGGGTTATCTTCGATAATTGTATAAATGAATGGAATGATCTACCCAAGGCTACACGGCCAGTACACATTAGTAGGGTGTTTTGAAAACATACTATTCATATAAAGCCTGATTTTTCCAGACATTTACTTTAAAATAATAAAATACATAACGGTGTTAAATTAATTTTAAAGGAATCACTCCTTAAATCCTAGTAAATAAATAATTTCACCGAAGTCGGTGTACAAGTTCTCAAAAAACATAAATATTTATGATTTATTTTCCCAATCCTCGAGGCTTATAGACGTGAGTTTATAATGAAATTTAATCAAAATTAAAATTTATAATTTTATTATTTTTAAAATAAAATCTTAAATTTCCCCATTTCAAAATTATATCGATAGTAAAATGTATAGCGACAAGAAATAATGTAATAATAACACCATAAGCTATAATGCTTTTACCAAAACAACCATTTCCGTCTAATTCACTATATATAGACTCCCATAGTTTATATTATATTATACATATATATGTATATCCTTTCTGTCAAAGACAATTACCAACCAAACAAGGACCACTGCTGCTGCATGATGTTGACTCTGAAAATGTTGCTTTAATGATCAATTTATGCCTGATGTTATAAACAACATAAAACGTCAAAATTGGTTACCCAGTATACCCACCCTTTTGCGGTTCCCAGTAGCAAAATCCTTTTTAGATGATAAATTGTATAAAAATGTCCTCGGTCCCCCAGGCGATGAGGCATCCTGATCATATATGTATACTCATATAATCCCAGGCCCAGATATTTTAGGAGTGAAAAATGTTACAAATATTTGTCCCTCATGTGCTTCTAATGTCCACGACGAATATGAAAATGTCCTGAGTCAATGAATTTTGTCCGGACAATTGCTGCAATTGTTCGCGTTGTCGGTCGTCCTTCGTTGTCCTGATGTCCAAAGTCCAGAGATGATGGCCTGCCCCCCGGGATGATGATGCTTGATTTCGAGTTTAATGAGATTACAAGCACATTGGAAATATGTCTGGGGGCTGTATAAAGCAGCAACATGATTTTGTCGAAAGGATACTTCATTTTAAATGGATATAATAGATATGCTGATATCTGCGTATACCTATCTCTGTATCTTCCTATATATTATGTAGATATGTATGTATATGAATCAGTAGCTCGAATATCCTGAGTCAGAGTTAATTTTTAGATTGTGATGTTGAATATACGAATATACGAGTAGATATGTATCAGAAAACTTTCCAATATACACAGAATGAAAGTCCCTCGGTCGTGATTGGTTGGTTGGTGGGATTCCGATCACGTTAGCTGATTTAAAATGGGCGAAATGGAGACGTAAAGTCTGGGGAATGGAAAAATGTGAAATGGAGCATTGCAGCTCAACTCCCCGAAGCCATTAAATTAAATGAAAATTAATAGCATTCGAATGGACAGGAATATGTGCACGTTTACTCTGATTTTTTTTTTTAGTTCAATTTGAAAGTTGTTTTTTCATGGTAGGTAGGTAGGTAGGTATAGGTTAGGTAGATACATCCGAAAACTTTTTTTTTTCTCAACTAATTACTGGAGTTTCGCATTTATAAAGTGTTTAATTAAAGTTTGTTTTCGATGCATGATTCATGATTGGGGGGAGGATGGCAATGGATATAAATTAAATAATTTATATAAAATAGATGTGAAATAAATTGGTTTTAAAATAAAACCATTTATTTTATGTTTGTTATTCGTGTCAGGAACAAACAGGATTTATTAGAAATTCATTAATGAAGATAATATATACATACTATTTTGCCTTGGGAGCTTCAAATTGGTTATTTTTATACCCGTTTCAAACATTATCGAAGAGTGCTTACTGTAAGGAGACCTTGCAAACAACAAATTTGCCCAGATGGTATAGATCAAATACCACTCAGACCTCAGTAGTATATATTAGAAGTTTAGGCACCAAGTTTCAAAACTTTCAATATTAGTAGATATCAAAAGTTAAGTAGTTATGTATAGGAAATTAAGAGACCAAACGTTTGAATAAGTCTTGGGAACAAAAATCCTATAGAGAAAAAATAATTTCGTATAAACGAAAGCGCATGCGCAAGAAGTTTTTATTTCGAAATATATTTTTTCAGCTCCGCATTTATATAAGAATCGATTCAAAAAGGCATGTAGAGCAAAGTTAATTAGTTTGTATTTTTCAATTTGTAACGTGGCTTAATAACTGGCATTTCCCAATCCACGTAACGTTGTGTTCATAATTCCTTTCTATTCCTCGAATTCGAATCAATTCTTTACAATGACTCTTAAAAAGCCAACTCAATGCTAACCTGCCCCCTTCTTTTTTTAATGAAGTCTCTCGCGTTTTGATCTTCTGACATATTTTACCTTCCATCCGATCTGTGAGTAATAAATTTTGACTCAGCAGAAAATACCCTTTTCCATTTCATTAAAACCCAATTAAGGTGATAAGTTTTTAAATGTTTTTTTTTTTTTTTAATCTAATCTAATAATTTCTCATAATTGAATGAAAAAAAAATTATTTACTTGAATTATTGTCATCAGCATCTTGAAAAAGTTCTTAAATTCTGTGTTTTGTTTAATTTAATCCAAAATTATTTTTTTTATTTCAGAGTTTACATTTTGATCAAAACAAATTTATTGACAAATTTCACAATTTTCCACAACATCTTCGATTTATTCCTAATGGCCGTACGTTGGGAAATGAAAATTTTTACGTGAATTGAATGAATAATATTTCATATTTCACTTTCATATTTTGGTACTGAGTACTAGGATCTAGGAATCACATTAAAATGCTCTGTGCTAAATTTTAAGCAAATCGAATCACTTGTTTAGATTCTAAGTCAAAGTGCAGTTAATATTTTTACTTACATTAATACAAAAATGGAATTTCCGTTTCCAATCAAATATGATATTACGATGAAGAGGAAATAGAATTTTTTTTAAGGTCAAAAAATAACTATATACCTATAATACATTTGTTATGAAAACTGTTATTTATCTCGAAAATAGCTGTAGGGATTTTGATAAATAAAAATTTGTGTAATATTGTAGTCATTGGGTGTATTTTGGCGATACAAAACTTTACAAAGAACTTTTATTAACGCCTAACGATACCTTCCATAGACATTTTGTTTTATTTTCGATTTTTTTCGTTAACATCTCAATTGATTTCAATAAAATTTTGTATACAGATGTTACTTTTAAGTTTAAATAATATAACATAGACAAATTAAAAAAAAAAATCAAACAAAAATTAATTTTTTGAAATTAATTTTTAGGTGTTTATTATTAAAATACGCATACTAATTTTTTTATTTTAATGTTAAAGAAATTTTGTATATACAAATATTTTATAAAATCTTAAAAATTATAAACAACTCGAACTCCAAGAACAAATTATACGTACCTATGTTTCATTCATTTTTTGTACAAAACCTTAGAGCAAGTCAAAATTCTAATAATATATCATCTTATACTTATAGCTATAAGCATTTAAAAAAATCTTAGCTGCCAAATTTTTAAAATAAAATTAAAAAAAAACAGTTCAAAAGGATGTGAAATTTTATTTTTCGAATGTTTTAGAAAAAAAAAACAATTAGACAGTTACTAAAAAGAATTTAAATTATTTAAACAGATTTATATTATAAAAACCCTTGTAAACGTTTTCGTTAATTCTTGTAAAATTTTGTTTGTTTGTATTCTTATCTGTGGTCCTTCAAAAAATATTTTAAATCTGTGGAGGAGTGTCTCAATAATACTGGTTGCCATGGTTTATAAAAATTGAACCAGTCAGCCAATTTAAATTAAAATTTATTCGTTAAGTACAAAAAAATGAATTTAGTAAATACTTATAGTACATAAAGGGCCATTCATTTTTCGGTTTCAAAAGTAAAGCTAAATAAAACACACACCTCAATACATTTTGGATTAAAATTTTATTTCATTATAAAGTTAAGTTTGGACTTTGCCATTAAGTATGAGAAACAATGACATTCAAATGGCCTTCTCGGGAAGATTCGCAGCATGCGATTCTTTTGAGGTAATTTTTAACCACTTTTTCGCACATTTCGGGCGGTATTTCGGGCATAACTTGTGTGATGCTGGTTTTTAATCCGTCTATGAGTTTGGGGGTTATTTGCGTAAACACGGTCTTTTTCGTAGCTCCACAAAAAAATATCTGACGTTGTCAAATCGCATGATCTTGGTGGCCAATTGACGTCGCCAAAACGTGAATTTATACACGACCAGGAAACTTCTCACGCAATAAAGCCATAATTGGTCGTGTTGTGAGGCTTGCTGTCCCGTCTTGTCGAAACCACATATCGTCATGATCTTCAATCGCCGGCCAAAAAAAATCGGTTATCATTCAACCATATCGCTCCCAATTGACTGTAACCCTCTGCCCATTGGCATCTTTGAAGAAATACGGACCAATGACACCTTTCGACTATAGAGCACACCAAACAATCACTTTGTCTGGATGCAACGGCACCTCTTCGAGCACTTGTGGTTTTTCTAAGCCGGTAATTTTTTTTCGTTTACATACCCACCGAGTGAGAAATGTGCCCCATCGCTGAAGAAAATGTTGTTTGAAAAGTGGCTACGTTTGAATCACCACTTTTTTTTTTTTTAAGTTTTAATAATATGTAATTGTAACGCGTTCTTCGATTGTTAAGCGATTCATTATCGTAAATGGAAAACATTCAACTAATATAATGACTCTTTAAATGACAGCTGAGTTTGACAGGTGTCAAATGACAGTGCTACAAACTTTAAACCACGAAATGAATGACCCTGTAGTTCATATGTAACTACAGCGTCGTACAATTTTGAAGAAAAAAAAACAATTTTTGTCATCTTTTTTTCTTCGATTTATTTCTTTAAAAATAGGTTTTTTTCAAAAACCTGTCATTAAAAAGACTTGATTTAAAAACATCATAAAATACTAGACTGGTTTTACAAAAAAAACAGTGGGTGTTGTCAATGTTTTTGTATATTTTTTTTATCTTAAGTATTTTATTATTGTCAATTCCATTACAAATAGGTACAAATCCTACGGTTTTATAGTTTGAGGAAGCATCATATGTAAATCACCATATACAGTGTACACATATTGTAGATAACACAAGATAATGAAAAAAAAACTGTTAAAAAAAATAGTGAATTATTTCTTCTTCTCCATTTACAGCTGATGGTGGGTCCATTCAATTACAACTTTTTTTACATCCCACCCTATTAAACATATGCACAATGTACGTACATATAAATATATAATGATAAACATACCTTACTTGCTCAAAATATAATTCATTTAAAGTCAAATAATTTACCCATTATTGTCTATAGCATGTTAATGGCTTTGATGTGGAAACATTAAAGTATCGTCTTCGTCGTCGTCGGTCGTCCGTCATGAAAAAGCCATTGCGAAAAAATACAAATCTAATAAAAAATACCAAAAAATAATGAAAAGGATCTCATTATGCAAATAGGACATGTCAGTTGAAAAAAAAAAAAAAACAAAGAAATAGATGAGGAAATTCCAACGCCCAAATCCAATGTAAAAACAAAAAAATTGCTCAAACCATCCCAACCTATATATAATCATCTTATTCGCCCACTCCTTTAGGAACTGTCTAGTGTAATTGAAATTTATTCATAGCAAGAAATTCGCAATGAATTTTCTGTATATATAGGAATATATTTTCAGATCTTCTTCGTTGTTTCGGTTTAAAAATATATAAAGGACATTCCCTCCACGGTAATTGATTTATGAAGAAATTACTTTGCGTTTTGTAATAAAATTGTTTCACAATAACGCAGATAATATACCAAATCTAATTTTCAATTTCTTCAACATTGTTGGATGGTGCGGCGGAGCGGGATGACGCTGTTAGTCTCAAAGGTTCTTCGTAAAGGGTGGTGATGGCGGCATGATGGCATGACGGCACCACCATATCTCCATCTAGATCCCTGTTGAAATTTTGTATCCTGGCATAATTATTGGCTGAAATGACAGTTTCCCTACGTCAAAAATATTCATCCGCATCAGGTGATAATGGATTGTTGTCGGAGTGGTTTTCTTTATTTCCCCAAACTCGGACGCCAGCAATATAAAAAAGCACTCTCTTCTTGGAACTTTTTATCTTCAATTTTTATAGTTCGGAATTATGATGAACACTTTAACTGCAAATTTTTTCTTTTCAAACATAAATTGTTTTTATGTATTTGACGGTTCAAGATAATTGCATGCAGAAAAAAAAAATGTCTCTCTATACCTACTTGCTCGTATAAAATGCAAGCTAAATTGAAAAGGATTTTTGTTGAAAAAACTTTTGAATGTCTCTGCATGTCTGTGTCCTGTGTGGGCAAAATGCCAAATGTCTTTTGAGTTTATTTCAACTCGGTTAAAGGTTATGTAAGCACATTTCTGTTGAAAGTAAAACCATTGTCAAAGGGAGCACCTATCTATATATATGGATAAACTGCGTCAAGCTTTCCGAAAAATTTTACTCACAAAAATTTCTCTGGACGTAGGTCTGGAACTGGGACATGCAAAAATCTATTTGAAGGCGGAACGAATCACGTACAAAAATATATATGTATATTGTTCGGAAGTGGTATGTGTTAAGTCAACGAAGCAAGAAATTGGAATTCAATTACTTTTTTACTTGGCCATTTGGTCATAGTATTTCTACCGCATAATAGCGATGGCAGTGACAGTGTTAGAAATAAAAAAGGTCTTTTGTGCGCATAGGAATGCGAAGGAGTTATAGGAAAACAATGAGTTTAGCAAAAAGCTATCGTAAATTGTTTTTTTTTTCTGATAAACTGTGTGGGTACCTAAAATAACAATCTTTTTTGGTATATTTAGGAATTTGTAGTGGATTTGATGTTGCAAAAAAGAAATGTACTATTGATTCACACGCTGATCCACTTGGTCACCAATATCTATTAAGGATAATTTATCAAATAAGAAAATAAAATCATATGAACAGGATTGGTGGTAAATTAGTATTCTTAAGGTACACGCATGTTTAATTTTCTATTTTCGGGAGAACACCTGCGACCACAGGTTTACCGAAATCAATCTTACCCAATCAATTTCCTTTCATACCTTCTTCTATCTCTTTGAAGGTTGTTGATGGAGTCAGCAATTGAGATGGGGATCAAATCCCAGCCTCTGCCAACTAAAAATAGACGAGCACACTGCTTTTTTGGAGGAATTTACAAACAGTCCAAGAGTACAATAAAAAAGTGCCCCTCACCTTTTTTTTTCAGCAGACATTTCTAGGTCCGCTTGATTCTTTCCTATAACAAGGTACAAGAAATGGTTGAAAGTTGTAAGTCAATAGGCTCTATTTCTCTACAATCTGTCACCCCACCAAATTTATTTTATTTTTATCTGAACTGATTTCCTGCTATGTATCACTATTAAAACAGTTAAAGGCCCTTATTTTTTCGTTTATTTATGGACGTTTATCGAAAGTCGATCATAAAAAATTTACGAATCTTATATTTAATATATCATCGGTTGTCATCAGCGTATACAGGGGATTTCAACAACATAAAGCTATCCTAAGAACTTTGGACATACATTTTAAAGCCTCCAGCTTCTTGATATAATCAACGTTTATCAAATTGAACGTATAATGAAACTCACAATAAGGACTATAGCTAACCAAAAAAAAAGCAAAATAAATCAACATTTTAGTTCCTCAAGTGAAATTGACTTTCCCTTTTGGCATTTTCCTACTTCTTATCATCTAAAACCTTAAGGTTGCCTTTCAATTTTCTTTTATTGATAGGGTCAAACAAAAAACTAGGATTTATCCCTCTCATCATTGTTTAGTCTTCAAGAATTATTCTCTCCCACAGTGCGATTGAAAAATTAAAGAAGACAACAAAAAAAAAAAAAAAAAAAGAACTGTGGATTAAGATTGCTTAGCTATATTATACAAAAAGTGATTGAAACAAAAATATAACGTCTAGAAATAGCAGCTAGCTAGTTGGCAGGAAGGTATATCCTTCATATTGTTCATTTCTGAAAGTGGACTTAATCCATGTATATAGAAGAAGTGATGGGAAGAAAGTTGGAAGCAAAATTAAACCCATGGGTCTATTGTGGCGCACAGCTTTTATTCAATTTTTTCTTTTTATTTGGTTCGTTTTATTTTTCTCTGCCGATGCCGTCTTGACTTGCTCTTGTTTTCTTCTTTTAAGGATTCTCATAATAATAACTTTTGCAAACAAAAAAAAAAAAAAAAAACCGACACAAAATGAGATTTTGAAATTTGTTTTGGCTCCACAAAGATAATTGGATGGAGTCAAGTATATATACCTACATATTATATAGGCAATGGGAATGGAGCTATTAAGAAAACAGGCTTATATTTATTTATATATGTATCTAAGGCAAAAATATTTTTTTGTGCGTTTCTTTGTTCGTTTAAGGGAGTAGGTATATTATATTTCTTAATAACGTCCATCATGTATTTAAACAAAAACTTCAAATTTATCATAGGTCTTATTGTGGGTGGTTTAGGTTTCTTCAAAAAAAATTGATTTTTTTTTCAAATTTAATCTAATCTATAAAAGGTTTAGTATACAATAAAAAATGAATAGTATACGAAAAACATATATGTATATGGATGTAGGCTTATGCTGATTTTTTCAGGTATAGGATTAAAATTTTAGCTAGCATCGCCCCCGAATATACATTAATTTTTCAAAAACTTTTAACTTTTACACGAATTGACATAAGACATAATTATAAAATGGATGTTTTTATAATAAATAGCCTCAGAGGTGATATTAATTCCTTAGAGGGAAAAGTTGATCGACTTTTTGACGCTGTTGCTCTTATCAATGAGCAGCTTTCAAAATTATTTATATCTTCACCTAAATCTCCAAAACAATCGATTATTGAAAATTTAAAAAATAGAGAAGTAACATTTCATAAACCTTCACCAAAGTTAAAGGAACCTGCTGGCTCCAGCCGTGTTACCCGCAATAACGTAAAAAGAACAAACTAAAGTCTTACGCCACTAACTCAAAAGACATTTTCTTTGTCTTCCATATTGAAACCTCAATATTCACCTTCTACTAAATCATCAATGTTAACAACTTCGTCGTCATCTACATCTTCTATCCCTTCTTCTCAGTCTTCGTCATCATTATCTACGTTATCTGCATCTTCATCATTTTCATCACTTACGACATCCAAGGCCCCTACTTCATCTCAATCTACAATAACAGCATTAACTGTGCCCTCTACATCGTTTGTGTCACAAATGTCTCTTTCATCTACGACATCTACGTTTCCATCTGTATCATCCTCATCTACATCTTCTTCGACATCTAGTTTCTCTTCTTCACCTACATCATCGCTTTCTACCGAATTTACTCTTTCAACACCATCAACATCTATGCTATCTTCGACTTCTTCAGTATCTTCTATCTATTCACTACCATCGAATTTATTTCCAATCTCCACGTCTACTTCTTCCTCATCATCTTTAATACTACCTGCTATAATTTCAGATGCTATCACTCATAAGGAAGTTCAACTCAAAGCAGCAGAGCGTTTTAAATGCATATTCTTATCTAATTTTGATCCTGAAACAAGTTGTGATGATATATCCATAATACATAAGTTCACGCTACAGTAAAGCCAAGCTAAGGCTGGAACAGTTGCCAACCAAAAGTAGGGATTATGCATCGTTCAAATTGTACTGTAATCAGGAAATTTTCAATCAACTCACTGATCACAAATGTTGGGCTTATGACATAATCGTTCACGAGTTTGTAAATAAAAGGAATATGTCCCGCAATCCTTTTCAGAAAACACTGACAAGACAAACAAATCGTCGCCAATAATTGATATATTTTATCAAAACGTTAGAGGACTACGGACTACTCTCTTTTGCCCACAATATAATTTACCTCAATCACTAAGAAACTAATGGGTGTTAGTTTCAAAAATTGTTATACATATTATCAAAATTTTTAAAAAATAGTTTTTTTTAACACTGGCTTTCTTCAAAAACTACAATTTACCAAACTTTTACCAACAAAACATAGCAAACTAGATATTTTATATTAATTTTTTTATTTAATCCGTTATTTATTTAGTTGAATCCGTGCGAACTTTTAAGTTTGAGACTCGATTACCAAAATAATATAAGAAAGAAAACTAATCACAAATGGGTTTTAGAGGGTAAAAAGTAGGAATATATAAAGAGCTTTAATCAGTGTAGCCATTTTGGCATTATTAATGCTAGGTCTAGCACTATAGACGAGAAAAAAGCATTATCAAATTTTAAAATTATTCCAAATGCTTTCTTAGGATTATCCGATTTTATTTGGCATTCTTGAATGCCAAAATTGATTTTTAATCATTAATTCATATATACCTGAACAAAATATTTTTAAAATAATATATTTTTATATTTAATTTTTTTATTTTGCAAAATATGCGCATTACTGTGATCTCACGTTAATAATGTCATATTGAACTCAGACAAAAAATTAACTTTCCAAATTCTAATATGAGAAAAAATAATGGGGAGAGTACCTACTATAACTATGGCGCCAAAAATTGATAACGGTTTTTTGTGTTTCATATACGACTGTAGGCTTACCATCCGTCAGGATTTCGCCTGACGCGTCACGCTTTTAATGTCCAATCTTTGGACAGGTTTCAACCTTTATCAGGCTTTTTTATAATTATCGCGCAAAATATAATCGTTAGAAGAAAAACGTTTACTTAATGCTTTCAAATCGAAATGCTTGTAAATCACTGTGAACACACTCATTTTTTTCATTTAGTTGTCACTTTTTAGAAAGAGACAAAGAGTTTTGCAATAGAGTGATTCAACAAAAACACCTTTCTCGAAATTCAACCGGGACCGCGAGAAATTATGAAATCCCTTAAAATTTCATACTTTTAGTACCAAAACTTGAAAAGTTTTGCAGCTTTTAACCGATTTTCAAAGAATTTCAAGCTAAATTATTGAAAAAGCCCTGTTAGCGACCGCTAAGTGCTGTTGGATTTTGAAGTTTTTGGTCTTAATTTTTTTTTTTTCAATCTAAGCTTCATAATTTCGTCCGGTCCCGGTTGAATTTCGAGAAAGGTGTTATTTTGAATCACTCTATATTCTTCCATTTTATGACGTATTTTTTTGGTGTGCTTTTATTTGTGTCTGCTGCAGATTGCAGTTGCAATCTATTTATCGTCCCGACGTCTTCGTGCATCCAAATCAAGGTAAGTTATCTATGAATGTTTTTTTAATTTATTTTTTTTATTTGTGAGGCTTTTTTCTCAAAAACCAGGCTTTTCTTTCTTTACTGTCAGGCTTTGTTGATTTTAGAGCTGGTAACCTTACATACGAGTCAATGGTTCATTGAGACCATAATTGGTACGATGGAAATCGAGATGAAAAATTTCAGAGTTTCGAGAACTGTGACTTCCTAACTATTAAATTAATCTGGTCCAAAAGTACATGTGAATCAATCGATCCAATCATTAGTTGGTGTAAAAACAAAACATCTGTAACTATCCGACGTTTTTCCAGTGTAGTCATGTTTAAAAGAAGAAGGTGATTGGTATATGGAGGCAGTTGATTTGGGTCATTACAATTTAAATGGCTTAGTGCGAAACGTACATATTTACGCTGGACGGATTCGATGTGATCAATGTGTATAGAGTAGTGAGGTGACCATAATACACTTGCATATTCTAAGTGGGTACGAACAAAAGAGTTGTAACTATAAAGAAGATGTTACGAGACTACACGAAAATTGTTTGCTCCAGCGTTTAATGAAACCGAGAATTGCATTGGCCTTATTTACAATTTTCTCAATGTGGGGTGAAAAGTCAAGATTTTGTGAAGAATATACACTAAGATCACATGTTTCCGTTACTTTATTAAACACAGATTGATTTATGCTGTAATTAAAGGATATTACATTTTTTTTTTCTAAAAAAGGACTTTGATTGGCATTTTGACACATTCAGAAAAAGATTGTTGTGTTTACACCAATCAGAAAAAATATTTAAGTCATTTTGAAGATATTCAGAATCGGAATGATTTCTGACGATTTTGAATAACTCTATATCATCAGCGTATATAAGAACCCTACAAGATTTCACTATTGAAACAACATCATTGATAAAAATTATAAAGAGTAGTGGGCCTAGGTGACTACCTTGAGGTACACCAGAGTCTGCGTTAGTTAAATCGGATATGCTTCCTCTAAAAAGAACTTAGTATGTCCTCCCCTTCAAATATGATCTGACCCATTGAACAAAAGCTGAAAAGAAACCAAGAGATGAAAGTTTGAATAAAATAAGACTTTGATACAACATGTCGAAGGCCTTACTGAAATCAGTATAGATACAGTCAACTTGATGGCCTTTCTCAATAGTTTTATTTGTAAAAGACGAAAATTCAAGAAGGTTAGTTACGGTAGATTTTCTTTCATAAACCCATGTTGCTCACTCGCAAGAAAAGGTTTGCAGTTGAAATAAAAACTCTTAACTACAATAGCCTCAAATAGTTTTGGTAAACATGAAAGTTTGGCTATTGGCCTATAATTTGAAATATCACTACGATTGCCCTTACTTATGGATTGGGATAATGAATGAATTTTTCCAAATGCTAGGAAAAATTGCTTGTTTTATTGAATTCTGTAATAAAAATGTTAATGGTGCCGCTAGAGTGTTGCCACAGTTTTTCAAAACAAAAGCAAGAATGCCGTCAGGTCCACTGGATGTGTCATTGTTAAGTCCCTAAAGATGTTCTCTTACGTCAGTTGTTATAATTGGAGGGAGGGGCTATCTCGTCTCGTTTAGGAGGTAGGGGCAATTTAAAAAAATGACTTAAATGACTGACTTAGTTGATAGTCATATCATCATTCCCGACAGTTTTTATTTTAATCTGAAAAGTGAATAGGCACCTTTGCGGCACGACCATTGTTTTCAGAAATTTATTTAAATTTTAGCATTACGACGGTGTTCTTTCTGAAATCTTTTGCAGCTCCATCCCAATTTACCGCACTTTTTTTTTTTTAAATCGGTTTATTTCAATTATGTATTATTAGCCGAAAAAAAAATTGAGAAAAAAATGTGTGAGCGAATATACAGGGTGTCCCATTATAAATGGTCATAACTGAAACTAGTGATAGGCCAGGTCATGTCCTTTCAAAAATTTAGTAATATTGTCCATTCCGAATAATAACTGTTTTGAATTAACGGCTTTTTTTTTTTTTTTTTTTTTTTTTTCAAAAAACCCCTACTTTGAACCAGGTTTTTGGTCACCCTGTCCCCGTAATAGATTTTTGTTTTTATTTTTTAATTTTTGCACTCGATTATTGTATTATAGTAAGACCAGACCAATTTTCTGCACATTAATATGTCATTTTGCTTAGACCTGTTTTTTTTACTTCAATCTTTAAGAGAGCTCATCCTCAAAAAAATCTTATGACTGAATACTAGATTTTTATTTTACAGAAGTTTCTTGAAAGGTGTAAAACTTTGCAAAGCTATAGTCTTATCGAAAGTTATTACAATTTGAACTCAATCAGACAAATAAAAAATACATCTTATTTTAAATATCTGATATTTTATTAATTTTTATTTTTTTTATTTTTACTGTTGGCTTAAATTTTGTCTTACTTATAATTAACAAAAATTGTTCAAATAGCCTTAGGGAATTACAAAAATCAAACCATCGAAGTATGAGAGCATACAACAATAATTGTTAAACCAATAACTTTAAATGTAAAGTTATGTTGATCTCAAACAAATAAATTTGTATATACCACAGGTAATCTGCCTCCTCTTTTACAAAACACTCATTTCATTTATATAAATTTATACATAATGTAGCTGTATGCAATATACATACACACCAGATTCATTTGAATAATCTTCATATTTTGACGACAAGTATACATAAACTATTTAATGTTGACAAACTAGATAAGCTTATTTCCTGTTTGAATTTATAAAGACGTTATCGGGAACTCTCTCGTTCATGGAAACATTTTGTTCTATTTCTTTTACTTTGATTTACATTTCCTTTTTCTTAGAAATAAAGCATACAAAGTCGAATATAATACGTATTTATCTTTCGTCAAAATGGGATTACGTATTTCAAAGAATATACTGAAAGGAAAAGCTATAGGATTTATATTAAGGACCAAAAACTAAATATGTATAAAATATAAACATGTAGTTTGTAAATATTACGCAGATGATAAAACATGTTATTTATTCCGATTGCGTTTAATATCTTTTTTTTAAATAAAAATGTTCGCAACATCAACTACATACATAAATATTCAATCAATTTGATTCTTATTTTTATTTTTGTTTATCTTTTGTTTATAGCAACAATCACAAAACTAAGAACTTTTCGAAAGCCATGTAAATATATACGAAGATTAAATGGAAGATAATAAAAAGTTATATCTACATACATTCTGATAAATATCTTTGTGTCCACTGAGAAGTTTATATTGATAAAAAAAGACTGAAGGATATATAAAAAGATTCTTACTAAAAAAAATGCTTATTTAAACCACGATAATTCTTTTGAAAGTAGCTATTTATAGCTTTGTGAATAATTAAAAGGTTCTTGAATATTCCTCCATAGTTAAAAAAATATGGGTGGATCCTTTGAAATCTATTACTTTTTGTATCCTCAGAGATTTTAGCAATAATCAATTATATATTCGTATAGTCGTAAATATAACAAAATTTGGGAAAAATCTGTGAATTAAGATATGAATGCTTTGAAGTCGAAAACGGTAAATTAGACCGTTGAAACGTAAGTTGTTGAATTTTATTTTTGGAAACGTAATAGAAAGTTACATTATCCCTGTTTGATGGGTTTTTGATTTGTGTGATTTTTTTTTTCGAAGAGAATTTGCAACAATTGGACAAATAATAATAAATGTTAGCAGTAAGCCAATAAATCACCAATAATGTTTACTTTATTGAGGTTTTCGAAGTATTAATGAAACTTAATGGGGAAGTCCAAAAATATATTTTTCTTCAAACTGACCTTCGGCTATAATGTGTTTATCTATCATAGTTGCCACTATTTTTCAAAATAAATTTCCCTGACTTTCCCTGACCCTCCCTGGCCAATTTTAAAGTTTTCCCTGACCAAATTTTAAAAAAAATTAAAATAGTAACTCTTTGAGAAACATAACTTAATTTTTGTGACGTCATCATTATCAAGTGCTAATTAAGTACCCAACAAAAAAATTTAGTGCTCGAGTACTTTTCTTGTAAATTAATGCAGTTAGCAGAGCAATCACCGGAAAAAGTTTAAAACGTAAGGAAAAAAGTTTTAGTCTAGTATTTTGGAGCTATTTAAGAGCTCTAGGAATCCGAACAAAAATTTCAAAAAAAAATTCTTAAAAAATAGAAGACATGTAACCAGCTATAGTTTTTAGTGATCGAATAAAAATGGATGATAGTATTATATACTAAAAGATAAACAGGAATTTAATAACATGTGTACCTACATTTTTCTAAGAAAAAAAAAATTTACAAAAATTAATCAAAAATATTCGCAATCTGAAAAAAATAATCCATAAGTGAATGAAGTATTAAATACTATTGTTTGCCCTTCGAAAGTTTTACAAAGTTCCAATTCAAAAGCGGAATGAAAAATCACTTTCGAATACAACTGACTTTCGGAACAAAATACAGAGTAGGGTCCCTGAGTTCAACGAAATATTCAACTTTTTTCATTGTACAAAAAAATTCAGTGCTCACAAAATTTTCCCTGACCACTTTCGAAATTCCCTGACTATCCCTGACTTTCCCTGACCAAATTCGCGTTCCCTGATTTTCCCTGACTTTCCAGTGGGGTGGCAACTATGTCTATGTATAACACCCAATTTCACAGTGTGAAGTTTAAACTTAAGTTCAGCTGAACCTGAATTTGAAGTTCAACTCGTCCGGTTTCACAGCCCTATCTGAACTTAAGTTCAATAGAACGTATAGTTTAAATAAATTGTATGAATAGGAGTTGGCACCATTTTACGTCTTCTTCTGTCATGTGGCGTAATGTACACAGTACATACGTAGTTTTTTTTGCAGCTTTCCTTGTCTTCTCTTTCTGTCTTTGAAACAAAAAACACGCGAAACATGTTGTTGATAATCGGGAGTTTGTTTTGTTTACAAGATGAAAATTTATAAAAATGGAAATAGTAATATCAAGATAACGATATATGTGCAGAAAAAAAGTGGGAGTGCCGGGACTCACGGTTAAGATGTTTAAATGTACGTAACGTAACGTGAATCACAATCACAGAATCACAATCACAATCACGATCACGATCACAAGATACGTCACGTTTTTTTTCTCCCTACCGCCTGTATAGATGCTTAAGCCTTAACTACATAAGCCAAAAAAGTGAAAAAGTGCAAAAGTGAAAATTTTTAAATTGATTTTGTGATAGTTTTTCTGACTAGAAAACTTATAAAAATGATGCAGAAGGCTTAAATTTTGGTTTGAAAACAAATTTGTGTATTCTTTTTCACAAAACAACGGCGCTAGCGGTAAAAAAAATATTTTTACTTTTGTACTTCAGTACTTTTTGGCTTATGTAGCTAAGCCTTTACACATCAAAAAAAAAAAGAAATAATAACTTTTCAAAAACAGACGTAGATTTTATTATGGAATTGGTGATTTTTCGTGAAAACAAAAAAAACTGATAAAGTCCAATGGAAAGAAAAAACCACAGCATGGGAGACATTGCAGAAGTTTTCAACTCCAAGAGTGGCTCCCATTACCGATCATCGTGTGTGTTGAATACCAAATACGAAAATTTCACCGTGCTTTCAGGTGGTTGTAAACGTTGGGCTGAGCGTTAAACGGCAGAATACTGTCGTTCAATTTAAACCATAAAATGAAGTTCTGGATGATTCCATTATTGCGGGTGCAACGTTAAGACGCATTTGAAGTATACTTATGACAAAATACAAAAATATTTTAATGAAATTATTACATGAATGGCTACATTTTTACCTATTCTCTTTGGATGCGTTTATAAAACTCAAATGAAATAAATAAATAGTCAGAAAAAACGTTTTAAAGTGCGATCGCGGGTGCAAAAGAATTGGCCTAACCTTTCAAGATCATAATACGAAAAATACAAAATCTGTTAATTGTGAAATATTTATTGTGCTATTTTTATATACATTGAAAGAAATGCAAATAATGATTATTCAATTTTAAAGCAATTGCGGGTGCAACGTTAAATGATCGCGGTTGCAACGCGTCTGACTTTAATGAATATTAATACCAGAAAAACGATACAAAAAAATGGATAAGAGATCAAATGGTGTAGTTTGTTAGTCAGTAGCCTTCTCTATTAATTATTAATTATTAATTATTAATTATTAATTATTAATTATTAATTATTAATTATTAATTATTAATTATTAATTATTAATTATTAATTATTAATTATTAATTATTAATTATTAATTATTAATTATTAATTATTAATTATTAATTATTAATTATTAATTATTAATTATTATTTTTCAAATATGGACGTCAATATTTTTCGAAGATATCGTGTAATATTATTGTCATCAATCTTTTTCTCTGGCGCATCCAACTTTACGAATATGTCTCAAATTGCACATCTGTCATCTGGTACGCCCGTTTGTCATTTTTTTAGTGAAACGTCGGCCATAAATTGTCTTCAAAAATTGTAATCTAACATTGTTCACTAGTTCACGTTTACTGGTCAAGTTTTCAAAACTTTTTGAATTGTGAGTAATAAAAAAAAACTTGCCAAGTAATCCCACCGATTTTTAGTAAATAATTTTTAAATAATAATAAATTTCCCTCAGAATTTGGAGTAATTTCAATTTTATACTCTACTTTAAATATTTGATTTTAAACCTTCATAAAGGAAGAACTTGGCGTACTTTAAGATCGCACTATTTTTTACGGCTGATTTTTTGAATACAGGTTTTTATTGTAGAAGAACTTGGCTTTATTTTAAAAATTTATGTTTTGTTCTGATCACACAACTTTTTGCAAAGATTTAATTTTTTTTGCCATATAAAAATTTGTAAAGATACATCCACTAGAAGTGTAGGAGTCATTCTACAAGAATCAGAAGTGCTCCATTTAATTGATAGTAATTCTGAGAAAATAGGCGAGTACCACGCCACCTGAAAGGAAAACCTATAATATTTTTTTTTTTATCCACTATTCTACAGCAATCGGAAGTGCTCCACATATGTAAATGATGAATTTTTAGAAAATGGGCGGATACCACGCCTCCTATATAGAAAACTTCAAATATTTTATTTTTTCCTTTGGTGTACTCGAAAACCTACCGCTGTGCGTAATGACAAGATTCTGGTGGCGTCGGGCAGTGCTCCATTTTATTTTTAAGTTTTGTGAGTGAGTGAGCAATTTTTGAAGTCCTATATCTCAGGAACCACTTGTGTTTAGGGGTTTAAATTTGGTGAAACCCCTGTGTTTGGTCAGCTTAGAAAATATTAGAGGGGAGTCGAAAATCGCTTGAGTTTGTTCCTGTAAAAAGGGTATAGTGTCAGTGTATTTCTGTGAAGCAGACTCTTTTCCCTGTTTCCCTCCTATTTAACCTGATATTTTTATAAATAAAGAACAAAATTTTATATTAAATAGTTTAATACAAAAACCTGAAATAGCAGAAATTATTATTCAAGACATATTTTATCAATAAAATATGATAAATAAAGTTATAATGTTAGTAGTCAGTAAGTTGCACCCGCAATCTTAATATCGCGATCGCGGGTGAAATCAACTTCAATAAGTGTTTTTTTTCAATTCAACTTACAATTTACTCTTATTTACGACTGATTTAATTTTGATTTTGATTTCTTCTTACTTTTACAAAGTTTGAAAACGTTAGTACATAGGTACTTTATTTCTGTCAAAAAAACAAACTTTTATTTCTTTTGTATCGCGTTTGCAACAATCTTACAATGGCTTTTTGCAATTAATAATGCTAAAAAAGTTATACAAAATTCCTTAATTTTTTTTTTGTGGAAATGATTAAATGACATTTGTCACATACGTCTAAAATGTAAATCATCACCTTAAACTGTCGGTGATGGCTATTCCGCGCATGTGTTACCAGTAATAATAATTGCAGTTTGTAACGATTCTTCGTATGACGATGTTGCGAAGTGCAAAAAAAATGGTTCCTTTAAGTTATAGGTCTCATTTTTTGTTTTTTTCTTCTAGTTTGCATTGTTATCAAAAAAAGTTCAAAATATTGCAATTTAAAAATTGAAGTCGAAAATCGTCCATAGCGGAATCGCGCTTAAAACTGTGAAACCAAATTAATTGTTGAACTGAAGTTTAAACCAAAAGTGAAGTTTAAACTTCCACTGTGAAACTGGGGGTAAGGGATTCAAAATTTACCTTTAACTTTAACTTATCTAGAAGGGGTAGTTCCATATACAAAATGAAGGTATATTCAATTTTTATCGAAATCGGCTCTAACGATTTTGATTAAACTTCGAACCTGTAATATTCAAATTAATTGTAGTAAATAAGTAAAAGTGTATAATTGTTCTTCTTATAACGAAAAGTTCAAAAAACAGAATTATGGTTTTTGATATTGCGTCTCACATGTTAAAATATTAATTTATATCGATTTAAATATTTTTCAGCATGTAGCATTGTAAACCCAAAAAATCTGTTTTTATAAAAGAAGTGTAGTGGTGGTAAGAAACTGATCTACCTCTTTAATTTATATCTCTTTTACATGTGTCTCTACAAACCAACGGTACCGCATTCATTGTTTTTCAGCGCAGATTTTTTTATTTTTTCCACAATGACATAAATTAAATACTTCTTTAAACACTGCCCACACTTTTTTTCTTTAAACTTAGTACCTAGCGTTTTTCGGGCCCCAGCACTTTTTTTTTTATTTTTTTAGGGCCAAAAATGGCAAATTTTTTGAGCAAAGAACTTAATACATATTTCGAAAACGACTTGGTCGAATTTTATTAAACTTTGCACCTTTTTAAAATTATCTATCAGATTTTTTAAATATTATAAATTATTTGTATAACCAAAAATAACGGTATAGTGTTAAAAAACCGATGAGGAAAATGTCATTTTTTCTCATAAACGTTATGTGAGCTAATATTAGTATCATTTACAATATTATTGGAACAAATTTGGTATCTATTGATTAATTAAATCTCTCATACAAATTTATTTTTTTTTTGTTTTCATATCATTTTGGTTTTTATCTCATTATCTGTTGAAACGATTTTAATAAAAAAAAATTATACAAGAACTTCTAAGTTTGAATAATATTGCATATCAAAATTTTACAAAAAAAAATTCTAGGTTTTAACAAAAATTATTTTTGGGAAATTCGATATTTCGAAAAAAAACGTTGATGAATTTTTTTTTCAAAATTAATTTTGTAAATCTGCATTGATAAATACTAAAAAATAATATGTTAATTTTTTTCTTAAAAATGTTAAAGAATTAAAAAAAAAAAAAAATTTGTTTACAAGCTCCAACGATTTATCTCATAAATTGAGATTTGGTTGAGAAATCAGATTGTGTATATCGCATTGGTGTAAAAACGATTTCACAGGTTGTTGAATGAATTTATTTCTAATTAGCTATATTGAATTTTTAATATTTTGTTAGTTTAAACTGTAAGTTCCATGCATGCACAATTCATATTTGAAACACGGTGCTATATTGTTGAACTCACATAATATTAACTTAAACTGAACTACGTTTTTGGCAGGACGTGGCACTTACAGCCCAGTCAATAAAACCACTTGTGAGGTAATTGAGTGAGGTTTTCCAGAATAAGGCTGTATTATTGCAGAAATGTATACAAAATTAACTCAAAGGTTCCCATTTACCCTTATTCACCCTATAGTTAAACATTATTGCCCCTATACTATAAGGGGAAAAGATGGGAATCACCACAAACTAAAAATTTTATTTATTTTTTTTTATAAATTCTGCTTTAAAAAATTAAGCATTTTAAAAATCTCGCGTTATACAAATCTGGCTAAAAATCATGGAATTTAACCATTATCAAATTTTTGTGCAATGTCGACTTTTTTATTTGAAGCAGCCAACCAACAACACGGATCGAAAATTAAGTTAAATTGATAATTAATTAGTTGTAATAATTTCAAAATTTTCGTTAAGTGCTATGTTTTTTTTCTGATTTGCTAAATTGATATCAAGATGGAAAACATTGCACAACAAAATTGAAACCATTACAAATAATTAAAGGCTATAGCTAACGGAAAATTATTCAGCAATAAACCATATTAACAATGTAACAACTTATTACCATTTATTGAGGGGATGCTTTGCTAACTTTAAATCAACTTCGAAAAGCAGCAGCTGCAGCATGAAAATAGAAAAAAATTAACGACAAATTCGAAATGACCACAACTAATTAACGACTAATTAATAGAAAATTATCCTGTAAAATTTATTCTCTTATAATTTTCAATTATGAAGAACAACTTATCAAGATTGCCAAACAAATAAAATTTAACCCTATTTAAAAATCTGACTTTTAAGTCAAAGGATCAACAATATAATTTAGAGCATTCTTATTAAAATTCCGCAAAAGTTAAAGGGTAATTAAAATTAATTCGTTGAAATGAAAAAAAAGCCTTTATTTATTATTAGCATTTTTCAAACAATGAAGATGCCTAAAACAAAATTCAAAAAACCCAAAGTCGTATTTTTAAGTGATTTTTGACACATTTTGTAAACATAAATCTTAAAAAGTGCTATCAATTAATTATCCAAACAATTGCACAAGGAGAAAAAGTTTAAACATCTAAATCATTGAATTGTTAAGACAGACAAAAAAAAAAAAAAAACAAAAATAAGAAAATAATTTTCAAATTTAAACTTACATTTTATAAAGTCGTCGTGGTGGTGCCAAAACAATCAATTCCAAGTTCAAGGACGATGCGAAAATATAAATCCACACAAACTCAACCAAAAAAGAAAAAAAAAAGTTGCCTAGTCACAGGATGAATGAATTTTTTTTTTATTTTTTTGGTAATTCTTTTTTCTTTTCTTTTTTTTTGGGACGAAGATGTCTAATTTTTTGCGAGGGTTAAAAGGACACACTTTTCATGCACTTAACTTCTTTTTCAATGGAAGACTAGGTTGATATTTTAATTTTATTTAGGTAAAACTTTTTTTATATGCGGATTAGTAAAAAGTAAAAACATTAAATATTTTAGTACACTTGCACGCACTTTACATTCAAGACCTTTGACTAAAAAGAGACAACGATGTCAACTTTAAACCAAATCACTTCATACGCATATTATGTGTTTTAATTTTAATTTTATTTTTGTTAATAATATTTTTTTAAGTTAAATTTATTTATTAAAAATAATTCGAAAATAATTTTAAAATATTTTTGTTTTAGGAAAAACATCATAATTGTATAGGGAAAAAGGTAACATGTAAATTTTTACCACGTTGTCCACATTTTTATTAAATTTTATTTCTTAAGCACTTAATTTAAAAAAATAATTATACGACAATTTAATGATTTTTTTATTATAATATAAATGTTAAATTTGAATAAAGAATTTATAAACAATTTTTTTATTTGATTAAATAAAATCACAAACAAACAGCGGGTCCGTTTCTTTTTTCATCTCACCACACAGTTAACGAACTTTGGAACCTTTATCTCTTTGGAACTTAAATACGACCAAAGAGTTTCGCGTCTGGATCTAAACTGAATCACTGGACTTTACACTGGCGTTCAAACGTTGTTAGTTTATTAAAAAAAAAAAGTCTCGCAACGAACAACAAAGAATTTATAATAAACGGTTCTTGTGAAACTGCAGGACAACGAGTATACGTACTGTGCAGAGTGAATCTGAGTGGCTATCAGTTGCCGGAGAAGACTGCCGCCAAAAATTCTTCAATTAGACATACACAAGTTGAAGAAGCTTGAGCTGAGCTGAAGCGTTCCAAATCATAGTGATAGCACTTCCAGAGTTCCCATATTGCCACACGGGTTGTGGTGACGAGATGAGCTGATTGAGAGCGCAGAATCATTACAAAACCAACGGTATATCCTTTCCAAGGAGAATTTGTGGGACTTTTGTAAACAAAAATGGTGAAAGCTTTTCCTCTGTGTATGATGGGTGAGAGTTTCAATGGAATTCAGCTATTTGGTTCCAAATAGAAAAAAAAAAAAATGAAAACATTGCACAAACGGAGCAGAAGTGTGGTGAAATTGGTGTGTGTCATCTGTGAAGTTCAAAGCTAGGTGACCTTTGTAAAAGGCACCCAGGCAGATGATAATGCGTAAGCATGATAATGCAACCGATGCTGCCACAGTGCCAATGTCGTAATAATAGAAAGGGAAACAGAAACAGGCTGTGTTCAGTGGGCTGGAGCTGGAGATGCAAATGCAAATGTAGAGGCAGAGGAAAAATTGATGAACGACATTTTTTTAATCTGCGTTTAATACTTTTAGAGAACGCGGTTTGTTTGATTAATGCGCATAGTGTGTCGAAGACAAAAGAGGTCTGGTGTTATTTTCAAAAGACGATTAAGAATCATCCCAACAACAAAAACTTTTGGTTGGGATTTTTTTTTAAGAAATGTGTTTGATATGAGAAAAAAGGTTATGTGACGAGTATCGTAAGGGAATCCATTTATTTAATGCTCTTTAAGAGATGCAATATACTTGAGAACACAGTTTGACTGTAAAGTGATATGGATTTAAATGATTTTTTTGTCATTAAAGTTTATTAAAAAGTTCTCGTATTAAATTTAAAACATTGTGTAGGTACACGAATTAACAAATATTTTATTAATGGTTGTACAACGTATACCTATAAACCTATAAAAGTGTAAGTACTCTCAATTTAATTTATATATAGGAAAAGCTTTTATCTACTATTTTTTGTGACAAAAAATAAAGGTTTTAATCAAACTTAACATTGCGATGACAGAGAAGTGCACAAATTGGTTTTAACCTGTATATCATCAGGTCTGTGAGTCTGTTAGGTTCGGTTACCTTATGTTAGGTTCGGTTACCTAAAAATCAAAACTTAAAGAAGGACAAAGCTGAATTTTGGTGCAGAACTTTGTTTTGAGATCTTCAGCACGTTATGAAAAGAATACCATTAATTTGAGTTCGCCGTATCACATAATCAGCGACTGCATAGTCATTCTAACTCCGAGATGGAAACTGTCTTAAATGTACGAGACAATGTTCTAAGACTAAGAAGAACCAAGCCTCATGAGCTGATGGTATAAATGCGATGGGAAAGTATTCTAAAATAAAAATCTTTTGTCGATCTTTCATAGATTGGTCCTGATATCCCGGTGGTTTTAGTGCGGTACAAGTTCTGCACTACTTGGTACCGAATATTACCAAGTGTCTTTTGAAGATTTCCACCTGTAAAGAAAAAAAAATTAATTTGAAGCTCAAGCTTCATTCATTTTTTTTTTTAAATATAAAATTTTTTTTAAATAAAGGGCAAGGAAAAAATTGTAGTTTATAAAAGACTTATTTTTTGGAAAATACATTTTGAGGAAAAAAAAGGAGTAAAACTCACAATATATTATGTATAAGTTGTTGTTTGTTTCAAAGTACGTACTTTTTTCACTTGACCGAGGTATAAAGGTCATTTGCGCTCGTTTGTGCTCGTTTTTCACAAAATGTATATGCTCTTAGGCTGAAAACATACTGGAGCTGCGAGCAGAGCGGATATGCGAGAAGTGAGCAGAGCGACGAAAACAAACAAATGTGTTCTTATGAGAGCTCTCATACAGAGGCTTCATAGCAACGAGGTATCAGTTCTCAAAAGAAAGTATGTGTTTGTTTTTAACGCTCTGCTCACCTCTCGCATCGCCACTCTGCTCGCAGCTCCGTATGTTTTCAGCCTTACGCAGAAAAGACTTGATATTTGTTTTGGCATACATATCTATGAAAGTCTACATAGTTGCACCGAAGCCATCTTTTCCAACCTATTTATTTATTTATTTTTATTTATTTATTAATTTATTTAGTTACAAATTTACAAATTATTAGCTTTGAGATTGAAGAGATCTATATATATAATATTTTGATTTTTTAAACAATATTTTGATACAATATTTATAACGTTGTCTGCTAAATTACTATATGCTAGCTACTTACTTAAATGCTACTTACTAAAATGAAAAAATTTTATTAAATATTATTTTTATTTTATTTATTTTAGTTATAATTTTTATTGTCAATTGTTCGATAAAGTATGTTTTAATAAAATTTTAGAGAATTCAATTAAACAAAAAAGAAGAATGAATTTTATTTTGACTAACACACTTTTGAGTCACATATGTACCTACGTACAAAAATAAAAAAAATAAAAAATAAAAATGAAAAATGAAAAAAATAACTTTGACTTGTTAATATTAAGACATTTTGCTTAGTTTTAATCATACAATATTGTTTCAACACCGTCGCGGTATCATCATCAGCGGATTTCAGATTCATTTTTCATTTTTATTTTTTATATTTTTATTTTGCACGTACATCTGTTACACAAAGGTGTCTTAGACCAAATAAAATTCATTCATTTAGTCATATTGCCATTCCTACTTTTACATTTATTTAAAAGAAAACGTATAATAAAAAAAAGAAACTATACCGAATATAAAAATTTTGAAAAAAAATATTTTTTTTTGATTTAAAAAAACCTTAAAAAATGTATTCTTTTTTCGATAGTTTAAATTTTTAAAATGCAATTTCAATTAGTAAATACAATTTAAATTAATATTTTATAAATATATATAATCTATTTTCTACTTATAATAGTTTCACCCAATTGAAATTGATAATGCATTAACGAGCTGCCCTCCACAACATGAAACCAAATTTTTGATGCTCAAAAAAACTGTTATAAATTAATATTTAATTTTTGTATTTATTAATAAAACACTTAAAAGAAAATTTTAAAGAAATGTCCACAAATTGATCAAAGTACAGGACGAACCGAACCAAAAAGGTACGTTTATGTTTATGGGATAGTACTTACATTTTTTGTATAAATTTTCGTCCAATAAACTAGCCAATAAGTTTATTGATCCTTTTATTAATTTATTTATCTTCTACAAAATTGCTTATTATTTATTAATTGCTATATAATTTTAAATTTTAATTTTTAATAAAAGGAATTTAACTGTAGGTACCAACAAATCGTTTATTGAGTAGAAATTTTTAAATCAAAAAAATTTTCGTATTACATATAAACAAAAAATTTATTGAGACAATTTAAAAAAATATTTAATGAACGATGTTTATTGATATTACAAACGATATTTTTTTGATATTTGATTAAAAAGTGACAATTTTCATTTCTTCTTCTGCTGAAGCTGCGTAAAGACGAAGAAGGTGAAGAATCAATTCCTCACCTTCTCTATACACATTCTGCTTGAAAAAATTCGAGGATTTTATAAAAAAAACTATGACATTTATATAAGAAGGTTTTTTTAATAATACAAATTCTATATACTATACTACTGAAATACTATATAAACTAGCCAGGCCCTTGGCTAAAAACAAAAACAAAAGCTTCCAATTTAATGATTATAGGAATTCTAGTCTTGTTGGATATAGTTCATACTAGGTATTCGTCTCACGATATCTATGTAAGATGAACTGAACTTAGCAAAAAGGCCTTCACTATGTCAACTGATGAGTCCAAGTGAGATCGCCGGGACGAAACGCCAATTTTTGTAGGACTTAAAGACCGTTAAAAGCTATTTTGAATCTATAACATTTATAGGTCATGTGGTTTTCGTGCACAGCGCTATCTGTCGGTATTTGCGTGCGTTCCGGTAAGCTTTAGCCTAGACAAATCGATGAATTTGTTTAAAATTTGGTACACATCCCTTTAATGTGATTCCCTAGAGCTAAAATTCGAAGTTTCCTATTAGCTCATCTAAAACAGGTGACTGCGATACAAATATTTCGGTGGAGGGCCCTGGCCTACATATAGATCATTCAAAACCATAATAAAGATAATTTTTCTTATAAAGGGTGTCCCAAAATTGATACAATAAGTAATTTTGACAGAAAACACGGATTTTTAATTATAATAGGAATAGGATACTGTTTAAGTGGCCTCTTCGGCTTTGCTCACATATTTACAATTTCTTTGATATGACTTTCAACAATGACTGTTCAGCATAAATGTGACTTAATATGGTTGATAGGATGCTCAAATTTTAAAATCCACATCAAAAATTTACACTTTATTGATGAAATTTGTTTCTCAACAATAAGATTCGTGTATTTTCGAAGCCATTAAGATGAAAACAAACCTCATAATAGCTGAAAATGATTTTGTTTGAAAAATCACCACCACAATTTTTTTTATTTTTCAATAAATCTCAAATATTACCGCACAAATGGCTTTAAATCCAAATGTTGTGTACATTTTGGAATACCCTTTATAAGAACAAAGTTCACATCCAAAGTATTTCTATTCAATTTCAATTTTCTTTTTTTATATAATAACAGATCGAACCTTTCAAATTCACACATTCTTTATTATTCAAACCTGAAATATTTGTATGTAAATAATTAATTACTTTCTATACGCTGCCAATTGAACAAACACATGCTCTATAAATATTAAATAATCCCTCAAAAAAAAAAAAACACCTCAAATATACACATTGAATCAATTAACTTAACAGCTATAAATATACTCATAAAACACATTTCTCTCTTTAGGTACAATCCAATAAATAATGCATTTAATAATTCAAAACCATATAATTGACTTCGTGTATCTAAACCATATCTATATAACCTTTATAACTTTATATTAATCTCTTTTCGAAATCAAAACTATAACCCGATACACATTCACTTTATTATTCATCAATCAAAAGCCAAATTTGAAGTATTGTTAATGACCCACACGTTCTATTTTAGAGACACTATTAAGATAAATGTTTTCTACAACCTTTTACTCACTCGCATAGTTCAAAGTAGGACTGTTTTTAAGGCAGAGTGATTGGGGTGGTTGAGGTGATGGTGGGTTATTCCCCGGGCGCCAATAGCTATTAACAAAAATTTCGATACATTACATTTTGGAAATGATTTATCGGACTGAGTTTTGAAATTAGATTATTGTTTCTAAGTTAATATAGAAAACCAAGTTCAACCTCCAACCCTGGGCGACATTTTACCTAAATGCCAACCCTGTTTTGGTAAAGCAAATATTTATACCTTGGAGAAAAGAAAACTTCCCAGTCGTCTGATATATACTTCTTTCTTACCTCATTACTAAGTCATATAGGCCAAAAGGTATAAAAGGAAAAATGAAGTGTTTGCCTCTTTTTTGGGGTCAGCCTTTAATGACCAAAGTCATCATAAAGCTCTGCTGTTTTGCTCAACTCTGTTTCCTTTTTGCAAGCCTATTTATATATGTAAATAAACTCATCCCTGTTGACAGGTTCAATGTTGTGACAGCAGTTGTTTGTAATGTGAGTTTCTTCAACAATTAGGTTCAAGTAACCCAAAAACCCTACGAAATTATTCAAGCTTAGTATATAGCTAACAAACCAAAAAACATTTCCACACAATAAAGCCACAGCAGGATTCCCAATGAAAACGTCATTAACCTAACCTCACTCCTGTACATATATTCGCATATCGCAGATATACATATAGCTGTGAAATGACTAAACTGTGTATGGTGGTGGTAAGGATCTCTTCATTCACATAAACTGAACTGAACTGACAAAAAAAAAAAAACAAAAAATAAAACCCGGTACCGCATGTTTAACAAAATGTTGTTGCAAAAAAAAAAAAAAAAAACTACTATTTATGAATATGGTCACGAAATGAAAATCAAGTCAGCAAAGACACACGACATCCACCGGCAATAGCAGCACCAGCAGCAGGATGTTAGCAAAGGATGTTGAAATCCCAAAAAAAAAAAAAAACAAAATATGAAAGAATTTTCTATCGTGTCGCCTCCTAATTATGCCTGCATAACGTCAGCTCTATAATAGAAGTAGCCCATAATGCTAACTAACTCCTCTATAAAATATTTTCTCTTCCCTTAACATCAAGGACGAAAGATATGATGAATGGTATATGAATGCAAAAATATGAATTTTATTAAGTCTCGCCCGGTGGAGGAGGAGGATATGAGGATTTAGTTCAGGAGGACGAGGATAAGGATCATTGAATAGCGTGTTAACGATGTTAACAGAGTCAAATATTGGTCTATATACATACGTACATATATTTGTTGGTATTTTCTTTTCGTATAATCTTATTCGATTAGGCCAATAGAACCCGCTCGTGCGGGAAACTTTACAATTTCATTGATAAAAATATAACTATACATATACCTATATAGTTGAAAAGAAGTCTGTGAATTTTTGGGTCAACATTGTTTCAAAGAAAGTGCATTTTTATATAGGTATACCTACCTACATCATATAAATTTTATGAATGACGGATGATATAGCGTGGCTATATGGAAATCGTGGTCATTTATTATTCAGTTGATGTTTATAGAAGCTCTTTGTATATACAGTACAAATAAGGTGCTTTTTCATGCAAGCATGGATGATTTTGAGATCCTGAGTTATTGAACAAAAAAGTATATTTTTGAATGGGACGTTTTAATAGTTTCTTAACAGGCAGGCGTGGTTGTGATCAGAATATTTAATTTTTTTAATGTAATTAAAATATTTTTTTTGTGAATATATCTGTATCGATAATTGTCTTCAAACGAAATAAAGAAGATAAACTCACAAAATAAGCATAAATCAGAAACAAATTTGGGTGTACTTATAAATTTGTAGGTTAGGTACCTACTTACATTAAGTTAATTAATAAACCAAATAGATTCTTTATTATTATTTTAATAGGGAAGGATTGAGGAGAAGATATTGATCTACATTGTAAATTGGTTTTTGAGGTTCTGAATAATATTAAACTGAAGGAAAAAATTAGGGCTAAACAAACATCGACACATGACCTAAACCACTTAACCGATATTTTATATAAATTTGGAACGTGATTCTCTAAAGGCGAAGTTGAAATTATTTTAGCTCCAAAAATAACGGTACATACCTATCATCATACAACCGTGAAATAACCCAAGTAACATTTTACCTCTCATAAGATGCTCCAAGAGCTTAACAGAGCTAAAACTAATCTTGAAGAATACTAATAGATTGTTATAACACTGTTAAAAGCGTTTAACGGCCTATTTATGGGAGGCTTTCACCTCAACTAAGTCCTGCTATGGCAACTCTTCCAATGAGATTCGCTCTCACATCAACTAAGTCTTGCTACAAGAATGTCTCTCTTCCCATAAGATTCACTCAAAAGAGAACAAAGTACATATTTTGTAAACTTTTAAAAATTGTATATTCTTTCTCATTTAGCATTTTCTCAGAGAGAAACAAACTATTTTTTTATTTGTGTGTCTTATGTCAAAAAAGTGAAAGGCTTGGGTGAGAATATTTATTTTGTAAGTCAATCAATTATTATTGAAGATTTTAATGAACAACAACCCTTGAGTGAGCTAGCACCAATGTTTTTATATAGACTGAAGTTTTTCTAAATAAAATTGAACAAATGACCAAGCACCACAAAGGAATCTGATGATTGGCGTGGCAGTCGTGAAATACCTATAACTCCAGCCTATAAAAACTTGGTAGTAGCTCTCTCAAGTGTTGTTGTTCATTTAAACCTTTAATATTAATATGATGGTGCGAAAAGCTTGGCAGCCTAACTGCAAGTGTGTTATCACACAAAAACCCCTTATAATCAATTATTATTATATGCGTTAAAATGGCGATACATTATATTGTTTTTCACATATTATATGAGAAACAAAAAATATATGCGGTTGAAAATGTATCTGGGTGATTCTCTGCCAAGTACAATAGTTGCTTAATTAAATTTTGATAATATGAAGTCAAAATATTTGCTCTCGAATTAATTAATAATAATTGAATGGTGTCCCCAGATTCCATTTTATTTTTGAATTCGAAAGATTTACAGCTGAACCACTATTTTGTTTTTAGTTTGATGGCATTTGTGTGGTACCGTTTGAAAGAGGAACTATTTATTTATTGTTAACAAAAGTCAATTTATTTTACTTACTTAATTTCGCTGTAAGAGTGAAGTATTTTTATTCTGAAATCGTGTGTCACAAAATTACCTGTCAGTACCGTGGTAGTATTATCCAAGCGAGTTATAAAATTTTTTGGGGTGATTTTTAGAATATTGTATTTATTTTTAAGTCATATAAGTTAAAATTATAACGGATTATATTTTCTTCAGAAGCTTTAAGATATGTGGTTATATTAAAGCCCAAATGTCAGTACCGTGGGTGTCAGTACCGTGGCACATTTATTTATAATGAACTTAAATTAAACGATTTCAAGCAATTTTGCTAAAAATCTTGTTATTTTATTATTAAGAATGGTACCAATACTTCGTACAAAACATGTAAAAACAAATCCGTGCAATAAATGTGTAGATATAACCTAGCATAAAAATAAAGACTCCAACCTCAAAAAACAGATTTCAAAAACTAAAAAACATAGAATTTTGAATAAAACTTTACCTTTTAAAGTTGAAATCGTCGAAACGTAAGAGAGAATTTATAAACTTCCCAAAAATATTGCCAAAAAGAGTTCGAACGTATAAAAATTCAAAAATAAAAATCAGTATCAGCACCATGTCTTCCAGATTTAGTACTTTTTACTGTATTTTTTGTTCCTTAAAAGTTGTAGTAAAATGCTCTTACAGTAATAATACAATGCCTATTTAAAGACAGATAAAATACAAAAAATTAATTTTCAATGACTTTTAATTTTGGCAAAATTTTTATTTAAAAAATCAACGTTGGCAGAGAATCACCCATCTACCAATTTAAACTTTTACCTCGAAAAACAAAATAATGAATATTTTAATTATTTTATTATTTATCAAAAATTTCATAAGACTCTTATTGCAATACTTTTGATATTTGAACTCCAGATAATCTCGATATAGAAGGTATTGAACTCAGATCCTGTAAGGGTTTTCACAGAAGTATAAAATGACTAAAATTCTTATATAAGTGTTGCTATGGGATTATAAAGACTACAAACATATGTTTAGAGCTGATTTTTCACAAAAGGATTCTTATAAGACTGTAAGTTTACATAATCCTATTCCAAGAAGAAAAATTGATTTAGCTATAAAATTTAAGTATGTATTTTGAAGAGAGAAAAAGAGAGAAAAGTGTTCAGGCTTCAGCTCTTAAAAAAAAAAACGCTATGAGACCTATTTAAGTTTTATAACAACACAATGATTTTGAAGTATAGCAATGGTCAAAGAAAACAAAAAAAAAACAGGGTTTTCACAAGTTTTTTACACTAAAAACTAAAAAAAAAAAAGTTTAATTTATTTTTCTTGTCACCATAAAATTTTTTCTATTTTGACTGGCTATATGTAAAAGCAAAATTATTCATCCAAACGAAATTTTTAATTTTAATTTGAAACATACAGTTAATTCAATAAACTAAAGAAAAATCTCGAAACTTAATTTGCCAAAATCAGTTTAATCAAAATCGTTAGAGCAGTTTCCGAGAAAATTGGAAAAAAAAGAAATTTTTGTAGGTATGGTCACTAGCTACCAGATTTCTATTATTATTTTGAAACCAACGTGATGTTGGTTGATTTCATTGAGAAATCTTGATTTATGAGAAAAAAAAAAATTTTAAATCGTTTTTTTTTTTTGCTTAATTAATTTTTATATTTTTATAATTTTGTTGAAATTTTTAGGAAAAAAAATCTTTAAGGACAGGAGGTGTAAGACTTTTTTCTGTAAAATAGTAGAACGCGTGTATTAAAATTTTTTCACATACAAATTTTAATCAAAATCGTAGGAGCTGTTTTCAAAAAAATAAAATTTTCTTAAACGGTTTTTTAACAATTAACAATTTTTTATTTTTGATTATATGAATAATTTTTTTGTTTTTTCCAGGTTTAATAAAAAATTGACCAAGTTGTTTTCGAAAAAAGTTAAAAAAAAAAAATTGAAACTGCAACTAGGCCTATAGGTCCTTTTGACCGTACACTGACTCAAACGAAGATTCAAAAACACTGTATATATGATTTAAAGCACTAAGTAATCTGATCTTGCAAATGTAATACTTTTAAATTTAGCTATAATATTTAGAAAACAAACAATTCTCACTACACTATAGGCTGGGACTCCATCCAAATCCATTTGAAGTCAATGGATGTCCAAATCACATTTGATAGAGCTGAATAACTTTAGGTCACCTGCAAAAAGCAAACAATTCTAATACTGAATTCAAGATGGAAGAGTGAACAGTATGAAAAGAAGTGGTAATAAATGATTGCATTTTTATAACGGGTTTTATGATTTTTATTTATTTTTTCCTTTGACTGGCTCTAACTTTGGCAAACTACAACCGATTTTTGAAAAAAATTTTATTTAAACAAAAACAGTTATAAATATCTGGTATACAACTTTTTTCTGTGTGAATAAGGGTTTTTCGAAATTTATTATCAAATTTTTTATATTTATTATCAAAATTATTTCGGGACTTCCTGTATATATGTACCGATAAGTCGAAGTGAGATCGATGGGAAGAAGTTGGAACCAACCCTTGTGAAATACCAATCTATTTTAAATCAAAAATTCTTTTATCTTTGAACTTTAAACTAAAAGTTCAGTCAAACTAGAGTGCTTCTAAAGATAAAGTGATATTTTGTATCGTTAACGCGAATTCAAGATAATTAAAGTGACATTATAACCACTACATTATAGACTGTCTATTATCAAGAGAAAATAAACTCAATATATGTATATGAACTTTTAAAAGTTCAAAATACAAAATAATGGCTAAAAGCTTGCTTGGGATTTATTGTATGTAAACAAAAAATTTACTTAAAAGAAATTTTAATTGTAGTTGCACGTTGCATATATTGTTTTATTTAAATGTTTACAAAAAATATTTTTAAAATGTTGATTAAATGCTTTTTCGTTTTAATTTATTTTTAAATAAAATATATCATCATCTGGCGCGCAAACGGCTACATTCCACGTCCATATTCTTTCTCAGTAAACATTTGTTTGTTAATCTATAGATTTAAATAAAAATAATAATTACGGTTTTATATTTTTTTAGTTTAAAAATGGTGTATTCGGCCTTATGGCCGATTTCACGAAGGACTTTTAAACATTTAACAGGCTTCTAAACCTTAAAATGGGATTTTTTGGTTTCACCAAGCACTTTTAAATTAAACAAGCTTTTAAACACCCATATAAACTAAATGCCCATTTGTGGCTCATTAAATTTTAAAAGTGTCATTGAAATGCCATCAGATGCAGTTAACAAGTGGAAATTTTGAAACATTTTAATTTTTAATTTTTGGAGATACAATATCAATTAGCCCATTTTTTTCAGCTTCTGTGTTTCTCTTATTTTTATGTGTGCATTCATTTTTAAATTTAATTGAAACTCACTTTATAAAAACCTTTCCGCAGCGGCCCAATGTTTGTTTTTGATCTTGAAGAATTGTACCGTTTTATTTTGCAATTCTTGGAATTTGTTTCAATACATATTGCTTTCTCATTTTTTCTCATACATTTCGCTTTTTAGAAAGAAAAAACCAATTTATTTTTCCAGGGATGTGAAGAAAACTCGATTTTAACAAAAATTTCCTTGAAATTTCCCTTTTACAGATTGGGGAAAGTAAAAAATATTTAAGGGCCTGATGAAATTTAAGAGGGTTTTTGATAAATGTGCTTTTAGTGTTTGTTTATGAAATTGAATATTAATGTAGTAAAACCCCTTAAAAAACATCTCCATTAAGCAAAATCTAATTTTATTTTGCTGACTGTTTGTTCACGAAAATTAAATCATTCAATTTTATAAAACGATTTTCAATTTTCTTAAAATTATTCGTCTGTATACGAAATCATGACTCATTTTGAGCACATTAATTTACAGACACATTTCGCCAAACTGCGAACGCGAAGCCAGCCAAGAAAATCACATAAATCTTCAATGTATACAATTTTCAAATTATGTCCTTATACAATAAAGTGTGAAAATTCCCTAAATGAATCATCATAAATCCATGATTCGCATCTATATACATTATTTTTCAAAAGACATCCGTTTACTTTTATAGACATTTTTACTTTTTTTTTATTTTCAGTAATATATGAGATGGTGGTTTAAGGGTAGGTTACACTTTCATACAAAAAAAAATTTTAATTTAAAATAATTATTTTGTTTCGAAAGCAACTTTTCCGATCTGAAAGTACACCGGTTTTCCAAAGACTTAAAGTTACTTTAATGGTACAACAATCCATCTAACTTAAGTTTCTTCTGAATTTTTCAAAACAACATCAGCAAGTATGTGCGACCTCGTCGTATATCTCCCTGTTTTGTTTCCCTCGCCCAAAGCAACCCCGCAGCAGCTTCCCCTGAAATTCATTCTGTTTCACATAAAGGAAACAGAAAACGCCGACTGACACAAAATAACTTTTATATAAACCCTCATAAAAATTCATAAATTTGGCAAATGCATCGGTTTGAAATTTTGCGGTATCGTTAAGTGGCCATAATCGAAATTTAAATCTCCCCAACTTCAACGTATAATAACAATACAAAAACCCTACAAAAAAAATTAGATATTTTGAAGGCTCTTCTTCGATTTATTTGGAATAAATAAAAAAAAAAAAAAATAACCTACATTAATATATAAGTACATTATACTGTAGGTGTATAGGAAAGAAGATATGAGTTTGTTTTTAGCAGCAGCATACCACACTCTCCTCTGTTCTGCCACTCTGTTTCCCCTCCCCTTTCATCATTTTGAACCTGATGATGAGAGGTTGTTCGCTTGAATAAACTTATTACCAACCTTCCCATAATATAGCTATACACATATATAGGCCATGACAGGCTTTCTGCGCCACAGACTAAATTATACTGATGGTTTGGTATACAAGGGAAGGGAATCAAGACTGATGCCAAATATAAATTCGTTAGAAACCGAAGTTGAGGCAATTTTCCACGAGGGTGCCAAATATAAATTGGTTTCGCCGAGGGCTGGCTTTTATACGAGATGCTTACCCATACCTGCTCTAAAACATCAGGGCCTATATATGTATCCTCTTTTTGGTGTTTCCTTCCGGATGTGGGGTAGCTATATATAGTTAACTTTTCAAATGAAGCAAGCAGGTATATGGTAGCTATACATATATTCGATATTTATGTATATACATATGTATATGACGAACGTTGTCAGGCTTGACGAAATCTCATCAACAAAAAAAAAAAAACAACGAACAAGGTCCTTGTGCTCCATAATTTCAATATGAGCATAAGATTATAGAACTGATTTTAAGAATTCTAATTTTATGAAGCGATTTTATAAATTACAAATGGGAGCACTTTATTGGTGTATATACTCATTCCCATTCAAAGACAAAGTTATTTCTTCCATCTAAATATTTATTCTGCCAAAGTCATTGTTTATAATTTATTTATTTTTTTTTTTCCGTAGAAAAATAACTTCTTGTTTATTATATGTATATACAGTGATGTTTAGAAAAAAAAAGTTTTGACAGCAAATTAATGCCTGCGTGGTTGGTTAATTTAATTTATTTCTTCCTCATTCTCGCATGAATTTTTTATGAAACTTTATGAATATACGATAATTACATATACCTTCTGAGAATTCAGAAATTAGTTTAATAAGTTTCATGCGTCAAGTCAGGAAGGAAAAGATCGAAGAAAATATTCTGGGATGTAGCATATAACTAGGTATAGAGACTTCACTTTAAAGTTTGGATGAATGAGTATAAATTTTAAGGTGTTTGCGGTGGCTTGGAGACATTCCCCCCAATTATACAGAATCCGATGCGAACGAACTGAAGAAGCAAGAGGGAATCAGACATTTGAAACTGACTTCCTCCTCAGTTCTTTTACTTTCTGTAAAAGTGGTTTATACTTTTTTTTCCGGACAAACAGCCTAAGAAAATTAAACTTAAAAGAATTCTAATAAAACTGAATTTTGGTAGAGAGTTTCATTTGTAGGTACATATTTTGTGATTAGAATTTTATTAAAAGTACCCTGAATTTAGACTTGGGATTTTAATTTTGTAGAGTGAAATCAGATTTTTGGAAAAAAAACATTAAAGTAAAAATTATAGGTTAGAATAATTTATACCCAAAAGATTACAACCCCTTTTTTGAAAGAGCAACATTTTGAGAAAAACGTAAACGTAATTTTACGAAATTTTTTCCTTGGCATTTCTTCAACAAAAAAAAGTGATAGTTTAAGAGATAAATTATTACAAATTTAATTATTTTATTCCCTAAGAACTTTAGTATTTTATATGACAATTAAGTCATAAATTTGTTTCAAGCTGTAATGAATATTATAAACTCATAATATATTGAACTGATTTTTTTTAGAAACTGAAATTTTCGCAGTTTGTTGTAATAAGCAGCATTGAAAAATAAATTTTAATATCAAGAGCAAGAATTTTGCAGACATTTTTTAAAAATTATTTGAACTTTTAGAGTGGGATTGAAGAATATTCTTGATTTAATTTAGTTTTGGTTAAGATATTTTATTTTATTTTATTTTATTTTATTTTATTTTATTTTATTTTATTTTATTTTATTTTATTTTATTTTATTTTATTTTATTTTATTTTATTTTATTTTATTTTATTTTATTTTATTTGATTTTATTTTATTTTATTTGATTTGATTTGATTTGATTTGATTTGATTTGATTTGATTTGATTTTATTTTATTTTATTTTGTTTTGTTTTTATTTTATTTTATTTTATTTTATTTTATTTTATTTTATTTTATTTTATTTTATTTTATTTTATTTTATGAATCTTCTTACACTAAAAAAAAATATTTCGTAAATTCACTACAAAATATTTTCGTAGATTGAATTTTCGTTTTAAATACGAATTTTTGTAAAATAAACAAATTTTTCGTAGCTAACACGGAGGTCAAAAAATTCAGAAATACGAAAAATTTGTAAAATTTACGAAAGCCCATTTGTAACTTTTTTTCACACGAATGTTTCGTGGTCTGTACCAAAAATTTTGTAAACTGTACGCAATATATCTTTTTTCATGCGAAGCAGATATACGCATATTCAATTTGCGAATATTTTTACGAATGATTTTGAAAAACTACAAACATTTTGTAAGTTGACTAATACAATCGTTAAAAATTTTAAGCATTTCGTAAATTATCATAATATATTTTGTATGGATACGTTAAATACAGTTGCAACAACAACAACTTAAAGGTGCTTCCACCAATTTATACCAATTAATTTTTTTTTTTAGGTATAGCTATTTCAAGAGGTGCCAAGCCCTATTATCAGTCTCCTTATTAGTGGTGCTGAGCTTTAATTCAATTTTATTTGAAAAACTTTCTACGTGCACACCTAGGGATCGAACCTACGCATATCAGATTACTCAGTCTTAGAAGACGTATGCACTACGCATTCCACCGCTTAAGACCACTGACGTCACAGTTCGAGATGTGTTGTTTGTTTGTTTATCAAATGCCTTTGGAGCATCAGCATTTTTCTAAGCGCCTTCAAGTATGCTGTCTTCTTCCGCCTCCATTAAGTTGTTGTTGTTGTTCAGAAATTCAATGAAATTGACGGAATAAAGAATGGTCAAGTCTAATAAACCGACATTCTAGTATGAATAATACAATAAATAATAATGAAATACAGTTGTATTTCTCACAAAATGTTTTGTAAAAAAACTAGATTTTTACCATTCGTAAAATATAAGAAAGTCTTCAATAGTACATCAAAATATTTGTTATTACCCACAGCTTCAACTTACAGTTGCTTCTCCGTTCTGACCAAGGATTTTGTAAAAGTACAAATATTTTGTGAATTCACGAAAACTGTCGTAATGCCATGAATGTGTTTTCAAGCATACATTTGTATTATTTACGATTTATTTTGTAATATTATTCCTATATACTTTTTACAATTCGTAGAAACGATTTTAATTTTATTTCATGCATGCGACTAAATATTTTGTAAAGCTGCAGCTGCACCTAGTCATTTAGTCGAAACGTGTTCAGTTGCTTTTTGAACGCCCGTATTGAAGTGAAGAAAAATTAAAAGTGATAAAAACTAAGAAAATAATTAAAAAGGAAAACTAAAAACTAAAAACAGCAAGAAAAAAGTTTAATAATTGTAATTTGGTAAGTGTATTCACTATTTATGTTACATTAGTATTAAATAATTGACGAATGTGAATCTTTTAGTCCTTTTAAGGTGGATGGTACTGTCGGTTTTAAGACATTGGTCATAGACAAAAATTTGACAAATCATTTCAAAAATGTCAAAAATCCTGATAAAATTAAATTGCTCGAAAAAAAATATAATTTTTCATACGGTAAGTTCCTACTTTTTTTTATTCTTTCTATATTTTTAACTGATGTGATTTGCTTGTAGGAATTCATAAACACCCATTCACCCATTCCACATTCTTGGTGGAACCTTTAAAATAAGGAGAACAGTAACTATATGCGCTGCTTGATGAAATAAAATGTAAGTAAACTTTCCTTATTCTTTTAAACATTATATGCAAAATTACCATTTTTTATATTTGCAAAAGAAGAAACAAAGGTGTCTCCTGATGATGATTAAAAGTGATTAAGCTTTGAAAGTTTTGTTTTAATTAATTTTAAAATAAACCAAAGTAAAAATTAACCAAAGTTTTTTATTTAAAGTTTGTGGTTTAATCCATCTGCATCTGGCAAAAGATAAACATATTTATACATTCTGTGCCAATGCTACAAACTTGTGAATACTAATAAATATTTGCTGTATTCAATCAATATAGGAAGAATTTACTACAGCCATATGATATTAATTTTAATGCAAACAAAAACATTTGTACGATTTACGACACATTTGTGATTTAAGATCCTTTAGTTTTGTAGAATACACGATTTAGTTACTCTAGCTAAATCGTTCATTCTACTATGTTAATTGGTATATTGTACAAAATTTATTTGTTTTTAATTTTTTAGGGATACGAAAGTTTTGCAAGATAAACGAAAACATTTATATTTTACTTTCAAAATATTGTTCGTACAATTTACAAATGCATGTTTATAAAATGTACGAGAAATCGTGGGTCAAATGAACGAATGTTTTCGCAGTATATCTACAAAATTTTTCGTTATATTTACCATTTATTTTTTTCGGTGTATTCTCGCGAAAAATTATTTATTTAAAAATAAATATTTATATATCGAAGAAACAACATGAACAAAAATTAAACATTCAAACGATATTTATACATATTACATAATTTTTTGAATCCGCTTTTATCAAAAGAAATATTTGAAACAAAATTTCTAGATGTATATTTATTCATTTTCACCATACTTCCTCCTCGTTATTATTCCTTTTTTAGTTATTACTTTGAATTTGTGAACCTATAAATAATTTATACATGAATAATTTGGGAATGGGTCATTATTTTGCATTTCAAAATTTCTGTACGACCAAAATTCTGTAAATGGATTGAAAATTCTGTATGAACATAATTATGCATTCCATTATTCTGTGAATTTATTATTCTGTATTCCAAAGTTCTGTAAATCCAGAATTCTCTATATCAAAATTCTGTTAATCCAAAATTCTGGAAATTTTAAATACTGCATAGTAAATAATTTTTGTCTTTCAATTAATCTTACATTTTAAAATATGCTGATCTGCAACTTTTCTTCTCGTTGTTTTGATATCAACAATTTTTGTCATACATTATATCAAGTAATAGAATACCTTCAGAATATATTTTACTAACCACATCCACATAAATAATTTAAAAATTACTATTACCCGAATTTTGTTTGTTTTCTTCGAAGAGTTTACTTCAGCCTCGAGAAAAAAAAAAAATCTTATTTTTTATTACGGACGGTTTGACTGGACATATGTCCAAACTCCAAACGCAAGGTTCGTTGCTTCTTTTAAGATTCCTGAGCATTCCTGGAGCATGTTAAATCTAAATGAAAAGAAAATAGTTTTCCACAAAAAAAAACAACACATATAAATGTATTTTTCCAAACTTACACGACACGTATATACAATAATAACAACCATCCAAATAGTCTCTGATCCTAACGATAGATTTAATAATCACTATCAAAGATACATTTGGTATTTCCTGTTTACACAGTATTCCCATTATAGAGGTATAAGGAATATTGTTTATCGTACCTTGTTCATTCAGCATGAAATAACATTAATCAAATAGATAAGCCATAGAGTGAGTCTTCCTATTTCTATGAGGCATGCGAAATCTCGAAGCAAAGAAATATCTCTGTAAAGTGTCAAGCTATATATAACATTAAATCATTGCTTCTTAACTCTATACCTACTCCCAGCTACCTAAATACTTTGATATGTTAAATTTATGAAATTATATAATTTTGTGTAAGAGGACGTGTGTCATTTTAATTTTATCTGCCAGTGGCATAATTTGTCATAACTGTTTACAACAAAATTATATATAGTTGAAAGATAAGATGTTACAAGAGAAGAAACATATCAAAAGTGTCAAAATATACATATATATCCACATTTATACAGAATCGGAAGATGGAGGATGGATAATATTATCCGAATTTGACGTGTAATTTTACGCACACAATTTTTCTTCATTTAGAATTATTATAATTTCATAGAAGAATATCAGTCGTCATTAGCAGGAGGATACATATAGTTATTACATAATTTTGTTTTGATGGAATTTTATTAAGTTTGATGGACGAATAAATCCGGAGAGAAATTGATTATATTATATTAAGGAAACTTTGTTTTTTTTTTAACGAAATAGTAGGTATAACAATATTACAGGGAATTTATTTGATTATTGCTACTTTTGCCTCCTGCTTCTTAATCTTAACTTAATATGTTTTATCTTACTTTGTATTCTTTGTCTTAACTTTATAAAAAAGTAGGAACACCTTCAAAATGAAGCAAAGTAAAAACGCAGATTGAAGTATAGTCAGTTTACAAAGCAATGTTTAAGATAAGATGAAACAAAAGGTAATTCGAAAAATAAAGCACAGTTAGTGTACTATACATTAAACTGGATCATTTATTTGGCTTTTATTTAAATAACTGCGTATACAACTTATTTTTTATGCGTAATAGTTAACCAAAAACCATACTGATAATTTATTTTGAGTCATCCAAGAGAAAATAAATCGAGAAGCTACCGAAAAGGATGTTTAAATTAAATTATTTTTTTGATTGACCAATTCTTTGGATTTTAAATGATTTTTTTTAGTTTTATCAGGCTTTTTTGTCACACTTCTCTTTTATGTATCAGTATTAATTGTATTTGTATTTAATAAACTCCCCCTGAAGAAGTTGGGAAAATCCAACGAAAAGTAGGGAAAATTATGAAAGAAAAGAATGTTTGTTCTACAAAAAATTAACGATCCAAAACAATATAAGAAATAGTGTGATAAAATAGGTATGGGCATTTCTTTTTTTTACTGTAGGAGGTGGAAATTTTCTCCCGCCGCACAGTGGCCCGTTTATGCAAATCTGGTGGCAATAATCATTTTGCGGGTGGGTATATAATGCCAAAGTCTTAAGTTAATTGAATTAACAAATGTTTGGACCATTAGAAATCAAAAAAAAATTCGTTTGAATGAATAATTTAGCTTGTAGAGCCAGTCAAAATATACAAATTCTTATGGTGGCAAAAATAATTTTTTTAGAATTTTTTTGTAGTTTTGATTGTAATAACTGAGGAAAGTACGTGAGAAAACTTGTGTTTTTTTTTATTTTACTTGATATATTTGTTTATTATTCAAATACAAAATGATTTCTTCTTGTTGATTTTATATTTAATACGTTTGAATTCAATGTTTTTTGAAACACGACTTTCAACTTTAAATTGACTTACAAGAAAACGCCGCCATTTCCCGCCTTTAAATTTAAATGCATTTATTCACATAATCAAAAAAGTTGCATAGAGAGATTTGATTTCATCTACTTAGTCCATTTTATTTTCAAAATTTTGAATGAGAATTTATTTTTCTAAAACTATTCACAAAAAAAAATTATTTATTAAAAAACAGAATTAATAGATGGATTTTTGGGTTTCAAAAGAGGTATAATGTTGTCGGCTAAATACGTAAAGCTGCTATGTCCACTTTTGGCCGAAATTGAGATTTTGATGCCATTTTCTAAAGAAACACAATCTTGTGGCTTAATCACTTTTGTCCAATGTATTTTAGTTGTTGCAGAATTTTAAAGAGAAAATCAGTTTTTATATGGATTCTTATTTATTTTTTTGTTTGTTTTTTCGCTCTCCTGATGTAAAATTTGCAAAAGTGGACTTAGCAGTTTTAGTTGTAAGTGTTGCCGTTGATTTTAAATATTTTTTTTTTTCTTATTTAAGTCAACTTTTTATAAAATTGCCCCTCCCGCCTAAACAGGGGGAAATAGACCCCCCTTTAATACGATTTTTTTTTTCTTGTCTCGACCTAACCTAATTACACTCTAGCTTTTTTTTGCATCTTATCCAAAACACCCTGTATATTTTTGGTTTGTATAATTTTTGTCCACTATTTGACTTGTAATCTATCACTTAATTTGATTTTTTTTTCAATTATTTGACTTGAAATCTATCAATTAAATGTTTTTTTAGTACACTCTTTTAAGTCAAAAATTAAAATATACCTACACTTATTAAACAAAAAAATAAAAATAGTATTTAAAAAAAAACATTTATTTTCTTTTTTTCCCCAATGTCTACCTCATATTGCTTTATTTAGTTTTTTCTCGTTTCACTCAAATAAACTTTAAAGCACAATGCTATTGCTCTAAATCTAAATCTAAACTTAAGACCTTTGTAAAGTGAAATAAAACTATGTCTATCGCTTTAAATAAAAATTATTTTTAACAGAAAATTCTGAAACAGCCTGTATAGATTTTTTTTAAACTCATCAGCATGATAGCCTTAAAAAATCACTCTAAGTTAAAAAAATTGTTACGATATCTTTATTCGTTTAAGAGTTATATGATTTTATCTATAAAAAAGGTCGAAAGGGGCCACTGTATGTCATTTAGGAATTAGGCAGCAAGATTATTATGACCTTCCAATACTAAACAATTGTTGTACCTTTACCTACTAATAATTTTACGGGAGGTCAAATGCCCCCTATTCGGTTTCCAATGAATATCTCGTTAACGGTCATTTTTACAGAAAAAAATGTGTTAGACTAATTTATAGCTAACAAAATTTTCTACGAAAAGAATTCACAACTTTTTTTCATAAAAATAACAGTTTTCTAAAGAATTTACAATTCTTTTCGTAAAAATAACCGTTTTCGAAACAATGTCCCACTGTCACACTTAAAGCCGACACACTACGATGTGTGTAAATGTGAATGTACATTATTGCCATTTCTCGAATCTGCACTCTCTTGTTTTTATCGGATGAAAATAGACATGTTCAGCAAAATGAGATCTTGGAAATATCAGCAATCTAAGTTACATTAACAAGATTCCTCAGCAAAATTTCTCAGCTTTGCTGTCAAAATTTTGAATCACTTTTTAAGAAAAAAAAAATCTCCGAAATATCATTTATCTGAAGGTGGAAAATATTATTTCAATCGATTTTAGTATTTGTTCTTTGAATAAATTTTCAATACACTACACATCAACTTGTCCACTCTTGGCTTTGAGATCACTTTGTTAAATACTATTTCTTCTTACCTGGAAACCCGTTTAAGATCTAGACTTTTTTTAGCTACCTCCAATGCCCACAAGGTAGCCGTTTTGGTCCACTTCTTTTCATTCTTAATTTAAATCAGATTGAAATGATCATCAAAGATTTCCCTATCTCACAGTACGCAGACAGTTTTCAAGATACCTTAAAAACAGCTATGAAGCTTAACATTTCTATAAACCCGATCTATTACTTTTTCACGTAAATACATTAAATCTGCCTTCTATTTCCACCTTTCTATAATCATACCATTCAAAGATTCGGGACCTTGCCTTAATATTTGAGCAGTAACTTAACTTCGTCACAAATATAGTTGAAATTATTCTTGAAGCTAATTCAGCACTTTTCTTCGGAAAACGAAGGTCCACTCCAAACCTTATCTGACCCGGTCTCTATACAAACATTTCGTATCAGCAAACGACTCCTAATTATTTAATTAAACTTATAATAGAGAGTAGTTGTATTGCGAGATAAACAGGGTTTTGCCAATATCATCCTAAAAAATGCCACTATAAGAGGTATAGACCCCATATTAATCAATACTTAAATCTTAAATCTCCCATTTAAATAATGTGCAATCATTTGTATCCATATTTTTATTTAAATGTGCAATTCAATTGAATTTAATTGCTTTATTGATAGCATCAGTTAATTCATAATATAAATACTTAAACATTAAGCAATCGGTCTTATAAGTCCTTCTCCCAAGTCATTTGCATAACGTTCTCTGCACCAAAACAAAACCAAAAAAAACTGCCACAATTATCCCCATTCCAATAAACACACATACACACACATACAATCATTATATTTCAATTGCATAAGCACAAAAACGATCCCAGACCTTTAACATAATCCGATTTCCTTGGGTATGTAAATACTGTGAAAAACTGAATTAAATCCAATTACCACATCGTATTCCAACAATTTCCACAACACTCCACCTGGGTCTCATTTGGTTCTTTGAAGCTTCCACCAGGATAATTAATTTCATGTGAAAAATCTTCACAAACTCACAGAAAGCAACAGGTAACACAGGTATACAATTTGATTATGAGGAATCGAGTGGAATATATAATATAGTTTAGGAGTAGGAGTTGCATTTTATAGATTTTGTGAATTTAAAACAAACGATTTTTTTTTTAATTGAATTATTTTGGTTGGATTGGTTCCTTTAGATATTTTTCTTTTCTTCATAAATCCTTTAGGGATTAAAAATAATCTCTTTTGCAGGAGGTCACATGAACTTATAATTGTGGTATACATTATATTGTTCTATAATCCACAAGAAGAAGCTTATGTGATTCATATCGTGCAATTTTTTTTTTCGTTTTGTGCGCGTGTATGAATTTCCAGTGCGTTGGCAGATAATTCGTGGGGAGTGTATACAATCTTCTATTTTATCAGTACAAACAATTTAAAAAGATAATAGTTTCATGTGAAAAATGTTTTTTTGCGTGAGAACAAAATTCTCCGCTAAGTTCTCATCTAAAACGTTGATTATAAAATAGTGCCAACCTTAGTCAACACATCTGAGGATATTTTTGATTATTAATAAATAAAAACAAATAAATTGTGTAGAACCGAAGCCTAGTGACTTACAACTCTCAACAATTCCTGAGTGCGTGTTACTGGCAGGAAAGGAGGGGACCTACAATTTTCTGCCAAAACTGAACGGCATATGCGAGAAGCACTTTTTTCATGACGAAAGATACTCTTGGAGGATTTGTCAGTTCCTCGCAAGAGGCAGTAACCCGTGACAAACATTTCTGTTTTTAGGTCGCATAGGCCCAAGACCTTTTGCTTACCACTCCTACGTAGGTACTAAACACGGGCTACTACAATATTTTAATTCCATTTTCCAATTCCAAGTGCCATAAAATAAAAGTACCCTACCTGGCCCGCATCGCAGGTTCGAAAGATTTTGATCCTGTTTCTCTATATTTGTTTTACTACTATATATGGCAAGTTTTGGATTGTAAAATAAATCGAGCTCGATATTTTGATCAAACATGACATAACGATGACAGAGAAGACAAACAATTTGTTCTCGCAATTCTGTCCGTCTATCTGTCGGTTAGACTACATCTTAAACGATTACTTGAAACTAATTGGTATTTAACGTTTTTTTGGAAATTCTCATGACACCATTTTTGAATTTTTTTGGAACCAACATAATTTTTGAATAATCTTTCTTTTCTCCAATCCGGCTTCGGAGATATTATAGGATTTGGTGTAGGTGCGAGGCTATGTGTATGTATAAGTTTCTTTAAATCCAGATTCTTTAAATGCAAAAGTGACTTTGCATACTCCCAGCCTCGCACCTACCCCAACTCCTATAATATGCCCAAGCAGGGGGGTTGCAGGGGGCAGCATGCCCCCCCCCCCTTTCGCGCGGCAGTCACCTTGCCGTGGTGCGGAGGCTTAAGTTTCAAAGATTCATCTGACCTGTTGGTTTGGGATTACCCAATCCGTCAGCGATTTTGAGGAGTTACGAACTAAGTACTGCCCCCCCTAATCCAGGGTGTTACGTGCACCGTGCCTATTGGATGGTTTGCAGCCAGGGTGTATACCGGCTGTATTCTAACGGTACCTCTTCGACACCAGGTCGAATCGAAGAGTAACCAAGACCTTACCATATCATGCGGAGCTCTGATATGGCGGACCAACCCTTCTCTAGCTACTCGTGGGAACAAAATATAAAAAAATGCCAAAACAAAACAAAGAAAAAAACAACAAAAACCACAAAAAATTTAACATTCCGCGGGATGTCACCGCGAATGAGTATGCGAATCATATGGAGAATATCCTCCGTGGAAATGATTCGAAACCGGGGATTAGTTTTTACCTGAAGAGCAAGTCTCTTGGTAAACAACAGAACCGGGCAGTTCAGGGGGGATCGTCAGCTAATAGTCAGGGGAGAATAACACCCAGACGAGCAGAAGACGAAACTCCAAGCACATCAAGAGCTGGTACTGAGAGCAGACCTCGTGTGCCAGTAAAGGATGATGCCAAAGCCTTAGAAGGCACCAGAGTTGGGAAAACACCAACACAAGTTGCCTCCACATCCGTGAACATTCCGCTACATGAAAAAACAAAGAGTACTGGTCCACTTCCGCAACTCGGGATGCCAGGAGGTCGGGATGACCCACTCAGAAAAGGTTTAAGTGGAGCGGGCTCGAGATGGTACCTCCGGTTCCTGGCTCAGGGGATGTCCCCGCAGGAAGCCCGGAAAAAGGTAGATGAGAGGAAGACAGATCCTAACAAAGGACCTGCACGAAGCCTGGATCAGGGTAAGAGGAAAAACCACCATTTAACTCCTCCCCAAAGGCAAATTGCCAAAAAACCCAGGACGTCGGCCACAAATACAGCGGGACCAAGCACCGCAAACAAAGTAGCTGGCGAGCAACAGCTCTCGTACGCAAATACGGCCAAGAGTGTTAGAATTGCGGTTCTGCCTAGCAAATACCCTCAGGTTACCCTAAGCGCTGACGAACTATCGGCGCTGGAGGAGGCCATTATTGAGGAGGTGTCTCTTGGGTGGAGGCACAAACTAAAATTCAATGGCCTGCACTTTAGAGCGGGGCTTCTGTTAGTCGATTGTGCTGGGCAAGAGACAGCAGAGTGGCTCAAGGAGAAAGTGTCCAAACTGAGCACTTGGAAGGGCAGTGAATTAATGGCGCGCATGGGTGATGACATCCCCAAAATGCACAACATCACGCTATTCTTGCCAAGAAGCATGGGGCAAGCTGACAAGAAGTCACTGTCGCTCATCCAAGCCCAAAATGATGGACTGATGGTGCATGCCTGGAAGATCCTTACTAGTAAGGCTGAAGGCAAAGGACAGCTGCTGGTGATCGGCATCGACGATCAGTCCGCAGAGGCCATAATGAAAGCAGATCACCAGCTTCATTACAAGTTCGGTAAAATCACCGTCACCGGTCTCCGAAAGCTTACGGCTCCCAACTTCTTTGAGCCTAGCGAAGAAGCAAAAAGCTCGGGAGCACCAACTGTACAAAATATGGAGATAGCAGGCCTAAGAACTGCAGAAATCACCCATCCTACCAACGTTCCTATCCTCCCCACGCCCAACTTTCCCATCACCCTTAAACCTTCCACTTCCACATTAACAACCACCCAACCCATCCAACCCACCCAAAACACTGAACCTCCCAAAACTCCCAAGCCCACTCCAACCTCTGAAACTCCCAAACCTAGTACAAACCCCCACCCCGAAATAGCAGTTTTTTCAAGCCAGGTACATCAACTGGCAATAGATGAATCTAGCCAAATGAGCGAAGAGATGGAGGGCATTGACCACTCTCCTAGCCCATCATGCTTAGATGAGGTGCTTCCCACACATGAAGAGGAAGATAGTCTGCTTGCAGATGAGGGGGCACTAGCCCCCATCTGTTAAACAGACCAATGACTGGACGCGGGATCACCACCAGACTGGCCCAGGTTAACATCCACCACGCTAAGGCAGCATCAGCTGTCATAACAAGAAAATTCACTGCTGATGACCTGGGGCTGGTTCTGATCCAAGAACCCTGGATTTACGGGGGCCAAGTTAGAGGCCTAACATGTAAGAACTCTAAAGTAATATGGGATACGAGAAGTGACTCGCCCCGAGCATGCATAAAAATAAGAAATAATATAAATTTTATATGTCTTTCAGAATTTATGACGCGGGACCTGGTGCCTATACAGGCCCAAATGGACATCGGGGGCAACCTCCGCACGATGGTTGTAGCAGCAGCATACTTCGCCGGTGATGATGCCAATATTCCACCAACCGAAGTAAAGATGCTAGTGGACTACTGCAACAGCAAAGGACTACCGTTGTTGGTTGGATGCGATGCAAACGCCCACCATACAACATGGGGTAGCACCGATATCAATCAAAGGGGTGAGTACCTTTTAGACTTTATTATCGAGAAAAATCTAAATATATAACGTAGGGAATACACCTACCTTTGTAACTAGAGTAAGAAAAGAAGTTTTGGACTTAACCTTTGGAACCCAGAACCTAAGTCGCTTGATTAGGGATTGGAGAGTATCCAACGAACCGTCTATGTCTGACCATAGAATTATAGTGTTTACCTTAGATAACCTGCTCACAGAGAATACTTCTGGCAGGAATCCTAAGAAAACAAACTGGAGCCTTTACAAAAACGTTCTTAAGACAAACCTCGAACGATTAGGTGTAGTAGAAACGACAAATAGTAACCTTGAGCTAGAACACTTAGTAAATGAGTTTAGTGGGGCAATTAATGAGGCTTATGAACTCAGTTGTCCCCTCAAATCCATTAGAAGGCAGAAAGATGCTCCGTGGTGGAACAATAATCTGTCAAAACTAAGATCCAAGGTAAGAAGACTTTTCAATAAAGCAAAGAGTACTGGAGAGTGGAATAATTACTCTGCAGAGTTGACCAAATATAACGGGGAAATTAGAAGGGCAAAAAGGAATAGTTTTATGATATTCTGTGAGGGGGTTTCTTCCTCCCCTGCAGCGGCTAGACTACACAAAGCTCTAGCAAAAGAAAATACGTTGACTTCGCTGGCACTTCGCTACCCCGATGGTAGCTTCACTGAAAATGAGGAGCAAAGGTCTACCCTATTGCTAAACACTCATTTTCCAGGAAGTTTACCAACGGTAGGAAATGTGATAGAGAGAATACCTCTCAGGCCAAATCGGGAAGACTGGCAGATAGCTTCGACTATTTGCACAGGCAATAGGATTGAATGGGCGATAAGTACTTTTCAACCTTTTAAATCACCGGGTGTAGATGGCATCTTCCCAGCCCTTCTACAAAAAGGGAAAGAGGAATTAATGCCCTATATTATTAGATTGCTTCAAAGTAGTATAGCACTTGGGTACATACCAAGTCTATGGAGAAGAGCAAAGGTAATCTTTATACCCAAAGCGGGAAAAAAAGATACAACTCATCCAAAGTCATTCAGGCCAATTAGCTTAACATCTTTTTTATTGAAAACTTTGGAAAAGGTAGTTGATAACTTCATTAGATCAGAAGTTTTAGTAAGCAGGCCTCTAAATCATCGCCAGCATGCTTACAGAGCGGGAAGATCTACAGAAACCGCTCTTTATGAACTCACAAACACTGTACAGTTAGCTTTAGATTCAAAAGAAACTGCCATATGTGCTTTCCTTGATATTGAAGGAGCCTTTGATAACACCTCTCACGAAGCTGTTGACAAATCTCTTGGAAGAAAGGGAGTACCCATCACTATAATCAGATGGATAGGTAAAATGCTAAGTACAAGAACGGCGGAATCACACGCAGGACAAAGTGTCCAGAAAGTCATCACAACAAGAGGTTGTCCTCAGGGAGGGGTATTATCACCCTTACTGTGGAGTCTAGTAGTGGATGAATTACTAGAAAGTCTTTCTTCGCAAGGAATACGCTGCATCGGCTTTGCTGATGACATTGTTATAACAGCCTTGGGAAAGTTCGAAGAAACTCTTTGTGACATAATACAAAAAGGACTGACTATAACTAGGAAATGGTGTATTTCAGTGGGTTTAAAAATCAACCCTACGAAGACGACAATAGTACCATTTACCAAGAAAAGACTTCTACCACGCATGAAACCTATCCGGTTGGCTGGAGAAGTAATCGACACCCAAAAGGAGGTCAAATATCTAGGCATTACACTAGATAGTAAGCTCCTCTGGAATAAACATGTCGAAATAACTGTCGGGAAAGCCACAAAAGCCCTTATGATATGCAAAAGACTTGCAGGTAAATCATGGGGTTGCAAACCAAACATAATTAGATGGATGTACACCATGATGGTAAGACCCATCATTACCTATGGGGCGGTTGCGTGGCATAAAAGAACCGAATTAACAACAACTAGGAAATCACTAGAGAAAGTGCAAAGGCTTGCATGCTTATGCATAACCGGAGCAATGCGAACGTGCCCTACAGCAGCAATGGAAAATATCCTGCATCTAAGTCCACTACACGTGGTCATAGAAAGTGCTGCTAAGGGAGCCATCATGAGATTTGCAAAGGAGGGTACTGGGACAACTAAGATCATTGGGTTTAGAGAAATGAGCACCATCATCAAGTCCACAGTAACAAACCTTCTTGACATTCCTCGAGACGGCATGATCAGAAAATATAACTTTGAAAAACACTTCCGAACGGAGTTAAGTAGCAAAAAAGACTGGATAGGTGAAACGGAGAACTACAGTCTTAAAGCAAACACCATCAAGTGGTATACAGATGGATCGAGAACTTCTGAAGGGGCTGGGGCAGGGGTTTTTGGGCCTAGAACCAAAATCTCTCTACCGATGGGACAGTCTACAAGCATATTCCAGGCAGAAGTAAACGCTATAGGAAAATGTGCAGAACGTAACCTCGAAAGAAACTACAAAAACCAAAACATTGCTATCATGTCAGACAGCCAAGCCGCACTAAAGGCTTTAAATTCATACGGCATTACATCGAAACTGGTATGGGAGTGCGTGAACAGGCTAAATGAACTGGGCAAGAAAAACAAGGTCACTCTCTATTGGGTACCAGGCCACGTTGGTGTCCAAGGCAATGAAGAGGCTGACACCCTAGCAAAAATAGGAGCAACGACACCCCTAACGGGGCCAGAGCCCTATTGTGGTATAGGGGAGAATATGATTAAAAACAAAATCAAATCAGAAGAGGAGGCAAATAGATCAAAAATCTGGAAAGAACTCCCCAAACTGAGGCAGGCTAAACTCTTACTCGGGAACTATAACCGAGAGCATTTCCTATCCTGCATCAGCTTAAGTAGGAATAACCTTAGAAGAATAACGAGTCTCCTCACAGGCCACTGCAAGCTGAGAAGACACCTCAATATCCTTGGCCTAGTGAGCAGTGCATCTTGCAGATTCTGCAACGCTCATGAGGAGACACCGGACCACATAATAGGTAAATGTGATGCTCTAGTGCATCAAAGACAAAGATATCTGGGCAGTCACCATATAGATGAGAGCAAAATACAATCTCTAAAAATACTCCAAATTCTCAAATTCCTCAAAGGAACGAATTTGGAGGACGAACTGTAGTATGAGTAACCTCAACCAGTTCATAATGGGGGCACAATAGATCCTAAGGTCGCAGTGCAATACCCACCCCTATTCATTCATTCATTCATGCCCCCCCCCATACATACATCACTGTTTATGCGCCGCGATTGTTTTAAAGATTATCTTATTATTGAAATTTCAATTTGGAAATATCGCCCAAAATTGAAGAAATAACGCCCAAATTTTACAAAAACAATTTACATTGTAAATATTTGGGCGATATTTCTAACTTAAGATTTGGAAAAATATAAATTTGGCGAAAATTCCATTTTTTGTTCTTTTTTTTTTTTGGGCGATAAAAAAAAATTTGGGAGATATTTCCAAATTGATTTGGGGGTTATTTCTTTGGGCGTTATTGCCTAACACCGTTTCGAATAGGTAATACGCGAAAAAAAGATGAGGCGTGTAAGTTGAGTCAAGAAATGAAAAACTCGTTTAGCTGCGAGGTCTTCTTCCCCTTTGTTTTGCAGGAAGGGGCAATTTCCTAAGAACTCGACTTCAAATAGAAAAAAAAACGCTTAAGATCAACGGCAACACATAAAATGTCATGTTTAATATTTTTTAAAAGCCAGAAATCTGTCATTCAATTCTATTTTTAAACTTATAGTCAATTTTCAATTTTCTCAAAAACTTTAAGACTTACAGCCATCTGGTTTTTAGCGTTCGACTGAAAAATAATAAGAGTATCGAAAATTATAACCCAAATCAGTAATAAATAACGAAAAATTTAAAAAAAAAATTATTATTATTCTTTTTTTTTTCAAATTATATTTTTTAAATTTTGAGTTTAAAAATCATTTAATCAAAAACCACGCATTAAAATAACTTAATTTAAAAACATACATAAAGAGTTAATTTCTGGTTTTATATTCCGTTGTGTTTTTATATTCATTTTATATTTTAGAAACATTTTTTTTTATTTGCCCCTCCCACAAATAGAGTGGACTGATATCTTAAAATCATGTCCATATAATGTACCAATAATAAATACAAAATTGATGCTTTTATCACAAAATGCACAATTTTGGAATTAAGTCACCCAACTACATAGAAAAGTAAAACCCTCAACTTTTCTGATTGTTTTATTTCAAAAACCGTTATTTGTATGAAAAACAGTATGTTAATCTTTTTTGTAGGAAATATTTCAAGCTACAAATTAGTCTTTGACACTTTTTTTGTACAACTAACCATTTGGGAGTTACTCTTTAAAAACCATTTTAGGGGTCCTTCAACCCCCCGTAAAATTGTTAGCGGCGCCCATATCGATGGGGACTTTTGACAGTTCCTTAAGAACACCTTGAAGAAGCTATATATCAAAATCCAGCTTTGCGGCCATTATTACCGAATTTCGCTGTTTTTATGGCTTCATTGACTGGACTTAAGTTTTTTTAGAGTTTTGGAAACATATATTTTCAGACTCAAAATTTTGGAAACAAAATTCAAAAATTTGCGTTCAAACTAATTTTGTTTAAAATTTTACGTTATTAAGTATATTTTTGTTTTAAATTTTCAATGCTCTTATCAAAGGGCACGGAATTGCCCAGCCAAGTTCTGGCACTACACCCTTTTTAAAGGAACAAACTCGGGCGATTTTCGACCCTTGGTGGGTGTATTTGACAAGTTTTCTTTTTATAACGCAAAATTCACAACGTTTTGAAAACTTGACAAGTGAACACACCAAATTTAAGTCAGTAATTATTAAATAATATATTTCTCTTCTCACTTGAAACAACTTTTCAATATTTCTCTACATTTCATACATATTCTGATTTATGTTAGGTCAAACACTTAGAACCAGATGCTTAAATGACGACTAGATTTTGAGAAAAACGAAATCAATAAAATCGACTTTAATACTTTATACTATACATATTAAGTGGAAATAGGCAGGCGTATTTATTAGATTTTTAACTAGTAAGATAGTACATTAATAGTACAAAATAGTTAGAAATATGGTTTATTTTATTAAATTATATGTTATATTGCCCAAGTTTTAGACAACCGAGTCCGTTGTTTAAGTTATATAGCTCTTAAACATGAAAATTGGGCAGCTATATAAAATTACACAAAGTTTTTAAATACGATCGAGGATCTTTAAAGCAACAGCTTAAACAACGGATTAAAGTCAAATAAAAAAAAAACTTACTTTTGTTATTTTCTATGTTTTATTGAGTTTTCAACAAAATAAAAATTGAGTCTTTTTTTAAAATCAAAAAAACAACTTTTTGAGTTAGTTATGTATGTAGTAATATACTTTTAAAAAATTTGAAAAATGTGTCCATAAAAAATAAAAAGAAATATTTTTGAGAAAAGCTAAAATCAAAAAAATGGTTCTATGTGAGGTGCCATTAATTAAATTTTGTTTGCCGAAAAGAAGCCATTTGAAATTAAATAATTTTTTTTTTAATTTGTGGAGTCATTTTTTGAGAAAATATATATGATGCTTAAAAAAAATGTATACCTTACCTATGAGAGGTACCTACCTTTAAGTACTAAAAAAAATTACAAAAAATGCAAGGTAGATAGATATACATATTATATAGTTTTAAGGAAATTGACCCTTCCGTTTAAGTTGTAAACGAACAGAGTTTCCCTATCATCGTAATGTCAAGTTTGATCAAAATCTCGAGTTCGATTTTTTTACGAACCCATAGCTTTCTATATATAAAAAAACTAATAATATAATTTATGATAAATGAATAAAATATTGTTGGAACGGTAAGTCGTGAAAAACCTAGGCGCAGTGACAATCAAATCAATTCCCAAACATTCATATTTGTTGTTCACAAAGTTGTGTGCATCATTAAATAACAGTAGTTAAACCCACTGCCAATTGATATATAATATATAATATGTATAATAATTTATTATTATTATTTTATTGTATTATTCATACTTTATTTATAGTTTATTAGACTTGACCATTCTTTATTCCGTCAATTTCATTGAATTTCTGAAAAACAACAACAACTTAAAGGTGCTACCACCAATGGTATACGAATTAATTTATAATTCGTTTTAATTAATTATTCGGCTGGAGATATAGCTATTTCAAGGGGTGCCAAGCCCTATCATCAGTCTCCTTATTAGTGGTGCTGAGCTTTAATCCAATTTTATTATGAAAAACTTTCTGCACACCATGAGATTCGAACCCACGCATATCAGATTTGCTCAGTCTTAGAAGTCGTATGCACTACGCATTCCACTACTTTAGACCACTGACGTCACAGGTCGAGATGAGTATCGTTTGTTTATCAAATGCATTTGGAGCATCAGCATTTTTCTAAGCGCCTTCAAAAAAAAAAAAAAAAAAAAAAATGTATAATAATTGTTTCAATTGTATTAATATTAATAGGTATCATATGAAACTGAATCATATGTATGTATTAAGAACGAATATGAAGATACGCTATTAAATTTTTGACATCATTTGATTGCCTTTGCGATAATCGTTATCAAAATAGCAAAGAAAAAATCTAACGAAAACTGTAAACGATTGTGCCGAGTTTTTAAATTATTGAAAATATATTTCTTTGAAGAGGTCACTAGGGCGTATACGCATTATTTTTTTATAATAATTTTTAAATATTAAAATTTACAGAAAAATATTTACTAGTTACAGTTATCACTTTGTGGTGTTTATAGAAAAAATTTAAGTTCATAAAATACCCTATTTTTAATCAATTTAAAGTTAAAGGCTAGACAAGAAAAGTATTTTAGTAGGCTCAAAGTCAAGGTTAAAAACTTTTCTTGTATTTCATTCAAGAGGTCATCTAATAATTCCCATTATGATTAAGGCTAGGTTTATGAAGTAGGTTTTAGAAATATTTACCTACAGTAGTAAAATAAAAATTATAGGCACATTTATCAATTTCGAAATCCAAGAGTGTCTCTTGTCACACAATAAAGTGTTGATTTAGTCGCGATGCTGAAGATCGAATGACAGCATTCCGAAATGCATTCAAGGTACTCCTTTTTAAACCTTTTTAATTCGTGTTTCGTCAAGTAAATTGTGTTTTTAAAGTAAAAAAAAATTGTGAAATCATTTAAGGTTTTCGACTTAATTCATTTTCCATTCCTTTCAATAACAAGCACGTAAGAATGGTTGAGAGTTATAAGCTGTTGCACGACTAAATGTATTTTTTAGATAAACTAACAACACAACCTCTCGGACTAAAACTACCTTTTGCCATTTAAAATATGGCGCAACAGCTTCGGTAGCATCAGCTGCTGTGTTTTAATCGGAAATAATAATTGAAGTTTTTTTATTTATTTGTGTGAAGGAATATGGGTATACGATGCGTATATATTACCTGCATTACCTATAAATTTTGGTAGCCACATGCTTCTGCATAAATTTCTAAATACCCAAAAACTAATCATGCCTCTTAGGGTCTTTCGAGACTAATTAAATGACAGTAAATGGACAAAACTTGGCTGCTTTTAAATTGACTTGACACATACACACCAACACACCCACAAATTTACCTATATTTAAAGGAATTTTGCTCTAAAATCGATTTGAAGTGGTTTCAATTTTGTCGAAGTTAATCTTTTAGTATATTAAGCTACAATATATGGAGGTAAGGTACGTATATATACCTACGTAATGTATCTACATATATATAGCTATAGTGACTGTGGTTGATGGCTGACATTGCGGTTTGGTTCATGTCACAGCTGCAATGTGTTGCCTAAATTGCCTTACTGACTTCTTGCACCTTGAATGGAAGTGAATTTCATGCTCCAACTACCGATTTTATGTGCTGCATCAGAATGATGTCTCTATATACGATTCTAAGAACTAATTGAATTTGTTGTGCACCTTGGGAGTATGTGGTTTCACACAAGAATGTCCACAAAAGACATATACATATATACATCCCTTAGAAGTTTCTCAAGATTTGCATTTAACCCCTTCTCCATATATATGTACATATATGAAAGTCTTATACTTGAAATCACACACATGGGTTTAATATACATACATACCTCTAGGTACCTACATATTCATGAGGATTTTTCGAAGGAAGGTTTTGTGGATAAACATGCAGTTAATTTCACAGTCCTTGCGATACGAGGAACACCAAGGAGTTTGACAGAAATAGGACAAGAAGAAGATTTCAAGTTACTAAACCCACACACACATTACGAGTGTGTTTTCTCTTTCTCATGTAAAAACTTTTATTAAATCAAAATCAAGGATGTAAAGTCTCAGAATGCATCTTTTTCATGTGTGCGTTATAGGCCCCTCTCGAGAGGATGAGTAGGTTTACTGCAGCAGGTGATTTACTGCTCTGAACAGGTTATTTATGTAACTTACAATGTGGGAATAGTTTCCTAGCGTATAAGTATTTTGAGGAAACTCCACATCTCTTAGACAATTTGCATACCTACCCACACATGAAATCCGTGTATGTGTGTGTATATGGTGACTAGTGGGTTTCTCCCATTATTACCGGGGGCGGGGTGCTGTGATAAGAACGAAAACTATTTGCATTTATTTATTCCACATTTTGAATCGGAAGTGGTTCAGAAAGAAATACAAAAGCAAGCAAACCATGAAGACTGCAAATCTGAAGGAATTTAGCGTTATGGGGTGAAAATTGCATTCTTGAATTTTAATCAAATGCAAATATAGTTAGATTGTGTATTCGTATAGGAGTGTGTTGGTGCGATAGTAATTGGTTGCTGATATATCCAAACGACGATTACGACGACGAAGACGACGACGACGCCAATACCAACCGACAAGGACGACCTGAGGCACCATCAGACGAAGGCGAGTGATGTGATATTAAAATGCAGATTTCCAAATAGGTATAGGATGTGCAGCTATTACTTATACATAAGTAAGTGCAAACTAAGCTAATTGAATTATTTGACTAAATAGAGGGCTTTCTCTAGAGAATTATCATGATTATAACATTTATTGATGAATGCGATTCACAAGAGTATTCAAAGTTATTTAAAGAGCTCAAATATTTGATGGGTGATTCATTTAAAGGTTTTTTTTTTTCTAAAATAAAAAAAAAACCTTTTTATCGAATAATCTTAATTTATCATACAAAAGAAAAATTCTTAAATAATTATTTTTTAATTGTTTAATTTGGCTTTTTTTATTCACTTTTTGCTGTATAACTGTGGAAAACATGGTAAAGTTCCAATTTTTTTGAAAAAAATTTCGATTAAAATTTTATTTAGCAATTAAGCCCATGTTTAACTAAATGACTGTTTCAATATAAGTATGAACATTGAACAAGCTGGTTACGATTGAGGAATTGGAAGGAATTCACTCTATTTGTCAAATACCACTCGAAATGTTCAGCAAAAATTTGAATTTCTGAACGGAACATCTGCACCGAAATGTTTCTTTCATTTATGATAATAAAAATACCTGATAAAATATAAATTTAATTTTTTATGGAAAAATTACCTTAATCACCTAATGTACACTGTTAAGCCTAGTACATACTTCCTCGTGAAGTGAACAACCATCAGTGGAGAAAGTGAATTTTTAAAACAATTTGCTTGACTTTTGCCACTTTTTATGGTCAAATTGTCAAAGCTACATCAAAAATCAAAGAGTTCCCGTACATTTTGCGCGTGAATATGGTTCACCGCTCGTGAACGCAAACTCTCCACTTTTTGTCATGGCTTCACGAGCACGCTCACGGGTGAACAAAAATGCAAATTTGTATGGATTCACAACATGATTCACAAGTATGTACTAGGCTTAAGACAGAACTATTGGGAAAAAGAAAGGGTACCTTCTGGAAAAGATGACATGTTATATTCTCACCTCATTTGTTTTGATGGCTTCGTTTCGTTACTCAGTTTTTTAAAGTGTACTTTTGTTCAGAACAACATTTTTACGCTGAAATTGCCAAAAGGTGACTCTGATTCTACTGATTTTTTGGATTAGGAAATAATATTAATATTGCACTTTAACCGTCGACATGGAATTTCTGTATCAACGATTGTTGTAATAAAAAAGAGAAATAAAGACCAGACGTCCTTTTTTAAGAGGACATGTCCTCTTTAAGACCTAATAATCTTTTGTTTGGTATCTTTTTGAAAAAAAATGAAGGTTTTCAAATTTTCAAAGTTTTTGGTGAAACAAAACAACAATACAAAAATTTATTTTCGTGTGAACACGGTCTTAAAAGTATTTTCAAAATTAAAAATAGAACTTTGAATTCACTCATTCCTAAATCAAAACAAAATATATTTTAAGGAGAACCGATATTTTAATGAAAATAAGAATCAATAGAAGGTGTCCCAAAAATCCACGCAAGAAATAATTTTGATAGAAAATAGTATGGGCTATTATATTTTGTATTGATCCATTAAACATGAAATATATGGTTATGCTTCTGGAATAGAATACTGGGAAAGTGGCCTCCTCGGCTTTGCTGGCATATAATTTTCCTTCTCTATTGTTTACATTTTTCATTACCGTTCCGCATAAATATGATGAATATGCATTTTTTTATGGAGTAAACACTCCGCAAATCCAATTTATAAAAATAAAGTTGTGAAAGTAAATAAAGTAAATAAATAAAAAATAAAAACACACAAAATTTTTATTTTCATTTTTATTATTAAATAATATTTTAATTAAATATAGTTGATACAGAGCTCAATTTCCAAAAGCCGTAATAAATATTGAAAAGTTGTGGATGCATTTGTTTCTTAACAATAACTTATGTATTTCCTGAACGCTAAATGTGACAACTTTGAAGGTTAACGAAGCGTCATCGCTGAAAATGATTTTGTTCGAAAAATCACCAACAAACCTTAATTATTTTTTTAAACTTCTGCTTAATAATAATAAAACTTTGATTTTTCGTGTAGCGTTCTATTTTCAACTGTCAGGCTGTCTTTTTTTTATTGGCAACACCCTGCGTGAATTTTGGGACACCTTTTACAATCAAAGGTATAAAATGGTTCAATAGTAATTCTTGGAAGAAAATATTTTTTCGGATGTCCTCTTTTCATTGAGGATAGATCTGGTCACTATGATTCTACATTACTTCGATTTCAGGAGCAGGGAAACTCAACACATTGCATTAATCGAAAATACTGAAAATAGAAGCTTCTTATTTTTAAGTATTTGAATTACGGCCATTTTAGTTCCAGGAATTATTTTGAAAGCCAATGCTTTTCTATATAATCCGATTGCTGCCCAATCTCTCTCTACTTCGAAATTGAAACTAAATTTTTTAGCGACGATTTTTTTTGTATAGGTAGTAGGTACCTGACTTAGCTTTATTACAGTGTTTGTTTCAAATCTGCACTTTTAAGCCCTTTCTTAGCTACCTCCGGTGTTCCCCAAGGCAGCCACCTAGGTCCAGTTCTTTTCAATCTTACTATACAGGGTGTCCCGAAATCACCGCCTCAGAAAAAAACAATGAGTTCCTAAGGTAATATCAAGTCGAAAAACTTAAGAGGTAATTTTCTCGTTTTCACTTCGTTTTCGACTTATAACGGTTTTTATGATTTTTATTCTTTTTTCCTTTGACTGGCTCTAACTTTCCCAACTTCAACCGATTTCCGAAATTTTTTTTTATTTAAACAAGAATAGTTAGAAATTTGGTTCTACCATACAACTTTTTTCTGTGTGGATAACGGTTTTCCCGCAAAATATTTTCAAGCACATTTTTTAAGCATTTTTAGGTTGTTCTTTTGACTTCGATATGATTTTTTTCACAAAAACACGTTATTAAGTCTGATTTTTTTTTCATTATTATGAAAGCCCAATACGTGTTCTTAAAAATACTTAACATTTTTTACCTAAAAATAGACATAAAATTATTAAAAAAATAAAAAAACAAAAAATAAAGGAAATCGATTGTAGTTTGGCAAAGCTAGACCCAGTCAAAGGAAAAAAGAATACAAATCATAAAAACTGTTATAAGTCGAAAACGAAGCAAAAACAAGAAAACTACTTATTAAGTTTTTCGACTTGAAATGACCCCAGGAACTCATGGTTTTCTTCTGAGGCGGTGATTTCGGGACACCCTGTATATAAATCACTTCGAAATGATCATCAAACATTCATCTATCTTACTATACGCCAATTATACCATGTTTTTTAGGACAATTTATTCTTTAGATGACTTTCCCAATTTTTCAGTCTGGTGCCTCAAAAACAGCTTATAGCTTAACATTTACAAATGCCATTCTATTACATTTTCATGCAAATGTATTAAATCTCTTCCCCGCCTCTACTTTCTCAAAAATTGGGGGCCAGGAATCCAAATTCGTCACACAATATAGACGAAATCATTCCTAATTCTAATTCAGAACTTCGGTTCACGATACGCTGGACTGAGGAATTTTCCAACTCCTATGTGACTCGGTCCTTAAACATTACGTTTGTTCACCCGCTCGGCTTAAATATGCAAGTTTGGTCCCCTTACCAAGATATTCATATTTCTGGAAACTGAGATCATAAAACGTCGTTTTTTCGCTTTGTTCTTCGAAATCCGCCTTGGAATCCATTAATCCATTGATCCTTCCTCCCTATTTAGGTCGCCTTTAACTAAGAAACCTGAATTCCTTGGAAGAATGAAGAGCCTTTCTTTTTAAACAATAATAAAAATATACGAAATATGTACCCACCGCGTACCTCTTATTGCTCCAACGACCCTAACTGTTAATTATTACTTAATTAGAATATGAACTCTTTCAATTTTAACATCAGTACTCCTTGCTTTACACTACGTCTTCTTAATCTCCCCCCCACCCCTTATCACGATTTAAGGTTCCCCTACACCAACGCGAATTTTCGGTGGTGACGACGAAAACAACAATAACAACACGTGGTTGTCAATGAAAACAACACGTTGTTATTATTGTTTTCGTCGTCGCCACCGAAAATTCGGGTTAGTGTGGCTGAACCTTTAAGCTTAAGTTCTTATAGTTTTTAGTCAATTAGCAATGAGCGATGGATTGATCAAAAACTGCAAGGTTCAATTTGGTGTTGGGCTTTATATTCTAAAGGGTTTTTCAATTCAACAGGAACGCTACAAAAGTAGAGCAACAGGGACAGCAAACGACGTCATATTTCTTGCCGCTATTTTGACATTTCTCTTCAGTAATGTTTGCCATTTCATGATGGAAAGATATACGAGTCGAAATTATTAAAATTTACTACCGAAATTCGGAGTCATCCCGAAAAAATTACGGTTTGGTGTGGTTTATGGGCCGGCGGCGTCATTGGGCCGTACTTCTTCCGTGATGATCAAGACCGGCACGTTACTGTGAATGGGGATCGCTACCGTTCAATGATAACCGAAAATTTTTGGCCCCAATTGGATGATATGGACTTGAAGGACATGTGGTTCCAACAGGACGGCACCACAAGCCACACAGCAAATGTCACAATCAATTTATTGGAAACCAAGTTTGGAGAACGTGTGTAATCTCACGAAATGGTCCAGTCGCTTGGCCGCCTCGGTCATGCGATTTGACGCCGTTAGACTATTTCCTGTGGGGCTACGTCAAGTCTATGGTCTATGCCAACAAGCCAGCGACGATTGATGAACTTCGTACGAATATCGAACGTGAAATTGCAGCAGTATCGGCCGATTTATGCTTGAAAACCGTCGAAATTGGGTTCAGCGTCTGGACTTCTGCTAGCGTGCCCGTGGTGGCCATGCAAAAAAAATCGAGTTCCATACATAATGGCATCAAACATTTATTCACAAGAATAAAGAATTTCATTGATATCCAAAACCGTTTTTGTTTTATTTAAAAAAACTTTTGTAGCGCTCTTATTGAAAAACCCGATATAATTGGCTTCAAGACAAATTGAGAGCAACAAAGTTCTCACATAGAACTAAGTTTATATATAATAGCTATGTATTATCATAATAAAACAAACAGGATCACAGTGACAGCTTGGGTACATATTAGTCTCTTTTTGCATTGTGTTTGTATATTATTCATGTTTTGTTGGCTTTTTTCTTTGCACTACAGTTTACACTACCCTACCACAATAATAATAAAAAATTCTAGATTTTGGATCATGAAATGATCCAGAAAAAAAGCAGGATTACATGTTGTTTTTGTATTTATACGTGTAAAATTTCGATCCTGATCAGATCATGTGGATAATAAAATGCAGGTGATGTCAACAAAAGTTGTTCTTTTCGGCGAATAATTAAAAGAAAAACTGTGGTTCACTCTGGAAAAAGAAAAGCTTGTGAAAGAAAAATAACAATGGAAGAATTTCACGCTGAAATTCATTTTACTAAAATTGTCGAAATATATTTTCACTTAATTTTACATTGAAATAAGGTTATCTTAAAAATATTTTCTTAACAGTGATATCAGTTGCAAAATATTGCTTTTCAAAAAACGTTAACAATTTCGAAAGTTAAAGTTTTTCGCAAACGAATCTTTCTGACCTACATGAAAATCATTAACATTTTGGTATATTAAAGTGTTGATTTAAAAAATATGAAAATTTGGAAAAATATGATCTTTAGTCAAAAACACCGGTTATTGTTATATTTTATACTCTTAAATGAGCAAGTCATCGAACAAATATTTTAAACAATCAGCCGAAGGATGGAAAGTGTCCGATATTTTTTTGTACACAATTGCATGATTGACAAGTATTTCGTGAAAAACCTATATTTTTGAAATTTTACTTTGAATATCCTTATAGTCCTTTGTATTTCTTTTGACAAAATAAATATAATTACCCACGTTAAAAAATCTCAACTTTTTTCATCCATTTTTCTGGATATAAAAGCAGAATTCCTTAAACAACCAAATTTTGTTTGCTTAAACATTCCAACTTTAAGGTTAAATTAATTTGATAACATTTTGTACTCTCGAAGAGCTGTCTCACCAAACCAACATACTTTACCTACCAACGTCCAACACCCCTTTAAGTTATACAAAAACCGTGTAGTAATTTAATTAAATATAATCAAACCGCCATCAACTGAAATTAAAAAAAAAAAGAATTAAAAGCTTTTAAGGTTTGAGAATCACAATAATTTTTATTCCAACACTTTAATTAAATTGAAATGTTTTAGTCTCACAAGAATATTAAATAAAATGCTCTGATGCAAATAATAAACAATTACTCAAAGTCATTAAAAAATTGTAGCAATAAAATAGATGATGATTGTATAATGTTATATACCTATATATGCACCCATAATAGGAATTCAAATCGGAAACGTTTTATCAAAAATTCCTCATCAATTTCACTTTACGTCTACGAAAGTATTTCGTTCTCTACGCAAATTCTAGGTATACCTATGTAGGTGTATGTGTGTGTGGGAAAAGGAAAAAGTAATAACCGCAAAAAATAAAGCAATTTCATCATCCATATAACACAAGATAGCCCATAAAAATGAAAATGTAAATTGAAGTCGAGAAGGAAATGTCGTTGTCTAAAACGCCACAGGCGACAAAAAGTTTTGCGCCTGAAATGAACTTAGGTAAATGGCAATTCTCGAAACCGCACATTGTATTATCTTTTTTTTTTATTTTTATTTTTATTTTATTTTTTGGATTCGACTTGACAGTCTGCCCTTCCTGCCGTTCTGCTGTTGCTGAATTCAAGACAGAAAAAGGAAACCACCAGGTTGTATGCAAGGACATAAAAAAAAAATATATAAAAAGTCAAATAGCAAGTATTTTGGAAATGATGTGCCAAACGCCCCCAGAAGGTACTTGTTAATATACAGAAGCCACAATGCGGCATGCCAGAAAGTGTTCTCAAGTGGCACATAAAAAGATTTGTACGAATTATTCCCGTAATCATTGTTATTCTATTACATCCGTGTTATCCTTGCAAAAGTCTTCCAGCCAGTTTAACATTTTTATCATTTAACTTCGTATAAAGTTAAGGTCTCTCCACCAACCACCAAGAAACAAGAAGGAAATCGAAGTTAAAAAAAAAAAAAACAAAAAAAAAAAACATTCTGGTAAAATGATGAACCCAAAAACTCCCAAGAGCTTTGGAATCCATGGAACGTTAAATTTTATTGTTATCATAATAGAGGAATAAATTGGCTTGGGTGTCCTTCGCGGCGGGAAGTGAGTCCTGTGCAGTGTGCATATTAAAGTTAATTCAAAGTTTCGCAAAAGTAGGTATATCTGGAGCAGTTAAACAAATCAGGGAAATAAACTTGGATTCGGGATAAGGCTTTAACTATACCTAACCTTAATTCTACACCTCTTCTTGAATTATTCATAAGTTGTCTTGTGGAATATTGTTGCGCTAAGGCTTATCCACTTAATAAAATGGTGGGCAATTATAGAATGAGTGGAAAAACAAATTTCTGAGAATTAATTTTCATTTCTTATATTATTCTTATTCTTATATTTCAAAAAAAAGGTTTCATTTCTTAAGGAAACTTAGTAGTTCGGGAGCCAACCTTAAGATTACTTATCTCATCGAGGCTTTTGATAAATTGGATACTTACCGTTAGCTTAACTCTAAACCTTGTTGGTCAGACAAGATTTTTCAGGTTTCTGTGGTCAAAGTTTTCGTTGTATAAATTCCGAAGAAAATAAAGCTGCCAGGCGATGTTCTTATTTCTTTCTTTAAATTGGTGAACAAAAATTTCCCAAAAATGGTTTTTTAAGCAGAATATTTTAAAAAGTCGATTATCAAATTACATTTAAAACAATCCCGAATTACCGCTACACATAACTCTACCTAGAGCCAACCGTTTCGTATAACGCCGCAAACAAATACCCGACAATACCTGTCAACACTCCCGACATCCCTCACCGTACTACTACAACCATTAATGGTTGTTTTTCTGTTTCCTGTTGGATGGGGGGGGGGAGAAGGAATGCTTTATGTCTTTTTGGTGTTGACCATCAACTGTATCCGACTCCCTTTTCTAAAGGATATACAGGACTAAAACTCCATGCAACCCTTCGATTTCTAATCATCCCCCTGGACCGCTCTTCGCGACACTTCAGGGGGCCTGTAATCATACACTCTTTAGGGTTCAAGTGCTTTCCCGGTATTATTTTTTCTTATCTTTTCTTTCTTCTGCAGCAGTAACCTTCGCTTGCTTGCCGTTAGGCCACTTATATTTGCCATCAGTCTACTAATGACATTGTGACTTTTGATGCTCGTTCCGCTTCAAACTGTATCTGTAGCCAGAAAGTTAGCTTTGTGTCGAGTCTCTGTCCTTCAGGCCTTCAGGGCCGATTTGGAAGTCGATTTGTGTAGGGATCCTCTTTTTTCGTCAGGAGGACTATCTCCGTTTTCTCTGTTGTCAATCTTAGACCGTGTTCGTCCAACAAGAAGTTTGCTCGTCGCATGAACTTTATTAATTTCCGTTGCGCACTTTCGGTGTCTCTTTCTATTAACACCGCGGCGATGTATGTCGTCTGCGTATACCTTACCAGGAAGGTGTCTTCTGGCATCTCCATCTGCAGGATGTCATCGTAGGATATATTCCTGAGATCAGTTCTCAAAATCGCTGAGCTGCCTTCTGTGGTGTCATCGCAGTCACTGAGATAGTCCTTCACCATCCGCTAAAGGTAAACTGTATTATTAATTCGCTTCATCAGACTTGTATGAAGTCGTTCCTTACATCCAGAGATTCCAGCAAAACGATCTTTTTAGAGTAAAGGTTTCCCTGCTGGGTCGTTTGGGTAGCCTTAACTACTTTTTTTATAGCTCTGATTGTAGACCGGTTTTTTTAAAGCCGTACAGTCTTTTTCACAGCTCACCTTCTGTTTGTACTGATGCTGTGAGCTGAGGTATCGGCATTTTCTCCAAGAACTTTCTCGCTGTATTCGGCATACAGAAAAGTCTGTATGGAGATGGGGAATCCTGTGCCTACGTTCTGTAACTCTCGCATCGTTAAAATTGGTCGAGAAACGTTGAAAAATGGAACAAAACTCATACGATTTGTTTCAATTTTCATCGTTTCTCGACTGATTTTGTCGATGCAAGATTTACAGAACATTGGCACTGGTCTCCTTCATCTTTGCTGATCAGCACCAAGCGTTGTTTTTTCCATGTTCTTAGGAGAGATTCCTTCCTCAAAGCAGTTACTGTACATTGTACATACTCAGCAGTCACGTCTTGGGGCACTTTTGAGTGGCAAGTTTCAGCGCTTCCGCAGGTTCAGGGGCTCTTCGATTTTGTACGGCTAAACTCAACTCTTCTACGCTAAAAGGTGTTATATCCTGTTGTTGGGCCAATGTGTTTTCGGGGCGCTGAACTGGTAGGGTGAGTTGAGAAAAGCGTATACACGATGCATTCAATTATTTTTTTCTTCCATTAAGGGCAGGGGCACTTCTGGGTTCCCAGCTTCCTACGATAAAAATCAGTTGTGAAATGCATTAAAATATGAATATTAGTTTTCTGTTTAATTATAATTCACATTCAATTTTTACCAAAATGTACATTTATGAGAGACCGTGAACGAACAGAAGAATAGGGAACGCCCACTAGTGAGTAGAGCTGTGTCAATCGTGATTGATTCGGTCTTCATGACCCGTTCACCAAATAGAACGATTGATTGCAAGCACTGTAAACCGAAACAATCAATCCCAATATCAATCGTTTCAGTTTCAATCTCCATCAAATCACACAAAGAAAGAATAACACATAAAACTTAAAAGCAAACACAATAAATAAAACAAAAACTCACCACTACAGCAACACACAATTTGTTCTCAGTTTAATTCTCATGTCCTACACAATGATGCATGCATCTGTGTTTCTTTCTCTTTTATTATTTTGTGTTTGCTCTCTGTGTCTTCTATGACCATGGGAAATGTTCAGTCATCAGTGCCTGTCTTGTATATATCAATTGATTGAGAATGACCTGAAAGAACGAAACATGTATCGTTCATTTGAACGATAGGATTGAATTGCCCACCGAACCGGGCACGGTCACAATCACAAAGACCGAGTCAATCTGATTGACGAAGTGAACGATTCGATCTTTGTGCATAAAAAAAGGCGTTATTTATCTATAAAAAAAATCAATTTAAGGTAATTGTGGGTACAATGAGACAAAAAAAAACATTTTGCCGAAAGTTTTGAGGGTGTGACTGTACATTTGAGGACTATTATTCAGATAGATTGCGCTTTGTATGTACATAGGTATAAAATTGAGTTAAATTTTTAATAAGTTTAAAACAAACTTTAAAAGAAAATTATTTTTTCTTGAATATAGGTACGGAGTAAAAAACTACGACTGAAGCTTTTTTCAGTCTAAATTGACCAGTTACGTCACTTTAAACAAAATGATTGGAATAATGATTGATTGAAAAGATCGAATCTTTGAACCAATCAATCATTGATTGATTCGATCTTTTAAAATGAACGATTGGCACAGCTCTACTAGTGAGGACTATTATAAGCGAAGAGACTCTGATCCAAGATTCTTATATGTGAGTGTGACAGTAATACTGGACGAAAGATTTATTTAAATCATCGACGACGAGGTAATCCCATTTTACGAAGACGCGGCGTCAAACTACTGGACCCGACGAGCATAACTCAGTCTATGATAAAACTCATCTCACAATAATTGTATACTATAATTTTCCATATACCATTTTAAAATGGTAATCGCCAAAACTTCATTAAAAACAAAAAAGTTTATGTATAAACATCTGAAATTATTATTCTCACTCAAATGAAATAATTTTACATTAAAGCTAAAAAAAAACTAACAAAAATAAAAAGTTCAATTTAAAAGAATCACCGAAATATTTCTCATTTTATTCCCTTTATTTTGGTTTTGTTTGGTTTTATGTATTTTTTTGTTTGTTTGTTTGCATTTAACCACTATAATCCTTCCAGAATGACACGTTCAACTTTTGTTATTTGAGTTGCTTCTGTCAACATTGAGATAAATGTAAATCGCTTAGCTTATTTAAGTATTCCTACAATAAAAAGTTGCCCAGGTCCAGATAAATTTGTTCGTCCACCTGAAGATAAAGTTTAAATATTATTTAAAAAGTTTCTTCTCAGGAAGGGAGATACACATCAGCTACACTATTTTGGGTTTAACACAAAAAATTAAATTGCTTCAAGGAATCAAAAAAAAATCAACTTTATATAGGATTTTCATAAAGTGGCTTCTGATACCACTGCAAGCATAGTTTGATTTAAAATAATGAAATGAAAACAACAATCTCGTTGGAAATTTTGTCTTCCAACTTAAATACCTATATTAACATAAGCAGAAAATATCAATTTCCTTGAAAATGTTGTCTTGTTTTTTTCTCCGTTTTCATGTTCTCCGAATTGACCCCATTTCTAAGAAAAAAAAAATCCTGTGGAAGGATATTTGTATATAATGTTAACCTGCCTTATTGGTATATTATATGGGACTTCTTTAATCTTTCGTCCTTTTGTGCAATTTTATATAGTGTTTACAGGACAACCCGATTCCGATTGAATGCAATTTATTTTGATATTATATACCTCGATTAAACTTGCTTCTCTCTTTTTAATAGGTAATCGCTTGGAAAAGTTTAGCGAAACGGAAACAAACAGTCTGTGATTATGTATTTTAAGGCAATTTATGGGGTAGGTATAAATGTTTGAAAGAGTGAAGCTATTTTAGGTGAAGACGTCGATTTCTTAAATATATATTGTTGAATAAGTAAAATGCTGCAGCAAGAAAACTATTCCATAAGCAAAAAATGTATGATTTTCTTGTTCATTTTCATTTATTTCATTGAAACTTATGAGTAGGAGCATACATTTATTAGTTTCTCTTTGAGATTATCTTTGAGATATCGAAGTCTACGTGCCATACAAGCTAGACTAAAGTAATTCCCATCGAATTGAAAAATAAAAAAAAAATGTGTATGTATTTGTGTTTGAGTTTGAATTTGAGTTTTACTTTGAGTTTTACTTTAAGTTTGAGTTTTACTTTAAGTTTGTTTGTGTTTGTGTTTGTGTTTGTGGCCTTCTATTGGATTTGAGAAAAACGGACTTTATTAAAAAAAAAAAAAACACACAAATGGAGATAACAGTTATAACACTTGTAACCTACTCCTATTGGAGTAATATCTTCACAATTGTTTAAGGACAACAGCATGGCAAAAACTTTTTCAACTTAAATAATCTTTACGCATTCAAATCCAAATCTAAAATATATTTATTCTCCTGCGCTATTGTCATCTGATAAATTGTTTGTGTTTTTTTTTTTAAATCTATCTGAAATTGTTGACGTTTTTCTGTTTCGGAATATATATTTGGAGATGCACTGCAGTAAACTGAGTTGTTAAGTGCAGATTCTTTTTCAATAAACAAATATTTCTATCAGCTCAAAACTCCTCTCAGTCGAATTCTTTATTCGATAACCTTCTAATAAATTGACCTGATAGTCGGAATATTTTTTACAAGTAGGTAAGTACCTATCTCCATAATGTGTATTGTTTGTAGGACTCGATGTCGATGGTACTATAAAGAGAGGACGATACACTCCCTTTTTCAAAAAAAATAATAATAAAACTCAATTTGAGTTTACTTTTCAATTGATAATAATCAATAGCTATTCAAGTAAATCAGATTATCATACAATTTAGTCAATTCACAGTTACGGGAGCGAAAGTCTGTTTTTGAATTTAATCATTCGGTTCGGTGGGCAATCGAGTGTCATCTGAAATACGACGTTTTCAGCGTGTAGAATATAAGTGATGTCAAAGGACGTGTTGGGTTGGGTTTTTTTTTTTCTACGTTGCGTTGGAAGTAGAATAACAATGTTGATTGCTATTTTTTGTATAAGTAAAATATATGTATATAAATATAAACCTAAATGTACAAAAAAGATTTCAATCAACAGAATGGATTATTTTCTGCACGTACAGCCATTTTATTGAATTAAAAAAAAGTTCAAGAGTTTTTCTTTTGCGTAAGTCGATTTAGTTGAGGAGAACATACTTGGGAAAATTATATTTGCCATGTTTTTTTTTATTTAAAATTTTAATAGATATTTTCTCTTCAATTTTTTTGAGATCATCTGTCAAGGTAGGTTTTCTGACCAATACTTTTATTAAGATATTAATGTATTTGGTATAAATGTTTACCCCCGGGATCATTTTTCCTGGGACCAGTCGCCTGGGACTACTTTTTCTGGGACCAGTTGTCTTGGCACCAGTTTTGCGTTCTAGGATCAGCTGCGTTCATTTCGAAATTCGATATCATAAACCAGCAGTGGTAAGAGTATATGGTTCACACTCAGCTCTTTTCATTAAGATATTAATTTATTTGGTATAAATGTTCTCCCGGAATGACTTGCCCTGGGACTAGTTGTCCTGAGACCAGTTGTCCTGGGACCAGATGTCCTTGGACGAGTTGTCGTGGAACAAGTTGACCTGGGACCAGTTGTCCTGGAACCAGTTGTCCTGGGACCAGTTGTCCTGGGACCAGATGTCTCGGGACGAGTTGACGTGGAACAAGTTGACCTGGGATCAGTTATTTTGGGACCAGTTATCCTGGGACCAGTTGTCCTTTGACCAGTTATCCTGGGACCAGTTGTCATGGGACCAGTTGTCCTGGGACCAGTTATACTGGGACCAATTGTCCTGGGACCAGTTGTCTTGGGACCAGTTGGCCTGGGACAAGTTGTCCTGGGACCACGTTTCCTGGGACCACTTGTCGTGGGACCATTTGTCCTGAGACCACTTGTCCTGGGACCAGTTGTCCTGGGACCACTTGTTCTGGGACCAGTTTTCCTGGGTCCAATTGTTTTGGGACCGGTTTGGCCTGGGGATGAATTGTCTGATATAACCTGTGGTTCTGTTATCAGCTCCAAATATGGTTGACTCGCTCTATATGCCTATTGGTTCTTGGTACTCTCGTCGTTGTCATCATTATTTTGTATATTCATTAATGTGATCTTAAATCCTAGTTTAATTGTAGGTACTGACATTATTTCAACTGGAAAATTACGGCCTATTTTGAAGCTGCATAAAGGTATCTTAAGTTCACTATGGAAATAAGTTTGAAAAACTTATATATCTAGGTACATGCCTACATATATTAATGTTGAGTATGTTTCTATACTATCTTTCTCTCTGTTTAAATTTAGTAGGGACAATCTATACACAAGTATTCTTAAATGCAAACTCTGTACTTTCCGCCATAGATTAAAATTATCCATCCAATGGCCATGTCCGGTGTCCAGTGTCCACTGCATTGTTCTCCCTTAAAACAAAAGTTAAACTTTATGCGTGATGCAGTTTGCTCGTTCAGCATATACGACGACGACCTCGTTCTGATTTTCAAAAGTTGAAACTTTTGTCCTTTATTCGGCGAATGGTTATACTCTATACAAACTACACAGACAATGATGGTGACTCTCGACTTATTTTCAATGTTCTATTCGTGGTCATAGTTCCTGTCTGGAATACTAAACGCTTAAACGTTCTAAATTTTATTACAATTACCCATGTCGACGTTTGGTCGCCATTCTAATGAATTTGCCAACACTTACCAGCTTATGGGTTTAAAGCATGTTATATGTGGGTGATTCTGCAAGGATTCTGAAGGACCTTATAAGCAAAAGAGGAAAAATATATGTAGATGACTAAATACATACGTCATACATATGTATATATAGGAACGTGTTATTGTCGTTCTTGAAGTGGTCTTGAATTCAAAACCATGCGAATGGCATTGAATATAGGAATTGATATTTTGTTTTTGTTGCCAAGTGATTGTATGCAAGTAACAAGTCCTTGATTTTTGTGAAAAAAAGAAACTGACCTATAAATCAATTTCTTGAAACTATCAATACTATAAAATAGATGAGCTGTCTTGGAAAGAATACATTTTCAAATTAAATGTACAAGGCTATTATTCCAAAACAGGAAAAGATTTGCCTGTAAACTAAAACTAAAACCACCCATAAGAAGAATTTCGACGCTGGAAGACATACCACAACTTGATTTCTACAGAGAGAACCTCATGCAATAAGCTCTACGTTGGTCGCTGTGCATTCATTTAACAGAGATGCCAAAAACCAATAAAATTAAATTGGGTGATGCGAGTGCGACAGCTCGTGTAGAACAACTCTCAACCATTCATGTGTTATTGGCAGGAAAGGAGTGGTAACAAGCACTTGATCATGACAAGAGATACTCTTGGAGGATTTGCCAATTCCTCTCAAAAGGCAGTAAACCGTGAAAAACATTTCTGTGGCATAGGCTGGAAATCGAACCCAAGACCACGGCGTAACAGTTGTACGCACTAACCATTGTGCGACTGCCTATACTACCAATGGTTTCAGTTATAATAGGCATCTAAAACCACTCCAAAGAAAAACCCAGGATACGAATATGATCATAGAGTCCGTTTAATATCTAGAGAACCTACTTAATGGGTTAAACTTCCTTATTCTCTTTTACCCATACAAAGCTGCGATAAATGAATTGTAAGCAGAGAATTTAAAAAAATTATAGAAGACGCACATGTGAATATGCTGCAGCACCAAACAAGAGCGCAAAAATAAGAGAAGAGAGCAAGGAGAAGAAAAAAGGCCGGAGAACTTCTTCTTTTCTTCTCTTGCGTAAAAAGGAGAGGGAATATACGAAGCGTCTCAGCTCAAGTAGATCGATTATCGAAGAGTTTAGCGATCAAAACAACACTCAATGATTTTAAGATCGGAATGCCGGGTCTTCGAAATAGCGAAGCCAAGGGAAAATGTATGATAGATGTAGTGAAGCAAAGGGAATAGTAGATGTATTTCCACTATCCAGTGATCAGTATAGAAGAGGTAGGCTTAGTTATAAGAAAACTTAAGAACCACAAGGCCAAAGGATTCGTTGATTTACTAGTAGAGCTCTAAAAATGCGGAGATGACCAAATTTCTTGTGCGCCTTAGTAGGGACACATTGATTAAATCTTCACATTACGACATATTGTTGAAAAGCACCGGTTTTGAAGACTCACCAGTCACCACCCATATTGTTTTTTTTTTATAATTCACGGGCACTCAAGGGGTTATTACTACCCTTAACATGTAAAACACAGTGCGAGCGTTAGGAAAAGAGGACAGGGTTTGAAAGGAGATACCGATGGACATTGGTTTTGAATTTATGAATATCACAATGAGGAGGAAAAATAGAGTAGGGTAAAGCATTCCACATACGTGTTGCACGGCTGAAGAAAGAATCTCTGTACTTAACAGTACGCCCGAAGTTGAGCTTCTAAGCCGCATATGATAGCATCCATTTTGGAAAACTCTATTTACGATAGTCAAATTTGGAATCCGGAGAAAATTGATTCAGCTGTGGGGCGAGACTTTGGAAAACACATATGTGATGCATTTTAGTACGAAATAATCTAGGTTTTTCTAACAATTTCAATTATGATCAAGTTTTCGGCAAGGAGATGCTAGTTCTAGAGCATTTAAAACTAGTTCACTACTAGGTTATATATGCAAACAATATTGACAGCTGCCAACGTGCCTTCACGGCAGCAATTGAAGAACAGACAAAATTTGTTAGTTTTGAAGTAAACCAGAATAAGTCAAAATACCTTCTATCAACAAACAAACAAGCATCTGTCCCATCATCTACGACAAAATTCAACAGCAACTTCGATGTATTTAAGGGTTCATCTACCTTGGATAAAATAATAACTCCACGAAAGACACCTTAGTGGAGATACGACAAAGATTGAATTCGGTTTGGCAAAACAAATTAAAAAAAAACTCCTCACGCGTCGGACGATTTTCACGCTCTACAAAAGGCAGTACTGCTTCACAGTGCCAAAGCAGAAAAGGAGAAAAGAACTTATATATACTGGGCCCTTTCGAAAGAAAAATCCTCCGACGGATATTTGATCATGTGTGTGAAAAGAGCGAATGGAGTAAAAGATACTATCATCTTTGAACTCTTTAAGTTATACAAAGATGTTGATAAAGTCTAGAAAGTCTAAACCTACATTGGCTGTAGTGGACCTACATCTGCTCTGCCACATCGAGCGAATAATATTTACAAGCTTTCAAATCGAAATGCATGTAAATCGAAGTGAACACATTAATTTTTTTCATTTAGTTATCACTTTTTAGTAAAGAGACAAAGAGTTGTGCAATAGGGTGATTCAAAAAAACACCTTTCTCGAAATTCAACCGGGACCAGGGGAAATTAAGAAATCCCTGAAAATTTCATGCTTTTAGCACAAAAACTCGAAAAGTTATGCAGCTTTTAACATTTGAGAAAAAATCCGATTTTCAAAGATTTTCAAGCAGAATTATTGAAAAAGCGCTGGTAGCGACCGTAAAATGCTGTTCGATTTTGAATTTTTGTTTGTTTCACAAATATTGGTATGTTGACTTTGGTCAAAGTCTCGGCAGAAAAATTATCCTGAAAGGATCAATATTTATCAGTTTTCTCTTTTGGGAATTCAGATGGAAATTGGATGAGTCCTTGCTTTGTATATTTTTAGAAGACAACTGAAATATTGAGTTTTGCGGATTTATCCAAATAATAATATAATAATCAAAATAAGGAACGATAATTGATGTTCTAAAACAATTTTTAATTCTGATTTCTCGGTTAAAGTTTGTATAGAAAAATTATAGAGAATTAAATTTTCTACAAAACTAAAGTTTAAAGTTTATTTGTGGAACTTATGGTTCTCTAGATATGGTGAATACCGTTTTACACCCCCTTAGCTTCAAAATGAGGTGGTTACAGCCCCGAAAATCATTTCGTATACTCACAATGACACCCTATACATTAAAAAAAAAACGTCGTCCTATCCGAAATGCGATGTCCGGTCAAAATTTTGTAACATTTCAATGGACTATAAACTTTATTTGTGCAAGCTTCAGTGGACACAATTTAGCACCACACCAGCTGCATTAAGGACCGAACAACTTAATTAGAATCGTAGCCCAATATTTAGTTAAATCTACCGTTATCATCGAGCGGCCAGAAAAAAAACATTTTTCATTGACTACCTGTTGCAGCCAGGGGAAGGCAAATGCCCTCTTGCCCCCCATCTCTGCAGGCGCCTATGGTGACTTAAGCTACTTGCCGCTAGAAGCTGGGGCCCAACTATGCAACTCGATTCTACAATAAAAATGTTCGAATTCGCAAAATCTCAGCTCGCTAATACTTTATCAAACGCATATAAACGAAAATAGAACAGCGCTAGTTGAAGATTCTGTGGCAAAAAGTCGAAAGCACCAAAATTTGATCCCACTTTCATACATATTACCACTTAAAATAACCATTGAAAACTACTTTCGAATGGATTCGAAAGTAGAAGCAAGTTACATAGTAGGGCCCCTGATTACCGAAATAAATCAAATTGGTCCACTGCTTGAGCAGAGTCGACCCCTTGAGGTGAGTATATTACATACCAATTAGCTATGTTACTTGTTAAGCATAGTGCGCAGCTGAAACGAAACGAAAATTTCCATACAAAAACTGAAACAACGAAATCATAATCGAAAAATTTTGTTTTCATTCTTGTTCTACAGTACGCTGTTCAACTAGCGAAATTGGTAATTGTAGCAGATTATTTAGAGAAGTCTCCACTATTATAATTGTGTGCGAAAAATTGATATTCGAATTTTATTTGAATTTTTTATTTGTTGTTTCTTAGATTACAGCATAAAGGTTTCTGTGATTCGAATTTTTTTTTTTTTTTCAATCGGTGACACATTTTTTTGTAGTCATTTCGTGTTCGTTTTTGCTATTGATTTGGAGACCACAGAAATTTCGTTTCGCTTCAGCTGCGTACTAGGCTTTTTATTAAAAAAATCATTTTTAAGTAACTTGTTTTTGACCTTACTTTTACTTTCTCCGTAAAGGTGCCAATTTATAGCCTTGGACCAAAACATCCACTTCGTGCGATTCACTAATGAATTTATTTTTTTTTTCACGGCATAATATGGTAATTTTGAGTTCTGAAAGCAAGGCACCATAAATCAACTTCATTCATTTTTATAGTGTCTAAACGACTTGGTTAGTCTAATTGAATCCTATAAAGAAGACCTGAAGCCCACAAAAGTAGTATTGAATCAGATTGAAATTAAAAAGGTCCCGAAAAAGGAATTATTACGACTTGGTTAGTTGCTAAATCATTTTCGTTATTGTTACGTCTCTGTCGTACATAGTTTACTGTTTTTGACTTTGTATTAAATTAAAGACCCGATTTTTTATTCATTTAAATTGTTTTACAGAATACAGAAACTTTAGAATGTAAGAATTGTATTTTCAATTGCGTGGGGTTTTTTCAACTCCAGCCCTATACTTTGTTGCCGCCCTCGTTCTGATTGTATCAAAAAATTTCTTCATAACAGTTTCATGTTATTGAAAACGCTTTATAGCAGTTATTATTATTTCTTTTTAATCTAGAGGACTATTCTTTTCTTAATTAAAAAAAAAAAACACACATATCGAAGAATCCTGTATTAAATTTTTTTCTAAATCACCTAAAAACAGGAATTCCCTATACAACAATAGAGGGACAGGCTAGGCAAGGCACACATAATGGCAGTGTCAATGACTGCTAACACATATTTCCCTCGAGTGAAATAAAGCTATTATGTGCGCGGTATAGATACCTACTGTCTGCCGTGTTTGTCGCTTACACTAACGAGCTGTGTAAATTGAATTTCACATAATACTGAGCAATCATATATCATTGAAATGGCAATTGTATTAAGGAGAACATTAAGTGTCTCCTCTCGTCCTTATAGTCCTCACATCAAATATGGTAGTATTTGGGTTTGTATGGGGGATATATGTAGGTACGATGATGCGATGGGGCGCTGTTGCTGTTGTATTGGAGCTCTCAGGTTCATTTATCTGTCCACGATCGCATTATCTTGTGCTTGAATATATTCCAGTAGTGCGTGAGGTCGTTTTGTAAAAATGTTGTTATCTGCGTCGAAGTGTTTTATTATCCCTGACACTCCTGCTGCCAGGCTTTCTGCACCCGGGGATTATTCTGAAATCCGATTACGAATAAATGGATTGTAATTGATTTTTTTTTTTTATTATTTTTTATTATTTTATTTTGTCCTCTTTGTCTTCTTTGAGTGTGTGAGTTTGAGGGATTTTGTGTTGGGTTCAGTTGAGTGTTGGAAACGATTTGTGTACATTTTAACGATATGTTATGCTTTTAAAGGATTTTTGTCGTCCTTTTGATTTGCTTAGCACTCAAAGTAATTTTTTTTTTTTCGAAAATCGATTCGAAACGTTTGTGTGAAATATTGACGTTAGTTTTGTTTATACACACATATATATAGCTTTATTTCTCTTCTAGACGAGTACACATTAAGTATTGATTCCCGCACGGAATTTATTTACTTTCTTTTGTGAGCTGTGTCAAGTTCAATTTTCTAAAGATATATAGAATTCTTAATACCTTGGGGCTGCATCCACAATAATTGAGTATGTATATGTATACAGGGTAATCGGTATATAAGGTGCACCAAAAAGCTAGACCGAGTAGGTTAGGTTTAGACAAGGAAAAAATCGTATGGGAGGGGGGGGGGTTAAGTCTATTTAACCCCGTTTCGAGTTTGAAATTTCTTCAAAAACTATTTACTAACACAACTTAATTTAAAATGAATATTAAAGAAGAGATTTCTGGCTTTTCAAAAAGGTATAGCATGGTATTGTAAGTTTTACCGTTGTTTTTAAATATGTTTTATGTCTGATTTAAGTAAATTTTTTTAGAAAATTGCCCCTCCCGCCTAAACGGGGGCAAAATATCTTTGGTTGAAGGGTGTTTTTTTTTTAAGTCGGCTTTTAACCGACTAATCAAAAGATTTTAACCGACTTTTCAAGGGCTTCTAACAAGCTTATCGACAGCTTTTAAACAGTTTATTATTTTTGCTAACACTAAGAGCAAAGACTAAAGACCGACTTACCACTGATGGATCGGAGAAAAATGATTAGCAAAGGGAGCTTTGTGTATGTTCGCCCTTGTTGATCAACATTTGCGTTCTGAGTTCTACAGCACTATGCCAATGTAAACAATTTGTTGGCTCATTCAGAGACGCATATGATTTGATCCACTTACATACATGTTTGGATGTCTTTAAAATAATAATCTTTATCTGCCCATGAAACCAGACCGAATCCTTAGAGTGAATTCAGCGGATTTGGGTTATGGTTGCGGTACAGAGCAATTGCGTGGCGTTGAGCAAAGAGATCGAAATCTTTGATGTTTAGCTCAGAAAGTTCGTTTAGGTCAAGAAAAATGTCCTACCAAATGATTGTTCTCTCATTCTGGCCAAAGCGGGGCATTTACAGAGGCAATGAATGACTATTTCCTTTTTCTACTGGTTCCCACAGCTACGACAGGGGGAATATCCTCAAAATTCCTTGAGATTCACCGCATGCTCTCCAATTGGCCAGGGTCTTGGCTGTGTTGGAAATGAATAAATTAGATTTTTTCCGACAATATTTTCCTCTAAAATAATTTTAGCAAGCATGGTTGTATTTGATTTAATATGTGCGTGAACTTTGTACAACATTTTTGAAAATTTGCGCCAGCCAAAATATGCCGCCCAGGTTTAAAGTCCTGAAGTATTGGCTTGCCAATAAACGCACGAGTTCCGGTGGCCGGATAAGAACTGACCTACTTTCCAGTAGTGCATGCACACCAGTCAATATGCATAGATATGTGATATATGAGAACATTGAGTATATGTTAACGTAACCCAAACCTGTAAAAAAAATACTTACTCATGCATTTATGTATAGGTACACACCACAGAGGATGGTGATTTATTCATTATGCTGCTAAACAATGATGTAAATACACTACAAGTTCCAAATGCTAAAAAAAAATTAAAATTTTTTAAAACGTTAAAATTTGAATATTTAAGAAGAACGGATAGGTAATAGATGGCATTGGAAAATTTCGTTTTTTATTTAAATTGAATAAAAGACATTTTTGTTTTGATTTTTTTTCGGTTTTTTTGCCCATTAATTGCTGTAAACTGGAATACGAGTGAATTTGGGTATTAGGAGTCCATATAGTATATTACGCCAATGATCGTTGTGCTAGATCGTTTCTCTTTGTATTTTTTGGTTGGTTTATGGCGTTCATGCTATACTTGATAAACTTTGGTTTGAATTCATTAGAACTACTAGCATTGTTTTTGCGTTAAATTATTAATGATATTTTCATTGCATTTTGTATACAAATACCCAGTGCAGACATCGCACAGTGGCTTATAATCATAGCTTTAAAAAATAATAAAAATATATTGAAAATGTTTGTACTGCTTGAAGGAAATTTCAAATGCTCTAACAAAGGCTCTACAGGGTGTTTCAAAATCTTCTACTGAAATACGACTCTATTCCCATAGGAAATGAGGTTAATATTTTACCTCAAAAATTGTCAAAATGTATATAACTGAAGTAAAAACAGGATGTCTAAAAGTCAAACAAAGTAACAGTGGTGCATAGAAGTAAACGAAAAATATGTTTTTTAAATGTTTTTGCGATTGTATCTATGTTTTTAATTTTGGTGCATATTAGAATGCAAATATTCTATTTCAGTGGTACATTTTTAGTCAATAAAGGATGTAAAATGCTTTAAGGCTATGAAACTGATGGAAAAGGAAGCGAGATAGCGAGGGAATGTTTAGAGTAGATGAGAGAGAGAGAGGGATGGAAGCGAGTGAGGAATGAGGGGAAGAAAGGACAATATGATAGGATACGAAAGAGTAGAATGGGAAGACAGAAGAGAGCAGGAGAAGGAGAAGGAAAGACGGGAACTAATAAAGGAATATAGATATTGTAACAGGTGGTATAAAGAAGTAATGACCGAGGGGATCCGGCAATATTTGAAAGCCGGATGGAAGGCAGACATAACAAAGAGAATAGCTAGAGTCAACTAGGGAATGAGGTGAGAGAAAGATGGTACTGGAAACAAGAAGTAGAGAGAATGTGCAGTGTGTGAAGGTGAGCAAGAGACGTGGGAACATGTGATAAAAAGATGCAGGTCAGGCGGAGATGAAGGAAGATCAATAGGAAAAAAAAGAAGGGATATAATGGACGAAGGAGGAAGGAGGGAAGAGTGGATAAAGGCATTAGAGGTTGTGAGAAGGAGTAAGATGAGAGGAATGCGAGGAGAGGAGAGTGTGGTGGGAGACTTGTAACCCTTAGGGGAGTTAATACAACACAATACAAAATTAAATACATGTAATTATAATTTTCATTTATTTAATTTTAGGTTATAGAAGTGTAATGCTTCCTTACAAACAACTTATGCATAATATGTTAAATAATTATGAAAAGCTTTTTTAACATTATCAAGTGAAATTTGTATTTTTTGTTTATTTAAACTGGATTAAGTATTAAAATGCTTTTTGTTTGTGAAGAATTATCTCAATATTCAATATTATATTTCATTTCAATTTTTATTTAATTTATGTATTTACTTTTTTAAAATCTTTTTCGTAGAATTTTCTTATAATTTTGCATTTTCTCTTCGGTAATTGGGCGTACTACCTTAAAATGGTTTATTTTTATTCTGATTCTATTTTTCCGTTTTTTTTCTTTGCGTACATATACTCCAAAACCTATAGTAAAATAATAAACAAATTCAATAGCACTTAACAATGATGCTCCTAGGAATAATCCTATAATTCCACCGAAATTTCCTGAAATTTAAAAGGGTACAATATTTTTGATGATTATATTTATATTATACTTACCAATTAATTCAACATAAGTGTAGGATAAAATTGTTAAATATTTTATCATGTAGTCTACATTATAGAATATATCGAGATTAATTGTTTGTATCTCGGAATTGTTACTGAAATACGAATATGTATTATTATTTACAGCTGTAATGTTGTTACATTCAAAATTATTACATTTCTTTAAAGATGCTTACTACTGAGTTACTGAATACCAATGAATCGCAGCTATTCATACAAGAACACATCATTTGTTCATTATCATTCTCGATGAACTCCGCTTCGAGTTGGTGTCGCTCGGACATAAAAACATCTTAAGAATTTTTTTTTAAGATAAGTGTTTTAGGTAAGAAAATTTTACACATACCCTTGTTTTGATATAGACACAAAAAATCTTTAGGTTTGCAAGGTAAGAAACTAATATTAACTGAAATAATAATAAGAGTATTTATTAATTTGGATTGAAATCTTATTATTTAATAGGTAGATAAAGATAATTATTTATTTCCTTTTTCGTGAACTTTTTAAATAGTAAAATTTTACTCTTAAGTGAGCTTAAAGTCTTATTTGTATTAAGGGTTTTATGTTATAAAACACTTGCAGTTAAGCTGCCAAGCTTTTGCACCATCATTAATTGCCGTCACTGAAAGTCGAACCAGACTAAACATATGCACTAAGCATTGATTGGTGGTAGCTCACCCAAGTGTTGTTGGTTTTTAATCCTTCAATATAACTATGCTAAGTTTGTACATTATTTAAATCTTTATAAGAAAACATTAACATTATTTGCTTAAAATTTGATCAAAAACAAAAATACCGGTTTCTTGTTCTTCTTTCTTAAATTCAAAGTTGCGAAAAATAGTTTCAACTCACTTACATTATAAAGTGTAAGGGACTTCCGAAGTTTGACAGTTCATAGCGGCCATATTGTTGAAGCTACAAATTGGCTGTCATTTATTCTAGTCTGTTTTGCCAATTCACAATGGGACTATATCCACCCATTATGAATTGGCAAAACAGACTAGAATAAATGACAAAGTGCAAATAATAAAATTGTTTAATCAAAATGGTTGTTCTGATCGGGCAAAGTTCCGCGCGCTTTACGGTCGCAAAAATCGCTCTACCGAGAGTACTATTCGTGGTTTGGTGGATAAATTTGAATCCACTGATTCACTAAACGATCAACCAATACCCGTACGTCGACGAAACGTCACTGTCCATGGGAGCAGGAGAATCCGAGACAGTCGATTTCGTGTCGCTCACAAGAACTGACCTATTGCTGAGCACAGCTTGAATTTTGCGACGTGACTTGAGCTTGCATCCGTACAAAATTCAACTGACCCAGGATCTGAAGGTAAACGACCATAAATAACGACGTGTGTTCTCTGAATGAGCTTTGGAGCAGTAAAGTTGGAAACTGACCCTTATTTTCATGGAATCATCTTCAGCGATGAAGCCCATTTCTGAATGAATGAATGATGGGACGATACCAATCCACATGAGATCGATCATCTCACGTGGAGGTGATACGAACTGGCCACCGAGATTATGCTATTTGACCCCGTTCTTTTCTTATGGGGTTTGCTGAAGTCACAGATCTATGCAAATAAGCCACAAACGACAGCGGCCCTCAAGCCAACATAACCCATGCCATCGGTCAAATTCAGCCTGATTTATGCGCCAGAGAAGCCGTGAGGGACATTTGAACGTTGTTATATCCTATACATAATGGCATCGATAGATCTTTAAATATGGAAAGCGCTCAATAAGAGACCCTGTAGAATAAAATATTCTCTAGATAGAATTGTTTTTATACGATAGAGAATATTATATAAATAGTAGGAGTGTTTTTTTCCAATCCACGAGAGAATTGCATGAAAAAAACAATGAGGGGTTAAACAATTTACATGTTAAATACACAACTTAACTTATCCTCAGCAGGCTTAGCTTAATCCAGAGAATTTTCTAGGCTAATCTCAAAAAAAAAGAAAAAAAAAAAAACTGTGTAACCGGCAACCGCCGTGAATTACATACTCGCTATCGATAGTTTGTATGAAAACTTCATTTAATTTCTGTGATGACGTTGGTAATCGCTGTTGTCGTTTTTTTTTTTTAAATTGTTTCCGGGGTTTGAAAAAAACGTACCTTGTGTTGCTACTCGTAAATCATCATCATTTGTTGTTTATTGTAAATTAACCAAACATCACAATAGAAATTCATCACATCAGACCAAGGCCATCCAATGTACTTTGCGTTAACATCATCGACATGACGACATAAGTCGCTGCCATTTGCCAAATAGCAAACCAAATAGAAAACATTTGCTAAAATCAATATCATCAGCATTGGAACATCAGATCGAAGAACTGCATAATGTTTTCCTTGCATTTTAATAAATACATACATATTATCACCGATCGTCATCCCTCCCAATTCCCATATAGCTGTAGTTGCGTTGCGACCGATGAAGACAAAACTACGAAAGTGTCATGAAAAGGAAAAAAATGGTAGAGAATAGAAATAACTGCACAGTCCAATATAGCTCGTCATCGTGTGAAGGGGTTGGGTACGAAATCCCGTGGCACAAAATCCCGTATCACGAAATCCCGCGGTACAAAATCCCGTGTCACGAAATCCCGCAAAACAAAATCCCGCGGCACGAAATCCCGCCAGATCTACTACAATGCGACAGCGCATAAAATTTTTCATTCGCATACAAATGGTGACACGATTGCATGAGAATCACGGAGAACGAAGTTTCCTACTATTTTGGTTAGCAGAAGACCGCACTGGATTAGGCTCCTCCTCCTTTTTAAAAAAGTATATAAGGAGGATTCATTTGAAAATAATCTTCAGTTCTTATTAGAACTCGGTAGAGGCGAGTCCTCAATAAGAGATAGGGACCTTTTTCTTTTGACGGGTACGATGACTGACGACGGCCATGAACACGACGGTTGGTAGGACGATGACGCCTACGGTGACAGCGACCATGGCAAGTGACGACGACGGTGACAACGAAACCATGACGAGTGACGATGACAATGAGACAATGACGACGACGGTGGCGAGACAATGACTAGTGTCGACGACGTTGGCCATGACGATGATGGTGACAACGACCATGGCAAGTGACGACGACGGTGACAACGAGACCATGACGAGTGACGACGACCACGACGACGGTGACAACGAGACCATGACGAGTGACGACGATGGTGACAACGAGACAATGACGAGGGACGACGACGGTGACAACGAAACAATGACTAGTGTCGACGACGTTGGCCATGACGATGATGGTGACAACGATGGGGGCTGACGACGAATGACAAACGTCCTGACGGTGTTTTTTTTCAGCTATCCTTTTTACAGGGACAAAAAAAAAAGTTCTTTCAAGGGCTAAAAAAATTCTTAAAGAGATATAAAATCTTTTTTAAAATAGCTTAAAGCGCTTACTAAGCGGTTTCAAATTTGGTGAAATTCCAAAAATAAGAAAAGCAAGATTCCTTCGTAATCTAAAAAAAAAAAATTATCTTCAGTTCCGTTCCGTTGCTCCGCTTAGGGTATGTCAAGTCGCCAGGCAGGCGCCTATTGCAGCAGTTTTCTTGTAAAAAAGTCTTTCTTTAGCAAAAGTAGCTCGGGTGGCCCGCTACGCGGGATCCAAGGATTTTAACTCCCTCTTCGGGGGGCTCTGTGCCGCTCACGCAACTCCGTTGCTCCGCTTAGGGTATGTAAAGTCGCCAGGCAGGCGCCTATATCAACAGTTTTCTTGTACAAACGTCTTTTTAAAGCAAAAGTACCTCGGGTGGCCCGCTACGCGGGATCCAAGGATTTTAACTCCCTCTTCGGGGGGCTCTGTGCCGCTCACGCAACTCCGTTGCTCCGCTTAGGGTATGTAAAGTCGCCAGGCAGGCGCCTATATCAACAGTTTTCTTGTACAAACGTCTTTTTAAAGCAAAAGTACCTCGGGTGGCCCGCTACGCGGGATCCAAGGATTTAAACTCCCTTTTCGGGGGGCTCGGTGCCGCTCACGCAACTCCGTTGCTTCGCTTAGGGTATGTAAAGTCGCCAGGCAGGCGCCTATATCAACAGTTTTCTTGTACAAACGTCTTTTTAAAGCAAAAGTACCCCGGGTGGCCCGCTACGCGGGATCCAAGGATTTTAACTCCCTCTTCGGGGGGCTCTGTGCCGCTCACGCAACTCCGTTGCTCCGCTTAGGGTATGTAAAGTCGCCAGGCAGGCGCCTATGTCAACATTTTTCTTGTAAAAAAGTCTTTCTTAAGCAAAAGTACCTCGCGTGGTACTCATGAGGTATGTATGGGAGGCATGCTGCCCCCCTGCAACCCCCCTGCTTGACTCACTATAGGATTTTGGGTAGGTGCGAGGTTGGGTGTATGCAGAGTTTCTTTCAATCAACTGACAAAAAAAAAAACTAAACAAACTGCCAAATTTGTTGATATTTCAATTTTCACGTCATAGGAGACAAAAATCAGAAAGAAGTGTCGTAATCTTGTATGCATTAAATTCAATCGACTTTTATCTTTAAACGCGATTTGCGGCTAAACCAGACGTCGTAGAGGCATCAAAGTTTACATCTTCAAACTTGATTTGCGGCTAAACTAAGCGACCTAGCAACTTCAAAAATGCATATTCGTTATCTAGGAAGTGTCGGTTTTGAAAAATTAAAAAAAAGTTGGTAAAAAAAGTTTTTTTCCAAAACTTTCGAAAAAATAAATTAATTAATTCTTGCTATGTATGTCAATAGTTTTCTTGTACAAAAGTCTTTTTTAAGGCAAAAGTACCTTGCGTGGCCCGCTTCGCGGGTTCTCAGGATTTTAACTCCCTCTTCGGGGGGCTTTGCACCGCTCACGCAACTCCGTTGCTCCGCTTAGGGTATGTCCAGTCGCCAGGCAGGCGCCTATGTCAACAGTTTTCTTGTAAAAAAGTCTTTCTTTAGCAAAAGTACCTTGCGTGGCCCGCTTCGCGGGATCCAAGGATTTTAACTCCCTCTTCGGGGGGCTTTGCACCGCTCACGCAACTCCGTTGCTCCGCTTAGGGTATGTCCAGTCGCCAGGCAGGCGCCTATGTCAACAGTTTTCTTGTGAAAAAGTCTTTCTTTAGCAAAAGTACCTTGCGTGGCCCGCTTCGCGGGATCCAAGGATTTTAACTCCCTCTTCGGGGGGCTTTGCACCGCTCACGCAACTCCGTTGCTCCGCTAAGGGTATGTCCAGTCGCCAGGCAGGCGCCTATGTCAACAGTTTTCTTGTAAAAAAGTCTTTCTTTAGCAAAAGTACCTTGCGTGGCCCGCTTCGCGGGATCCAAGGATTTTAACTCCCTCTTCGGGGGGCTTTGCACCGCTCACGCAACTCCGTTGCTCCGCTTAGGGTATGTCAAGTCGCCAGGCAGGCGCCTATTACAACAGTTTTCTTGTAAAAGTCTTTCTTAAGCAAAAGTACCTCGTGTGCTACTCATGACGTATGTATGGGGGGCATGCTGCAACCCCCCCGCTTGACTCACTATAGGATTTTGGGTAGGTGCGAGGTTGGGTGTATGCAAAGTTTCTTTCAATCAACTGAAAAAAAAACTAAACAAACTGCCAAATTTGTTGATATTTCAATTTTTCACGTCATAGGAGACAAAAATCAGAAAGGAGTGTCGTAATCTTGTATGCATTAAATTCAATAGACTTTATCTTTCAACGCGATTTGCGGCTAAACTAGACGTCGTAGAGGCATCAAAGTTTACATCTTCAAACTTGATTTGCGGCTAAACTAAGCGACCTAGTGACTTCAAAAATGCATATTCGTTATCTAGGAAGTGTCGGTTTTGAAAAATTAAAAAAAAGTTGGTAAAAAAAGTTTTTTTCCAAAACTTTCGAAAAAATAAATTAATTAATTCTTGCTATGTACATATGTCAACATCAACTTAAAAAACTATACAAACTGCCAAATTTGTTGATATTTCATTTTATTTGACATCATTGGAGACAAAAAAAGATAGAAGTGTCGTAATCTTACATACTTTCATCGTATTTTTGTATGCAATCAACTGAAAAAAAAACAACAAACTGCCAAATTTGTTGATATTTTACGTCATTGGAGACAAAAACAAGAAAGAAGTGTCGTTATCTTGTATGCTTTCGTTCATGGTTTTTACCTACGGGACATAATTTTTTTTTTTTTTTTACTATACTCTATACTTTACTCTACTGAATAATCAATAAATCTATGCCAATACAATATTTTCCAATTGTACTTTTTGCCAATACAATATTTCCAATTGTACTTTTTTAAAAAAGTATTAAAAATCCCGCCAAATAGTATTGTGGTACTACCGGCGGGATTTTGTTGTATTTATAATCGGCGGGATTTCGTGCTGCGGGATTCTGTTTCGCGAGATTTCGTTACGATCCCGTGTGAAGACCTCATTTAAAATAAAGTTGAATCAAATAAAATATTGAATTTTCGCATTTTTCTTTTGTTCGCTGAACTTTTTCGATGTATCAGCGATTTGATAAATAGCTATTCGGTTTAAAAGCTAACCCGAACAAATAGCCGGTTGTACTCAATCTTTAAAATCTTATTGTGATCGTAATGTTTGTAACCCAAGCGTGCACTTCATTTACTTACATAGATTTACTTTAATACAATTTAATTGGCTGTGATGAAATGGATTTAAATGGATAATTCCTTATTTATTATAGCTATTCCTTTAAACAAAACTACACTATTTTAAGATCAATATTTAAAAAAAAATTTAAACAAAAAGTTTCCTGCAGTTTTATCATTTTTCTATCGAAAACTTAAAGCGATGTGCTCTTTTTATACAAAAACAACATGCTTACCCCAATCAGGAAACATCAATGGCAGCGAACAATTGCAGTAACTTATAACGTACTCATGATGACACTGGACTCTGCAATTTGAACGCCAATATTTCAATCCTTCAATCTTTTTATACAACCGATGATCAACCTCATCCTATACAAATAAGAAAAAAAAACCTTCAAAGAACGTCTTACAAAATTGTTAGAAAATTATTTCCTTACATCAAACAGACAACTCCTCTCATCTGGTGACACTGGTCGAATTTCCGCTAGAGAATCTGTGAACTGTGGAGTAATTGCAACTCTGGCGTAAGTGTTTGAATTTATGAACTTCCAATCGCTGGACCACTGGTCGTTCTTTTTAACCATCAACTATTCAATAGATAATAAAAAATAATAATTATTCCAGAGGGCCCTTGCACAGATTAAACATCTATGTAGGTGTCTTATACATAAATTCCATTTGAAACTTTTGCTTCTGGTCGCTTTTGGCTGATATTAAGATGAACTTTGACCTGCAGGCCACTCTTCTCTCCAGATTTCGAGTTCCTGAAAGGATAAAACTTATCTCGTTTCTTGATGCAACCAAGAAACCATTTAATATTGCTTCCCTTCGTTGAAATATATATATTTTTTTTCTCAAATAATAAAAACACTCACAGCACGCCCACGCATTTCTGGTAGAATAACCGAATTGAATACATAACAGAATCCAAATTCGGTGCGCTCCAACTTGAAGAGTTCACAACAATTATAGACTCGTTTGCGCCACAGACAGTTCCCATTGGTAGTTCCGAATAATTCTTCGCAGGTGTTACTTAGAAATCTCATAACATCGATGATGCTTACGTTGTTGATGAGTTCCAATTCCAGCTCCTCCAGATTTTCAAAGTATTCAAACTTGCCGAACTGGAATTCCTCGAAACGTTGGAAGAATTCACGAAATGCTATGATTGTATTTTGGGGCGGATTAAGAGGTAGAAATTTGGCTTCAGCTGCTGGCATCTTCGACCAATTAAAACGGTATCGAGGGCAGATGGCAATCGATGGGAAGGGTATGAAGAACACCGGCAATACTGAATCCTCGACAATAGTATGAATGCGTGGGCTTCGATAGTGTTCGCTTAGCAATTTATATACATATGCACAGACAATTGTGGTTGTTAGAAGGATGATTGCCCAAATGATTCTAGAGGGAATTTAAACAAAAGTTAAGAACGCGTGAATGGTGTGTGGAGTTAACGGTTTTAATTATTTTTAACGAACAAGAGGTATACTATATAGGTTAGGTAGTGATCGATATGGAAGTGGTTTGCTCAATCATCAGGTGAAGGTATTTCATATAACACATTAATTGGCATTTTGAAGTTCTTCAGCAACTACCTAACCTAACTCCTATGGGGTTTTAATTAAATCCATTGTTAGCAGAACTAGAAACAGTAGGCAGATGAAAGGCAATAAATGATTTGCTAACGGTTAAAATTTCTTAGAAATTAGATCACTAGATATGCATATTTGTATAACAGTTTGAAATAAAATAAAATGAAATAAAATAAAATAAAATAAAATAAAATAAAATGAAATAAAATAAAATAACATTTTGAGGAAGATCAACAGGGGAAAAATAAGGGATATAATGGACGAAGAAGGGAGGGAGAAGAGTGGATAAAGGCACTAGAGGTTGTGAGGAGTAAGGCGAGAAGGAGAGTGTGTTGGGAGACTTGTAACCATTATAGGGGAACCAATACAATACAAATGTGATTAATTATAACATGTTAAGAATAGATTTTGGTTGAAATATTAATGTTTGAGCAATTTGACTCAAATATTAAGAATAAAGTGAAAATAAAATTCGCCAAGTTTTCAGTCAATTTCCTTTTTTCTACTACTTATTGCTTTTGGCCTCTTGTAAATACCATATTTTCGTTTTGTAGAAAAATAAATTATGTAAAATTGTTCAAAAAAAAAGCGTCAAGCTTTCACACATCCTCAATATTAAAGCCTTCAAACTTATACACATACATTCATAAATGAAAAAGAAAAATATCTTACTTTTCGAACTTCAATAGACTATTATCCGTTAGAAATCGAATTCCATGAATTGATGCCTTGTCACAGTACAACTTCCAATAGGCATGACAAACATCTTTCCACCACCATAATTTCGATTTTCCTGTGCGTTTTGCGGAAGCCTTCAAAAGTTTGCGTTTCTCATTAAAAGTTAGCAATTCACTTTCGTCGAATTGATTTAGTTGGAAATGTTTCAATTCGCCAAGATAAGTCATGATTGCTTATACGATGTACAGCTAGCTATACCAATTTATAAAGGTAGGTAAAAAGGTATATCTATATATAAAAAACTTATAATATAGAATTTCCCTTTATTTTATCCTGGACTTAATATCCTAAAGGGATAGAAAGAAAAGTTAAATAAAATCACGAACTCCGAAGGGAAGAACACTGTGTCTCTCTGTCGTCCGTTGATGACAGAGTTTGTGTTAACTTCATTTCGAGACTTTTATAGTCGGCACGTAGATATATACAAAAAAAGGAGCAGTTAAATGTAATCAAAAAGCAATTAAATTTGCCTCTTGTTTGACTTGTTCTCCGAAAAAGATAGAGATAAAGATGTCCTAGAACAATTAACACCTCTCTAAGCCTTGCAAACAAAAAGAAGTTAAATTGGACAAGGGTTTTGTTTGCTCTTGCAAAAGGCTCATTTATTTGCTTGTATATCTGATTGAGTATATATAATATGAGAGAGGACACAATAAAAATAATTGTTTGTTATGAATAAACAAATCCTGATTAACTGACTAATAACGTCGTTGTCGTCGTCTTCTGTTCGAGGACTCATGTCAAACCTTTTTGAGGTTGAGATTGTTGTTTGTGGAAATCTGGTTGCGTTGGAGATTAGTTTTAAAGAAGTTTTTAAAACGTATCCACTGCCCATACACGGTCGAAAAATTGATTGTACTTTAAAAATATAAAGAGTCCAATTGTCAAGCGGTAAATAATTTCGATTCCACTTAGACTTGATGCACACAGAAAAAGGCCAGCTAGTCCTCCTAAGGTGGCTGATGAACAAAGAAGAAAACAAAATTTAAGAACTCTAAAACTGGGGCACTAGGGCTAGAATGGCAAACTCCAGGATACATGGTGAGAGAGGAAACCAAAAGAGATAAGTTAACGATAAGAGCAGGGAGAGTGGAGTGTGGAATTATGAAGATAAATTAACAGATGGAAAAGGAAGCGAGATAGCGAGGGAATGTTTAGAGGAGATGAGAGAGAGAGAGAGGGATGGAAACGAGAGAGAATCACGATGGGAACAAGGGAGAATGGGAATGAGAGAAAGGGAAGGAAGAGCAGACAGTATGACAGGATACGAGAGAGTAGAATGGGAAGACAGAAGAGAGCGGGAGAAGGAAAGACGGGATTTAATAATGGAATCCAGATATAACGGGTGGTATAAGGAAGTAATGACCGAGGGGATCCCGCAATATCTGAAAGCGGGATGGAAGGCAGACAGAACAAAGAGAATAGCGAAAATCAGGCTAGGGAATGAGGTGAGAGAAAGATGGTACTGGAAACAAGAAGAAGAGAGAATGTGCAGTGTGTGAAGGTGAACCAGAGACGTGGAGATGAAGGGAGATCAATAGGGGAAAAAATGAGGGATATAATGGACGAAGGAGGGAGGGGGGAGAATGGATAAAGGCACTAGAGGTTGCGAGAAGGAGTAAGAAGGGGCGGATGGGAGACTTGTAACCCTTAGGGGATGCAATACAACTGGGGCGCTCACCTGGCAATTTGTTGCCAGTAACTTTAAGGGAATTGGTCTTCGGTAAAAAATGTTTAGCAATATTTCGATGCAACTGTTCACGTTTGTTTGTTATTGCTCTGTGCCAAAATAAAATAAAATAAAATAAAATAAAATAAAATAAAATAAAATAAAATAAAATAAAAAAAATAAAAAAAAAATTAAATAAAATAAAACAAAATCAAATAAAAAAATAATATAAAATAAAAAAATGTTTTATACTCTTTTCTCTATACATTAAGTACATTAAAGACAGTCATGTACATATATTTGCATTAAATAAATAGATCTGAAATCTGTTATTTCTATTCCTATTATTATTAAAAAAAAAAAAAAAATAGATAAAAAAATAAATGAAATAAATGAAATAAAATTAAAACTTGGAAGCAATTCGAATTTTTAAAACTTTGAAATTTAAAAACTTCAAGACTATGAAACCGGGTAGAGATATGAATTCATTTAATTATAACATTTTGAGAGTAGATTTTGGTTAAAATATTTTTATTTGAGGCATTTTAATATTAGAAATAAATTGAAAATAAAATTTGTCAAGTTTTAAGTCAATTTCCTTTTTTTACTTCTTATTTGCTTTTTTCTCATGTAAATACCTTATTTTCTTTTTATAGGAACAAAAAATTATGTAAAATTGTTAACAGAAAAAGGGGCAAACTTTCACATATCCCCAATATCAAAGCCTTCAAACTTATACATTCATTCATTATAAATTTGAAAGAAAAATATCTTACTTTTCGAACTTCAATAGACTATTATCCGTTAGAAATCGAATTCCATGAATTGATGCCTTGTCACAGTACAACTTCCAATAGGCATGACAAACTTCTTTCCACCACCATAATTTCGATTTTCCTGTGCGTTTTGCGGAATCCTTCAAAAGTTTGCGTTTCTCATTAAAAGTAAGCAATTCACTTCCATCGAACTGATTTAGTTGGAAATATTTCAATTCGCCAAGATAAGTCATGATTGCTTATACGTCTATAACTAGCTATACCAATTTATAGAGGAAGGTATGAATGTAAATAATAAGAACTTATAATATAGAATTTCTCTTTATTTTATCCTGGACTTTATATCCTAAATGGGTATAGAGAAAAGTTAAATAAGTGAGTGAGTCATTTTTATTTAGATATTAATCCATTACATGGTTTTTAAGTTATTTATGAATTTTAACCAACTAGCTTAGCCATCGGCTCGAATGGCAATGTAATGTTTGAATGATTATATAAATAAAAAAAAAGAAAAATATATATTAAACTATTAATTTTCAATAAAACTTTTGACTAAAAACTTAATGTTTTCTTTATTATTATTATTATTTTTAAATTATTAATTGTTATTTAATTTGTTGTTGAAAATCAGAAATTAAAAATCGAAATTATCGTTAGCATGTTTATGGTTTTTTTATTTGAACTAATTACGAGACATTGTGCTACATTTTAAATCAGTGACGCTACATTTTGAACCAGTTGGTGGAGCAACACTGCTCCAAATTGAGTTTTATGGCAGAATTGTTGCTGATATTCGTGCTGAAAATGCTGCTTTTAATGTTGGCATTGTTTTTGCTTTGTTTGTTTTTGTTGGCAATGCGTAAGTCATTGGCTGCTGTGCACCCTACTTGCTCCTTATCCTCGTTGTCCAAGATAGCAAATCTATTTTCATTCGTGGCCACTTTTTTGGCTGATATAACAATGACTGTTTGTGTTCGTTTACGCGCGATGACTTTGTAATATTTTTCTCTGCAATTCAGTAGAAAGTCTTTGAGAGTGTTCTCTGTTGCTTTTAAGAGTAAGGGAGATTGCATCCCCCCGTTTCAAATGATATGTTAGCGTTCCCAATAACGACGCTACTTTCAACCGGTATATTTACCGCATTACTGATTTCGAGATTCATCATGCTCCTAGAGGTATCTACAGGTTCTACTTATATATTTTGAGTAGGTTTACGTTTACTCAACGAATCTTGAATAGCTTCATTGCTTAAAACCCACCATTCTATGTTACCAAGCACTCTTTTTTTTGTCCTCAGTGGACAACAATTGTGAAGGCAAATTAATTGTTTTGTTCGGCAAATTATTGTCCGAATAATTGGTTTGTTGGAAATTCGAAGGAGAATCACCACCATCCATATTGCAAAACACAAATTTAATTTATATCAAGAACAAAATTTAGCTATGTATATTTAATATTAGCACTCAGAAAAATAGTCGAGGCGAGAACACACACCGGGAAAAAAATGCGGAATAGTTTTTCTAATAGGATTTTTTCGACGTTTAGATGATATGACGATGACAGCGATGAGTCTTTGACAGCGTCGAAATTAATTTTCCTCCCAAACATTAGGCATGTTCAGGAAAATGAGATCTCAGCAATCTCAGTTACCTGAACAGGATTCCTCAGCAAAATTTCTCAGCTTTGCTGTCAAAACTCTGAGAAAAAAAAATCTTGTATTCGCTTGCTCACTTTTTGAATGAGAAAAATCTCTGAGATCTCATTTTTCTAAACACGCCAATTACTTGAACGTGAATTGTTTAAGTAAAATGTCTCATTTCTAATTAAAAGATTGTTTTTCTTAATTTACACGGATTCGTTGGGAAAATTTCGTCTTATACATATAATTTTCCCGTGTTAATTTTAAGTTTGATGAAAGTTTTATTTTCAATTATTTGCGTGCGGGTGCGGTATGCTTTGCAAATCAACATCTCCAAGCAATATTCTCTCTGATTTCTCGGTCTTGCAATTCAAGTTCCTCTTCAAGTGCATTGGAATTTGCAACGGGCTTCGAATCGTTGTACCTATCGTGACAGTTTTTCATTTTGATTTCGTTACACGCTGTTTCTTTGTTCAATTTATTGACGTCTGCCTTTGTCGCCAGCAGAGCGGTTGCCTTTGAAAGTTAAGTGCAAAGTGAATCATCTAAAATTGACTTGATTTTTTCAAAATCTGTAGATGAAATCTTGAATTCAATTTAAAAAATTTTGAAGTTCTATAAGATTGTTTTCTATATAGCTTGGGTCTTCAGGCGAAGTTTGGTTGATGTTTCTGTTTCAATCATGTGACTTGAGTAGTGACAACAGCTAAGATTACCTGAACAGCCGGCAAATTCACAAATGATTTATTTAAAACTACACAAAAAGTGGTTGTTCAGCTCGCTGTTTATTCCATTTATTTTCTTTTATTTCTTTTCTTTTATTTTAATTCTAAATTATACTTATTACTTTTAATTTCCTTCTTTAATTTTGTCTCGTAATGGTGGTGGCTGTGACTGGTGGATTGGTCGAATTAAGAATGAGAAATGTGACAAAAGAAAATAGATGCAATGCATTTGGACCGGGAGGAACTGAAACAAATAAGAAATGTTCCGAAACAAATTATGTTTGATCGGACAAACTAATATTATGCGGCACACACAATAGGCTGCGCGGCTTTCAGTTCCTCTCGGGTACCTCCAGTGAACTTTAACTTTGGAAATTTAGATTTGAAATTTGAATGGACAATTATATTTGAACTGAACAGTGGTATAAAACTATTGGGCTATTTATTTGTAAAATTTAACTGATTTTATTTAAGAAGCGTTTTTTATATTACTTCTTTTTACTTGTAAAACAGACTAGAGATATAATTTGTGTCCTTTTTATAGCTAAGATTACCAGAACAGCCGGCAAATTCACAAAGGATTAGTTTAAAACTATACAAAAAGTGGTAAAAAACTATTCAGATATTTATTTGAAAAATTTAACTGATTTTATTTAAGGAAAATTAAGAGGGCTTTTTTTATTACTTCTTTTTTCACTTCTAAAACTGTGTTGCCAAATAAAAGTTTAATAAAATCACGAACTCCGAAGCGAAGAACACAGTGTCTCTCTGACGTCCGTTGATGACAGTTTGTTTTAACTTAATTTCGAGACTTTTATTTGGTTAGTATAGTCCTAGTGGCGTCCAGGTCGTCGTCGTCGAAAGGAGAGCCGTTAAATGTAATCAAAAAGCAATTAAATTTGCCTATTGTTTGACTTGTTCTCCGAAAAATATAGAGATAAAGATGTCCTAGAACAATTAACTGCACCTCTCTGAGCCTTGCAAACAAAAAGAAGTTAAATTGGACAAGGGTTTTGTTTGCTCTTGCAAAAGGCTCATTTATTTTCTTCTATGTCTGATTGAGTATATATAATATTAGAGAGGACACAATAAAAATAATTGTTTGTTGTGAATAAACAAATCCTGATTAACTGACTAATAACGTCGTTGTCGTCGTCTTCTGTTCGAGGACTCATGCCAAACCTTTTTGGGGTTGAGATTGTTCTTTGTGGAAATCTGGTTGCTTTGAAGATTAGTTTTGAAGAATTTTTGAAAACGTGTCCATAATTGTTCGAAGAAGTGATTATCTTTTAAAAATATAAAGAGTCCAATTGTCAAGTGATAAATAATCTCGATTCCACTTAGAATTGATGCACCAAGAAATAGACCAGCTAATCCTCCTAAGCTGGCTGATGAAAAAAGAAAAAAAAACACAAAATTAAAAAACTCTTAAGCTAAATCGCTCACCTGACAATTTGTTGCCACCAACTTTAAAGACATTGGAGCATATTCATAGTCACTGTTTAAGTTGTTTCTAAAAATATACTGAGTTTATCCTATCTAATTTACATTGGATAAACTCCAGGCTAAGATAAACTGGGGTCTAAAAACGACTATGAATATGCGCCATTAGTCTTAGGTACAAAATGTTTAGCAACATTGCGATTCAACTGTCCGCGTGGGTTTGTTGTTGTTGGATTTGTCGAGAAGACTTTGTAGGCCAAGATGGGTGGCCGCACATAGGATCCCGTCATCAGCGAAGGCAAGGGCGTTGATGGACGCTGTTCCAACTTTACAACCTATCTCTTTTGGCAGTGATTTCAGGAGACGGTCCATAATCATATTAAAGATGATGGGTGAAAGCGGGTCGCCCTGCTTTAATCCACTCAGCGGTTTGATGAGATTAGAAGTCCAATCTCTTCCCTGGATCCTGGTGGTGGAGTTGGAGTATAGGTTCCGTGTATAGTTTATTAGGCCGGATGGGGCACCAAATGATTTTAGGGTTCCCATTATTGTGGGGTGGGACACAGAATCAAACGCCTTGGCGACATCGATGGCTACAAGGTAGCAACTGGAATACGATGTATGTTGACATCTTATTAAGAGATCGAAAAGTGTGATAGTTGTGGTGCAACCATCAATGGCAGTGAAAGCCTGTTGCCGGTTGTCAAGGGAGATCGAGCTGCTAAGTCTTCGGGCAAGGATGTTGTGGAACTGTCTTGCGATTACTGAGGAGACTGTAATTGGTCTAAGGTCGCAGGGCTCAGTAGAATCAATTTTTTTAAGAATAAGTGTTGTTTTGGATTCGTATAAATGTTGGGGTAATTTTTCACAAAAGAGAAAAAGATTGAAGAGATTCGTAACTATTTGCGTCGGTACTTTGTTCCAGAGTTTTGAGGTAATGCCATCTGGGCCTGGAGAAGTTTATAAGTCTGGTCTGGAAATCTTTATGTCATCAGACGTGATGGGTTGCCAAACAGAGTCCAAAGTATCTGGGCATGGGGTGTCATCACCCCATTATTAGTTTTGGAGTTATGGAGTTTTCCTCCATAATGTTCTTCCAATAAGGTTCACTGACGCTCCGTAGAGGAAGACTTGCCGTCTGTGGACCTTCGAGTATCGCCTTGATGCATCTGCTTTGGTGCTTACACCAGTTGGTTTGAGTAATGCGGTATTCTTACCGTCTTCGCTGACGTCTATTGACTGGTTCAGGTTGTGTTCGGCGTCTATAATTATTAGGTCTTGGAGGGGGGAAGGTCTCAAGGAGATAATTTCCAATATCTGCTACCGTGACATCAGTACTTTGATGGAGGACACGCTGAGTGATTTCGTTGATTCGATTACCATTGAGGGCGGTGGAATTTATCGGAGGAATATCACTCAGGAAAAGACCGAACGGATTGGAGATTGAAGGTGGTGGCTCATTTGAGGAAGTTGGCTGGGTGAGGTTCATCTCTATACTGACTGACAAGTTGACGATAGTCAGGTTTCTGCCTAGCTTTCTTAATGGCCCCGAGAATTCTGTTCGGGAACTGTTTATGTAGTTCGATGTTTATGAAGCGTATGTTTTGAAGTTCCAGGTCTGCTTCTTTCTTGGCGAGCATTTTAACTTCTTCTTCGGACCATCGGGACTTGATGTCTGCACAAAGCTTCTCCCTATCAGATTCATTGAGGTTTGCTCGTCTTTTATGGACGCCTAGACCGGTGATGGTTGTAAAGCCCTTAGGGGAGGAAGAACATGAGAATAGCGGGGGATTGGGAGGGTCGTGTTGGTTATGTTGGGTTCCAGGGTCAGTGAACCCTGAATTTTATTTATCCGAGGCAGGTTGTTTTGATTTGGACCAACATATTAAAGATCGAAGGGGACGGCAACCCCAGGGATCCGCTTTTGTCTTACCTATTAGTCGTATTAGCTTATCCGGCGGTTGCCACGAGGAGGCTGGTAAGACATGTAGCTATAACCTATCCAACTATACTAAGACCTCCATCATCTGCGGTTAGAGGAAGAGTCAAGATATCCGTTTTTTCAGTTCTATCAAGATCTTTCTTTCTGTTGCAGTTCCTGAGGAGGCCATAGTATTCTCAAGGAATTGTCAAGTGTTTGAAAAACTGAGGAGATGGTATCTAGTCCTCCCAGACCACTCCAGGGGTCACATCCCTGAAACACTCCGTTCTTAGGAAAAGATACGCGTCTCAGTTCCGGCTATCCAAAAAGGACAGCAGGCTTCCACTGTAAATTTGGATGCTAAGCGTCCCAAAGTAGCAAGTAGCAAAGTAACATATGTAACATGCCCCGCATACAAAGTTAGCTTTCACATCAACCAATCGTTTAGAGTGAGCCCTGATCAAACAACTTCCAAGAGATTCGTTAGAGAGACTCATAGTTACTCCCACACACAAAATTGGGGGAAACAAATTGCCCATGTACACATAGTTTCCCTTACCAATCATTTCCATAAAGGTAAGCTCCCGAATGGTGCGGTATTTGATAAAGGCATCCGATTGGTAGTGCACATCGACTGTTATTGTTCTGGTATCATTGGGTGTGGGACTGAAAACATAGAAAAAGGTATTATTCTTTTTTTTCGATTAACTTTCCTTAAAACTCACTCAACAATTGGCAGTGAACTGATGGTGACAAAATATTGCAAGTAATTATCACAACGAATCAGACAAGGACACAGCATTCCACTTTTAATATTGTTTATATACATATCTTCGTCCAAACGTTTGTCGTAGCTAAATACGTCTGAAAGTATGCAAGTTTATTTAAATTTGATAAAATATAATAAACGGAAAAATATAAATATTATGGCATACAAGTTCGTCAGAGGAAAAAAAGGTAGGATTTCATCAATATTTACCTCGAAATTGATATAAACACCTAAAATCCACAGGGGCACATTCCCTATACGAATCTGATAAACAAAAACAATTAAAATTTGAAGATATACACAAAGAGGCATCTACCATTTTGTGGAAAGAATATTGAAACCGTGCAATTACAAATATTCAAAAGATATTCCTCGTGGCAAACATTAAAACAATTCCATTGCCAATATTTTAATCCTTTGATATTTTTATACAAATAATGGTCAGTTTCAGACTGTGCAGCATGTGGGAAAAAATAAATAAAGGATTACATTACATTGAAAAAATCATTCAACATAGATTTGTACTATAAACTTACATCAAACATACAACCACGAACTTCGGGAGGAATTTCTCTGGTCGTTGAATCGGTTGTTATTAATTCCGGCCTGATAACAACTAACGAATCTGTATTTCCTTTGATTGAATAAACTACATCCGTCCATTGTTCTGATTTTTTGATCATTAACTGAATTGAAATTAATTTATTATTATAAGTTATGAGGATGTAAGGTTACGTATGTAGGTCTTACAAATTTTTAGGTTTAGGGTAATTTTAATGAGTTAACAGAAATCATAGCCATGTTTTTGATAGCTAGTTCAGCCAATTTGGACATGCAAATATTTATAACAACAAAATTATTATAAATTACTCTGTTATTTTGTATACACAAAACAAAAATTGATTGTTTGTGTGTAAATATCTGTTATACTTTCTTTCTAAAGACATTCAATTAGAAACAAACTCGAAATGGGCGTGGTAGTAGGCGGATTTTACTTACACAATTTTTCGGGCGTGGTAGTAGGCGGATTTTACTTACACAATTTTTCGAACCTTCCCATCGTTTATATAATAAACTCTGAAATTATCAACTCAATCGCGTTAACCATTCGTGAAATCATAAAAGACAAAAAATACACAAATATTATTTTTTTTTATATTTTTGCGTGAAAACATTTGTTAGACTTTAAGTTTAAAGTAAATTTGAGAGATAATTTACTAAATGTTTTCTTCAAGACATCGAATAAGGAACAAACTCAAATATAATTAAAATGGGCGTGGTAGTGGGCGGATTTTACTAAACTTACTTTCCGAACCTTTCCACTTCTAATATGAACAAATTCTGAAATTATCAACTCAATCGGATTACCCATCCGCGAAAACATAGAAGACAAACAACACACAATAATATTATTTTTATAAGATATTGAGACATTTTTTCCAGATATAGTTAACTGAAATCTAACTGATAATTGAGGAATCGGTTTTTAAAACACATTTTTGTGATTTTTGTTTAAATTTTGAACGAATACTTACATCAATTCCACCATCGTCTGTTGCTTTTTCAATCGATGAAGCATTTAATTTCAATTGAAACTGTAGGCCAGAATTCTCGCCAGATTTGTAACTTCTCCAAGGATGAAACTGATCATTTTTCTTAATAATGTTAAAAAAAATAAATTCCAATTGAAAACTTTCTTTAAATATCCTAGATATCCTACTTACTATCATCTTCTTGGATTCAGTTGATATGGCCGAATTAAATATCAAACAAAATCCCATCTCGGTTTTTTCCATTACAAAAATTTCACAACAATTGAACTTATCTCCTCGCCACAAGCAATCCCCATCGAATAACTCTTCACATTGAAATGACAAAAATAAAGCCAATTCTGTTACATTTAAGAAATGAATCTTTTCCAAGGGAATATCATCGGTATTGTTGAATTGAGAAAATGCTCCAAAGCGAAGAGATTGCATGCGTTTTACAAATTCAAGAAAGATTAACTGAGTTTCATTTGGAGAATTTGGAGGAAGAAATAATTGCTTAGCGGCTTCGAATTTGTTCCAATTTATTCGTTCGTGATTGCAAATGGCCACAGCTGGAAAAGCTATATTGACAACGGAATAGTGGGAATTGTCGATGACAGTATGGATTATTTGTTCATTGTAGGTGTGCAAAAGGACTAGGAATGACGCGACGCTTACTGCAGTAGCCGCCATTACAATTACTGTCCAACAAAATCTAGAAAGAGATGAAATGCTTAATTAGGTAGGTTTTGGGACTTTAGAAATATTTAAATGTGGACCTTTCAAGATGGTTCAGATTATTGTCGAAGATATACTTGACTCCATGCATTGTCGAACGTTCACAGTAGATCTTTAGGTACCTCATCAATAGTTCCTTTATTTTAATGGGTTCATCCTTACGGACAGCCTTCGAATTTGAAGACACAGCCATCGTAGTGCTGCTGCTGCTTTCGACGACTTCTGAGTCCTGACAAAATGGAAATGCATTTTTGTGTTCCTCATTTGTAGGACTCTGAATATCCTTGGGCTTCGCCTTGATGGCTTAATGGTTTTTAAATTAGACCACTCATGCATTAACTTCAGTAAAGTGACCAATGATTTATATGTTAGAACTTTATTACTCCTTAAAATGGGGTATTACATTCCTTTTTGTGATATTTTTTTTTTTTTTCATTTTCCGTAGGATGTGAAATCAGGGATATAAAGTGTGGAATTGTTCATTGCGGCGCATAATGTTCTTCCTTTTTTTGTTGTTGTCCTGAATATACAAAACATATAGATCCTATATACACTTTATTGACCATCTCTTAGTATTCCATTTAGATGGCCTTAGATGTTGTCTTGAATGTGCTGTGGTGGATGTAGAATGAGAATCGATTTTACTTCCGTATATTGTGGGGTTATCCTTGATATATATACATTTATTTAAATAGGAAGCTGCCTTAGGCTACCAGCCACATAGTAAAATATTTGTTGTGGGTTGTGGAGGTTGTGTTTTAATGGTTACAAGTTTGTTTTTGTTTTATTGATTTTTTTCTATTCCTGGAGACATTTGTATGTTAAGCATGGGTTGGAGATATTTTATTACAACGCGGTTTTTTGTTGAAAGGATAAATAAATTTTATGGTATTTTTTGTATGTATTTTATTTTATTGGTTCTACACGGAAATACAGAAAGACATGCAGTGAGCATGTTGAACATGAGTTATTAAAGCTTTAATTTTTAAGAAATTTAAGGAAACAGAAATCATAATCACGACCGGCCGAAAAAAAAGTTTTTGATTGAGAATCTTAATATGTGTGTTTTTCTGCACATTTTTTAGATAGAGTAGATCCTCCATATCAATTAAAAAACCTTCCAACCAACTGACATCCAGTTATTCAATTCAGGTCGATTGTACTCGTTCTCCTACCTAAGATGGGGTCTTCCTCTGCTACGCTGATCACAAGGGTAAATTCGAAAACTAGTTGGGCTGGTGCATCCAGATGTCCCAATTATATCGTTAGAAGATTGGCTTCGTTTGATCTCTGCACTGAAGTTATTTTTGAGGTCATATAGTAGAGCCCAGACTCATTTTCGATAAATCAAACTAAAAGTTTTTGCATGATTAATTCTTATCTGTTAAAATAGGTCTGATGATCGGCGTGACAGTCGTGAAATATCTATAACTCCCAGCCTATGAAAACTTGGTGGTAGCTCTAACTAGTTTATCAGATTTACAGTTTTCTAGAATCTCCCTCTTTAAAGAGGACAAGTTCTACACACAAAAACACTCAAAACTTTTTCATTCTTTCTAAACTTCCATTCATTTCAACACGAAGTATGAGCAACAACGATCGGCAAAAAGGCTGATCGATCATCGGTAAAGCCAAAGGCAGTGTCTTTGCTTTTAACAAAATTATGGCAAAAAAAAACGGATGTATATTGATGGTATACCATTCTGTTTTCGTATTTCATATGGAGGAAATAGACAAAATTGAAAATGTCTAATCGTTCGTTTGCTTTGAGTTAAATTCTTATCGGATGGCTGAGGCTACGACTGTGCCTGTGGTGAGAATGACAACAATAAAAAAAAAGGAAGAAATATTATAATTTCTTATTTTTTGTACTTTCCGGTGCCAGCATTGTTGATAGGTATTCGATATTGTTTTCATTTGGAATTTTTATTTTCAGATCTGATGCATGCGATGCGGTTTTGCTTATAGTTTCAGTTTTTGGTTAGAAAATTTAAAATTAAAGTCAAATATTGCGGAAAAATAAATTTACTATTGCGAAATGGATTTTTCAGGAGTTGTTGACATTTTTGAATATTTCATTAAAAATAAAGAGAAAACATTTTCGATGCTTTCAGTTGAAGATAAATTATTTACTAAAAAAATAGTACAAAAGCCAATTCTTAGGCCGGTATTCACCGAGCACTCATAACTTATGAGCCTCATAAACCTATTCACCAAGCAATAATAAGTGGATATTTATGAGCGCTCATAAAAGTTATGAGTGGTCCCGACCACTCATAACTTATGAGCGCTCTCTTGGAAAAATAGTCCGACATTTTCGAAACTACTTCCACAACCACCACCCCCACAAACACAAACATCTCCATCGCTACCACTCCATCTACCTAAAAAAGTTTGATTTTAAAGTTTGGGAGTGCCTGGTTGACAGAGAGTGGCTCTCTTTTTCGAAATTCGAAACATATTTATGAGTGGTTGGTGAATACCCCAATGTTATGAGCCTCATAAACTTATGAGGCTCATATGAGCGCTCGGTGAATACAGGCCTTAATCTCCAAAAAATATCGCAAGGCTGTACGGAAATTTCAAGCATGGCTTGGAAGTAAAAAAGTCCGCAAAGTATTTTGCTACCCATGCTTTTTGTTTAGCCACGATTCGTCATTTCACATTTGCCAAATGAATAACTGTCTACCCACTTTGCAAGAAAATGGGACGTCCCTGGGTATAGTGTGGTCGATGTTATTTGAAAATGATCTGAATGATTGCTGAATTGGCCAATCTTATTGTTGATCAACTGTGAAGATGCTTTAAGAGGAATAGCTGTACTCGCCGCCGTTTGTTTGATAAATATGTCGAGGGCTACCAAATGAGAGAGAGGGCTGTCTATGAGAGAGAATATATAGAGCAGCCAGGGGAGGGGGTGGATCGAAGTGCTCCGCTTGTCCATAGACAAGCTGTTTGTTGAGCCTTACTAATTTTATTGCATTTTATCGTTTTATCTGGTGCGGGCCACCAAACTGCTACCTCATATATTAGAATCGGTCTTATAACCGATGTGTATAGCCAGTGAGTAATGGAGGTTTGAAGACTACATTTATTCCCAATGACTTTTTTTTTTGCAGGATAAAAGAGAAACCTTTCTGGTATATTAGGTTCCCAGCTAAACTTCTTATCCAAAATAAAATACAGATATTTTTCTTTTTCTGTGAATCTAAGTGACATACCTTCGATAAAAGAGATGTCTACGTTTTTATATTTCCTGGAGAAGAGGAAGAGATCAGTTTTGTGAGATATTCCGCCGAGCCTAAAACAATCTGCCCAAGGCGTAAGGCATGTTAAGAGCATTTTGTAGGACTTCTTGCAAGGTAATCACTCCATAGCTCTCCGTTTCTAGGCACATTAGAAGCTCATTTACTAACAAATTCCAAGAGATGGGGGATAGGGCGCCACCTTTGGGCGTACCTCTACTAACAGATATTCTTCCAGAAGTCAGTCTACAACACTGCAAAGATAAATATACAATCACCCCTATTACGGTTGTCAATAAATCAATTGATAGCTGATAAATATTGAAATTTGCTGTATAAAACCGCAATTTATTAAAAATCTGATCAACTATTCCGTGATAGTTATCAATATTCTTGTAATTAACAACGTTCTGCACGATTGTCAATAATTATCAAAAGTTGTATCAATTGAGTTTTTTATTATTATTTTACAAAATTTATCAACAACCGTAATAGGGGTAAATTTTATTCATTCAATAGCGAGTTCTGATATTTTAATATTTCTTACAGATTTTTTCATTAAGAAATTACATATATACATACATATCTAGTGTATTTGTCACCTCGAGAAAACTAAACTTCCGGCACACAAATCATATAACCTTCAGAATCTAAAATACTTTTCTCATTCATTGGGCCTTGTGAATAAAAAAAAAGCTAAAGCTAAAACTTGGATTTTTAAGTAAAAGCTAGATTTTTGGTGAATAAAAATAAGCTTAAGCTAGCTAGTTAAAGATGTTTTCTAGTCATAGCTATTTTAAAAAAGCCAACGCTAAATTCATTTAGTTTTAGCTTGTTTTCCCAGCCTAAGCTTCAATTTGTGTGAATAAAAATAGCTTTAACTAGAATATTAAAGTTAAAGCTACAAAAATTTCAAGATTTTTTCTCCCTGTCTAGAAAGCTTTGACTAGGTCTTATTTTCAGTATTCTCTTTAGTTATAGTGCGATTATGGTAAGAAAACTAAAATTTTAGAAGAAACGGAAGTAAGTGATAAGGATTTTTATAGTTTATTTAGATTTTCAAATGAAATGTGCATAGTGGTGATTACCTTATATAGACGACTCAACGGAGCGTAGAGGTGCTCTGACCTCTGAGCAGAGAATACAGATATTTTTAAGATATCTAAGTGAACCTGGCCTGGATTTCAGTATGGTGCAGTAGGACAAGATCTTGGATTTGAACGCTCTTCTGTATGTAAGACTATTAAGCACGTAGTTTTCGTTGACAGTTGAATTAAATGCTAGGCATTGTAGGTACATATATAAGCCATTAAAAGGTAGAATTAAAAAGTTAATGGAGAATTATGAAGCAGGTACTTAAAAATTGTGCGAGCTGTTAAATAAATTAATGTAAGAGAGTAACTCAAAAATAAGACAATTTTTTGTATACTTTTTAAAATATCAAAATTGTTTTATTGGAACTACCTGACCTATATACAAATTTGAAACCAATTGAACCACAGTGAACGTATATACGCAGGACTGACGGACGATATGATAAAAACATTTTTAACCCAAAATCAAAACTTGCCCTATAATACGGATATAGTGGCAAAACAAAATCCAAAACAACCTTCCTTTTGGTCTATATATGAACAGTTCTAGCTAAAGCTACCTAGTCGAAACATGTGAATAAAAAACAAACTGCTTAAATTGCGAAGCTTAAACTAGAATTTTCTAGCACAAGCTATTTAGCGTTATCATTTTTTTATTCACATAAAACAAAGCTTAAGCTAGTACTGTCTAGCTTTAGCTGCTAGTAAAAGCTATGACTAGTTGGCTTTAGCTTCCTCCAAAAAAAGCTTTAACTTTTTTTTTATTCACAAGACCCATTATGTTTGATAGCAAACTTAAATTCCTTCCAATTTACCAGTTAGTTGGATTTAAATCAAAATTTAATTTCTAAAAAAAACACATTTTTTTTTAGCTGAAATTCTACCTAACATTCGCTAAGATTTCGTAAATAAACTCTGCACGCAACGCAAAGGGATTGATGAATCTATTTATGCGATCTTGGTTAACATATACATATAATATAACTTAAAACTAAATCTCTTAAACCTAAATCTCTGTCCAAAAAAATTTTTCAAAATTCAAGCGAAAAAGTTACATCTTTACATCAAGCGATGAACATGATTAAATGCAGTGCAATTACGTAAATCTTCTTGTATTTTGATTAATATCTTATACCATCACCACCAACGATACCGCAGTGCCAGCTGCAACATCAAAACACCCTCCACAGAGGATAACCATATATCTTTGCTGTATAGAAAATCTTTTTTTGCTATTTTCTTCGAGCCCTCTGGATATCCGGAAGCCAAAACGAAGTATGGTGTAATGTAATTGGCATAGAAAGTACGCACATTTCATCTCAAACTTAATTTTAGTTTGGATCGTTATTCCCCCCCCCCCCTCCGTGTTTCCCCTTAGTCATCTGTAACAAACTTCAGAAGCAGTGAACCCTTCCCTTTACAGAACAGCTCAAGGCATGCAAAACTACGAAACATGTACATCAGGCTAAACTAAAACTACAGAACGAAAAAAAAAAATCCCCTGAAAAGTAAAGGATTATGATACATAGATTTGTAAGAACGGGAAGTATAGAGATGAGAAGAGATGGTATATGTAGTTTCATAGTTTGTTAAAAGTTTCCCTGCGTTGATAACAGGATAGTATGCTTAATGTGTGTAATTTATTTTTCCTGGTTCTTTTACTGCTAGTGACATTGTGAGGACAACGTCCATTTGGAACATAACTTGCTTTAAGGGTCTTTTCGTCAAATCCCCGTGTCTAATCAAAAGTTGTTCAGATATAATAACCGTAATAGAAAACCTTTTAATGCGAACAAAATTATACGCTGGTATATAAAACGAAGTAATATCATCCTCTCTAAAACAGTCTACGAGCACATTGTTCTTTAGTTAGGATGTTTTACCAACGGGATTTCATCAGCTTAAGGGAACACACAAACAAGCTACAACTTTTCTCACAAAAAGTCCATAAATGTTCTGAGAAAAAAAAGATATTTCGAAAATTCGCAAAAAACTCTTCCATACATGGATTCTGTTACATTTTTAATCGCCACTTGCATAAGTTTGAAAGGTGAGTTTAGGATAACTTTTCTCATTTTTGTTTTCATTTTTTTTTTTGTTAAATTTAAAAAAAATCTAACATTTATTTATTGCAATCCATAATCCATTGGAAGTTTGAATTTAAGTAATGTTTTGAAAAAGCAGTATCAACACCTAGTCAAGTCAATACAGCATTTGAGTCGGAAAAAATAGTTGGAAAGCTGGATTTTGGTATATATAGCCTACTCATGGCGTTCTAAGAAACTGTAAAAAGTCTCCTTCATCGATATGAGCGCTGCTAACAATTTTACGGGGGGCTGTAGGCCCCCAAAATTATTTTTGAGGAATAACTCCCAAATGGTAAGTTGTACAGAAAAAATGTCAAGTTCTAATTAGTAGCTAAGAAAATTTCCTTCAAGAAAATATCAAAATGCTTTTTTCATAAAAATAGCCGTTTCCGAAATAAACCTATTGGAAGAGTTAAGGGCTTTACTTTTCTATAAAGCGGGGCGGCATAGTTCAATAATTGTGCATTTAGTGATAAAAGTATCAATTTTATTTTCATGTTGGTACATTATATGAACATGATTTCATAGATATTGGCTACTCTTTTTTTCCACCCCTTTAGGTGGGAGGGACAAATTAAAAAAAAATATTGAAAATATAAAATGAATATAAAAATACAACGGCAACACTAACAATATCATGTTATAGCTTTTTTAAAGCCAGTAATTCATTCTTTAATTATTCTTTTAAATAAAATTATTTTAGTTCTTAGTTTTAGAATAAATGATTTTAAAATTGAAAATTTTGAAAGTAAAATTCGATATATTGAAAAGTAAAACCCTTAACTCTGCCGATTGATTCATTTCGAAAACGGTTATTTTGATGAAAAAATTATGTTAGTATTTTTTGTAGGAAATTTTCTAAACTAAAAATTAGTAATTGATATTTTTTCTGTACAACTAACCATTTGGGAGTTATTCCTAAAAAAAAACATTTTGAGGGGCCTTCAACCCCCCGTAAAATTGTTAGCGGCGCTCATATTGATGGGGACTTTCGACAGTTTTTTATGCAGCTTTCCGGTGATTATTTCCATATTTTGCTGTTTTTATGCTTAAGATAATGTGAAAATGAATAACCCTATCAGTACTGTAAAGCCCCCAAATGTATAAATTAAACAGTCAAACTTAGAATCTTTCAGGTAACATTTTTGACAAAAGTCCGAAATGTTTTGTTTCCATAGTTCGTTCCGTATTTTTATCACCATGCATTAAGTGGTAATTGCGAGCCAACCATGTTGCTGAGTTTCCCCAGACTCTGGGGTAATTTTATTCACACACAAAGTCAAAATTGATAATTGAAAGGGTTTGAAAAAAAAAATTATTACAGATTGGATTTTACATTTTATTGTTCCTCATAGTCTCAAGCATCAAATAATGGCCTATTGTAACTCATAGCATTCCCCCTCCCCCCCTCCCCCACATCAGTGTTTTTCTTTTCAGTTTTGACCTTAGTCAAATTTTATGTTTTTTTTATATTTTATTTGAAAGCATGGCCGATCAGATCGTGGATTTGTCCTTCACGCACATAAATTTCAATTTTTAAACCCATCCCATTTAACAGATAATGCGTCGTTTTTGATTCAGCATTTTATTAATAGAAGCGAGGTCAATGTAAATGTTAGCGTTGAAAAACTGATAAGGTACGCCCATTTCGGAAGCAAATAGAATGACAATTTGTGTTGTTTTTTTTTTCATTTGAATTTTGGTTAAACATAAGTGGTATGTTGATTTATTATTATAGGAAATGATGTAGCGAGATATGACGCAATATTTTACTTCTGAGTACTGACTGTGCTTCCATCATCTTTGCAGGTGCCTATATAAACGGTTGGATGGACCTTCTTCAAATTCTAGTAGGGAACTTCTATGTGATTGTCTATTTAATTTTTACTTGCGATATATATGGCAAGTTATGGATTCGTAAAAAAAAAATCGAACTCGAGATTTTGATAAAACTTGCGATTACGATGATTTCCAATTTTTGAAAATTCAATATTTCGAAAATGAGTAGATGTCGTCTGATAGGAGGCTGACCTTGCGTCAAATCCGGTAGTTCTGATTTTTTGCTGAGTTGTTTATGGTATTAGCTTCGTGAATAAGCCAAGTCTTCAACATCGAGTGACGAACGCAACATTGGTAAAAATGTTCGTGCTTTTTTCAGTTATTGGCGATTTAAACCCTAACGGGACAAGTTTTTGACTATAACTTTGCTCTACGATTTCAAGATAAGAACATTTTCTTCCATTTGAGCCCATAACCGGTCTCTGTAGAACTAATAGTTTTCCGAATACAGCTTTACAAAAATAGCTTTATAACACACTTGCAGTTAGGCTGCCAAGCTTTCGCACCATCAAATTAATATTGACGGTTTGAATGAACGACAACACCAAGCTACCACCAAGTTTTTATAGGCTGGAGTTATAGCTATTTAACGACTGCCAGGTTGATCATTACACTCCTTTTAGTGGTACATTTTCTTTGTTCAACTTTAATTGAAAAAAAATTCTATGTCCAGCTGGGATTCGAACTCGGACCAAGTTTCCTCAGAGCCATATGCACTACGCATTGCGCTATCGAGGTCACGTGATCAAGGCCTTAGGCTTTATTGTTTTTTATATAATTACATTTGAAAGCAGCATATTTACTAGCCACACACAAAAATGTACTTTCAAACTCAAAATTTTGAAAATAAAATATTTTCGAGTTCGGACAAAATTGATACATTTTGAAAAGCTATATTTTCGGTCTACAGAGACGGTTTGGGCTCAAAATTGAAGAAAATGTAGTTACCTTGCAATCGTAGATCAAAGTTATAATTGAAAAGTAGTCCATTCGAATTAAAATAAACTGAAGAAGCCCGAAAATTTTGCGGTTTTTTGGATTTTTACCAAAGTTGCGTTCGTTGCTCGAGGTTGAAAACTTGGCTCATTCGGCCAATCCAATGGCCTTTATTGCGAAGATCAACTATCAATTAATAATAAGACATTTATCAATCGATTTTATTAAATAGCATTGTAACTGTCAACATTGTCAATATTATTGATCCATTGTGATTTTTTGTTTAATAATCTATTGTGAATGAAAAAAAATCGATATGTGAATAAAGGTAGAACTATAGAATAGGCGGAAGCCAACTTTTCGTTCGCTTTTGACACTAGCTTCGGACAGCTACCGCCTATTCTAGTTCTACCTTAACAATTTTCAACGATCTTCTTGTCAGTTGTCAATTTTTCTTTCAATAGTAAACGTAGAACTAGAATATGTGGTAGCTATCGGAAGCTAGTGTCAAAACCGAACGAAAAGTTGCTTTCCAAAACGTCAAATTCATAAGTCACCCATAATGCATTTGAGTGTTTGAGTGGTTGGAAGTGATTTTTTTTATTTTTGAAGCCAGCTGTCAGTCCACTTACGGAAGAGCAGTCGGTGAGCGCTCTCACGTCCGACGGCAAAAGTTAACGAATTATCGCAATTATGTTCGGGTCATATGAATTTCTTGTTTTCGCACGGTTTCGTACGACCACGTACGTTGGCTTCCGTGAACTGTGAACTTATTTTGGTCAACATAATTTTGTTTTTAATTTTATTGATTTTCTGATAAATGATTTTCTTTGCACTTTCCTCAAAAAAAAATCTGTCAGACGCACATTCCTATTCATAACAATAGAAATATTTTGAAGGCATTCACAAAAGCACAATATTTTATCAATTCATTTTCACAATACCAATTTTTAATTCAATTGATAAATTCTATCAACCGTCAATTATTGGTTGATAGGTGATAATAAACAATTTAGCAAAAAATCAGAACTACCGGATCTGACACAAGGTCTGAAGTAAATATAGTTTCTGAACTATTTAACATTTTTAAAATTAATTATTATATTTCCGTATATAATATATAAGAGCTTAACTCGAAACACAACTAGAGTTTACACTACCTTACCATATAAATAAAATAATAAAAAGTACTAGAGTTTGGATCAAGAAATAGATCCAGAAAAAAAAGTAGGATTACCTACATGTTCTTTTTGTATTTACGTGTAAAAATTTGATCCTGATCAGATTATGTGGATAATAAAATACAGTTAATACTGCAAATCAAAATTCCGCAAACAACTATGTTCTAAGTTGAGAGAAAATCGAGCCATAACTTTTAATATAAGCAAAACATTTTATTGAGTAGGTAGTAGAATGTTTATACCAGGTGCTGTTTTAGTTATAAATTAATTTTAACCACAATTTAGGATTATCGATTTAATTGTTCCTATAATTAAAAACATTTCATTACAAAATATTTGTGTGACCATTAATCAGTGCTAAAAAAATAAAAATCAATTTTGGGCAAGGGGAACACAAAAATTCAAAATAGAAGTTTTTTTAAATACAAAAATGTGATAACTCAAAAACCGTTATGATGTAGTGTTAAGATATTACAGGTTACGAAATTATCAAAAAAATAATTTAAAGAAAATTCATTTTGACGCACCCTGTACAGTATGATAAAAGTTAGGTATAGTGTTTTTTTTTAAATATTTTTTAAACAAGTTTAAGCAAGAAATTAACTTTGGGACAAGTTCTTGGTCACTGAAATGCATTTTTGGTGTAGTTAGTCCACACCCAGTTCAGGGTCCCTTGCAGTTTTTTCCTATAGACGCTTACTTTATTGTTATAAACAAAAAAACTATAAAAATTTCTTTACAAAAATTAATTTTCCAATAGAATATTCAGAAAATTCATGAATTTAGGAACAATCCCTGAAAATTTCATGCTTTTATTACCAAAACTCGAAAAATATGCAGCTTTTAACATTTGAGAATAATAATTCAACTTTGTTCAATTTTTAAGCTAAATTATTGAATATTATTCCGTGACCTGATTATGGAATACGTAGCGAATCGTTTTCAAATCTCCTTTTCAACTCGCCTCGATTTGATAAATTATATGGAATACGAAGAGAGTCGTAAATAATGCTTCCAAGATTTCCAGATAATTGATATCTATTTCAAGAAAATTATTAAGAAGTGCTTCTTTTCCTCTTGATCTTCCTTGCTTTGAGTGAGCGTTTTTGTGTAAGGTGTTAATTATTTGTTGAAATTTTCTTTATTTTCCAAAAAACAACAATAGGTTCACTTATCACTAAGCTGTTTCGGCTTTCAAAAGAAGCATTTGTGTTTGTTTTGGACGAAATAAGTACGAATTTAGATTGCAAAACAACAATGGCTTGCCGCGAATTATAAAATTAGCCGCAACCTTGAGATTCCTTGCAGAAGGATCATATCAGAAAGGCGTTGTGCAGGATACAAACATTGGAATGGCGCAACCAATAGTCTGCAACTCAATGTCCTATATATTACAAATATTGGAGAGAGAGTTGGGTCCAAAAATGACCACTTTTAAGATGACTCCACAGGAAAAACACAACCGCAGTAATACTTTCCCAAAGTTGAGATGTTTTAAACTTCTTGCTTTTTTGGCTATACCTTCATTTACTCTCATAAATTCAATTCACATTCCCTTTCGATTTCGAAAATAGGGCGAATGTAAAACGAAAGAGGCGAAATCAAAAGCAGTAATACCATACCTGATTTTCACCAACTAAAACGATTCGCTTCGTATTCCGTAATCAGGCCGCCGCGCCAGTTGAATGTAGTGAAATGTTTTTTATACCTAGTTTTTTTTCGTTTTGTGTCACCAAAAATTGATCTATACAACTGTTAAAAGCAAAAACTGCAACGATTTTTTTATAAACATTTTTATGTGTACTGAAATAAGTAGACAGTTAGACTTGTTTATTCTTCAGATCAAATTACAACGTAAAGTACTACTACGTTTTCATCGACCACTAAACCGAGATTTAAATAGATTTACCATAAATTCTCTTCCAATTTCAAATTTTTAACATTCAAATTTAATCCTATCTAAATCTAGTAGATTAGAAACTAATCTTGTTAAATCTTCATAGGGCCAATAGTTTTAGAAATCAAACACACCTATTCCCTTATTGCGCTGATATTAATATTCGAGAATCGAGAGAACATATTGAATAATCTATTTTTTCCTTCATCATTTGATACAAATCGAACTATCTATCTCACTTCCACTTTAGAAAAAAGGAAAACCTATTTATGTACATTTTGATTCAGGTACTGTCAAAGTTGATCCACTTTTTAATCTTAATCGGTGAAATTAAATCTCAAAAAGATTAAATTTCGTTGAAATCGTAGTTAAACTATTTTAACAGATTTTAGAATATAAGTTATAAAGACAGGACGTATAAATTCTGTTTATTTATTTCCCAAAACTGCCAATTTTGACCGATTCTAGAGGGGCGATATCATTTTGCACCTCTTCGACAGTATTTTCTTCCATGCAAAGCTCTCGGCAAATCTGCAGGGTTTTGTCGATGTCGAGGATGGACTTAAATTAATTTCTACGTTGCATTATAACCTCTTCATTGTCATCATATTATTGAATTAATCGTTTCTCAGATAATATCGCGGTAAGGTAAATAGTCAGCCCTAACACGAATTCCATCGTAATCGGAAACTTGTTACGAATCCCGAAAAAACTATCACAGAATCCTTGTAGTGGAAAATTTCATAAAAAAAGTCATTACGAACGGATTCGGAGATAGTCTTTTTCGGGATTCTGAAAAGTTTCCGATTACGATGGAATTCATGATAGGGCTTTTCTTTTGAAGTTATTTGGATCCACAGTACACATATTAAAGGTAATATCATTAGCGTTTTCTCTTCTGTTCAGCTCTGCGCATCTGTCAAAATTGAGGTATTACGGTGGTAAAATGGTGGATCCAGTGTCCATTTACTTGCCTAATTTCAATATTTTGTTGTTGTTTCTAATGATGCGTGCTGAGTTCCTGTGGGTACTGGGACAGCCATTTTTAATTTTTTGACACTTCCAACTTTGACAACCTGCGCAATATAATACCTTTGATTTGTGTACTGTGATTTGGATCTGCAGTCATGTCATAATTACGGTAAAGAATTATTCTTGGACTTTGTCTGCGTTTTCATGTATTTTTCAATGTAGTGTAAGGAGCAATCGCCTGAGCCAAAGATATTTCCTCTAATTCTTGGGGTCTTTTCTGATATTTATCGAAACAATTATCTTGCCAAACTTGGCTTAATTCATTGCCGATATCTTCAGCTTCACCATCTGCTTATTGGTTTTACGAACGCGGTCTCGTTCCATATCAACGCTAAGTTTTCTCGTTATTTCGAATAGATCGAATTCTGGGTGTTCGTCCTTCGTTTTAATTATTTTTTGCTGTAGGTTACTTATTCATTCATCAGTCTTGTTGACATATTCGACCACGTATGCTGCACAGCAGTACTTTTCGATAAAAAACTGTAAATCCATGTTAGACCCAAGAATATTCAGAATGATTGGTTTGAGGGTTCACTTTTATACAGGTTCGCGCTTGAAGAATATTCTGGGTCTAGAAATTCCAGCTCATAAAATGTTTAAGTAAGACTCCTAAGAATGTATAGTGTTCTTCCATAAATTCATCAATGTTAGTATAATTTTTAAGCTCTAGTGCCTTTCACATTCGGTTGTAAATCATGGAGTATGGCTTTTTACGTGGATATGAATTTGGCATTGGCACAAGAATTATCGTGGATCTATTTGGCATAAAAGGAGCTTCAAATCGACATTTCCTTGTTTCGGAGTTGCTATTTTTTTGTTGCAAGTGAATGTGTGTTTAAGTGTTTGAAGCTTTACATGACCCGAAGAGTCAGCTTCATCAAAGGAGACCAGCTTGTCGATTAAAGCTTCAGCCATCATCAAGTGCTTCCAGAGGCGCATCATTCAGCCAAAGTAGAATAAACGCGAGGGCTACCTCTGTGCTGAAATTCAATTCTTATTATCTAACTTATTGCAAATGAATTGCACAAGTTACAGGGTCTTCATTAACAAGCATGGCTTTAAGGTTATAGTGCATGTTTCTGAGATCCTCAGAGCTTATGTCGACTCCATTTTTGAGATGCATGAGTTGTGGCCAACCAATCTCATTTGCGCTCATTTTCAAAAAAAAAAAACAGTTTTCCAGTTGTCGTATAATCGCAAAAAGATTGCGCTTCCGTTGTGACCAGTAATAAGTAGAATTGAGCGGAGGAACGCTAAGTTGGTTTCAATACAACCATTTATGAAATCACATTGTATTTGAGCTCTTATTATATTGGTATCTTTCCCAATAAATTTAAAAGTGAATCTCGAACACGAAGACACGCATGATTTTTATCGCCATATAAAGTAGATGCGTCGGGTCTGCTCTTCGAAGTTCACTTGTCGCCATAATAAATGAGGTACCATTAATCCTTCTTTGAAATTTCTAAACTGGCTTAAATAAATCGACGGAAAAGATAATTCCTTACAATGCTCATCGAACAGAATTGAAGTTGGAGCGTTACCTTCTGCTGGAGCTATAGGTAGATATTTGTCCTCATTCCAAAATCAAAATCCAAAGTGCGCCCGCCTTATCTCTGTCGGCATTGGACAGACACCAATAAATTATTTAATATCTTTCCCCTCTTTCCAAGTGCCAACCCCTCACTACAATGAGACATGTATTTCAGTTTCCTCGACTAATAAGGCTGCTATACATACTGATAAAATAGTTGTTCTCGTTGAGATTATAAATACACTTGGAGCAGTACCGTCTTTCCGTTGATGACCTAGGTACCTAGATAAATCATTAATTTTCAATTTAAAGTGATGCCACAGTCTGCTGCTAACGAGTTCCTGTCTTTTACCTCTAATGCTTTTTGACGTACCGCATACTTCATAATCTGTGTAGGAAGACTTGAGTTGAATCCTCCATGTCTAGTACTCTCACAATATAGTCTGCATTCATCTTAAGGGTCGATATAAAGTAAGAATTATTATGTCATCTGCATACATTATGAACTTCATTCTCAAGTCACCAAACTCCATTCTAATCTATACTTAATCGTCCACAAAAAGAGCAAAAAGTAGAGGACCAAGATTACAGCTTTGCCTGACTCCTTGATTGATATCAATCCTTTCTAATCGTTCTTTACTGTTACACTTAATCAATTGTACGAACAAAATTTGTTGAAACTTTAAGATTGTACAACTTATAAAACAACGATTTTTGATTAATCGTATGAAAAGCTGCTTTAAAATCGACAAAAAATGCTTAAAATTTCATAATTTTTTTAGGTTTCCATTGCGGAAGAGATCGTAGGACAAAGATTAAATTAGTATGATATACTCCTAATGGAAAAGAATACCGTCCAATCTCTATACTTCCTTTTCTTTCTAAGTTCTTTTCTTTCTAAGGTCTTGGAAAGAATAATGCAAAGGCAAATCAATGCTTATCTAAGCAGAACTAATATTCAGAAGGGATCCAGTCCGGATTTCGCCCAAAGCACAGCTGTACAAATACACTAATTAACGTGATTGAAGATCTTAGGCAAGCTGTTGAACAGGACATGATGAGTTTTTGGTTCTGCTGGATTTTTCGAAAGCTTTCGATACAATTGACATCTCGATTCTCATACGTAAGCTACTCCACCAACCTAATTTTTCATCTTATGCTGTTAATTTGCTGCTTTCATATTTGAGTGAAAGAGAACAGGCTGTTAGTGTATTCAATACACTTTCTTCGTTTTTATCAGTCTCGAAAGGTGTCCCACAAGGGTCGTTTTTAGGTCCAATTCTCTTTTCATTATATATTAATGAATTGCTATTCATATTAAAATATTCTCTTATAAAGATATACGCAGATGGTGTTCAACTTTATTTAAGTAGCGTACTCGGTCTTATTGAAAACCGTGTTCATAACATTAATAAAGATCTTCAAAGTATCCCTATTTGATTCCAGGAAAATGGCCTTTTTTAAACCATTTGAAAACCAAATGCGTAGTTATTACTAAAAAGTACCTCAGTCTTTATTATTTCATCTGTTTAATGCTTCATAATGTCGCTATTGATTTTGTTGAATCAGCTAAAAATGTTGGAGTCATTTTCAACAGTTCCTTAACTTTAGAAGATCATATTAACCACTCCAACCCAACGATTTTTAAATTTGTTCTCACAAAATATAGACATACCGAAGAAATAACACATCACATTTGTTTTTTTTATTTTATAAAACAGATATTTATGGGCTTTCTGCGTGTTATTAGCTAGCGTTTTAACTATTATCGTATGTTCTATGCTATCGGGGAACTACAGTGACCGTACACTTATAACCGTTGTCGAAAACTCTCAATACCCAGTTTTTAAAATAGATTTCCCAGCTATCGGAGTCTGTACAAGACATCGAATTAACTGGGGACGAATCCAATTAGCTCGAAATAAATTCCTTCCAGTGGATGCGAGCAATGAAACTATAGAAATGTTTATGCGTTTTGCAAAACTTTTGGATAACCTCGATTTTTATAAGTTTGATAATATGAAAGATCTTGAGAATGAACCATTACATCTTATTGATACACTAAGTATTACGAAGATAGCAAGCTACTTGGCTTTTCGATGTGAAGAAATAATTATTACTGGATCCTGTATGTTTGCTGGACAACCATTTGATTGCTGTAAGATGTTTATTCCGGAAAAAACGAAAAAAGGAATTTGTTTGGTTTTCAATTCTATTATTTCACCACAATCAAGTCAAAAAGCGGTAAGGTGTCTACTCTCTGACGAAATTGAACTTAATTAAATAAATCACATCATTTATCATTTATAGGCTGGGGATAAATTTTATCCATACAAAAATAGTAAAAATGGCGAAGGAAGTGGATTGATATTTATGGTTAGAGGAAATGTATCAAATGAGGTTCCTGATGGATTACAAAATAATTCTGGAATTGACTTGATGATAAAAAGGCCCGATGAATGGACAGACTGGAAGACTTATCATCTTCGAGTTAATACCAATAATGAAATTATATTGCAACCAGAATTCACAGTGGCACATGAAGATTTAAAATCTTTTCCGTTATCGTTTCGGAAGTGTCTGTTTGAAGTTTGTTAATTTTATTTTATAAAATTTATATTTTATTATCGTTTTTTTTACTATTCCAGCATGAAAAATCTACAACTTTCTTTATTCCAAATTTGAATTACCATCATTTGAATTGTAGAACACAGTGTCATCAGGAATATCTTATAAAATATTGTAACTGTACTATCCCGTTGTACTTCAGCAAAAGCGGTAATCATATTATTCTTATCTAAATACATATTTATGAAAATTTTAAAGAAACAAAGATTTAAAAAATTCAACAATATATAACTCATACTCAATATCGTCCTTGGTGCAATAATAAACCGCAGTTTGCGGCAAAAAAAAATTGTGTCCATTCGTATAATTTTAGGGGCGAATTTATAGCCCTTTTGGAAGACAATTGTAAACTTGCACGTGTAGCTAAACGTTTAAGGTTTCCACCAAGCCCATCACATGGGCCCTTTGCATGTGAAGTGGCATCTAAATGCATTTCGACATCTTCTTTATAATTAAAAAAAGATTCAAAAATTTAAAACTGTTTTTAAATTGTTGTGACGCTCCGTCTGTATATGATGTAAATGATTTTTGAGACGGGTATGACTTTATCGAGGAGGTATTGGTGTAAGAGTTTTTGAAAACCAAAGAACTTTGCAGTGTCGTGTTTCAAATCAGAAATCACCACAAAGCTTCCATGTTTGAAATTACTTCCAACCGTGTAATAAAACACTGTTGCTTTGTCATTACTCATTATTTCAGTGGAAAGATTGTCCCGCGTCTTGTACTATAAAGCTAGTATTTTCTGCAAAATCGCATTGAACAAGGATTTCTGTTTCTTTTACGGACTCTTTTAACGTTTTAAAAATAATGAGCTTGTTTTTTATAAATGTATGCGTGGAGTTTTAAAATTTCTAATGCCCTGCAAAGGCTATCGACAAAATCGTCACTGAGAAGAACTTGAGTAGCAATAGTAAAGCGCTCTGTACCGATCCAAGTCTCAAACTCTACCAAAAACACATTTTAAATTTTCGCGAATCGCATCTAGGCTCGGGCAAGAGTCATAACGTTCATTTAGGAGAGATTTGTCGGTCATTAAAGGACAAGATGGAGTAGGTTTGGAACACATCATCATTTTCAGACAATCCTCATAAGATGAAATAGGAATACTCGTGACAGCTGAGACCAGTCTGTATTTGCTCCGTTTAACATAAGTTTGACATTTTGGTGATATGTGTAAACACAAACGACATCTATACCAGAGTCTCCAGCTAGCATGCACTTTTCAAGCCTCAGAGTGAAAAACTTCTTTAGGCATTATTTAATACCCGGGTATTCAGTTTAAAACTGCTAATGCAGCTTAGCAATATATTGCTCAAAAGGAGTTGTTTTTGTCGCTGACTTCTTGTGACCTCGTCTTGTTTAACTGACACTAAGGCCGGTATTCACCGAGCACTCATAACTTATGAGCCTCATAAACCTATTCACCAACCAATAATAAGTGGATATTTATGAGCGCTCATAAAAGTTATGAGTGGTCCCGACCACTCATAACTTATGAGCGCTCTCTTCGAAAAATATTTCGACATTTTCGAAACTATTTCCACAACCACCACCCCCACAAACACAAACATCTCCATCGCTACCACTCCATCTACCTAAAAAAGTTTGATTTTAAAGTTTGGGAGTGCCTGGTTGACACAAAGTGGCTCTCTTTTTCGAAATTATTTATGAGTGGTTGGTGAATACCCCAAAGTTATGAGCCTCATAAACTTATGAGGCTCATATGAGCGCTCGGTGAATACAGGCCTAAGTCTTTTTTCCCAGGCATAACTCGACGTATATATTCTCTTAAATAAAATGACCTTACCAATGTTTCAACTGGTACTCTTCGTCCGTCACGTGGATTAGGGACGAAAAAATACCGAGCTTGTCTACAAGTTGTTTTGCTTGTCGTCTTGGTGTACCAAATTCATAGGCAAGTCTATTTTCGGTCCAAGATTTAGCTGCAGCTGTTAAAATCATAATTTTTATTGAGCTAGAGGTACATGGATTATTAAATTTGCCACTAAGTTGATTTAAAATTCACGTGAAATGTCCATATCTCAGCAGCAAGGCCGTTAAATAATTATTCCAGTTTTGTTTGACCTATTTATCCTGTAAGAAAAATATGGAACTGTTAAAAACCATTTGGGAAACATGAGGTCTCGAAACCATAATTTAAAAGATTTTCTCACCTCAGCCAGTGACTTAAAGGATTCTTATTCTTTCATCACGCACTTCCCGAACGAAACTATTGCCATCGACTATAAATCTAGATTTTCATTCCAAAAGAATTATTTGTATCTCATACTCATAACTCAATACGAACATATCTTGTCTTCTCCAGGAATAACAGCGAATGAGTGTAAACCTTCTGACTACATTTGCATCTACAAAATTAGAAGTAAGTAAATTTTTTGCATTTATTTCATTCAAGTACATTCAATAGAAAATGAATTATTTAGGGCTTTTCACCAGAAACAAATCTGCCGTGGAAAATTCAACAGCTCCAAATGGAAGTAGTGGTATTATAGATTGTGCATGTCTACAGAGTTGTAGTAGTCTTACATTTCCTATAACATTGAATACAATACCAGCATATAAGTGAGTAAGAAATCATAATCGGTTTTTTTAGTAATTTTGTTTTATTAATTTTAGTCTTTCGGGCGAAACTATGTCCACACGAATTGACATGTTTTATCAATCAGAAGTAATAATGAGATACTTAACGACGCTAAAATATTCGATATGGGATCTAACCGGTAAGTGGCCACCACACAATCGGGCTTATCACAGGCAACTTCGTAATTGATTCGTACTACAAATCCCGTAACAAAAATATTGGCAAACAAATTCCGAGTGCGTGAAAATCGAAATCAGGGGGCGGACTGGGCCACCAGGCAACCGGTATTTGCCCGATGAGCTCCTGGGCGACCAAAAAGTGCGTGAAAGCTCCTGCAGTGCTTTCTTTTCTTTTAAAAAAGAAAACTTTCTCATAAAATTGGATCTCTAAGGGCATTATATGTAAATATACAGCTTTTGTGGCCCCAAGGGAATCTCAGGAAGCCCACACAGTTCTGTTAGTTTCCACCACAATGAGGATAAAGGTGTTGGGTTCCCACAATATTATTTTAACTAAAACTATACTTTAGCTGATGGGGCCCCCATACTTTTTAGGTGTGATTTATTCATTGCTGCACAGCCAGCGCTATGAATAAAACGACTACCCTTCAAGCAAATTCACTGACCCAACATTTTCGGTCTTTCTTGGATCATTTCAAAACGGAGTGTCATACACACATTAGCACATTTTTTGTATATGCATGCAAAAAAAGAACGAAAATCGAGAGTACTTTTTTTTACTGAGAAAGAGAGAATGTATGCAATACCCTAATGGTGAGTATTTTTTTATGGACTGGAAACAAAGGAGAAGACAACAAAAACAATTAACTTTTTTCAATGTGTTCACGTTCGTGCCCAGCGCAACAGTTTAATAAAAATTCCCTCGAGAAAGAAAATCAATTTAAAATCAAAAATTAATTATTGAATTATAAATTACAAAATACATCGTAATGTTTCATTTATATACAAACGATAGAAGAAAATAAATTGCATAATATTCTTCAACCACAAAACGCCTGTCTCGTTCGTTCATTTTTTTGGATCCGTTCTGGATTCCATTTTGTTTCGGTTCTCGCTGAGTATGGTGAAATGGGAAGCTCTCTCTCTCACAATACATACACAAAATGAGTCCGTGGTGATTCTAATTTCCATACTAATTTGAGCCGACAAACGCAGATCCATATTTGGATCCGTATACGGAGTCATCCATACGTTGTTTACTACGTGCGCGGATCCAAAGCGGACTCGTTTGCTTGAAGGGTACTCACTACTCACTCTATACGATCATTTCAATAATTCAAAGTTCTATCGCCAGCACAGCCATCTTTGTTTTTACTTACTTCTTTTTCGCCAGCAATCAAATTGTTTTTGTTTGCCAAGGGAAATTTTGCTGCGCTGGATATGCAGCAATGAATAAAACACACCTATTATTATTGAGCTGTTGTATAGATCCAAGGTGTTCGTACGGAGGCCCCCACAGTAAGTGTTAAAAAAATTTCAGGGAAATACTCGATAACCTCTAAAGGTGCTCTGTATATTACATAGGTAGTTTCAGTACATTTAGAGGGAAATTTTTCTAAAATTGGACCCCCAAAGCCGTTAAAATAGAGACTTTCTAGGCTCAAAGCGACCACACGAAGCCTCAAAATTTGTATTGGTGACTCTTAGAATATATATTGAGCTGTTTGGGAACCCCACAGACACTCTCTCGCAGACACTCTAAACGAAAATACAGTTGGGGCTTCCTCACTTAATATTGAGCTGTTGTGCCCAGCGTTGCCGCCAAAAAAAAAATTTTCGTGCCACACTCTTTGAAAAAACGTGCCATTTGTGACATTTTCGTGCCATATGAAAAACACTCAAGTTATTCTTTAAAAATAAATTTTAATTCAATACTATTACAAACAAAAAATCACTTCCTCTATTCGTGTATGTATTTTCCAGAAACAGGAGTTTTTGGCAAGTTCATAATAAGTTTTGTTTTTATTTATTTAAATGGAATGTATCTGATGAAAGCGATAACTAGCAAACTGACAGAAATATGTCCACCTCTTGGGTCCCCATTTTGGTCTTCGTCAACAACCGCAATGAGTTTCCTCATATTTTCCTTGGATAATCTACATAATATATTTCTTCCTGAAATCCTCCTCACTAAGCACTTCCATTAGATCAAATAGGTACATATATTTTTGTATAGTTTTCTTTTTATGTTCGTTGATATTGTCCAATAATTAGAATCAATAGTTTAAAAACTCGATAAATCTAGCAGACATTATTAATTTTATTCAAAGTTAAATTAGCAATCTTCACTTAGGTATTTTTTTTATTTTTGAATAAATTTGACACATCTGGTTCTTATTCCTTCGCTAAACCACCTTCTCCGGTGGTTTAACTTAGTCCACGGAATAAGACCTAACCCTTCGCTTTTCCACGTTTATTAATTTTTTTGTATGAGTTTAAAGTTAGGTAAAATAATGAAAAAAAACGTGCCATATTGAAAATTTTCGTGCCACCGTGCCACGAGAAAATTTCCGTGTCAAAATGGCACGATTGTGCCACATCGGCAACGCTGTGCCCCCATTGAGAAGAAAATTATTTTCTTTAAATTTTTTCTAGGAAACGGTGTGTAGGATAAATTCACTTTTTTCTAGCTTTTGGAGTTTTCCGATAATGGAGTTTTTAAATCAGCTTAAGTGAAATTTTGTTTCACTCCGGCGGAGTTCGTTTAAGTGAAAAACCAGCTCAAGTGAAAGAAAGATTTGTACATTTTGCCGTTTCGCTTAAGCGCGTTTTACTGTATTTCAATTTCTGTGATTATTTTCGAAGTTTCGGTAGAAGTATGAAACATCAATTATTAAATTTTCATTATTGCAGCAATGTTTTCAAAAATTTTGGAACCGACAATTTATGGCTTCAATAAATTTTGTTATCCTTGTTTTCAGAGCTAATTTTCTACACTCCTTCTACTCATTTTGCTATTTTGTGGCCTATTTGATTAAAGTACCCAGACTCTCTTTGACTCCCAGTTTGCCCTGTTCATGATATCGATAATTATGATATCGATTCTTACGACCGACCAAGGGCCTGTGACAATACTAAATATTATACTGAACAATCTATAAAGTCAACAATCATAACAAAACTAAAAATATACTCATTATTATTAATTTTTTTTTTTTCAAGGTTATTTCGGGGGTTTTGTAACTTTATTCGTTGGAGCTTCTGTGCTTACCGGTGCAGAATTTATACACTTTGCTATTTTAGAAATTTGTTCTTGTTTTAAGAAGAAAATTCTTAATAAACAACTTCGGGGAAATCCAAAGATTGGTTTTTCGAAGACATCAATTAAGTGAATCAGCAATCATCAATTTAACAATACAAACACATAAATATTATAGGCACAATGACCATGAGAGAATTTTCAGTCAAATAAATCAATTAATTACAAAAAGTGTAGATGATTATTCCCAAATGGTTGTATCAATAAGAATTTAATTCGAAATATTTATCATGGATAATTTCAATGTGGGAATACCTATGTTACTATATCAAGTTGTTAACCACCCCAAATATCTGGATAATCAATTCCTACAGGTACATACGAAGGAACTTTGGAATTCTATTTTAATTCCATCAGCTTAATTAATTCATTAGGAAAAGGAAACGTAGGTATTTCCTGTGAATGACAAACACAAAATGGACAACAACAAGGATCGATCATTGTTTGTAAGTAACAAGAGGCCAGTAATTGGTGTTAGTTGCTGTTTTGGAAGAATAAAACTCAAGAGACCTCAAAATATAACCTTACGGTAATTTCCAACAAGCAGTATAATTAAGACTATCAATATAATATGAATCGAATTTTATGTGTCTGTTTTGATTTAGAATATTAAATAGATTTGGAAATAGCATGGACATGGACCGAGTCGAATGCTCAAAAAACTACGAACCTTGTGGAATTAAAATTTTTTTTATCATTTTTTTAATAAGTATGTAACCTAAAAAATTAATCAGTAGATAGTTTACTCATAAAATTCAGAATTAAGGGTTAGATGACATGAACTTGATTTACATTGATATAAGTAAATTCTTAACATCAAATTTGTGTTTTGATTTATTTATTTATTATATATTTATTACTATATTAATATACTATTAATTAACCTAAAATTTTATTATATACCTAATTATGTTTGCTCATTTGTGAATGAAATTTTGAAATAGGGTAAACTGCATGGTGTTAACCGTGAATAACATTTTACGCTGTAGATGTCACATTTTTAATATTAGAGATTGAATTTTTGTTTCCACAGGTTTTTCAATGTTTATTCTGTAGATAAGGTTATCACAAAATTTTAAAGCTTTCTTAATGTTGAGAAAGTGAAACAATTATATGAACTGAAACTTTCCACTTGATTCACTGTGCACACAGTGAATAAGTGCATGGTACACACTACACATTGAATAAAGAATTTAAAATCAGTTTATTGAGTAAAAAAATAATTATGTTTGTTAATGCGTATACTATTTATACTTAAAAACAAAAATAAAGGCTTTTAAATAAAAATACTGAACTATTAAATCTCAATCACTATGTACCACTATTAATTGGTTCATTTTGAACCTTTTGTTATTTTGCAAAAATATGTTAATAATTTATAAACTAAATAAATAATAAACAATGAGAAGACCAACTTCGGCTACGAGATCGCTCAGACTTATGTTTTGATGCAAAGCGCAGAAAAAATTACGTTTTCTTTTCTCTTTTTCAAATTCGTTTAAAAAAAGAAAAAAGTCAGTGTGAGTGCAAGTGATTCATTGTGTACCCTGATCCACTTTTGACCATTTAACCCTACCTAGTCTTTAGAATCCACCAACTTGCTACAATCTAGCAACTGCTATAGAATGCTAAATAATGTCAATCACCCCAAAGAGAATTTATATGCACAGCAATTTCAAGTTAAAAGTGAAATAAAATTAAAATATGCGGATTTGAACAGAAACTTCAAGTTTCCCAATATATAGTATAGCAAAATATGTATTTTTAATTAAGCTTTTCTCCAATTTTATACTATAAATTGTTTAATCAAACAAATCTCTGAACCTTTACATGTTTATTATTTATTCTATACATAAAAAGAAATTTTAAAATCTAACGTTATTTTTCCCGTACCCCATTTCACCCTATAAATGGCTAAATTATGAAAAAATTAAGCCATGAAGCCAAAAACATGTATCTAACCCATAAGCCAAAACATTTGTAACCCATAAGTGGTTTTCTAAATACAACTTAAATAAAATGCACGATTGGGTCGCACGAATTTGTTCTTATATATGTGCGATCACACTGTGTTTAAAAAAAAATATATGAATAATATAGTACCGTGTTGCGCATATACATACATGGAACTTAGAGTTTAGACTGAAAAATTGTTAAACAAAAAATCAATATAATTAGAAATAAAAATTAATTAAACAACCTCTGACCATTGACTCGGGACCTTCGTCGAATAGATTCCCACGTTCTATCGTTTTGCTTCCACCCCTTCCCTTGTAGACAATTAAAATCGTTTACTGATCATTGAAATGGATTTAATTTTTCATTTCCTATTGAAAAATTGTTCACATAACTCTTTAACTCTAAACGTACAAAGTTATAAAGTCGTACGACAAAAATATTCTTTGCAAAAAAAAGATATGTAATTCAATTTCCTATAGAAAATGCTGTCAAAACTTTTAATTGCGATGAGTCGTTCTCGAGATATTAGTAAAAATTATCTTAAGAATACTACTTTTACTTTTTTTTTAAATACCAATTCATGATCACAATATTTTGGCATAGCGAAAACATTTTTTTTTTGGTTTACCCACTAGGACCATCAGTTGAGAAGAAAAAAATTGGTTTACTGATGGTTTTGTTATTGCAGTTGTTTCTTGATCTCGGTCTTAATTTTAGTGGCCGGTCCCAAGTACAACAGGTAATCAATGAGAAATGTTTTTTCTCGGGTCGCTCGAGGATAGCGGTAGATTTTACTGAATATTGGGCTGCGATTCTAATTTGGTTGGTCGTTCCTTAATGCAGCTGGTGTTGTGGTAAATTTTTTCAATGCAACTCGCACAAATTAAATTTAGCAATCATGATGTAAACAAATTGTCCGCGATCAGAAATATCGAAAATGCTGTAGAGGCGATAAAGAAATAATTTCTTTTTCCGGGACAGTTCTTTGCGAATAAAGTATATTCCCAGCATCCCACTGTTCTGTGAAACAAGATGGACAGAAAAATATAGAAATATACGAGTATTCAGGTTAATCATAGTCGTTGTAATGGAAGCACTGCAAAAGTGCAAAAACTTTGCGGTTGAAATCGTGTTACAAAACAACGATCCCTTCAACTTTATTACTTGCGTTCGAATTCGACTTTTTTAGTCGGTTCATAATGGTTCATTTTTCGTCGATACTTGAACCAACCGCATATATTTTACAGGGAGTTGACCAGAATTCATGAATTAGTGTAAAAGACCAAATCATTTTCTTGAACAAGCATTTTAAAGAAGACCCAGAGAATTCCTTCAAAACGCTTTGGAAAACAGGTATTGAATTGTCCTGCCCAAGAATTGTAAAGAAACACACTCACCGATCTTATATTCCTTCGACTTCATCCGAAAATTATTTTAGAACATCAATTTTCTTTCCTTACTTTGATTCTCTGATAATGTCCCTTAAAGAGCGGTTTTCAGATTAAAATAAATTCGCATACGCAGTATTTAAGTTGTCTCCTAAAAGTATGCAAAGCATGGATTCATCCAATTTCAATTTGACTGTCCAAAAGAGAAAACTGATAAATATGGATCCTTTATGGGTAATTTTTCTACCGAGTCCGTTATGTGGTTTAACCACAATAAGATTAATTTTAACCAAGAACCAATATTATGTGATGTGTTGAAGAATGCGGATGAATTTTATCCTTCGGTTTTCGCAGCAATATCTTTAGGACTTTCCAATCCAGCCACAACATGTAAAGCAGAGTCATCTCTCAGTAGGTTAAGAACGGTTAAAACTTGATGCGTTATGTAGGTATTCACAAAAACCTAGTAAAAGAAGATACGTATTTTTATAATGAAATTATAGACCATTTTTTAAGGAATAACCTTTTTCAAAACAACAAAAATTCTAACATCATCATTTTTTATTTTTGGAATGAGCATTATTATATTATTTATTATCACCATAAAAGAAAAAAGGTCAGTAGGTACTAGGTACCATACAAAAAATTAAATAAATTTTCAATGAAATATAACATCACCTTTAAAATTTTTTCAAAATATTAGCTGCGTTTTATTTTCCCCCAGATCCAATCCAGATCAGATCAGGAAAATAAAACAACCCAGGATCTCCGTGACATACGTTATATACCCAACTCTTTTTTTCCTTTGTTTTTTTTATTCGTATACACCGTTTGCCTTTTTTCCAATCTGGTTCGGATCTTGGGGAAAATAAAACACAGCTATTTTGTTTGCCTAGGTACCTATGTATATATCGTAAAAAGAGGATTTTAATTTTGTTATTTTTTCTCCATTCTATAATTAATTAACAGCCTGTTTCACAATTTCTGAGAAAAATTTTGAAAAGTTACTTGACTAATTTTTTTTTTTATTTAGAACCTATTTAGTTCGATCAAAAGAAAATTAGTCATGTCGATTATGGAATCCACAATAATTGGATCCGCAGTGATTCGCAGTGCAATGCACTGTTTTTTTCTTTACCCATTAAGTCGTGAAAAGAAAAGAGAACACTGTACTCTCAGTACAGTACGTCACTGAGGATCCCAAAATCAACAAGATTATTTTTCTCCTGTAAACTTATGACCCTGTGCCAATGTTTATGTGTTGAGTAACTAATCAGAACTTTAATGAGATATTTTGAATCAATTTTGGAAATATTACCTTAAGTAAAATCTTTCAAACACAAAAAGTATCGGTAAAGGACGTTTTTCACGTTACTGCCTCTTGTGAGGAACTGACAAAACCTCCAAGAGTATAATAAAAAAATATATAAACACCTTTATGTTTTTTCACTTTATAGGTTTTTGTCGCACCCCCGAATTTATTTTAGTTGATCACGACGATAAGACGAATGATAACAAAAAAAAAAACGAATGAACGATCAAAAACACGTACTTGTATGCATTTCGGACTGCATGCAGTCCATCATCAGCATCACGACTAATCCAATTGGTATTTTCTTCTTGGGTAGCTTTTAATCAGATGAGAGAAAAGAGGTACGTGTTTTTGATCGTTCATTCGTTTTTTTTTTTGTTATCATTCGCCTTATCGTCGTGATCAACTAAAATAAATTCGGGGGTGCGACCAAAACTTATAAAGTGTAAAAACATAAAGCTGTTTATATATTTGTTTATTGTGTCTAGTTTTTACGTGTTCAATTAAATTTAATACTCCAAGAGTATCTCTTGTCATGAAAAAGTGCTTCTCAACTAAGCTTGCTAATAACACACACAGGAATGGTTGAGAGTTGTAAGTCACTAAGCTTTGGTTCTATACGATCTGTTCCAATTTATTTTATTTATAACAAAACGAACGTTTACATTTTTATTTATATAGATAAAGTTTATATAAAAATTATAACATTCATAATTTTGTATGTTTTAGATATTTGTACATATTAAAAATCTTTAAAAAAAAAATTTAAGCAATTTGACTTGCAAGAGCGAATACGTACAACCAAGTCGTGTATTTAATTTTGGTTTTATGATTTTTTGAAGAAAAAATTAACATCAAAAGAATACCATAAATATTGCGCCCACAGATAAAGTGCCAATGCTTATCAATGGCGAAAAACATTTGGAACACTCCAATTCAAATTGAATGAGAGAGATTAAAAAGTTAGAACACTTAAAACTTTAAGTATAAATATTTAATGTGTCTTTACGGATAGCAGTCTATTTGTAACTCTGATCGCGGTCAACATCGGACGTGAATAAAATATAATGCGGCAATATTATTGTCTATGTCTTTTCGTGTGTTGTCTTTTTATTGGACATATCAATGTAAATATCGCTGAAGAAGTTAAAAACTCACCAAACCCAATCCATCGACTTTTGACTATTCAAACTGAACTACAGAAACTTCAAGATAATGTCTCTTCTTCAATATCAGCACTTCAAACGGCTAAAATCAACGGTTTAGTAGTTTTAGAACCTTCTGCCATCGACCTCCAATCTCTGAAAAAGGAAATAGCTGAGGTTATAAAAACTCCAGAGAACTTGAGAGAACCCGATAATGGATCGTTGGAAAGTTTTCAATCAAATCCGAATGAGGACCAATTGAATTCAGACATAATTGAAGATATTAGAAATAGTCGTTTCCAATTGGCTGAAGAAAAACTCAAAAAAATTAATAACCTTCAAGAAGTTTCGAAGATAATTCGAGCCGTGTATGAAAAAAATTCAGATAATTTCGAACTCTTAGCGAGATTTATTGAAAGTCTAAGCAACATTAATTTAATATATGCCTCGGTCAATGATCTGCTAAATGAAATGGATGAAAACTATCATACAAATTCCTTCAATTGTATTCGTCTGTCCAAAGTCTTAGAAACAATATTTATAAATCCTCCTGAAGTCGATTATTTTATAAAAGAGTTTGGAAAAATTACTCTCAATGCACTTAAAGAGAAAATCACAGATATCACGCTTAAGGATTTAAATGATGCCGTCAGAAGAGATGCATTTCATTGGAACGGGGAGGTGGAAAATTTGACAACTGCTGTATATCTTTATAATCCAGACCAATGGGAAACCATTATTTATGAGTTTGTGAATTCCAATACTGGCAAGGTTCCTGAGGTCCTTGAAATAATTAACAGTCACAGATTAATTGAACAGAGAGTGAGTGGTGTAAGTATATTATATTGGTCAATAAAATTCAATCACGATCCGAAATCTGATGAAATCATTAGAATAGCTTCGATTCTAAACGAAATCCGTTCAGATGGAAAGTTCCCAGAACTTAACACCTCACTGAAAGAATTGCTTCATAAAATAATCGAGGATCTTCCAATTTGTGTTAGGAATCTATTTTTCCTGCAATCGGCATGCATTTGGAATGAAGGTGCCAAAGCATATCTTACGGCTCATAATTCAAGCTTCAAAAATGACTCTATGCGACGTCATGTATTCTCAACAGATCCTTTGCCAGGAAGCCATTGGTATTTTCAAAATATTGACAATTATTTTGTTATATCCAGTACAATTTATGAAGACGAGTTATTGTTTGCAGCTAAGGCCAAGCATAGCCCTAATTTACGGCATGTTTTCACTCGGATATCAAAAAGTGGTGACCAAATCAAAGAGCGCACTAAATGGCTAATCGAACTTGATAACGATTATTGCTATGTGAAGAGTGCAAAGTACGATGAATATTTAATCACATCGAATTATTATTTTGACAGTAGTGTGAAATATGTGTTTACATGGGTTCCAGATCCCAGTTTTGATAACCCACAGTTTCGGTGGCAAATTAAGGACTGTAATTAAAATAATTTATTATTTTTATATATTTTTTGTTAATAAAATTGATTATTTATAATTAAAGATAACGGTTTCTGTGAGTTTTTAATTTTAATTTGTTATTTTGCTGTTTACTAACAATAAAAGAACCAAAATTGCATGATTATAAATAACGGACTTGTAGAATAAAAACGTTACTAGGTCAAAATACCATTAAGATTTATTATTTATTGCGATAAGGTAAATTGTAGTAGATTCGTAAATAAAAATAGAATTCATGAGATACAAATAATATTTGTAACTACAGCCATAACTTAATCCGCTTGGATTTAAAAAAAAACAATCCCATTTTGCTCTCCATTCACCACGAAAAATACGCAATCCCGGATCAAAATCCCAAAACGCAAAAGGAAATCGACATTAGTAACAAGAGAATCAAAATTCAGTCTGTTATAAATTTGTTTCATAAAAAATCTTATTCGGGACCCTTTTTTAACAGTTGTACCTGTGTACACTAGCAACCACACTGGGTCTTTCTTAACGTGATACACATCCTAAGTACAATCTCAAGTTACGAGCTTAATTTAGCTTAAAAGATCTAACTTCTGCAAATTATTTTAATAATGGTGTACCCACCATTGTCCCGAGTAAGCGATATGACTGTCCTTGGTGTCCTATTTAATCAAAAACCTGATTTTATACAACACATCAACTCCATAACTAATAAAGTGAATTCAATTCTTGGTTCGTTTTGTTATCAAACAGCTTTTGTGACCATTTGTTCGGCCAATTATTGAATATGCTTATCAGGTTTGGTCACCCCACTATGACTGTCACAAAGCCTGATTAGAACAAGTGGACAAAAATTTCAGAGTTTTGCACTCAGAGGATTGGGTTGGAATAATCCTTATTAACTCCTTCCGTATACTAACCTTGCACCTTCTGCCTCGTATAAACTTTAATATTCCCTAAAGGAAATTGGGGAATTTGGCTGAATGCATATTTATTTAAAATTAACGAGTTTTGTACAGCGTCTCCTTGGTATTTCTCGATAGGACTTTAATTCTGAATTGCTTACTAAGCCCAAAAAACAGCGATTAGCGAGAGTTGTTCTACACTTGATTTCAGCCATGATGTCATTCGCAGAATTAACGGCAGTGCCCAGGTAGACAAATTCACTGACCACCTCGAATTATATCTATCAATATTCACATTCTAATCAAGTTTGCCAATTGCCATGATAATACACTCTATTTGATGCCAGCATATACTTCGTCTTCTCCTCGTTAATCACAAGAACCATTTTGTTCGCTTCTGACTCAATGCTAGAAGGCACCCGTAACTGCCGTTTGGTTCTTCCCATTATATTGAAGTCATCCGCGTGTACAAGATATTGTCGCAGTCCTCTGGTAGTTTCAAAGGTTTAGTTTGAATCAATCAACGTCATCATGATAAAGCGTATCAGCTTGGCAGGGATACCAAAACTCGACATGACACGGTATACCCCATCCCTGTTAACACTGTCATAAGCTGCTTTGAAATCGATGAGAAGGTGGTGAGTATCGATATTAAATTCTTGAGTCTTCTCCAGGATTTGGAATAATGTGAATATTTAGTCGATGGTAGACTTTCCAGACCTGAAACCACACTGATAAGACCAATCAGTTCGTCCGTAAATGGCTTCAAACGTTCACATAATAAGCTTGACACGATCTTGTAGGCGATATTTAAAATGCCTCTATATGTGGTTTTTAATGGATGGGGCAGATGACCTGCTTAGGTAATAGGTTCCACAACAAATTTCCGGCCAAATTTTATTAACGAGTTAGTGTTTGGTCCTTACCAGATCATCTTCATTAAGTAAAGTTTTCATCGCTACCCCTAAGGGTAGCCAGTATGAGAGTTTTCAGAAGAGGCACAAGAATCAAGGAATAAAGATCACAAGCAATATCGATACCGAAAATACCTGGAAGGTTTCGAGGAAACGTCAAAATGAACATTTATATAATATGATGGCTATACCACTGCATTCACATATTTTATCTTTAAGGAACGTGAACTGAACTGAAAAACACGTAAAGCAGAACTTCGTTCCGTTTAATTTTTTCCTACAATTTTCACATAAAATTGCTCACTGGAACAGTTTATAAGATATGTCGGTGAGCCACAAAATGACAAAACAAAAATACTGTTTAAATACGTCTTGCTAAAATCATCAAAAATTGGTTCGTTAAAGCTTATGCATCCACTGTTGTGACAAATTTTATTTTGGAACACCCTGTGAATAGTCGCAGACTTTTTATTACCATATTCACAAAATTTTGACTGTTTTTAAAATTTTGCTTTAATTCTTTTTTCTAATTCCTAATCTAATCTTTCTTCAGCCTAAGATTTAAAAACACCCTGTTAAGCAATTTTCTTAAAAATTCTATTTGTATAGCCTTGGAAATTTCCTTTATGAAAAAAAATTGTAGCACTGTTTTCATAGATTCAAAAGATATGATTTTTGCAAAGAAAAAGAGTCATTTTGGACCTTAGTGCGGTGTTTTATTCCTTAATTGGATGATCATCAAATGTTCTTTCAAATAAAGAAATGATTGGCTACCTCTCTTCTCGTACATAAAATTTGTTCCAAAAAATTGGACCCATGATATTTTAATGCATTTATGATGTTGTTAGACTTCAGGCACCATTTGTTTGAATAAATTTGTTTTACCCAACTGCTGAATAAATCCTTAATTTAGTTCCGTGCGATGTTTCACGACAACTAACTTATGAAATTGACGGTAGCTACTTTTCGAAAGAAAATTTTTTTCTTCTTCCCAACAAATTTTCCAAAATGGGACAAACAAAACTAGGGCAAATGTCTTTCAAGATGGAGCTGATTATTTTTACCTTTAAGTTCCGACCATTTATATTAAAACTCAAGGTGTAATCTTCAAAAGTGAATCATATTGGCTCTTTTGCATACAAATACTGTCGCCCTCTACTGATGCTCCTCCCTGACAAACGACGAAGCAGACAATTTTTATTTCAAATGATTTTTTTTAACGCCTCATTATGATTTATGATAAATAAAGTAACTTAGGTCTCAGTCCTCGGTCCATGTTTCTATGTTAACTTCCCACCCCAAAGCCTGCGTTAGGATTAACTCAAAAATTAAAATCCTATTTAAAAAAAAGGAATGCTTACGTAGCTGCAATGGGTTAAACCCAACACTTCATTGTAGTTATTTTTTTTTTACCCACTAATTTTTAAGAACTAAAATAAGTTTCCCAAATCGAGTTCCCAAATTAAAATTTCATCGCAACTCAAGTTTTAGGGACTTACATATCGAATATCAGCCATTTATTAAAATCATCTACGAATCCATACAAAATAAAGGGAAACACAAAAACAAAAATACGTACTTATCAGGCTAAAACTTAAAGCAACGTCTGACCCACGCCGCGAGGCATTTCTGCGAGATATTTATCATTTCGGTTTGGTTTCTTGGTCATTGACGTATCTCACATAGATAGTTGGATCGTGGGCAGTTGGTGGCGGAGTCTCGAATTCATCCAAATAGGAGCAAGCTATAGCAAGAGTGCTGCCGTCATTGGAGAAGTGCAACGATGCAATGGAAGTGTCATACTGATGGAACTGGCACAGACGCTTCTTATTAAAGCCATCCCATATGTTTACAAAGCCATCCGAGCCACCCGTGGCGAAAGTATTGTAGACATTGTGGAAACTGATGGCGTTCACCGGATAGATGGTCTCCATATTGTCTTCCTTGTTGCGATGACACTTGAAAGCAAATTTCTTCTTTTGCACTTCCGGGTCGGGATCGAAGTATTCTACGGCGACTCGCCCTTCGATCGAGCTCATCACGTAGCCTTCTTTATTTGGATAAATACGAATGCTTCGCGTTTGGTACTTCAGCGATGATTCACGCTTCATCATGTATTGGGCCATATTGCGAAGATCCCAAATGAGGACCTTTCTGTCAGAGGTGGCAACAACTATCTTCTCTTCCTTGACACTCATCGAGTAGACTTTGCCGTTGCTCTGTTCGTAAGTGCCGACGCATTGCTTGTCACGAACATCCCACAATTTGATAGTTTTGTCCCAGCTGCCGGAAAGAATGCCATTTACTTTGTCCACATACTCCACACAGCGAACGGCCATATCATGGCTACCAACTACACTCTCGGTATGAGTGTTGACATCGAACAGTTTGAGTTGACCTTCTAGGCTGCCACTGACAGCGTGGACGATGTCCTTTGTAAATAAATCATTTTATTACATTCAAAAATAGATTACGACTTGGAAAGTTCTTACCACAAAAGCGACATCAAGAACCGGGACGTCATGTACGAACTTTTGGCGCAGAGAATTGTTAACCACATCGTAAAAACGGACAGTTCCATCCCAGGAGGACGATATGAGATATTGATTTGAGTCGGGGCCGAATTTTACCGAAGATATAACATCAGCTGGTGGATTGTTGAGTTTGATCTCTGTGGGGCGACCCATTGTTTGAAAATTCAGATTTAATTCAGGAAGAATAATTAGCTGGGTGATGGGAATAAATTTTAAAAATATAGACAAATTTTGTCAGAATCCGTTAAAGGTTGGCTTGGGAAAAAGTAATTTGGCGTTTTTCAAAATTTTATGACAGATAATTGACGTTTGAAATGTCATAACACAGATTATCATGAGCTTACAGCGCCACTTGTAGTAAATAGATGAACGAAAACGAACAGGGATGTGGTATTATTATATTAGTAGATCTAGAAAGTACCTTAATAGTTCATGTTACACGGTGAGTTTTTAAAGCGGCTCCATTGTGTTTGCGGAAATAAATTGCTTAGCTCCTTTCTATTTAACCAGTTCAGGTTTCTTGAGATATCTGAGATCTCAGCAATCTCAGAAATCTGACGTAAATCCTCGGTGAGGTTCCTCACTTTTCCTTTCAAAATGATGAGACTGAAATTTTTTGGATTCGTTTGCTCAATTATTTTTTGTCGCAGTTTATCAATTTATAAAAACGAGATGGAGAGTGCCTTTTGATTTCTAAAGAAGAAATTTTGTTCAGGTTACTCATTCTCCTCAGTGGAGCTGACAGAAGTTTGCTCAGTGTGATCTCAGAAATGTGAACTGGCTTATTAATTTCAACTGATTTCCATCGCTGAGGCAATAAATTTTGCCATTTCACATTTTTCAAAATGGTTTCTCCGCGATTTTGAATGACTGTTTCTTCGTTTTGAAATTTAAGTTGAAAATAGGTGTGTTCCTTTGGGCCTTGCAAAGTACATTTTAGTACTTCGCAGTAGATGATGAATGGAACGCTTTAATTTTTGCATCGGATCGGGAATACCCCTAATGTGTCGCTTTCTTGCGTGGATTCATTTCGTTACTACATTATTGAAGTGCTTTGAACTACTTTGATCATAGAGTAGAAGTAGTTGAATATAAGAAATTTAGTGAATTAAAATACGATTCTTTATAAACTTGCCCCCAAACACAAACTGCTGAGCATTTAGTTTGAGATACCAATTAGTTAAAAGAAGAAAACACATCATGGGATGATAAATGAAAAACCTTGATAAGACACAATTTCTGTTTGGTGTCCATTCACTGTCACTTTTGTGTGAATTGAGTTCACCACACCCACTCCACGCTCGTTGCAGACCTTAACCACACCAGCACCAAAACCAATTCTGTGTGAATCGCGCCTTAGAGGGCGACAAATGAGAACACTCACACCAACGCGATAATATATTGAATTATATTGACGGCCAAAAGTTTCGTCTTCGTTCCGAATGTTTCGCGTTGGTTTGGGGGAGCCTTTAATAGTGATTTTAAAGAGCAAACAAATTTTTTTACATACATACTGTTCCAAGAAGATTTTGAGGAGATTTCGCAGTAGTCTACTAGATCACAAAAGGGCCAGTTAGGTATAGCGATTAGGAAAACGAAACAGGAAAACCTTTCAAATAATTTATTTACTAATTTTTCATTCGATTTGTAACGCAATTGATGCACTAATCGATGGCAAATAACTCAAAGAATTTTTTTTGTCAATAAAATTTTCAATTGAACAATTATCTAGAGAAACGACTTCATGGATTTTTCACTTGGTTGCTTCGGGAAAAGTATTGGTATTCATTGATCCCCTAGGTATAGCATCTGAATTCTTGATCATGAAACTCCTGAATAAAAACAATCTTATTAATTTTAAAAATTTTATTTTTTATTTTTAAATACGTATTCATTAACAATTTACTATCACATGCTATATACACCAAACAAATATTTTAAATTTTTTTTATAATTTATATCCTTATCTACTTTTTACAACATTTACTAATAAATATAATATAATCTATAGGTACCTACTTAAAAACAAATCAAAATTATTTAAAACCTTGAATTTGTAAAAATGTACAATGTGTTTGTGTATTTTCTAAAATCTACAATTAAAATACTAGGTATAGATATATATATTATGTTGGTGGTATATTATTTGTTGTGTATGTATGGAAGAACATTGAGAACACGTTTATGTAGTTTCTACTTTCATCAGAGATATAAATGCTGTAAGTGTATGGTTTTTGGCCAAATGCAGGTTAATTAATATATTCCCCTGCGACTTTCTTTTGGCTATTTCTAGTGTATGAATTTTTGATCTATAAAGATCATTTATTTTAAGTCTTGATCTCTAAATTTTCGAGATAGTTTCTTCGATCCTTTGGCTTTTTTGGTTTTGAAAACATCACTCAGTGTACTAAGAGCAATGCAGAATTGGGCAGAATAATAAGTTAGCATGACTAAAACCTTTGAAAATAAAGAAAGAAAATCATTATAAGACTATGGACATTTTAATTGTTTGACAAACCCTCGCATATGGAATGGGCTGTACGAACATGGTCACCGAAATCAAAGTATCCGAGATGACAAATAAGACACTTCCAACAGCGCTGATCGTTGATAGGGTATTCATTCTTTCTGTAGCTCGTACAATTGCACGCCAGCACATTGTTGTCAGCAGAAAAGTGTAAATTGGAAGTCCAATCTTTATTATAAAACTGAGGGAACTAAATATGTAGACAGTCACTGCAATTGATTAAAATAGTATTGTATATGGTTTTGTTTTTTTTTTAATTTAAGAAAAATATTAATTTACTTCCAGCAGCTATAGCATACAATGGTAATCCAATACTAACTTTCCAGGGTTTCAATTCAAATGCTGATATGTAGAATACTTGAGCGATGCCAAATACTGCCATTCCTTGGGGAAAATAGTCCAAATTAAGGAGGCTGTCGCCAATGCAAGAGAAGAAAAGTCCACTCAATACCATTTGGGAGTAGTTGTACCTGTTGGAAAAGTTTTTTTTATTTTTTTTTGTTCATCAGATTTTGTTAGTCAGAATATGGATTTGATTTTACTCTATAGTGCATTTGAAACCTTTCGAGACAACATAAACTCCGAGTGATATTATCGGAGCACATTTTAATACCGTTGTTATGGTGAGATCACCATCATCATCAACAAAGGCAAAGTATAAAACCAGGAAAATTATGAACGATGAAAATTTATTAAGTTCATCAACAACCTGAAATTAAAAACAAACAATTAATATAATATTAAACATAAATTTAAACAAAATATTTATGTTTCTTAAAACCGATAAACCGTTATCTTCGCTGGACCCTTCGTATAGAACTTAAAGCGTGGTATACACTTAGAAGAAAAAATAGAGGAACGAGCGTATCGAGGAAAATGTGAGGCTTTATTTTCATAATAGTGTCAGTTACACAAACACAAATGCATTCACACAGGGAAGGCATGCAAGTAGACATCTAAATCCTGGGCATTTACTCGGGGTTAACTCCGAAATTAGGATGATCTCGCACTGAAAAATTGTATTGGATGTACCTACATATTATGTTTTTGACGAATATGTTCACAAGTATTTGCTATATTTTTTTCGTTCAAGACCAGATTCTATAAGTGATATAAATTTAACAGCAAGGCTTTTTAAAAAGAATAAAATCACTTTCTACTCGAGTTCAATTGACTTTTAATGAAGTGTTATTAAACTATTTTAAGCAATTTATTGCTCTTTTTGTATTGCATTAACATCTGTCAAAGTCTTTTATTGAATCACGGGGTCTTCGAATTATTTTCGATTTAGGTATACTTTTGGCACATGTACAATGTATTGTATGCGATAATATGTATCGCATACAATACATTGTACAAACACATATTATGTATGTATGTATGTTTATTAATATTAACATTAAAACCCTATTTCTGTTATGTGATATTTTAGGCAAAAAACTGAAACCCAGTTATATTTCAATCAAACATTTTGGAGAAAATAAAAAAAAGTAAATTGTTATTGTGGCAGATCCCGTTCTTATAACTTAAAAAAAATTCGATTTTCTCCTCTAAGAAATTCCATTAAAATGATCTGTGCCTTCAATCTGTAGCTCACATAAGTCTAGAGACGATTAAAATTAAAACAAATCATATGAATTAATTTAATTTGTTCCATTTTTTAAGGTTTCTCGACCAATTTTATCGATGCGGGAGTACAGAACGTAAGCACAGACGTAGAAATCAATGGACCGTAAAGCGGCATATACACACATCAAAATCTCATCAAGCATGGAAGAGTGTGTTAGTAAAACAAGTTTCACATTGAATATACACACATCAAGCATGAGTTTTCAATCACTCATTTATACGTACTTGTTCAAATGAGAAGACATGTGAGGATTTTTATCCGCTGCCAGTATTTTGAATTTTCCTCATCGCTGTTCAATATGAAAATGAGCACATGCATGATCAAGCATTCAATCTCAAATATACACTACATCAATCTTGACTACTTGATTGACCAAAAATCAAAAAGTTTTGATTTTACTTCAAGCATACACACAACGTATACGTGTGGCAATTTTACTAATACACTCTCCCATGCTTGATGAGATTTTGAACTGTGTATATGCCGCTTAAGGCAAAACAAAACCACTTTATTATTATTATTATATTTATTTTACTTTTCCATGAATCGAAATAATCGATTTCTTTGTCAAATTTCCTTTGAATCCATCCAGTCATTAGTCAATCGAAAATAATAAAATTTCACACGTTTTATATCAAAGAGAATTATGTTTTTTTGTAGAAAGAAAACATAGACGACAATGGACTTTTTGTGAAGTTTCATTCTTTGCATTCGATTTACAAAAACCATTTTATTTGCATTTTTTTAATTTTTTGTAATCGATTTATTTTATTATAAAATCAATACTTGAATATCGATCATTTTTCTATCAACTACGATTTTTGCTGACATCTGCTCACCGCACATTTCTATTCGGTTGTCAAACCACAAACGTCAATGTTCAACCAGAAAATATCTTCAAATTTTCATTCCTCCTTTCGTTACTTCATTCCCGCTACATTTCTACACGCTCTCACCCAAGCTGTCAAAAAGACGAAAGACGAAACAACCAAAAAAAGTCTTCATGTAATCGTCCAAAACTTCAAATTCATAAGTGACCCATAATGCACTTGAGTGGTTGGAAGTGAAAGTAAACTATATTTTATATAAATTAATTAAAATAAAAGAAAATTTTAGATTTTACTTGAATGAATGCTTGGACCAAACGCTACCAAATTCTTTTCAATTAGGGAATTTTAATTCCATCATTTTGATTTTTAAAGCTAGTGTCAGTCCACTTACGGAAGAGCGGTCGGTGAGCGCTCTCACGTCCAACGGCAAAATTTAACGAAAACTAAACCAAAAGTTCCACTTCGCAGTTATGTGCGCGTCATATGAATTTCTTGTTTTTGGTCGGTTTCGTACGAACACGTACGTTGGCTTCCGCCTATTCTAGTTCTACCTATTAGCATTCATACTGTTCCAAGACGATTTTGAGAAGATTTCGCAGTAATCTACTTACTAGAATACGAAATCTGAAAATGTATGGGAAATCTTTTTGATTTTGATGAGATTTGATGCTTTTTGTTTGAAATTTAGATTTTGATTCGGTGTGTAGGTATAGGCTATTAGGCAAGAGGTTGAAGATTAAATCTACCACTTAAAATAATAACCCAGGCTTTATTATATTTTTTTTCATTGTAATAAATACAAACTATGTACCTATATGTTCATTGTCCAATGTCCACACCTAAAATATAAGTTCAAGTGACCTCAAACTCCAAAAGCATTTTGGCGTAGAGATCACTTAATCTTTTTAATTGAATTACTTATATTCAATCGCTTACTAAAAATACTGGACCATTTAATTTTGTTTATTGTGTTAAGTACCTTACTTACTGCTAACTTGATGGTCATCTCGAAATGTCAGCTTTACGACATTGAAATTAAAATAAGTTCTAAAACAGAAAAATTAAAATAAAAACCAGTTCTTAACTACGAATAATATGAGGCTTGAGGAACTGCGAATGAATTTCATCTCTACTCGTTATTTATATAGATACAGAAATACAAGATTAATGTTTAAAAATGTTTTGTTAAACATCTTTTAAGTAGCTTCAATAAAGTGATGCATAGCTGTTTATACCCTTTTTTGCAGTTAATTTGACTGAATCCGGGAAATTTCAATAAATTTTCCTAGTTATCCCTTTAATGTCTTAAAAAAAAATAAACTGACATAAGTACTCTTGGAGAATTTGTCATATCTGTTTTTTGATCAAACTTGACATTAGGCTAGTTGGACCACTTTTTAGTTGAAGTCTCTTATATTATCAAACTATTCATAGTACAACTATGGAGCTGGTAAATCAAAAAAAAAGAATAGACTGGCTTCCTAATAAAATGGAAATGAAAAATTTGAAAATATGTAACCGCCGAAGAATAAAACTAATTTAAATGGATCAAGTCCAAGTGGGCAAGTTGGACCAGTGTGTGGGGTCAGTTCTACCCCACACACGAACATTTTCAAACAAAAATTACTTTAAAGGGTTATATCTTTTTTTCTAGCAGTTTTATTGAAAAAACACTGCAAATGTTTTTTGTAGATCAATTTATTGCGAAAAATTTGGAATACCCAGTTTTCAAATTCCATCATTCTACAATGGGTTCACACCAAGAAGTAACAATTTTTTTTATTGTTTTTGTTTTTTTTTTTATACAGAGTGATCAGTATAAGGTGCACCAAAAAGCTAGAGCAAGTAGGTTGAGTTAAGACAAGAAAAAAGTCGTATTGGAGGGGGGTCTATTTCTCCCCGTTTAGGCGGGAGGGGCAATTTTCTAAAAAATTGACTTAAAACAGAAAAAAAATTATTTAAAAACAACGGTTAAACTTACAATGTGATGCTATACCTTTTTGAAAAGCCAGAAATCTCTTCTTTATTTACATTTTTAATTAAGTTGTGTAAGTGAATATTTTTTGAAAAATATATTTTTTTAAAATTTTTTTTCTTCAAAATTTCGAGTTTGAAAATTTGTATTTCTCTATCTGTCCGACAAATACTTTAAAGAGATTAAATCGGACTCAATGGGTGTCCATTGTCCAAATATGAAGCAGTCAATGATTTTCGTGAAATAAGAATCTCGGAAATTGACGCCAAAAATCTTCGAATTTTTGAATTAGTTAACAGATTATCAATTTTGTTTACAAATACATTTCGGTGCCTTTGAGTCGCAAATTTCAAAAGGTAAATTTAAATTTTGTACAAGCTATAAGGATCTTGCCAAAAGATTAACGCGATGGACACAGAAAGAATCGAGCAGAAGAAGATTCGTTTTCTGGAATTTATTAAGCTTCAAAAAATTTTGATTTAAGATCACAAAAGAAAAGTGGGAAGACTGAAGAATAGTTCAAATCCTGACGTTAATAATGACGGTGCTTAATCCATCTCTGGACTTCTATATTAGAGGAAGATTCACAAATGATGAAAAGTAAGTAAAGTACAAAACCTCGTAATTCTTAAGTTGTTTTTGCATATTTTTCAGAAATCAAAAAAAAAAAAAATTTTGTATATGGAGATCTATAAAGTAAGGGGTTTTGTGTTCTGTCTTTTTCTGTAAATTATACAAAACAACATTGTTACGCTGAAATTTCCAAAAGGTGGCTCTGATTCTGCTGATTTGTTTGTATTAATACATTTTTTTAATTTTTCAACACACTTTAAACGTCGATATATAAAAAGGATTTTTAGTGCTCTTGGAAGCATGATTAATTCGAAATTGACAAAGCAGCTAAAAATTATGTCGTTTTCCATTGGACGTTTGGAAGCGTCCAGAATCAAAAAGAACTCTTCTGAAACCATTCCATTGGCAAAAAAAACGATCAACCGACGCTTCTCAGAAGAAAATTTCGCTTTTCGATTTGAAATCAGAATCCACTCAAGAAGCACTAATACATTTAAGCTATAACTTCAAAACAAACTCACTCAAATGTCAAAAGTAAACATCGGACTCTGTTTGATTGTATGCCTGTTCGATAATATGAAATGTTCACGATGGATTCACCAATGTAATGACAAAATTTCTAAGTTGAGTAGAAGTAGTTAGGTTAGGTTAGGTTAGGTTAGGAGGGGCGTGCCCAGCCCTGAGGCTGTGCGTACACGGGGGCCTGTTGGTCCATTGTGATCCCCTATAACAGAGATAACAACTAAACTAATGGTTCACATAGACTGGGTCATTTACGAACCAGCCCGTACTATCAATATATTTCCTCATGTTTGCCATTGAGACCTGCGCTAGATCGTCCAGTTCTCCAACAAATCTGCTCCCAAGGTAACGGAGGCGATTTGTTTGGAGGTTGGGGCAGTCACAGAGCAGGTGCTTAATGGTTTCTATTTCCTCAACATCCTGACAGCTCCTACAGAAATCGGGTGCGTATACACCAAATCTAGTGGCCATTGTGCCAATGGCACAGTGTCCCGTTAGTACACCTATCAGGGTTCTAATATTCTTTTTACTCAGCGATAGAATATACTGAGTTTCTTTTTCGTTGATTAGAGGCCATAAACTTCTAGAGATGTCACAATCGTTCCTGGATATCCAGGAGTTGTTGATTTTCTCTTTCGTTATTAGGTCTATCTTCCTTTTGATCACGCCAATCGGAACATCCGGTCTCGTGTCTGATTGGCTACGACTGTCTCTATTTGACATTGACCCTTCCCTTGCCAGTGCATCTGCTTTGTCGTTCCCTTCTATATTGCTATGTCCAGGGACCCAGCAGAGTTTGACTTGGTTGGAGTAACAAATATTGTTCAGTGTATTTCGACATTTTGCAACTGCCTTGGATCTTATAGTCTCACTGGCTATCGCTTTGATAGCAGCTTGGCTGTCCACGAAGAATGTGATCTCTGAAGAGCTCAGTTTCTTCCTGTGAACTATTTCGGCTGCCTTTTCAATAGCATAAATCTCAGCCTGAAAGACACTACATTCATCTGGTAGTTTATATGATTCTCTAATATTAAGAGCTTCACTAAACACTCCAGCTCCTGTTCCTTCTTCCATTTTTGACCCATCAGTGTAGAGAGGTATACCCTGTTCACCGAGTAGTGAGTTGGGTTCCCAACCATGCCTTTCGGGTATTAAAGTGGAGAAGTTTTTCCTAAAATCTATAACGGGTGGTACGTAGTCAGTAGTCACATCAAGATCGTCATATCTTTTCAAGATAGACCCATGACCATAAGTGCTGTGCTTCCAAGAGTCCATTTCTTTAAGTCGAAATGCACTTTTGGCTGCTGTCCCCTTAATGTATTCGTCCAGGACTGGAAGGTTGAGAATGATCTCCAGTCCTGCTTGTGGTGTAGACTTCCGTGCCCCTGTTATTCCTATACAGGCTAATCTCTGTACCTTGTTAAGGTTATTGAGATAGCTAATCTTTTCTACGGCCTTCCACCATACAATCGAACCATAGGTGAGGATGGGTCGAACGATCGCCGTGTACATCCAATGGATGACTTGCGGTCGCATTCCCCACCGTGTACCGAATGTTTTTTTGCATGTATAGAAAGCACAAATTGCCTTCTTCATTCTTTCCTCTGTATTCCGTTTCCAGGTTAGCTTCGAATCAAGGATTACGCCAAGATATTTAGCTTCCTTGGAAAGTTTCAGAGGAATTCCGTTAAGTTTGGGAGGAGTGAAGTCCTCTAATTTCCTTTTCTTCGTGAACAGAACTAGCTCGGTCTTTGCAGGGTTAACCCCGAGACCGTGTTGTGCTGCCCAAAAGGATAGTTCCTTAAGCGCAGATTCCATAATATCTTTGATGGTGGTAAGATATTTACCTGATATCAAGATTACTATGTCGTCTGCATAGGCCACAGTTTTAATGCCCTTATTCCTAAATTTTGTAAGAATTTTGTTAACAACGAGGACCCAGAGCAGAGGTGAGATTACTCCTCCCTGTGGTGTGCCTCTTGCAACTGTTTTCTCGACAATAGTGTTCCCAAGTTGCGAGTTTAAGATTCTACCATTGAGCATGGAATAAATCCAGTCCACGATGGCAGATTCAACTCCAACCTCTTCCAGAGCAGATTTAATGGACTCCGTTTTAACGTTATTAAACGCCCCTTCGATGTCCAAAAATGCTGCCAGGGTGTATTCTTTGTGCTCGAGACTTTTCTCAATTTGTGAAACAACCTCGTGCAACGCGGTCTCCACTGACTTACCTTTAAGGTAAGCGTGTTGGGAGTTGCACAAGTTGTTTGGATTGAGGAGGTCCCTTACATGCAGATCAATGATCCTCTCCAGTGTCTTGAGGAGGAACGAAGAGAGACTAATCGGTCTGTAGTCTTTTGCAGTCGAGTGTGTCGGTTTGCCGGCTTTCGGAATAAAGACTACTCTGACTTTTCTCCAGCTGATAGGGACGTATCTTAGTTTAATACAACTTTTGAAGATAACCCTAAGCCATGGGGTGATTATCTGTAGAGCATGTTGAAGAAATGCCGGAATAATCTCGTCTGGTCCAGCTGATTTAAAGGGTTTGAACGAGTTTATTGCCCACATAATCTTCTGATCTGTGATAACCTGTTCCAAGTCTGGTACTGGTTGATCAGCGTATAGAGAGTCTGGTTGTGTATGCCCTGAGTCATCAGGACTTATACATCCAGGGAAATGTGTTTCCATGAAGAGTTCAAGTGTTTCTTGGCTCGAGTTCGACCACGATCCATCGGGATGTTTAATGTATCCCGGAGTCGCGGGGTTGGATGCGAGGATCCTTCGAAGTCTAGCCGCTTCACTTGTGTTCTCAATGGATTCACAATGCCTAGCCCATGAATCTCTCTTGGCCTTTCTTAATTCTTTGGTATATGAATTAAGTTCGGCTCTATATAGATTCCAGTCTATTTCTAATTTGCTCAGTCTGGCTTTATTGAAGAGTTTTCTGACCCCTGTTCTTCGTTTCTTAAGCTCACTGCTCCACCATGGTGGGTTAGTGGGTTTAATATTACGAGATATAGGGCAGTGTTTTTCAAAGGCCGTTTTCATTTTACTAGTAAGGATGTGGACAGCTGTGTCAATGGTTGAAGTTGTCGAGATCGAGTCCTCCTTTGGTGGATCGATACATTCGTTCAACCATTTTGTATATTCTGTCCACTTTGTTCTAGTTGGGTTTCTAAAAATTTTCTCCTCATTTGTGTTTCTGTCTAAAGTAAAGAGTATCCTAAAGTGATCCGAAAAGGATTCCTGAGGTGAGACTCTCCAATTTCCTACAGAGATTTTATCAGTATTACTCGTAAGAGTGAGATCTAGAATTTCTTCCCTATTCTTATTGCGAAATGTTGGATGATCGCCCTCATTACGTAAAATAAGGTTAGAACAGAGAATGTATTCAAAAAGTAACTCACCCCTTTTATTGATGTCCTTACTCCCCCATTGAGTGTGATGGGCGTTGGCGTCACATCCCATCACAAAAGGTGTCCGTCGTGTCGTGGTGTAATCCACAAGGTCGCGGACTATCTTTGCTGGAGGGTTTTCTTCATCGTACGGCATGTACGTTGATGCCAAGACGAAGTTTCCTTCCTTGGATTCAACGCTGATTGCCACATTATCCTCGTTGCTGTACCTAGATAAAAAGAAAGCATTAATTGACTTTTTCACTAGAATACAACTTCTTATAATACCATCTGACGTGGAGCAGAAAAGGTTGTAGTTCTTTGACCTCAATCCCCGGACCTGACTCTTTCGGAGCCATGGTTCTTGGACTAAGGCCACATCCACGTTTTCTTGAGACATGTAGAGCATTAGGTCGTGCGTTGCTGCTTTGGCGTGATGCAAATTAATTTGCACCACCAGCAGCTTTTGACTCCCCTTTGCCCCCATGCCTCCTAACCCTTACGGTTCCAAGACCGTACCTCAACACGTCTTTTTTGCTTTTTAGAAGAAGGTCAGATTTCTTGTCAATAATGAACAAGAGGTCCTTTCCTTCCCCACTAGGACTCTTCCTAGAAGACTGGAGCTTCCAGTCTAGCACGGAGAGCTCTTTGTTCTGGTTAGCCAGCAGTTTAATTATGGATGTGTCCTCATGCGTAGCAGGAGGAGGAATCCATATATTAATTTGCTGGCGAAGGGGTAGTTCCGTGACGGGAAGAATCTCTAGAGAAGCTCCCTCCCACAGTTCACCAATGTTGGTGATGATGTGAGTGAGGAACTCCAGAGATTTCCGGTCCCCACAGCAAACCACTTTCACACCTTTTCGCCATCCAGCTCCATCGAAAGTATAGTCATCAAAACTATCGTTTTCAGATGTAGCCATCATGGCTTTGAGGATTTCGTTCTCAACAAGTAGCCAGTTATTTGCCGTGATTTTCCCATCCGGGTTGTCTCGACTAATGATAGCTATCTGCAGATCAATCGGGGTGGTGTCAAAACTGTTGGTCTTGCGTTTTTTAGCACCTTCAGTCTTGGCTGCCTCCTCCGATCTAGCTCTTTTAGACGTACTTGGCTTCGTCCCATAAGAGTTGCCGACTTGTGCTGCCTCGTTCCCTTTCGGGTTCGATTTAGTTTTTGTCTGCTGCCTCTTATTAGGCGTCGCCTGTGTCGTTTTCGAGCCGGGACGAGCAGCAGAGTTGATTACAGCCTGTTCTTGGTTTATCTTTTTAGGGATAGAACCAGGTGTGGATGCAATTGCTCTGTCGCTGTCCAGCTTTTTGGTGATCGATTGTTGTGAAGGGACAATGGATTCAGGGGCAGCTGCTGCCGACTGACGCTCAAAGTTCCTCACCAACTTCTTATGTTTTTTCAAGAGAGCCTTGTCTCTTGAACTGAGGGTGGTCGGGTCTTTTCCGTTCATAGCACTCACGAATCTTTTAGAGGATCTGTAGTTACTGCGTTTCCTCGAAGCTTTGAGATCTTTGAGGGGTGCAGTAGGCTTCAGCGTGGTCTCTTCGGGATTCGAGCCTTCTAGCAGCTCGTCCTCGGTTTGACTTCCTATAGAGGGAGGTCCGTCCGAGGTCTCCATACCGTCGATAGCCATGCTATCTAGAGCAGGGAGAAGAGCAGCTGTGAGGTCCAGCGCTTTTGTTTGTCTTGTTAAGTTATGTCGTTTTTGTTCGTTTGCGTTAGTGTTTGTCAGTTTTTGTTCGTCGTTTGCGTTAAAGTTTGTCACTGGCGACTTAGACTCTCGCGAGTCCAAGCCCTCGCCGACAGCCGTGACCTCTGTCGACACTTGAGCGTATATCCCCACTCTGATTTGTTCGTTCGTTTGTATATTGTCCATATTTGTCTTAGATGTACATCTCTGTTTTTTGTTGGTTTTGCTTAGTGGTGAGACCCTGCAGCTGGGTTGCTGGAGGATCCCACGTAAGCCCCCTCGCCACCGTCAAGGCGAAAACCGTGAGGGGGGTAGAAGTAGTTAGTATTGTTCCATTGGATTTTAGTGAATGAGTGAAACCAATGGAAAACGACATTATTAAAACGAGTTTCGTCAAACATTACCTACTTACTGTTGGCCATCTTCAGGTCTTGTCGAGTTGAAATGGGGGAGAGTTATATACATAGGATAGAAGAGATATATATGGGGATAGAGATATTGATCCGTACAGGCGATAGCAAGCTTAAAAGTCAATTCGAGCGTCAATCAGCTAGAAGAAAATTTCCCGAACATTAATATGTTGCGAAGCATTTTTGCTACAATGTCGATATCAACTTCTTCTGCCGAAAAAACGTTTTCTAGTTTGATCGAAAGATTCGAACAAAGTTCCTATAGATTTAGGTACTGTAAAAAAAACTGAATACTCAAGATTTTGTATATATTTATATTAATAAACGAAGAATTTACCTAAGCAAGGGGCCAGTTATAGCGATCGGAAAAATAAAATAGGAAAAACTTTCAAATAGATTATTTACTAGGTTTTCATTCGATTTGTAATGCAATTAATTCACTGATCGATGGCAAATAACTCAAAGAAATTTTTGTGTCACAAAAATTTTCAATTGAACAAATATTTTTTGAAATCTTGACTGATTTCATTTTCCATACCAGCTGATTGTCATTTCGATCAAAATGAAACAAATCGTTCCAATTATTTGTGTTCCAGCTTTTACTTGTTCCACTGACAGGTTAGTGGAAGGAAAAAAAAATCGTTTGCATTTCAATCAGGAAAACTTGAAAACTTTTAGTGTTCGCTATAAACGCTCATAAGGAAAAAAAAAAATTCCTCTTTCCATCTGTTTCAACTTTTCCTTATGGTTTTTCCTGATCGCTATAACTGGCCTAATTTGTTACTTGTTGCTGTCAAAGTTAATAAAAATATATAACCTTTATTACCATATCATGCCCTCCCATCGTAAAAATCGAAAAAAGCTATCTACGCCACTGACATCGGGAAAAAATGTATGTATAAAAACATTTGCCTAAAAAATGATGTAATGCATAATTAAACATAACTCAAAATTGGTATAATAGTCTACCCCACGCAGCGCTTCCCTCTTTTATACCTAATATCTACCTGAACAATAACTTCAGGGAATGTTCAAAATTTCAAAATGAACGTATGTACCTACTTACATACCTACTTAAGTTTTTCCAGCAAAAAAACAACATTTGAAAAATGGAATTAAATTAATTTGTTCTAATAGGCTTTTATGAACAATAATTTAAATTTTATTTTTGTGATGTCAAAACCTAGTTTGACTGTATTGAAATTAAAAAAAACTACTTATCGCAAGTATACCTATGTACAACCAATTCCTCACAATGTATACTTTATGATTATTCTTAATTAAAGATAAAATTTACGAAGAAAAAGTTTAATTTGCTAAATAAAATTTTAAAATTGTTAATCCCGTATATGTGAGGAATAACAATTCCGAAGATGCTATATAATCATGAACTTAACGCGATCTACATTAGGTATATGTATAATTAGGTATACATATATGTACATAGGTACATGCAAGTAGATTTAATAAAAGAAATAAAGATTGGAAGACTCCGGTTTTGCTCGGGAAATTAACATTTTTCTTAAATATGTATACATATAGCTATAGGTATTCATTTTTATTATAAATATACAAACACAAAGGTATAGCAAACCTTCTTAGTGGACTCATTTTATGTACAAATCTAGTACAGACGCATAATGCTTGACTTTTTACAAGAGACAATATTTCGATACCACCTTTTTTTATTTTTATCTTCTGAAATTATTGTAATTTCACAATTTTTTTTTGTATAAACGCAAAACTCGCCCTTATTGGTAAGTAGGTATAGTGTCTACCTGTCTACCAAACCAACCATATCTATGTTGACGTAAAAAGGCATAGGTATAGGCTAACGCGTGACTATTATTATAATTATTGTTTACTTGTTAAATATTCTAATTACCTACTTCGCTATTCTCGAATGCGTGTTGTCTCCCTTATAGTGAACTGTATAATAATTGTTTGTAATTTCAAATTTAAAAAATACAAAGTAAATTAAGAAAAAAAAAAATAACAAATTTCCATCAGAAAAACACATGAAAAAAAGCAGAATGTAGATACCTACTTATTTTTCTCAAATCTCATTTTCCCGCCGAAATTAAATCAATCGTGTATACCTACGTTCTCTCCACAAAATTCAGCACAAAGACATTATTTTTTTTTTTTAATCTAAAAATAGTCCACACCTGTTGCCACAGTGCAGTAAATAGTCTTTTTAGCTTCAAAAAATTGTAGATCAATTATTATTATTGCGAGTAATAGAAAATACTCATTTTTCAATAATAAATCACCCTTTGATCCAAAACAAAACAAACAAAGAAATAACACTCACCTTTTTGCGCAATTGTTTTGTTAACACTTTTTTGGAAGGCATTTTAATAAATTATAAAATAAAACATACATAAAATAAAAAAAAAAATAAAAACAAATCACAAAAACATGCAAAAGTGTAACACTGAAATGCTGATTATGTTTTTTTTTTATTGTATTACTATTTCGCCGCTGCTGCTGAGCATGCATGAAAAATTAAATTTATAAACAAAACTGTTGATTTCCCATAACCGTGATATCGGATATAGAGATGAGCTTTTTGGGACACGAAATTTACATTCTACTGTCATTTCACCCACTTATACTCAATCCCTGTTTCTTAATTACACCCCTTACACACCAGAAACTGATGACAAGATTGACTTGGACTGTGACAATTTAAACAAAAAAAAAAGGGGGACACTAGAAATCATCCATATACACAAAGGCGGAGACGCACAGCTTTGCCTGCTGGCACAAGGTTGTTTTTTTTTGTTGTATATTTTTCTTTTTAGAGCGGAATTCCCGAGAGAGAAAGAGCGAGAATTTTTACATTAGAACATCATGAGGGACAAGGTCAAGGACGTTTTTGTTTTGGGCCATAAACTAAGCGAACGATATAGGCGCTCAGCTGTCAATAATTGATTATTATCAGTGGGAGGGGCAGGAGTATAATTATAGTGTAACGAAAATATTGACAAACTGTCTCGATTTCTCGATAGATATACGTACATAACTATTTTCTTATAAATTATTGACCCACCGCGCACGTCTTTGTGTAGATAGGTAGGTATATTGACTTACAATTTGTAAAAGTTCTGGCATTGCATTTTCGTTTTGTAACATAATGAAAATGGTAGACTAGTTAGACTCAAATTCTTATTTTTTTTTTTTTAATTTGTTTGAAAAAACCGTGTTATTCGTTTTTAGTACGCTTCCGACGACGAAGAGACTGAGATATAATATCAATCAATTTAAACGAAAAAACACACTCTCCCCGACAATCAGTGGGTTAGTATTTCTTGCACCGATGCATTCACACATCGACTAAAGTTTAATGAACAAAGTGATAAAGTAAAAATAATATGTTCAAGTAAGTATACGTCATATACTAAATGTAGCAAGCGACTAAACTAGACTGCTAGCTTTTTGTAACTGACTTTGCCTTCTTTGTTGATGATTCCAGTTGCCAGTTGTTCTCCAATTCTCCAGAAAATTTAAACAACACAACTGTTCAGTGTTGTGAACACACCATACCACGTTCATGCCACATTCATATCATTAGGCATATCCATAAACAAAGCCAATGAAATCAGCGAGCGAGAATATAAATAAAAGCAGAGGCAGCGTGTAAAAGAGAGAAAATAGCACGAGAAAGCTTCTCTTTGGAAACTTTCGCAAAACAATAATAATTGACGATTTTGAACTTTGCATTGGCATTCTGTTCTGGGCTTCTGCGTTCTTCCTTCTGCTTTCTCTTTGTTCATGCCCCTGGCTTTCAGTATACATAGCTTAATATATCTTTTTTTTTGATAAATAATGGGAAGTAATGAGTGACGGTAGTCTCATCAATTTTGCACCTCATTGGGGGGTAGTAATCCGAAAATAGATTAAAGAGGATGAGATGTTCATTGTACATACAGTAAGGTTCACGAAGCAAATTTGCATTGCTTGTCTAAACTTTATCTACTATTATATACTATGAAAAAAAAAACAAATCAAACAGATAACATCAAAGCGGAAAGGGTTTGTTTTAATGTGCTTTTTCACAAATTCATATTTAATTTCTTTCTATGGTTGATTTATTGATTAATATTGATTATTTTAATACTCAATTAAGTACATACATATGTAGGTATATAGTCAACAAAAGTAAAAATAGACTGCGACATATTGTTGTATTATATTTGGTAAATTAACACAAATTTATATCTCCTTCAATAAATGGCTGATAAAAATACAATCTTTTAATTTCTAAAATTCATAAATTTTCTACGCATTTAGTCGAAATTGCGTCTGTGAAATCATTTCCTTTATATAAAAAAAAAAGTCATTGAGGACGGTTTTATATGTTTTTTTTTTTGTATTTATTTTATAATGTATCCTCTATAGCTAAGTGTGGTGTCCCTAGCTTGACGGCAAGCCACAAGTTTGAGGGGGAAAGGATTTTAATTCAGCATTGCGGTACTAAATTAGGACTTAATTAGCACTTAATTTCTGCATTATTAGAAAGCTGATTTTAAATAAAAATTATTCTTGAAACCAAAAACAAAAATACCTACCTTCCATTAAACTGCTTTAAAACCAAGACAAAAGACAAATCGTATATCTCTCGAAAACGACTACTAAGATTTTGAACAAAAAATAATTTTAAACTAAACCATTATTTAAATTACCTATCAGACATTGTTTTTTTTTTAATTTGTATCTATTAAAATAATTAAATAATTTTTAATTATTATTAATTTTATGGTTAAACATCTAATACTATATCAAAATTGTCAAAAATTATTTTTTGAAAATTTCAGAAATAGTGAGATGATTTTTTTTTTATTTAATTTTAAAAACCACATTAATAAATATTAAAAAATTTACAAATAGATTAACCTACTTAGGCTATACTGCAATGTACAGATGAACGCATAAACACTTACCCCAACCAAACACCCGAATGTGCTGTTATGCTGAAAATCCTATGAATTGTACAAGTAAATCCCAACTACAAAATATTCCACATACGCCACCGTGCACCGTCAAATAGCTTCGCAAAAACCAATTAAAATTTTAAATTAAAAGGAAAACACTTTTGTTTTTAAGAGTTTTTTTATGTGATAAGACACTTGCAGTTAGGTTGGCAAGCTTTCGCACCGTCATATCATTATTGAAGGTTTAAAAATGAAACAACAACACTTGGGTGAGCTACCACCAAGTTTTTATAGGCTGGAGTTATAGCTATTTCACGACTGTCACGCCGTGATCGGTAAATTCTCGATTGTTTAATGGGTTTTTTCTAGCAGTTTTTCAAAATAAAATTCCATACATAATTTCAGGGAGCCTGGAGAAATCGCAAATAGTGTGGTTTCCGGCGGTATGTGTCGGTGGAGTTAGTATTTGCTTCAAATTTGTAACAAATCATTTTATGTGATTCCCTGGGGAAAAAATTCAATTTTTGTTTAAGCTCAAAGGGTAGCTCCCATGCAACTATTATAATATTTTTATATTTTCTCAAAAATGACTCTTTGAAATTTTTGACAGAAAATTCGCATACTTTATTTCTGAATTATTTACTTATATCATTTTCTTCGCTCGACCGAGTTTGTTATAACTTTCCGATTCGTTTATTTATTTTTAGCAATATTGCAATTAAAATTCTTAAAAAAAAAATAATTAAAATAAAATAAAAATCAGTATAATTTTGAATTTTTTAAATGTTTTTTCGTTAAAGATATCCTTACATTACTGAACCGTTCACCTACAATTATTTTATTGCGTAACTAACATTTAAGTTTTTAACCAAAAAAAAAAATATGTGTTCAGTTGTGCTTTTGTGGTGTGTTTTTTTATATCTTTTAATTCAAAAATCAAAGCTATTTTTTAAACTTAAAAAAAAATATTATTTTTTGGGAAATTTGCTGCTCTCTATATTTTTGGTTTTCTATGGATATATTATGTTCAAAATTACAACCTGAGTATTTTCTACATTCGCACGTTTTCTACCCAACCAATAGATTAGAATTGAATTAAATCGATTTAAGAAATATGGGTGGGAAGCCATAGCTAGGGGGGATATACAACAAATTTAGTTTTTGGGCTTTCGACTTTTAGGAACACAATTAAATGGAAATTCCAGACAAGCTTTGATTTATAAGTTGTCATCCCTTGGTATTTCTCGTAAATTTTTTAATTTTCTGGCCTCGACAAGTGCAGCCGTTTGGGATGGGACAAATTTGTCAGAGTGGTTTCAAACGTCGGCAGGAGTTCCACAGGGATGCATCCTCAGTCCAATTTTATTTGCTTTGTTTATTGATGCGGTTTGTGATATTTTACCGGGTGGAGTAATTTTTGCAGGTACCTGTGTTAAGGTTTTGCTCTACGCAGACGACCTAGTACTGCTCACAGACAGTCCTTTCACATTACAACTTCAAATAAACAGACTTTAGGAGTACTGTGAAATGTGGGGCATGCAAATTAATTCCCGAAAAACCAAAATTATGGTCTTTGAACCAAGGCAACGAAGAAGACTGCCCGAGGAAAGTTGGTATCTCAACCGTGAGCGCATCGAAGTTGTAAGTCAGTTTAAATATTTAGGAGTTCTGTTATCTGCAAACTTGAGTTTTGTTAAGCATGCGAGGGAGAAAAGTAATGAGGCCAAATTGGCCTTAAACATCATGTGGTCATCTTTTTTTAATAACCATCATGTTGATATCGCATCAAAATACCGAGTATTCAACGCCACAGTTAATACGTGTATGTGCTATGGTGTACAGGTTTTTGGCTACATGAAATTCGAGGAATTTGAATCGATTCAAAGATATTTTTTCAAAAGATTATTTCGGTTACCAAATACGACACCTACTTATGCTATTCACGTGGAATCCGGTATTCCACCAATTTTCACTCAAAATCTAAAGGCCCACACTGATTATGTAATTAAAGTTATGAGAAGAGAAAACGGTCTTCACAAATCATTTATGCTAAGACTTGTCCAAACAAATGCAACGCCCTTTAAAGAACTGAATCAGCTGGCTGTAGCTCATAACGCAACTCTTTCACTTTCTGAAAACAATTTGGATGTATGGAAAAACATTTTTGCTGATCTAATTGCGAAAATAGATAAAAAAATTTACAATCAATTTCTGAATAGAGCAGCTTCTTCAGAGAGCAGAAATATCTATAAAACTTTAAATCATAGACTGTTAAATGAATTTAACTATTTTTGCACGGAACTTTCTGCAGAAGCTATAGGTACCATTTTTAGAGCTAGATTGGAGTTACTTAACTTAAATTATATGCCTTATAGATCAGATCTCGCTCAAAATTGTAATCTCTGTAATAGAAGAGAACTTGAAGATAGTTATCATTTCATCGCAGTTTGCCCAATCCTACAAGAAATTCGTCGGCTTTACTTCCAAGAAAGCTTTTTGTCGCTAAACCAGCTTATTAGTACATTGAATGGTTCCTTAGGGTGGTCTAGCCTTTTTAAATTTTGTAAGCATGCTCTTTTGTACCGTAACAGCTTTTAAAAAGAACCGCTCTTCGCATTCCACCAGTTAAATTTTTCCTTTTTTATACTTATGTTTCAAATCATGCTAAAATTGATAATTTTATGTTTCAAATCATCCAAAAATTGATTACTTATTTTGTGTTTCAAATCATTCAAAAATTGTAGATCCAATAAAACTTTTAATTTTACTTTTAAAGCTATTCTTAGATAAAAATATTATAAATGAAAAATTATACTCGTAGTATTCTGGGTTAAAATTATTATAATTGATAATTTAATGTTTCAAATCATTCCAATATTGATTTTTTTTTTGTGTTTCAAATCATTCTAAAATTGTATAACCACTAAAATTTGGAATTCTAACTCCTATGTTATTTCTAGATAAAAAAAAAATTATTTAGTTTTTATATTTGTATTTAGACTCAAAATTTCAAATTCATTTATGCTCATTTATGTACTTTATTCTTCTATATTTCATTGTATAAGAAATTATCAATCAGGCAGACGGCAGCTAAGCCACGTCCTTAATCTAAATGTTTATTATTTTATGAATCTATTGAAATAAAGAATTGTATCTATCTATCTATCTATCATAGCAAAAAGAAAAATATTAAGGAAAAGTGAACACATACTAAAACATGAGGGCAAAACCGCATACGGCATAGGGAAAGACCGCATAGGAGCAAGACTGCATAGGGGCATAGGGGTATGCGGTTTTGCCCCAATCAGATCTTACCTGAATTTCTCGGAGTTTCTTATGATTTTTTCTCTATGTCTCTTTTCTTTCACAATAAATAATTTTCAACATCCACTTTCTAGTAACAAAAAAGAAAAAGTTAATAATTTTAAGTATTTTACTGGTAAGAGCGCAACTTAAATGACACCCAAACGATAACGTTTTGCCGAAAAATCACAAAAACTACCGTAACTTCTCGCCATCTCAACCGAATTAACTCATACTGGAAGATATGATCGATCATACCTAAAGCCACGTGTTTTTCATTTTAAGTGTTGCCATTTCTATTTTTGTTCATACAACATAGTACAAAAACGGTCTTGCCCCCATTAAGTTTAATACACAAATGAATTGCGAAAAACGGTATTGACGGTATTTGGCGGGATTTTAAAAAACTGTATTTTAGTAGACGGTAATTTAAAACTTTTTTTTTTGGATTTTCGAAAAACGGGATTTTTAAAACCGGGATTCCGATACGCTCCCAAATTTGACAGTTCATTAACCAAATCGTAAACTTAACTTAATGGTAAACTTATCCAGTGTTTTCCAACTTTGCATGAATACGCTTATTATATCATCGAAATTTAAATAAAAACATTCTTTGAAATATGTATGTACCTATAATATAATATTCTATCTACATAGATAAATGTTATCCGACATATACATATGTACATATATGAACGTAGATATTTAAGTAGAAAAATTATACTGAATGCATTGCATACCATGCGGTAAGTAAACAAGTACATGTTTGAGCAGCAACTTTCAAATGCATAGCAACCCTCTTACATTATTAAATCGACACAAAAAAAATTCATCATGTTCGTGATAATAAAGAAATAATCTCAGAGCAGAACACAGACTCAGACGTTACATAAAATGTATATACATACCTCTATACGAATTTCCATGGACTGAAGTTCAATTTCAAGAACGTCATTTAAATTTGTATGAATGAAATCTCTATAACAATTACATTAATACATGCGATTAATTTACTAACTAAAATCTATCTGTGCAAAGAGAAGAGTTGTTTTTGTTGTGTTATGAGCTAAGAGAAACCTGAAGAGATACCGAGTATAGACCTTGTTGTAAACTTAAAAAGCTTAGAAACCAAGGTGTTTTGTAGAGTTCTTTATAGTGGAAACTATATTTTAAGCCTATTGAAAAGTTTAAACTTATAGAAAAAAAAATAAAACAAAATTCTATTGATTTATTGAAGAAAAGTTTTGTAAATATTTAATTTTCTATTCAGTTGAAGTGCTTCAGAGAATACGCACGACACAATTTGTCAAATTAATTTACCAGTTGTGTAGTACCTACTTTAGCTCTAGTTTTAAGCGCTTGAAATTATTAATGCGAATGTGCTTCTGTTGCGGTGTAGTTTGTTGACTATATATTATATGAATATGACGATAAAGTACATTTATTATAGCCTCTTAAGAATCAGGAAGGTAGAAATTAACTCTATAGTTGATTAGCTTAAATATAGTAATTGTACCATTTGTTCACGTTCGAGTAACGAGATTTTAATTGTTTATTTACTTAGCACATGTGTTGCATTTATATTATACTGGTAGGTAGTTGTTTACAGTTAAATTTGACTGCTATAACTTTTAGAACTTAGTTTTTGGAAGCAAATATACACTAAGTAATTAAACAGTTAAGGCAAGAAGGTGAGTAGGATAGTTATGACAATAATAGTGTTCACAATTTATTTGGAATTGAGCTCCAGAGAGATGGCATTTTTAATGGAGATAGTTACAAAAATGTTGAGGGTTGGAAATGTAAAGAGGTTATTTTGAGGTTTCATTGTTATTGAAACCTACATTTCCAACCCTTAACAAAAATGTTGGGATAGAATGAAGCAAAATTTTAAACGGTTTAGTATGACGTTATAAGCATTTTAAGTCGTACTATTTTTGAAAAGTCACAAATTGGCTCAGCAAACTAGTATCGAACATTGGTGGTCCAACAGCTAGCAAGCGTAGGCTTCTGATGACAACAACGCATGTCATTCTCCTCTACTGAAGCGAGATTTTGGCAGATGCTATTCGACAAGAAAATTACCCGGAAGTAGATGGCAGCAGTGCAGAGGCGCGGAACTCTTCGCGTAGCAAGCTCTTACCAGACGGTTTCGGAACCAGCCGCCTTTGTATACGCAGGAGTGACTCACATCTCCTAGCACCAAAAAGGTAGTACGTCTACGACAAAAAGGCAGAAATTGGAGTGGAAGCGGCAACCGAGCAGGCAAAACAGCTCACTGAGCAGGAATGGCAAAACCGTCGGAGCTCGGAACGCAGAAAGAGATGGACAGGATGACCAGAAAAGAAACACGGTTAGGAAAACTACTATGTCATCCAGTTCCTCACCGGACATGGATACTTCAACGTCTTCCTCAACAAGATCGGCAAGACGAACATTCCAGCCTGTCAGTACCTTCTTTGCCTGGATCAGATGGTAAGCCGAAAGGGGGAACTGGAGAGAAATATCGGCATCATCACTCCAGGCAACATAGCCGCTAGAAGATGCCAGTGAGCGAAATTGGAACTAAATTTGCAACTAGGTTCAACATATTTTCAGAATAAAGAAAAGAGAAGAAGACCAATACCACGAAACAGCCGAAGAATGTATGATTAGAACCCCGCCCAAGTATTGTAAAAAGAGGTCAGGGGGGTGGGAGTTTTAGTTCGTTATACCCTTTAGAAAGGGGAGCCGGAAACATGAAGATGGTCAACGCCAAAAAGATCTCCTTATGTTGTAAAGAGTATTCCTTTAAAAAAAAACAGAAAAATACTATTTCTTAAACATTTTATTAATAATAATAAATATAATCACCAAGTGGCTATTTTATCTTCTTTTTTTTAAGCGAGAAGGGTACGAAGTAAGAGGGGAAAATGAAATCTCCCTGATCAACGATTTGAGGATATTTTTTTGACTATTTCAAAAGGCAATTACAGAAAATTTCTACAATTTCTTCTTGTGAAAGGTACAAGAGATTTTTAAGCAAATTAAAAGAAAACTTCGAAAAAATCTCCGGAAACTTGTTTTCTCGTTTGAAAGGGGTCTAACTTTGACTGTTAAAAACTCGTAAATGGTTATAGGTCTGCACGCTTATTTGCCCGAAACTTCTAGATTTAACCAATATTATTTTTTATATAAACTTTGACAGCCCAGAAGCTAAAAATATTACAAATCGATAGGTATGGGAAGTAAACGAACAAGGTTGGTATGTTTGCTTACTTTTTAGCTTGAACTGTCACTTTTTTAGGTGCGTTCAATTTGAGTTTATGAAGAATTGAGAATTCACGCAAGAAGCAAGCATCCCATTTTCATATTTGTATAATTATTGTCGAAGTGAAACTTGGAGTTATTGGAAAATACAAAATTTTTTCAGCTGAACTGCGGCTCATAAACGTCAAATTTGATGAAAAATGACAATCACATTTTGTCTGTGATAACTCTTTAGCTATCAAAAGTTAAATCATCCTAACTAGATTGAATTTGTTGTGAATCTCACTTATCGCAAATCACGGTATACGATCCCACCCCATTGCACACAAAATTGACACAAGTCAAATATCATAGGTTTTCAGAAAGAAAACGACATTAGTGTGATCTTGCGGAAATATATTAAACTTATAGATTAATTATAGCAACAAAAAAGCGCACAAATATTCTTTACCCTTTATATTATTCTCTATTGATTTTCGTTGAATAATTTTTAATGAAAGGTTTTATGTTTGTTGACCAAATCCAACAAATGGCTATCGGAAACCATTCTTTTGACAGGTTCTCGAATAACCACCATTGACAGCTGTTGACTTATAGTTGATGTGTGTTTTTATAGTGGAACATTACAAACGTCATTAAATCTATAAATTACAAAAATGCTATTAAAAAATAATAATTATTTAAAAAAATAAATAATTTTCACGCATATAGTGAATATTGACTCAATAATTTACAGAGTACGAATGGGGTTATGTAACTAATTATTTGTACTTTCTAAAAATTGGTTTATAATTGTCATAATTGATTAAATAAAGTAACTGAATCGTTTATTTTGAAATTAGTCTTAATCCATTTAATACAAAAATCAAGATAATAATATATTAAGTCATTTACAAACATCGTAATATTTATTTAATTTTGGGAAGAGTTTTAGTTTAATGATCAGTGAAATTGATCCAATTACTTAAAAAAGCAATTAGTTCTTTTTTCGATGCCGTTTACATAATATTCATAAAGTATAGGTATGAATTAAAATTTATGTTTGCGTTTCAATTTAAATAAATATCATTTAAGAAATTTAATGAGTTTCGTATAGTACTTACAATTGGCGATATTAGTTTTAGTTTGTGTTTGCTGGAAATTGTTCAGTGTTAATAATTATATCTATTTATTTCCTTTTTAATATTTATTTATTTTTGATTCAAAATATATTCTCAAAATAAATCACTTAAATTTCGTAAGTAGACAAATTTTGAACTAATAAAAGACTTATTATTTATAAAAATAAAATGCACGACTGGTTCTTGCAAGAAATTGCTCTTATGTATACGATCACACTTTTTGGTGTTAAAGTCTGAATATTTCAAAAATCTACTCATCTGATTTTAAAAGAAACAAATTAGTAATGTGAATCTATATTTTATAACACCATTTTTAGTTTAATTTTAGGTTAATATTATGTGAGTATAGCATACAAATGAATAATAGTACAGTGGTGTACAAATACATACATATATACATGCATGAAAGTTACAAGTTTTAAGTGAACAATTGTTAGAAAAAGTCAATATAGCTATAAATAAATTGATTAAACAAGTTTTGAAATTTGGGGCTTGTGACTCATTTGGGTGGGACTTAAAGCCCGAATTTAATTTCGGCTTTATGTCTCACTCAAGTGGGACGTATAGCTCCAAAAATAAAAATTGGGCTTTTTGTCCCTGGGCCTTATGTCCCTGCGCCGAAAAATTCTATGTTAAAATCGTAGAATTTCCACATTTCAAATACAATATACATATATGGTCTTATTTATAAACGTTGTTTAACTTTAGACAACTGTCCAACTTTAGAAAATGTGTTTAAAAACCTTGTTTATTATTGTCTTATAGCTGCCTACCCTGTACACAAGAGTAGATTGTCTTAACCGTGAATAATGTGATATTTATTTTTATTAAATAAAGCATATTTCCACCAATTTTAAAATAGTTAGACAGTGTCTAAGTAGGCAAAAATCTAATAAATACGACTGATAGTACATTATATTTTTAAAATAATATGAGCATAATAGACTTCCGCGCGGAAATTTTAAGCATTGTCTCAGTCAGTGGCGGATCCAGGATTTGGTCATGGGGGGGGGGTCCAACTACAAATAGAAAACTTAAAGGCAAGTAAAACTTGTGTGCGATTTGTGCTACATTATTTATGTGCGTGAAGTTAGCACCGCCAATTTCTATTTCAGAAAAAAAACACAAGCAAGCACAAACTGAGCTTAAAACAGCGGATGATGTATATAACTTTTTAAAAAATTGTAATTTTGAAAAGAAAAAAAATTGCAAATTTGCGAATTTAAAAAAATATTTACGGCGCAATGGCAGCACAAGTTGAGCACAATACAGCGCAACTTTATTTTTGAAAATCGAAAATGGCGGTGCTATCCTCACGCCTCGCAATATTTATTTTTGGCCATAAAAGCTGTAAATATGCGAATCATTTTTTGAGCAAAATACAGCACAACTTTGATTTTTTGAAAATCGTATAATTTTGCAAAAAAAACTCATCCCTAAAATTTGCGAATTTGCGAATTTAAAAAAAATATATACGGCAAATGACAACACAAGTTGATTACAATACCTACAGCACAACTTTTTTGTTTGAAAATCGAAAATGATGGTGCTAATTTCACGCTAAGTTCCTTCGCAAAGTTACAAATAGTATGCGATTTTTTTTATCTCGTCGGTTATACCACTGTAGAAAAACTTAACTTTGGAAAAATTTAATCTTAAAAATTTTCAAATTTGTGAAGTTTTTAAAAATATTTACATACCTTAACTTTAATAACTTTTTGTTATTCTAGATTATATATGTTCGATATTTTGATTTTATATAGATTTTTGTAATTCGTGATTTTGGAATTCGAGATTATTTCTTTCGAGATTTAGTATTTCGAAATTTTTGTTTTCTAGATATCGTTGTAGACCCATTTTTAGTAGGTGGGATAAAATATAGGGTCACATAACTCATGTATTAGAAAAGGTGAAACTTTCGAGTTTGATATTTATCGAAAACTTTCAAATACTCTAAGATATTCTAAGATATATAACATCGGACTCTTTTCATCCATTTGAACACAAAATATCAGTTTTCCATTCAATGATTTTTATTAAACATCCCGATGACGAGAGAAAGAGAATTCATTGAAATACGAAAGATCAAAGAAATAGCGAAGATAAACGGATATACAGAACAATTAATAGATGATCTCACGATTGCACATAGAAGAAAACAAAACTTAAGAAATTATACAACTTTAGATTTAATCAGAAATGAAAACGATGAACAAAAGAAATGGTCAAAATTCCATTTTTATCCAGAAATTACATCAAAATTAAGACCAATTTTTAGTAGGCAAAACATCAAAATGAGTCAGTGTAGTGAGATAAAACTCAGAAATGTGATTAGTGGCTCAAAAGATAAAATTGAGAAAAATCAACAATCAGGAATTTATACTATTCGATGCAGAGATTGTAGGAAGGAATATCTAGGACAGACAAGAAGACCAATCATGAAAAGGTTCAAAGAACATTTTGCACATGTAAAATACAATGAACCTGAAAAGTCGAGTGTAGCACAACACATGCTGGAGAATAACTATAATTTTAGCTTACAAAATTTGAAATTAATTCGCAATGTAAATAATCATTATGAATTTGATGCTTTTGAATCTCTTTACATTTTCAAAAATAGAAATAATTTTTTGAATAGTGACGATGGACCAATAAAAGATCCAATTTTCAAAAAATTTTATAATAGATCTTAAATTCACTATAAATTTGTTTGTGTAGTTTGTTTTTGTTTGTAATGAGTTATTTGTATTATATATATTTAAAAAAAAATTTTTTTTTTTTTATTATTATTATTTATATAAAACTTACTGACGATGGAAGCATAGCTTCCGAAATGCATTTAAGTAAATAAATAAATACAATTTAAGTGTTTTTAAGTTATTTAAAATAATATCTTTTATTTATGTATTTCTTCTTAAATCAGAATAATAGATCTTAATTATTCAGACTTAAAAACAACAGTATGATTGCACATTAGAGCAAGTTCCATGCATTTTATATTTAAGATTTTTGACTTTTTTCGTTAATGATTAAATATATAAGATTTTAATTAATTAAACAATATCGCTTGTTATGCACCACCCTGTATATTAAAATAAAATTAAATTTCATTTAAATGGGATTCTCGACCGCAAATAAGACATATTTTTTTTTATCAATGAAGAAGTTCATTCACACTTACGCCAATCCCTCCTTAAAAAGAAGATAAAAATACAGCTGTCTTAACTTAATAGTTGGAAGGTAAGCCTATATGTAAACATTATTGAAAATGCAGACAAAAAAATAGTAAATATAAAAAATAGTAAACAATAGAAAAGAGCAACAAATTGATAAACAACCGCGCGTAGACCGGCTATCGATATGGGACAAATACATTGATACGACACGTTTCTTAAGTTTCTGTGGATCTTTATAGTATATCACAGGTCAAATAAATAAATATTCCAAAGTAACTGATAAGGATTTTAGGGCAAAGTAAAAATGAATAAAATTTTTTTCTTATGCATACATTATAGTTATGTATGTATTAATGTTCTTTTAACTTTTTCTTTATTATTGTTCAATTATTTTCTTATTTTATTGAAAAAAATATTTATAATTTTTTCTTCAAAATTTTTAATTTTTCGAAACGTTTTCACTAAAGGGCCCTACACACCATCAATGTTACTCGTCAGGTAATATTGACGTTTTTTCCGTCAGGTAAAATTGATGACAAAAAAGTCTCCACATGATCAATGAACATTGACAATTTTGTTAGGGAATTTGTTAGTGTAGTTCAGTAAATCAAACATTTTGTCAATGAACATCAAAGAAAATCAAAAAAATTTTGTGTTTCATCAATGTATCAATTTTACTTGTGACGAACATTGAAGTGCCTATAACTAACGATCAATTTTACCAGAATCGAGACTCGTTCAAGTAATATTGTCAGGTAATATTGATCGTGTGTAGGGCCCTTAAAACAATTTGGTCTAGAAAAAAAAATAGTAAAATAATGGACTTTTGGGTTCAAAAACTGAAATAGTAGTGTAAGGGTTCCGTTGTCTTTTAATATTTTTTTCTATTTAAAGTCAACTTTTAAAAAAATTACCCTCCCAAATAAACTTTGGAAATAGACTTCCTTATACCAATATGAATAACCCTAAACGTGTTTAACCACTACGCAACGGGTTAACTTATAACTACACTGACGATTTCCTCGATCAAAAACATGAATTAATGATTTAATACCTTTTTGCATGTTCGCTTGACATGCATTTTACCTATAAATTTAATAAATTAATAGTAATTTAAGGAAAATTCCTTCCGACAAAAAAACAGACATGATTAAGTTGAAAAATATTTCCATTTATATGCGATTGATAACAAATTAAAAAAGGAAAAAAACATTCTTAATACTTTCTTTATCTCTTTATAGTTTATCTCTGTTCAATTTTTTATAAATCATTACTTTATTTTTTCTATTTTATTTGCATATCAACCAAAAGGTCATTGGTCCTAAAAAATTATCAATACAAAAAATATTGGAGATTAACCTATTATAGACAATAAATCTGGCTAACTATTAACTATATATATGAAGCATAGAGATAAGAATTCCTTATCTCAAAGAACTGACCACTGCAGAAGCCACACTATAAATAAATTGGTTCAGTCAGTGTTTGACGTTAGTCAAATTCTATTCTTCGAATAATACACTCTCTTCACGATGAAAATCTTTCTAGTTGTTGTCGCCCTCATCGCTACTGTAAGTGTTCTCTAAAACCAAAAATATTTTAATTCTATTAATTTCATAAATTTTATTAATTTATTTTATTCAGGTTGCAGCCGATAAATGGGTTCCAAAGAAATTTGCCGACATCAAAGCCATTCGTGGAGAATGTTTGGCTTCTCATCCATTGTCAGCTGAAGCTCTTGATTCCATGAAGACACTCGTATACCCCGATGAGGAACCCGTACGCAAATATCTTCAATGTTGTTGTGAAAAATTGGAAATTTTCTGCGAACACGAAGGTTTCCATGTTGACCGAATTGTCCAGCAATTCAAGTTGAAATTAGATGAAACCGAAGCTACACCCATTGTTGAGAAGTGCGTTGACAAGAATGAACAAAAGAGCAGTGTTGATGCTTGGGTTTACCGTGGACACAAGTGTTTGATGAGCAGCAAAATTGGAGATGGAATTAAGGAGTTCGTTAAGGAAGCCATGGCTAAAAAAGCTTAAGATGTGTTTTAAATAATGGAGACTGATTTATAGGAATAAAAAAAAAATGATTGGAAACTAAATAAAAATGTTAAAATATTGTCAAATTGCGTCGTAGTGATTTAGGGACAGTTTTTAAGATTGTTCATATAGTGATCGGTAAAGAAAATACACCGCAAACGAGATGAGCCGAAAAAAAAATTTGAATTTTTCCTCGTTTAACAAAATTTGTGAAGCAAATCTGGGGCCTATTTCACCAAACACTTTTCACCTTTCAATTTGCAACTTTGCAAAAAAAATTTCCTGCAAAGTAAAAGTGCAATGTGTTTCACAAAATTTGCAAAATGTAAAAACTTTGCAAAGAGGTAAACTTTTCAATTCAATAATTTCCTCTTTGGAAATTTGCGATTGGTGAAACAAAATTTGCAAAGTGCAAAGTTGCAAAGTGAAAAGTGTTTGGTGAAATAGGCCCCTGTACAAACGTGCATAAAAAGAGTCCGATAAACAGTGGTACGTTTGATGAATTTTTGGTCACACAAAAAATTTACCACACTAATTCTTGACGAAAATTAATAAAATTTGGTTAAAAAGTTGATGATAATTTTGGAAACTTGGTTAATTTTTGACTATCAAATTTTTCAATAAATGAATATTAACGCTGCTTTTACTATACTTTAAATAGAGGCTTCACAATTTAGGTCAGAATAAATGGTACTAAATATGGTAAATAAATTTAAATCATTGAGAAGAGTCTTGGGTGCTCGTGGATGAGTTTTGACAGAATCTTCAAGACTCTCATACCCAAAAACGGAGTAGCAGAATTTCCTAAGTGACTGTAAGCAGACGAAAATGTTTCAAAGGTTCTTTCAGTTTTAGAAATGTTTTTTTTTTTTTTTTTTAATTTGCCCCTCCCACCTTAAGGGGCAGATATATAATATATGTATATGTTCATATAATGTACCAACAATGAACAAAATTATGTGCGTTTGGGATAAAAGTACTTAGTAGGCACCAAAAGTGGTTATTAGCTTTTGAATCAATTATTGACTTAAAAATTTTTAATTCATAAGCTAACTTATGAAATGAAAATTTTCTTACTCACAATGCAGCCTTTAGCTTATGAAATGAATTTTTTTTATTCACAAGTCACAACTTGCTTGGGAATTAAATAGTTTTTAATTCATAGTTCACTATAATTAGCTTATGAATTGAATTTTTTTAAATTCATAAGTCACTCATTAGCTTGTGAATTAAAGCCAAGCTTAAGCTAGGAAATGATTTAAGCTTTTGCAACCCTGCTCAGGCCCGGCAGAACAGCTTCAGCCCGAGTGGGTAGTTGGTGTAAGATGTAACAGCTTAAATTAACTAATAAAAAAAAATCATAACATTTTTTCATTTTAAGTTTTTTATTTATTCTTTTGATGAAACACCAGTTTTGTAATGCAAAAACCGCACTTCGTTTGGAGTGTTTTTTGAAATAAATTTATTTAATAATTCATCCAAATTTACATTTTCCGTGTGGTTGGAATAAACATGCAGTATAGGAATATTGTTAAGCCGATCCTGCAGCTTTGTTGACCAAAAGATAAGACGATGAAGAACGGAGAAACTTCGTTCATTTGAGCAAGATGATCCTGCGATTATGATTACCAACCCGACGAACCGTACAAACTCAGGAATAATTCCTCGACTCCAGGCGTATTTTTGCAAAAAATCAGTTAATTCTCTCATATTTTTTGCTTGCTCATTCTGTCTTTTCAAAAGCTGTAGGAATGCGTTCCTATCGCTAATAAGTTTTTGTTTATCAAAGTCAACTACATCATCGACATCCTTTTTGGCCTATACACCGAATCGTTTCAGTAGTTTGTAGAAACGAGAATAATCATTTATGAATCTTGCATTTAGTGATGATACTAATTCGATGGCACATCAATAACAGATTCTACTATTTGAAGCGATTCTTTCGCACTTCGTTGTCAATTATTACTGTTAATGTTGCTTCAAGTTGTTCGCAGCCTTTTAACTCCACCTTCTTTGAAATGTCGCAAAGAAATCCGATATTTTGGCTGAGAAATTGGTACTGCGAAAAGTGCTCATCAAGAGAAAATAGTTGAGCGTCGATAACGTAAAAAAAGAAATCAGCTTTAAATTTAAATTTTGGATCGATTGTTTCAAGATTTTTTTCAGGTTGATAACGGTGGCTACGAAGCCTCCTTGAGTCAGACACAAAGAAATCCACTTGATTGTTCATTTTCGTAGAAATTTTTTTAGCTTCCTTTTATAATTTTTCAAACAAAGATTCCTAAGAACGGTTTATCTGAACGTACAAACTGTTGTAATTTATCAAAATCCTACACAAACAGGTTAAAAAGTTCTTTGATTTTGATTGAAGCATTTTGGAAAGGATATTTATTGGCATAAAAACTCGTTACAAATTTCTGTTAACAGTACAAAAAGCATGTTTTTGAAGAATGGTCCAGCGCTTCGGACAACAACGATAAACGAAGAAGTAATTGAAGTAGATGGTGGTATTAACCTTTTTTGCTTTGAAATTATTGCATTGATTTTGCCGCCCCAGTTAAGTGCCGCCCTAGGCAGTTGCCTATTTTGCGTTCAGGCAGGTTCGGCACCGTATGTATCTTCCAAAATTCAATAAGCAAATGAACTTTAAATTTAATACCAGAATACAAATAGACAAAGGTCAATAGCCCTATCATAGTATCCGATCGGAACGGAATTTTCTCCGAATTTTAAGAAATAGAAACTGGCTAATTGCGGGCATTTTAAAATCGAAATTTCTTACTTCATATATCATTTATCTACATCTTCGACCACTTCAGTTGTACTACTACAAAGAAAGACGAAAAAAGAATATGCACACTATGCCTATTTGGTAACTTTTTTTTTCAATAAATTTCCCAAAAACTGCGTTATCTTTTTCTATGGGTTTTGACAGCAAATTGTAAAATATTGTGAAAATTTGTGCAAATTCGCAAGAAATTTCAAGTTACCAAACAGACCAACTATAAAGAGCCAGGACGAGATAGAGGGTACAGGGAATGAATTCATCCGGGGAAAAACCGCATTTCTGAAAAGTACTGAAATTTCGAGTGGGTATTTTACCCACTCGAAAAATCTCAAGTAGGTTTTACTACCCACACTACCCATATTACCTGCTGGCCTGACCCTGCTTGGTGGTAGCTCACTTAAGTGTTAATGTTCATTCAAACCTTCAGATGGTGAGAAAGCTTAGCAGCCTAACTGCAAGTGTGTTATCACACAAAAACCCCTTATGAATTAGAAACTTTATTTAGAATAGACTTTACAGTATGGTAAATAGTTTTGATTTTCAAGATTTATTACCTAAAGCAATAGCATTTATACAGAGTGGCTTCCAAAAACACCTTAAAATGTATAATATATATGTATGTATGTATTTATATTTAAAAAATAAATAAGATTCACTTTTTAAGCTAAGTATTTATATTTTTTTGTTGTATTGTGTTGTATTGCATCTCCTAAGGGTTACAAGTCTCCCATCCGTCCCTCCTTACTCCTTCTCGCAACCTCTAGTGCCTTTATCCATTCTTCCCCCCTCCCTCCTTCGTCCATTATATCCCTCATTTTTTCCCCTATTGATCTCCCTTCATCTCCACCTGACTTGCATCATTCTATCACATGTTCCCACGTCTCTGGCTTACCTCCACACCTTCTCTTCTTCTTGTTTCCAGTACCATCTTTCTCTCACCTCATTCCCTAGCCTGACTCTCGCTATTCTCTTTGTTCTGTCTGCCTTCCATCCCACTTTCAGATGTCGCGGGATCCCCCCGGTCATTACTTCCTTATACCACCTGTTATATCTAGATTCCATTATTAAATCCCGTCTTTCCTTCTCCTGCTCTCTTCTGTCTTCCCATTCTACTCTCTTGTATCCTATCATACTGTCTCCTCTTCCTTCCCTTCCTCTCATTCCCATTCTCCCTTGTTTCCATCGTGATTCTCTCTCGTTTCCATCCCTCTCTCTCTCTCTCTCATCTCCTCTAAACATTCCCTCGCTATCTCGCTTCCTTTTCCAAATGTTAATTTCTCTTCATAATTCCACGCCCTTCTCCCTGCTGTTATCGTTAACTTATGTATTTATATTAAAATAAAAAAACCGCAGCCAAAATTATTTATGAATTATTCGGAGGGCCGAATAAAAAAAAGCGTCCTTTTAAAAATAAATGAATTCTTTTGAAAATAAACGCAAAATTAAAAAAAAATTAAATTTAAGAATTATCAAAGCATTTTTATTTTATAAAACAAAATTTTAAATACATTGGGCCCTACTAATAATAAAATTTAGCGACGACTTAGGCTAAACTCATACTGGAGCTGCGAGCAGAGCGGAGATGCGAGAAGTGAGCAGAGCGACGAAAACAAACAAATGTGTTCTTATGAGAGCTCTCATACTGAGGCCACTAGCAACGAGGTATCAGTTCTCATAAGAAAGCATGTGTTTGTTTTTAACGCTCTGCTCACTTCTCGCATCGCCGCCCGCTCTGCTCGCAGCTCCAGTATGAGTTTAGCCTTAAATATTTCAGTAAAATTAACCTTAATTCTGGTGATCCCAAATAATGTACCATTCATGGAATGTTTAATTTTTTTGAAGTCCATTCCATATATGATTCATTATTAAGAGTCCACTTGAATATTAAGGTCATACTATATTTGGTTCATTAGCTAGAGCCCATTCTATTATGGTCCATTTTACTGAAATATTTAAGTCGTCACTAAATTTGATTATTGGTAGGGCCCATTAACTCATTCATATACAGTAAATATTGTAATAAAATACAATATACTTTTCAAAAAATGCTTAACATTTTTTTAGTTAAAATGTTAAAATGAATAGTTAAAATGATGACACCCAAAAAAAAGAATCCCCTGGGATGCTATTGTATCCCATACGGTAACTCTGGTAAAAGTACATTTCCATTTACTTACAATAACAATCCTAAAAGTATACTTTAAAATATACATTTTTTGCATTTATAATAATTTGTTTCTATCATACAAATTAAAAGGTTTCTTATATGATATACATGTTTAGTGATATGGACAAATTACGAATTAGATCACATAAATTCTGATAACCTTAGGAAAATATAAAAAAAAGGACAAAAAAAGTTTTATATTTGTATATTGTATACCTACATATGAGCAATAAGCTGTTGTTTTAATCAAACTGTAAAGCCATCTGTAAATGGTTATGGTTTGTTTCGTCTTTTTCATGCTGCCCCCCCCTGCAACCCAATGCTTGGGCACACTATAGGATTTGGGGTAGGTGCGATAGGGTTCTTCGGCGCACTAATGGGACTTGGTTTAATTTTAGTGGGAGTTAGTTCATTGGGAGTTATGTTCGTATAGGGCTCAAAATAAACCCACGCTAAGACAATAGTCTACTCAAAACCAAATGCGAAATAAACTTTTAGCGAAATAACCTTGAGCTTAATAACTCATTGCACTTTTAACGAAAATGCAAAACGATGATTAAAAAGAGAGAACGAAATGCGAAATGAATGTAAGGCGAAATGATCGAAAAACAAAATAAAACAAAAACAAAATAAAACAAAAACAAAATAAGGTATTACGAAATAAACAAAAATAATTGGAAGAAAAACGAAACAACAAAAATGTGAAGTGAAAAAGACGAAACAATAGGAACCTCTATAAACATATGGAAGAAAAACTGGGGCCAAAAAGTTCTTTATATTATATTATGTGCAACGAAAGCTTGCAATTTTTGTATACAATTGAACGCAAATTCTATGCTTAAATAGTACCAATTTTCACGGGCTATATAAATCTAACGTTTTATAGGCCGTTTTTAGCGCTGGCCACAAGACGACAACCGATGAGAATTTTTGAAGTTCTTTTTCGGATTAAGTTTATTTTACAAATAATAACCTCATTCCAATTAAAAAAAAAATGTTATGAAATCTCATTTGTTTGGAATTAAAATAAAATAAACAACTGATTTAGTTTGTAAAAATATTCAGTTGACATTTTTTTTTTGGAAAATTACTTAAAATAAGACGTGTTTTTTTTGTGATTACACGTAAATACAACAACAATTTAAATTCATAAGGAGTAAGCTAAGTCCAGGTAATTTTCAGGATTTAGCTCTACTTCAGATAAAAATTTTATTACCAGGAATAATTATCATATTGGTATCGATAGTTTGTATTTAACGTCAAATTATGTGGGTCATCAATAAAATAAATTTTTTTTTTTAATTTTTTGCCTATCAATGGACTTACGTTGCTGATGTTTATTTTATTTTATTTTATTTTATTTTATTTTATTTTATTTTATTTCATTAAGCGGAATATTTTTGTTTATATGAGTTTTTTTTATTTTAAAGTGGAATGGGTGATTTGATTAGTTTTTGTTCTGCATACTTACCAAAAAGCTGAAAGTGTATAGTGATGGAATTTTGTAACAGTGATAGGAATCTTTGCTGTGATGACTTTGGTAAGTACAGACGTTGATTTTTTTTAGTCCAATTCTATATAGACTTGCAAAATATCATGCTTATTATGGATAAATATCTCGAGAGCTCAACTTTGGTCTTCACTTGAATGTATATTTATAAAATTAAAATAATAATAATAATGCTCATACGCCGTAGTGAACCTAAATCACTTAACGATACATTTCATATTTTTTGTTGGCAAAATTGAACCTGTTATTTGTCTATATAGATAGAAAACATTAATGTATAAAAAAACTTAAACAAATCATCCGTCCACAGATAGGTGTTTTAGAAAGCCGACGACATAAACTTTAATGAAAAATGAAAATTGGTCTATTTTTTTTTTATTCAAAGATAATTCTTACATTTTTACAAAATCAGCTAATAATTTCTTAGAACTGTAATACCAATAGGTTTTGATGTACAAAGTATCTTTAAAGCTAAATCTATGCTCATAGTATCATTAAGGACGATTTCATACTATATTTTCTATACCGATACGAGGTTCGATACGATAAAAATACGAGGAGCAATTAGGCGTATGTCTTATCGATAGCATAATTCTATAAACATGGCCTTAACAAAAAAGAGGAGACCTTTATCACAAAAACTAAAATTTTAATTATTCTCATTAAAATGCTTTCAACTTCAAGATTCAAGCGTAATATTTTGGCTGTATGTAAACACACAATACACAAAAGTTCTTCTTTGGCTTTCTATATATGGGAATTGTGATGTAAAAAGCTTTTCTATCAAAAGCTTCTTGAAACTTCTGCCTTTAAAAAACGCTTTAGCCCTTATACTTTTCTACGATATGAGAAGCTTTTTCAGTTTAAGTTCTTCTATTCTTTGCAACGGTTTCATAAATAATATCCCTGCAATCAGGTCAGTCTGGTTTTAATTGCTTTAAATAAATTTTAAGAATAAAATAATTATTTGTTAATATTTTAGACATTAAGTGTAGCTTAGAACAAACTTACGTTAACGGGTTAACGTTTAAAAAAAAAACCCAAAATTATTATTTTCACCATTATTTTAATCGAGGCAAAACAAATTAAAAAATTGTGTATCTATGAAAATTTTCTTGTCCTCTTTCCATTTTTGTTCTTCTTCTTCCTTTTTTGTCCTTAAATTCACATAAAGTGCCAATTGAACTTAGCTGTTGTTGTTTTCTTTTGACGACCGCGGTATTGGAATTTTTGCTTTTATTAATATTCTTATACATACTTCATATTTTCTATAGGAAGTTGACTAAAGCTAAAGATAACAATCTTCGAGCAAGGACGAAACAAAAGTACTTCAAAAAATGGCATGTCCTTTCTTTCGTCGCACGGATTCATTAACACGACAACCTTCTGTCATTGCTGAGGGTAATACTTGGGCGTTGGAGGATGAGCTGGCGGAAGAGCCAGATGATGCTCTGACATTGACCCACTTACAGATGGCCATACAACTGTTGACAGCTCCTTCGGTAAGTACAAGTGTGTTTTGAATGTGAATGATGAAAACCTCTCCCCGGTGGTGGTATTACGTAAGCTTGAAAGTGGTTTATTTACAGAATGATGGAGACTTTCCATTGTGTGCGTGTTTCTCCTATATTGTTATTATCCTAGACTGGTCAGAGTCTTATAAAGAAATTCGTTTAAACTTTTTGACCAAGATTCTTAATGACTTTGTTTACATTTTTTTTTTTAGAATGATGACCTTAACACGGCTGTAACATCACTTATAAGCAAACACAGCAAGAGCTGGCCAACTATTTGTAAACTGTAAATATGAGATTCTTTATTTTTAAAGAGGATTTTTTTCAAGGATTTGTGTTTGTGTTTGTCTCTCTACATTTTAGAAAAATCGATACTGACATTTTGAGATCATATCCAAACTATGACTACTTGGCGGATATTCAAGATATCCTTTTGGAAATGGACGAAGTGAGTGCTAGTGAAATTCTAGTTTTACTTGGTGAAGAATTGATTACATCTTGCTGCACTGGAATTATTGAAAGAGCCTTTAAGTGTTTGGGAACGGATTTGCAAGAGTTCTTAGGATCATTGGATGGAGTTTATGATGTACTTAAACTGCAAGAGGTAAGAGATTTGTCAATTATGAAAGTGTTTAAAAAATTGGGGATGCATGAGAAAAATGTATTTTACTGTGCCAAAAATGTCAAAAGCTAAAAAAAGAACGTATTTGTTTCTGGGGTTGAAGGCTATAACATGGCAAGAAATTGAAGATTTTAAGTAGTTATAGACGTTAATATTAAGCTTCAAAACCAAAATGTACAAAAAGCGATTTTCAATAACAATAATTAACTGAATATTTTCGCCCCCTTAATTGCGTCAGAAATCCACAATCGATGGGCCAGAAGCCCAAAAAAAATTTCCTGTGGACTTTAGGAGCTTTAAAAAAGTTTAAATAAATTTTTTTTCAGTGCATTTGTAAAATTCTTTACAAGTCAAATATAGTGGACAAAAATTAAACGAACCCATAATGAACAGGGTGTTTTGCATAGGTTGGGTTGAGACAATAATAAAGCGTTTAGGCGGGAAAAATTAAAAAAAAATCAACTTGAATTAGAGAAAAAAAATATTAAAAATCAACGGCAACACTTACAATTTCATGTTATACCTTTTTTTTAAGGCCAGGAAAATTAATTCCAAACTCAAAATCTCTGTACCACAGTCCACAGCTCTATACATTTTTGTTTATATTGTTGCTGAAAGAGAAAAGGATTTTAGAATAATTTAAGCATATGACACATGCAGGGCCGGCCTCAGCCAAACTTGCGCCCTGTGCAAGATTTGTTGTAAGCGCCACTTTTTATATGTGCACACAAACATACACATGGCAAATGGTAGTTTATATTTGTTTGCGCAAGATCAGATGACATTGGAAATAACTAACAAATCGATTTGGAAATATCGCCCAAATTTTTTCCCCCCCAAAAAAATGGAAATATCGCCGAAATTTATATTTTTACAAATCTTAAGTTGGAAATTTCGCCAAATATTTTCAATATTAATTGCTTTGTAAAATTTGGGTGTTATTTCTTTAATTTTGTGCGATCAAACATTTCTTTTAATTTGGGCGTTCTTTCCTAAATTTTGGACGATATTTCCAAAGTGAAATTTAAATAATGAGATAATAAACAGTGAGGTTTTTCTGGATTTTTTTTTTGGCGATATTTCCAATTCTGGGCGTTATTTCCCATTTGGCTTTTATTATTTTTAACTTTTACTATTATTAAATTTGTATTTTGGGCGTTCTTTCCTGTCAAAAAAAAAATTAAAAAATTGGAAATAACGCCCAAATTGAGCAAAAAAAAAAAACAACAATAGTTCAGAATTTCTTTGGGCGATATTTCCAAATCAATTTGGGCAATATTTCCTAACGCCAATTACATTTTCTTGCTCCTGGTAATGGGCCCCAGAATTATGCGCCCTGTGCATTTGCACATATGGTTGGTTCGGCCCTCGATACATGCATTTGGGGTAATTTTTAGTGCTGAATTTAATGAGATCAAAAATCAAGATGATACTAATGAGTAATGGTGCTGAGAAGGGAAAAATCCTTTTAATGCGAAGATAATATTATTTTCTGTATACTATATTAATTATATAAATAAAGATATTATTCACCAGCCCAAAACTGGTGGAACCTTGTGACGAAATTTACATAGCATGTCGATTACGAATCAAAAACAAGACACACAAAACATCTCTGCTGTCTACTGCTCTCTTCTTTCTTCTTAAATGTAATTTGTGCTTCGTTGAATTTATATAGACTTAATTTCATTCTTTTTTTTATTTTGTCTAAGTGGGTATTGTTATTCTTTTATTCTTCTACTGATCCACGAACTGATGTTATTTTTTTTTTGTGTTAATAAAGTACCCCTGAAGAAGGCAGCAACCCCTGCCGAAACGTTGGGAAAGTTAATGCAACTTAATTGTTTCATTGCAAAAATTACAGCGACCAAAAAAGCCGAAGGAAAAATATATTTCCATTTACAGCATTAATTCCACAAATTCGTCAAAAAATCAACTTGATTACCATCAGAGCTATAAGCTTTGAGGGAGAATCTGATCTAGACTTTAGGAAAGAGCATTTTTTTTTTATGGGTAAATGAGTGTAAAATGCGCCCGAAGTTCAAATTTTGGCTCAATTTTCACGTGTAAATTTATGAACAGGGTAATTTTATTTTTTTATAAGAGATATCTTAAGGTATATTATGTAGTAACATGTAACATGTAACATAATATATTTATATTAAATTTTAAAATTATAAAAAACATGACATTTACAGCTCATTATTTCAAAGTTTCGGTTGAAGCTCTTATTTCAGTTCAAGAAATTTTTTAGACCCAAAACATTTAACGCAAAAAACCTTTCTCATGAAAAATACTGTTAAAAACTATATCACTAAAAACTATAAAAATATGGGAATTGTAATCTTTCCTTAAAATCTTTAAAAATTGATCAAACAGTTTATAGTACCCCAAAATTTAGTTTTTTTCGCTTTGGTGAAGTGTATACCTCTTTTAATATGGCAAATATTAAATAATTCTTATATCACTTTGATCTCAATTCAACTCATCATTCCCATTCTTTCTGAAGACGGTTTTCGTATAGGTACCTAATCTTACGAAGCACATGTTTTCTAATGGCCAGTTGTACAATGGTGGTTCAGCCTCGGTTCAAGATTTTAACTCACCGATTTCGGCGGATTAACTAACGTTCAACGCTGCTTCAAGTATGTAGGTAATTGGTTATTATCACACACTTTAACAGTAAACCACTGTTGAAACTCAATTAATCCGCCGAAATCGGTGGATAAAAATTGCTGAACCACGGTTTAAATGTTTGTACAACTGGCCCTAAGTCGAACACAGTACTGTAATCCAGCGGTTTATCAAGCTGTGATGCCGCCACCGATGGTTCTTTTGACAAATTGCTTTTGTCAGTTGTACTTCCAGAACCGAAAATCCATATATGTACTTTTTTAACCTGCCACTTGGATTTCTATGTAATCGACACTTTGAATATTTCTTCGTGGTGTTTCAACTTTTAAATGTCTTTTGTCAACTTTGGCAACTTTACCAATTCTTAATACATTGTTAGCATTAATAAACGCGAGTTAGCGACGACGAGTAATTTATTTTAGTTTTGGATAATATGTAAAATTGCATTAGTAAACAAAATTTCAGCTGATTGACGTTTATTTAATGCGTGTAAGCTTTCTCACCGAAGGAGATGATTTAACGAAAAAATAAGTAAAGATTTGTCGAATTTGATTTTTTTTATTTGACTAAACCTAGCTTCATTTTGGACAGGACAAAATTATTTCTAGAGCTCTCAGTTTTAAGCGTAGTAAAAAAAAATGCAATAGGTACGTGTACTATGTACACGTGTATGTTTTAAATACACGTGTAAATAATATTTCATGTAATAATATGTCACAAATATTTTCCAAAAAATTAGTTTTGGAATTGTATCTATTTTTTAACGTCTCCTGAACCATAAAACGGCATAAGTACGATTTAGAAGTAATTACGATTTAGATTATTAAGTCATGTAATATTAAATAATATTAAATACACGTATAAATGTAAATACAAGTGTTCACGAATAATTTAAATACACGTGTAACGCGGGTACCCGTGTACACGTGCATTAGGGGCAGAGATTATGAATTATACAGATTGGAATCCTCGGCTGTCATTCTGGTTTGCCTGCAAGCTAAACAAAATGGAGGATGTTGGCGAATTCATATTTTTGCACTAGTGTCCATGTTTTAACGCACACTAGTGGAAAAATATGAATTTACCACTGTATAAATTGTTCTTGCCATCTATTCATCGACACAAGATGAATTCAAGATCAACATCGTAAACAAATGGGATTCAAGGGATGGAACGTATACGTATGATTCATAATCTCTGATTAGGAGCTCTAGTTATTTCTTTTTTGATGTATAGAGGGGGTCAGTGAGAGCATGTAAAAAATCATTTCCTAGATTGAAAGACCTTCCTTTTATCCTAGATTTTTTTTTTATAATTTTGAATATGCTGCAATTTCAAAAATACCAACTGGAAAAAAATTAAATTTGTTTAACTTTGTTGGTTTCTAGCTTTTTAAATATTAACAATATCGAAAAATTGTACTTAACATAAAAAATAGGGAATTAAATTTTACACACTTTTTATCTTACAAAATTTTTCGTGAACTACCAAGAACTCAGTTATTTAAATAAAACTAAAATCCAAGATGGCGGCCAAAACGTTAATTTCGCGATTGCGAAAAATTGTGATTATGATGTTCGATCAACTCTTCTTCGTGTTTTTTTTTTCATGTCTATCTGATTACTTTTAACTGGATTTTATTTAGAATTCTTAATAAGCTGTTGGCTCTTTGAATCTTATACAGAAATATTAAATTTTAAATAAAAGAATTAATTGTCTGTCGTGTGTTTACAGGAAGACGTAACTGACACTGGATTTGTTTGTGCTGGTGATGGTGAATTAATTTTTACTTCTGAACGTCCAGTTATTGCATGGCTTCTATTGGGTTCATTGAAAGCACTTACAAAAATGCTCTATAACGTCAAAGTGAACATAAGAATTGAACCAGTTGAAGGTGACACTCGCCGTTATCGGTATTTATTTTCGGTTGTCCAAGATGCCGTCACTCGTCGAGCTGAAGTAATTGCAGCTCGTGAACTTTCGGTGCAACGTAATAATTCAACTAATGCAGCAGATTTGACTATGAATTCTAGTACTTTCTGTAAGGCTTTTCCATGGCATTTCATTATGAATGAAAGTCTTGAACTTGTGCAACTAGGTAAGTCTGATGAGTTATGAAGTAAAATTTCATTTCATTTTTTTTTTTTTTTTTTTTTTTAAGGACGAGGATTCAGTAAGCTTTACAAGCCATACTTGAGCAGTAATGGACATTTAGCTTCAACCTACTTCAACTTTACACGTCCTAAAGGTCTATCTTTGAAGTTTAGGGATATTGTAAGGCGCACATATACTCCGTTTTTGATTGCATTGAAATCTCCTCCTGGTGTAACAGAATTCCCAGCTGAGGTAAGAAAACTTAAACAATATAATAAAAAGAAGGCTTACTACAATTTATTTTCTTAGGGTCTTGAGATTAAAGGTCAAATGGTCTTCTGTCCGGAATCAAATTCTCTTCTTTTTATTGGTTCTCCATTTTTGGATGGATTGGATGGACTGACTTGCAATGGTCTGTTCATCTCCGACATTCCCCTTCACGATGCCACTCGAGAAGTAATTCTTGTTGGGGAACAAGCTCGCGCTCAAGATGGTCTTCGGCGACGAATGGACAAGCTAAAGAGTTCAATTGAAGAAGCAAACACAGCTGTTGCTAAGGAACGAAAGAAGAACGTTAGCTTGCTTCATTTGATATTTCCGGCTGAGATCGCCGAGAGATTATGGTTGGGATCGAGTATTGACTCAAAAACATATCCCGATGTGACGATTCTCTTCAGTGATATTGTCGGATTTACAAGCATTTGTTCAAGAGCAACACCGTTTATGGTCATCAGCATGCTTGAAAGCTTATACAAGGATTTCGATGAGTTCTGTGACTTATTCGATGTCTATAAGATCGAAACCATTGGTGATGCTTATTGTGTTGCGAGTGGATTACATAGAGCCAATGTTTATGATGCTCACAAAGTAGCATGGATGGCTTTAAAAATGATTGATGCATGCTCCAAACACATAACTCACGATGGCGAGCGTATTAAGATGAGAATTGGTCTACACACTGGAACAGTATTGGCCGGAGTTGTGGGAAGGAAGATGCCGAGATATTGTCTCTTTGGACATAATGTCACAATTGCAAATAAATTTGAATCCGGTAGCGAAGAGTGCAAGATAAATGTCAGTCCAACTACCAGAGAGTGAGTTTAATTGATTTTTTTTTAATTTCTATACCTTGATTAATTCTTTTTTTAAATAGATGGTTAATTAAAAATTCCCGATTTGAATTCGATCTTGAGCCAAGAGATCCTGGAATGTTGCCAAAGGAATTCAAGCATGCTGGAGATTCAACTTGTTACTTTTTAAATGGATATCGTGATCCATATATTGACAGCTCTCTGCCATTGGAAGATCATATAAGTGAAGCTCTAAAAGCAATAGCAATTGAAAAATAAGATTTATTGTAAGAAACTCACTAATTTCTTCTTTTTTTTAAAGAGTTATAAATGTTAAACTTTCAATAATGATGTTATTTTTTTGAAAAAAAAGAAAAAAAACATTTTCTATCCTGCTCACATTTGAAAAACCTAAAGCTTAATGGAAATAAATTTATCATAAAAGTGTTTCTAAAACAAAATAGAATGGACAAAATAAATACAAAATTTGAAATTATGTATCTAGTTGTATGAAAAAATGTTTACACATGTTTTGAAATAACGGTTAGCAACTTTTCGAAACGAGAAGATTATATTCTTAGTATCTATAGTATAGTTTTGGGCGATTTTCAGAATTCACATGTGTTACGCTTAGTAATGCTTTATTTGGTATAATAATAACTTTAAGAACCCCGCATTAAATTTAGGAAAAAAATTGCTGAAATTTAAGTACATATGTCACACATTATACCATTATGAACAAAAATGTGCATGGGCTGAAAGTTCAAAAATCAATAGATTCAGAGCTACAGAGTATAACAGTTTTGTTTATAAAGGAATACGTTAATGTATGTGGCCCCTCAGCGTCAGAGTCGCCGAAGCGTGTCAATTTACACCTACTTTTAATAACAATAAACTATTATAACTGTTACACTATTATTATATTTTTATTTATTAATCCAAAACATAAATGTATAGATTAATTTAAAAACTAACAGCACAAGCTCTATGGCTTTAGGCTGGCTGTTATACTATAAATTGGCATTTCTCTAGCCTCGTTCAATATAAAACCTACTTTTTCCTACCTTTATAGATTAATTTGCAACTAAAAAATAGTTTATCGAGGTATAACAAATAGGTGTTCTATAAACCAAACATTTTAACTCTAAACAAAGATGAAGTCTCTCTGAATGTGTCTTTCAGTAAAAAAAAAAGTACACACCTACGTATTTATTGCAAACGAAATTGTTTTTGATAATTAATGTCGAAAACACGTCATATTATTACGTATGCAATTCAATTCTTTTAAAAGAGTTATTCTTTGGAAAATTATCAAACATTCACATTTGCCGATTCTGAGTATTGTTGATGAAATTTCGTCAATGAACCGGTCTATTAAGACGCAATTTATCAGTAGCAGACAGCTGAAAAATTAAACAGGTTTCATTCTGATTGTTGGAAATTTTGTTTATTTTTTTTTACATTTTTTAGTCGAACTTAATAAAATAAACAAACAAAATTATTTACAAAAAAACCGCAAATATCTTTCTAATTGAAGGGTTGAAATCAGGTTTAAATAATAATTACTCGTAATCAGCAGCCTAAAGGACTATTCACATGAGATGCGACCAATAACCGCCGGATCCGCAGTGATTCTCAGTACAGTGTTCTCTTTTCTTTTCATAACAAATGGGTAAGAAGAAAAGAGAGTACTGCATTGCGAATCACTGCGAATCCAATTTTGCGGATTCCATAATCGATGTGTATATTTTCTAGTCACAAATGAATCTATAAAGTAGGCAAAAATATTTTTATATTGGCCGAGACTTGAGAAATTCCAATTAATAACAGTCATAACAGTTAGTATAGGTGTGGATTAACGCGCTTTGGTGACTTAAAAAGCTGGAACTTGGAAGTATGCCCATCGCTAATTTTTTTACTTTTATTTGTCTTAAAATAGACATGGTAAGAGCATTTTACTACAAGTTATAAGGAACAAAAAATATCGTAAGAAGTACTAAATCTCGAAGACATGGTGCTGGGACTGATTTTTATATTTGAATTTTTATACGTTATAACTCTTTTTGACAATATTTTTGGTGAGTTTCTAAACTCTCTCTTATACGTTTTGACGTTTTCTTCTTTGAAAAACTGCAATGTTTTATTCAAAATTGTATGTCTTTTAGTTTTTCAAATCTGTTTTTTGAGGTTGGAGTCTTTATTTTTATGCTAGGTTATAACTCAACATTTATTGCACGGATTTATTTTAATATGCTTTGTCCGAAGTACTGGTACCATTCTTAATAAAAAAAATAACAAGATTTTTAGCAAAATTGCTTAAAATCATTGGGCTTTACCAATAACCAAATTTAAAGACGACTTAAATATACATGTAAAATGAACCATAATGGTATGGACTATAAATAATGAACCCTCCATGACATGTTTCATATTAAAAGTCCGTACTATGTACCTAATATTCATTATTTAGGGGCAACTTAAATATTTAAGTCATGCCATGTTTGGTTTGTTTTATGGAGTATATACCATTATGGTCCATTTTACTTAAATTTAAGTCGTCTCTAAATTTTGTTATTGGTAGGGCCCATTTAATTTAAGTTAATTATAAATAAATATATTGACATTTAGGCTTTAATATAACCTCATATCTCAAAGCTTCTGAGAAAAATAAAATCCGTTATAAATTTAACTTATATGACTTTAAAAGAAATACAATATTCTAAAAATCACCCCAACAAATTTCATAACACGCTTGGATAACACTACCACGGTACTGACAGGTGATTTTGTGACACACGGTTTTAGAATAAAAAGAACTTCACTCTTACAGCAAAAATTGCGTTAGTAAAATAAATTGAATTTTGTTAACAATAAATAAATAGTGCCTCTTTCAAACGGTACCACACAAAATGGCGGTTTAGCGGTAAATCTTTTGAATTCAAAAATAAAATGAAATCCGTGGACCACATTCAATTATTATTATTTAATTTGAGAGCAAATATTTTGACTTGATATTGTCAAAATTTAATCAAGCAACTATTTTACTCAAACTTCTCTGAGAATAACATTTTTATTCAACGATGTATTTTAATAGAAATTAATTGAAAAAACAAGGATGGGACATGCCACCGGTACTGACATTTTGCGTATACTTTTACAAGTCAAGGGGAAAGCTGGTAGCAACTTTTTAAACAATCTGTAATGTAAATTGTAGTACCAACTTAAATTTTTACATTAAGTTACAAATAAAGCCCTGGACCCATGTTCTGTAACTCGGCGATAACTTTTCGTGGCGAGAAACGGCGAAAAATGGAACAAAACTCATAGGAATCCTATGGGTTTTGTTCCATTTTTCGCCGTTTCTCGCCACGAAAATTTATCGCCGAGTTACAGAACATGGGTCCTGGACACAAAGGATCACAGTTGCCAGAGAATCACCCATATATCGTATACTTCAGAGGCTAAATTGGCTGTTTTGTAAAACGATCGTCGTTGAAATTACCTCGTTATCGTTCAAATGCAATTATTTTTAACGAGAATCGTTTTATTTTAACGATACATAATCGTTTTTCCTTACGGCTGCAACATTTACATAATCGTTTAGCTTTCTGCTCATCTATATCATGATATTTTGAGTGGCGACACATTTTCATTTAAGGTTCCCAAATTTCAATAAACAGCAAAGGCAGTCTAGCAATTCCAAAACCAATAAATATAAAAAAAATTCAACATCCTTTTTTAACATCTTTATTCTTTACCTATTTAAAAACATACAATAATTTCAACTTATTGCTATAGAATCTTCATATGTGTACATAATATGTAAATGCAAAATAATTCAAATAAAATATTGTTGACCCTCCAATTCACTGACTCAATATCAATATTGACTATTAAAAAAAAAACCTAAAATTGACACATTTAATTATTAAAAAAAAAAATAACATTTCTTGTGTATCTACTTGAGATCATTTCACATCAACGACGACATATTATGCATACTGGTTATAAGAACTACAGAGTTATTTGAACTTCAAGATTCAAATATAAAACCAAGTAACGAACAAAAAAATCCCCTCTTTTAAATGCATTATAATTACGGAACTCCTCAAAGTTATAAATATCATAATACCGCGTTTTATAGAATTTGTGGAAGAGATAAAACTTTAACACAGATATAATACTGTTCCAACCTAAATAATCTCCACCTTCTCAATCCAATATTCTCAAACGTTATATTTACCTTTATCAAATAAAAGATTGAATTTATGAATTTCACCAGGAAATTATATTAAAATATTTGTTAAAAAATTGATTTAGACTTTATATTGAACTACATGAGTATTGAAACCAAGCAGTCGATGTATTTCAAACATTATAATATTATAAAAACTTAAGCTGGATCCACACCTATCTCGTGTGGTATGCTGTGGTGTGGAGCGGTGTGTCGTTGGATGTGCACACTTGTGTTGAGTGATGTTGAAAAAGAAAAGTACAGATATATATGACATGACATGACTGTTGTTTTGATTTTTGTTTATAATATAAGTATTCTTTTTCTTACAAATAGTAAACTCCACATCGTATAGTATGGCGCCATCGAAACAGAAGCGATTCCTCCACAACACACCACTCCACAACACAACACGCTTCACAAATGTGGTTCTAAGCATATGAAAAACATTGGAGCGATAGCGACACACCACACGAGATAGGTGTGGTTCCGGCTTTAACGAAAATGAGCCATGTAATTCATTTCCTTAAATATTGCCAATGTAGCAGATGGAAAGTGGTCGGAAGTAAATTCCAAAACAGAACGAAAAGTAATACCTTCGAAAACGACAAATGCACAAGTCACCCATTATAATCAATGATACTCAATATAAAAATTACAAACCTTCTCTGTTAGTTGATAATTATTAGATATTTTCTCATAAGGAATGAGAAGGAATGTATAAAACAACGCACACATAAATATTTTTGAATGGTGCATTCCTTAAATTTGTTGTTCTGACTCACATGACCATACATGTACCTACACGAATTGAAATTACAAAAAACAACAGATTAAAAGCCCTTCCACACTAACCCACTGAGTATTAATACATGTCAAATTGAAAGCGGGAGAGAATTCCATGCTACTGCCAAATCTGTCGGAGAGAAGTGCCTTTTCATTTTTTTACCACACACAACAGTTTAATTTAACCTCAATATAAATGTGACGAAATGTGTGATAGAATTAGAACAATTTCTAAAAATTCTCATGTATTAATACATGTCAAATCGTGTAGGCTGGAATATCATGCTGTGTAAAATAGGCTCTCATATTTTTTTTCCAAACTAGGTGTTATACATGATTTGTTTCCCACTTTTTTGACATGTGTTAATACTCAGTGGGAAGCGCTTTAAGTAAATGGGTTTTTGAGGGTAAAACTTACGAATATACGAAGATCTTTGATACATACGTCAATTTGCAGAAAGCTCTTAGTTCACTTATGCATGGAGCGGTCGGTGAGCGCTCTTTACTTCCGAAAGCAAAAGTTAACGAAAACTAGACGAAACGAGCAAACCTCAATTATGGGCACGTCATATGAATTCTTTGTAGTTTCGTTATTGTTTCGAATATCTCTCGTTGGTTTGGGGAAGCCTTCAAGCATTGACTTCTTGACGCCACCAAAAATATCGTCAATATACTACTGCCAACGTCAAATGCGTCAATGCATAAAACATTAACGATCATATAAATGAGACGCCAGTCAGTACATGCTGCCCCAAAATGTGTTCACGTGTTCGCAGTAGATATTCAACGTGTTGACTTTAAAATCGCATCAACGCATGGGTCAATGCAAACGTTAACGCAATGATAATTATATTCTCCGATGACAGACAACAATTGACACATTAAATTTGATGTATGTTGATATTATGTGATTGGTTCAGTTCATATTTAAAAAGAAATAGAACCCAATGATTAAAATTAGGTGATATAAGATATTTAGGAGTTCCACAAAGTTCGGTTTTAGGACCAATTGTGTTTCTGATCTTTATTGATATTGATTTAAAATTTTAAATCTCATTTGTTCTTTTATTCGTCGGTCTTATAGGACTTAAGATAGTATTTTAAGTGCACTTTAAGAAATTTATATTAGGCGTGTTTTTTTGCAAGCCCGGGGGGAAATGGATGAAAAAACGATAACGAGGATTAGCGACGCCATCATGGAGTTTTCATACAAACTATTAATATGTTATTCATGCCGGTAACAGAGATTTTTCTGTGCGCTTAAGTTAAGCCCAGAGAATTCTTTGGGATTAGCTAAGGCCGCAGGGGATTAGTCGTTGTTGCATTTTACATGTAAATTTTTTAGCACCGACGTCGTTTTTTTCATCCAATTCCGTCCGGACTGGCAAAAAAACACGACTATTTTCTGCGTAAAGTTTGCCATTCTCAAACGAATATTTGGATGCGCAATTCCCCACTTGATATTTTTATCATGCTGGATAAATTCCCCAAAGAAATAAGAAGATTCAAGATACTATATATCATTGCAGCTTAAGCGCTTAAACCAATAAATATACAATTTAGTTTCGACGCAATATTCTAAGCGCCAACACTTACATCGATCGTGCAGTTAGATTTTAATTTGTTTTGATTCAGCTATCTTATATTTGTCAACAATAACTAAATTAATCCTATATCCACCCACCATTAATTGTTATCATTACAGTGCACTAATTACAACTTACAATCAAAATAATTAGATAAACAAAAATAGATTACCCACATGGCCCATAATAATCCAACCAGTTACAATAATTATAACGAGTCCGAGTGGTAGTTGGCAAACAATAATATGCAAACGCTTATCAGAAATACATTCGATAAGCAGCATACATGCGTAGCTCTGGCCATCGCACAGTCGACGAGTTCTCCACCAGCAATGGGAAGCAGAAGTTTACCGCGACGACGGTATCAGTTGTATTGTGGCTCGCATAGCACCCGTCCAATAGATCGTGTCGTCGTCGTCGTTCAAGCTCTAGCAAAACGACTGTTAATGATGACTTTGGCGCGGACCTCGTTGTCATCGTCAGTGTCGTTCATTGCATTTCTGTCAATGCTGATGTTGCCGCTGTTCGTTGTCGTCGCAGACATCGAGGTAAATGATCTCAACTTCTGTCAATCGATTTATAAAGTTTGATCTTTGATCTTCCTTCAGATCGAGGGCCTTACTCCCGAAGATGTTCGATTTGCAACGTTGCGCTGTCAAAACGATTCCACAGATGATCCAGCGTTGCGGTTGCAGTGGTCTTTGCGGATGTTTCCGGACAATCATGAAACTCATTGCTATGTAAAGTGTCTTCTAAGCAAATTAGGACTAATTAATCTAAAGTACAGGAGCCTTGATGTATAAATCAAAACTTTGGGAGACTTTTGATGTCCGATTTGACTCGTATTTTTATTGCATATAGAGCCACCAATTTATTCAGCCTCTGGAAAATCAGGACATGGAAGTTACCGAAGAATGCTTTACACATCTCGAAGGTGTACTCAGTGGAACATGTGAGAGCTATTACAGAAAATGGATGGACCTGAGAATGTCTTGTAAGGAATTCTTCTATATTTCACTCTTTGAAGATCCAAGGGAGGTGGACAAGTTCAATAAACTAAATGTAAGTTGATATATATGTAAGTAGTATACTCGCTACTGTAGAATTTAAAAATGCCCAAATAAATGTACATTCCTACAGATGACACAAAGTAAAAAACTTGGTGAAACTGCTTCGGAGTTCTGCAGTAAAGGTCTTGCATGCCCCGAGAGTAGGGAATTGACGTCAGAACAAACTATTGGAGATGATATGTTGAGTATTTTCAAATGTGAGCTGGGGTGTATTTTTCGACATATCCGTTACTTTGATATCTATGGAAGAGTTGATGTGAGATAAGATAAAATAAATATATTATAGTCTCTAACTTCTAATATTTTATTATATATTTTTTTTTTTTAGAAAAATGAAATCCTTCGTAGCTTCCAAGAAGCCAATTCCAATTCTAAGTCAAACATCCAGGTTGTTTCGAAGTGTGTTCATAGATCAAATTCTCTGTATTCGTTTGGAACTTGTCAGATGGCGTATGAGCTTTATCAGTGTTTTATGAAGAAAGTTAAAAATTTTAAGGTAATTTATGCGGAACGTGATAAGATAAGTCGTTATTTTTAATTGAGAACATGATCAGAAATAATAAAAAAAAAAAAAAAACGAAAATAATGTGATTGTTGCAATTGGGACTAATTGATTAGGCATTTAAGTAAGTGTATTTTTAAGCAAAAAAAAAAAGAACTTAAAATACAAGAACATATTTTTTTGTTTTATTTTTATTTTTACTTGCTCCAGTATATTGGTTTCGTGTAAAAAAAAATCTAGGTAATTGTAATCAAAAATTGTTGTATATGGGTTTCGATTATGGAGAAGTTCCAAAAAGTAGACTTCGTCACTTGTGAAAAGGAAATACGTAGAGAACAATCCCCACACGTAGGTTTTGAAAACTAATCCGTATGGAAAAAGGAGAGATTTTTGAAATATGTACTAGAATTTTCGATAAAAGCGTAGGTACTTTTAGAATTTTATTACTAAACAATTTGAATTGTGTATCATTTGCAAGTAAAGACAACCTTTTAAAAAAAATTCCGCAAAATTTTGTGTCGATATATATTAATTTTTTGTTAATTTTATTATTATTTATTTTCACATGTAAAACTTTAGTTATAAAACTCAGAAAATAAAGAAAAATAAACAAAAAAATTTTAAAGTATATTTTTTATTTATTTTACGCATTTTGTGGATGTATAGGGAAAATGTAGGGATTTTTTGTCCATGCTGTAGGTACTTTTTTTTATTTCATGTGGTATCACTGATCATAAAATTTAGTGCGACATTTTTATGTGAATTGTGATTCCTAAAGCCTAGTACGCTGCTGATGCGAAAAGAAATTTTTCTGTGATTTCCAAACAGACAACGAAACGCTTGCGAAAACACAACGGAAAATATCCTTGGAGAGTTTCACTAATTCCAAAAAACAAAATCAAACATAAACGCAAAAAATCAGAGATGATGTAATAAAATGATAAACAAAAAAAAACACAAATAAACCCGAATGTCATTTTTCCGCACACAATAAATAGTCTGTATAATTAATTCAGTGCGAAAAAGGAGCGGAGACTTCTCCAAATAATCTACTACAATTATACAGTTCGCTTTTCGAACAGCGTACTGCAAAACGAAAAGCAAAACGAAATTTTCCGTTTCTGATTTCGTTGTGTCATTTTTGTATGGGATTTTTCGTTTCGCATCAGCAGCGTACTAGGCTTAAGAGGGGAAATTTGAATAATTTTCACCCTTATTATGGTTGTCAATAATAATTATCAATTGATAGTTGATACATATTGAAATTTGGTGCATTAAAACTCAATTTATTAAAAATATGTATGATGAATTATTCTGTGATAATTATCAATTTTCTTCTTAATTTTTAACAACGTTCTGAACCATTCTCAATGATCAAAATTTGTATCAAATGGGTTTTTTACTATCGATTTTCAAAATTTATCAACTATCAATCGATAAGTGACAACCGTAATAGGGGTGTATATTAGATCGTCTAGATAGAACGGACGGACGGACATCGATTTTGTTTTTTTTTTTTTTATTTTCTATAAAGCTGATATAACGATTTCGATTAAACTTCGTACATGTAATGACAAAAGTAATTTTTTTTTTGGGTTGGGGTCAAAATCCCGAAAACCAATACTCCGAAAACCCCAAATCCTCAAGACATGAAATTCCAAAACCCAAAATCCAACAAAAAAAAAACACAAAATTTCGAAAATCTAAAATCCAGAAAACCCAAAGTCCCGAAAGCCCAATTTTCAAAATCTCCCCTATCGAAAAAAATTATACAATTTTGCGATTTCATAAAATCAAATTGCTGAAAAAACAAAATCCCGTAGTCCCAAAAATCTTTAATCTTTAAGGCAAGTTATATAGGTTTATGTGGTTGTCAGCAGAACACTGGACACACTTAGACCATAGGTTGGCCCATTGTGATATGTTAAGTTAAGTTATATAGATATGTACCTTAAGAAAAATGAATGCAAGAAATAGGTTATTTTTTTAATTTTGGAGATAACGGTAGTTAGCTACTAACAATGAAACTATTGATTTTTCATTTTTATAGTCTTCTGCACGAATATCCCATATTTTGCGAGGTCGGAATTATCATGAATTAGATGAAAATTTTATTTTTTTAATGAAAATTACAAATGTCATTTACCCAAAAACCCGAAATCCCGAAAACATAAAATCCAAAAAAACCAAAATGTAGAAAATCTAAAATTTAAAAAATTTACAACCCGGAAAACTAAAAATCCCGAATAATTTTTCTCGAAATTTATTAATTTATTTTTTTTTAATTTACTTTCAATAACAGAAATTGGCTTACTCAACATTTTGAATTTTCTGAATTTTGGGTTTTAAGGGATTTTGGATTTTTGTTATGTCAAAAAAATCAAAACTTTGAATAACTTTGAGTTGGTTGACTAAAGAGTATATAAAGAGGCTTATAAAACGTGTTCAAGAATCGAGGTTAAGGTCTTGCAATGAAGGCATACAAATTATTGCGGAGTGAAAAGTAGGGAAGAAGAGGGGAATTGGTTGATCCCCCTTTATCCCCAGATCATGGTTAGAACCACAGTAGTAAATTTTAGGAGTAGATTTGTAAAAAATTGGAGTAAATCGACAATTTCCAGAGTATAGATTTGAAAACGAAAGATAAACTCAGGTTTGCAAAAACTGTATTTTCAACTCCATATGAATTAATTTTAACAAAAAAAAAATATTTCTCAACAAAAAGAAAATAAATTGCATTCGTTTCAGACCAGAACAGAAAGGAATTTTATATTCAAACAATCAGCAGTCAGAGTTGGTTAGAAAATTGAATAAAACAGTGCTGTAATTCTCTTCCACGTGGTGTGGCTAAGGAATTTTTCAGTGTGGAAAAAAATAAGTAGATCTCAAAAAAGCAGAGTAGATTTATTTTATTTTTTTTAAACTGGAGTTAATATGCTCCGATTGGAGTAAAGTTCTAGAGCTGCTCCAGATCCAAAAGAGTTAACAATAATTATTTAGCTCCATTAACAAGTATCTTTAAAAATCATATCAATTCGCCTATATATCAGCACCAGTCATTATTCAAATCAGAAAGGGAGATCACGTGACAGTTTCTAGTTTTTTTTATTATTTCTTATGTCGAATTCCTTTCAACAAAAGAATCGAATTTTTTTCTAAAAAGTATCGAATTTTTTTTTGTCGTTGAAAGGAGTACGAAAAGATGAAAAGAATCGATTTTTTTTGTGATTGTGTGTGTGGCGTTTGGCAGAAACAATTTTGAAGTATAAAATATCCAGAAAATATATTCAATTTGAAAAATATTATTATTGTTAATTGAAAAGCAACGCACTATAAAATTCACCGAAAATTCGTTGCAACCAAAAATACAATTTGTTTTCTTAAAACTCCGCGACATTCAATTTGACATTTCAAATCTTGCTAGTGTGTGTGCAAATCGGTGTAAATCTTTCTTGAAAAAATTCGAATTGTTCAGAAAAAAAATCGATTATTTTAGAAAAAATTCCATTCTTTTGTTGAAAGGAATTCGACATTACATTACATTTTACGGCTTTGTCGATTCTGGGCTGTTGTTTTCTGTTGTACTTACCTACACCAAGTTATTTTTCTATTTTCTCAATTCTGTTAGATTTCTGTGAAGATTTCATGCAATTAACGTTTATTTATGTGACAAAAATAAATTGTGATAATTTTTTTTCTATTTACCAAAAACTGGGATAGGTACACTTGATCTCCTGGATCATGGGAGACTCGATCCCGAGATATGCAAGCGATGTGTTTCAATTTGATAGCATTCAAAAGTGTCAAATCCAAATTTCAGGGCATACAGCAAGTGGGTGGGATGTTTTCTTTTTCCAAAATCACTGCGATTATTCTCAATCAAATAGTTTTAAGAAAATGATATCCTTCCTTCATGTTCCTTTATTTTTGAGTTCTTATTTTAATTGAGTTTTCTTTTTTACCAAATGAATTTTAATTTATTTACTCGTTAAAAAATCAATAAAAATGTTTTTATACCTATTCATTACGAAAATTAAAATAGGTAGGTATAAAGGTGAATTCGACATTGGAATCAAGTCTCCCATAGTTTGGGGATACTTTTTGACTTTTTTCACTACTTTAAAAACAGCGCTTTTTTAATTGTCTTTATTTTAACATACGAACGGGTCTTCAAGAAATCCTAAATAAAATGTTATGATAGAAAAACGGCAAAAGGGACCAAGTCTCCCTCTTCTCGCGTACCTATTGGTTAAATTTCGTTCTTGCTCAATAGTTCAATTCAATATGCAGACAAAATTTAAATCAAAACTGAAGGAATTTTTTTTCGAGAAAAATTGCATTTTCTTTCTTTTTTTAAAATTCATTCATTGAACCTAGTTTTATATAAGTTAATTAATTATAAATTTGAGTTTTTTTTTATACTTCAATAGGTACCTCTTTTTTGGAGCACGTAAAAATATTATTTTAAAAACTAAAATATTTCCGTAATCGCCATCTGTCGACTTATAGAAGGTATTCATGTTTTCAAACTGTATTACACCAGTGCATCTCAATTACACCAGTGCATCTCAAACAATTAAAATATTCACCATGAATAGCAAACTGGCAAAATTTGCCCTAGCATATGCAATATTTTTACTCATTGCCAACTGTCAAAGTTATTCTCTAACATATGCAACATTTTAACTCATTTTGGTGAATAAAAATTTAAAATTCAACGGAAAAAAAGACTCGAATTATAATTATTAGGGTTGTTCCTTCACTTTGAAACTGTGCATTTGTTTGAATTTCTACACAAAAGTCTGTCATAGTTCACATAAAAAATATATTGTTTAGAAATTATACAAATGCACATAGTTTCAAAGTAAAGGAACTAGACTATTATATCATTATTGTATATATGTACATGAATACATACATATATTTATATGGGTGAAATTTAATTCTATTCTTTAGACAACATTTGCCGATTGTAAGGTTATCTATCGATGTTCGACCCCCTGAATTGATTTGTATTTATATCAATTTATTATTGTCTTGTCTCCCACCGATGATGCAAAACAAAATTAAATTAATCACGATTTTTTTGCATTATCAATTATTTACTTCATGGGTCAATTAAATACCTATACCTACTCTGATCCTGTGGAATCTTTTGTTGATTTCATTCTTTTTTGTTTATTCATGATTGTAATTTGTTTGTGTTTTCAAACTTAAAGAACAAAGGTTTTAAGAAATCTGATATTCATCTCTTTGAAAATAAAATTTAACAATTGATGCGGGATGAGAAATAAAACTTTGGTATTTATTTACCTTTATGTGTGTGAACTTGAATCACATCATCCGCTTGGCTATAAAAAGTGAAGCTTCAATGAATCGAAGTCAGTGTAACCTTGTTATTCGAACTAGTTTGAACACAAAAATATTCTCTCTGTATATCAAGATGAAATTCCTTATTGCAATTATCATGCTGGCTGCTTTGGTAAGTTTTGGTTTTGGGAGTTTTTTAGATGAAGACTATTTTTTTTATTATATCTATTATTAATTTTTTGTTTAAACAACCCTCAGGCATCGGCAACATATACAGTTAAGACCCGTGAAGATCTCCTAAAATACCGTGACGAATGTGTTGTAAAGCTAAATACTCCTCAAGCTGATTTGGAAAAATACAAGAAATGGGACTTCCCCAATGATCCCACAGCTCACGCCTATTTGGATTGCATCCTCACGAAATTCGGCCTCTTCGATGCAGAAAAGGGTTTCCACGTGGAAAACATTCACAATCAAATGGTAGGTGGATCTCATGCCGATCATACAGATGACACTCATGCCAAGATTGATAAGTGCGCTAAAGAAGCCAAAGAAGGTCCTGCTAGTGAACAAGCCTACCTTGGGGCTAAGTGCTTTATGCGTGAAAATTTGCAGTTGGTTCAGAGAGGCATGCACTCACAAGATCATGATCATTCTAAACATTAAAATTGATACATTTTATTGCATATTTTTAATAAGTGCTCGATTAAAATATACAAAAAGATATATTAAATGAAGAAAAAATGTAGATACTGGCTTTTTTTGTCTATTGGTTGAAAGTTGTGGGAATTATTATAGACGGAAAAACTATGTATAAAGGTAGGTAGTACTCAAAAATATATTTTTGAAGGAACTTTTTATTCCAAAATTCTATTTGAATCTATGAACAATATTTCCTTTTAATTTTGATTAAATTATTTAATTTTGCCTGAAAGACTAGTGGTCTTATTTATAAAAGTTGTCTAACTTTGGACAACTGTGGAAAATGTGTTTAAAAACCTTGTTTATTGTTGTTTTATAGCTGCCTAACTAAGACACAAGAGTAGATTATCCTAACCGTGAATAATATGATATTTATTTTTATTAAATAAAGCATATTTCCACCAATTTGAAAATAGTTAGACAGTGTCTAAGTAGACAAAAGTTTTATAAATACGACTGTAAGTATTTAAACAGCCTGAACATCACAACGCATTGTGGTCCAAAATGACTTTTATGGTTGCAAAAATCATAGCTTTTTGAACGCATTGAGATATCGCTATAATTTCTTAAACGGAATTTCCACGGCTATTTCGATAGACGATACCTAGTGATTTTTAAAAAAATTGCTTCACTTTTAAAACAGTTGAAATTTTACCGATTTTGTAAAAAAAAAGGCTGCGGCTATTTAATTGTTTTTACAACAGTGGATGCATAAAGTTAACGAACCAATTTTTGATGTTTTAAGCAAGTATTTAAACGGTATTTTTTTCATTTAGTGGCTCATCAACATATCTTGCTATTAAGTGACCAATTTTATGTGAGAAAGTGTAGGGTAAAAGTAAAAGCCCAAAATTTTAATATTTTTTATAAAATAAAATAGAATACATACCTAATATGTCTTTTTTTAAATAATTATAGATTTTAATTTTCAGTAAAAAAAGAAAAAGAGTTAGGTATCTATACTTTTATTTTTTGTCGCCAGCCTCAGACGACCTTAAAAAAAAATCGTACATGCAACACAATAAATAAAAAGAAACATAATCGCAATGTCTTTTGTCTTCCTCTCGATCGTTTTATTCAATTTTTTCCCCATTCATTTCATTTCTATATCAAGCAGCAGCCAGCAAGAGGGAAAACATATGAGCGAGCACGCAAGAGAGAACTTTTTGCAAAAGACAAATAGCTTTCTTTCTGTGCTTTACTATGAACAGGCAAAGAGCTTTCTTGCCTGTTGATCGTCTGCCTGGTGTAAAAATAAATTGGGAAATTTTTTTCTATGGGGAATGGGGATGCTACATCTGTAACTGTATAGTTTATTATCTGTGCTGATAGCTAGGTACATACTCTATACTCTATAGATCAAATAAAAATATTTTATTATGGATAACCTTTTAGCATTCTTCGATTGCATTTACCGTTAATTTCGTCAATATAAGTTCAAGCTTCAGACATAACAAATAGCATTTCGTTTTCAACCATTCGACATAAGAAATAAACAACAACCTTAAAATGAAAAGTTTTATAGTTTTAATCTTAGTTGCACTTGTAAGTTTAATTAAAAATCGTATTTTCTAATTTGTGTATATTATAATAAATTGTTTGTAAAGGCATCTGCTGAATGGAAACCTAAATCTGGAGAAGAATTTAAGAAACTCCTCGTAGAATGTAAAGAGAATTTTGATAGCAAAAATTCTAAATACAGAGAAAAAGAAGATTTCCAAATTCTTTTGTGTACATTCCGCAATTTAGAAGTATGGAACGATACGGATGGATTTTCAATGGACAGAATTATGCAAAGCCTTGAACATAATTCACTAATAAAAAATCCTGCTGCAAAAAATGAAATACTTAATCTCATTGTAAAATGCAATGATAAGAACACCGAAGGAAGTTCAACATTAGATTGGGCATATCGTTGTTTTATGTGTTTTTGGGAGGCGGTAAATAGTCGGCCAGTCCCTCGGTAATTTTATTAGAGGAGTTTCGCAAATTATTTATTTTTTCTAAATGAAATAAATTATTCCTGAGAAAATTTTCTACATTTTACATAGGTACGTGTATGTTTGTTTAATTATTTTTCTCGATTCAAATATTTACATTGGTAAAAAAAATCTCATTTTAACCACAATTATGAGGTATGGAGTGACATTTTCTGAAGGATACATACCTATATCATATTCGATAGTTTCTGTGAGGCTCACAAGTTGTGAAGGTGCTGTCATAATACGAAAACCTCACAAAATCAAGGTTACCTACACTTTGTGAGGTTGTTGGAAATTGTGAGGTATCAGTGAGGTTTGCCGTAATCGCCCTGTATATTGTAACTATAAGTGACGGTTTTATTTTTGTCGTGTCTCGATTGGGCCTAATTCACATTTATTTTACTTACTACCTAATTAGTTTTGTTTTGAAGATTTAGAGTAACCACCAAGTTTTTATATGCTGTATATAGTTATGGCTATTTCATGACTTCCAGACCGATCATCAGACACTTTTATTCGCGCTTAGTCTATTATGTTAATTTTAATTTCAAAACCATTCTTAAGCGTTGGAAATCTGAATTATACCTATACATTTTGATTTGGTCAAAATGAATGAATTGAATTTATACAAAGAAGTTAAAAGAAATAAAATTAATTTTTAACCATTCTATAGATGAGTTTAAATTTCTCCTCTAGACAATCCAATAAAAAGTGTTCTGTACCAAATTACCAAGCAAACCCTTCAATCTGTTTTAGGCTTTAGCTGGATGTATCTACATAATATATACACCTGGACGCACGCACGGAAGAACAGACGCATAAAAACCAGATCGATCGATACCGAAAACAACTTTTTAGGACTATTCTCCATCATCTTCATATTAATTTTGATTAAAACCCTTTTTTTTCATGATACAAATAGGCTCTTAGATAGATAAATATTTTTTTTTTTAATATTATACTCAGCTTAAGAAAAAGGTCATAACTATATTCTGCTCCCTATCGATTAAAAATGATAACTCCCATAAAACCATTTGTTTGTTTATGACTATCTCATTATCTGGCTTAAGGTAAACTCTGGTAAAATATATTGACAGCCAAAGGTTTCGTCCTTTAGACTCCCCGAAATCCAAGATAAACATTCGGACCGATGACAAAACTTTCGGCTGTCAAAATATTTTATATAAGATTCGCTTAATCGCATCGTCGCGTTCCCATGTATGTACCTACCTATAAAATGTATAGTATACCTATACAAATATTTAGTATAGTATGGCTTGATAATTTACCTTTATTTTAAGACTTTAACCATACAAATCTGACCATTATAACTCAAGTTATAAATCTATATCCGATTTGCCTGCCCAGTCAGCCCTTGACCTTTTCTACCTCTAGCCTGATAATTCTACATAATTTTAAGAAATTAGCCTTGAAAATCTGACCATTATTACTCAAGTTATAAATCTAGTTTATTTTTTTTTTTCATGCAGTCAAGCACTTAGTTTCACCTTAGTCCATAAAAATCGAATTCTATCTCTAGCCTGATAATTTGCCTTTACTTGGCCTTAAACTTGTAGATCTGATGGATTAATTACCTACCTTTGTCCTTTGTATTTTTGTATAAACAATCAAAGTAAACACGTTTTTCGCATGCAGTTGTATGCGATATCAACGATTTTTTAACTCAATAAATTAACCTGACATTATACTTTCAGTTTAAGATCTTAATCTTACAGATCTGATCAATAGAGCTGAAGTTATAAGTCAACCAAACCAACCTAATCCATCATTTTGTACTATTTTTTTAAATAAAAATTACTTATAAATTTTACTCTAACCAAATGATAAGTTTCCTTAAAAGAGAGTGCGTGCATGAACATTTTTTTTTTAATTTAAAATTAATTAAGGTTTTTCTCATATACTTTTATGTGATTGAATTTTTAGAAATTTCCCACTAGGTGCCAATCACCGTCCAGTGACCACCGATGCCCGATGCCACACTGATCGACGATCGCTGTGTGTGTTGAAAATATATGCACATCCAAACAGGGTTACCATTTCTTATTTAAATTAAGTTATTAGAGCTTTTTCAATTGTTTGATTTGATTTTAAGGAAAAAGAGATACATATCGGTAGAAACTCAATGCTGATAATTAGGTAAGGCACTTGCTTTATTGCCTATAGATTAAATAAAAATATTGAAATTCTTATAATCAAAAATCGAAACAAAAAAAAAACAACATTTATTATGGATAACCTTTTAGCATTCTACGATTGGATTTGCCATTAATTGTGTTTATAAAAACTCAAGTATGAGTCACTACAAATAGCTTTTCATTTTCGACCATCCGACGTGAAATAAACAACAACCTTAAAATAAAAACTTTTATAATTTTAATCTTAGTTGCACTTGTAAGTTTAATTAAAAATCGTTTTATTTTCTAATTCGTGTGTATTGTAATAAATTGTTTATACAGGCATCTGCTGAATGGAAACCTAAATCTGGAGAAGAATTTAAGAAACTCCTCGTAGAATGTAAAGAGAATTTTGAAAGCAAAAATTCTAAATACGGAGAAAAAGAAGGTTTTCAAATTGTTTTGTAAACATTCCGCACTTTAGGAGTTTGGAACGATACGGATGGATATTCAGTGGACAGAATTATGCAAAGCCTTGAACATAATTCACTTATAAAAAATCCTGCTGCAAAAAATGAAATACTTGATCTCATTGTAAAATGCAATGACAAGAACACCGAAGGAAGTTCAGCATTTGATTGGACATATCGTTGTTTTAAGTGTTTTTTGTAGGGATGCCAGACGTCCCGCCAGGCGCGGGACAGTCCCGCAAAACGTCTTTTGTCCCGCAAGTGTCCCACCGGAAAATTATATCGCGTTATGTCCCGCAATTTGATATATAATGCCCTGCTGGTCCCGCAAAAAATTTGTTTTATCATCATCATAACACGTTTTGGAAAGAGACTTCAAATGAGGATATCAAACCTTTTTTGTAATTTGGCTTCCTTGCAAGCTGAATATTCAGGTGAATCATCAGCTGATAAATAAGATTGCATAAGTATGTTTAGGAAGACTGATAAGATTGCTTTATTATGTCTTTTTTATGATTCTATCTACTTCTCACACTCGTTATGAAGTTGCTATTATGTAATTATTTAGAAAAATGTTCATCAGTTTTAAGTTTTATAAATAATCCAGAGTTTCAGAAGTATCTCGCCGTTGTTTTTAATATTTTTTTTTTTTTTTCATTTTAAGTCATTTTTATCTAAAATCACCCCTACCTCCTAAACGGGCCGAGCTAAACCCCATCTTTCATAATAAAAAAAATTCTTGCTTTAGGCCACTCTAAAAAAATCCGTTATTATTTTGCGGCGCCGCGTCGTATGAATCGTAATCTCCCCGGAAAAAACAGTTAAAAATTAAAATACAGTTATACAATTATTGTTGGCTATTGTCTTTGGAAAAAGATAGATTCAATTTATTTAGCTCATCATTGTTTTTGATTATAAAATGTGCGTATGTTAATAAATAGTTGGTAACTCTATCGATATTTTTGTGAGATTTGCGGCAATTTTAAATGCTCACTACTGCAACCCTGTAAGAGCTTTAAAATGAAGATAGCTTATTGTCTATGGAAGTCAATAGTCAATGGTCAGACTGAAAGGCAAATATCTTTTCTTTCCTGCACTGCAAATATTAATTGAACAGAGTAGGTATACTAAATTTAAAACAATTCCACTGAAAAACACTTCAATCTATTGAATTACGTACATGAATTGTTGTTGTAATTTTCCGTTCTACATCACTGCCGATGCCCGATGCCCGATGCCCGATGGCACTCTGATCGACGATCGCTTTGTGTGTTGAAATTTGAAAATATGCATATACAAACAGGGTTACCAATTACCATTTCTTATTGAAAATAAGTTATTTGAGCTTTTTCAATTGTTTGTATCAAAAAGCTGTCGGGTTTTGTAGATTTGATTTTGACGAAAAGATATTTCTGTAGAAACTCAATGCTGATAGGTATAGGTACTTACTCTATACTCTATAGATCAAATTAAAATATTTTATTATGGATAACCTTTTAGCATTCTACGATTGCATTTACCGTTAATTTCGTCTATATAAGTTCAAGCTTCAGACATAACGAATAGCATTTCGTTTTCGACCATCCGACATAAGAAATAAACAACAACCTTAAAATGAAAAGTTTTATAATTTTAATCTTAGTTGCACTTGTAAGTTTAATTAAAAATCGTATTTTCTAATTTGTGTATAGAAATATAATAAATTGTTTGTATAGGCATCTGCTGAATGGAAACCTAAATCTGAAGAAGAATTTAAGAAACTCTTGTTAGAATGTAAAGAGGATTTTGAAAGCAAAAATTCTAAATACGGAGAAAAAGAAGGTTTTCAAATTGTTTTGTGTACCTTCCGCAATTTAGGAGTTTGGAACGATACGGATGGATATTCAGTTTACAGAATTATGCAAAGCCTTGAACATAATTCACTAATAAAAAATCCTGCTAGAAAAAATGAAATACATGATCTAATTGTAAGATGTAATGATAAGAACACCGAAGGAAGTTCTCCATTTGATTGGGCATATCGTTGTTTTAGTTGTTTTTATGACGCGGCAACATATACAGTTAAGACCCGTGAAGATCTCCTAAAATACCGTGATGAATGTGTTGTAAAGCTAAATACTCCTCAAGCTGATTTGGAAAATTACAAGAAAGGGGACTTCCCCAATGATCCCACAGCTCACGCCTATTTGAATTGCATCCTCACGAAATTCGGCCTCTTCGATGCAGAAAAGGGTTTCCACGTGGAAAACATTCACAATCAAATGGTAGGTGGATCTCATGCCGATCATACAGATGACACTCATGCCAAGATTGATAAGTGCGCTAAAGAAGCCAAAGAAGGTCCTGCTAGTGAACAAGCCTACCTTGGGGCTAAGTGCTTTATGCGTGAAAATTTGCAGTTGGTTCAGAGAGGCATGAACTCACAAGATCATGATCATTCTAAACATTAAAATTGATACATTTTATTGCATATTTTTAATAAGTACTCGATTGAAATATACAAAGAGATAAATTAAATGAAGAAAATATGAAGATACCTACGGGTGTTTTTTTTTTTTGTCTATTTAAAGTTGTGGGAATAATTATCAACGGAAAAACTCTGTATAAGGGTAGGTAAGTACTTAAAAATATATTTTTGGATTCCAAAATTCTATTTGAGTCTATATGAACAATATTTCCTTTGAATTTTGATTAAATTATTTAATTTTGTCTGAAAGTCGTAAGTATTTAAACAACCTGAACTTCCTGGCGCACTGTGGTCCAAAATGACTTTTTTGGTTGCAAAAATCATAACTTTTGAACGCAGATATCTATAATTTCTTAAATGAAATTTCCAGTCTATATGTTATAGTGATGGAAGATATTGATTTTTAAGAAAATTGCTTCACTTTTAAAATTTAAAATTTAAATTAAAATTTTACGAATTTTGTAAAATAAAATTGATAATAATACCTATATAATATAGATTTTAATTTTCAGTAAAAAATCATTGACATATCATCATCATTTTCAACATTAAATAGATTTACCTACAATTTTCTGGGCATTAACTCTTTTTCAGTTCTTTTTGAGATCTTGCGTGCCTTAAAGATGAAATAAGTGGACCCGATGATATAGCCAGCATATTATATAAATCTTCATTTTGACGATTCCGTGAAAAATTGAAGGTATTTTTGTATCGAAATAGATATCGTTTGAAGTCTTTATTAAGGCAAAATACCAAAAATTAATTACAACTTTTGGCAGGTTTAAACAAATAAAAAATTTAGGATAAAAATTTTCTTTGTTGTCAACGTTAGTTCCTATTTTCCTAATTTAGTTTCAAAAAATCTTTTAGTTTAGGAGGAATTTATTCAAAAAGGGGCGTAGAAGTGGGTGGATTACAAAAATTGAATGTTCAATATAAAAGATTGTAAGTTTATTTTTTTAACAATTTCCATTTACCTTAATAAAAAAGGACGTGGAAATTTTTCATTGAAAAAATCTTACAATTGCTGACAATTTCTTCAATGTCCGAAATGTCAATGAATTTTTTAAAGAGAGATAAAAAATGACCTGAAGTCAAATTGTCAGACTTTGGGAAGAAATCTATACCAACCGTGCAGTGAACGGACAATTTTTTATTGTAAGAATTATGTCAATTGCCAGCTAATTGTTAGCTATTGTCAGATCCTTGAGAGTTCTGACAATATTGTTAGATCTGACAATCGTCTGTACTTAGCTTAAGACAAAATCCACATGCAGAAAGGCGCCCTATATTCACATACAAAATCCCCTATAAATATTTTTTTTTTTTAATCTCCAATAATCGCGGTATTGTATTGCTTGATTAACTACATTTTCTTTATGGGCGATATTATCTTTAACAGATTTTGTCCTAGCCTAGTACGGACATCAAAAAAAATTTTGAAGGTGTAGAGATAAAAATAATATTCAAATGAGGACACTAACGTAGCAAATAAAATTGTTTGTATTTTTTAAATCTATACACTGCAATATTAGTACTAGTACAAAGAATTTTTATTTTGCTGCATTCGGTAGTTACAAGGTGTGTGATTGTGAGGGTTGAGTTTGTTAGGCAGAGATGGCAATTCGGGGGAGGTTCCTTATCTTTAGGTCATTTTTGCTGGGTCGGTAAAAGTTTATTGTAGCGCTGGAGTTAATTACAATTACTTTGGCATTGAGGTCCGCAGATTCATTGCCTCTGATACCGGTGTGTGCTGGCATCCATACAATGATTATTTTTGGACCAATTGAAATTATGTTGTCTCGAATTTGGTTGATGACAGGAGAGTACGGAGAGGCTGTCGCTACAAATGACGGTTTACTGTTGTTTTTTTTTTTTGCAATTTGTGTTGCTTTGAGAATTGCTAGGGCTTCTACTGAAAAGATCGAGAAGTAGTTTCGGAGCCTTTCTGCAGATTCAAGTTCGCCGTTTTTGTTGACAATTGTCATTCCGGTGCCCATGTTATTTTTTCAGCCGTCAGTATATAAAACGTTCCAGATGTTGGAGAGGAAGTTGTTTATTATCTCGTGGAAGAGTTGAATGAATGTTTCATCTTTCTTATGCTTAGATAAGCTGATGTTGATGGCTTCTTTTGGAAGTAACCAAGGAGGGTATTTTTCGATGGCCAAGTTTTTCACATTTGGTACGATTCCAATATTTTGGGTAAAACTTAAAGCTTTGTATAGAGTAGAGGGTTGTTTTGGCACCTTTATACGTTTTAAAATTTTTGCTGAATCCGAGAGAATTGGGGAACAATATGATTCGCAGATTTAAGGTATGAGTCTGGATGTCAAAATCTCTATTCGATCTTCAATGGATGAGAAACCACCTTCGGCAAGCTTTTAATGATGTCCTTATCGCTTTACATCTGAATTTTCTATTTGTTAGAAATGATTTTATATAATTATACATTTTTGGTCCCATTTTCCATTTTAATAATAGCCGTGTTTTGGTGAAAATTACAGCCAGCGCGGTAATAAAATCTGAACAAAACGATTATAGTCATTTTTATATTTACTTTTCTTTTTTATTTCCAAGTTGGTAATCGTGATAAATTCAATGAAAAAAAACAAACAAAAATTCGTCATTTTGCCGGGCGATAGGAAAGTGTTTCGATATTTAAAAACTTTAAAATAGTGAAAAAAAAACTAAATAAAAAGTGAAATATAAGTTAAAATAGTGAATACTTGCAAAAAAAAAATATAAAACAACATGCTGTGCTGCCTTAAATCGACTAAAAACACCTAAAATATGGAGTTTACATTTTTTTTCATTTCACGGGCTGATTGTGTCTAATATTACTCATATATTAATGTTAAGTGATGTTTTTTGGGTAAATACATTATCCTAGAATACTTTTCAATTGATATTTCATAGCGAAATGCTATAAAAAAAGCAAACTGGTTGAAAATAAAAATATTCCTCAATCACGTGAATTAGCAGAGACTCATTTTGTCAAAAGTAGAAATTCTCGTCCAGGGTAGCATTAGTTTCTGTTGTTGATGGTAAGGCGCTCAAATCCGTTGAGCGCCCGTAGTGCAGAGTAATTTTCCAACGTTTTAAATTTTCTTCACATTACTTTGTGTATGGAATATCACAATTAGCTCGTGAAATAAAAAAAATGTAAACTACTTACTATAGGATTTTATCCAGCACCTTATGTAGTTTTATTGCATGTATTCAACATATTTCCTTTTACTTCACCTTTATATTTATTTTAATAAACTTTATTCACTATTTAAATGATTTGAAATCTCAAAACACATTACTCAAATGTCCAGCTTAAAATTGTTTTTTGCGCCCCAGCATTTAGCTATCTAATTGCACCCCGACTATGTGTCACTGCATTAGTATTTGTGTAACTCCAACCAACATTCGTTTTTAGGTTTTGAAAAGTGTTTGGGAGCCTTATTTCATATGGTTTACACGGGACATATTTAAAGTCCAGTGAATATCAATTCCATACGTGTGAACATTTTTGGTTCAAATTGAATTAGGAGGAATTGTTTCTTTTTTAGAACAATAATTTCGACACCAATCGAAAAATAACGTCAAGGAATAAACGTTAAAATTTCATAAAAGGTAGCTGTCAATTGATTAAAAACCTTTAAAAATTCGTGATTTTTGAAATTTTATTTTGTGCTCCGGAAAACTGCAATTTTCCGGATGACGTAACGAAATATTCTAAAGACATCAAAATACAGTTTTTTGCCTACATGTCATGTAAAATTTTGTAGGAGGATGGCTAGGATGTCGATGGATTAAAAAACACTTGAAAAATTCGAAATTTTTTTAAATTAAAACTCAACGTGAAGTTTGAATGCTTCGACCTCTGAACGACAGAGTCTTTATTTGGAGTACCGATAGTTGGATTAGGTGTCGTCATCATCATCATTTTCTGATAATTTTTCATATAGAGTGGTGATGTTGTCAATTGACATTGGTGTGTGTATAGAATTAAAGAGAGATTCATTAGTTATTGATTGTGGGTTTGAGTTAAGAGAGGAATTTTTAGAAATTAGATTAGAAGCGGTTAAGAGAGTATCATTTGAATTTGTTTGAAGATAGAGAGCGGTGTTTGGTTGTGTATTAATGTTAAGAGAAGCTAGAAGCACTAGAAGCTATATTAGATTGGTCGTTTAAAGTTGCGACTGATCGATTAGGAATTGGTTGGTGAGGTGATAAGGGGGTTGTGGCGGGTTTTGATGTTTGGGAAGTAGAATTCGGAGATGTTGTTTGATTAAGGTTGTTGATTATTGCAGGTTGGGGGGGGGGGTTATTATTTCTTGGTGGAACAGGTGTATTTGAAAGTGTAGAATTACTGGCAACAGCTGAATAAGAAGAGTGGGAGGATGACGAAATTGGATTTTGTTTACTGTACATTTTTTTTGCTCCTGCCATACTACATTTTTTTATTTTTTTCATTTTTAGCGTTTCTTTTGCTTGTATAAACCGTTTGCAAAGAGGATGCAGGGTGTTCTTCTGAACAATTAGCGCAGGAGATGCGGGTGCAATTTGTTGGGGCATGTGGGGGAAGATTTCAAGTTACGCAAGATGGGCTTCGTGTACATCTTTTAGCGGTATGTCCGAGAATTTTGCAATTTTTGCAACGCATCGGGTTGGGGAAATATTCTTGGACTTTAAGATTATACCAACCGACATTTAAATAGATGTGGGGGGGCGGAAGAGATCGAAAGTGAAGAGAATTAGGCCAGTCGGGACTTCTACGTGTTTTTTTGAGTTTTCATTATCATTTTCATTTGAAATTACTTTATCATTGGAAATTTTACTTTCGGATTTGTTTGTAAATTTAAAAACGTCTATGACACCTTGATTCCTCATTTCATCAATAATTTCTTTTTCGCTTACATTTATTAGACAAGGCGCGTACACAGTACCTTTCGATAAATTTAATTGATCATGTAGAGTAGAGACACATTAATTGGGCAACGATTTGCGAGAGTTTTTTTTGACAAGAATATATTAGCGACCTGTTGTGATTTCACGAGGATCAATAAGGCCAGGCGCGCACTTGCAACCAAACTATTTGGTTTCGATTTTGAGTACTATAGAATTATATGAGACCCCGCGGAAGCTTATGTGCGCGCACTTCCACATAAGCCCGTTGTGCTCAAATTGGAACCAAACTGTTTAGTTGTACGTGCGCGCCTGGCCTTAGTTTCCATGACGGAGTTGTGTTATATAATCATAAGATGTACTTATGCCACCTATCGCTTTTTTCAGCAAGAAAACACTGAATGAAGTGAGTTTTTTAGTATGGTCTGCAGGAGATATATAGAACTTAAGTGAGAGGGGAGATCTAGAGCAGTTTCTATAGGTGAAAAAGTATTTTTTTCTTTTTGGCTGATCGGAATAATGATTGAACGATTGCCTGATAGGACGACTGGCACAGAGGCCATAGTTAAATTGTTAAGCACTAGGTGAGGTTGTTTTTCACACGCGGGAGCGTGAGAGGGGGGAAAAAACACCAACTTTGAAAGAGCAGAGAGAAAGATGATTGAAACGATGTTATCGGCTCGGAGGATAGTCGGTGACTGTGTTATTTGGATACTTTTGCATGTACGGTTTGAAAAAAAAGTTTGCATTTTGGGTTTGAGCTGCGTACTGTATGAGAAATAAGATTTTTCCCGAACTGCGTACTAGGCTTTACCTAGTTTTAGTTTGGGGACTTTGACTTTGGGGATTTTCTTTCTAAAATTATGGCCTTTTGACAAACATCACTCACCCGTTTTTATAGGTTAGGTGTATAACTATTTAAAGCTTTTCCACACTATCCCACTGAGTATTAATACAAATGTCAAATTGAAAGTGGGAAAGAATTCTATGCTACTGCCAAATTTGTGGGAGAGAAATGACTTTTCATTTTTTACCACACCACAACAGTTTAATTTAACCTCAATAAAAATGTGATGAAATGTGTGATAGAATTAGAACCATTTCTAAAAATACTCATGTATTAATACATGTATTAATACATGTCAAATCGTGTAGGCTGGAAAATCATGCTGTGTAAGATTGGCTGTCATATTTTGTTTTTACACATGATACATGATTGGTTTCGCAATTTTCTGACATGTGTAAATACTCAGTGGGATAGTGTGGAGGGGCTGTTATTATTATTGTAACTACCTATATTCTTTATTTTTTTAAAAATGAATTACAATATTTCTTTATCGAAGACAAAGGGCGTGGCTATTCTGCCTGAGAGTTATAACTATTTCACAACTTCCACACCGATTATCAGAATCCTTGAGTCCTGCTTAGTCTATAGGTAATTTTAATTTTAATTTTAGTTTGAAAAACTTTGAAATTATTCTTCTTCAACCTCCAGTAAAATTCTTAATGACCACTTACATATATCGATGCGAACTTTTAACAGTTTCTTAAAAAAAAAACAGTAAAAGGAGGCTATATACCAAAATCCAGGTTTCCGGCGATTTTATCGAGGTCAAATTTATTTAGAAATTGATTATTGAACTATGATGAAATTGAGACAGATAACTTTTTCATGAGGATAAAGAAGAACATTCTAACTATACTCTGTTCAACAGAGCTTTTTTCATAACAGTGGTGCCTGTGTAGTGTGTACGTTATATACTATCGTATTTCTGAATTGAAAACATTGCCACTGCAAAAACACACCAATACTCTGAATTACGTACAGGAATTGTTGTTGTAATTTTCCGAAAAATTGTTCTGCATCACTGCGGATGCCCGACGGCATACTGATTGACGATCGCTGTGTAGTGTGTGTGTTGAAAATATATGCACATCCAAACAGGGTTACCATTTCTTTTTTAAAGTAAGTTATTATAGAATATAGATCTTTTTCAATTGTTTGTATCAAAAAGCTCTCGGGTTTTGTAGATTTGATTCGGAGGAAAAAGAGATTTCTGTAGAAACTCAATGCTGATAGGTAGGTAAGGTACTTGCTTTATAGTCTATAGACTATAGATTAAATAAAAATATTTAAATTCTTAGAATCAAAAATCAAAACTAAAAAAAAAAACATTGTTTATGGATAACTTTTTAGCATTCTACGATTGCACTTACCGTTAATTTCGTCTATATAAGTTCAAGCTTCAGACATAACAAATAGCATTTTGTTTTCGACGATCCGACATAAGAAATAAACAACAACCTTAAAATGAAAAGTTTTATAATTTTAATCTTAGTTGCACTTGTAAGTTTAATTAAAAATCGTATTTTCTAATTTGTGTATAGAAATATAATAAATTGTTTGTATAGGCATCTGCTGAATGGAAACCTAAATCTGAAGAAGAATTTAAGAAACTCTTGTTAGAATGTAAAGAGGATTTTGAAAGCAAAAATTCTAAATACGGAGAAAAAGAAGGTTTTCAAATTGTTTTGTGTACCTTCCGCAATTTAGGAGTTTGGAACGATACGGATGGATATTCAGTTTACAGAATTATGCAAAGCCTTGAACATAATTCACTAATAAAAAATCCTGCTAGAAAAAATGAAATACATGATCTAATTGTAAGATGTAATGATAAGAACACCGAAGGAAGTTCTCCATTTGATTGGGCATATCGTTGTTTTAGTTGTTTTTATGACGCGGCAACATATACAGTTAAGACCCGTGAAGATCTCCTAAAATACCGTGATGAATGTGTTGTAAAGCTAAATACTCCTCAAGCTGATTTGGAAAATTACAAGAAAGGGGACTTCCCCAATGATCCCACAGCTCACGCCTATTTGAATTGCATCCTCACGAAATTCGGCCTCTTCGATGCAGAAAAGGGTTTCCACGTGGAAAACATTCACAATCAAATGGTAGGTGGATCTCATGCCGATCATACAGATGACACTCATGCCAAGATTGATAAGTGCGCTAAAGAAGCCAAAGAAGGTCCTGCTAGTGAACAAGCCTACCTTGGGGCTAAGTGCTTTATGCGTGAAAATTTGCAGTTGGTTCAGAGAGGCATGAACTCACAAGATCATGATCATTCTAAACATTAAAATTGATACATTTTATTGCATATTTTTAATAAGTACTCGATTGAAATATACAAAGAGATAAATTAAATGAAGAAAATATGAAGATACCTACGGGTGTTTTTTTTTTTTGTCTATTTAAAGTTGTGGGAATAATTATCAACGGAAAAACTCTGTATAAGGGTAGGTAAGTACTTAAAAATATATTTTTGGATTCCAAAATTCTATTTGAGTCTATATGAACAATATTTCCTTTGAATTTTGATTAAATTATTTAATTTTGTCTGAAAGTCGTAAGTATTTAAACAACCTGAACTTCCTGGCGCACTGTGGTCCAAAATGACTTTTTTGGTTGCAAAAATCATAACTTTTGAACGCAGATATCTATAATTTCTTAAATGAAATTTCCAGTCTATATGTTATAGTGATGGAAGATATTGATTTTTAAGAAAATTGCTTCACTTTTAAAATTTAAAATTTAAATTAAAATTTTACGAATTTTGTAAAATAAAATTGATAATAATACCTATATAATATAGATTTTAATTTTCAGTAAAAAATCATTGACATATCATCATCATTTTCAACATTAAATAGATTTACCTACAATTTTCTGGGCATTAACTCTTTTTCAGTTCTTTTTGAGATCTTGCGTGCCTTAAAGATGAAATAAGTGGACCCGATGATATAGCCAGCATATTATATAAATCTTCATTTTGACGATTCCGTGAAAAATTGAAGGTATTTTTGTATCGAAATAGATATCGTTTGAAGTCTTTATTAAGGCAAAATACCAAAAATTAATTACAACTTTTGGCAGGTTTAAACAAATAAAAAATTTAGGATAAAAATTTTCTTTGTTGTCAACGTTAGTTCCTATTTTCCTAATTTAGTTTCAAAAAATCTTTTAGTTTAGGAGGAATTTATTCAAAAAGGGGCGTAGAAGTGGGTGGATTACAAAAATTGAATGTTCAATATAAAAGATTGTAAGTTTATTTTTTTAACAATTTCCATTTACCTTAATAAAAAAGGACGTGGAAATTTTTCATTGAAAAAATCTTACAATTGCTGACAATTTCTTCAATGTCCGAAATGTCAATGAATTTTTAAAGAGAGATAAAAAATGACCTGAAGTCAAATTGTCAGACTTTGGGAAGAAATCTATACCAACCGTGCAGTGAACGGACAATTTTTTATTGTAAGAATTATGTCAATTGCCAGCTAATTGTTAGCTATTGTCAGATCCTTGAGAGTTCTGACAATATTGTTAGATCTGACAATCGTCTGTACTTAGCTTAAGACAAAATCCACATGCAGAAAGGCGCCCTATATTCACATACAAAATCCCCTATAAATATTTTTTTTTTTTAATCTCCAATAATCGCGGTATTGTATTGCTTGATTAACTACATTTTCTTTATGGGCGATATTATCTTTAACAGATTTTGTCCTAGCCTAGTACGGACATCAAAAAAAATTTTGAAGGTGTAGAGATAAAAATAATATTCAAATGAGGACACTAACGTAGCAAATAAAATTGTTTGTATTTTTTAAATCTATACACTGCAATATTAGTACTAGTACAAAGAATTTTTATTTTGCTGCATTCGGTAGTTACAAGGTGTGTGATTGTGAGGGTTGAGTTTGTTAGGCAGAGATGGCAATTCGGGGGAGGTTCCTTATCTTTAGGTCATTTTTGCTGGGTCGGTAAAAGTTTATTGTAGCGCTGGAGTTAATTACAATTACTTTGGCATTGAGGTCCGCAGATTCATTGCCTCTGATACCGGTGTGTGCTGGCATCCATACAATGATTATTTTTGGACCAATTGAAATTATGTTGTCTCGAATTTGGTTGATGACAGGAGAGTACGGAGAGGCTGTCGCTACAAATGACGGTTTACTGTTGTTTTTTTTTTTTGCAATTTGTGTTGCTTTGAGAATTGCTAGGGCTTCTACTGAAAAGATCGAGAAGTAGTTTCGGAGCCTTTCTGCAGATTCAAGTTCGCCGTTTTTGTTGACAATTGTCATTCCGGTGCCCATGTTATTTTTTCAGCCGTCAGTATATAAAACGTTCCAGATGTTGGAGAGGAAGTTGTTTATTATCTCGTGGAAGAGTTGAATGAATGTTTCATCTTTCTTATGCTTAGATAAGCTGATGTTGATGGCTTCTTTTGGAAGTAACCAAGGAGGGTATTTTTCGATGGCCAAGTTTTTCACATTTGGTACGATTCCAATATTTTGGGTAAAACTTAAAGCTTTGTATAGAGTAGAGGGTTGTTTTGGCACCTTTATACGTTTTAAAATTTTTGCTGAATCCGAGAGAATTGGGGAACAATATGATTCGCAGATTTAAGGTATGAGTCTGGATGTCAAAATCTCTATTCGATCTTCAATGGATGAGAAACCACCTTCGGCAAGCTTTTAATGATGTCCTTATCGCTTTACATCTGAATTTTCTATTTGTTAGAAATGATTTTATATAATTATACATTTTTGGTCCCATTTTCCATTTTAATAATAGCCGTGTTTTGGTGAAAATTACAGCCAGCGCGGTAATAAAATCTGAACAAAACGATTATAGTCATTTTTATATTTACTTTTCTTTTTTATTTCCAAGTTGGTAATCGTGATAAATTCAATGAAAAAAAACAAACAAAAATTCGTCATTTTGCCGGGCGATAGGAAAGTGTTTCGATATTTAAAAACTTTAAAATAGTGAAAAAAAAACTAAATAAAAAGTGAAATATAAGTTAAAATAGTGAATACTTGCAAAAAAAAAATATAAAACAACATGCTGTGCTGCCTTAAATCGACTAAAAACACCTAAAATATGGAGTTTACATTTTTTTTCATTTCACGGGCTGATTGTGTCTAATATTACTCATATATTAATGTTAAGTGATGTTTTTTGGGTAAATACATTATCCTAGAATACTTTTCAATTGATATTTCATAGCGAAATGCTATAAAAAAAGCAAACTGGTTGAAAATAAAAATATTCCTCAATCACGTGAATTAGCAGAGACTCATTTTGTCAAAAGTAGAAATTCTCGTCCAGGGTAGCATTAGTTTCTGTTGTTGATGGTAAGGCGCTCAAATCCGTTGAGCGCCCGTAGTGCAGAGTAATTTTCCAACGTTTTAAATTTTCTTCACATTACTTTGTGTATGGAATATCACAATTAGCTCGTGAAATAAAAAAAATGTAAACTACTTACTATAGGATTTTACCCAGCATCTTATGTAGTTTTATTGCATGTATTCAACATATTTCCTTTTACTTCACCTTTATATTTATTTTAATAAACTTTATTCACTATTTAAATGATTTGAAATCTCAAAACACATTACTCAAATGTCCAGCTTAAAATTGTTTTTTGCGCCCCAGCATTTAGCTATCTAATTGCACCCCGACTATGTGTCACTGCATTTGTATTTGTGTAACTCCAACCAACATTCGTTTTTAGGTTTTGAAAAGTGTTTGGGAGCCTTATTTCATATGGTTTACACGGGACATATTTAAAGTCCAGTGAATATCAATTCCATACGTGTGAACATTTTTGGTTCAAATTGAATTAGGAGGAATTGTTTCTTTTTTAGAACAATAATTTCGACACCAATCGAAAAATAACGTCAAGGAATAAACGTTAAAATTTCATAAAAGGTAGCTGTCAATTGATTAAAAACCTTTAAAAATTCGTGATTTTTGAAATTTTATTTTGTGCTCCGGAAAACTGCAATTTTCCGGATGACGTAACGAAATATTCTAAAGACATCAAAATACAGTTTTTTGCCTACATGTCATGTAAAATTTTGTAGGAGGATGGCTAGGATGTCGATGGATTAAAAAACACTTGAAAAATTCGAAATTTTTTTAAATTAAAACTCAACGTGGAGTTTGAATGCTTCGACCTCTGAACGACAGAGTCGTTATTTGGAGTACCGATAGTTGGATTAGGTCATCATCATCATTTTCTGATAATTTTTGAAGTAAAACTTCTTTTGCGGCATGGGGGTAAAAAATTTTTCTATGGAGCTGTCAGTGACATGTCAAACCGACATACAAATTCCCGTCACGTATTTCAAAATTCAGCGTCACGATTTTGCAATACCGACATATCAACCAAGAAAACCCTAATTCTGAACAAAAAGAATATTCTTTTAATTCATAAACGACAACAAATATATGGAAACACTTTTAAACAAAACTCTTCATTACAAAATCTTTATTTAACGCCTATTTCAGACAATTAAAAACGAAGTTCACGGAACGGAACACAAAACCACCAATTTAATAAGAAAAATACACAAAAACTTATATTTTTTTTACATTTTATTAATTCCACTTAAAATATATACATATTAAAACACATTTATCCATAATTTTTCTTAAAATTTAATTCTTAACAACACAAATTAACAAAATTATTTCACAGAAATCACAAAAACCAAAAGTAAACAAAACATTTTCTCGGCAAATGTCAAATCCACTATTGCCATATGCGAATAATCCTAAATTTTTTTCAAATTTTAAAACAGCATTGCCATCTATTTATCTTTAGGCGTCGAACAAATTGGATGCGATAGTCCCCTTTCACACGGGGCAACAAGTTGCTGGAAATTTTTTTGACGTTTTCCTTTAATTTCCATAAAAATCTCTTGTACACACACACTACTGTGTTCGGCTATAAGATCCGAAAAATACTGCGTCGTTAATATAAGTTGAGCATTGGCTATAAATAAAAAGTATGTATCCCAAATGAAAATATTACAAGTATACGAAATTATCAGGTATTGAAAAATACTTGCCCTGTTGTCGTGAAAGAAGTTTTACTTCTAGCGTGTGTACATAAGTACGCACACTCTTTTCATATAGAGTGGTGATGTTGTCAATTGACATTGGTGTGTGTATAGAATTAAAGAGAGATTCATTAGTTATTGATTGTGGGTTTGAGTTAAGTGAGGAATTTTTAGAAATTAGATTAGAAGCGGTTAAGAGAGTATCCGTTGAATTTGTTTGAAGATAGAGAGCGGTGTTTGGTTGTGTATTAATGTTAAGAGAAGCTAGAAGCACTAGAAGCTATATTAGATTGGTCGTTTAAAGTTGCGACTGATCGATTAGGAATTGGTTGGTGAGGTGATAAGGGGGTTGTGGCGGGTTTTGATGTTTGGGAAGTAGAATTCGGAGATGTTGTTTGATTAAGGTTGTTGATTATTGCAGGTTGGGGGGGGGGGGGGGGGGTTATTATTTCTTGGTGGAACAGGTGTATTTGAAAGTGTAGAATTACTGGCAACAGCTGAATAAGAAGAGTGGGAGGAGACGAAATTGGATTTTGTTTACTGTAAATTTTGTTTGCTCCTGCCATACTACATTTTTTTATTGTTTTCATTTTTAGCGTTTCTTTTGCTTGTATAAACCGTTTGCAAAGAGGATGCAGGGTGTTCTTCTGAACAATTAGCGCAGGAGATTCGGGTGCAATTTGTTGGGGCATGTGGGGGAAGATTTCAAGTTACGCAAGATGGGCTTCGTGTACATCTTTTAGCGGTATGTCCGAGAATTTGGCAATTTTTGCAACGCATCGGGTTAGGGAAATATTCTTGGACGTTAAGATTATACCAACCGACATTTTAATAGATGTGGGGGGGCGGAAGAGATCGAAAGTGAAGACAATTAGGCCAGTCGGGACTTCTACGTGTTTTTTTGAGTTTTCATTATCATTTTCATTTGAAATTACTTTATCATTGGAAATTTTATTTTCGGATTTTTTTGTAAACTTAAAAACGTCTATGACACCTAGATTCCTCATTTCATCAATAATTTCTTTTTCGCTTACATTTATTATACAAGGCGCGTACACGGTACCATTTGCGATAAATTTAATTGATCATGTAAAGACACATTAATTGGGCAACGAAGTTTTTTTTGACAAGAATATATTAGCGACCTGTTGTGATTTCACGAGGATCAATAAGGCCAGGCGCGCACTTGCAACCAAACTATTTGGTTTCGATTTTGAGTACTATAGAATTATATGAGACCCCGCGGAAGCTTATGTGCGCGCACTTCCATATAAGCCCGTTGTGCTCAAATTGGAACCAAACTGTTTAGCTGCAGGTGCGCGCCTGGCCTTAGTTTCCATCACGGAGTTGTGTAATATAATCATAAGATGTACTTATGCCACCTATCGCTTTTTTGAGCAAGAAAACACTGAATGAAGTGAGTTTTTTAGTAGGGTCTGCAGGAGATATATAGAACTTAAGTGAGTGGGGAGATCTAGAGCAGTTTCTATAGGTGAAAAAGTATTTTTTTCTTTTTGGCTGATCGGAATAATGATTGAACGATTGCCTGATAGGACGACTGGCACAGAGGCCATAGTTAAATTGTTAAGCACTAGGTGAGGTTGTTTTTCACACGCGGGAGCGTGAGAGGGGGGAAAAAACACCAACTTTGAAAGAGCAGAGAGAAAGATGATTGAAACGATGTTATCGGCTCGGAGGATAGTCGGTGACTGTGTTATTTGGATACTTTTGCATGTACGGTTTGAAAAAAAAGTTTGCATTTTGGGTTTGAGCTGCGTACTGTATGAGAAATAAGATTTTTCCCGAACTGCGTACTAGGCTTTACCTAGTTTTAGTTTGGGGACTTTGACTTTGGGGATTTTCTTTCTAAAATTATGGCCTTTTGACAAACATCACTCACCCGTTTTTATAGGTTAGGTGTATAACTATTTAAAGCTTTTCCACACTATCCCACTGAGTATTAATACAAATGTCAAATTGAAAGTGGGAAAGAATTCTATGCTACTGCCAAATTTGTGGGAGAGAAATGACTTTTCATTTTTTACCACACCACAACAGTTTAATTTAACCTCAATAAAAATGTGATGAAATGTGTGATAGAATTAGAACCATTTCTAAAAATACTCATGTATTAATACATGTATTAATACATGTCAAATCGTGTAGGCTGGAAAATCATGCTGTGTAAGATTGGCTGTCATATTTTGTTTTTACACATGATACATGATTGGTTTCGCAATTTTCTGACATGTGTAAATACTCAGTGGGATAGTGTGGAGGGGCTGTTATTATTATTGTAACTACCTATATTCTTTATTTTTTTAAAAATGAATTACAATATTTCTTTATCGAAGACAAAGGGCGTGGCTATTCTGCCTGAGAGTTATAACTATTTCACAACTTCCACACCGATCATCAGAATCCTTGAGTCCTGCTTAGTCTATAGGTAATTTTAATTTTAATTTTAGTTTGAAAAACTTTGAAATTATTCTTCTTCAACCTCCAGTAAAATTCTTAATGACCACTTACATATATCGATGCGAACTTTTAACAGTTTCTTAAAAAAAAAACAGTAAAAGGAGGCTATATACCAAAATCCAGGTTTCCGGCGATTTTATCGAGGTCAAATTTATTTAGAAATTGATTATTGAACTATGATGAAATTGAGACAGATAACTTTTTCATGAGGATAAAGAAGAACATTCTAACTATACTCTGTTCAACAGAGCTTTTTTCATAACAGTGGTGCCTGTGTAGTGTGTACGTTATATACTATCGTATTTCTGAATTGAAAACATTGCCACTGCAAAAACACACCAATACTCTGAATTACGTACAGGAATTGTTGTTGTAATTTTCCGAAAAATTGTTCTGCATCACTGCGGATGCCCGACGGCATACTGATTGACGATCGCTGTGTAGTGTGTGTGTTGAAAATATATGCACATCCAAACAGGGTTACCATTTCTTTTTTAAAGTAAGTTATTATAGAATATAGATCTTTTTCAATTGTTTGTATCAAAAAGCTCTCGGGTTTTGTAGATTTGATTCGGAGGAAAAAGAGATTTCTGTAGAAACTCAATGCTGATAGGTAGGTAAGGTACTTGCTTTATAGTCTATAGACTATAGATTAAATAAAAATATTTAAATTCTTAGAATCAAAAATCAAAACTAAAAAAAAAAACATTGTTTATGGATAACCTTTTAGCATTCTACGATTGCACTTACCGTTAATTTCGTCTATATAAGTTCAAGCTTCAGACATAACAAATAGCATTTTGTTTTCGACGATCCGACATAAGAAATAAACAACAACCTTAAAATGAAAAGTTTTATAATTTTAATCTTAGTTGCACTTGTAAGTTTAATTAAAAATCGTATTTTCTAATTTGTGTATAGAAATATAATAAATTGTTTGTATAGGCATCTGCTGAATGGAAACTTAAATCTGAAGAAGAATCAAACAAAATCCACGAAGAATCTAAACAGAGTTTTAAAGATGATTCTAAATACGAACCCAACGAAGGTTATCAAATTTTAATGTGTACTTTCCGAAAATTAGGAGTTTGGAATGATACGGATGGATTTAAAAAATCCTGCTGATGAAAATAAATTGCGTGATGCCATAGTGGGGTGTACTGATAAGAGCACCGAAGGAAGTTCACCATGGGTAATGGGCGTATGGTATTTTTATGTGTTTTATGCTTGTGTAATATAGTCCAGTCACTCGGTAATTTTACTGGAAAAGTTTCGCAAACTTTCGCCCAAAAATTAATTTTTTTAAGAAAAAATAAGTTAATTCTGAGAAAATGTTCTACATTTTACATATGTGTATGTTTGTTTAATTATTTTTCCCTATTTAAACATCATTGGTGACCTGCTCTGAAAGATACCTATATCATTTTCGATAGTTTCTGTGAGGCTCACAAGTTGTGAAGGTGCTGTCATAATACGAAAACCTCACAAAACCAAGTTTACTTTGTGAGGTTGTTGTGAATTGTAAGGTATCAGTGAGGTTTGCCAGAATCACCCTGTATAAGTGACGGTTTTATTTTTGTCGAATTTCGATTAGGCCTTATCCACATGTGATTAGTACACAAACTAATTTGTTTTAATATTTAAAATAATCGTTCAAATTAAATCTTTAAATTCATTAATTGTAAATTCATTAAGTTATAGTTAAATTTTTCTATTTGTTAAATTGTACCAAACATGTGAGCTATTTACCCTATGATTTTATGATATTATAATATTATAATCCTACTAATTGCATATTCTTCTTTACATGTTATTTGTTTTTCTCAAATGTTTAAATTATTGGAAGCTCAATTAGATTACATAAAATTTCTTTCTTTTCTATTCAAACCACCAAGAAGATATAACATCTCCAGGAAATAAAATAAATAAGTATAGGTACTCTAATAATAAGCCTTTCTCTTCCATATAGCCTATTGGAATTTTTTTTTTTTCGTCGTTGGTCATTGCTTGCTATTATAGAATAATTTGTGATTAATTAAACAAAAATACTTTTTTTTTATGAAAGGTTTTTTGATGTAAAAACTACAAATTGCGAAAATTTATTTAATTTTTGAATTTGATGATTTATCGGGTAGACAATTTTGAAATTTAGCGATTATTTAGCGACTTAACTTTTACATTTGATGATTCGGCTTTTTTAAACCTGACAACCCTGATTGTTATTTCTATTTTTAAAAATGTAAAGAGATTTAAAAGCATCTAATTTATAAGGATTATTTATATTGCGAATTAATTTCAAATTTTGTAAGCTTAAATTATGGTTATTCTCCAGCATGTGTTGTGCTACACTAGGGTTTCCAGAACATCTCTTTTATAGAGAACATGTTCTCTTTTTCCATTCCGATCTTTTTTACACTCTCTTTTTTCATAAAATTCTTTTTTTGTTTTCTTTTTTTTGCACGTCCTCTTTTTAGTCTCTTTTTCGAAATACAAAATAGGTTTTCCACAAATGAACTTCAAAATTAATTGTATTTCAAATTTTATGTGATTCTCAACTTTGAAAACAATTCACCATTGGAACTTGGAAGTTTCAACAATTTAGAAATGTATTCCACTCAGCCCTAAATTAATCCTTAACAATTTAAATAAAAGCGGGTTGAAAGTGAAGTACAATGCTTGAAATAAAATGTATTAATTGTTACAAAAAATATATTAAGTACATAGAAAAATGGACACTTCAATTTTCATTAAATGATTTGATGATGTTGCGAATATTTGATTTTGAAAAATGTTAGAGAATGTGGAACTAAAAAATGAAGACTTTCGGAAAACAGTGTCTGATAAAAAAGGGTTAATTTTTTTTGTTCTTCAAATAATTCTGTATTTCTTTCCGAATTTATTATTATTTTTAGGTCTGTTCCATTGGGCCCTGCAAAGTTTCTTCTTGGTATTTACTAGTAGATGATGAATGGAGTAATTTAATTTTGCCAACAAATCTAACCTCAATATAAATGTAATTTTTGTTGTTTGTATTTGTATATTATTTTTGATTAGAGAAACACCAACAACAGTAATTTACTATATATGTAATTTCTTTTTACTGATAGTGCTGCTTTTTTGCGTGGATACAATTCGTATCTACATTATTGAAGTGCTTTAAACTTATTTGACTACGGAGCCAGAAGTACTTAACAGTAGATGATGCAGGCCAAAGGAACATACCTAAAATAATTATGTATGAAGTTTTTAAAAATTTTTTGTTTTTTTTCTGTTTTCCTCGGAAATATTTGAACGTGGAGCATACTTTTTAGAAGAAAATAACAGTTTAAAAGTGGGAACTGGGAACTGTTAAGTCAATTTTAATAGTGGCTTACAGTTTGAAGGATTAAAACTTTCAAAAGTTTTACAATATATTTTTAAATGAAAATAAATACCCATCACAAATAAGAAATTTTCAAAAATATGAAACTTCAGATTAAGAATCATAACATTCACCCTGTTCTGAATTCCCATCGGTCATAAAATCCTATCGTTTTCAAACTCTAGCAGTCGTACTTATTAGATTTGTGTCTACTTAGACACTGTCTAACTATTTTCAAATTGGTGGAAATATTCTTTATTTAATTAAAATAAATATCACATTATTCTCGGTTTGGACAATCTACTCTTGTGTCTAAGTTAGGCAGCTATACGACAACAATAAACAAGGTTTTTGAATACATTTTCCAAAGTTAGGCAGTTGTCTAATGTTAGACAACGTTTATAAATAAGAACATAGGTGTTTTGAAATAATTCTCGCTTTCAATACTTGCGGATTGAGTGTGCTTTGATTTTCGATCGGATTGAAAATTCTTGACGTTTGGAATTTTTATATCCGATTTGGAATTGGCAAAATTTTAAAAATGTTGTTTCAGCTAAAAAGGTGCGTTCCTTTAGTTTGAAACTCTGTGCATTTGTGTGAATTTCTACACATTATATTTTTTTTTATATTCTGTTAACGGATTTGATTCGGAATGGAAATCAGAACAGCGTGAGTATTGTTTTTGAATTAATAGACATGGTCAGGAAAATGAGATCTCGGAGATCTCAGCAATCTCAGTTACCTGAACAGGATTCCTCAGCAAAATTTCTCAGCTTTGCTGTCAAAACTCTGAGGAAAACAAATCTTGGATTCGCTTGCTCACTTTTTGAGTGAGAAAAATCTCTGAGATCTCATTTTTCTGAACACGCCAATTGATTAATGTTTTCGAAACTGTTTTAAATTCAAACTCTTCTGTCTTCTATACCTGAAACTTATTCTCTTAATAAATTAAAAAAATATTTTGTGAACAAGTCGTTATTTTAATCGTTTTTGGTTGATGTTTTTTTTTTTTGGTTATGTTTGCATATTGGAAATGTTCTCTTTTTTTTCATTTAAATTATGGACACCCTATGCTACACTCGACTTTTAAGGTTCATTGCATTTTCTTGTCTGTCCTAAATATTCCTTCCTACAATCGCTGCACCCAATAGATAAAATTCTTGATAGTTGATTTTTTTTTTCAATTTTGTCTTTTAATCAAATTTTTGAGATTTATCTCACTACACTGGCTCATTTGGATGTTTTTCCTACTAAAAATTGGTCTTAATTTTGAAGTAATTTCTGGATAAAAATTGAATTTTGACCATTTCTTTTGTTCATCGTGTTCATTTCTGATTAAATCTAAAGTTGTACAATTTCTTAAGTTTTGTTTTCTTCTATGTGCAATCATCAGATCATCTATTTATTGTTCTGTGGATCAGTTTATCTTAGCAATTTCTTTGATCTTTCGTATTTCAATGTACCTATTCTCTTTCTTTCGTCATTGGACTGTTTAAAGCTCTAAAAATCATTGAATGGAAATCTGATATTTTATGTTCAAATGAATGAAAAGAACGGTACGTGACTGTTTACCTCCGCCAGTTTACCTCTGGACAGTTTACCACCGTCACTTTACCTCCGCCGGTTTACCTCGATAGCAGGTAAGGTAGTGTGAAATGTGACGTGGAACTACCTATTTTTTGCTACAGGGTGCTTTGAAATTGACAAAATTTTGAAGCAAAGTGCCCAGTTAGTACCAAAACTTGGAAGTAGTAGATGACGTTGTTCGCCAGCACTAAAATACTTCTCATCTTATTGTTCCAATATTATTTTTTGCAATCCGGAATATGTTAAATTTCGATTTCGGAGTAGTCTGAAGAACCTGCTCTTGAGAATCTTCCTGACTATTATTAGAGTTTTGAAGGTTTTCGGTAAATATCAAACTCGAAATTTTCACCCTTTCTCATTATATTAAAATCTAAATAATTTAATCTTCCGTTTATTTCTTCTTCGTAACTAAATTTAATTGTTGGATATTCTGTTTTATTAAGGACTTGTTTGATGTTTCACATGTATCACAATGTCTGATTAAAGTTCTGATTAGTTACTCGACACCTAAATATTGAAACAGGGTCATACGTCCAAAAACCAAAAAATAATATTTTTGCATTTATATAACCTATTCAAGTCGTCGAAAAACAATTTAAAATTTGTCTCCTGTGGACTTATGACCTTGTGCCAGTATTTATATGTCAAGTAACTAATCAGAACTAACTTTACTCAGGCATTGTGAAACAGACCCTTAGTAAGTTTATTAGACTTCGAAGTTCTTGTTTTTTAACTATGGCCCACACATCATCTATGTATCTGAACTAAATTCTTGGAAAACTTCTTTCATTTTTCATTTTAGTTTCTAAATGTGACATGAATAAATTTGCCAAAAGTGGACTCAAATGTGAACCCATGCAACCAAACTTTTGTCGATAGAATTTTAGATTCAACTTAAACCAATTTTCATTCATACATAATTTTGTAAGGTTAGATAGTCCATTACTTTCTTCTTGTCTTAAAACATTTGTTTCTAACCATTCTTTAAGAAGTTTTAAAGTTACATCAATAGGGAAAGAGATACTACATCTAATGAGACTTAAATTTTATTACTCGCTTTAAGTAGTGTTTAAAGTATAATCGTTGAATTTATCCACATTAATAGATCCCCTAGATGACAGTGCTGAAATTTTGAATTTTCAAAAAAGTTTCGTGAGGTGTTTCCATCATTCGTATTGCCAAATCCTTTTTTAGCCAAGCTGCTCTCTAAATTCCTCTTGCATATACATTTTTTTTATTTTTTCTGCTTCCTTCTAGTCGATGGTCTTATCTTCTTGGTATAGTCCTGTGATGCCTTTTCTTCTTGGTTAAGGTTAGCTCACCGGTGTCCAAAATTCTTTCCAAAGCAGCATCAAAACTTGTGTTAAAAGGGCCTTTAAAAATAAAAGAATTAGATTTTATTTACTACCTTTTAAGTTCCTTTTATCATTTTATTTTATTTTCAATTCTAAGACAGTATTTCATATAATTTATTTTTCCTTTTTTTATAATATGTATTTATTTTTTAATACAAGATAACACGGTACTTCAAATAATACAATGTTCGGCAACACGGTATTTCATATAAATTGTCCTCAGCATACGAATTGGGGAACAAAACGATCGGAAACTCTCAGAGGAGTACCTTGTCCAGCGGGATCCTTGAAGATGACCACGAAGGAACAAAACGTGTTCGAGGATCCTTTTCGGAATTTCTAATCATCCCTAGCACACAACCTAGGGAACTAAACGATCGGAACTCTCGTAGAGAACCTTGTCCAGTGAGCTTCTTGAAGGCGAGTCCAAAGGAAATAAACGGTCGAGAATCACGATGGAAACTCTTGTCCCTAGCAAACAATCTAAGAAAATAAACGGTCGGAACTCTCGGAGGAGAACCTTGTCCCAAAAGCGTTTTTTCATGCTGGTTTTGAAAAATGGTGAATCATACTGGGACACAGGTCACAGTATGTGATGATGGGCCTGATAAGTTGCTTGTAGAGTAGGAACTTTGTCTTTTGACTGAGTCCATACGTAGTCTCTCGTGCGTCGGTTGGCTTCGTTGTCAATTGCTATCCGTTGGGCAGACTGAGGGTAATGTTATGGCAGCTTGCAGCAGAGCACGTGTTTCGACGTCCTAAGGGTCTTCTGAAACAAGCCAATTTAGATTTTGCTGAGTTGATTTTAATTCCCCTGTTCCCCATCTTTCGTAGTATTCCCAAAGACGTCGCACGTGCTCTTCTTCTCTTCCGGCCACAATGATCAGAGATAATGATTTCGTGTATGTAAATGAGTCATCAGCATAGAGAAAATTCATTCCGTTGTTGTAGAGATATAGTCCAAGCTTTGATCCGTGAACAACTCCTGCTCTGATGGTTTTGGTTGAGACAGTTGATTCATTTTCTTTACTTCCTCTTATTATTTTCAGGGCTAAAAGGCAGTGTGAATTGCAAAAAGAGGAAGTAAAAAAATTTAATGGAATTTTAAGAATTCCGATCCTATTGGCTTAAATAAACTAAATGTGGGTGCTCAGTGGTTGTGCATAATATACATGTGCCGTGAAGTTAGCACCGCCATTTTGGATTTTCGTAAATAAAACGGTTGTTCTGCGATGTGCCGTATTTAAAAAAAATCGTACTAATAACTAAGCGTGTGGTTTTAAGGGGCTAGCGATTTTTTTTAGCGTGAAGTTAGCACCGCCATTTTCGATTTTCAAAAAAAAAAAAACAAAAGTTGTGGTGTATTGTGCTCAACTTGTGCCGGCATGACGTGCTGTAAATATTTTTTTTTTAATTTTACGAATACATTTTTTTTCAAACTTCACCATAATAATACCAAATATACCAATACCACGTATGTTATTAGGGTCCGTGAAGGTGTCGCAAGGTTTTACTTCGAATTTCGGTTTTATTGGTTCGTTGCACAATATTTGTGCATTTGTTATGCAGAGGTCTCATAATATTGTACAATAATAATTAGAGTTTGTGTAGGTGTTGTAACGCTTCGTTACAGTCCATAAGCTAACGAAAGAATGAAATGGTGCTATGGCGAAATTCCAAAGTCAAAATTTATCTAATGAAGGTATACTTCTCGAAAATTTTTCTGTATGTCCTCGTGCAAATTGAGCATGATGTTGATTTTGTATGATTTAATTCATTTAAGACTTTTCCGTCTATCATGCCAAACAATTTATTCTTTCTCCGTCTGCCCATATTTTTGTACTCGATTTTTTTGGAAACAATCTGATGTACAGAAATAAATTGTTCTCTGGATAATCACATAAAAGTTTTCTGTACCAAATTTCAAGCAAACCCATCAATCTGTTTAGGCTTCAGCTCTATGTGATGTATACAACTGGACGCACGGAAGAATAGATGCAGAATAAAACACATCGGTCGATGCCGAATACAACTTTTTAGAACACTTCCATCATCGTTATATTAGTTTTGATTAAAGCCTAATTTTTGTTTACACGAAAAATTCTTTATTTTGTTTTTCAAAGTTATACCTATTTTACTTATGAATAAGGTCATGACTCATGACCATTCTGCTATCTGCCTAGAGAGACAAGTATAATAATTGCTCTCTACTCAATAGATCAAATAAAAATATTGAATTTCAAATCTACTAAACAGATAATTTTGAATCGAAAATAAAAAAAACCTTTATTATGGATAACCTTTTAGCATTCTAAGATTGCATTAACCGATAATTTTGTCTATAAAAGTGTAAGTTTCAGTCATTACAAATAGTATTTTATTTTGTACTATCAGACATTATAGAAATAAATAACCAGCTTAAAATGAAAACTTTTATAATTTTATCCTTAATTGCGTTTGTAAGTTTTGTTGGTAGTCGGTTTATTTTCTAGTTTGTGTATATCTATTTGTAATTTTTTTTTGTAATTTCTTAAATTAAGGCTTATACTGAATGGAAGCCTATGTCTCGAGAAGAATTTCTGAAATTCAACGAAGAATGTCGTGAAAGTTTAAAAATAACAAAGGAAAAACTTGAAAAGAACAAAAATGATAAATACCTATCCAGAGAAGCTTTTCAAATTTATCTATGTATTTTCCGCGATTCAGGAATTTGGAATGATTCGGATGGATTTTTAGTGGACAGAATTATTCAAAGCATTGAACATAGTTCACCAATAAAAAATCCTGCTGATAAAAATAAATTGCGTGATGCCATCGTCGGATGTAATGATAAGAACACCGAAGGAAGTTCAGCATTTGATTGGGCATATCGTTGTTTTAAGTGTTTTTTGGATGCAGAAAATAGTCTAGTTGTGTAATAATTTTACATCTAGAGTTTTTTAAAGGAGTATAGTGCCCAAAAATAAATAACTGATTGACAAATAACTTGAATGAAATAAATAAAACTTAAAAAAATCTTAATTTTGTGTGTCTTTTTATTTGTCTTATAAGATAAATAGTTTTGCAAATGCGTATTTACGACGACGCCATGTAAGATCGGCGCACATTGGGGCAGCTCATATAGAGAGCCATGATATAAAGTCCATCTCAAAATTTTTAAGCAACGGGAAAAAAATTTTGTTTCTCTCAATTAATACATTATTTTTGATAAGACATGGAAGAACTTTTTTTGGGAAGTCACCTATGCTAATTTCTAACTTAACCACGCTGTCAGTTGATCAAGTTGGTTCGGGAAAGAAAAATAAAAAAAAAAGATTTTTGAGGGATTTTTTTGTTTATTTTTTTTTCTTATAAAGAGTAGTGATAAAAATGTCAAGTAATATTTCTGATATTGATTAAGGTGTTTAGTTTTTATTTTAAGAAGAAAATTACAAAGAAGAAGGTTACAAAAATTTCTAAGGTCTCACATGAAACTTAGAGCAATATCTTTTGTTTCGGCATTTTTTAACCAGGTGAGTGAGTGTTGCTAGATGAACAGATATTTGGTGAGTATAAATCAAAAAAGAAAAGTGCTTGAAAAATGCTGAAAATATTTTATATGAATTTTTTAAGTTAAAAATGATTAAAACAAAAATTTTTTATGGTTATTTAATTACTTATCAATAACCGTTTTTTTTTGTTTTGCTTTTTTTTAATTCGTTGCTGCATACTAACAAAAATAGTTTTTCCCTATATTTTGTCATTGTGTTTATTAAAATATGCCAATTTATAGGTGGTCAAAACCAAGTATTTCAATATTCCAGACGAAAACTGGTTGATTTATATGATAAGAAAAAAAATTCGAAAACAAATTTATCGCCATTGGGACCTTTCTTAAAAATAAAACTTCATGACTTTAAAAGTAAATGGAATTCCAATGTTTTCAGAGAGCAATATAGCAGAGAATCTTCCAGAAAAGATACTTTGACTGACATTTTTAATCAAATGATTATTTCTTCGGATAGGTACTTTGGTTTCAAGTTTAAGTCGAAAATTAAATATACAAAAAAAAAAATTCATCTTGCAGCTATTCAAATGTTTGAAATAGAAAATGTCGTATGTTATGATTCCGATTAAAAATACATAAATAACGCGCCTATTATGGATTACATCTCAACTTGGTTAGGTTGTCATCAATACAACTCAACTCTTAGTCAACCAAACAAACTATTCGTATTATGCAAACAACTAAATTCAGTTGTGATGAAAAAATACTTTTAGGCGTCGGGTTGCTGTCAAAATCAGCAGCTGAGCATGAAATAAAAAAGCAAGAATAAGAAATTGTATGATGGAAAATTCTTTTGATTTGTTTTTCAGTGATTTGGAAGATGAGAATTCCCTGAATGTAGCCAAAATAAGAAAAAATATCCGGGATCACTCCAATCCATTGGCACTTCCAAATACTAAATATATTTAATAAACTTATGTGTACACTTCTCTTCCTAAATTTTATATTTTTTTGGTTCCAGATTCTTAAATATATGTTTCAAACTAAATAAACTCTTTATAATAATTCCTTTTTCGTGACCTTTTGAATTTAAATATAATTGATCCTACTTTCGTGGGCTTCAGGTCTTTTTGTTATAATTTATTTATAAAACAGACACGTTTCATACGTGTTTACGTAATTCTTCAGGTCTCTAAAATTTAAAAAACTAATATGTATGTTTTTAAATATATCTAATACTTACATTTAGATAATCTTAAAAAATAACTTGAAATAAACTTAAATATTATTATTTGAATTTTGATGATTTGAAACGTCTTTTTAAAGACTTTCAAATATATTAGAATATAAAGAATAATATAAAATATCTATAAAAAGATACAAATCTAAGTTTATTTCAAGTTATTTTTTAGGATTATCTAATGTAAGTATTAGATATATTTAAAAACATACATATTAATTTTTTAAATTTTAGAGACCTGAAGAAGTACGTAAAAACGTATGAAACTAAGTCTGTTTTATAAATAAATTGTAACAAAAAGACCTGAAGCCCACGAAAGCAGGATCAATTATATTTAAACTCATTATACTCTCTTTTTTTTTTTAAATGGTTGTTTTACTTACTGTTTTTTATGTAAATTTGTTTTTTTAATACACAACTGCTTAGAACTAGTTGTTTGATTATGACGCTTATGTCAGCCCAAACCCAACTCAACTCACATCTATAATACAAAGAGACAACTGAAATGTCTGCCATTTTTTAGTTGTCTGCTAAATGAAAACTGGTTGTGCTTTGACAGTCAACTAGTTGTCATCGATAATACCAATTCTGACAATGACAACTAAACCATAGTTGAGTTGCCTTCCATAATAGGGGTGTAAGTTTAAATAAAAGTTTGTTATATTATTATTTCTTTAATTTTTCATCAATACTGTGATTTAGTTATTAATCAATTAGGTGAAGTAATGTTGTTTGAACCAAATAAGATTAATATATATAAGTTATTTTTATTTTATCAAAAACATTAAAACTTGAGTTTCTTGGATTTTTTTTGGTAAAAAGTTTTTCTCGAATAACTCGAAAACTAATAAAGATTTTTGCACATGGTTTTCAAAATCTTGCTAAAAATTTGTAGGAAAATTGAATATTAAGTAAAAATATACCACTTATAAAGCAAAATTTTGAAAAAAATCAACTTCAAAATAAAAAACTACGATTTTTTTTTCAAAATTTTAACTTTAAAATTTTATTTTTCAAAAACTATACACTTTACCAACTTCAATAAAAAAAAACAAATTAAAGAATAGTATTAGCTTTCTAATAAGCTATAGGGAATCACTGTAAGACCTTTGCTAGTTTTAAATGTTTTTTTTTTTTACTTTAAGTCAGCTTTTCACAAACGCCTTAACGAAGGGAGCTAGATCCCCCTCCTATACAATTTTTTTTACAAGGCTTTAGGCTATAGATATCAAAGAATAAATCTGCAAAATATCATCTGCGCTTTATTAATTTAAAAAAAAACTCAACTTTTTCGTGTCTGTTTCGCGTTTAAAAATAATATTTTTTTATACAAAACTTACTTAAATTGAAGATAACACTTCGCTTTCATCATAAAATTACAAAAAGTTGCAAAACAACACTCAATTCCTAGTAAAAATAATTAATATCACAAAACGACCTGTCTTGCCACACTGTGCGCCGTATGAATCGTAATCTCCCCGGAAAAACAGTTAAAAATTAAAATACTGTCATACAATTGTTGGCTATTGTCTTTTAGAGAGGTGTGGAAAAAGTTCGAATCAATTTATTTAGCTCATCATTGTTTTTGATTATAAAATGTGCGTATATTAATAAATAGTTGGTAACTCTATCGAAATTTTTGTGAGATTTGCGGCAATTTTAAATGTTCACTACGGCAAGCCTGTAAGAGCTTTAAAATAAAGATATCTTATTGAAATCCATAATGGCCAGACTGAAAGGCAAATATATTTTCTTCCCTGTACTGCAAATATAAATTGAACGGAGTAGGTATACTAAATTTAAAACAATGCCACTGGAAAACACTTCAATCCATTGAATTACGTACATGAATTGTTGTAGTAATTTTCCGCAAAATTGCGTACACTCCATCATGACCATTTTACATCACTGCCGGTGCCGATGCCCGCAGCCCGATGCCTGATGGCACCAGCGTTGTGACTTTACTGCAATTGCAGTAGATCTACTTCATTTTTTTCGAAAATTAAATCTACTGCCTTTAAATAAAATCTACTGCACTTTTGGTTTTACAAAAAAAATCATTCATTAGACGTTTTTCTTTTTTAGTTCAGAGCTGAGCAGAGTCTGAGCGAACAGAATAAGTTTTGAGCAGCGTATGTTCAGAGCTCTCTGATTTAATAATGAAACAACTTGGGCACTGAACTGTCATGGTTATAAATTATTTATTTATTATTATTATTTTACCTTCTCCACTAGAACAACCAGGCTCTTCCGCCATTTTTATTGTTTTGACGACGATTTTTTTTAATTTCCCGTCATCTCGTGTGTGTTCAGCATTTTACTCCGTTTACTCTACTATTTTATTCTGAGCTCACAGAGCGTGCCTGAACATGCTCAGAACCAAAAAAGAAACACAAATTTGAAGCTCTGAACGATCAGAGCTAAAAAAGAATCTGCCCTAGAGAGGTATTCGTCGGACCGGAATCGGAGGATTTTTGCTTCGATTTATTCTTCCGAACAGCGTTCGGAACGTTTTTCCGACATTATGGAATGCGCAATGTTCTTTTGCGTTGAAGTGCGAGCAAGTGTGTTTTGAAGTGACATTTTTGACATCTCTAATGAACTTTGAACCTCCGACGTCGTATGCGTTTCGGAGAGTTTTCCGCTCCGACGGATACCTCGGTAGGGCAGAATATATATTTTATTATTTTAAATTATATATATGTTTATTTATGTTATTTCTTGTTTATATTTTGAAAATATAAAAATCTACTGCGAAAAAGTTGGATCTACTGCGTTTTTTTTCCAAATCTACTCCGGACATTTTTTCAAAAAGTCCCATCCCCAGGCACACTGATCGACGATCGCTGTGTGTGTTGAAAATATTTCTTATTGAAAATAAGTTATTATACTTCATCCAACAAAAATAGACAGTGTGGGCAAGATAGGACGTTTGCCTTGCATTGTGGCTACTGTGGAGTGTGGATGGTATAAATATGTCCTTCATTAAAGCTCTCACAGGGTTGTCGTAGTGTTTATTTTAAATGGACCCAAATATGAAAGAATAGATAGAAATTTTCATTTATATAATTGTTTTCTTTATAAAAATTAATTGACCGAGCGGTACGAAAATCTACGCAAATAATTTTTTTCTTCAAAGAAAACAGCTTAACATTTTGTAACTGCATTCTAACGTAATTTCCACACATTAAAATAAATGCAAAAGATGAAAACACTCCGCGATAACACTCATCATTAAAAACTTTTTTTAAAGCTCTAAAATCAAAAGCACCTCAACAGAAACCCAAGGAAAAAAAACTGTACAAGTTACCAAATGGACACGGGTAACTCTGAATGCACATCAATACTTAATGTGGGTTGAATAGCAGTAGCAGCCATAGGACAAAGCAATTCAGTGCACACTCAGATGTGCGATCAATAGGACGTCGGTCGTATCTGCGTCAGATGTAATCGAAAATTTACGGGCTGGCAAACACTTTTTTATGGAGGAGTTCTTTCAATTTAGTATGGTGCAAAAATATGGCACGCTACTGATTTTGAAAAAGCTCTCCCATAAGACGTGTACTGCCTATTTTTGTTGGATGAAGAATAGAGCTTTTTCAATTTTTTGTATCAAAAAGCTGTCGGGTTTTGTAGATTTGATTTTGAGGAAAAAGAGATTTTCTGTAGAAACTCAATGCTGATAGGTAGGTACTTGCTTTATAGTCTATAGATTAAATAAAAATATCGAAATTCTTAGAATCAAAAATAAAAACTAAAAAAAAAACATTTATAATGGATAACCTTTTAGCATTCTACGAGTGTATTTACCGTTAATTTCGTCTATAAAAACTCAAGTATCAGGCATTACAAATAGCATTTCATTTTCGACCATCCGACATAAGAAATAACCAACAACCTTAAAATGAAAAGTTTTATAATTTTAATCTTAGTTGCACTCAGTGGCAGATCCACGGGGGGGTTTTCGGGTCCGGACCCCCCCATGAGCATTGAAACCAAACATTTTTGTATTAATTTATTAAATATTTACTTCTCTTCGATCTAAATTTTGTGTTAATTACAGAAAGCCCATCTTTTTATAAAATTTCGACTTAAAATTTCTTCAAGTGTAATGAATACCTACCTCAAAAACTTCATCTTAGTGGAAAAAGGAGTATACCTACTTACATAAGATTGCGTAGCAGTTTTATACGGTTTTCACACCGAATCTCGGATTTCGGCACAAGATTTCCAAATCTCGTTGAATCGTTCACACCTAGATTTTGTTTGAAATTTCAATCAAATTTCAGTGTTGATAGAAACTAAAAAAAGAAGATTTCGCAGTAATCTACTAGATTACGAAATCTGAAAATGTATGGGAAATCTTGTTGATTTTGATGAGATTTGGTGATTTTTGATCGAAATCTCGATTTTGATGCGGTGTGTAAAGGCTATAAAGCCTATATGATGGAAACTTCGTTCAAAGGCTTACGGTATGTTAAATTTAGAAGACTTAGGCAATTTATCATATCTACGTCTCCAAAGCCACATATTAAAATGCTATTCAATATTATAAGGGCAAAAAGAAGTTAGCACTACCATTTTCGATTTTGAAAAAGAAACTGTGCTGCATTGTGCTCAACTTGTGCTGCGATGTGCCGTAAATATTTCTGAAAATTTTGAGGATGAAATTTTTCCAAAATAAAATTTTTCTAAAAACTTAAAGTTGTGCTCAAAAAATGATATAGCCGAAGAGATACAAAAATCGCATATTTCCGACTTTCACGACCGAACGCAAATGATGCGAAGGAACATAGCGTGAAATTAGCACCGTCATTTTCGATTTTCAAAAAAAAAAGTTTTGCTGTATTGTGCTCAATTTCAAAATCACGATTTAAAAAAAAATGTATACTTGTGCTGTTTTAAGCTGCTGCTGTTTTTGTTTGTTTGTATTTTTTTTTGAACATCGAAAATGGCGGTGCTAACTACACGCACATAAATAATGTAGCACAAAGCCCACGCAAGTTTTATTTTTCTTTAAGTTTTCTATTTGTAATTGGACCCCCCCCCCCCATGACCAAATCCTGGATCCGCCACTGGTTGCACTTGTAAGTTTAATTAAAATCGTTTTATTTTCTAATTTGTGTATATTATAATAAATTGTTTGTATAGGCATCTGATGAATGGAAACCTAAATCTGGAGAAGATTGGAGGAAACTCCACGAAGAATGTGAAGAGAGTTTTAAAGAATTAATTGAAAGCAAAAATCCTTAACACCAATCCAAAGAAGCTTTTCAAATTTATCTGTGTAGGTACTTTCCGCAAATTAGGAGTTTGGAATGATACGGATGGATTTTCAGTGGACAGAATTATTCGCAGCATTGAACATAATGTAGAAATAAAAAATCCTGCTGAAAAAAATGAAGTGCGTGATCTCATTGTAAGATGCAATGATAAGAACACGGAAGGAAGTTCACCATTTGATTGGGCATATCGTTGTTTTATGTGTTTTTTTTTTTACTTTTTTGGAGGCCATAGTCGGCCAGTCACTCGTTAATTTTATTGGAGGAGTTTTGCAAATTATCAACCAGAAATTTATTTTTTTAAATGAAAAAAATTATTCCTGAGAAAATTTTCTATTTTACATATGTATGTACGTGTATGTTTGTTTTATTATTTTTCTCTATTCAAATATTTACATTGGTAAAAAAAACTCATTTTCACACTACAAAAATGAGGCATATAGAGTGACGTGCTCTGAAGGATACCTGTATTATTTTCGATAATTTCTGTGAGGCTCACAAATTGTGAAGGTGCTGTCAGAATCAGCGTTGCGAATGTGGCACGATCGTGCACTTATGGCACGTTTTCATTTAAATGGCACTGTGGCATTAAAAGATTTCAAATGGCACTTTCATTTTTGTAAGTATTTGAAATATTTGAACAAAAAAATTCGAACTTTTATAAAGAACTTGCACGCATACACGAATCGTCATCTGTCTGTTTTGATTAAATTGGTTTGTTTTTGTTCAAAAAATTGTGTTTGTGCTTAAAAATTTATTTTGACGATATTTTTTTAAAACTGCAAAAGTTTTCGAGAAATCACTATCGACGTTAAAAAGAAAAAAAATCTAGAGGTCGAAGTCCAAATTACGTAGGCATCAGAAATGTTGTAACCAATTTTTTGAAAAGCGTATTTTGTATTTCGTGTTAACGTAGGTATAAAGACCATCTAAAATCTAAATCCTTTTTTTTCAAAATGAAGCTCCAAAATTAAATTTACTCGTAACAAGTTATATTTTTTTTTTCTTTTTTCTTATAATAAAGGCTGTTTTGTATGAAGTGCCGCATAGAAAAAAATTTTTTTATTTCTCTTGGTGAAGAACGCAGTGTCTTAAAATGGCAGTTTTTACATGGCAGCGGTGGCACTAAAAAAAAATTATTTCCGGCAACGCTGGTCAGAATACGAAAACCTCACAAAATCAAGTTCACCTCTTACCCCACTTTGTGAGGTTGTTGTGAATTGTGAGGTTTTATTTTTATCGTATCTCGATTAGGCCAATCCACATGTCGGTATTTCACTTACTAATTAGTTTTTTTTTGAAGATTTAGAGTTACCACCAAATTTTTATATGCTGTATATAGTTATACTTCCAGACCGATCATCAGACACTTTTATTCGCGCTTTGTCTATTATTTTAATTTTAATTTCAAAATACTTTCGTTAAGCGTTGAAAATCTAAGTTGTATATCTATATACGTCATGTTGATTTCGTCAAAATGAATGAAGTGAATTTATACAAAAACTACCCATTCTAGATGAGTTTAAATTTCTCCTCTAGACTAGACAATCAAATAAAAAGTGTTGTGTACCAAATTTCTGTTTTCGGCTATAGCTGGATGTATCTATAAACTAAAAACTAAGTACACAATTAATTGTAACTTCATTGTTAGTTGCGGAAAGAAAAAAATTCTAAAAAGTTTTTGACAAAGTTTTTAAAACCAAGCTAGGTAAGTAATGTTAACTTGACATTGGGAGTTTCTTATTTTATTCGTTTTAAACAAAATTGTCTTAGAGCAGGCCTATTCCCTTCTTTGTCTATAAGGCGTTTCGCATTTTTTGAAATTTTGTTGATTTTTTCACATTGTTAGTAGGTTTGTCTCCGCTTAAACATTCTAATGTTAAAAATATTGAATTTGATAACTTTTAATCAAAAATAAAAACAAAAAGTAGGTATAATGGCTAACTTTTTAGCATTCTACAATTGAATTTACCGATAATTTTGTCCATAAAAGTAAAAGTTTGAGTCATTAGAAATAGGATTTCATTCTGTATACCATCGACGTTAGAAATCAACAACTAAGCTTAAAATTAAAACTTTTATAATTTTATCCTTAATTGCACTTGTAAGTTTTATTGATAGTCGGTTTATTTTCTAATTTGTGTATATCTATTTAAAATAATTTTTTTGTAACTTTCCACACCACCATGAGGTAGAGTACAAGAGACAGGTTCATTTTGTTGTATCCCGAAAAGACCTAATCTACATGTATTTTACAGGCCACAGAATAATATATTTTATTTTGAATATTTTAATGGAGTTATTACTATTTTATGTCTATACCAGGGCGATCATCAGACACCTTGGTGATGAGTATAGGTGAGGCTTTCAGGCACGGTAGTGAGCCGAGCCTTGGTCGGCTTGTCGTAAAAGGGGATATTCTCTTCGTCATTGATTGGTATTAGATCTTCATCCATTAGTTCCATTGCTTCAAGTTTATACCGCTGCACAGGATGTCTTAGCTGGTTTACATCTCCTTCTATCAGATGGTTCAAGTAGTTGATTAGACTCTGTAGGCATTGTCGCGTCGGTCGATCGGTCGGATTTGATGACATATCAGTCAAGTTGTTCAGCGTTGGCGTCCTCATTGTCATAGATTCTCTTGTTGCTGATATATTTCCCCATCGTAGTGCTTCACTGTGCAAATCCGCAAGATCTTCCTCTCGAATATTGCCAACTTGTTCATGTGAGTTTATGTCATCGTCATCGTGAACCAGATGCTTGGTCTTTTGGCTGACTCCGTTTTGTTTTCGCATCAATGGATGAATGCGGCAGATAGATAGTTATTCGATTTCTTATTTGATTTAGGTTTACAGTGTTCCTACAAAATATTTGTTTACAAAAATCGTTTAAGCTTGGCTTTACGTCGATATAAGATATAGCGGATTGAAAATAGTTGTAAAGATCGTTGATATTACATTGGCAGTTGAGTAAGGCTAGTACTTCTTCTTCTGATTTATAATTACTGTTTAAATGATTCGTTCTTATTTCGCGTAGCACAGAACATTTGCCAATGAAATGTCTCACGTTTTTTTTTACATAGGCTGCAATATATTGGAAGATCATCCCGATGCAGTATGTAGTGAAGCCTAATTAACTCCCCTCTCATTCTAAAAAAAAAGCTAAAATGAGTCCTTGATTGTTTTCAGTACGAAAATATTTTTTTTCTGTAGATCGAACTACATATGTACCGAAGACAAAGCCGCATTTATACAAATCATTCGGTATTGTTAGTCGACGTTCGCAACGAGATCCAAGAGGGTATCATTGTTGCATTTTTTAATTTCATCTAGCAAACTGAAGTTGATTCGGCAGGAACTCCCAAGTTCTTCCAACTTTTCAAACCAACCATGAATGGTTTCTTATGCTAAAATATTTGGCAGCCTTTCTTTCTTCTGGCATGTTAAGCACTTTAGAAATTTTGTACACATGATATTTCAAAGTTTCAATGAAGATGGGTGAAATTCCAGTCTCAAGTACAAGGTAGGCGGAACATCTTTTAATACTAGTATCTCAAAAGTTTTTCAACAGTTTCATATTTTTGGTATCCCCATATTTGTGCTGCATACAACATGACTGATTCATCCACTGCGATAATCACCTTATATTTCACGTCATGAAATATCAACAAGTAAAAGGATTTTGATCATAAATCTCGAAATTTCAATTCCACCCGGTTAATAATCAATAAGAATTCAGAGTTCAGACTACATCCTTGTTTCACTCCCATGTTCGATTAGAAAAAATCCGAGATCTCTATGAACCATCCCAAACGGCTGATAGATTGACATCATATATATTTTCCAGAACTCTTCCAAACTTTGCAATCATTCTAATTCGTTGTAAAGTTTGAAGAATAAAGCTCCGCGGTCCACTGTATTTGTATCAATGGCTGCTTGAAAGAATATGGTATGGAAGGCAAAATTAGCTTTCCTTAGTATAGATGCTGTGTTTGAGTTAAACCGGTATTTCACGTAGTTGCTGGCTGACAGTTGAGTTCCATCGGGTAGGGTAATCTTGGTGTTCCTGCAGTTAGCGGCTGAGCGTCCTCTTTCGATTCCTGAACTTCTTGGAAGTCTGAGGAAGATCAATTCAAATTTGTCAGAGTTGATTTTGAAACCCCAGTGCTGGTAATACTCTTAGCGTCGTGCGTCGTCAGGTGTAGTTTTCCACTCTTCTAGCAATAAATATTGTTGACATTGACTTGGCGTATGTTAAGGAATCATCGGCAAACAGGAGAGTCTGTGCATGTTCTGGCTGTGGTTGGTCCGAAGTGTGTATATTAAAGAGGAATGGCCCGAGTTTAGATCCCTAGGCAACTCAGGCTCTGGTTGTCCTTGATTGGCAGCTTCCTATTTAAACGAAGAACGATCTGAAATGAAGAATTTTTTTAAATGAATTAATTTAGTGAATATTGAAAGCTGAGTTGGAAAAGTTTGTGGACAAGTCCCTGAATCTAAATACTGTTAAATGCTTTTTCGATCTAAAGAAAACACCGGACTTTAACTTGGTGACAGTTTAAGGCGAGGGCAACACCGTCTTGGAATTTAAGAAAACGGTGAAATGTCGAGAGTTTTTCCTGGAACCCGAACTGCATATCTGGGATTGTGCGGTTGTCGGTGCAGAATGATTTCAGTCCGGCCGAATATTAGCTCTTCAAGCATCTTGCTCATGTTGCAAAAAGGGAGATGGGCTCGTATCGTGAAACGTCTTTGTTGTTCTTCTTCTTAGATATAGCCATAATTTCTGCAATTTTCCATTTATTGGGAAAACAGCATTTGTTTGATAATTGCTGTAGGAAGATCATCACCCAATGAGACAGTTTCTTTAGGAAAAAGTTGCAAAAATAGTCTGGCCAAGTAGACTTCTTTGAATGGCTTCTATGGAATATTTCTTGGAATTCAACTGGAGAAGTGAAATCCCGGTGGTCACTGGGGTCGCTCGCGGGGTTGTTTTCTTGTGTTCTTCCACCGTCTTTTATTTATTTATTTATTCCTCTGCGATTTACATCAACAGATTTGATAGTTAATTATAATATATTTTATTTTATATTTCGATTCAAAGCGAGTGTGAACAATAATTTCACAGAATAATAAAAATTATATTTCAATGCACATCACCAGTGTTAGATTGGAACAGGGCAGGATGTAGGGAGTGTTGACGGGTATTTTTGTTAGGCTTTATACCAAAAAAATTGACTCTTTTCTAGAGTTATTGGTAATGGTAATAATTCTTTAAATGCAATTTGAAAAACGGTGCAGAATTGAAAAGGTGTATCTAGTGCACCATTAAAATATGTAGATTTTTTATTATTATAAATTTATTTTAGATTATATGAAAATGAAGAGAAATAATTACAATCGTGTTTTATCGGTTTACATTTATTTTCAAACAAAACAACTTCAAAAACTAAATAAATACACAAATAAGATCTTAGCTCGGCGAAGATTTAATATACAATCAATTAAACTTGGATCATTCTTTGCCTGCTTCCTATACTCCTAATTTAAGGTGTTCATCTTTTTTCAAAAACTTATTAATGTTAATTGATAATCCATTATCTTTAAAACACTTGTACCAACGATATGCCCAATCGAATGGTGAACTTCCTTCGGTGTTTTTATCATTACATGCAGTAAATTTTTCACGCAGTGAGGAAGCAAACAATTTAGTTATATTATTAGAATTACTTTTAGGGATGAGTTTGTCGACTAAAAATCCATCCGAATCATTCCACAATTTTATACCACGGAACTGACATAACATCCTTTGAAAAACTTCTTTGGGTGGGTATTTATCATTTTTGGTTTGTTCAATTAGTTCGTTTGATACAATGAAACGCTCTTTACAATCGTTTTCGATTTTTTTCCACTCTGCTTTAGTTTTTAGCTTCCATTCAATAAAAAAAAGGAAACAAATTATTTAATAAACTAAAAAAATAAACCGATAAACTTACAAATGCAACTAAGATTAAAAATAAAAATGAATTCATTTTAAACTTGTTGTATATTGAATGGTTTAGAATGAAATGCTTCTTGGAACAACTAAGAATAACACTTTTATAGCTGAAATTTGCGTCAATTCAATCGCAGAGTGCTGAAAGGTTATCCATATTAAATGTTTTTTTTTTTTTTGTTTAAAGTTATCAGCTGCAGCTGCTATGATTCGAAATCAAATATTTTTATTTACGGAATACCTAGAGGTAGTAACAATAAAGAATAAAACTTGAATTCGTTAAAAAATGAAAAAATAACATTTTTCAAACAAATAATTTTTTGGATTAACATATAAAATCAAAATTATTTGTTTTTTGAAAACTAAATATTTCTATCTTGAAAACGGGTTAGTGAATGTCGCATAAATTCTTCTTTTTTCCAGAATTTAGAATGCTTTCTTTATTTTAAACTCAAACATTTAAGTCCTTTTAGCAATTTCAAGAACGATATTTCATACTTATTTACCATCTTCTATAATTTATTATTATTCATATTTTTTAATAGCCACGTTTCGACAGACGGCAGAGCCATGCTTTATTGTAAAACTGTAATTTTTTTAAATAAAAAAAAAATAATAGCCACGTTTTATTATCACTATAACCCATATGGTTCACACCGATAAAATAAAACGATACGGATCCTAATGGAAGCAATGTTATAATGCTCACATCTTTTTTACTAATGTTTGTTTATTTTTCGTGTAGATCATGTCTTTTTCTTTACAATACAATTTGCACACCTTACCATTTGAAAATCCATCTTCCGGCCAGAGTAAAAACTAATTTATTGTTCCATGAAGCAAACCCCGATAGAAACCTAGACCCAAATTTATTTTTGTTTTACGTGTTAAAACCTCGACCCATATCATTCAAAAATGTTTAGCCACTTGAACCACTAGAGGAAGTTTGTGCGATCTATTGTGGGGCATTTTATTTGTCAACGTTTAATCAGCTTTATATTTATAAATTTCAAATTAATTGCTATTTCGATTACAATTTATGTACCTACATAAAATACAGTATAAGTATAAAATTTATTTTAAATTTAATTCAAAATAAACAAAGGTTTTTTGTCTCACTTATAAACCAGTCAATAAAGACATCGAAGGTCGCAATAAATTGCGCTGTGCCTGTTGATTTTTTGGCAACGGAGAGATACTAGTACTGTTGCGCTTAAATAATAGCAAATTTAGTCTAAAAAGTAAAATTTTTGTCTAGGATGCACCTCTTTAAAGTTATAAGCCAAAACATGAAAAAAGGACGAAAAAGTCGCTGTTAGTAAAGGTCTTTCGAAGCTGCAAAGTGCCAACTTAGTTTTACAGTAACTGGTATCTATCTTAACAACTTTTCAAAAAATCAATACAGGCCAATTTTTTGCGACCTAACGCGAATTTTTTGTATTCATTCACTGGCCTTTTATTACTGTATGTGTATACTTAACGCATTCAATTCAAAGCCTGAGAGAACTATCATGAATCATGATTCATGATATTGCGATTTTGGGAGAAGAAATGGGAGAATTGACATCATCGTTTTAAAATTTTTATTTGGAGAATCTGTTATAAGTAGTACCTGTACCTACTGTGTGTTTAACGACTAGAGTCAATTATCGCATTCGGAGATCTGTACAAAGTTATCCTGATAGGTTTGTGTTGTTGTAACCCTTTTTTTCTAGTAACCATCTCTTTTTTATTGCGTTTTTATATTTTCATGTGTTTGTTTGACTTTTTGCTTTGTACTGCAGTTTACACTGCCTTACCAAAATATTAATAAAAAAAAAGTACTAGTTTTTGGAACATGAAATAGATCCAGATAAAAAGCAAGCTTGGCCTACGCGTTGTTTTTGTATTTAAAATTTTATCCGTATCAGATCATGTGACTAATAAAATGCAGCTAATATCGATCTGGGAATTGAATGATAGTTTGACATCAAATAAAACTCCCAAGTCATCTAATGTGTATATTCTATAATACAATTCATTCAACTACACTTTCTTCGAAAAAATAAGAAGACAAAAAGGATTCTCTTATTCTTAAATATGACATCACTTTATTGAAATTCATTCCATTTGAGACATCCCATTAGAAAACTTTCCCAATTTCGTGTTGAAAAACAATTATCCACTTGGATTCGTGGAGCCATATAAAAAAGCTTAAAGTCATGGACGAGGATCAAGATTTTTGAATACAATATAGGTGTGTTTTATTCATTGCTGCATAGCCAGCTCAGCACAAGTCTGAATAAAACGATCACTCCCTCTATACGTTCAATTCAATAATTGAAAGCTCTATCGCCAGCACAGCCATCTTTTTTTTTACTGACTTCTTTTTCGCCAGCAATCAAACTGTTTATGTTTGCCAAGCAATGAATAAAACACACCTAATATCTCCACACCAATGTCGGATACAAAAACTATAAATAATAATGGTCCAATAGGTAAGACTGAGTTAGATATTTTTCCTAGTGGGGCACCGCCAATTTTAAAAAGTTCCATACGTGAAAAGTTGCAAACGTAAATATTAATTATTTTTTTTTATTTTTATGCAGCTTACAGAGTTTAGAAATTCTGGTGTTCCTATAGTTCCCACCATTACCACCTTTTTCATTGGTCCAAACTACTACTTTTGAAATTAATCATTTTCATAAAAAAAAAACTCAAATCGTTACAAAAATGATTTTCATATATAGAGACACATTCAACGACATGCTCATCACACCGTGTCGTGTCGTTAGATTTTTGTAATGTGAACTCCAGTCGAACGACCGTTCGATCGACTAGCTTTGTAGTTCAATTTTTTTTTAAATTTGCTCTGTCAACCGAACGCTGTAAAAAGGTTTGTTCGATGTTCTCTGCCCCCATCTCTCTCACCATCTGATATTGTTCGTTCATTTCACTGTTTCATAAACTGTTGTATATTTTAGAATTTCATCTATAATAACATGAAACAAATAAACAAAATGTCTCATATTTACCAAGAAAATTTATCTTCAACACTTGTTTTTGCTTGAATGCCAACAGTTGGTTAGAATTTTGACAGCTCTGAATTCTTGCCCCAAGAAAAAACCCGGGTCTCGTGAGAGTCATTCAGAGCTCGCTCCGAACTCACACCGAACACAGTGCAAATAACCTTGGGTGAAAAAAGTGCTACATAAAACACATCAGGGCGATCCAGTGCGCCCCAGGACTGACATGGAATAAACCTAATGCGATCTGCAGTTGGCCGACTGAAAATTTCAATTTTACTTATTCTTTCTAATTTTTTTTGTAAGATTAAAGGCGAATAGATTTAAAATCGATAAAAACAACAAATCAAGAGCGAAAAGTGACAAGATACCGCCAGATTTTTTTCTGAACTCGTCTCTCTTAACCTCTCAGCAAGCCAGCGAACAGCATCAAGTGCAGAGGACCAATGGAAACATTTTTAACATGGCATCAGAAGGCGATTTCAACGAAACATTTGGTTTGATATTTACATAATATAATTACCATGAATTTTATTCCATAAATTACTTATAAAGGGTGTTTTTTTTTTGACGTGTGGTTTTCAAGAAGAAATAAAACGCATATTATAATTTAATGTTATGGCCAAGAATTTAGCTTTATTATAAAGATAAGGGTTTGCCATTATGTTTTTGACAAGTCGCCACCGCGTCTGGCTCGAATAAATTTCAGCCGAGAGGCCCCAGCTCCAATTGTTGCGCGCGATGACGGATAGACTCATTCGGGTCTTCTTCGATACTCTGCTCCACAGCAGCAATAGCGTCTTCGGTGCACACTGTACTGCGTCTCTGAGGATGCGCATTATCCACTAGAGTAAACGTGGTGCGAAACCAATCCATGGTTGCTCGAATTACTATGCTGAGCGATGCTTCGCGCGAACCGAACCATTATTTTGGTAATAAAGCACGATTTGCAAACGTTATTCAGGAGTAAGTCTTTAGTCTGTTCATTATGAAATGGCAAACCAAACTGAGCATAAATCAAGTGACAGATATCAAAAAGACCAACTCCGAAAAAAATATTGCCAGATTGAAAACCACACGTCTAAAAAAAAACACCCTTTAGTTTCATTTTCAAATTAAAAAGTAATAAGAAAATTATAACTGACTTTTTTAATAGTTATTTCGAATAAAAACACTTTCTTAAATTATAATCCAAACGGTGATAATTAATTCCTCTCCCTTGTTTATTGCGTATGGAATTTTGTTTTCAATAAAGAATCAAATAAATACGTATTATCCATAAAACACTTAAAACAACGATATGCCCATTCGAATGGTGAGCTTCCTTCGGCGTTCTTATCGCTGCATCTTGAAAGGCCTTCACGCAATAACTGTTCATTATAATCACGAATTTTCTGTGCATCATATTTTAAGCTGATCATAATTCTGTCGACTAAAAATCCATCCGAATCATTCCAAATTTCAAAACCACGAAAAAAACATAGAATTCGTTGAAAAACTTCCTTGGATGGGTATTTATCAAGATTGATTTGTTCTCTTATCTGGGGCGTCACTTTGAAACGCTCTTTACAATCGTCTTCTATTTTAAACCACTCTTCTTTAGATATAAGCTTCCATTCAGTAGATGATACCTTGATTAAAAAGATAGCGAATAAATTGTTTCATAAATTAAAAAAAAACGATTTTTAATAAACTTACAATAACAATTAAGGTAAGAAATATAAAAGTTTTCATTTTAAGCTTGTTGTTTATTTCTAATGTCGTTCGCCGAATGGTAAAAATTGAAATACTATTTGGAATGCCTTAAGCGTAGACTTTTATAGACAAAAATTCTCAGTAAATGCAATCGTGAATTCTAAAAGGTTATCCATATAAAAAGTGTTTACCTACTTCTAGCTTAAAGTTATCTGTTAAGATTTAAATAATTTTTTCAACTTTTGAATGTGTGATATTTTAAAATTACTATCGCTACCGAAATTATCTATTGAAATAAAATATAAAATATTTGAAAATTTATTTTGATAATATTTTTTTTTTTGTACAGGTTCATTTTGGTTTAAGGCAATAAATAAATATTCCAAGGGAAAAACAATTGAGTCCTCAGCATACTTAAAACGTAAGAGAGGAGTATCGGTGGTGAGTACCAATATCGATGGTGGCTTTGCTCCGCCTCATTAGAATTGTGGAACCGGTTATGCATTTATCATACATTTCTTTTCTCGGAGTGTGAAATTTAAGGTTGAAATCGTTTTTGAATATTTGTCTATGCAACCATAACTTTTCTGGCAGTTTTCCTCTTGGCATCTTTACAAGTAAGTAAATGTACGAATATTTTTTGTAAATTAAGGTCCGAGGGCAAATACTCATAATTTATTGACTTTCTACAGTAATGAGAAGGACCTTTTGGGAAAGAATTAATATGTTTTTTTATAAATTCTCTCGCATCTTGAGGCCTTTTGTTTCCATGTGGATGAGAGCCTTTTTTCCTAAAGGCAACAACGTTACAATCTGATCTATCTCTTACTATATATCTCACAAATGTTTCAGAAAGGAAAAACAACTTTGTGTTCGAACGTCTTGAATCTTGAATGTTGAGCTGGAGTTTTAACTTACTTTTTTTGTATCTCTTCAATCAACAAAGAAAGATATTTTTTCTGGTTTTCGGTACCTTTTAGCTTTTCCAGGAAAGTTTCATGCAAATAATTCCTAGCCTCTTCGTCAAAATAAGTGTGCCACTTTCTGGGGCAATCTGAATAGTCTTTGGGTTGTACACTTCGCGCTTTGACACTTTTCCCACGGGTCGACACATATGACTTACCCGATTGAAATAAAGCCTTTTGAATATTTTTTTTTCCACGATTTGGGACCAAGCTTTCGCTTTCTTTTTGGTGTCGCATCAACGCTGCTAATGTTATCGACTTCAGTATTAATTGATGGAATTTCAATTGTTATATACCTGCTACTGGAACGGAGTTATCTTGAACATGGTATGGCGAATTCTGTACATTTGACGAGAGAGATTCGGAGGATGAATGAAATAAATGGGGATCGACAACTGAATCATCGTCATTAAAATCATCTGAAGTAAGATCGTTATCATCTTCTATTTTTACTAATATAACCATCAATGTTTTCATTAGCGAACATTGATACATGAGAAGGATTCGTTTCATTCATTTCGGCATCAAAGATTCTTTCTCTAGAGAAAACACAAGATGAATTTATGAAAGCAACTTGACATGACATGAACGGTTTAGACTTACAAAAACAATGAAAAAAAGTTTTACATTTCGCTCGGTTATTGGAAATAACTTTCTAATATGAATATTTTGTTTGAGCCTTCGCAATGTGTAGCTATTGAGTAATAGATGGCACTAACAGTTTTAGTTCTAGGAATGGGTTCCGATTACCACCTTTTCCCCTACAAAATAGTGCTACCGCTACCCGCAATTTCTTTTTCATGTTATTAGGTAGCAAAAAGTTTTACATTATACAATAACGTTTTGATAAATTCGAGTTCTTAAGAAATGGTTTACCTATTTGTATTTAATTTCTATGTTAATTAGGTTCATATTTTTGACATATAAACAGAATCTTTGTCTCCCGTTGATTTTCTTACAAATCATGAATTTCTCTCTATAGGTCCGTTAGGTATGTAGATATGCAGAAGAAAGAAAACAAATAAATACCTACTCGACCCAATGCACAATAAGGAAGTTCAGCAAAAAAAAGTAAACAAAATATGGGAGGCAGAGTTTCTATACCTACATCAATAATTCAGTCAGGCTCATTTTAATTTCACTGATTTGCTTCCACTTAAAATTATCACAACAAAACCATAAATGTTAAAAAACAGCCAAGTTCTTCTATATAAAAATCTGTATATTTAACAACTCAGCCGTGAAAAGTAGTGAGATCTAAAAGTATGCCAAGTTCTAACTTTATGAGGGTTTAATATCAAATATTTTAAGAAGAGTAATATTGAAAAAAATAACCGTTTCCGAAATAAACCAATTGGAAGAGTTAAGGCTCTTACTTTTCTTTATATTTAATTGGGCAGAATTTTGTTTTGTTGTCGGTTCATTATATGAACATGATTTTTAGATATCAGCTCACTGTATTTGGTCACCCCTTTAGGTGGGAAGGGAGGGAAGGTTAAACAAAAAAAACACAGAAAAGAGGAAATGAATATAGAAACACAACGGCAACACCTAGAATATCATGTTAAAACGTTTTTAAAGTCAGTGCTTTATTCTTTAATTATGTTTTAAATAAAGTTATTTTAGTGCTCAGTTTTTAAATAAATGATTTTTAAACTCTTAATTTTTCGAATTTTATTCGAATTTCACTCTCAGCAAGCCAGCCAACAGCATCAAGTGCAGAGGAACAATGGAAACATTTCTATCATAGTATCAGAAATGGTGCTACTGATATGCTGGATTTCACTAGGCGTCTACAACGAAACACTTGGTTTGATATTAAATTGTATTATTATACCATGTTTGATATTCCCTCAATCTGTTAGGTATAGTTCATAATCTTCAAATTAAATGAGAAAATTAAGTAACTTTCTTAATAAAGTTGGAAAAAAACTAAGTGGAAAAAATCGTATTTATGACGAACCCTTTATTAAATTACTAATCACACGGTGATCATTCGTCTGCTTTTTTTATTTTGTATGAAATTCTGTTTTCAATAAAGAATCAAATAAATACCTATTATCCATAAAACACTTAAAACAACGATATGCCCATTCGAATGGTGAGCTTCCTTCGGCGTTCTTATCGCTGCAGCTTGAAAGGCCTTCACGCAAAAGCTGTTCATTATAATCACGAATTTTCTGTGCATCATATTTTAAGCTGATCATAATTCTGTCAACTAAAAATCCATCCGAATCATTCCAAATTTCTAAACCACGAAAATAACATAGACCACGTTGAAGAACTTCCTTGGGTGGGTATTTATCAAGATTGATTTGTTCTTTTATCTCGGGTGTCACTTTAAAACGCTCTTTACAATCGGCTTCGATTTTATACCACTCTTCTTTAGATTTTAGCTTCCATTCAGTTGATGATGCCTTGAAAAAAAATAACGAACAAATTATTTTATAAATTAAGGAATAATATAAATTGATCTTTTATGAACTTACAAATGCAATTAAGGTTAAAAATATAAAAAAAATTTTCATTTTAAACAATTGTTTTTTATTTCTAATGTCGTTCGCCGAATGGTAAAAATTGAAATACTATTTGGAATGCCTTAAGCTTAGACTTTTATAGACAAAAATTCTCAGTAAATGCAATCGTAGAATGCTAAAAGGTTATCCATATTAAAAGTGATTAACTACTTCTAGCTTAAAGTTATCTGTTAAAATTTAAATAATTTTTTCAACCTTTGAATGTGTGGTATTTTAAAATTACTATCGCTACCGAAATTATCTATTGAAATAAAATATAAAATATTTGAAAATTTATTTTGACAATATTTTTTTTTTGTACAGGTTCATTTTGGTTTAAGGCAATAAATAAATATTCCAAGGGAAAAACAATTGAGTCCTCAGCATACTTAAAACGTAAGAGAGGAGTATCGGTGGTGAGTACCAATATCGACGGTGGCTTTGCTCCGCCTCATTAGAATTGTGGAACCGGTTATGCATTTATCATACATTTCTTTTCTCGGAGTGTGGAATTTAAGGTTGAAATCGTTTTTGAATATTTGTCTATGCAACCATAACTTTTCTGGCAGTTTTCCTCTTGGCATCTTTACAAGTAAGTAAATGTACGAATATTTTTTGTAAATTAAGGTCCGAGGGCAAATACTCATAATTTATTGACTTTCTACAGTAATGAGAAGGACCTTTTGGGAAAGAATTAATATGTTTTTTTATAAATTCTCTCGCATCTTGAGGCCTTTTGTTTCCATGTGGATGAGAGCCTTTTTTCCTAAAGGCAACAACGTTACAATCTGATCTATCTCTTACTATATATCTCACAAATGTTTCAGAAAGGAAAAACAACTTTGTGTTCGAACGTCTTGAATCTTGAATGTTGAGCTGGAGTTTTAACTTACTTTTTTTGTATCTCTTCAATCAACAAAGAAAGATATTTTTTCTGGTTTTCGGTACCTTTTAGCTTTTCCAGGAAAGTTTCATGCAAATAATTCCTAGCCTCTTCGTCAAAATAAGTGTGCCACTTTCTGGGGCAATCTGAATAGTCTTTGGGTTGTACACTTCGCGCTTTGACACTTTTCCCACGGGTCGACACATATGACTTACCCGATTGAAATAAAGCCTTTTGAATATTTTTTTTTCCACGATTTGGGACCAAGCTTTCGCTTTCTTTTTGGTGTCGCATCAACGCTGCTAATGTTATCGACTTCAGTATTAATTGATGGAATTTCAATTGTTATATACCTGCTACTGGAACGGAGTTATCTTGAACATGGTATGGCGAATTCTGTACATTTGACGAGAGAGATTCGGAGGATGAATGAAATAAATGGGGATCGACAACTGAATCATCGTCATTAAAATCATCTGAAGTAAGATCGTTATCATCTTCTATTTTTACTAATATAACCATCAATGTTTTCATTAGCGAACATTGATACATGAGAAGGATTCGTTTCATTCATTTCGGCATCAAAGATTCTTTCTCTAGAGAAAACACAAGATGAATTTATGAAAGCAACTTGACATGACATGAACGGTTTAGACTTACAAAAACAATGAAAAAAAGTTTTACATTTCGCTCGGTTATTGGAAATAACTTTCTAATATGAATATTTTGTTTGAGCCTTCGCAATGTGTAGCTATTGAGTAATAGATGGCACTAACAGTTTTAGTTCTAGGAATGGGTTCCGATTACCACCTTTTCCCCTACAAAATAGTGCTACCGCTACCCGCAATTTCTTTTTCATGTTATTAGGTAGCAAAAAGTTTTACATTATACAATAACGTTTTGATAAATTCGAGTTCTTAAGAAATGGTTTACCTATTTGTATTTAATTTCTATGTTAATTAGGTTCATATTTTTGACATATAAACAGAATCTTTGTCTCCCGTTGATTTTCTTACAAATCATGAATTTCTCTCTATAGGTCCGTTAGGTATGTAGATATGCAGAAGAAAGAAAACAAATAAATACCTACTCGACCCAATGCACAATAAGGAAGTTCAGCAAAAAAAAGTAAACAAAATATGGGAGGCAGAGTTTCTATACCTACATCAATTATTCAATCAGGCTCATTTTAATTTCACTGATTTGCTTCCACTTAAAATTATCACAACAAAAAACATAAATGCTAAAAAACAGCCAAGTTCTTCTATATAAAAATCTGTATATTTAACAACTCAGCCGTGAAAAGTAGTGAGATCTAAAAGTATGCCAAGTTCTAACTTTATGAGGGTTTAATATCAAATATTTTAAGAAGAGTAATATTGAAACAACACCAAGTTATGAGAGAAATTTATTATTTAATGATTACTGACTAGAAAAACGTTTTGAATTGTGAGTAATTAAAAGAAAACTTGCCAAGTAACCCCCAAACAAAGCACTTATCCCGGTTTTAGTGTATTCATTTTTGTAATTTCTTCGGTAACACCAACCAAAATTTCGACCGTTTGGTTAGTCCACTCAATAAAGCCATAAAAACATATATAGCCTCCTCATGGTGTTCTTAAGAAACTGTCAAAAGTCCCCATTGATATGACTTCCACTTAACATTTTACGGGGGGTTGAAGGCCGTCCAAAAATGTTTTTTAAGGAATAACCCCCAAATGGCAAGTTGTGCTAAAAAATGTCAGAGACTTATTTGTAGCTTGGAAAATTTCCTACAAAAAATGTTACTACACTTTTTTCATAAAAATAACCGTTTCCGAAATAAACCAATTGGAAGAGTTAAGGCTCTTACTTTTCTTTATATTTAATTGGGCAGAATTTTGTTTTGTTGTCGGTTCATTACATGAACATGATTTTAAGATATCAGCTCACTGTATTTGGTCACCCCTTTTGGTGGGAAGGGTAAATTAAAAAAAAAAACACTGTAAAGAAGAAATGAATATAAAAACACAACGGCAACACCTAGAATATCATGTTAAAACGTTTTTAGAGTCAGTACTTTATTCTTTAATTATATTTTAAATAAAGTTATTTTAGTGCTCAGTTTTTAAATAAATGATTTTTAAACTCTTAATTTTTCGAATTTTATTCGAATTTTTTTCGAAAAAATTTATTTATTTCTTTTCGAGCTATATTTGGCCTTTAGGAAACAACACATTGAAATACTATTCAATATTACAAGGACAAAAATAATGTAGGCAAAGCAATGTATACAGTATACAGATATCAATGAAGTCACAAAGCTAAAATGGCAAGATACCGTCTGAACTCGTCTCAATTAAACTCTCAGCAAGCCAGCCAACAGCATCAAGTGCAGAGGAGCAATGGAAACATTTCTATCATGGTATCAGAAATGGTGCTACTGATATGCTGGATTTCACTAGGCGTCTACAACGAAACACTTGGTTTGATATTAAATTGTATTATTATACCATGTTTGATATTCCCTCAATCTGTTAGGTATAGTTCATAATCTTCAAATTAAATGAGAAAATTAAGTAACTTTCTTAATAAAGTTGGAAAAAAACTAAGTGGAAAAAATCGTATTTATGACGAACCCTTTATTAAATTACTAATCACACGGTGATCATTCGTCTGCTTTTTTTATTTTGTATGAAATTCTGTTTTCAATAAAGAATCAAATAAATACCTATTATCCATAAAACACTTAAAACAACGATATGCCCATTCGAATGGTGAGCTTCCTTCGGCGTTCTTATCGCTGCAGCTTGAAAGGCCTTCACGCAATAGCTGTTCATTATAATCACGAATTCTCTTTGCATCATATTTTAAGCTGATCATAATTCTGTCCACTAAAAATCCATCCGAATCATTCCAAATTTCGAAACCACGAAAATAACATAGACCACGTTGAAAAGCTTCCTTAGATGGGTATTTATAATAATCGGTTTGTTCTCTTATCTCGGGTTTCACTTTGAAACGCTCTGTACAATCGTCATCTATTTTATACCACTCTTCTTTAGATTTCAGCTTCCATTCAGTAGATGATGCCTTGATTTAAAAATAATAACGAACAAATAATATAAATAGATTTTTTTATAAACTTACAAATGCAATTAAGGTTAAAAATATAAAAGTTTTTTTCATTTTAAACTTGTTGTTTATTTCTAATGTCGTTCGCCGAATGGTAAAAATTGAAATACTATTTGGAATGCCTTACAAGCTCAGACTTTTATAGACAAAAATTCTCAGTAAATGCAATCGTAGAATGCTAAAAGCACAGATAATAAACTATACAGATGTAGCATCCATATGGGAAAAAATGTCTATGAAAACGAAATTCAATTTTCAATTTATTTTCTCTACTACTCTAACCTACAGGAGAGCTACATCACGAAAAAATGCAAGATTTTGTTTTTGTTTTCTTATTTCTTTCTTCTTCTATGAGAAAAAAACGAACGAAAAAAAACTTGCTTCTCTCTTTTTACGAATCGTGTGTTTATTGTTTTTGTTTTCATGATCTTTATTCGCTATGTGCTACCGCAGGTCAAATTTGAGACAAATTTGATATAAAAAAAAAATCTGAGTCTGGTATGCGGTTTTCAAATCGTGGATGAAAATCATCAACATCGTTAGATTTATGTGTATGTGTGTTTCATTCTATACATATGTATTTTGCATGTGCGCTTCATGATATATGCTAAGAAAAATATTGAAATTGATTTTTTGAGAATGTTTGGAAAACAATAATTGAAATAAAAATTTATTTAAATAGGTACTATAAACAAGAACGTTTCATTTAATGAACATTTTATGTCAGTTTGCACAGATAAAAGGTTTTTTTGAATTAGGTATGTATTATTTTTAATAGATTTAATGAGGGTAGTTAAGTGGAAGAGCGTCGTCGTCGGTTGGCTGTTGACTTATCCGGGTTTTACTGTACATATTTTTAAATTATTTTGTATTTGTTACCTTTTACTAAACGGTTCAAAATGTTGAAATGTATTAATAATCCCTATAAATAAATTTCTTAATATAAGAAACTGGAAAATGATTATCTAAATAAAATTAAAAATAATGTTTACCTATGCTAATCAAAAAATGCTCCGATCTAACGAATCTAGAATAAAATACGAAATCGACACAAAAAATAAGACATTTTTCCGTCTTTAAAAAAATAACCCCCACCACTCAAAAAAAAATGTTGTGCCTACCCACATAAAGAATATATCCAATATCCATACATGCAAAGAAGAAAGAGTTCATATACCTACTTTTTATTTTTTGTCGCCAGCCTCAGACGACCTTAAAAAAAAATCGTACATACAAAACAGTAAAAAAAAAACAAACATAATCGCAATATCTTTCGTCTTCCTCTCGATAGTTGCTGACTGCATAGTATTGCAGAAACAAAAAAACACGTTTTTATTCAATTTTTCTCCATTCATTTCATTCCTATATCCAGAGTAACAGAGCAAGAGGAAAAACATATGAGCGAACACGCAAGAGAGAACTTTTTCCAAAAGACAAATAGATCTCTTTTTGTGCTTTACTATGAACAGGCAAAGAGCTTTCTTAACTGTTGATCGTCTGCGTGGTGTAAAAATAAATTGGGACATTTTTTTCTATGGGGATGCTACATCTTTATAGTTTATTATCTGTGCTAAAAGTTTATCCATATTAGAAAGTGTTTACTGCTGGCTCAAAGTTTCGCTACCGAAATTGTTTATTGAAATAAATTATAAAATATTTGAAAATTTATTTTGATAATACTTTGTACAGGTTCACTTCGGTTTAAGGCAGTAAATAAATATTCTAAGGGAAAAACAATTGAGTCCCATAGTAAAGGTAATATCATTAGCGTTTTCATTTTTGTTCAGTTCTGCGCATCTGTAAAAATTGAGGTATTATAGTGGTAAAATGTTGGATCCAGATTCCAGTGTCTCTTTACTTGTCTAATTTCAATATTTTGTAGTTGTTTCTAAGGCGCCAGTTATAGCGAACAGAAAAAAACCCTCCGAAAAACTTGAAACAGTATGAAATTGATTCTTTTTTCTGATGGTTGTTTATAGCAATCAGAAAAAATGTGTCAGAAAAAGTGAAGCAAACCGAACACAAACAAACAGCCGCCAAGACTTTTTCTGACTGAAATGTCAAAAAAAAATTCGGATGGAATTCTGTCAGTGGAACAGAAAGAAATTGGAACACAAATCAGTGGAACGATTTGTTCCCTTTTCTGTCAAAAAGCAATCAGCTGATACGAAAAATGAAATTTCATCCGAAAAACAAGCAACGCCAATCCATTAAAAAGATAAAAATATAATGTTTTAGCAATTTTGTTCACGCAAAAAATTCTACGCTGTATTACTCGTCGATTGATATATCATTTGGCTATCAAATCGAATTGAAAAGTATAAATAAAAACTTCAATCGATTTTTTTTTCGGATGGCTTTTTCTGATCGCTATAACTGGCGCCTTAGTAACATCTGTTACATCCAGGCTACACCAAGCGAAAACTATTTGGGTCCCTTCCTGTTTTTATGAGACAACGCCAATAAGATGGCGACACTAGCTAAGGCCAAAACGACACCAAGAAAAGTTTTCGTATCTTGGCTACGTCAAGTTAAAACTATCTAGGCCCAGTTACATCTGGCAAAGCCAATAAATAGGCAGTTCTAGCCAGGGCCAAGATAAAACCAGAATAAGCATAAATTAGTCAAGATCAGCCAGACTAGCGCCTGTCTAGGCGAAGCATAGGATTTACTGGCCAATCTATAGCTAGGGCCACGCTTATCAATATTGTTTCCTAGATAATTTTCTACCTGGGATATTTGATCTTCTTAATTCCAGACAACCCATCTCTTAAGAAAATTTCGACTTAAGATTATGAATTTATAATGAATACGTGTACGTCAAAAACTTCAAATGCATCTTATTATTACAGCAGATTACCGTACAATTTTATGAATGAAACTAAGTTCAGAGCTTAATGTCTGTTAAATTTTGAAGACTTTTACTACGGTTTCATTGGAGCGGAAATGAAGTACTTTCGTGAATTTTTCAAATTTGCTAATTTCTTTTGAAAACTAATTTAATTTTGAATTTTATTTGGCTGTTAATAGCTTTTTTTGTTGTGTTCTCTTCCCGTTTATGTACTGTGACTGTCAAAAGTGAGTAAACACCCATATGATTTCTTGAATAACATACAATTTAAACAAACAAATAAACAAAAATCGGTTTCCAATGATATAAAACAAAAGCTTTATTCAATAAAAAATTGTGCATTTTGTAAAAAATGTTTACTGTCGGTTCATTATATGAACATGATTTTAAGATATCGGCTCACTGCATTTGTCCACCCCTTTAGGTGGGAAGGGTGAATTAAAAAAAAAAATACTGAAAAGAGGAAATGAATGAAGCTTTTAATTCTCCTCGCCGTTGAAAATTCGACCTTTTTGAATTTGATGTTGTATTAATATCACAATTTGTGTCATCAGGCCAAATAAAATGTAAAAAGGTAAAATATTTCCTAAAGCTATAATTGGACCCTCCCCAAGATCAAATCCTGGAATCGCCGCTGACTTCTCTCCATCTCTTTAGCGTTGATATATAAAGCAGCTTCAAACGACTCTCATAAGGTGGAAGATGTTGAGTTGGATCCCATGGAAGATGATATTTGACGAATAGTAACAACTGTTTTTGGACACCTTCAATTTTATTAATTAAGATACTTTATAGATAGGATTCCAAACACAGCTCCTATATTCCAAGATGGGACGAACAAGTATATAGGATCATTGAACTATTTAGAAAACCCTTAATTAATCCTAAGCGAGTTCTTGCCTCACTTGTGATAATATCGGTACATATAAATGGGAATTGAATGATAGCTTGATGACAAATGAAACTCCCAAGTCAAATGTGTATATTCTATCAACTATTACACTTATGTATAAGGGTTTTCTCCTTCTTGAATATGACATCACTTTGCACTTATTTTTATTGAGTTGCATGACACGGTTCAGGGACATAAGGCCCAGGGACATAAAGCCCAAATTTAATTTGTGGGACCCAGTCCCACTTGAGTGAGACATAACCCCTAAAAATAAAATTTGGGCTTCATGTCCCTGGGCCTTATGTACCTGTGCCTTGAGACACATCATTCGGAAACTCTGTCAATATCGTGTTTGCAAAACAAGTATCCACTTGATTCTTGAAGTCATAAAAAAGCTTAAAAATATTTCAACACCAATGTCGTTAGAAAAAAAAATAAATAATGATGGTCGAATATGACTTCCTCGAGTATTGGCGTAGTTAGGAATTTTTCCTAACTAACAACTTTAAACTATGGCACTTTTGCAATCATATGTATGTAGGCTTCAAATTCTCTTGGATATTTTGAACACAGGTTGATTAGAAATGATTTCGTGCGACTCAATCCAACTGTCAAAAATAGCGACGGAAAACGTTACGTGGCTTGCATGTTGCATACTAGAAAAGTTGCATACGTAAAAAACCATACGTGAAAAAGCATACGTGAAAAGGCATACGTGAAAAGTTGCATACGTGAAAAGTTGCTTACGTGAAAAGGCTTACGTGAAAAGTTGCATACGTGGAATGTTGCATCCGTGAAAAGTTACATGTGCGAAAAGTTGCATACGTGTTGCAAAGTTGCATACGAAAAAAGTTTTTTTAAATTTTCATACGTGAAAAGTTGTAAACTTAAATGTTAAATTGTTTTTTTTTTAATTTTCTGCAGCTCACAGAATTTAGAAACTCTTAATGGTGTTCCCACCATTACCCCCTTTTTCACTAGTCCAAAAAAAGTGGTACCAGAATGTAGCAAGTTTTATTTCCTGCTCTAACTCTCTTATACGTATTGGTGCCACGACTAGGCAGAACCGACATATCGTGTTAAAAAATATGAGCTGCGTAGAAAATTGTATGTCGCCGCTTGCATTGCGCCGACGCATACAACTAACAACTCGATTAAATACACACGTTCCTATATGAGAAGCGACCGATAGGTAAAGCAATGTATACAGATATCAATGAAGTCGCAAAGCTATAAATGACAAGATACCGTCTGAACTCGTCTCACTTAACCTCTCAGCAAGCCAGCCAGCAGCATCAAGTGCAGAGGAGCAATGGAAAAATTTCTATCATGGTATCAGAAATGGTGCTACTGATATGCTGGATTTCACTAGGCGTCTACAACGAAACACTTGGTTTGATATTAAATTGTATTATTACCATTATTTCTATTCCCTAAATCTGTTAGGTATAGTTCATAATCTTCAAATTAAATGAGAAAATTAAGTTACTTTTTTAATAAAGTTGGAAAAAAAACTAAGTGGAAAAAATCGTATTTATGACGAACACTTTATTAAATTACTAATCAAACGGTGATCATTCGTCTGCTTTTTTTATTTTGTATGAAATTCTGTTTTCAATAAAGAATCAAATAAATATGTATTATCCATAAAACACTTAAAACAACGATATGCCCATTCGAATGGTGAGCTTCCTTCGGCGTTCTTATCGCTGCAGCTTGACAGGCCTTCACGCAATAACTGTTCATTATAATCACGAATTTTCTGTGCATCATATTTTAAGCTGATCATAATTCTGTCAACTAAAAATCCATCCGAATCATTCCAAATTTCTAAACCACGAAAATAACATAGACCACGTTGAAAAACTTCCTTGGGTGGGTATTTATGAAGATTGATTTGTTCTTTTATCTCGGGTGTCACTTTAAAACGCTCTTTACAATCGGCTTCGATTTTATACCACTCTTCTTTAGATTTTAGCTTCCATTCAGTTGATGATGCCTTGAAAAAAAATAACGAACAAATTATTTTATAAATTTAAGAATAATATAAATTGATTTTTTTATAAACTTACAAATGCAATTAAGGTTAAAAATATAAAAGTTTTTTTCATTTTAAACTTGTTGTTTATTCCTAATGTCGTTCGCCGAATGGTAAAAATTGAAATACTATTTGGAATGCCTTAAGCTTAGACTTTTATAGAAAAAAATTCTCAGTAAATGCAATCGTAGAATGCTAAAAGGTTATCCATATTAAAAGTGTTTACTTCTGGCTCAAAGTTATCTGTTTGTTAGGCTTTAAATAATTTTGTCAACCTTTGAATGTGTGATATTTTAAATTGTTTATTGAAATAAAATATAAAATATTTGAAAATTTATTTTGATAATACTTTTTTTGTACAGGTTCATTTCGGTTTAAGGTAATAAATAAATTTTCCAAGGGAAAAACAATTGAGTCCACACTCTACAGCATAGGTACTTAAAAAGTAAGAGAGGAGTATCGGTGGTGAGTATAAATATCGATGATGGAATATGGATTTGCTTCTATTTAGAACCAAAAAGGTTTAACTTTACTAGTACACGAATACACCCACAAAAGGAAGGTTAGGTTAGGTTTATGTGGTTGTCAGCAGAACGCTGGACACACTTAGACCATTGGTTGGCCCATTGTGATACCACAGGAATCTAGGAAACTTTCTTCCTACTCGTTGAACCATTTAGAGCTTCTTACGAAGCGAGCGAGACTATTAATGTCATGACTTGCCAGATTACTAGGATCATTGTAGTAAAATTCTCCTAAGTGGAGCCTACGTCGTTGAGATAGAGCAGGGCATTTACAGAGAAGGTGAGGAATCAATTCTTCCTCTTCTTCGTCCATACAACTCCTGCAGAAGTCGTTAGAAAATACACCAAGCCTTGTTGCTTGCCTATTAGACAGTGTCCAGTAATGACACCTATGACAGAGCTAATGTGCAGTCTGCTTAGAGATAACAAGTTCCTACAGCGCTTCAGATCCAGCACAGGCCAGATCTGTTTAGTGGCCTGACATGTGGCAATACAGTAAAACCCGCTTAAGAGAAACTGCAAAATGTCACAGTCTTTCTTTCACTTTACCGGGTTTTTCACTTAAACGAACCCCACTTAAGTGAAAAAAAAATTCACTTAAGCGGAGTCCGGATAAGTGAAAAAAAATTGCACCTAAGCGGATTTAAAAATTCCAAAAAGGGTTCTGACATATCAGAAATTCAAATGTCATTTTCGTGATGAAAATTTGGTGGAGGTGAAAAATAAAATAGAAGTAAAAGCGTTCAGCTAATTTTTTGTTCTGTTGTATTGAATTTTTTTTTCACTTAAGAGAGTTTTTTTTCAATGAAAAATCTTAAATTTAACTGAAAATATATTTCAGGTATCCGGGTTTTTCACTTAAGCGGAGTGTTATAAAGGTAATTGGTCGACAAATACTTGGGGATGAAAAAAGTGTTTCAGATAAGCGGGTTTTTCTCTTAAGCGGGTTTCTCTTAAGCGGGTTTTACTGTATTACAAAAGGAACCTGTCACATAAAGCTATTGCAGTTGCTCAAAGCTGAAATCAGACGAAAACTTACTCTCTGCTCTTCCAATTCGAAAATAGGAAAATCATATTGTGTTGATTCGATAAGTTTCGAATTATCTTTCGTCCTCTTGTTATATTTCCTGCTACGACATAGTGTGAACTATATGACGACGAAATAAATATAATTATTTTGAGTGATGACGTTGACTTCGTCGAACTGTGTGTATCATGCACTGTTATATCGGTGGGTGGCTGATATGTATGTAGCAAAAAAAAAGTAGTTTAAGATGATGAGGGAGACTTGATCCCCTGGAAGATTTATTCGATTTTCACCCCCCTTTATCACCATTGCATCCATCAACAATCATATATCAATGTAAATATATACCTCCCATAATTCAACTCAGAAAGATAGAGCACGTGACAGTTTCTATAGTGTTTTGTTAGTTCATATATAATATTTTGCGGTTTTGTCGATTCAAGTTCTATGTCCTCAATTCTCTTGTGAAGATTTTTATGCAATTATAGTTTAATGAGTTGCCAAAAATAAATTGTGATTTTTTTTTTATTTTCCAATTTACCCAAACTGGGAGATTTGATCCCCTCGATCATGGGAGACTTGATCCCGAGATATCAGTGAAGTGTCTTAGTTTGATGTCATTAAAAAAGTGGTATATCCAACTTTCAGCGCATATATTATTTAGGACGTAGGTACAACAAGCGCGTGAGATGTTTTCTTTTCCAAAATCACTGGCTATTTCCAATCAAATTGGTTTAAAAAAATGATATGCTGCTTTTATGTTCCTTTATTTTTAAGTTCTTATTTAAATTAGTTTTTCTTTTTTATCAACATTTGCTTATTTCTTTTGAGAACTAATTTAATTTAATTTTTTTTAATTTTTTTGACTGTTAATAGCTTTTTTTATTGTGTTCTCTTTCTGTATTCTACACTGAAAAAAATAAATGGTAAATACAACAAAAATTTTGTAGATGCTGCGAAAAATTTCGTTCATTTGCTCCACGAATGTTTCTCGTACATTTTATGAACATGCATTTGTAAATTACACAAACGATATTTTGAAAGTAAAATACGAATGTTTTCGTAAATCTTGCAAAACTTCCGTATCCTTAATTTTGTACAACATACGAAATAACATTGAGTGCGTGAAGTTAGCCCCCCTTTTTTGGAATTTGCTATTTTTGAAAGTTGTTCCAGGTTGTTCCCGATTTGTTCCGCATTGTTCCAAGTTTTTTTTGAAAAATATTCAAAAATGGGGGTTTTAGAGGCAAAAAACCGTTTTTGACCTAGCCCCCCTTTTTTCGAAAATCAAATTTTTGAAAGTTGTTCCAGATTGTTCTAGTTGTTCTGAACATTGTTCCAAGTTTTTGGACCCCTATTGTCAAAATTTCAAAAGTTATGGGCAAAATTCGAAAAAATTCTAGCCCCCCTTTTTTCGAAATTCTTGATTTTGAAATTTTTTTCGTGTTTTAAAAAGTGTTCCAAACATTGTTCCAAAAACTCAAAATTGTAGGACGTGTATTTTTAAAGATAAAACCTTCCGAACATTTTTTCAAAAATCCATAAAAACGGCTCTCTAATATTTTATTTTTTTTTTAATGCATTGACTTTTGAAATCTAATGGTAAATGCATGTATTGAAAAAAAGTTCTGACCTTACATTCTTACTATCAGCTTAAAAACTAACTTTAAAAAAACATATCCGATTTTTTTAACATTTCAAAAACACCCCTGCCCCCCCTTTTCCAAAAATCCAAAATCTAAAATTTGTTCCAGGTTGTTCTAGGGCTCTTCTAAATTGTTCCAGACTTTCGTTTCTTAAAATTGATTTTTAGTATGAAAAATTTCAAAAAAATGCTCCCCTGCCCCCCCTTTTCCAAAAATCCAAAATCTAAAATTTGTTCCAAGTGCAGAATCCCTCAAATCCAATTGTTCCAAAGAATCATCAAAAAATATTGAAAACTGAAGATTTTAAGCCCAAAAAACACTTTAAATGAAAATATCTTATTATCCTTGCTCTGGCCCCCTTTTTTAGAAATCCAAAATTCAAAAATTTGTTCCAGGTTGTTCTAGGGCTCTTCTAAATTGTTCCAGACTTTCGTTTCTTAAAATTGATTTTTAGTATGAAAAATTTCAAAAAAATGCTCCCCTGCCCCCCCTTTTCCAAAAATCCAAAATCTAAAATTTGTTCCAAGTGCAAAATCCCTCAAATCCAATTGTTCCAAAGAATCATCAAAAAATATTGAAAACTGAAGATTTTAAGCCCAAAAAACACTTTAAATGAAAATATCTTATTATCCTTGCTCTGGCCCCCTTTTTTAGAAATCCAAAATTCAAAAATTTGTTCCAGGTTGTTCTAGGGCTCTTCTAAATTGTTCCAGACTTTCGTTTCTTAAAATTGATTTTTGGTATGAAAAATTTCAAAAAAATGCTCCCCTGCCCCCCCTTTTCCAAAAATCCAAAATCTAAAATTTGTTCCAAGTGCAGAATCCCTCAAATCCAATTGTTCCAAAGAATCATCAAAAAATATTGAAAACTGAAGATTTTAAGCCCAAAAAACACTTTAAATGAAAATATCTTATTATCCTTGCTCTGGCCCCCCTTTTTAGAAATCCAAAATTCAAAAATTTGTTCCAGGTTGTTCTAGGGCTCTTCTAAATTGTTCCAGACTTTCGTTTCTTAAAATTGATTTTTAGTATGAAAAATTTCAAAAAAATGCTCCCCTGCCCCCCCTTTTCCAAAAATCCAAAATCTAAAATTTGTTCCAAGTGCAAAATCCCTCAAATCCAATTGTTCCAAAGAATCATCAAAAAATATTGAAAACTGAAGATTTTAAGCCCAAAAAACACTTTAAATGAAAATATCTTATTATCCTTGCTCTGGCCCCCTTTTTTAGAAATCCAAAATTCAAAAATTTGTTCCAGGTTGTTCTAGGGCTCTTCTAAATTGTTCCAGACTTTCGTTTCTTAAAATTGATTTTTAGTATGAAAAATTTCAAAAAAATGCTCCCCTGCCCCCCCTTTTCCAAAAATCCAAAATCTAAAATTTGTTCCAAGTGCAGAATCCCTCAAATCCAATTGTTCCAAAGAATCATCAAAAAATATTGAAAACTGAAGATTTTAAGCCCAAAAAACACTTTAAATGAAAATATCTTATTATCCTTGCTCTGGCCCCCCTTTTTAGAAATCCAAAATTCAAAAATTTGTTCCAGGTTGTTCTAGGGCTCTTCAAAATTGTTCCAGACTTTCGTTTCTTAAAATTGATTTTTAGTATGAAAAATTTCAAAAAAATGCTCCCCTGCCCCCCCTTTTCCAAAAATCCAAAATCTAAAATTTGTTCCAAGTGCAAAATCCCTCAAATCCAATTGTTCCAAAGAATCATCAAAAAATATTGAAAACTGAAGATTTTAAGCCCAAAAAACACTTTAAATGAAAATATCTTATTATCCTTGCTCTGGCCCCCTTTTTTAGAAATCCAAAATTCAAAAATTTGTTCCAGGTTGTTCTAGGGCTCTTCTAAATTGTTCCAGACTTTCGTTTCTTAAAATTGATTTTTGGTATGAAAAATTTCAAAAAAATGCTCCCCTGCCCCCCCTTTTCCAAAAATCCAAAATCTAAAATTTGTTCCAAGTGCAGAATCCCTCAAATCCAATTGTTCCAAAGAATCATCAAAAAATATTGAAAACTGAAGATTTTAAGCCCAAAAAACACTTTAAATGAAAATATCTTATTATCCTTGCTCTGGCCCCCTTTTTTAGAAATCCAAAATTCAAAAATTTGTTCCAGGTTGTTCTAGGGCTCTTCTAAATTGTTCCAGACTTTCGTTTCTTAAAATTGATTTTTGGTATGAAAAATTTCAAAAAAATGCTCCCCTGCCCCCCCTTTTCCAAAAATCCAAAATCTAAAATTTGTTCCAAGTGCAGAATCCCTCAAATCCAATTGTTCCAAAGAATCATCAAAAAATATTGAAAACTGAAGATTTTAAGCCCAAAAAACACTTTAAATGAAAATATCTTATTATCCTTGCTCTGGCCCCCCTTTTTAGAAATCCAAAATTCAAAAATTTGTTCCAGGTTGTTCTAGGGCTCTTCTAAATTGTTCCAGACTTTCGTTTCTTAAAATTGATTTTTAGTATGAAAAATTTCAAAAAAATGCTCCCCTGCCCCCCCTTTTCCAAAAATCCAAAATCTAAAATTTGTTCCAAGTGCAAAATCCCTCAAATCCAATTGTTCCAAAGAATCATCAAAAAATATTGAAAACTGAAGATTTTAAGCCCAAAAAACACTTTAAATGAAAATATCTTATTATCCTTGCTCTGGCCCCCCTTTTTAGAAATCCAAAATTCAAAAATTTGTTCCAGGTTGTTCTAGGGCTCTTCTAAATTGTTCCAGACTTTCGTTTCTTAAAATTGATTTTTAGTATGAAAAATTTCAAAAAAATGCTCCCCTGCCCCCCCTTTTCCAAAAATCCAAAATCTAAAATTTGTTCCAAGTGCAAAATCCCTCAAATCCAATTGTTCCAAAGAATCATCAAAAAATATTGAAAACTGAAGATTTTAAGCCCAAAAAACACTTTAAATGAAAATATCTTATTATCCTTGCTCTGGCCCCCCTTTTTAGAAATCCAAAATTCAAAAATTTGTTCCAGGTTGTTCTAGGGCTCTTCTAAATTGTTCCAGACTTTCGTTTCTTAAAATTGATTTTTAGTATGAAAAATTTCAAAAAAATGCTCCCCTGCCCCCCCTTTTCCAAAAATCCAAAATCTAAAATTTGTTCCAAGTGCAAAATCCCTCAAATCCAATTGTTCCAAAGAATCATCAAAAAATATTGAAAACTGAAGATTTTAAGCCCAAAAAACACTTTAAATGAAAATATCTTATTATCCTTGCTCTGGCCCCCTTTTTTAGAAATCCAAAATTCAAAAATTTGTTCCAGGTTGTTCTAGGGCTCTTCTAAATTGTTCCAGACTTTCGTTTCTTAAAATTGATTTTTAGTATGAAAAATTTCAAAAAAATGCTCCCCTGCCCCCCCTTTTCCAAAAATCCAAAATCTAAAATTTGTTCCAAGTGCAAAATCCCTCAAATCCAATTGTTCCAAAGAATCATCAAAAAATATTGAAAACTGAAGATTTTAAGCCCAAAAAACACTTTAAATGAAAATATCTTATTATCCTTGCTCTGGCCCCCTTTTTTAGAAATCCAAAATTCAAAAATTTGTTCCAGGTTGTTCTAGGGCTCTTCTAAATTGTTCCAGACTTTCGTTTCTTAAAATTGATTTTTAGTATGAAAAATTTCAAAAAAATGCTCCCCTGCCCCCCCTTTTCCAAAAATCCAAAATCTAAAATTTGTTCCAAGTGCAAAATCCCTCAAATCCAATTGTTCCAAAGAATCATCAAAAAATATTGAAAACTGAAGATTTTAAGCCCAAAAAACACTTTAAATGAAAATATCTTATTATCCTTGCTCTGGCCCCCTTTTTTAGAAATCCAAAATTCAAAAATTTGTTCCAGGTTGTTCTAGGGCTCTTCTAAATTGTTCCAGACTTTCGTTTCTTAAAATTGATTTTTAGTATGAAAAATTTCAAAAAAATGCTCCCCTGCCCCCCCTTTTCCAAAAATCCAAAATCTAAAATTTGTTCCAAGTGCAAAATCCCTCAAATCCAATTGTTCCAAAGAATCATCAAAAAATATTGAAAACTGAAGATTTTAAGCCCAAAAAACACTTTAAATGAAAATATCTTATTATCCTTGCTCTGGCCCCCTTTTTTAGAAATCCAAAATTCAAAAATTTGTTCCAGGTTGTTCTAGGGCTCTTCTAAATTGTTCCAGACTTTCGTTTCTTAAAATTGATTTTTAGTATGAAAAATTTCAAAAAAATGCTCCCCTGCCCCCCCTTTTCCAAAAATCCAAAATCTAAAATTTGTTCCAAGTGCAAAATCCCTCAAATCCAATTGTTCCAAAGAATCATCAAAAAATATTGAAAACTGAAGATTTTAAGCCCAAAAAACACTTTAAATGAAAATATCTTATTATCCTTGCTCTGGCCCCCTTTTTTAGAAATCCAAAATTCAAAAATTTGTTCCAGGTTGTTCTAGGGCTCTTCTAAATTGTTCCAGACTTTCGTTTCTTAAAATTGATTTTTAGTATGAAAAATTTCAAAAAAATGCTCCCCTGCCCCCCCTTTTCCAAAAATCCAAAATCTAAAATTTGTTCCAAGTGCAAAATCCCTCAAATCCAATTGTTCCAAAGAATCATCAAAAAATATTGAAAACTGAAGATTTTAAGCCCAAAAAACACTTTAAATGAAAATATCTTATTATCCTTGCTCTGGCCCCCTTTTTTAGAAATCCAAAATTCAAAAATTTGTTCCAGGTTGTTCTAGGGCTCTTCTAAATTGTTCCAGACTTTCGTTTCTTAAAATTGATTTTTGGTATGAAAAATTTCAAAAAAATGCTCCCCTGCCCCCCCTTTTCCAAAAATCCAAAATCTAAAATTTGTTCCAAGTGCAGAATCCCTCAAATCCAATTGTTCCAAAGAATCATCAAAAAATATTGAAAACTGAAGATTTTAAGCCCAAAAAACACTTTAAATGAAAATATCTTATTATCCTTGCTCTGGCCCCCCTTTTTAGAAATCCAAAATTCAAAAATTTGTTCCAGGTTGTTCTAGGGCTCTTCTAAATTGTTCCAGACTTTCGTTTCTTAAAATTGATTTTTAGTATGAAAAATTTCAAAAAAATGCTCCCCTGCCCCCCCTTTTCCAAAAATCCAAAATCTAAAATTTGTTCCAAGTGCAAAATCCCTCAAATCCAATTGTTCCAAAGAATCATCAAAAAATATTGAAAACTGAAGATTTTAAGCCCAAAAAACACTTTAAATGAAAATATCTTATTATCCTTGCTCTGGCCCCCTTTTTTAGAAATCCAAAATTCAAAAATTTGTTCCAGGTTGTTCTAGGGCTCTTCTAAATTGTTCCAGACTTTCGTTTCTTAAAATTGATTTTTAGTATGAAAAATTTCAAAAAAATGCTCCCCTGCCCCCCCTTTTCCAAAAATCCAAAATCTAAAATTTGTTCCAAGTGCAAAATCCCTCAAATCCAATTGTTCCAAAGAATCATCAAAAAATATTGAAAACTGAAGATTTTAAGCCCAAAAAACACTTTAAATGAAAATATCTTATTATCCTTGCTCTGGCCCCCTTTTTTAGAAATCCAAAATTCAAAAATTTGTTCCAGGTTGTTCTAGGGCTCTTCAAAATTGTTCCAGACTTTCGTTTCTTAAAATTCATTTTTAGTATGGAAAATTTCATTAAAATCCATTTTAAACGAAAATGTTTTTTAATGAAATTTTCCATACTAAAAATGAATTTTAAGAAACGAAAGTCTGGAACAATTTAGAAGAGCCCTAGAACAACCTGGAACAAATTTTTGAATTTTGGATTTCTAAAAAGGGGGGCCAGAGCAAGGATAATAAGATATTTTCATTTAAAGTGTTTTTTGGGCTTAAAATCTTCAGTTTTCAATATTTTTTGATGATTCTTTGGAACAATTGGATTTGAGGGATTTTGCACTTGGAACAAATTTTAGATTTTGGATTTTTGGAAAAGGGGGGGCAGGGGAGCATTTTTTTGAAATTTTTCATACTAAAAATCAATTTTAAGAAACGAAAGTCTGGAACAATTTAGAAGAGCCCTAGAACAACCTGGAACAAATTTTTGAATTTTGGATTTCTAAAAAGGGGGGCCAGAGCAAGGATAATAAGATATTTTCATTTAAAGTGTTTTTTGGGCTTAAAATCTTCAGTTTTCAATATTTTTTGATGATTCTTTGGAACAATTGGATTTGAGGGATTCTGCACTTGGAACAAATTTTAGATTTTGGATTTTTGGAAAAGGGGGGGCAGGGGAGCATTTTTTTGAAATTTTTCATACTAAAAATCAATTTTAAGAAACGAAAGTCTGGAACAATTTAGAAGAGCCCTAGAACAACCTGGAACAAATTTTTGAATTTTGGATTTCTAAAAAAGGGGGCCAGAGCAAGGATAATAAGATATTTTCATTTAAAGTGTTTTTTGGGCTTAAAATCTTCAGTTTTCAATATTTTTTGATGATTCTTTGGAACAATTGGATTTGAGGGATTTTGCACTTGGAACAAATTTTAGATTTTGGATTTTTGGAAAAGGGGGGGCAGGGGAGCATTTTTTTTAAATTTTTCATACTAAAAATCAATTTTAAGAAACGAAAGTCTGGAACAATTTAGAAGAGCCCTAGAACAACCTGGAACAAATTTTTGAATTTTGGATTTCTAAAAAAGGGGGCCAGAGCAAGGATAATAAGATATTTTCATTTAAAGTGTTTTTTGGGCTTAAAATCTTCAGTTTTCAATATTTTTTGATGATTCTTTGGAACAATTGGATTTGAGGGATTCTGCACTTGGAACAAATTTTAGATTTTGGATTTTTGGAAAAGGGGGGGCAGGGGAGCATTTTTTTGAAATTTTTCATACTAAAAATCAATTTTAAGAAACGAAAGTCTGGAACAATTTAGAAGAGCCCTAGAACAACCTGGAACAAATTTTAGATTTTGGATTTTTGGAAAAGGGGGGGCAGGGGTGTTTTTGAAAAGTTAAAAAAATCGGATATGTTTTTTTAAAGTTAGTTTTTAAGCTGATAGTAAGAATGTAAGGTCAGAACTTTTTTTCAATACATGCATTTACCATTAGATTTCAAAAGTCAATGCATTAAAAAAAAAATAAAATATTAGAGAGCCGTTTTTATGGATTTTCGGAAGGTTTTATCTTTAAAAATATACGTCCTACAATTTTGAGTTTTTGGAACAATGTTTGGAACACTTTTTAAAACACGAAAAAAATTTCAAAATCAAGAATTTCGAAAAAAGGGGGGCTAGAATTTTTTCGAATTTTGCCCATAACTTTTGAAATTTTGACAATAGGGGTCCAAAAACTTGGAACAATGTTCAGAACAACTAGAACAATCTGGAACAACTTTCAAAAATTTGATTTTCAAAAAAAGGGGGGCTAGGTCAAAAACGGTTTTTTGGCTCTAAAACCCCCATTTTTGAATATTTTTCAAAAAAAACTTGGAACAATGCGGAACAAATCGGGAACAACCTGGAACAATTTTCAAAAATAGCAAATTCCAAAAAAGGGGGGCTAACTTCACGCACTCAATAACATTGTAGAATGAACGATCTCGCTATAGTAACTTGAAAAATACGTTTTTACTATTTACGAATTATTTGTGATTTAAGATCTTTTATTTTTGTAGAATACACGATTATGTTTCTATATACTACGAATTTATTTGTATTTCAATAAAATTGAATTCGTAGTTTGTATTCTACTAAACTAAAAGATCTTAAATCACAAATGTTTCGTAAATCGTACAAATGCTTTTGTTGGCATTAAAATTAATATCATTGGTTGTAATAAATTCTTCCTTTATTGGTTGAATATAGCAAATATTTGAAGCAGATGGATTAAACCACAAAATTAAAATAAGAAAACTTTGGTGAATTTTTACGTTGGTTTATTTTAAAATTAATTAAAAACAAAAACTTTAAATCTAAATCACTTTTTATCATATTCACGAGACACCTTTGCTTCTTCTTTTGCAACTATAAAAAAAATGGTAATTTTGCAGAATGTTTAAAAGAATAATGAAAAAGCTTACTTACATTTTATAGCATATAGCTACTGTTCTCCTTGTTTTACCACCAAGAATGTGAAAAATTTGGGTGTTTATGAATTCCTACAAGCAAATCGCATCAGTTAAAAATATAGAAAGAATAAAAAATGTAGGAACTTACCGTCTGAAAAATTATTCTTTTTATTTAATAACATTTCGTACAATTTGATTTTATTAGGATTTCTGGCATTTTTTAAATGATTTGCCAAAATTTTGTCTGTGACCAATGTCCAAAAACCGTATTAGTCCACATAAAAAGGACTTAAAAATTCAAATTCGTCAATTATTTAACACTGATATAACATAAATAGTGAATACACTTACCAAAATACAATTATTAACCTCTTTTTCTTTCGTTTTTAGTTTTCCTTTTTATTTACTTTCTTAGTTTTTTTAATTTTAACTTTTTAATTTTTTTTCACTTCACTTTTTTTATTTTTAATACGGCGAGCGCGGCGTTCAAAAAGCAACTGAACACGTTTCTACTAAATGACTAGGTGCAGCTGCAGCTTTACAAAATATTTAGTCGTATGCATGAAATAAAATTAAAATCGTTTGTGTTTTACGAATGGTAAAAGAAGGAATAATAAAAATATACAAACAAAATCGTAAATAATACCAATGTATCTTGGAAACACAAAAAGTTAGTATAATATACGAAAACACATTCATGGCATTTCGACTGTTTTCGTGAATTTACAAAATATTTGTACTTTTACGAAATCCTTGGTCAGAACAGCAACTGTAAGCTGCAGCTGTGGGTAAAAAGAAATGTTTTGATGTACTATTGAAGACTTTCGTATATATTGCGAATGGTAAAAACCTAGTTTTGTTACAAAACATTTTGTGAGAATTACAACTGTATTTCGTGTTTACACAAAATATATTTTGTATAATTTACGAAATGTTTTAAATTTTTAACGAATGTATTTATATACTTACCAAATGCTTGTAGTTTTACAAATTAAAGTTTATACATTAAATTTTGACATTTTCAATGGGTTTCCACCATGGATGCATTTCACTAAGGGTTTACCACGATATCTAAAAAAACAGAAATCTAGAATTGAAAAAATCTCTGATGCAAAAATTTAGAATTAATAATAAAACTAATAACCATCCACCCAAGTGGGACCCAAGTCCCAAATATTTTTTGTTAACAATGGGACATAATTCCCAAATTTTTTAGAGGCATAGAAGATAATAATAATTTGTTGATGTTTTATTTGAAATAAAAATAGTACAGTGCTAGCACCCAGCATTCGGCGTATAAAAAGTGAAGTTTTTATGCAACCCCCTGCTTGGGCACACTATAGGATTTGGTGGGGTAGGTGCGAGGTTGGGTGTATGCAAAGTTTCTTTTTATCATTTGGTGTGCGGGCCAACATATAATAACCGTGTTAAGTCATCGTCAACTAACACAACTATATATATGTATATATCACAAGTGGGCCCAGAAAAATTAATTTTTTAATAATCTGAATATAATAAAGAGTTTTATTTGAGTTTGAATTCCTTAAATATAGGTACAAAAAAATCTAGAATGATTTATTTTTTTCGAGATTTTTTTCTAGATACATATAGTCTTTCGATATCTTTGTTCATTCTAGATTTATGTACATTCGCGTTTTTTTTATTCTAGATTAAAAAATTGTTTTTCCGAGATTTTTTGAATTCGATATTTTTGTCATTCGAGATTATGTCATGATCCCGGATTTACCACTGACTTCTCTCCTTCTCTTTAGCGTTAATATATATTAAGCAGCTTCAAACGACTTTCATAAGGTGGAAGATGTTGAGTTGGATCCCATGAAAGATGACATTTGACCAATAGTAAAAACTGTTTTTGGACACTTTCAATTGTATTAATTGATATTTCATAGATAGGATTCCAAATACAGCTCCTATATATTCCAAGATGGGACGAACAAGCATACAATATAAAATCTTTGAAATGTGAGGATCATTGAACTATTTATAAAACCTCTTAATTAATCCAAAGCGACTTCTTGCCTTACTTGTGAGAGTATCGGTACATATATATGGGAACTGAATTATAGCTTGATGACAAATAAATCTCCCAAGTCATCAAACGTGTATATTCTATCAACTATTACACTTTCTTCGATAAAATAAGAAATATTAGATCACTTTGCACTTATTTTTATTGAGTTGCATTCCATTTAAGACAAATCATTCGGAAACTCTGTCAATATCGTATTACAAAAAACAAGTACCTATTCAGTTGCGCATACGCGAAAAGTTGCATACGTAAAGAGTTGCATGCGCGAAAAATTGCATACTACGTGAAAAGTTGAAAACGTGAAAAGTTGCATTCACGAAAAGTCGCATGCGTGAAAAGTTTCATACGTAAAAAGTTGAATAAGTATAGCATACAAGTAAAAATCGATACGTGAAAAGTAGCAAACGTTAATATTAAATTGTTTTTAAAATTTTTCTGCAGCTCACAGAGTTGAGAAATTCTGTGTCCGCACCATTACCCCCTTTTTCACATAGTCCAAGAAAAAGTGGTATTACATAATGTACCTAAGCGATGCAGTTTTCATATCACAAAAACAATAAAGCCCCTGATTTGATTTTAATCATTTTTTATTTAAAAAAAAAAAACTTCAATATTCAACGACATGTTCTTCAACATGTGTCATGTCGTTAGATTTATATAATGTGAACACCAGTCGAAAGACCCTAACGAACGACCGTAACGTTAGTAATAAACGGTCTCCACTAAATAAATAAATAAATGACTAGCTTCTGTAGTTAAAATTATTAATTAATTTGCTCTTTCGACCGACCGCTGTAAATGTGAACTTTTTTAATAGTTATTTCAAATGCAAACACTTTCTTAAATTATAAATCAAACAAACGGTGATAATTTCTGTGATTTTTTTTAATCCGTATGGAATTCTGTCTCCAATAAAGAACCAAATAAATACGTATTATCTATAAAACACTTAAAACAACGATATGCCCATTCGAATGGTGAGCTTCCTTCGGCGTTCTTATCGCTGCATCTTGAAAGGCCTTCACGCAATAACTGTTCATTATAATCACGAATTTTCTGTGCATCATATTTTAAGCTGATCATGATTCTGTCGACTAAAAATCCATCCGAATCATTCCAAATTTCAAAACCACGAAACAAACATAGACAATGTTGAAAATCTTCCTTGGATGGGTATTTATCATCTTTGGTTTGTTCTCTTATCTCGGGTGTCACTTTGAAACGCTCTTTACAATCGTTATAAGTTTTATGCCAGTCTTCATACGATTTTAGCTTCCATTCAACAGATGATGCCTTGATTCAACAAAATAGCGAACAAACTTTTTTGTAAATAAAAAAAAATAATCTATTTTTAATAAACTTACAATTGCAATTAAGGTAAAAAATATAAAAGTTTTCATTTTAAGCTTGTTGTTTATTTCTAATGTCGTTCTCCGGATGATGGTACAAAATGAAATACCAACTATATTATTTGTAAATTGGAATGCTTTAATCTTAGACTTTTATAGACAAAAATTCTCAGTAAATACAATCGTAGAATGCTAAAAGGTTATCCAGATTAAAAGTGTTTACTTCTAGCTCAGCCTCAACGTTATCTGTTATGATTTAAATAATTCTTGCAATTTTTGGATGTGTTAAATTTTGAAATTATGTACTTTCTCTACCGAATTTTTTTTTATTAAAGTATATGTGTATAATTAAATGTTTGAAAATATATTTTGAACAGGTTGATTCAGGTTTTAGGTACAAAATAAATATTCCAAGGGAAAAACAAGTGAGTTCACAGCATACTTAAAAAACAAGAGAGGAGTATCGGTAGGAAACTGCTTCAAGCCCACAAATCACTGATTCGAGTGGTGAGTAGTGAGTACGAATATCGACGATGGCTATGGTTCTTTTTAGAACAAAAAGGTTTAACTTTACTGGTACACTATTCACGAATACACCCACGAAAGGAACCAGAAGTTACTCCAGTTCACGGTTTCAAAAGTCGTTATTATTGTACTTTTTTCAATGCACTCGACTTGGATAAAGTACACTAATACACTTTTATAAAATTCGATACAATTTTTCTATTTTGTGTTATTATTAGTACTTAATATCATTAATTTATCTATTTTAACCTACATATGGGGCATTTTACGTGAAGAGGGTGCAGGGTCTTGAAATTCGTTCATCTATGTGTTATTTATATACAATTCTTTTGTTTTTAACATAAATACAGAAGGATTTAGAATTTTGAGGTTGGGGACTCCAGTAATGGGCTTGTTAAGTTTCAGCAAGCTATATGGGTACGGGTTTTAAATTAAAATGTTGATAAATTAAATGAAGAGATCGAAAAATTATTTTAATGGAGCCATAAATGGCAAATAAGATGTTCTTTTTGTTTATGAAATTTAAACCAGAAATCGATTTTTTTTTTTATAGAAAACCGGAAGTTAAGATTGTACTCACTGGACCCGGTCATCTTAAATATTAAATTGCTAACACTTGGTTTTCTATACAAAAAATCAGTTTTTTCACGAGAGTGACACAGTAAAATGTATATTTCTTCGAAACGTATGGATATCCCACTCTGAAACTTGGCATGTGGTATCAGTAATGTAATAAAACTTAAAAAAAAAAAATATATAAAAAGAGGCTAAGTTTGCTTAATTCTGATTGGAACTCAGGTCGGGGTTAACAAACTGTAGTGTAAAGAAAAAAGACAGTGGCGCAAAATTTTAAACAGTTCTCGTTTAAGCAATAAACCCGACTCTACTTAAAACAGTCCTTTATTTAAAAATTCTTGTTTAAATTTTTCTTAATTCTAAACACTTTAAACAACTCTTCTAACTAAAGAACGTGTTTAACAAAACGTCAGCAAACTTTCGTGAAACACGCCTAATTTTGACAGCTGCATAAATCAAACAGAACGAAAAATTAAAAAAAAAAACAAAAAGAACCCAATCTGTAATTTTGCCGAGCTATAGGAAAGTGTTTCGAGATTTAAAAAAATAAAAAAGTGAAATAAAAGTTAACATAGTGAATAATTGCAATATTTTATAAAAAAAAACAAAACAACATGGGGTGCTGCGTTAAATCGTGTAAAAACACCTATAATATGGAGTTTTCAAATTTTTCTTCTCACGGGCTGATTGTGTCTCATATTCCACATAAAGTAATGTGAAGTGATGTTTTTTAGGCTAATACATTATCTGAGAATACTTTTCAATTGATATTTCGTAGCATTTTGCTTTAAAAAAGCAAATTATTTGAAAATAAAAATACACTTCAATCACGGGAATTAGCTGAACCCCATCTGTGAAAATTGAAATTCTCGTCCAGGGTAGCATTAGTTTTTGTTGGTGATGGCAATGCGCTCAAATCCATGGAGCGCCCGTAGTGCAGAGTAATTTTACTTACTTTATGTGGAATATGAGATACAGCTTACCTGTGAAATGAACAAAAATTACACTGCTTGTTATAGGTGTTTTTAAATATAGGTGCAGTATTTAACGCAGCACCGCGTGTAGTTTTCTATTTTTGTACATTTTTGTATTGCATGCAATCACTTTAATTACTTTTATATTACATACTTGTTTCTTTAATTTACTAATTTTAATTTAATTTTACTTTTTTACTATTTTAACGATTTAAAATTTCAAAACAATCCTAAAACAAAACAGATCAAAATGCCTTTGGGAGCATTAAGCTGTCTAACTGCACGCCTTCCCTGTGTGGATGCGTTTGTGTTTGTGTAACTCACACTCAAAGTGATAATTTCCCACAGATAAAGCATACTTTAAAAAGATAGAGAAGCGTTTTGCTGGTTTTAAAGTTAGAAACCTCTTTAACGCTAAAGTATACTTTATGTCGTTTAAAATTTACAAAGAGCCGCCTCTCATTCTAAAGTTATTATTAAGAGCCGACTCCCATTTTAAAGTAGATTTAGAGCCGCGTTAAAATGTTTAAAATTTTGCGCCGGTATCTACATGAAAATAAACAAACAAAACACAAAAAGAGATGACCATACAACACTGTTATCATTAGGAGGATCCGGATCGTTTTATTATATCGGGTGAACCATATGGGTTATTGGTGATAATAAAACGCGGCTAATGATTGTGGTCGGTAATTAAATTCAATTTTGAATAGTGGGTTGGGTATTAGATTTCAGTTGGTGATTGCTTTACATTTTTATTAGAAAGTTTTAAGCTATTTTTACTAGAGATACATATATGGCCACTATAGTCTATATGGCAAGCTAAGGTTTCGTAAAAAAAATCGCACTCGAAATTTTGATCAAACTTGACATTACGATAATAGCGAAGTCAAAAAAGTGGCTCTCACAATTTTGTCTACCAGTCTGTTAGTATATAGTTATAATTTTTAAAGTAAAACTTCTTTTGCGGCATGGGGGTAAAAAATTTGTCTATGGAGCTGTCAGTGACATGTAAAACCGACATACAAATCACCCGTCACGAATAACAAAATTCAGCGTCACGATTTTGCAACGGTTCTGAGTTTCAAATCGGGTGCTCTGAGTGGTAGGACTTGAAAAATACTTGCCCTGTTGTCGTGAAAGAAGTTTTACTTCTAGCGCGTGTACATAAGTACGCACACTCTTTTTTTTTGTATTAGCTCAAGTTTTCGAACTCGACAAACGCAACATTGGCAAAAATCCAGAAAAAGCAGCGAAATTAAAGATTTGGGATTTCGTTAAAATATTTTCAATTCAATAAAAAAAAAAGAATAATATTCACAATCATCAATCATCATTCACAAACATCTTCTAAAAAAATAAGTACCGAACCATTATTTTGGTAATAAATTTGCACGATTTGCAAAAGTTGTTCACAAGTAGGTCTATTCATTATGAAATGGCAAACTAAACTGAGCATAAATCAAGTGACAGCTGTCAAAAAGACCAACTCCGAAAAAAGTATTGCCAAATTGAAAACCACACGTCTAAAAAAAAACACCATTTAGTTTTAATATTTAAATTTGTAAGCATATTCAATGTCTTCTTTTTAATTCTTATAGAATAATGCAGTCCTCATAGCTGTTAACAAATACTTATTATCTACAAAACATATAAAACAACGATGTGCCCAATCCAATGGTAAACTTCCTTCACTATTGTCATCGATGCAACTCTCAACACTTTCACGCAATAACTTTTCATTATAATTTGGAATATTTTTTTTAGCATTTTCAAGGCCGATCATAATTCTATCAACAGAAAATCCATCCCAATCGTTCCAAATTTCTAAACCACGAAATATACATATGGTAGGTTCAACAGCTTGAGGTGAGTATATAACATGTTTGGCTTTTTCTTCCAACTCTTTTGGAATTACATAACCGGGACGACAATTGTTTCTGATTTTTAGAAAGTCTTCTTCAGATTTAAGTTGCCATTCAGCTGCTGCCTTGTTTCAAAAAAAAAAATAAATAAATAACAAAAGATTAAAATTTCAATATACTTACAATTGCAACTAATGTTAGTAATATAAATGTTTTCATATTAAACTTGAATAATATTTCTAATGCCGAATAATAATGACTGAAATGCGATATGGAGGTTTACACTTTTATAAGCAAAAACTCTCAGTCACTGTAAACAGAGTGCTAAAAGGTTATCGATAACTTTAAAGTTATTGATGTTGTGTCTTATAATTATCTGTATATAGAATTCAAATAGGTATATATAGTTATGTTTTGTGTCTATTTTTATTTGCAAGTTCAAGCTGTTTTATACTTTAAATGGGTGAAATTTGAAATTTACTTTCGCTTTGTTTTGATTAATCTTAATAAACCTTTAAACGTAGATAAAAGAATTGAAATTCTTCGTATAGTTCAGTCTGTGCATGTCTTTTTCAATTGAAATAGTTCCAAGACTGGATAATCGCTCTTACATCAATTTTGGGCGAAGACAGGTTTCTAAAGGTTTATTTAAACTTCAAGAAGCTAGCTTCACCTGATGCAACACTTTCAGGAAAAGTTATAAATAGTATCTTAAATGCCGTTAGTAAATTTGGATTTAATTTAATTAAGAAGTGTGAACCTAAACAGTTTAAAATTGACAAAGGTTTGAAATTAACAGCTGTAGAAGTTTGGTTATATATTAATAATTTCATATATTAATTGCATAAAAACACCATCTAATTACTGCTCAGGTTTTGAAAGAAATGCTAAGATCCTTCAAAAAACTCCAAAATAAAATAAACGCCTGCCTTAAGCTCCGATATATTATGTACCACTTCATTGGAAAATTGCAGAAGTTATTGTTATATTCCTAAGCAAGGTAAGCCACCAACAGAAGTAACATCCTACAGGCCAATATCTCTTATACCAATTATGGCAAAATTTTTCGAAAAACTGCTCGTGAAAAAGCTTAGCAAAGTAATAGATGAAAGATAACTAATCCCAAGCCATCAGTTTGGATTCAGAAATAAACATACCACGAGAGACCAAGTGCATCGAATTGCGAATGCCGTTGAAAAGGCACTTGAAGAAATACAAGTAGGTATGTTCCGCTCTAGTTCTAAATGTTGCTCAAGCCTTTGACAAGGTTAGGCATTTGGGACTTAAGTACAAACTGCATAGAGATATCCCAAGGCAGTTCTACGAAATACTGAAATCCCATGTTACCGAGTGACTCTTTAGAGTAATATACGAGTAAGAGTATTCGGAACTTAATAAAATTGATGCCGGCGTACCACAAGGAAATGTGCTAGGACCAAAACTGTATTTGTTATATACTAGGGATATTCCAGTGGACAATAATGCTAAAATAGCAACATTTCCAGATGATTCTGCCATTTTAATACCTGTTAAATGAGTTGTGAAGTCTACTGTGAAGCAAAATGCAACCGATAAAGTAAGAGATTGGACGCAACAATGGCGTATCAAACTAAATGAAACAAAATCAACTCATATAAACTTTATCAACAAAAAGATTATCAATGTTCCAATTTTTATTAACAGTAAAGGTAGAACTATAATAGTCGGAAGATGTCGGAAGAAAATTCTCTCAGTTCACTTACGCATGGAGCGGTCGGTGAGCGCTCTTGACGAAAATTGGTCGAAACGAAGCAAACCTCAATTATGGGCACGTCATATAAATTCTTTGTATTCGTTTCGTTTCGTAAGACCACTTACGTCGGCATCCGACTATTACAGTTCTACCTTAAAGCTGTACCTTACATAAACACTACCAAATACCTTGGAATCACTTTAGATGCCAGGCATATCAAAAAAAGCGAAGAACTAAACCTTAAATAAAGAAAAAAATATTGGTTACTGGGTAAGAATTCTGACTATCTATCCAGATCAAAATAATGCTATAAAACCAAGTATTATAACTCGTTTGGACTTATGGCATCCAACTATGGGGTTGTACAAAGAAAAAAATGCTGAAACCATCCAAAAATTACAAAACCAAGTGGAATAATAAATGCCCCTTGGTATATTAAAAATATGTACTTTGGGTGTCAGGAATTTTTAACTCACTTCCAATTTATGTTTGTTTTATTTTTATCATAATAAACCTTTAAACGTAGATAAGAGATTGTTTTGATTCTAGTTTCACTGAGGTGAATCAGCACTCAGCAGGTGAAATAAAGAGAGCGTATCGAACGAGGTAAGGAAAGAGGGGCTTTTGCTTTAAAAACAATAAATTTCTATAAGATTTTTATGAACAACAAACAAAATTTGTTCACAATATTGATTGAAAGTTAAAATAATTTTTGGTATCTAAAGCCTTTTTAAAGTTAAAGGAAAAAATAAAATAGTAAGTTGAGGTACATCAGAAAGAAATAAAAAACATCGAACTGTGATTTAAATATTTTGGTATAGATATTGTGAATTGTCACTCCACTTCACCCTTCTCGAAGAACTTGTCCGGGAACTCTTTAAGTAACTTTTTTGCGTCGATTGTTGTGTGGCACATTATACTGAGTACACATATTCAGGGTAATATTATTAATGTAAGACCGCACTGCGCGGAACTGAATTTCACGACTTATTTGCAGGAAATTGTATAAGCTATATCGTACAACTGCACTTCACGGCGCGGTACAATGTGACAAAGTTGATAATCTGACCAACTTTGTCGCGGCATGAAGTTCCATTCAGTTTCGTGCGAAAGTGCGGGTGGTGTCGCTAAAGTGCAGTTTTGACCAGTGCAGTTTTACCTTAAGCGTTTTAATTAGGTAATATATTATAGCTCATGTAGTACAAAAGAGTCACAATTCAAAAATCTTCGTTTTTCAATAGAGTCGAAAAACTATTTTACGAGATTAGAAACAGTAAATTTATGAAATAATCAAAGTTTACAAAAGGCAATACACTTTTAACCAACCATTCTTAACAACCAGCATCAATTTTACATATTAATTACCATGAAAATTCACGTTTTTAGAAATATGACATTTTAAGTGTTTTTTTTTTATAAAAAAAATTTATTATTTTGAGTTCAGTCACTTAAGTAAAAAAATGTTTAATTGTGACAGATTTGATGTATTTATTTCTTAATACATAATAACATCATGTTTTTTTCATGACTTTGATTTTTTGTATTAAAACTTAAACTAAACATAGAAATTAATGTAATTGAAATTATTTTTCTATCTAAACTACTCGTAAATTTTAAGATTAAACAAAATTAAAATTTTCTTAACCAGTTATTTCTAGATATTTACATATGCCAAAAACAATAGATTCAACTTTAGATTTCTCAGAGAAAAAAGGATTTGTAAAAAATGCTATAATTTCATTTGGTGGCGCCGCGTGACCCTAACGACGTACATAGGTAATTTTTGGCGACAGCACCGATGTAGTTGGAGAATTGCCATAACCTATTTGATTGGAGTTCTTTATTTTCTATGTCTAAAGCCCGTATGACACAACATTTTTTTCTCCATTTTTAGCTCATTAAATCATACTAAAGTGTCAGCCAAGAGTAAAAAGGAAACATGTTGTTCTTATGAAAGGAAAAGCACATATCTGGGAAAAAAATAATATGAATTGTCAACATTTTTTAAAAATCCTTTTCTTGTTTTCTCTTCTAATGATGCAATATTTGATTAATTTATATTAACGGCAACACAAAACTATATCCGATTGAATTTTGTCCGAAATGTTTATTATTAGTTTTATAATGTTTTTGGAAATATGTTTTAATTTTCAATTCTGAACTGTCAAAAAAAAAGCTGCTAGAAGCTGAAAAATGTAAATCGAATCACATTTTTAATACATATTTTCAGACATTTCACATTTTTTCTGACATTCTCACATTTTTTTGTTACATTTTCACATTTTTAGGCTTTGATGTGTACACACTCGATCATATGGGAATAATTCAATAATGAATCCTTCGTGCTGCTTTAGTTTCATTTTCAATGAAATAAAAATGAGAAAAAAATGTAGTATCATACGGGCTTAAGCACTGTTAAAGTATTTATATGGAAAAAAATCATTTATAACACTTATTTAAAAAAAAATGTGACATAGCCGACATAGAATTACAGGAGAAATTCATAAATTCTTTATGAAACCCTTTTATTGCTATCTGGGGTTCCTCAAGAAAGTCACTTCGGACCCATTCTGTGTATACTAGGCATTAGCTATTAATAATTATATATATATTGATTCCAAAAAATATAATAATATTGCTATTCTATAATTTTTGTCTGTTTGTGTCTGTGTTTCGTCCTGGCGATCTCACTTGGGCTCATCACTTGACTAGTGAGGGACTTGTCAATATGCAATTTTTGTTAAATTCAGTTCATCTTACATGAATTTTGTGATGAATATCTAATATGTACTATATCCAACAAGACTAGAATTCCTAATCATTAAATTGGAAGTTTTTGTTCTTTGTCGGTGGCACAGTTTATATATGGAGGTTTTTTTAATAATACAAATTCTAACGAGTGGCCCAGACCTGGTTGGAAGTAATTTAGGGTTTGGTTCTTGGATAAATTCTAAGAAAAAAATCGTTTAACAGTAAAGGGGTATCTCTAATTTTCACATCATTTATCATGGATTTAAGAAAACACTTACTTGGGTGTACCCTGACCGATGTTTGCAAAAATTGCTCTGCTTATTCTAGTGGTAGAAATTACGTTTAGGACTTTATTTTTATAAGAAATACTTATAGTCTTTGACTGTGTTTAAATAAAGTTGATATCTTGTCTCAGTCTTAAGATATCCAGTTTCTAGTCTGTTCCATTTTTCCTGTCCAAGCTAATTTTTTGACTTTGAAGTTAATTTTCTCGAGAAAATGCGTAATAGAATTAACCTTTTATTATTTTTTTCTTGTGAACGTAACAATAACAAAAATAAAAATCAATAACAAGATCGTGGAAAAACCCATAGATTTTATGATACATACTGGGGAAAACAGGCAGCAGGTAAAATTTAAAAAAAAAATGGTTTTTTTGTCTTAAGCGCCAAATGCTATGCATAAAAAATTATTTTAGGTGGTTTAAGATAATTTTTATATATGTAATAAAACAGTTATAACAGGTGCTCAAAGTGCCCTCCTTGGTTTCGTACGCATGGTAGAGCCCTTTTCTGATTCATTTAAAGTTGTCATTTTAGTGGAATAAACAAGGTCTTTCATTCTTTCCCAAACAAAAAAACCTGTGAACTGGTCCATTTCTTCTTATCTAATGATTATTGATTACCGTACTCTTCTTCATAGCCAAATTTTAAACTCACGACAGTAGTCGGTTGGAGCGCCATCCTGTTAGAAATACGATGAAGCTTATTGAATAAGTGGAATGTTCTTCAATAGTTCTGGTAAATCATTGCGCAAAAACTGCAGATAGTTTTGTGATGTACTTTTTGTTTAAAGCTGAGATTTTTTCATGGAAAAACTCTACACTTCTGTCGTTGGGACTTGGGAGATCTGAAAATTCAACTACAAATAAAAAATAACAAGCACTTAACAAAATGTATTTCATATTTATTCACCATTAATCCCTCTTCTCCTCTCTAGGGCTGTGTGTTACATTCGAGATTAATTTGTGACATGTGTAAAATGAAACTAAGGATAAAATTTTACTCGATTTTAATACAATTCACACACGACCTAAATAAGATATTCAATAATAATTCCTTTTTCGTTCATGATTATAATTCTTATGAAATGGTGCAAACTTCATAGAAGTTATCAAATACTTATTTTCTACAAAACACTGAAAACAACGATTTGCCCAATCGAATGGTGAGCTTCCTTCGTTATTTTTATCAATGCACTTTACAAGACCTTCACGCAATAATTTTCCATTATAATTTGGAATATTTTGTTTAGCACTTTCTAGGCCGATCATAATTCTATCAACAGAAAATCCATCCGAATCATTCCAAATTTCTAAACCACGGAATATACATATAATAGGTTGAACTGCTTGGGCTGGGAATATATCATCGTGGGCTTTGGCTTCTACCTCATTTGAAACTACAAAACGGGTACGACAATCTTTTTGAATTTTTAGAAAGTCTTCTTGAGATTTAAGTTTCCATTCAGCTGCTGCCTTGATTATTGAAAAAAAAAATAATAAAAAGTTTATATTAAATAAAAAAAAATTATTTTTTTCAATACACTTACAAGTGCAACTATAAAAGTTAAAATTATAAAAGTTTTCATATTAAGCTTGAGGTATATTTTGTAATGACGGATGGTGAAGACTGAAATGCAATATAAAGGTTTAGACTTTTATAAGTAGAAGCTGACTGTTATCAGAGTCATAAAAGGTTATCGATGTTTTGAAAGTTATTGTTTTGTCTCAAAGTTATCTGTATTTACAAAATTATTTGTTTGTGTTTTTACATATAGTAGAAATTACGTAGAATTTGAAATCTGCTTTAGTTTCCAATTTAATAATAACTATCCTCTAATTAATGAAAAGCAAAACCATCTAAAAATTTTTTGAAACATCAAATTTTCAAAATGTTAAATATTTTTTTTAATCCGAAACTAGTTGTTTATTTTTTTTTTTTATTTGTTTATACGATATTATTCGGACTTATTATACTAAGATAGCCTTGTATTAACAAAATAATTTCAGAAAATGGAGATAACTATGAGTATTAGCATACCTACACAAAAATTTTAATCAAAATCGATAAAATTAACTAATAAATATGTTTAAATTTTTGTATTTAAATTTTCATCGTTTCTTTAATAATTTTATCGATACGAGAGTTACAAAAGGTAGGAACTGGTCTCCTTGTACTTAAAATTTAGAACCTGGAACGAGGTCAGGTCCTAGTGGAACTTGCCACACCAGACTGTGAATTTGCTTGGAGATGTAGACCACGAGCCGGTGGAGCTCCATATCAAACTAGGCCAACCAACAGATCCACAAAACGAGGTTTATATCAACTAAAACCGACGACTGGATATTGAACGATTCCAAATAAAAGTCGAGGAGACGATAGTGGTTCCAGATGCCAACAGGAATCTATCCAACAACGAGATTGAGGAAGCTATCAAAGCAATGGAGTTCACCATAAATAACGCCTTGGACGAGGAGAAGAGACAAAAGACCTCGAGAGTTAGATACCAGTTTCTCACAGAAGGGATTGTTCGACTGTATGATCACCGACAGCGAATGGAAAGGATCCAACATCAATTATCAATTGGTAAAGAGTGAAATATAGTGTACGCAAATTGTGTTAAGGAACGCTGCAGTTCCAAGAAATGTTGCAAACCATCAAACCGGGACCCCATGCATTTAAAAAAATCAAAAAGATTATCGGAAGAAGACAACAGATTCCAGAAAACATTAAAACAAACAACAGACTTCCCACGACTGCTCAGGATAAAGCAGAAAAATTTCGAAGAAAATTTCGTGCCAAACTCACCCGGCGATCCTGCATTCTTAGCGGAAGTCGAATCAATAATGGTGCAACTGGAGCAGACGAACACTGAAGTTATCATTTTAAGCGATGATAATCCAGCCATTGATCCCGAGCTGACTGGAAGTTTCATCAACCCTGAAGCAGCAGCCGAGCTAATCTATCATGTCCGAACCAGACATGATTTCAGACTACATCATAAGGAAGTTTACCCAAGTAATGGTGCTATTCCTCACGATCATGTTCAACAACTGCGTCAGTAATTGCTATTTCCCGAAATGATGGAAAACAACGAAAATAGTCCCGATACCGAAGAAAGTCGATAGGAGCACCATTTCTGGATATCATCCCATATCTCTCTCTAGCAACACCAGCAAAATCTTTGAAGGACTTATTCTCCGGAGGCTGAAGGCGTTTTGTATCACTAACAACATCATCCCTGACATGCAGTTTGGATTTCGGGAGAAACACTCAACCTTACTCATTAAGTTCCAGTATTACGTTGTTAGCACCCTCAATAACTATCAGTTTGCTGTCGGAAGTTTCTTAGATATAGAGAAAGCTTTCGATAGCATCCGGATTCGATAGCTTAATAAAGAATATTGCTTTTAAAAAACTTGACTTGAATTTTAACCACAGTATTTTACCTGGCCTCGATTGGCTTTGAGTACTCTAATGGTTTGTGGATCAATCTCGTAATCCTTCAATATTACGACAGTAAAAATTCGGAAATTTACTCATTAGATGTAGCAACATCCAGTACTTTCTTGACATTATCACCACAAAAGAACATATTTTTACTACTGCACTGAACCTTGGAAAACATATAAAGTTCCCCGCATGTCAAATGTGAAACAAACAAAACATTTCTGAATAACAAGACTTTGAAATCGAAGAAAATCCACTTAATATTGATGGTTAGAACGAAACAACAACACTTGGTTGAGCTTCCATCAAGTTTTTATAAGCTCTCCAACTTTATAGCTACTTATAGTTCTGAAATTATATACTGAAATTCCAAGCTTTTAATACTTACAATGCAAAGCTTACAAAATAACAAAAGTTAACTTTTTAAACTTTTTTCTTTATTTAACGAATTTTCATAAATTCAGAATTACTCATCTACGTTTTTCTTTTTCTCTGACTCAACAAATACAATATCTCTTAAAATTTTATTAAATCTTTCGTTATCTAAGAAACACTTAAAAACACGATATGCCCAATCTAATGATGAACTTCCTTCGGTGTTCTTATCATTGCAATTATCAATGCTTTGACGTAAAAATTCTTTGCTCAAATGTTTTTTATTTGCAACACTTTCTAGGCCAATCATCAGACGATCAGTTGAAAATCCTGTAGAATCACTCCAAACTTCTATGCCTCGTAAAATACAAAGAACAACTTCGAAAACTTCTTTGGGTGGGTATTTTTGAACTTTGGTCTTCTGAATAAGTTCATCGGATACTGGGTAGCGTTGATCACATGACTTGTGAATTTGACTCCATTCTTCCATACTCTTCAGCTTCCACTCTTCTGCTGATGTCTATTATACAGAATATTTATAGATTAGACTTATTTTTGTTTTTGTTTAGTGAATTAATTTTTCATTTAACTTACGAGTGCAACTAATGCTAGAATAATATAAATTTTCATTTTTGAAGAATAATTTTCTTATTGTTCGAGGTCTGACAGAATCTGATGTGAAAATCATAATATTTCTGCTTTTATAGATAGATTTTTAAATCAATATAAATATTAGTTATCAAGACTTAAACAGGGCGGCAAAAGGTTATCGTTGTTTATTTTATAATTTTATAAGTTTTTTGCAGGTGATTTAGTGAGATAAGGGAAAACAAATTGGTATACATATTTGTTTCTGATCAAAATCGCGCTATTAAGTACTAAAGGCATAATATGTTGTTTTTATTAACAATTGTAATTAAAAAAAAGGATTTCCAGACTTTTTATTTGTGAAATAATAATTATATTGAATTAATGTGACTTTTTTCAGTGCTGAATTCAGCTTAAATTTTCATTGAGGATAAAATTTCTAATTGGGATTCAATCAAATCGAATTCGGTTTTTACAAAATTTGACTGAAATTATAGCTTTCATTGAGAACGATCATTGAAAATTTTTTCTTTCGATTTTGAGACATTTAAACAAAGAAAATTGATGGCATTTTGGTAGAAAATTTGAACTTATTACTTACATAATTTTTTGTATCAAAAAATATTTCATTTACTTCACTGTTTTCTAATTCAATCAATTTAATTATTTCAATGAACGAAATCGTTTTCAATGAACAGCTGATTTTTGTTTCAAAAAATTGGAACACAATCGTTCCAATGAAATGCGTTCGATTTTCTTTCTGTTCTCGTCTGTCATTATTTCTTTTAATGATCAACTCTAACCTCAAAATTAATGTTTTTAGTTTTTCTTTCGACAAATCTTTTCAATGGCAGCGTTCGAATGATAGGCCGAAAAGGTATCTAAGATCGTTTTGCATTGGATATGTTTTCGAAATTCGAACGAATAAAAACGGATTTGATAGGTTCGTCTGGTATTTTATATTTGTTTTGTATTTTATATTTTATTTTGCTCGGTAAAACTCAAAATCAATGTAAAAAAAAAATAACAAACTAGAATTCCCGCGTGTTCTTTAATCCATTGCCACAAAAAGTGGGAGACTAGACGCTGAAAATCAGCTGACACGTATTTCAGATGTCGGCTGTTTTTTTTTCCACAAAAATTCGAAAAATTTTAGGATGCCTTTCAGATTTATTTAGGAAAACAGCTGCTTTGTCCTTCCGCTGTTTTTTCTTATGGGATTACAACAACATCAACCAATTTGTGTTGTGTTAAATTTTACTCGAAAGCGACCAATGATTGCTATGACCGACTTGTCAAAAAAACAATTCCACCGTTCCACTGATTTTGTTTCAATGATGAGTTTCAAAGAAAGCCATAACTGGCCCTTTATACAGAGAGTTACGACGGTTTAGGTAGGAAGTCGGGACAAAGATAGATTGTAATATTTTCTACAAACAAATATTGTGAGACTTTTTTCCAAACGAGCAAACGCTCACAAAATATTGCTATACATTCTTCAAAAAGGCGAATTGTTGAAATTAAAGGTTTTTTTGAGGTGCTCCTCTACCACTCCACTATTCACCACCAGAGGTAAAAGTCAAGTTCTTCAAGAAATCGAAAAGGTATCCCGATTAACAGGGGTATTTGAATCCACAACTCCAAATCGGAACTTCTCTGAGTCAGCAAAAATTGTCCGCTAAAAATTGCAGAAATTTGGTTTTGAATCTGCTAGACGCATCTACAATAGAAGCAAACGTAGTACCTGGGAAACCACTTCCTCAAGACATTTGCTTAGAAGAATTTGCTTATATGTAAGTAACTCCTGAGATCAGATAAGATAGCCAGATAGGTGCATCAAGTTTTTAATTCAAATGGTTATAATGATGCTAAAGATCTCACTTTGTCCAAAGCACTACAGGAAGGACCATATCTATTCAGAAGCAAACACTACCTGCTGAAATCAACCGAAGAAACTCACTTCCAAAATATCTTGAAGTATACTTTAGCCATTGTTGGGGCTTCTAGTTGTTAACAAGATTTTAGTTAAACTTAGTCTAAGCGGTTTCAAGGTCGTGGCCTACGCGAACGACATCGTGATAAAGACATTTGGGAAATTCATTCCTACACTATGTGAACTTCTGAAAAGACCCCTTGATAAGCTCAGTAACTGAGCCAATTATAGTTGTGGACTTAACGTCAACCCAGTTAAGACAGAACTGGTTCTGCTTACGAGGAAACGTAACATTCCAAATGGCCCTCCCACTATAAATGGGACACCACTTCACATAACTGATATGGCAAAATATATTGGTTTGATACTTGATCGAAAACTCAACTGGGAAAAAAAACATCAAATAAAGAGAAAAGACAGCTTCAATAGCATTCTACTCTTGTAGTCAAATTTTTGGTAAAAGATGGAGTCCAAGTCCCAAAACCATTCAATGGATGTACACAACCATAATAAGGCAACTAATCTCAAAATTATGATTAAAATTCAAAGACTTGTGTGTATTGGTACATACCTACTAGTGCCACGAGAACCACACCAACCGCAGCCCTGGAACATTCCTTTCACTTTCCCCACTTGATTTATTTACTAAAGAAATGGCGGCCAATAGTGCTCTACGACTTAAACAGTGCAATAACTGGAAAGAGGGCCTTTTCGGACATAGAACCATTATTAATTATACTGACAAAGACATTCAAACAGACTACACAATACCGAACAGTGGCCCTACCACATATCCCCACAAGGGAATTCTAGGGGAAAAATAGGGTCATCAACTCAAGTCATGTATTTTACAGACGCCTCCAAGACAAATGAAAGGGTAGGGTCCGATATCTTCTCAAGTAACAAATCCCTGAATAGATCAATTAAGCTTCCAAATTTCTGCAGTGTCTTTCAAGCGAAAGTGCTTGCAGTTTGCAAGGACTCTGTTCACATATGAACTAGTAAATAGGAACATCGATATGAAATGCAATCAAAGCATTTCATTAATTGTCACAAAGTCCAAAGTGGTTAACCGACGCCGAAATGAGTTGAAAACACTTAGTGCAGCAGCTAACACAGTTACCCTCCGATGGGTTCTAGGACACCGTGATATACACGGGAATGAAATTGCGGAAGAATTGGCCAAAAACGAGTCATCACTTGATCCGAGCCAAACTGAATCCAAGCCAAGCAGAATCCAACTTAGTTTTCTAAAAGCTGCAAACGACAAATGGTCAGAAATTTACACATGTCGGGTCTCGAGAAACCTATGGCTGCAACTCTCTAAGAAAAAAACCGACTATTTAATCACACTAGGTAGACTTCAATTGTCCCTCTTGGTTGGAATCCCGACAGGTTTCATTTTAATGGAAAACCACATGAGCAGAATGGGCATCAGCACATCTGACTTATGCAGAGGGTGTCAAGATGAAGAGGCGGAAGAGGGCACCTATCACTTCCTCTGTGAATACCCCAGTCTAGCTATAGCCAGAAAGACAGCCCTTGGATAATACTTCTTCGATGATCTGGTGAACATTTCGTTTTTTCCACTGAGAAACATCTCTTAATTCATCCAGAATTCAAGATGGTTCAGTGAGGCACCCATACATAAGCTCTTTTCCTCCCTTCCTTTAACCTTATTTTCTACTCCCCGGGGGAGCCAATCCATTGAATTCTGAGTGAGGTAGTACGGCTTGTCGTTCTAACACCCCTCCTAACCTAACCTAAGCCTTTGACAAAGTAGCATATTATATGCAATATTAAATACCTCTACGCCATACATCAGCAGTTTAAGGATGAGAAGAATTTTATTTTTATAAAATTTAAGTTAAACTTTCTTTTGCCCAAAGAAACAGCGATTAGTAAGTTTTTTAAGTTTTTCTACGTATATCGTATGAATATGCCTTTTATTATAAATGCAGCAAAATTTATTGAAAATTCATAAAACCAAAAAAAAAAAAAACAATACAAACTCAAATGGAAATATACATATTATCTTAATCCAATTTTTGCATTAATCTCTTCATTGCACCTCTCAATCTGCTATCAATGAGACACTTAAAGTTGCGATAGGTCCAATCTTCTATCGAACTACCTTCACTATTATCATCTAAACAGCTTTCAATTACTTCGCGAACTTCTTCTTTGTTCAGTTTTTTGTCATTTTCAAGGAGACGCATAATTCTATCGGTCAGCCATCCATCAGATTCATTCCATAATTCTGAAGTTCGAGCACCACACAGAACAAATTCCTTGACTAATTGATTATCTGGATATTCGAGACGATTGGCTTTTTCTAGTAAGTCTTGTGGAATACTAAGACTTTTTATACAATCCAATCGGGCTTGTTTCAGTTCTTGACGAGATTTGGGCTTCCATTCAGCATTTGCCTATGAGAATTATATAAATGAAAATCTAAGCTAACAATTTGTTTTTTTTAAACAAAATTTGCTTACCAGAACAATTACAGCCAGAATAATATAAATCTTCATTTTGGTGTTGTGACTGAGTTGCACTATGAGGAGGATTGCGACTATGAAAGAAAATACAGAGGAACTATGGCTTTTATAGAGGATGAAATAAGACACGATTTGGTTATCAACTCTATTCTTGTAAATGAATATCAAAAGGTTATCTTGAATGTATAAGTTAATTAGTTTAGCACTGTAAAGCCTCCTTATACTTTTTTTAAGTATAAGAATAGTTAGTGTAATAATTATAATTGAGTTACAAAGTTGAATGATATGAAATTGTCCGTCCTTCAATGCAAAGTTTGTGAGAAGATTAATAAAAAGGGAATTAATTGCATTAATATTCCAAGATTATCAGGAATTATTTGCATATTGGCTAAGAGTTCTTCTAAATTTCTTCATTTATTTTTATTTTTAGATTTCATATCAAACTTTGTAGTTAAAGATTACTAAAGGTTACCAAAGGTTCGTTGATCCGGTGCAGTTCGACAAGTTTTTCTATGAATTCATATAGATGAAGAAACTGTGTGACTGTTTAACATATAGTCCTTAGCCGGCATTAACATTGTTTTGCATAGTAAATTCAACTAAGTTATGGTTACCAATTGCTTGCAAGAGAATCTATACAAGTAGGTTGTTATATGACCATGCCTGAAAATCAAATTAAATTGCTGGGCGATTTTAATTTAACGCCAAACTAGGAATTGAAGATACCTTTCGTTGAATAGTGGGAAAGCATAGCCTGAACGATATTATACCTCCGCTAACGGATTCATGCTGATCGTCTTTGCTTCGGGGCGAGAAATTTTGGAAACTAATATGCAGTTCTCACATCCCAAAATTCCTGAGTCAAGATCTTCAACCAATCAACAGTGAACCAGATTGATCATATTGAAATCGACATAAGACACTCCTCCAGTATCAAAGATGTCAGAACGTTACGAGAGGCGAACCTTAACTGGGACCACTTCCTCGTTGTAGCCCAGGTACGGCTGCGAGTATTCTGACCACGCCAAAAACAGAGGAATACTGTGAGGAAGTTTGACATCGGATGGTTGTAATCACAAGAGATCGCTAAGTCCTCTTTCGAACGAGACTCTAATAATCTCTTGAGAAATAAGGAGCAATCAGAAATGCCACCACTGGTATGCCAGATTTCACACGATCAACACAAAGGAAAAAAGGCGATGTCATAGTAGGAATAAAGTTCAAAATTTTTACGAAAAGGTATAAAGAACCTCTTAAGCTTATAAGCCCCAAACAAAAGGCTGCAAGGACGATCAAGAAAACATATTAATTGAATCGCAGTTGGGATGGAAAAACCTTAACTGCCTACCTTATTTTGACGAAGAGAAAAAAGCCATATCTATGTAAGCTTAAGTCCAATAAAGCTTAAAGGCTGTGCTCTCGAGCTGTGTAAAAACGGGAAGCGATGACCTGGTTAGAAGTATGCATCAGGTCATCTCGGAGGAAAGCTTGTCTGATGAATGGAACTTCTGCATTGTATGCCCGATCCTCATTCATCATCAGTCTCCTTAACATTGCTTACAAGATCTTTTCTGTCGTACCTGTTATGTGAACGCATAAAGCCGTTCGTCAACGGTGTAGCTTTATGCCAGGAAAGTTCATCATCGACCAAATATTAACATTATGGCAGAGATCTTTGGAAAACCAAGAACTTCAAGTCGATACCCAACACCTTTTAATTATATTATAATAGAGATAAGCTATAAAGGGTGATGCCCAGTTTTGAAACTCTGTAAAACTCGTCCGTTTGCGCAGTTTGACGATGAAGAACGCACACTCATCCATGAAGGTCGGCAAAGACCTTATCGATATCTGTGATAGATATATAAGGCGATACGATGTCGTGCGACTTCTTTAACATCGTTCTTGTGTAAGAAGAGTTAAATCCAATTAGTAAAACCCCGGCCCGAAGGGTCTTTGAATCCAATCCCGACGGACCACACATGATATTACGCTACTGATACTACCTTTAATATGTGTACTGTGCCATTATAGCCATAGTTTCATATTGGTGGTGGCTTATCAGCAGACTGCACGGCCCTAGCCAGCCATACGCTAGGGTGAAAATAGTTGGAAATAGCTAATAGAATTTTATAACAACGTGAAACCGGCCATTGCGGTACTATGCCAATTATTCGGTCAGTTAAGAAAGGTGTAAAATATTTGGGAAGTGATGAATCATTTCAACAGTTTTTGCTGTCAAGTTCATTTATATGAGAGGGCGGGCTTAGAAGATTAGGTTTAACTAAACTTTCAAGCGTTTTCAAGATCAGTTTTCCTATAATTTCGGAAAGTAAGATGGCTAAGGGATTCAACGTTTGGACTGAATTGGATGTATCAGTGATCAGAGAACGAATGTTCCTCAGATACTTTCCAATCCTTAATCATGTGATGAATAGTGTCGGAGACAAGAGTTATATCAAGAACTTCCTATCGATTTCTGGTAACGAATGTAGGTTCATTTCGTACGTTACTTACTATGAGGTTAGTACTTAAAATAAAATCAAAAAGAGACTCACCTCTGTCGTTGATATCAGTACTACCCCCTACTTTATGATGGAAGATAGCATCACACCCAATTATGAGGCTGATCTTCTGCCGTTCTGGTTCAGAAATGATTCTCTCCAGAGTGCAACCCGGGACAGGACCAAGTTGGTCGTGGCCTAGATAACCCGATATTAACTAGTACAATCCTTTGGACGTATTGAGTCTGGCAGCGGTGATATCTTTATCGCTGAAGTTGGGGAGTAAATATACATTAGTGGTACTTTTCACTAATATGCAGGATCTAGGTTCACCTTTATCCGTCACATACAGTGTGTGGTATCCAAGAGTCCTTAGTCCCTTCACCATTGATTTTACAATCCAGGGCTCTTGGATCGAGACAATATCAACTGCGTGCCTGGGTTAGACAGAGCAGAAGTGAGGCCGAAGCCTTGATGGAGTGTTGAAGAAAAGAGGTCCGTCTGTACAGAGATTCGCATATACAGATAAGGCTAGTTCATCCGGAGGTCGCCAGGCATCCAAACTCACCCATACATTATGTTCTAGCTACGGCCGTAGCAGACTGGCTGCTTCTCCCCCAAAACCTAGGGGAAAATCGTAACTCTGATGGCGCACTCAAGTAAAAGATGACCTCAACCAACTTGGCTTGCGAAAGTGGAGACAGTTAGCTTTATATCGAGTTGGATGGAAAAAGCTTATTGGTTTACGCTCTAGTGCAATCAAACAAAAAGATTGTGTTCTAATTTTATCAACAGTTAGGCTGTACCGTACGCCAATACTGCCAAATATATATGAATGACTTTGTATGCTTAGCCTAAATCGAAAGAGCACATCAAAAAAAAAAAGAAAAACTAAACCTAAAATATATAAAAATGTATTGGTTACGTGGGTAAGAAATCTGACCTACCTATTCAGAACAAAATAATACTAAACAACCAAGTGCAAAGAAAACATTGCTGAAACCATCCAAAAATTTTAAAACAGAGTCCTTCGTGGAATAGTAAACATCCCTTGGTATATTAGAAATAGCGATTTACATCGTGACCTAGAAATAGAACTGGTTACAGAAATGGTTAGAAAACACGCTGTATCACATAATCAGCGACTGCATAGTGCATAGTCATTCTCACTCCGAGATGGAGACTGTCTTAAATGTACAAGTAAATGTTCGAAGACTAAGAATAACCAAGCCTAATGAGCTGATGGTTTAAATGCAATGGGAAATTATTAAAACATTAAACATCCCCCAATGCAATTTTGTATTAAGAAATATAAATCTCATGTCGATCTTTCATAGAATGGTCCTGATTTCCTGCTTGTTTTAGCGCGGTAAAAACATACTTGCAACCGAATATTTCCGAATATTTGAAGATTTCCATCTGTAGAAAAAAATTGTATTTTGCCTGGGCTGTTCAGAACCAGATAATTCTTTGAGGAAGTTTGACGTCAAACATCTGCAATCTCAAGACATTAACTGAGCAGGTCCCTTTCTGATCGAGCCTCTAATATCCTCTTTGGAAATCTTATCAAAGTATTGAGAACCATGTGCTGTTTGAGAACTTGCATTTTGATAAACATAAAAGCTACAAAGAAAACTGTCAAACTTTTCCACACTTATCAGTCTTTCGCTGGTATAGCTAATCGAATTAAGTGGATACATAATATAAGGAAATGATTGTGGAACTTATTTATTTTTCTTCTCATTAAATCTTGTTTCTACATACAGCTCTATAGAATGTCGAATTTAATTGATAATAATTGATAATAATAATTAATCATTTTGTATTTTATTTCCAATCGAAGTGTGTGTTGTTTACTGACCCAAAAAACGTGCGTGTGCGATTTTCAAAATAACATTCTAATTTCCATTTCTAACTTTCGATGAATTTTCAGCGTTAGGTCGTTATCATTTAACAAAAAAAAAATTAAACAATATGTCAACGACTTGAAGTCTTAAATAAATACAAAACTATATTATCGCAATAATTTGACCTCCTATTATTTACTGATAGACCTTTAAGATAATTTTAATTTTAACGATTTCTCACTTATACGACAATAAAACAATATGTATGTAATATATCTGTAAACTTTAAATTTATTTTAACACCATCAAGACCAACAATTAAAAATGCGATGAGAATTATCTCACAATGGTGGTGACATTAGTCAAAGTCAAGATTATAATTTGTTTGTATATATGTAAATACAAGTATGTAGATTATATTTTAATTATTTGTTGTTTATTTTAAATTATATATGTATGTGCCCTTCATTTTACCGGCAAAATCAGCTACTTAAGCTCCATCACATTGGGATTTTTCATCTTAGCAGTTGTGATATTCAACCAGAATAGACCTCTTTTCCAAAATGAAACTTTTTGCTGCAGTTCTCGTCCTTTGCGTGGCAGTTGTGAGTATAGTTAAATATAATTTTCAATTTCTTTAAAATTTTTTTCAATCTAATTTAAAATGAATTATACCTATTTTTTTTTTTCAAAGGCCTCAGCCGCAGTATTTCAAGCTAAGACAGAAGATGACTTCTTCAAGGCAAGTGGTGATTGCGCCAAAAAGCTTGAAGTCCCTGAGGCTTTATTAGAGAAATTCTCAAAATTCGATTACCCCGATGAGGAAATTGTACATAAGCAACTCAAATGTGTTTTCGGTGCTTTGGAATTGTGGAATACTAAGACTGGTTTTAATGTCGAACATATTGCTGATCTATACAAGGACAAGGCCAATACTGAGGAATTAATTCCAATTTTGAGTGATTGCAATAAGAACACAGCTAACGAACCTGAACTTAAGTGGTTGTATAATGGATTCAAGTGTATTATGACCAGTAAAATTGGACAATGGTTCAGGGATGATATTGCCAAACAAGCTGCTAAGGCACAAAACTAAGATGTGATTTTTTTCAAAATTAAAAATAAATAAATAAAAGTCGAAAAAATTTTGTCTTTTTGTTTTGTTTAATGAATCGAAGTGAAGGTCAGTAGCAAAGTGAAAATTATTCTATTTTTCTGTGGATGAAATGGAACCCGAAGAGGTTTAAGCCAGCTCGCTTAAAATTCTTCGGAATGTTCTCCAGCAGCCAGCTCCAATAACACAATTTTACTTATCGACGTATAAACCAGTATTTGGCTTCAATGAAGAAAAAATGTTAGTCGAAAACTGAAGCAGAAAAAGTATGATCGTCTTCAAAAAATGGGATCACTACGTTTTCCCGCGATCGTTTTCCCGTGTAACGTTTGCCCGCCGATTTGAAAGATAGTTTTTTTGCTACAATCCCGCAGCACGATATCCCGCGAAACGATTGCCTATGAAATTTTCCACGGGATTGGCGGCGGGATAGGCAATACTAATTAGTACTTTTTGACAATACTATTTTGCATTTATGCAATAAATATTTTATGTTTGTTAAAATATATAATATTTTTTTTTTCATTTAATCGTTTTTTTATTTTTTTTTATTTTCATAAAAAAAAAACTACCAAATGATAAAAAAAAACTTTTCATACACTCAACCTCGCACCTACCCCAAATGCTATGGTGTGCCAAGCAGCGGGGTTGCATACCTCACCTTAACACAAGAAAAGACTTTTGTACAAGAAAAGTACTATTGAAACGAATTTTGTTCATGCGCTGTCGATTTGTATTAAAAAAAAGTAGGAATCGGCGGGCAAACGTTACACGGGAAACTGTGATTCGGGATATCGTTCTGCGGGAAAACGTTTTGTGGGAAAATGTTTTGCGGGAAAATATACGCGGGAAAACGTGACGCGGGAAAACGTGCCGCGGGAAAACGTGCCGCGGGAAAACGTAGCCAACCCATGCCAGAAAGTTCGGTTCAAGTTGAAATAAGGCTTTTTCATGGTGTGTTTAAAAACTGTAAAAAGTCGTCATTTTGATGAGAGCTGCTAATATAGTTTTTTAAGTAATATCTTCGGCTTACTTTTATAGAAAAAAATGTGAAGTAGTAATTAATAGTACCTAGTTAGCAAATTTCCAACAAAAAATATCCAACAACTTTTTTTCATAAAAATAACCGTTTTCGGAATAATTCAATAGAGTTACGAGTTTTGCCTTTATAAAATATTATCCTTTTCAAAATGAACTATAAAAAGTCCACAATTCTGACATCTGCAAAAAAGATAAGTTGATAAGGCTTGGCACCCGATGAAATAGTTATATCTCCAGCCAATAATAATTAATTAAAACGAATTATAAATTAATTCGTATACAATTAGTTGTTGTTGTTGTTCAAAAATTCAATGAAATTGACGGAATAAAGAATGGTCAAGTCTAATAAACTGACATTCTAGTATGAATAATACATATAAATAATAATGGTAATGAGTTTAGTTTGTTGTGTTTGTATGTTTTCATGTGAATGCAGGTTTTCACATATAGAACACAGCAAACACAGGTTTCTCAAAGCTGCAAACTTGGGCTTTTATGCTACCCCAACCCATCATACCAACAAATCAGAAACTACATCACGCTTTCCGATTTTAATGTCTAATCTTACAGTCTACTGGACTATTTAAGATAATTTCAGTTACACTAGTATACCTACGTTAACTTAAATTCTATTTTACAACTATAATCAAGACCAACAATTGAAAAATGCGATGGAAATAATCTAAATTATATTAGATTAGTCAAAGCGAAGGTTATAATTTTTGTATATAGGTTAAGTTTACTTGTACGTACTTTTGTTGTTTATACATATAAAATTATATACATACAAGTACGCTTGATTTTACTATCAAAATCAGCTACTTAAGCTCCATCACCATGGAATTTTTCATCTTAGCAGTTGTAACATTCAACCAGAATAGACCTCTTTTCTGAAATGAAACTTTTTGCTGCAGTTCTTGTCCTTTGCGTGGCAGTTGTAAGTAAAGTTAAATAATTTTCAATTTCTTTTAAAATTTTTGATCGGATTTAAATGAAATAATTTTTTTTTAAAGGCCTCAGCAAATATATGTAGATGAACATGACTTCTTCCATGCAAGTACGATATTTGCGTCGAAAAGTTAAATGTCCCTCAGGATTTAAGATTGAAATTCTTAGAATTCGATTACCCCGATAAGAAAATTGTACATCAGCAAATCGAATGTATTTTCAGTGCTTTAAATCTGTGGAATTCTAAGACTGGATTTTATGTCGAACATATTGCTGATCTATACAAGAACGAGGCCACCACTGTGGAATTAATTCCAATTTTGAACATACTCTTAAGTGGTTGTACAATGCATTCCAGTGTATTATGTCCAGTAAAGTTGGAGAGTGGTTCAGGCATGACATTCGTTTAACTCAAGCTGAATCATAAAACTAAGATGTGATTTTTAAAATTGTAAAAAAAAATAAATAAATAAAAGTCAAAAAATGAGGTGTTTTTTATTATTTTTAATAAATGGGAGTGAATTTCCATAAATAACGGGTGATTTTTTAGCTGGTTTGGTTTTGGCAACACTGGTTTTGACAGCTGACGTGTGTTTAGTACCTTGTGTCACTGTCAAACAGCTTCAGTTTGGTTTGCAATTTAACCATGGATCGTCTTACAAATGAACAACGCTTGCAAATTATTGAATTTTACTATCAAAATTCGTGCTCGGTTCGAAATGTTCATCGCGCGCTGCTTCCATTTTATGGTCGGCATTCTCGACCTTCTGAGCAGTCTATTCGGAAGATTGTGACCAAATTTCGCACCAAATTTACTTTGTTGGACATTAAACCACCAACACGTTTACGTACTGTGCGTAGTGAAGAAAATATTGCGGCCGTATCAGCTAGTGTGACAGAAGACCGCGAAATGTCGATTCGGCGCCGTTCCCAGCAGTTAGGCCTTTGTTACAGCACTACGTGGAAAATTTTGCGGAAGGATTTGGGCGTAAAGCCTTTTAAGATACAGCTGGTGCAAGAACTAAAGCCAGCCGACCTACCACAACGCCGAATTTTTGGTGAATGGGCTCTTGGAAAGCTGATCGAGAATCCGCTTTTTTATCGAAAAATTGTGTTCAGCGATGAGGCTCATTTTTGGTTGAATGGGTACGTAAATAAGCACAATTGCCGCATTTGGAGTGAAGATCAGCCAGAAGCATTGCAACAGCTACCAATGCATCCCGAAAAAGCCACTGTATGGTGCGGTTTATGGGCCGGCGGCATTATTGGGCCATATTTCTTCAAAGATGATGCGAATCGCAGCGTTACTGTCAATGGTGAACGCTACCGAGCGATGATAACAAACTTTTTTTTGCGCGAAATGGAAGTTCTTGACTTGCATGATATGTGGTTTCAACAAGACGGTGCCACATGCCACACAGCACGCGAAACAATGGCGCAATTGCGAGGCGAGTTTGGTGAACAGTTAATTTCACGTTTCGGGCCGGTCAATTGGCCGCCTAGATCGTGCGATTTGACACCATTAGACTATTTTTTGTCGGGGTATGTCAAGGCTAATGTCTATAGGGACAAGCCCGCTTCGATTGACGCACTGGAAGCCAACATCCATGCATTCATTCGTGAGATACCGGCCGATATGTGTGAAAGAGTATGCCAAAATCGGACTCAGCGGATGGGCTACCTGAGACGCAGCCGCGGTCAACATTTGCATGAAATTATCTTTAAACATTAAATTGCAAGATTCAAACTATCGATTCAAATAAATATTTCATTCATTTTTTCGAATTTTTTGTTTTTTTTTTTTTTAAAAAGTTCTAAAACTCTTAAAAAGTCACCCATTATATATTTACATACATAGGGAAGTGAAGATTATTCTCTTTTTCTGTTTTTTCTATAGCGCACTTGAACTTCAATCCAGTGACAATTTTGAACAAAATTTTAGTCGAAAACCTAAACAATAGAATTTCTTCTGCAAAACAAAAATTTAATCTTCCTAGAATGGTATGTAATAAAGTAAAACCATCGTTAGAGAAACGGGAAAATGTCACAGTCTTTCTTTCACTTATAAGCGGGTTTTTCACTTAAACGAAACAAACACTTCACTTAAGCGGATTAAAAGATTCCAAAAACGGTTGTGACTTATCAGAAATTCAAATTTATTTTGGTGGAGGTGAAAAATAAAAAAGAAGTGAAAGCGTTCAGCAAAAAATTTTGACGTTTGAAATCAGCAGTACACTGTCCACTCCATTCCTGCAGAAACACTTAGTGTAAACAAGAATTGTTGAGAGTTGTAAGTCACTAAGGTATAGATTCTTTACGAAGTGTCGTGCCACTCAATTTGTATTCCTTATAGGCCTTAGTCCAATTAGAATAGACTAGGTATCTCCTTGGACACAATTATAATAGAGCTGAACAGCATTGAAAATTAATAAAACAAAATTAAATGTAAAGGGTCATTCATTTTTCGGTTTAGAAAGTAATAGCCTTTTCACACCAAGCCCAAAACGCGGTTTTGGCGAAATTATCGGTTTTGGCGGAAAACCTAATAGAAAACTCAAGTTTTACCATACATTTTTGGTAAACCACAAGTTTTCGTAAACCACAAGTTTTATATTAAACAAACAAACCTTACGAAACATCCAGCACTCAATCAAATGTAAACAAAAACTGCTGAATTCTGCTGACAAAAGAAATTGTGAGTGTGTTATGTAAATGAGATGTCTTGTTATTGTTTTTTTTGCAGGAGATGAGTTGGTGTTTGTGAAATGTCAAACGGAAACTTGTAAATGTCAGTGTGAACGCTTTTCGGGTTTTTGAAAACTTTTTGCCGAAAACCCGGTTTTGGGTTTGGTGTGAAAAGCCTATAAAGCTAAATAAAACACACACAGCAATAAATTTTTGATGAAAGTTTTATTTCATTATAAATTTTGGACTTTGCCATTAAGTGTGAAAAACAATATCATTCAAATGGCCGCCTTGGGAAGATTCGCAGCATGCGATTCTTTTGAGGTAATTTTTAACCACTTTTTGGCACATTTCGGGCGGTATTTTGGCCATAACTTGAGTAATGTTTATGCGTCTAGAGTTAGAGGATTATTCACGAAACGATCGCATGATCTTGGTGGCCAATTGACGTTGCCAAAACGTGAATTTACGCGACCAGGAAACTTCTCACGCAATAAAGCCATAATTGCAGGTCATGTTGTGTGGCTTGTTGTCCCGTCTTGTTGGAACCACATATCGTCCAAGTCATCATCTTCAATCGCTGGCCAAAAAAATCGGTTATCATTCGACCATATCGGAACAAACATTCACTTTGTCTGGATGCAACGGCACCTCTTCGATCACTTGTGGGTTTTCTGAGCCCCATATGCTGCAATTTTGTTTGTTTACATACCCACCGAGTGAGCAAATGTGAGAGAAAAGTGTGTAGGACTACCGCCTGTTAGTTTAATAACGACGAATACGAAATAAAACACTTTTTATAATTAATACCTATAAAGATATGATCGAAATGCACTGTGAATGTTTCAAAACCTCGTACAATAATACCGCCATTAATTTTAAACTGCATTTCAACAGATTCTCCAGAAAGAAAAAAAAATAAATTAATTAATTTCAAAACACACATCCTACTAAATGACGCACGATCAGGGTTAGAACCCCAGTATTCAAATTTCGTAGCAGATTTGTAAAAAAAAGTGGAGTAAATAGAAAATTTACGGAGTAGATTTGATAACGGAAAAACACTCATATAGGAAGGTAAAAAAATTTACTCTTAAAAAAAATAAATTCAATTACATTCCATGGCTTTAAGAACGGGAATTTAGAATTTTAGATTCAAACATTCAGTCAGGTTTGGTTAGAAAATTGAATAGCACAGTGCTGTCGCTCTCCTTTCTTGAGAATTTAAGAATTTTTGAATTTTTCAGTGTGGATAAAAGGAGAAGATTTAAAAAAGTGGAGTGGTTGAGTAGATTTATTTATTTTTTTCTTAAAATTGGAGTAAATTTACTCCGATTGGAGTAAGGTTCTAATGATGCGCACGATCGTTCATCAGTATCCCTTTATCAGTATGATAAAACGGTTGTGATGGAGTATACGACTTTTTGCGAGGAATCACAACAACTCGTGTGCTTAAAAGCCTTTTCACACTATCCCACTGAGTATTAACACATGCCAAAAAAGTGGGAAACAAATTATGAATAATAGTGTGGGAACAAAATATGACAGCCTATCTTACACAGCATGATATTACAGCCTACACGATTCGACATGAAGTGTACATGAGAATTTTTAGAAGTGGCTTTAATTCTATCATACTTCTCATCACATTTTTATTGAGCTTAAATTAAACTGTTGTGTGTGGTAAAAAAATGAAAGGGCATTTCTCACATCTTAAAAATACTAATATCCAACTTTCCGATGCCCTAAAAGATAGAGAATTGAGTTGGTTTCCAAAAGTCAGACATGTAGTCTTGACAAATACTCAATTAAAAATATACAAAAAATTTTTTTTTTTTTACTGGGGCCCTACTATGTAACTTGCTTTTACTTTCGAATCCATTCGAAAGTTGTTTTCAATGCTTAATTTAAGTGGTAATATGTATGAAAGTGGGATCAAATTTTGGTGCTTTCGACTTTTTGCCCCAGAATCTTCAACTAGCGCTGTTCTATTTCCGTTTATATGCGTTTGCTAAAGAATTAGCGAGCTGAGATTTTTCGAATTCGAACACTTTTATTGTAGAATCGAGTTACATAGTTGGGCTCCTGGTTTCGATAAAGCTTTTTTAAATTATTGAAAGTTTTTGCCTTGCCTATAAAGTTTTTAATCTTTTACAATTATTGGAAGTTTATTTCAGTCTTAATTTTTAAAAACCTGTAGAGAAAAAAATCAATAAACTGAATAAGGAAATTTTCAATAGACTTCCCACCTTTTATTCTTAAAAACGCACACAATTCCAATATCTCATCCAGTATCCTATACTATACAGGATATAGAATATAAAGAGTTGCAGCTCGTTAATATAAATACCTATATAATAAAATATTATTCGCTCTAAAGTCTAAACTGTGAAAGAATGTTATAAAGTAGAAGAAAAAAAAAAAAAACTATAAAAGAATTCCATTCCATGCCACAGACTTCGTTGGGTTCTTTCTTTATATACGGAACACAATTTCTAAGAACAAAACAAAAGTTCGGGATGCAAAGCGGATGTATTCAAAGAAGAAATTATCAGAGACAAATTTCAGAAGTTTCATAGTATTCATAAAGAATTGCCAAAGTTACTCCTCGAAGAAGGAAGGTCATGATGATGACGATGACGATGGTAGTCGTTTCTGTATATCCTCATTTATCCAAACATCAGGACCTTTCTGCACATAATGTTGGCAACAACTTTCGAGTTAAAAACGTATTTCGTATACTATATATGTACCTAGATACATAATATATACATATATAGTACTGAATTCGAGGTGAAAAGGGTTTTCAGCAAAAAATCCTCTCCTCTGGATGAATGCCATAAATTTAATTAAATTACATCTGCAGATACTGAACTTGTTCCACAGAAAATATACAAATCTCTATAGTCCCGGGTCCCGACTCTCAACTCCCGTACCCCAGAAGCCAGAACTATAGATACATATTGTTTCACGAATAATATTCATTGGCTGTGGCATTTTGAATAAGTGTTCCCACTTAAGTTGGACTGGATTCAAGCAATCAAAAAATTTAATATTAGGTACTTAACAATTTTGAGATATCGGTATAGTTCTATACAGCTATAATTCAGTGGCGCTGTTTAAATCTAGAGCAGTTTGAACTTTCAAATCCTCCTTTTTTTGTAATGCAAAAATGACGGAAGTGAATGCCTCAGAATGCTAGGTTCATCCAATTAGAGAAAGAATTCATGCGATATAAGATGGACATCTTACAGGTGAGCGAAGTAAAAGTCTCAAACCCGTAAACACTGTACTATTCTATCATAAAGGCATCTGGAAGCTCTCTGGAATCTGGCATTGGATTGCATCTTTCCAAAACAACTCTAAAAAGCTTAATTTCCTGGGAGCCTTTATGTGACAGAACCCTGCAAGCCAGGTTCCGGAGTAGAGTACGTCACGTCACCATCATACTGTGTTACGTCACAACGTTGTTCTCTTCTGAGGAGGAGCAGGAGGCCTTTTATAACCGGCTGAGAGCTACTTATGATATAGTACACCACGAGGAGATATCATTATCGTAATGGGAGACTTTAATGCCAAGGTTGGAAATGACAACACTGGACTTAGGCATGTCATATAAAAACATGGTTTTGGCAACCGCAAATGACAACTGTGGACGATTTGTCGATTTTTCCAACGCCAATGGCCTTGTTATAGGAGGGACCAAGTCCGAGCATAAGACGTGCCACAAAATCAGCTGGGTGTCGACGGACAGATACGCAACTTTCAACCAAATTGATCACTTTGCGATTAGTCGGCGATTTAAAAGCAGACTCCAGGACGTCCGTATAACAGAAGAGGAGCAGACATGGGAATGCCCCGGGACCACCACTTAATGGTTGCTATCGTAAGGTTACGTACAGCTGCAGATCGGAGGCTAAGTTTAATACTGCCAGTCTAAAGGATCCCACAGTCCGTTAACAATTAGCGGACGACTTTTCATAAGGACTGAGCGCAATCAGTGGCACGGAACCCACTTCCATCGAAAACCATTGATGTACTGTAAAAAATGTTTTCATATCCGGTGCTGAAAGTATAGTCGGTTGGTTGCAAGGAAGTAGTAGTGCATTTCGAAGAAACTTGGGCAAGGATCGAAGAAAGGCAACACCTCAAAGCTTGCATCGTAGCTACTCCAGCAGCAGGGAGAAACGAGCTAGAGTCTATGTATCCCATGAAGATGAGAGAAATTCACCGTAGAGCGCGACGTGATTAGCGTAACTACATCAACACATTGGCTACACAAGCAGAAGAAGCCACAAGTAGGTCTGAGTTTTGTCAGGAGGACCGTCTATAGAATTACCAATGAGGTCACAGGTTTTCATAGCTATAAACAATACCTGGTAAAATACACATTCGGTTCCCTACTAGTTTCAGATGATGAATAAATCTGTGGTTTTTAATCGCGTTTTCGCCAGTGAAGTGAACCCAACGGACAATGAGCAGCCCGAAGTAACAAATTCCCGAATTCTAAATGTATTACCCAGTAAAGATGAAATCATAACCGCAATCAAAGCAGTGAAGAAAAACAAAGAGGTCGGACTTGACAGTATTTCCGCAGAACTCTTACGTGCAGCTCCAACAACATGAGCTACTGCAGCAGCTCATTCAGAGAGCCTGGGAAACAGTGAGAGTTTCCTGAAGAGTTGGAAAAAGGGAATGATTGTCAAACTCCGAAAAAAGGAGAGCTTACGCAGTGCGAAAACTGGAAAGGGATATGCGTGCTACCTGCAGCAGCCAATATAATAGGAGTGAATAAAACACCACATCGAAGACGCCGAACAAGCAGGATTCCGCACTGGATCTTCCTGTGTGGACCACATCAACACCTTGCGGATCATCATCGAAAAGTGCATTGAATATCGATCACTACTTCACCTGCTGTTCATTGACTTCAAAAAGGCGCATGAGGGGCATCCCAGATAAATTAATTGCTACTATTATGGCTACATAATTATGATGGATCCAAATGTCACGTTTTGAATAGAGGAAGTCTATCAGAGTAGTTTGAAATCCAAATTGGGGTTAGGCAGGGCTGCATATTGTCACGAATATTGTTGCTATTGGTGATAAGTGATGTGCTGCGTTCAGCTTTGTTGACTGCAAATGGGAGAATTCAATGGACTCTGCAATCACACCTCAAACATTTTGACTACGCGGACGACGCGACGTGTGCTTACTCTTTCATATGATCATGGATCTCATTAAAATGACAATACAAGGGTGGAAGCTGAAGCTGAAATCGTGGGGCTAAAGATCAATTAGGCAAAAACTAAAAGGATTAGCCTTGTAACGTCTTCATCCATCCAAGTAGATATTTCGGAACAACCAGTAGATGATAGTAGAGAATTTTCAATATCTTGGAAGTATTGTCTCTACTGGCGGCGGAACTGAACTGGATATAAACAGCCGAATCGGGAAAGCAAAGGCAGCAGGACTTGGAAAGTCACATCGGTTGTCACAAGAAAGCTGCAATAGTTCGTTAATAGATGTTTTCGAAACATTTTGAAGAATTTCTGGCCCAATCGGTTCTCCAATGATGAACTTCATGCAAGAACATGTCAGAAACCCATAGACGCTATTATACGAAGATGCAAGTGGCAGTGGATTGGCCATACGCTTCGAAAAGGTGACAAGTACATTGCGAGTCAGCGATAAAATGGAACCCACTCACACAGGCAGGTAGACAAGTGGGCCGACCTAGAAGTATTTGGCGAAGAACGGTTGAAGAGGAATCAGCACAACTGGAAAAGAGTTAGAGAGATCTGAGATATATCTCGAGAAATCGTACACAATCGTAAAGGGGAACCCCACGGACATAATAGGACCGAGGACCTTAGTTATTAATTGACACAGCATCTGCTCAATATCTTGAATACTAACATACGGACTTGAGCTATTACAAAGGAGTGCTCCGAGCTTATGTTGCCGCCCTAGAACGTTAGGATATGCAGAATCAGCCTAAGTCGTTACCAGAAGTTTTGACACTTGATTTACAAAACTTTACATGAAATGCTTTTCTATATACCATTCACCGTTTAAAGCTTAGCTGCGAAAAAACGTTACTTTCGACACTTAACCTGAAATAACTTTGTAGGCTCGTGTCTGATTATCGGGGATTTCATGGAATTCATTCGTAATGATAAAAGAATTATTTTAAAGTCAAATTAAATTCAATTGGCATCACTGTTTTATAACTCCCATAATTCTAGACTACTTTATTGGTTGCTTGGGGCTTCGTTGCTTGGTCTGATTGCGGTGCGGGTGCTTTTTGGCGCATGCATGTTTCCATTGTAAAACATTGTAAATGACCCCTGCGTTGTGTTGTTTTAAGCTCTGCTGGTGTTCTTATGGTTTTGCGGAGTAGATCTGAATGGTGGGTGGCGTTAATATTTAGTTAGAATGGGTATGTGGTCTTCACATGCTATTGTGTTGTTTTCCACTTGATTGTGTTTCTACACCACCACTGCAAATCCAAAACCTGTGAGGAGAGTGAGTATGGTGGAGATTGGTATATTATATGACCTGTGAGTGAGCTGGTTTATATAACTTTATATATACGTATTTATAAAACACCACCACTTCCACTTATAGCTCGGTGGTTCTATGATTTGGAGTAAATCTCTGTGCAATTCTTGTGGAATGAGGGCACTTAATAATCTGCTATTGTGTTATGTCGAAAGTACGCTTGGTAGTGGCGTTGCACGGTCTTGACAGCGAACAATGCCAATGAATACAATAACGAAGCGGCCTGTAGTCTGCGGGGCGGGGTAGCCAATGTGGCTATCAGTATAGTAAAGGATTTAGAAATCATTATAAAAGTACATGTGGTAATGTGGAGGCAATTAGTCGCAATGAATAGCAATATTATACACGAACTTGAAAAGAGGCTTAGACGAATATTTATGTAAAATTAATAATTTTGACAGATTAATATTATATACAATCCATATGGAAGTATTTATCTATAGGTATGAAATGTTGACATTGAGTGTGAAATTCTAAAGAAGACGTTGGTAATTATAATGAAAGCATTTAATTAGTGTTTTTTTTTAAATTGTGTTGTGAGTAAAAAATTAAAAGAAAAAATTCAAAATAGAAAAGAAAACATTTTATCAATCACATCATAACTTAAGCTAATTTTGATATAGGTACATTTAAGTGTCTATTACTCTGTTCCAAATATAAGGACAATTCCAAAAGTTCTTGTACTGAATTTCATAAATTATCAAGAGAGCTTTGCACTTTCCTTTCAAGAAATATGTGAGAGAAGTCGCATGACGACATATCGCCTTATTATCACCTTTGCCATCAAAGTAATCGGTGTAGTACTTGGAGATTCTGATGAAGCAGCTTGCGTTCTCTATCGTCGTCCTGCTTAAAACGGATAATTTTTGATGTATGGTTTACAAATGTCCATTTCTTGTTTTGACAGTTTCTGCCTCCTGCATTGTGAAAGATCATTATTTTTGATTTCTCGAGGTTGACTTGCCAGTCTCTATTTATCGCAATATTCAGCCAGTCTGTTTAACATTTAGTTGAAGATCATGCGGTGTCTCAAATAGTTGAACAATGTCATCAGAAAACATAAAATGATTTAGGAATAACTACTCCTTAAAAACTCTTGATAATCTTTCCAATTTTTTAAGATATTCCTGTAATGTACAGCTTCAGCAAATGGGCCTTCTTGTCAATAGTATCGAAAACTACTTTAAAATCTATAAATAATGCATAGAGGTTTTTCTGTGATATTGGAAAGAATATAAATTTGATCAAGACTGGAGTAATCCTTAAGAAAACAAGACTGGTTTGCTTTTAGAAGATTATTATCAGGAATTCACGAATATAAATCTTTAATTAAAATTTTTTTGAGGATCTTCATTTATGGGTACAGTACTTACTGAAATACCTCTGTAGTTGTGCACTGCTGGGTTACTGCGTTTATCTATTTTAATGATTGCGTTTAGTAAGGCCTTATTGAAACATTCCAATACTATTCCAAAATCAAATCGATATAGTTAAGAGTAGCTGTTAATTTCACAACAAATTCTGAAGTGCTAAATTTGAAGAACTCGATAGGAAAACAATCAGATTCAGGAACTTATAGTTCTTCTTTCGATCCTATAGTGCATTTTCAACTTCAGGTACTTTATATGGTTCATCCTGTGTAGCCGTTAGGATCAGTTCACGACTTACGAGTCTTGAAAATATCATCAATTTATTCATCCATGGAATTTGCTATAATGTCAATGCTATAATTCTTGCGGAAATTATGAGTACGGAATCACACCTTGGCTTCAAACACCTCACAAAAATCCCCAAACAGATGCAGACAAAAATACAATGATATATTCTGCCAAGAGCGCCTTATAATAGAGAGATGATTTGGCTAAGTTAAGCACGAATATTCATGTCTGCATTACAAAATGAATGTTCCAACAAGCATGGTTCCCATGTCTTGGCATTTGTTGAGGTATGCTCCACAATATGGAAAAATGTTTGAACGACTTATTACCTGACGAACTTCAAGCTTCTTCATTGCCGGATAGCTTACACAGACAAGAAGAACCATGAGATGAATACCAAGACGATGATAACAACTCAAGTGAAATAAACCTTCGTAGACGAGGGGAACAGCGCAGAAATCAAATAGCTTCAGCAATGTTTCGAAACCAAAAAATTGCATTTTAACTTTATTTGATTTTTCTTAACTTTCATACATTTATTTTAACTTCTTTTTCATTTGAAAAATAAATATTAATTCTAGGTACTAATAAAACAAACAGCGCATAAAATTCATTAATAAATTAGCACGGCTGACCATCTTTGATTGGGCTTAAACAATGAGAGATATTGTTTAACGCAGCTTCTTCTTTTTTCAGTTTTAAAGCTGAATTCACTTCAGCTGTTGCAAGAAAACGTAGCACTGAAGTTCAGATGTAGTCATTTGTCCCGTGTCTTCGGTTTCGCCAGGAGTGACTTTCTTTGTCTTTTTGGCAGGTGGTCGTGGCAGCAGTGGTTACCATTGGATGTAGGTAGATATATACATTATGTATGTATTTATTGTTAGGTATGGTATACTTACCTGAACTTTTAGAATGTAGTTACCTCCTGAATTTTCTGTGGAGTCCATAAACTCCAACATTTCTTTTTCCCAGTCTTTTAGAATTATTTTTTGTTTCCTGTTATTTTTGTTGTTACATTTTACTTTGCCTTAATTTTTCCTATTTGAATTTCTTTTTTTAATTTGTTTTGAAGTTTTTTCTTTTCCGAACGAAGTCGTATAAAGATTAGCTGTTTCGATGGCTGCTTTTTCTTTTGCCGTTTTAATTATTTGCAATTGCGATTTATTGAATAAAACTTTATAATTTTTAATTAAAGAAATGAAATTTTTTTATAAGTTTCAAATTGAGGAAATCGACGCCACAGCTGAAGCCAATAACCAATATTTCGAAATACCAAGAGAATGAGATGCGTTCGACTGTGGAGGCAATGTTTAGGTCTGTTCATGCACAATGCAATTATCGGCCCTCCGCGTTGCGCGGCTTCGACAATGACAATATTACTGAACAATGTAGTTGCATAAAGGTATTGACATCCATCAGTAATCCGTTTCTATATTGTTATATTATGCTATCAATTACCACAGATGAAACACTATTCAGCTCAATAATGCATTTTTTTTCTTCTATATTTATAATTATTAAATAATTAGAAAAACGTTTAAACTTAAACACACAAAAATTCTATACACATTCCATTCGAGACACCCATTTTCTCATAACTTATTAAAACTCATCAGCCTGCTGGTCTTAACTTAATAACCAGCATCACCAGTTTACCACTTATTCTTGGTTCGTTTTGCGTAACAACTTCACCCTTAGCTTTTTTTTTCTGTTGAACTCCAATTGAATCCACCCTCGCAGAATTCAAGAAAAAAAAAAGAAAAACCCGGTCTTAATTAATATCAATTAGTCCTTAAACGAGGGGTGCGCGCCAGTTATTTAATTCACCTAGAAAAAAAAGCAATAAAAAGAAATCTCCAACCTTTTCCTCCATTATTGCTAGTTAAAAAAGGTGAAGCGTTTCTTCCTTCAGTTTTTTTTCCATGAAGTGGTCACTTTGTAATAAACCGCAGAGTGGTTGGAGGTCCTTACAGCATCATATATATATATATAATATATATATATACGTGTTCTAGTTTATTTTTTGTAGTTTAAAAATTTTTTTTTTGCATCCTGCACTCCAACGAAAATACTATGCGTGTGTTTGGGTGGCAAAGACTCGAGTTAAACTTAAAAAAAAAATTAAATAATAAAATATACTTATTAACTTTCAACTCACTTCGCATTTCTGTAAAAAAAAAGAATTAAATACAAACCACACTGGGAATCCTTTCACTTCAGGGCCGCATTTTGGTATATATTGGCCCAAAGCCAATGCAATTCTTGATGTTTTGTTAAATAAATATCAGGGAGTGATAGTTCGTGAAGAACCAGAGTCTTTAGTGACTCTCAACTATTTCTGTGTGAAGTTAAAAGTAGAAATGAAGTGGTGCTACAATTTTCTAACAAATCCAACTTGCCAAGGTGAGAATACAATTGTTCAGATTTTGGTTTGGCGGAACCATTAGCTGTGGTAATCACGCTGGGTGGCAACGTGAACTGGATTATGCGACTTAATGCTTTCAGACTTTTTCCTTTGGAACAAACAATTGATGCTATCAAAGTTGACTTTAATGAATGCCATTCTGGGAAATTATATGTCATCGGTGAGCGAAAATTGGACTCCCCGATAGAAAATCTGCGGGGGAAAATTTGAGTGACAACAAGCTATTCCATACTCAGTGTCTTAAAATATTCTTTAGGTTAGGTTAAGTTAAGAGAATATGGCTATCAGCAGGAAAGTTTGACATACTTAGACTGTGATACCACAAGAATTTACGAAACCTTCTCCCAAGTCGATAAACTTATACAGCCCAATTTTCTTGGGAGTAGAATACTCCTATTACGATTACCCCGGTAGAATATTTTTCCCTTCGAAAGCGGGAATGAGAGTTTTGAATGTTCGAAACAGCTGTTTTGCTGTATTCGAAATATAAATTAAATTGTAGAAAAAAAAAATGTATACCAGGGGAAATATTTCCTCGGAAATATTCAATTAGAGTTGGGCTGATAGCTTCTTACGAAGGGATCGAGACTAGTTACATCAATATTTGCTAGATCAGATCATTGTAGTAGAACTTTCCCTGCAGAAATCGTTTAGGTGCTTGTGAATTAGAAAATTTCCGGTTATGACACATATTACCGAGTCAATATGTAGTCTGCTATTTTAGATTTTAAACACTTAAGCCTTGTACATACTTCCTCGTGAAGTGAACAACCATCAGTGGAGAAATTGAATTTTTGACACAATTTGCTTGACTTTTGCAGCTTTTATGGTCAAATTGTCAAAGCTACACCAAAAATCAAAGAGTTCCCGTACATTTTGCGCGTGAATATGGTTCACCGCTCGTGAACGCAAAACTCTCCACATTTTTTCATGGCTTCACGAGCACGCTCACGGGTGAACAAAAATGCAAATTTGTATGGATTCACGACATGATTCACAAGTATGTACTAGGCTTTAGAGCGTAGAACGTTTCGGATTCATCATTGGCCGGATCTGTTTTATCTCGACGAGTGGTGATGTTGCTATACATATAGCATTTAGTTTTCTCTTTAGCATCTTGCTTTAGCATGAATTTGTAAAATATGTAGTGTTGTTTCAGTTTTGGCAAGTTCATCAGCTTTACAATTTCCTGTAATTTCCCTTTGGCCTGTCACCTAGCAGAAGTGCTGCGCTTCAACTACATACAAAATGATTGGGAATTAATTGATATAACGTTTTATTTAAGTCGCAAGATAGAACGTCTTTTATCGCCAAAAGTGATTGGGGAGACGAAAAGATAGAGACATAACCAATGCAGTTTTTGATGTGCGTATATGTAATAATGGATCGATTCATTCTCCAGAAGGCTGATTCTGGTTCTGTGAAAAAGTTAATCGAATAAATTGTTTTCACATTCGCTATCATGCTATCATTTCACTTTTTCGATTCACTTTGTGCAAATAAGCGATTCTGGTTCAGTGAATAAAATTCTCTTACGAACTATATTACCGATCCCGAACCTCCTTATCATTTCCACTGAAGCGCAAGCGCAGTCAATGCAATTCTCTCATTTTTCTTATTTCTTTTAAGAAGCAAGAGAAACGCATGAGATATAAATATTTTTTTCTCCATGAATAGGACGAGAGAAGAAGATGTGGTTGAATTGAGCATTTTTTGTTCGTATTCACAGATTCACTTCCAAATGCCGACGTGAAAGCAAATTATTCATTATGAATGGTTTTGATATTTGATTTCACATTTTCGTAGAACGAGAATCGAATTTTAGGTGAAAGGGCCCCCTGAACTAATTGAACTATGAGATGGTGAACTATTTTACTTAGTTTCTCTTGCAAGAGCTGCTTTTTAAGAACTAGGCGCATAGGTAATCACTGTACTCGGTAGCCTTCTGCTTCCAGGCATGCTCATTTCCTATTCAGTTCCAAAGGAGCAGAGATAGAACCGCCTTGCAGCGTAGGTACCTCTACTGTCATTTCTTACACAAGGCCCATGATGAGCTTTACTTTTACTAACTTTGCCTTATACAGATTAAATCCGGTCCTGCGGGCATGGTTATTCGTTAAGAGGGCAGAGCGCTTCAATTTTACAATTTCGTTTTATTTATGAAAGCGGAAAATACGTTGGTCAGTTTGGTATAAGAGTACATACCTTACCTATACCTACCTATACGGCTACGTCAAAAATAAAAACAGTGCTTAAAAATTGAATTGAAAAAAAAATATATTATTTCAAGTGAAACCAATTTTCCGTTGAATTGTGAGTTGTTGGTAGAACTGCTCTTGGATTTTGTATTTTAAAAACTTTTTTTTCATATTTTTTTTTTATTTTTTAATAACTTTTGTAAGGACTTGAATTTGAATTTCGAGGCCATATTGGGAGCATATGAAGGTGGTGGGTGAACGATTTTTAACTCGAAAGGGAGAGAATTATATGTTTTAAATGACCATACACATAGGTATAATATAGCTTTGTACATAAATTGTAGTATAATGGCATGAAAAAGAATATCAGAATATTATTTCATCATACTCTCGGCCATGAACATTGTGTGCAAAATATGAAAACTGTTTGAATTGGCCACTTGAATGAGAAAAACACTGCCCATTGAGATTTTCTGAATGGAATTTTGTTTTTTTTTTTTTTAATTTTTTGTTCATAATATACGATAACATTTTTCCAAATGAACCATTTTAGAAGTGTGCCACCCACACTCTGCTACTTTATACAAATATAAAATAATAACCTATGATGGGTTTCTTTTTCTATTATTGAGATTTTGAAATAAATGTGAATATTCGCATTTCTTTTGTGCAAATTGCAAAAATGTTATAAAATGTAATATACATTTTTATATATACCTACTTATTTTTATTAAAAAAAATAAACAAGTTAACGAAATTTCATACAAATAATACTTTTATATGCTTTTTAAATTTAAGTGCCATAAAAAAACCTCTTTTAAAAAAAGAACGCAGGGGAAACTAGTTTCAGATTTTTATATATACACACTTGGATTGTGATTTTGTTTCTAATGGTTTAGAAAGACATTTAAGGATTTTAAAAAGAAAATAGATTTCTTAACACAAAGCTTGTCAAAACAATGAGCTGCCAAGCGCTGACAATAGCCAACAGCTACCTTACAATGAAAAATTGTCAGTTCACACCATTGGCAGTAATTGTTGTTCGAAAGTCTGTCTTAAACAACGACATCTGACAATTGCAAATGAGCCTGAAAATGTCCAAATTACCTGACAATAATACAAAATACACCAAAAATCAAAGAGTTCCCGTACTATTTGCGCGTGAATATGGTTTACCGCTCGTGAACGCAAACTCTCCACTTTTTGTCATGGCTTCACGAGCACGCTCACGGGTGAACAAAAATGCAAATTTGTATGAATTCAAGAAATGATACACAAGTATGTACTAGGCTTAAGGGGTTAGCATTCAACAACATCTCTTACCACCAATTCGGTCCAGTGTACTCCAAAAAAATTAAAATACAAGTACCTACATACCTACACTTGTATAATATTAATACATCTTTCTGTTTATTTCGCTTATAAACAAGAAAACTATAAACGAAACTATCGATAGTATCGATGGTATTGATAGTTTCTCCGAAAAACATCGATACTATCGATAATAAAATTTTCCGATGTTAAGCCATCACTGCTTGATACGGATCGTCGTCACTCTCTCAGAGACTTCGCGAAAGTTTAAGACTCTTTGCCGAAGTCTTCCTATCACAGCAAAACCGCATCTAAACAAGCGCGCCTTCCCATCGAGGTGGCAGTTTACGTAATAGTCCCCTTTCACAGGAGGAAACAAGTTGCTTTAGATTTTTTGTCGTTTTCCTTTAATTTTCAATTCCCATCCAATCGTAGACCGTTCAATCCTCTTACTTGGTACCCTTCTCACCCAAAAACTGAAAGTTGCTGGAAACTCAGATTCCTCGTGTGAAAGGGGACATAGAACTCACAGTTTGACGTTTTTCTCAGTTCTGGCCCATCCCATCGCATTTCTTGGAGAGCTGTTATATCAGCTTTATAACTGGTGGGGGTCTCGGCTAGCTGCTCAGCTTTCACGTTCCACATGCACACACGTAATTCATCGTCCTTATTTCGTTTAAAGGGGGGGGGGGGGAAGGGGTCGTCGACATTATCGGTTTGTTTATCCGAGACAATTGATTGTTTCATCACAATAAATTTTAACTTTGCATGACCGGCTTGTGAGGCCTGTGCATGATAGAGATCTTTGTTGGGTTCTTCACAGCTTTATCTTTCCCTTTCTCCTAATTCCTGAGAAGGTGACTCAGCCCATAGATTGATTGATCCAACGGTCGTTCGCCTTACGGCTATCCAGTGGGCACCACGTAGAGGTGACGATGCGGTTTTGCAGCACCAAAACCACATCGATTCCTGTGCAATCAGAATCTCCAAAAATTCATAAATCTGAAAATCCTGATGAACTGTATAGTAAAAAAAACCGAGAATAGAAAGCCTATTGATTATACAAAATTGGAGCATTTTATATTTCAGAAAAAATTATAAGTTATACTTACGAATAAAACTATTTCTCAATAATTCTTTCGAATAAAAACGATTTATTTTATTTATTACCATTTATTACTCATTATTCATATAATATATGAGTCATTCATATTTTCATCTAGTTTATGATTTAACTTGCTGCGAAAATATTTCCCAAAGTTTGACCATAACTTCCATTTGCAATACAATCCACCGTATTGTAAAGCCATAAGTCAGTATTTTCTGTTTTCGAATCTTCATTGCATTTTTTTACAAAATATAAAATTTTGATACGGTCTCTTTCTCCATCCAAAATATCATATATTCGATTATCTTCAATTCCATTTTCTTCACTCCACAATTCAAGATTCTCGAATACACATTTCATATAACGGTATGTTTCTTGGTTATCCGGATAATTATTGTGTTGAATTCTTTGTTTATTCTCTGCCGATATGTCAGCAGTTTGAAAACAATTATTACGAGTTATATTTACTTGTTGACCTAAAGGATTAGCCCATCCTAAATCCTGATAAAAAGAAAAAGTTAAATTACTTTTTAAAATATAAAATATTGAAACATTCAACGGGGGATAGATCCTACTTGTGTGATAGCGAAGGTTAAAATTATCAAAAAGAACTTCATTTTGTAAAGGTTTGGATTCAACTAACTTGAACGTGTTACTTGTGAACATTTTTATAGAACGTAAAAGAGGAAGAATAATAATGCGACTGACAAAGTGCCAATGAATTTGGATTATTGCCCATTACTGTCATCATTCCGAACACAACAGGTATTAAACTTATTTTCTATGATGGAATTTTCTCAAGATAAGACTTAATTATTTAACTTAAGTTCATGACACAATTGAATGAATTGCGCTTAATTGTTGGAGACATTATTAGGTGTTATTTTCGTAAATATTTAAATATATTAAAATGAAATACAGTAAAACCCGCTTAAGAGAAACTGCAAAATGTTATAGTCTTTCTTTCACTTAAGCGGGTTTTTCACTTAAACGAACCTCGCTTAAGTAAAAAAAATTTCACTTGAGCGGAGGCCGGATGAGTGAAAAAAAAATTGCACTTAAACGGATTTAAAAATTCCAAAAAGGGCAAAAAGGGTTCTGACATATCAGAAATTCAAATGTCATTTTCGTGATGAAAATTTGGTGAAAAATAAAAAAGAAGTAAAAGCATTCAGCTAATTTTTTGTTCTGTTATATTAAATTTTTATTTCACTTCAGAGAGATTTTTTCGACGAAAAATGTTAAATTTAACTGAAAATATGTAACAGGTATCCGGGTTTTTCACTTAAGCGAGTTTCGCTAAAGCGGATTGTTATAAAGTTGGTCGACAAATACTCGGGGACGAAAAAAAAGTTTCAGATAAGCGAGTTTTTCTCTTAAGCGGGGTTTACTGTATTATAATTTAAAAAGTAAAAAGTTACATGGGACTTGGGGAGACCTAAGACTTTATTTAATACCCCCGCTCTGTCAGTTTGCTCATAGATTTTTCTGTCAAAAATTGTCAATAGGAGAATAGCATTTTACTGAAGAACAGTAGGTACATGTGCAAGTAATTGTTGTCCTAGTATTTCTTCAAAAACAACCATTTGTTTTTCTTTTATTTTTTTTTGTTGCAATTTTTGTGCGTAATACTCTTCTTTTTTTAAATGCATTGGTACTCTGTGACAAGTTTTAAATTCTCCAAATAATTCGATATCAAAATTTTAATCAATGACTAACTCACTGACTAACAGTTCATCAAAATTATATGGAGTACAGTGGAAGGGCTTTCAGATAATGGTACTTATTCTGCTTGATAAGTCCTGTACGCCACCACCAGCATCAAATATTCGAAAACCAGTGATAACTTTGTTATGAATCCACCAGTGATACAGCTACATATTTACCATAGGCACTGAAAGGGCTTAAGTCCTGAGCGCAAATTTTGAAAGGCGCTATAAAATTTTCAACAATGCTGTACAAAGTTTCAGAAATCAATAACATTAAATAATAAAAGCAACTCTGCCTGCTTTTAGTATTTTAGAGGAAAATATTGTCGGAAAAAATCTAATTTCGGACCAGGTAGATATAGCCAGGATAGCTGTTGCAACCTGTCTAGACCCTGGCCAGTCGAAGAGCATGCGGCGAAGCTGGGCATCTCTCATAATTCCTAGTATCGTAGCTGTGGGACCAGCAGGAAAAAGTCGCTCATTTCCTCTGTAAATGTCCGACTTTCGCAAGAATGGGAGAACCGTCATTTGATAAAGCATTTTTCAATGACTTCAACGATCTTTCTGAGCAAAAGTTTAAAGATTTGATTTCTTACCTTAACGCGACGCAATGGTTCTAGAAATAATTCCTATAGGTACGGTACCGCAACTATAACCCAATTCTGCTGAATTAACTATTAGGATGGGGTCTAGTTTCATGTGCAGTTTAAGACATTCTTTAAGTCCTTATGTCATGCGGAGAGATCAGACATAGGTCTCATGAATAGTCACACAAGGTAAAAATTACAAAGTACACCATGTTAATTCTATGGCGTAGTGGACTTGCTTAAAATAGATCGTTTACAATAAAAACCTAAAAAAGTTATATTAATGGAGAATCTTGGTTAGGATTCGCAATTTTGAAGATCGTTTATGTAGCTTGTTTAAATTAAATAATTATAATATCAAACATCTCTGAGTAGATGGGGGTTGTCCGGGCGCAGTGGAAGTAGTGCTTCAAAAATTTACTATACCTTTAACCGAATCAATGTGTAGATTTAAATAATTTTGTTCAATCATATAATTTTAACTGTGCAGCTTGCAGCTTGCAGGTTGTATGTAAAATGTTATGTTATTTAACTCAACCGAGTCTGACGTCATTTTTAACCAATAATTTTTCTGCCTACAGACGTGCAACCAAACACAATCCTTCTAAGAGATAGAATCATTTATGTTTTTCTGAACCAGCCATGCCCTGCTTGGCGTAGTGTCCAGAACTCAGAGCGGTTATGATGATCCACACATAAGGAAGGACATAAACACAAATGTAATAATTGTTTTTTTTCCCACAGGTGAAACAATTGATTCTTAGTTCAATAAATAAAGGATCCCCCCACCCGACTTTGGTGAAAGTCTTATGATGAAGACTTGGGTGGGAGTTTGGGCCAATTCCTTTGTCTTCTTAATTTCGTATTGTGTGAATGCCTGACGCTGTTCTTTTAGAACCTAATAGGTCCATATCAGCGAAGACCAAATATTCACATTTGGTAGGTCTTGGAAAACTCAGGAACTTTTAGCTGGTTCGAAAACAGAACTATGCTGGTGCCTATATCGTACCCTAAAAAATGTTTCGTCACTCTTATAATATTTCCTAAAATAACTGCCTTCCATTAGACTTTTACATATAAGTGTGGGTTTATCATATTGAAGCTGCCATTGAACGAACATACACTTAAACAACAACAACAAAGAAATTGGAATTGGAAAAAACTTATAGTTGAAGCGGATTTACCGATTTGCCAAATCGAGCGTTGTATTTTCCAATCACAGAAATCAAGTTCGATTGGTTTTTTTTTCGGATAACCAACAAAAACGAAAGAATGAGTTAGAAAAACAAATCTATACCAGGTTGGCAAAGTCATCAGCCCTAAACAAATGAAATACATCAATCATAACTTCGATGACTCTACTATATATAACAGGGGATTTGTCCTTTCATTGAAGGTACCTATAGGTACTGGCACATATATACTGAACCCAAACCACATCACACATCAGAATAAAGCTAAACAATATCCCTCGGATCAAAACTGATTGCGAGAGATTAATTTTTCTCACCCACACCACACTTGGAAACAACTACTCTATTCTAGAATATATGAACGAGGAGCTCCTCGAGAGGATGCTAAAAACCAAAACAAAGAAAATACAACGCAAAAAAAAGGCAAGAACCTCTAAAAAGATTTATTCGGATTCGATTCTGTGCTGGAAAGCTTACGATTTGCCAGATTTTTTTTTAGCTGTTGCCTCTAATACTTTATGTATGTTGGAATGGAAGTGGAGATTTCTAGATCATTGAATAGTTTTTGCACCGATTTGTGAGCACAGTTCTTTCAAGGATATATCTATACAATCTACACATATAGGTACATATGCATGTGATTTGTTGTGTTCTCTGCCGTAGCGTTATTAACAAATTGATTTGGATCCTTTTAATGGTTCGACGACACTGTGTATATGGTGGTAAGGTGGTTTGAACTACCTTGCTACCTCGAAGCCGATTAATACTGAATGACAAATGGATTTGCAGAGCTGGATGTGGCACCGGTTTTCCATTCAAAAAATTAAGAGTTCAAAATAATTCAATCGTTTGTGTCAAGTGTTTGCATTTCGTCCTTATGTATGCAGGTACCTATAAGTATGGGTGCGCATAGATGCAAATATCCTTGCACCTGATGAAAATGTTTTCTTTTTTTTTTTAATTTTTAGATACACGGATGACTTGAGTGATTTCATTATTATTTTCAAAATGGAAATGTAAAAATTAATGACTCGAACATTTTGGATAAGAGCCCAGGTGTAAGGATTGACGCTATGTGCCTTATGTATATAGAGGCTTTTCATATTTTGAACGATTTACGCATCAACTCCCAGTTCGATTGTGTGTGTCTTGGATTGAGTATGCGTTCCTTTTGTAATTGCTGTTGCTAAACCTCATCATCATCAGGATCAAATTACAACTTCGGAAGTAATTTTCGGATTTTATTTTAATCAAAAGTAATAGGATGGGCTGATGCTATATGATGTGTTTCAATTATATACACATATAAATAAAAATGGAAACGCCCTTCCGGTCTGGATGTAAGATCAATTACTAAACCCATAAGATTGACAATAGCAAGAATATGATCCAGATATAAGAAGAGTGATATGTGGCTCTCAAGACAAAAATGTATACGAAACTTCGTAATTGATATAATTGTAATTTTATTGACAATAATTTGGTGCGATTGTTTGTGGTCATTTTAGAAAATATATCAAATAACACATGCGGGTTGTTTTTAGAAAATATATATGGTAGCCCATAACATTGTCATTGTCAACACTTCATTTAGTTGACAATGAATGAAAACTCGATTTAAATATCTAAAGAATAATTAGAAGAAAACAGGATTGGGATTTTTTGTTGGTATTTCATAAAATAAATCAAATCTCCTCAATTTTGTTTTTTTTTTATAAAAATCTTTTACAGTCTGGGCGGGGAAACTGACCTGAACTCAAAATTTCGGTAAACATAGCGTTTTGTCATTTGTCTGGATTTTTCCGGAAATGTACCTATATACTCTTTTCGTCATGTGCGGAGAACGTTCAGGATAGCTTTTCTTAATTATCCGCGATTGTATATTCATACTAAAAGTGATTGTTTAATATTCTCAATTGATTGGATATTCTTTAAATGAATTGGGGTTTAAAGAAACGAACAGAACCAGCATTAAGAACAGGAAATTCAAAACGAACAGAATTTTTGATCCGTCAAACCTCAAAAATAATTTATTTATTTATTTATTTCATCAATTGATTCGAAGATCTGCTGATAACAAAATTAACGAAAATAATAAAGATAAAAAGATTTATACATATTTACAAGAGCTGGTAATAAATTAAAATTATAATAAACTAATTAATCAATTACATATTTGAAGAATTATTATTAAAACAATCTCTATTCACGTTAAGGTCAATTTCATTATAAACCGTATTGAACAGATTTAGAGAACGTGTTATTGGTTCATTTAGACAATAATTGGTTCTATGAAGGGGAGCATAAAATAATTCTCATTTCTGTTGCGAAAAACTCTTGATGGAACATAAAGAGGCATTAATGAAAGCAGCTCACTAGAGGTTATTCGATTATCACAAATATCTTTAACGAACAAAATGCGTTGGACTTGCCTTCGACATTAAAGCGTTTTTATGTCAATAAATGAACATCTTGATTTATAATCTGGCAAAGACCCAACCCAATTAAGTTTGCGTAATGCATAAGGAGTAAATCTTTTTTGAACTCTTTCAATTCTCAGAATATTATTTTCGTAAAAAGGCAACCAGACTACACAGTACACAACAATATTCCAAAACCGGTAAAACTATATAGACATAAATAAGGTCTTCAAAGTATAGGCACCCTTAAAATCTTTGGAGTTCCTTTTCAAAAAACTTTATAGCGAATTACCTTTAGAAACTATATAATCAACATGAGATCTGAAATCAAGCTTTGAATCAAAAACCACGCCAAGATCATTTATTTCATTTGTTTGTTTCCTGTCAGTCAAGTATGATCCTAACCACTTTAAAAAAGAAACATCCAATCCCAACATCTTAAGCTTTTGCAGGAGAAGACCATGATGACCGCGATCGAAAGCCTTAACAAAATCAGTATATAGGACATCAATCTGTTTACCCTTTTCCACATAATTAATACAGTAATTTGCAAAAAGACTTAAATTAGTACAAGTTGATCTACCTTTAACAAAACCAAGCTGTTCTTGAGGTAGCAAATTCCTAACAGCTAAAAAAAGTCTTTGGGTGACCATTTTATCAAAAAGTTTGGGTATAACTGAAAGTTTTGAGATTGGTCTATAGTTCTTCACTAAGTGCTTAAGGCCACTCTTATAAATTGGATCTATATAAGATATTTTCCATTCACTTAGGAAAACACCAGTTTTTAAAGATTTATTAAAAATAAGGGTCAAAGCATTACAAAGTGAATAAGAACATTTTGACAAAAGAATAGGAGGAATCATATCAAAGCCAGATTTTTTTGAAACATCAGCTTCTTTTAAACTTTCCAAGACATCCTGTTCTGAAAAACTTTGTATTTTGAAATCCATCAAAGGAGTAATATCAGGGTATAAGCTATCAACATTTGTTAAAATGTCACAATTATATGAAGTTTGAAAGAACCGGGCAAAAAGATCACATGAGGACTGAATATCGTTGGATTTTAAATCCTCGTAGTCCATACATTGAGGAAAAGATGAACACTTTCTCTTAGAATTCAAAAATATCCAGAAAGATTTTGAATTATTTCTAATATTGGATTCGGTATAATTGATAATATATTGTCTATATAGAAATTTGTTGATTTGTTGAATTTATTGTCTATATAGAAATTTGTTGAGAAAATCAAATTCTCTCCTCAACTGAAAAAACATTGCACGATCCTCTGAAAGATTTGTTATTTTAAAATTCTTAAAAGCCTTATTTTTAGCATTTTGCAAATTTTTAATTCTTTTGTTAAACCATGGAAGCTTAAACGATTTCTTTCTAGTTAAGGTGGGAACAAATCGTTCAATGCCTTCATTAACAATAAATTTAAATCTTGTAGACATATCCTCTAGAGACCTGCCTTCCAATAAATCCTGCCAGTTAACAGTATTATAAAAATTATTTAGTGCTATAAAATCTGCCTTAGCAAAATTAAAACACAATGAATTACATGGAAATGTTAAGATCATATTAAAATATAATTTTTTCACACAAATAAAGCTTACAAATTTTGTGATAACATTAAATCCAATGTCTTATATTAAAAATGTAATATTCACTGCAGTGAACCAGTTTACCCATCTTTTTTGATTTTCAAAACGCATCAATGCAAAAAAGAAATGAATGAATGCAAAAGTCATGATTTTCTAAACACACCCCAACTTCAGCGATGATCATTAAATGAACAGCAAATGCATTCAGTTTTGTTTGGATGTTGTGATTTGATTATTTGACGCTTGAACTGAAGTGAAACAAAAATATCCGTATAGAGCGAAGTAATTGTTTATTATGGTTAAAAACCCATATTATGTTTTACTATAAAACGACAACTAACCGCTCTTTCATAATTTTTAAAGTGCATAAAGTGCGTTCCAAAATGTCAAGTTGATAGAAAGTAAAATGTATATATGCGTAAAGCATCCGGGTTGCGTTTCAGATGCGAATGAAAAGTGTACGATTTGGAACTCATTCTTTGTTTTGAAAAGACAAAACCCAGAAGGAAAAATATACAAACATAAACATCTTAAAAAAAAAAGTTCCCTCAAATTACATATATCTACCACCCATGTTGCAAAAATAGTCTTATTTTTCTTCTTCAACAAAACCCAATAAAATACAATCGAATTAAATTTTAATTGTTTGCAATCATCGTTTTATTGCCAAAAAGGCAACTCCTCCACCCTCACTTTATTTCTCAAGTGTCTACGAGACGAGTCCAAAAGAAGACAAACATCACTCCTTTATAGAAACGATATTTCCTTCGCAGTATATAATATGATGGGGTCGAAAAAAACTCAAAACGCTTCGCAGGCGATCCACTCAAGTGGAAACTTATCCGCATATCTACCTACAACATATATATACAAGTGCAATATTTGTATTTTCCTCACCCGTTTCAAAATCCAACTAAAGGTAAATATATCTGTGGTCTGTTAAACCCACAAAAGGGATAATACTTTTATTGACGAAGAAAATAGGTACACATATCCTTTTCAATATGCTACTGGCCAAATTGTATTTTATTGTAAGACCTATTATTCCACCATCGACCTCACTTGAGAGATCCTCAATCGTATCAGAGAATTTCCATCACAAGGTTTTTTTTTTTGTAACCAAAACGACCTCAGAAATAATGATAAAGGTCGAAAATTCTCATGCCCCAGGATCATTGAGATATATCCATTCCTTGGGGGTGATTTTTATTAAATAAATAAATATGTTTTTATGAGTACGAGATATATATCAATCTATTTCCATTTTCCAAGAGAGATCTATCTCTGCAACAGAGAAAAGGATTCTCATCATCATCAAACAACCACGTACAATGATGAATGATGGCATATATCCTTTTTGCATTTGGTGGCACTTATAAAACTCTCATGTATGTAAGCACGACTTAATCAGTAATTGGAATTATTTTATTTTTTTTTCTGTCGAGCGGTTAGTCGCTTGATTAATTTTATCTTTGAAAAACATTTTCAATATTTATATCGATCTGATCTGAATTTTGTATTTGTATAAAAAGGACACATGTTTATGATCCCCAATGAGTTTTTTTTTTTTTCTTCTTTTTTTTCCTTCTACAAACATACAACTTTGATGATTTCTTCTGCTACAATTGAAAATGAAATCATTTTTGGTGGTGTTCGTCAGTCAGGATAGATTATAATGATTGGTTTACCAATTGAGAATCCTTGAAGCGAAAAAGTGTCAAAACAAGATTTCTATTTTGATGTCCTTGTATAATATACGGATTTCATCATTGATTGTGGGGTTGAATGAATTATATTATTATTATTTTGCGGCATGGCAATATACAAAATTAAAAATGAAGTGTTGTGTCCTTAAAATCAAATTCAGTGTTATTTTTTTTTTATCCATCAACACAGCAGAACGTTACTTGATGAAATTATATTCTCAGTGATTATATGGAATTCATCAGTGATTGCAAGGGTATCTTTTTGTTGTCATCAATTTGACATCATTTAAATATACGCGGCCTCCATGATAAGAATTAAACGAAAATTATTATTGGAATGATTGATTTTTTTTTTTTATTTTTATAAAAACTAGCGGAACCTATCAAACGTTGTATTACCTTTCGAAATAGAAAGTGAATCTGTTCTTTAAAAAAATAAGTCAGGACAAAAAAGTAGATACCACTATTACAGTTTTTTCTCAGAATAAACTTCAATACTTATACCTATGTATACAAATTTGGGTGTGGCAGTAGGTGGACTATCAAAAAAACAAATGTTATACTTTAGTTTCATCAGAGGTTATTTACAAAATTTTAAACTTCTAGACATCTTCAATAAAGGGAAACTCAAATTTAACAAAAGTGGGTGTGGAAGTAGGCGTGAGTGTAGGCTGAAAAAATTGCTTTTTTCATATACCTTTGTTACAAACCGTTTGTTTTGATGAAGTTAAATAAGATGTAAATTCAAATATAAGAAAAATGTGGGCGTGACAGGGAGTGGATTTTACTAAATCCACTTTCTAAGCCTTCCAATCAATTTTGCTCATCAATATGATGATTTTCAGTTGACAACCAATAATTGTCAATATGACGACCAAGCCATTTTTATTTTTTTTTGCTCTATTAAGCTTGGCTATTAGTTTTTCATTAAAGGTATTCACACCACGTCGTAAGTTTACAAATTGTATAAAATGATAAGTTTACACAAAAGTTTGCGTGAACGCCCTTTTAATTCATTTAATTAAATGCAGTGTAATTTAATCAGCTGTTCGTTAAACGTCAAATATGAAACTTCAAAATATGTATACAAACGAGCGTGTTCAGATTTAGAAGTTATTTAAAAATGTAAGGTACACGAAAAAAAACAGGTTTTTTTAAACCCTGACGGGAATTGTATATGAAAACGATTTCGGGGTTAAATGTAGAACTGTAACGCCCATATTATTCACTCGATACATCCAGATTAAAATTTAAATCTGGATGTATTTACATTGAATTTGTATGATTTACATCTGGATTTAAGTTTTATTCTGGATGTATCGAGTGAATAATATGGCGGTAATAGTCGCAAACTCATGGCAGTGTGAGTGATCGAACGAAAATGAGCGAATACAAGAAAAATTATATGGCACACCCATAATGGTGGATATTAGAGATGCCGCGAATATTCGGCCACTATTCGGCATTCGGCCTATTCGGACTATATTTTTGATATTCGGTATTCGGCCGAATAGTTCACAACATTCGGCCGAATACCGAATAACAAATAGAGAATAAAAAAATAAAAATTATCATACAATAAAATGTTTTATTTTATTCAAAATTTTTTATTTTAGTATTGAAAATCTACTAATGGTAAGTTGTGGTGAATAAAAACTACTTTTTCGGCATTCGTTGGTAGAACGATTACATCTCTTTTCGTAAACAATTCCAGCTTCTTAAAATATGTCAAACGTCAAAAGTCACGTAGGAGATAGATACACAGCGTTGGCCGAATGTTCGGCTGCCGAATATTCGGTATATTCGGCAGTAAAAGTTGTACTGAGCTCAACTCAACTGAAATTTGATGAAAGAAGATTAAAAAAAATAAATGGTTCCTTTCACTTCGATGACAATTCGGAAACCATAACAAATACAAGTAAAAGCATTTACTTTTGTATATCCATTAAATGGGTTTGTGTAAATAAACAATGCTGATCAATAATATTCAGAAAATGTGGATGTCCGAATTTTTTTTTTTGTATAAACAACGTTTTTATTCACAACTTTTATCGCCAAATAATCTCAATACGATATTTTTTTATAGTTCTCTGAGATACCTAATTATCATATTTCTGAACACGCCTATTTCTAAAAGTCACAATGACGTTTGGTTAAGTTTACCAAAAAAAATTTGGTTAATTTTATCCAGCAAAATCCTTGGAGAATTTTAACCAAATTGTGTAAATCATTTCTCATACAAAATTTGACAGTACATTAACCAAATGGTAAAGTTAACCAAATGTTATACTTATCAAGTGTTTTACATCATTGTGTGAATACCCTTATTGTGTAATATGTTTTACAGATTTTTAGTAAGATAGGGGTTCATCAAAATGATTGCGGGGCCTGAAAGTTTATAGAATATTGTGCCCAAATGTGCGTCGGTAATTGTTTGGTCATTTTGACTTTATTTTTTTGATTTTGGGTTTTTGTTTTTTAGACAAATTTTTATTGAGATCGCAACTCATCGGAATGATGATTCTTCTTAACTATTAAAATCTTTTTTTATATATTGTTGTGCTTTAACTCGAGTTGCTCATTCTTGGTATTTTGGATTTTATGGATTTGTATGGGTTTTTTCGTTTTCTGGATTTAAGTTTATCGAGATTTTAGGTTACTTGTGTTTTTTGTTTCCTAAATTTTAGGTTTTTGGGACATTGGGACATTGGGATTTCGGAGGTTTAGGTTATCTGGATTTTGTGCTTTTGAAATGTTGGGTTTTTCAGGGTTTGTATTTTCTGAAGTCATGTGTTTTAGATTTTGGTTTTTATGGATCTTGACGGGTTATTGGGATTACGGGTTTTTTTAAATTAATACTTTCTGGATTCGTTTTTCCAGATTTTGGTCTTTCGAGATCCAGAAAACCCAAAACCCAAAATCTACAAACCTTATATCCAGAAAACCCATAATAATAATCTAGAAAACCCAAAATTCCAATAGTACAATATCCAGAAAACTTGAATCCAAAAAACATAAAAACTTAAAATTCCGACAACCCAAAATCCATAAAACCCAAAACTCCGAAAACCAAAATTCCATCAATCCAGAAAACCCAAAATCCCAATAACAAAAATCAAGAAAATCCAAAATCCCCAAAAACCTAAAATTTAGGGATTTTGGATTTCAGTATTCTGGCTTTAGCAAAAATATTCTCTAAGTTGAAGAATGAAGAAAGCAAAACAAATGTCAAATGAAATACACTTTAAAAATTCTAACGCCAGTAGGTATAGATGACTCCAACTCATTTGAAGCCCGACAAAAAAAAATTAAAAGATTTACTTTTAACCCAGATATTTAAGTGCTATACCTTCATATTTACTCAAACACTTGTGTCTAGCTTGTGCTTTCTAAGCAAATTCATACAAATTCTCATCATTCTTTCACACAATAATAATTCCACTATACTTTCGGTTGCATTAAAAGTTCGTATATAATTCTTTATCTTTTCATCAAAAGATTAAAATAAAAAGAAAAAAAAAGTCTCTTTCTCTTATATACTCTCTTTTGATGTCTTAAACTTTATTATATATTTGTTTACCTCATAGCAAAGGAAAGAATATATTTTACCAAGCATACAAAACATTGGAGTCTTGAAACTGGCAAACGAAAATAACGCTACGATGATTAAAAAAGCAAGTAGGTACATGTTCTCTTTTTCTTCTCACAATTAACGCCCTGAATTTCTATTTACAAAGGATATAATTTTTTAACTATAAAAAGCAAAGCAAAAACTCAACACTTAAAAGTCCTTTTTTCGGAAGGAAATTTTTTGTTTTCTTTGATGCTTTTGTTTCTACGTGTTGTGTGGTGTGTGTCGTGTGTAATTTGTATGTATGTCAAACAATTTAGTAAGTCCATGATAAGTGATGGTATGTAAGGGATTCAAAAAATATAAACCATTTATTTCGTCCTAATTGGTCTAACACTGGAAGAATTCACATGCGTCTTGGTGGAATTTTTTTTATTTTTTCGAAAAGCCGTTCCACTGAAATTTCTTTCAATTCGCAACTTTTTTTCATCAACAAATTCCATAAATCTTAAATTCAATTCAACCACCCACTTATTTCTATATTAAATTTGAAAAGGTTAAAATTCAAATCAAGTTGTTATCCTGCGGAAAGGGTAAGAAACTTTAGATACGATTTTAATATTCACCATTGACATCGGGCTGACTCTTGCACGAACTATTGTACAATTTCGTTATTGATGGAGAAAGGTATATGACGCGTTTCGTGGATTTGCACTAATTATGCATATTAATTGAGTCTAATGTCATACTTTAATTAAAATTGGAAATTAGATAAATATTTTGTACGATTGTATATGACAAGCACGATTTTAATTAATCACATTTTCAACAGGTACGCTATAACAGATTAACATAAATTAGATAGTTGTGGTTTAATGGAAATCCATATAATGTTCAAGGAGTACATGTTAATATTTTTTAATAGAATTATGTATAATTTATTTTCACTTAAATTTCTTCACGTGACAATTAATATCTCATATCTTGGCATTTTCTTTGCTATATCAAATGAATTTCAAATTAATTAAATTTGTTTTATATTTGCGGGTACATTTACCTTAGGGATAGGTTCCTGAAACTTTCACCAAACAAAAAAAATATGAGAAGATTAACATATACATATTAAAAGTACAGGGTGTAAGGCGGCAGACGCATTGGGTTGGAATTAAATGAAACTCAATACGATTGAATAGGAACTTTTTTTTTTTTTTTTGCGAATTTTAGTTAATATGAATTCAAATTAAATCGCAACATAATTCATAGCGAGACGAGATGACCGCAAAATCTAAAGGCCAAATGTCCGTACAAACTCTCCTGGGCTATGGTCACGAATTCTCTTAGGTGGAGCCTACGCCTTTGAGATAGAGCAGGACATGTACAGAGAAGGTGAGAAATCGATCCTTCCCTTTCTTCATCCATATAGCTTCTTCAGAAATCATTAGAAAATACTCTAAGCCTCCTTGCGTGCTTGCCTATTAGACAGTGTCCAGTAATGACACCTATGATGGAGCTAATGTGCAGTCTGCTTAGAGATAACAAGTTCTTAGAGCGCTTCAGATCCAGCATAGGCCAGATCTGTTTTGTGGCCTGACATATGGTAATGTTATTCCACCTAAGATTTGTTTTCTCTATTGCATCTTGCTTTAGCATGAGTTTACAAGTAGCGATGGATATACCAATATTTGTCCAATTTGACAGTATAGGTAGTATAGTTCCACTTTTGGCGAGTTCGTCTGCTTTACAATTGCCTGGAATGTCCCTATGACCTGGCACCCAGCAAAGGTAAATGTTGAACTGCTGTGCCATCTACTGAGAGATGATTAAGGCTTGGCTGTTGGTGAAGATGCGGATGTTTGTGCTTGATATACCACGTTTTCTTTAAGGCAAAACAGGACTTCTTTTATAGCCAAAAGTTCCACCTGGAACACGCTACAGTGATTGGGAAGACAAAAGAAGAGAATAACCCTGTCATCAGTTTGAGAACCGTCGGTATAGAAATGGATCGATCCATCTTCCAAGAACGCCAAATCTGGAAAGGATTGTAACTTGAAAGTTTGTATGGAACTGTAGCTGTGGAGTGGTGTAATCTCTAATACTTGAAAGTGATCTGAATGAGTTCAGAATGATGGAGTGGCCAAATTAGTTGTTGTTTCACTGTGAAGAGGATTTAAGACGTACGGCTGTGCTTGCAGTCGTTTGTTTGCAGAATAAATCGAGAGGTTTCAGAGCGCGAAAGAAGTCGTTGCGAAGTACTCCGCCCATATACCAGCAAGCTGAATATTGGACGCCATCTAGTTTTGTTACTGGAAATTTGTTTGAGCTCTCGCCAACTTTTTTTAAGCTTCTGAGATTCCTTTTTGACTGTTTTTCTCTGGCCCCAAGCCTTCTGCCATCTTGGGTAAAACGATCCCATTCCATCGCGTGTTTCGCGATAGAGTCTTCACCGCACCGTAGGGTGTGACCAATCCACTGACACTTCTTTTTGCGAATACCAATGTTGAAATGATTTTGCCCAGGTCTCCGATGGAGTTCTTGATTGGAGATGGTTTTCAGCCAAAAGATCCTAAGGATGTTTCGAAGACATCTAATCACAAAATTGTGCAGCTTTCTTGTGACAGAGGCCATTATATTCCATGTACTACACCCATTAATTAGTACAAACAGTCACAGCTTGGCCTTCTCACTGTAGAGATTGATCTTCCAAACTTTTGACAGCATGCCGAAAGCAGCTTTTGCTTTGCCAATTCGGCAGTTAACATCTTCATCTGTACTACCACCGTCTTTTGAGACGACACTTCCTAGGTAGAGAAAATTGGTCATTGTTTCAACCTACTGTCCCGCAATGTCAACTTGAGCAGAATTATCAGAAATGTAAAATATTGAGGATCTTCGATTAAAAATAGCTTTTAACGGCCTTTAAGTCCTACAAAAATTGGCGTTTTGTCCCGGCGATCTCACTTGGACTCATCAGTTGACTATAGGATCTTCGTTTTCCCGTTGTTGATCCTCAGCTTGACCTTGTTTGCTTCGCTTTCCAGATTACTCGTCATCTGGTGAAGATCCATGATCTTGTGTGAAAGCAAACAAATGTCGTCGAGATGATGTAGAAAAAAGAACATCGTCCATCGTATTCTTCCTGTTTGTTCTGCTAGGGCTGCATGCGGGGTACATCTCGAATAACACCTTTTCGTTATTCAAGACTTGGGACGGAGGATGAAGAAATGGAGTTTCACGAGCTGAGACTCTTAACAAGTCGAGAACTCTTTAAAGGTAAGTAAATAAGTATGTAGCAGAGTTTTTTCTAGAGCTTTCTCTCCCATGTTAAACCTTGGTCTTTAAATTTAATCCCTAAGTCTTCCATTTGCTTAAGTTGAAATGTACCTTACCCCTTGAGTAAAATTATGATCACACTTTCTAAGATGTCCTCAAAGAAACTTTGAATTTCTATCTCCACATCTCTGATAAAATTACAGAAATACCCTTCTGGCGCCTGCTGTATCAGGTTAACCAACTACCAGAGCACAAAGAAACCAACCAAAACAACCCCACTGGTATAATGTTTTGTCTTCCTTCTTCGATGATATTAAAAACGGATTAGCATCATGTTCCAATTCAATGCAATAATATATAACGTTGGCTTATTCTTCTTTTTTTTCACCCCTTGATAAAGCAGTCCTTATATTAGTGGCCCTTTCGAATAGCAGATGATGATGATGCCGATGTTGATCATCGACATCATCTTATTAAAAGATGTATCTCTGTGTATAGATATTATATCCATGACCCATAACTTCGGTATTTGTAACCAACCGAAAACAAAACGATGTAAATAAAGCAAATCAACAATAAGATCAAGGGGGCCGGGCCGGGTCGGGTGATTCTGCAGGAAGGGTGATTCTGAATCTGAATCCTGAAATTATATTAGATAATGAAGAATGAAAATGTCATGGAACCGAATTAATAAACATCCCGAAAGCAATGAACTCGAGTGTTTCTTGGTTCTCCGCTAACGCCATTATTTGTGAGCTGTGACTGTGACTTTGGGTCACCCTCCTCTCTTTCTATTTCTCTCTGGAATGAATTTGTGGATTTTAATAAAATTTCAAATTTATACTCCCTCTGTGCGAACGAGTGAGTGAGTGAATGAGAGTGTGTGCACAATAAAGAAATTAATTTAATTTCATTACTACAACAATGGTCACACGTATTTTTCATTTTTGAACTCTTGATATACATTTCCACAGAGGAAATGTATTTCTATTCTATGCTGCTGTTTAGTCGAGCAGAGGATTATTTGTATCTTGCACAAAGAATTTGTATCTATCGGGTTTTGGTTTGGTTTGATTATTTCTGTTTTCAAAAACAAAACAAAAAAAAATCAAGAGAAAAGGGGGTGAACATAAGTTTCGAAAAGGATGTATTTAATTTATTGGAATTATTTATGACAAATGTCTTTAGCAATGACCGTAAGGACGTAAAGGACGACGACGACAACCACCAGGAAAACAGAGAGTGCCAATTGTTTCGTATTTAGCAGCTATGAGCATTCGATATAGGATATAAAAATCCCTTATAACTGAAAGGAAAGGATGATGAAACTTTTTAATAATGTGCAACTTTTTCAATTTTTCATTTGTCATCCTTATGGTTACAGAAAAATAAAAATGTGTATTGAAAGGGTGCAGAAGATGTATAGAAGCAGGTCAGGACCAGATTTAGAACCAGAATCGCACCATGCGACTCAAATTATGAGGGACGATTGAGAATAGTGAAATATGTTTTGGTGACAGTAATCTTTTTGGTTTGGGATTAAATGATGACGAAGGCGTGTAGTAGGATGAGTTTTACTGATTCTATCTGGTTTTTACCAAAGTTATAGTTAGCACGTGCGTGTCATTTGGATAAAGTAACGAATTTGTCATTTGGTTTTAAAGAATTTAAATTGAATTGGTTGTTTTTTTTTTTTTTTGATTATTTTGAATAGAAGGATGAATATTAAGCAATTATTTCTGAAGGTATAATGTTAAACGACTATGATGCATATGTGGAGTTAGGATTGGCATATGTCATGATAAACCTAATCATTTTTATGTTTTCATTAAGATAGGTACACATATTTAACTTCGAGTGTTTTTAGTGAGCTGGGAAATTAAAAAAAAGTATTTTCGAAAATATTGTAAGGGCAGATTTTTAATAGTCTCTTCGAATCAGTCTAACGGGGGTTTTTATTTACAGCTTGGCGATTCTATAATCTCATGTGAATTAGGTAGACATAGGTAGAAATGGCGGCCACGATAATCTAGCTGCATGACCCAATTAGAGCCTGATTGCGTCGTTTTGATACCATAACTCGTTTGCCCTGTAAAAGGTATATTAATTGTTGAGACGAATTTGTCGATAAAAAACACAAGCGGAATCATCTCCTCCAATCACAATATGCCGAGATATTTAAATTGCTTTCCGGTTCAGAGACGTGAATTTATTTAAATTTCATTAAACAAAATCCGCTTACTCTCTTTCGAAATTCATCTTAAAGCCAATTCGTTATGTTGAGAAAAGACCATACATACCAAATGACTGTAATATCATTCTGGCTAAAGCGAGGCATTTGCAGAGGAAAAGAACGTCGTGCGGTGCTGGTCCCCATGGCCCATAACTACAACAGCGATGTTGTGAGAGATCCTTTTTCTTTTTCGAACCTTCAAGCTTACTTTTTTCGGGGAGCGTATCGGAATCCCGCTTTTTAAAATCCCGTTTTTCGAAAATCCCGAAAAAAAAGTTTTAAAATCCCGTCTACTAAAATACCGTTTTTTTAAAATCCCGTCTTCTAAAATCCCGCTTATTCATAATCCCAATGTATTAAAAACCCGCTTTTTAAAATCCCGCCAAATCCCGCCAAATCCCGCCAATCCCGTTTTTCGCAATTAATTTGGGTATTAAACTTGGTTAATTATGAACTCATTCCCATCATTTTAGGAACTAACTGCCAACTACCAAAATGATAAAAAGAAATTTTGCATACACCCAACCTCGCACCTACCCCAAATCCTATAGTGTGCCCAAGCAGGGGGGTTGCAGGGGGGCAGCATGCCCCCCCATACATACCTCACTGATTATTAAAATCGTTGGGACCTATTTCATAATGAAATAAGTCACAAATGAATTAACTCCCAAATTTATGAACTAAGTCCCAACGAAATTTTGGTGGGAGTTAAAACAAGTAGTTTTAATTGATAAAGCGGGATAATAAGAAACGGGATTATAAAAAACGGGATTATAAGAGACGGGATTATAAAAAGCGGGATCTTGAAAAAACGGGATTTTAAAAAACAGGATTATAAAAAGCGGGATTGTAAAACCGGGATTTTAAAAAACGGGATTATAAAAAGCGGGATATCGAACCCAACCCATGGCCGATTTATACCGGGGTAACGCAAACAAATAAGACGGACCCTGCCAAGGTGTCTGAATGAGCTCGTTCATGACTGGTTTACTCCCCCAGCCTGCCATTTCTTCAGCACGGATTTTTAAACAAAATCGCTTAAACCACCACTGAAAATTAGAGCCTCGTTTCTATGGTCAAATCGCATTGCTGAGAGATGAACTATTGAGGAGTAAAGGAACACCTCAACAATTTGAACTGACCCCAACTGACTGTGGTGATTATTTTGTACGAGGATTTTTGCCGATAATGTGGTTTATCGTCGCTCCAAATGCGACAAACTTGCTTAAATGGACATACCAAATTGAACCAAAAATGAGCTTCATAGCTGAACTTAATTTTTTCGATAAATCACCCGATCCAGTGCCAGTTATTTTTGGCTTATTCATAGAAATTTCGACGCAGATGATGGTCCAATTTTTTTACAAGTTAAGTAAACTTTCCATAAACTGAGCGGATTTTCTTCAAAACTCTCCTATATGGATGCAATATTCTCTTAAAGACACTGAACTTTTCTTATTTGTCGCGATACTACAACAATCAACAATACCTATGGCGAATAGTGGTCTCAGATGGTCGATTATTTCGAATATAATATGGTGCATTATTTTGGAGGCAAATTTCTAAAATTTGAAAAGTTTTCTGATTGCAAACTTATTTTAACGATTGATGCAGTTTAAAGTGAGAAGACATCATCAATGGTAGTCAACAAGGTTTAATTACGGAGTTTAATGTTTTTTTGTTTTATTTTTTAAAACATTCGCTTTTTTGCAAGAAATTAACAAAACTTATTAATCTCACTGTTGTAGAGCTTCGAATTCAACAAATAGATCACCGGACAAACCAAGAAGAAATGAATTTGGATCCATTATTCGAGCACAATCATCCGATGTCTTTAAATAAAAGTTTTTAATAATCTCAACAACTCCAGCTTTAGCTTCCAATTGTCCTAGTCTCATTCCTAAAATGTAAATAATTCAATATTATTATTTCGAAGTTTTAAGATAAATATTGTCGGCATACCTGCACAAATTCTTGGTCCATCACCAAATGGAAAGAAATATCCTTTTTGGTTTAATTCTTTTGCTCGACCATTATCGAAACGTTCAGGAATGTATTCTTCTGGCTTAGGGTAAATATCTCGATCATTATGGAATGAATAAGTGGGAACATGAACTGTCATTCCCGGTTCAATTTTAACTTTGTGGTTTGGTCTATTTTCCAAAAATGTTTCTTCACTGCATATTCTTGATGAGACCGCAATAATGGTTACAATACGAATTGTTTCTGAAAATCATACATATAGGTACAGGAAATAGATTGTATATTAATGTTCAATATGGCAAACACTTTGGAGTCGAACACAATCCCGGAATCGTAAGTCTAGAAACCCCAAAATTCTGAAAACCTTAATTCCAGAAAAATGAGCAAGTTTTTCATTTTATATAAACTTTTGGGATTTTGTAGGGAATTGTAGGTTTATGGAATTTTTGGGTTTTTTGGGATTTTGCTTTGTCGGGATTTCGATTATCTGAATTCTGAACTCAACTCCAAAATATCGATACTAACTTACCACTGATGCATTGTTCCAAGTATGGAAGTTCCACTAAATCATCATAGCCCAAAAATCCATTTTCATCCACACTGGCCATGATTTCTTCTCTCAACTTATTCTGCGCCTTCTGGTTACTAGCCAACTATATAATATGTAAACGAAGTCAAGAAAAAAAAATTTTGTTCTTAATTGAAATCTTAGAAGGCGCATAGATATTCTTTTTGTTTAAACTCACAAAATACAAAGTATGAGCCACCACACTTCCTGTTGTCTCGAAAGCATCGAGTAAAACCGTCAAACTATGACCAACCATGTCCATATGGCTAATATTTTTCCGCTCCTGTAATTGAATCAAATAATTCAAGAAATCCGAACGATCGTTCTTATTGCGTAATCGATGTTCAAGAGCATCCTTTTGGACTTGCGAGAAGAAATTGTCCGTTTCTTCGGGATAAAATCGACCGGTGAAGAGCTTTCCTAAAAACGGCACCAGTCCCGATAAATAATATAATCCAATTTTCATAAAAGAATCATCTAGCATTTTTCTGGACATATCGAACATTTGATTTGGTGTTTCATCAATTTTTAAAGTGTCGGCATTAAGACCCCAAACAAAGTCAGCAACGACTTCTGTTGTGTATTTGTAACAGAGCTGTGTTGTGTTTTTGATTAATAAGGGAACATCTTCTTTTTTATTTCTAAAATTATCTGAGCAAGTTCTGATTAGTTACTCGACACATAATTGGAATAGGGTCATAAGTCCACAAACCGAAAATAAAATTTTTGCATTTATAACCTATTTATGTCGTCAAAAGACAATTGTAAGTTTTTCTACTGTGGACTTATAGCAATGTGCCAATATTAATGTGTCGAGTAACTAATCAGAACTTTACCCAGACATTGTGAAACAGGCCCTTAATAATTATTTTTGTTTACTTACAGTTTTGACTTCTATTTTGTTGCCTGTCTTATCAGTGGAAGCTTTCACAAAGTTGACTAATTTCTTGCAGATTTCTAACACAATTGGATGACATTGTTTGATCTGCAAAAAATAAACAAAATCTCACTTAAACTAAATAGCTTATTCAAAAGTAATAGATGTATACGAACCCTGCTGGGACTAAGTCCAGAAATAAATTCACTTCGAATTGCTTTCCAAGTTGAACCAGAGGTCATAAATGGATTCTTCGTAGAGACCTCTTCTAATTTCTTATTGACCTAGGTATAAGAAAAAAAAAACAATTCAAACTTAGGTGCAATGATTTCGAAAATAATATAAACGAATTTTTACCCATAAAGTTGGTTCATTATTTCGGAAAGCCTTGAAGTTGGTTACTAAAATTTCCCGAGCAAGAATTGGATCAACCACCAAAATTTGTGGATTCCTTGTCACAAATATTCCAATAAATCTTTCTCCAGACTTCTTGTATTTTCTATAGTAAAACGAAATTATACAAAACTTTGAGTGATCGCTTAGATAAATAAAGTATTTGTCAGCATATCGAAAGCTGCTAAGAAGGACAAAAGGAGCTTTTGTCATGATAAAACTTTTATTTTGTATAAAATTCTTTCACTAACCATTTGAGGGAGTAATAAGGAGCATATGTGATGTTTTTCGCGAAAAATGTGCTGGGGCTTAAGCCGCCATCTTGGTTTTGAGAAAGAATGTGCTTTAAGTAAATAATTGGACCATATCACTTTTGACAGAAAAGAAGGTTAAAGAAACATTTTAAGTAATTTTGATTCTTTCAATCTAATGTTGACATCAGCAAGTTGGTGGCAAGAGGGCCACTTCCCGCCTCCTGGCATAGAAAAATTTGATCAAAATCAGTATTTTTTTTATTCGCAAATTTTTAGGTATGAATTTTTATTAGCCAAATTACGATTTCCGAAAACATCAAAATTGTGGTGTACCTACTTTGCTAAAAAATGATTCGCATATTTACAGCTTTTAGGGCCAAAAATAAATATAAAAATAAATTTGGCGAAGCGTTTGCAACTCTATTTTGGATTTTCAAAAAAAAAAAAAAGTTGATCTGCCATAAATAAACAAATATTTTTTTTTAATTTCGCAAATTTGCAATTTTTTTTCAAAGTTTTTGCTTTCATCGCATGCTGCGAATCTTCCCGAGGCGGCCATTTGAATGATATTGATTTTCACACTTAATGGGATAAATTTTAAATGGATTAAATTTTCATCAAAAATGTATCGCTGTGTGTGTTTTATTTAGCTTTACTTTCGAAACCGAAAAATGAATGACCCTTTATATTTAGATCATTAGTCTTGCCTATTTATTTATCTTCAATTTAAATACATTGCGGCAAGAAAAATTTAGACGATTAAGTACCTACGATGTTAAGGCATTTTTAGTGTGTGGCTAGGTTAAAAATAGGATTTTCCAAATTTTAAACGAGTTAGAATCGTGATATTTTGTTTGTTTAACATTTTACTAAAGTTAAAATCACCAAATGCCTGTTTTAGCTTTTTAGAATCATATACCAAATGTCTCTTTGGCAATTAAAAATGTGAAAATTGGTTGGCTTACTTTTTTTTCACGAACATTCACTTTTTGAGGCGTGTTTAGCTGAATTTTGTTACGAAAATGGGTTTAGTATGATTAAACTAAAAAATGTTTAAAACTAAGAACTTTTTAGTAAAGAGCTTTAAAGTTAGCCGGCCTTATCACAGGCCCCGTCGGTCGTAACAGATTCGTACTACGAATCCCGAAAAAAAAGTATTAAACCTGCCGTTGTAACAGAAATATTTCCAAGCCAGAGGTGGTGAAAAGTTATATCGATAGCCTACAAAATCGTGGCAATATTTTTCTTACGACGACGGTGCTATGATACTTAAGTACAATGATGTTAATACCTAAACATCAGGCTGTTTAAAATTTTGCGCTCTCATTTTTGAAGTTCCAACCTTTAGAACTCAAGTTATAAGCTGATTTAACCAAACCTATTGACGTTAAGTTTTCTTAAAATTGTGTATGCTTGCATTGGAAGAGGATTCGAAATTATACGCATCACGATACTAGTTTATATGTAGGTATGTATTTATGATTTCATTCCCACTTTCGCTTTGTTCACTCAAAACACTAACTTACACTTGGCAATATTCTGATCGATTTCAAAATAACACGCAGTTTGGCCATTACTAAAAGCTTATCAATATGTCTGTTACTTTATATACGTAGTTATCAACAAATCGATTGTACATCAGTCAGCTGGTTAATAAACACATCATCATAGGTACTCGTACAAAAGGAACTAAAACTTTTATTCGTACAAATGGAACTAAAACTTTTATTCCAAAATATTATGCTAACTTAAGACAAATAGTTTTTAAAATCTATGTCCGGTAGATATTAGTTACAATTTATAAACGCGATTTACAGAGGTTATTTCAACTTTTTCTGCAAAAAACCAATACTTTCCCCATATTTCTCTATCATTATATAGAAAAAAAAAGAAAACTCACTCATATAAATCTTGAATTTCAAAGGCTAAATTTCGGTTACGTTTGACAATACATGGAAGATTTCCAAAAATTAATTTTGGTTTAGGTCCTGAGACACCTCGTTTTTTCCAAAAATTAAAATTCCATGATAAGTATAAATAAATAAGTCCAGCGATAGCACTTAAGAAATATAAAACAAGCGTACACGCTCCCATCGTTTAAGAGAGAGCTTGATATATCAACGGTAACAGATTAAAAGATCAACTAAATGCTGAATAAAATCTAATTTTATATTTAGGTATGTGGGTATATATAAAATGTCAATGTTAACTTAAGAATGTATACCTATATACATTCATTGAAATTAGGGTGTTCGGTATATTGAAATTATTTACTTGCTCTATACGGCAAGTGCGACAAAACATAAATCGAAATGAAGGAAAAGCCGAAAAAAAAAAGGTTTTTGGAAGGTCGAACAGATTGATGGATTTGCTTGAAATTAGTAATAGAACATTTATTTATATGTGACTAGCTGAAATAAATGAATAATGAAGCTGGTCTGCCCGGCTTTGCAAGGAATTTTTTTTATCAATTTTAGCATTCTAAAAACTAAAAATTAAATTTACAGGGGCTTCAAATACGCCTTACAATGAATTTTTTTGGCCAGTCCCAATAATTTTCATAACCAAATTTAGAGCAGTAAGGCCATCTGCTGTTGTCGAACCCATTTTCGTGAAGGACAAAATTAGCCGATTGTCAATTGATTGTATTTCGTCATTTCTTAGAATAAAATATTTTCTCCTTCCCCTACAAAATGGAATTTTCAGATATTGCCAACACCCTTGAAAGTATGCAATCTCGGATTAACCAGGATTTTCCCACTTTTTCAGTTGAAATTTCCTATTTTTGCCTCCGTACGGTCTTTACTAGTTGCAATGCGAATTTTCAATAAAAACGGATGATTTTCAGCCTAGTTACGCGCGTATACAAACAAAAAACCGATTCATTTTTATACACAAAAGATTTCACCGGTTGTAAATGATCGCAAATGTCAATTCTACTTCGACATTTTGTGGAGTAAACAGAAACAAAATATGTACACGTCCGCAAAACTCGAATTACTATAATGTACCCCTAAAGAATGCGGATTAATTATTTCAATTTTGACATTTGCCTCCATCTCCAACCAGTGACAAATTTTGCCGCCGGCCCGGCCGTTGACAACTTTTGCGTCACCTTTTATTTAGATTTCCTTTAAGCCTAGTACGCTGCTGATGCGAAACGAAATTTTTCTGTGATCTCCAAACAGACAACGAAACGCTTGCGAAAACACAACGAAAAATATCCTTGGAGAGTTTCACTAATTCCAAAAACAAAATCAAACATAAACGCGAAAAATCAGAGAAACCCATGATGTAAGAAAATGATAAACAAAAAAAAACAAATAAAACACAAATGTCATATTTCCGCACACAGTAAATAGTCTGTACAATTAATTCAGTGCGAAAAAGGAGCGGAGACTTCTCCAAATAATCTGCTACATTTATAAATTTCGCTCTTCGAACAGCGTACTGCAAAACGAAAAGCAAAACGAAATTTTCCGTTTCTGATTTCGTTGTGTCATTTTTGTATGGGATTTTTCGTTTCGCATCAGCAGCGTACTAGGCTTTGGAATAGTCGATGAATTAGAATTGTTTTTAGATCATTTAGAACTAGTACGTACAGCTGCTGCCAAAAAACTACATATTTCTTTAATTTTTCAAAATTTCTTCAGAACGATTCCAATAATTTTGATTAAACTTCATATTATTTATATGTTAAAAAAAATTTATTAAATTATTTAATCATCAATAGTTAAAATAAAATCATAAAAGAAATTTACAGAGTTGAAGCGATGCGTTCAAAGATATAAAGGAAGAAATGTCAGATGACAATCAGCAAAATACAGTTTAAAAACCAAACGCAATAAAAGTTAAAGTCGAATACACAATTAGTGTGCTACATTCTGATTGGTTTGCTTTTATGGGGAAATGTTAGATCTTAGATTTTAAATACATACAAGCAAAGTTTCTTTTTTAATTGGTATAGCGTGACTATAGCACAACGTTTACATTAGGGAAAATGAGGCTGTTTCGTTGAAAAATTCAAAAATCGGTTCAAAAATATTTCATTTCCCATAAAAATTCACATTTCTAAGTAAAGTAATTTCAACCAAATTTGTACGAAATTCTTTGGGAAATTATGTGTACACAAACTCTTCGAACACACCCAAGGGAATCGAGTTAAAGTGAAGTCCATTGAAAATGTCAAAATTTTATGTATAAAAAACAGAAACAGAGAAATAGAAAGAGAAAGCAGTAAAAACAGTGCTGTCACACAGCATTAGCATACCTACTTTGAAATGAAAACACTTTTTCTGTAATTTGCGAAATTACTTAACTCGATCAAATTCAAACACATTCACCTATGTTTATTGAAAGAAAAATAAATTTAACAAATAAACATTTGTTAATACAAGTTTTTTTTTTTACTAAAAGTAGTACCTACTTGTAGTAAAGTAGGTTGATTGTATATTTGTGATGTGATCCAGGATTTGGTCATGGGGGGGGTCCAACTACAAATTGAAAACTTAAAGAAAAATAAAACTTGCGTGGGCTTGTTATTACCGCCATTTTCGATTTAACAAAAAATACTAAGCACAAACTGAGCTTATATAACACATGCATAACTTTTTAAAAAATCGTAATTTCGAAAAAAAATTGCAAATTTAAAATTTATCCCAAAGATTTTCAAATTTGCAAATTTAAAAAAATATTTACGGCACATGGCAGCAAAAGTTGAGCACAATACAGCGCAACTTTTTTTTAAAAAAATCGAAATATATGGTGCTAATTTAACTAAAGTTCCTTCGCATCATTTGCGTTCGGTAGTAAAAATAACTTTTAGTAAAAGTTGAAAATATGCCCTTTTTTTCTCTTTGGTTGTATCTCTTTTTGAGCACAAAACTGCAAAACTTTAAGTTTTAAGAAAATTTTCAAAAATATTTGCGACACACCGTTTTCATTTTTTTCAAAATCGAAAATGGCAATCCAAACTTCTTTTTGCGCTTATAATATTGAATAGTATTTTGTATTATGTTGCTTTGGAGAGATATGTATGATAAATTGCCTAATCATTCAAAATTTAACATACTTTAAGCCCTTGAACTATATTTCCCTCATAAAACTGTTACGCAATCTAATGTTATTAAATATACTCCTTTTTTCACTAATATGCATTTAAAGTTTTTGAGGTATACCTATTTATTACACTTGGAGAAATGTTTTTCCGAAATTTTATAAAAAGATGGCCTTTCTGTAATTAAGTGGTCAATTTCAGACCAAATTTAGGCCGAAGACAAAGAAATATTTAATAAATAAATAAATTCATATGAAAATATAAGGTTTCAATGCTCATGGGGAGGTTCCGGACCCGAAATCCCCCTCTGGGATCCGCCATTGGATCTGAACAAAATTTAAATTGTCGGAGCTCTTTAAAATATAGTTGTTAAACTCAGTACAAAATAAATTACAAACAGATACTTGAACGAACAATTTGGAATATCTTGGAATAAGAAATTCCATTACTTTTTTACAAGAACTCGCAGCTTGCCTATAATTATTTTTATTTTTGTCGGTATCTTGTATGTAGTATGTATTTTCGTTTTGTTTGCCAGCGAAAATGAAGAGTTTCAACTTTTAAAACAAGATAATTTATTTTATACGTTTGTATAATTTTGTGCAAACATCGGATATTTTTTTGCTATTGCAAAATGTTCTTAAACGAAAAATGAAAAAGTTCAAAAACCCAAAACGATATTTGTATGCATGAAAGTATTTTTTTGATAATAGGCATGTTTTTTTGCAAGCCCGGTGGGAATTGGTTGAAAAAAACGACAGCGGGGAATGGGGATTAGCGACGCCATGACAGTGAAAAACATGGAGTTTTCATACAAACTATCGATAACATGTATGTAATTCATGCCGGTAACACAGTTTTTCTGTGCGCTTAAGTTAAGCCCCGAGAATTCTCTGGGATTAGTTGTTGTTGCATTTAACATGTTAGTTGTTTAGCACCGACGTCGTTTTTTTCATCCAATTCCCCCCGGGCTTGCAAAAAAACACGGCTAATATTGTATAGTTTGCTAAATTCAAACTGACGTTGATCAAACATATTAGGTCTGTTATGATGACTTGAAACATTGTACGACGTAGTACAATTTACTGTCAAATCCCACAGAAATGTTTGAGAAGTAGCTACATAAACCATGTTCGTTTAGCCCAAAAGACTGTCATATAAGAAAAAATAAAACTGGTAGAATCTGTCAGTTTCGGGCAAGCGAAATTGTAGAATCTGGCATGAAGCAAGCATATATTTTATGCAAGCAGAACAATTAATCGGCATGTTCAGGAAAATGAGATTTCGGAGATCTGAGCAATTTAAATTACCTGAACAGGATTCCTCAGAAAAATTTCTCAGCTTTGCTGTCAAAACTCTGAGGAACAAAAATTTTGGATTCGCTTGCTCACTTTTTTAGTGAGAAACATCTCTGAAATCCCATTTTTCTGAACACGCCAAATATTTGACGAAAGCTAAGCGTCAAAAAATTACGATCATTTGACGATCAAATTGACATCGATTTGACTTTTTCAAACAGTTTCAAAATAAGAACCACCCTTATACATGTATACACGGTAGGCACTACACAATGTATAGATAAGAAATACTTACTTTAAAAAAGATTCCAAGGGAGAACCATCTTTAATCAGTAAATTGATTAGAAATTTAGAAATCGTGAGAAAACAAAAAAAATGATAATATACTCTGACAATATTTCTCCCAATAACAATAAAACTGCAAGTCATTGGCCTTAAACTTTCCATCTCATATTTGGTCTGTTTGGTAAAGCCATAGTACGCTGCTGATGCGAAACGAAAAATCCTATACAAAAATCACACAAAGAAATCATAAATGGAAAATTTCATTCTGCTTTTCGTTTTGCAGTACGAAATTTATAATTGAAGCAGATTATTTGAACAAGTCTTCGATCCTTTTTCGCACTGAATTAATTATACAGACTATTTTTATTGGGCTTTTCCAGAAACTATCTTTGTCGTTTCTCTTTCTAATTTTGACAGTTCAAAACAACAAAAACAATACATGTGAAATCGAACTTGATAAAATGTAAACAAATGCTCTTTTCAGTGCAATAAAGTGGATTTTTAATATTTTCTGTGATTTTTGATATAAATAAGTTGATTTAAGTTATTGAAATTGGTTTATTGTTAAATTGGCGTTATAACTATCGTTTTATATGTACGTTTTTATTGTAAAACAAACAAGCAAATTGTATTGTAAAAATATTTGGCAAAATCGAAAGGAAAGTTTTTCAAAGTGGAATTAAACTCAAAAACAATTTAATAATTATTGAACATTATTAAGTGCTTCAAAAACACAACAGTAATGAGGCATTTTCATAAAACACTTTCTCGGGCGATATTTAGAATTTTAAATTATTATAAGGTAGGTATAACATTAGTTTTAACAAAAACTTTTGAATAATTTAATTCAATTCAATTCACTAATTCGCGCTCTTAACAGCGTTTGTTTACCATTTATCGAGTTCAGACCAGCTGATTCATACTTTTTTTTTTCTTGTTTGACACTGACGTCTGGTGGAAAAGCCCAATTGTGTGCGGAAAAATGACATTTGAGTTTTATTTTTGTTTTTTGTTTTTGTTTATCATTTTCTTACGTCATGGGTTTCTCTGATTTTTTGCGCTTATGTTTGATTTTGTTTTTGGAATTAGTGAAACTCTCCAAGGATATTTTCCGTTTTGTTTTCGCAAGCGTTTCGTTGCCTGTTTGGAGATCACAGAAAAATTTCGTTTCGCATCAGCAGCGTACTTGGCTTAACGTGAAATTTCTTGCGAATTTGCACACAATTTGACAATTTGCTGTCAAAACTCATAAAAAAAACTCAGTTTTTGGGAAATTTATTGAAAAAAAAGTTTAAATAGGTGTGTTCCTTTACTTTATAACTCTGTGCATTTGTGTGAATTTCTACGACATTTTATATTTTTTTATATGAACTTTGACAGACTTTATAGTGTATAAATTCACAGAAATGCACAGAGTTTTAAAGTAAAGGAACTAGGCTAATAGAGACTTTAAAAATTTTACTGAAAAACCGCTCCATGATATTGACGTTCATACCAACAATAGCATTTTTTTTTTTGTTAAGTTATCCACAATTTCAATTATTCCAATGTGCTCTCTACGTTTTGATAGAAATATTTTTCAATTGCAATCTATCGATGGAATTCAGCAAAAAAAAAAAAAAATAAAAAGTAAGTGGAATATAAAAGATGCAAATAACTTCCTATTTTCATTTAACAAAAAAAAAAGAGTGACAATCCGCACATTCAAATCCAGAAAAGGTCGACTGCCGTATTTTCCACATCCACATCCGCATATCGAACGCGAAGCACAGAATATCAGAATAATATTATAATTTTTATGAAGGGTTGTTGTTGTTGTTATGAGTTTCACTGTATACACAGATAGAAGTCGGTTTGCATTTTTCTGCCGCTACACTTTCACCCTACGGTTCCAACCCCCAAAATGAGGAGATAACAATAAAATTTGTTTGGTGTTTGGAATGTCACCCGCAGACATTTAGACACTTTTTGGTTTTTCGATACACTCACTTGCTCAAACCCCCTGGGGTCGATTTGTTTGGTCTTGGTCTTCGTTGTCGTCGTCGTCGTCGTCGTCGTCGTCTATTGTCAGGGTGATGATGCGCTGACGGGTGATTTCCGAAAGTGGGTTGATTGGGGTTGAATTAAATGGCATTATAAGCGAAGGGGTGCGAGTCGAGTGGGTGGGATGGGTGTTTGTATGGTTGAATTAATAGGTGGTTGTTTTGGTGGATGTGTCTTGTGACCTGTTTAAACAAATGGACTTGTATTTGACCTTTAATTATGTTGATAAGTTAGTAGGTTGGATTTGACTTCTTTTTTTTTTTAAATCGATTTACAGTAATGGACCATTTGAAACAGATATTGAAACTAAATTGCCAAACTTTTATGATGGCACAAAAGAAAGGGATAAAATGTAAAAAAAAAAAAAAAAACTTCAGCTACTCGTTTATTCAAATTTTATTACTTCAAGACGTCGTCGTCGTCGTTATTTCGAAATCCCACAAAAAAAATTATATATTTTCAATATCATCCTTAAAAAACTCCTTGGATATATAAATAGTTGTTGAGAGGGTGATATTTTTACTCAAAACATATTTGTCTTGTTGCGAAAAATGTTGTACTGTTAACTCGGTTTTTATGGCCTATTATTATATAATATAAAGGACATTTATATAAATCGCAAAGACGATAATATAAAATATTATATTTGTACATTAAGAACACTTTTTTATCTGTTGCTATAGCACAAATGTGTTGCTGGGCTGAGGGAATATATCTATAAATTCTGGCACGTGAAAGAATTCCATGAGTGCCAGATATTTTTTTTACCAGGAACGAAAATGTGTTATTAATATCTACTATTTCTACAACATCAGAGAGATATTATTATTAATATAAAATATTTGGGTTCGATTTTTTTTTTTTTTTTTTTGTGGAGAAGATGATGTTCTTGTGGTTTTATTGATGAATTTTGCACACATTTCTTATATATGTTTGTATATGTGGGTGTGGGGGGATGTCAAAAACATGCTGACTTTTAGTGTGTGAAGGCGTTTGAATTTTGTGTCTTTATATTAATGGGAAGGTTTGGTATATATATTTATAAATAGGTAAAATTTTTTTTTAATGTGAAATCGATTTAATAGTCATTAAGGATTTTGGCATACATTAATCAATGTATAATGCTTGTTAACAGAATGGTTAACAATATTTTGTAGGATGAAGAGAAATGTTATAAATGGAGTTAAGTAGGTATTTGGGTAGAAAATATCGATATGTTATGTGGCTTTAGAGACATTTAGAGGTTTTGTAATTAATGATATTTTCATATTTCTAGTCATGAGAGAATTTGGCATCCCATTGCAAATACACTGACAAAACTATTTGTAATGATGTCAAGCCAAAATACATAGCTGCATGGCTACTTGCTGAAAAATTTCATACATATAATATGTTTGTCGAGGTCACTTATCTATATAGGTTATCTTTCGCGTTACTTTAACTCTACACAAAAAATTAGCCGGGTCCAAAGATGGATAGATTTTCTTTTTACTTAAGGTGCGTGTCCATTTGAGAGTTCTTTCGCTAGTGAACTCTCGAGAGTTATCTTGGGCGCCTGTCCATTTGAGAGTAATTTTTTGGAGATTTTAATATCGGGAATTCATTTGTAAAAATTTGAAAGTTAAATCCTGAGAGTACTTTCATATAACCATATCCACTTGATATATTTTTCCTGCTAGCTGGAAATAGTTAAGAGATATTTATTCTTACAAATGTAAAGGTATATTGGCACTGTTCTGAAAGAAATAAATTAATTAAAAAATTGTGGGTTACACCAGGAATAGAAGAAGCAAATTCAGTCTGCCCTTCTAATTATAGGTAATGTAACCTGTTTTCTCAAATTATGAAATTTTAATTTCAGTTAACTGCAGAGCGAACGGCTTTAACATTTTTTTTTTTTAACCTAACATTTTTTTTTGTTCAATCGCTAAGTGATCAGAGGTTTAATAGTAGGTGTGTTTTATTCATTGCTGCATAGCCAGCGCAGTACAAGTCTGAATAAACGATTACTCACTCTATATACGTTCATTTCAATAATTTAAAGTTCTATCTATCTCCTATGTCAAGAGTATTTAGAGTCCAAATAAAGGGTATTTTTTTAGACGTGTGGTTTTCAATCTGGCAATACTTTTTTTGAAGTTGGTCTTTTTGACAGCTGTCACTTGATTTATGCTCAGTTTGGTTTGCCATTTCATAATGAATAGACTTAATCCTGAATAACTTTTGCAAATCGTGCAAATTTATTACAAAAATAATGGTTCGGTTTGCGCGACGCATTGCGCGCTGCGTCCAATATTCGGTCGACATAATCTTCCAGCAAAGTAATTCGAGCAACCATGGATCGGTTTGGCACCAGGTTTACTCTAGTGGAAAATGCGCATCCTCAGAGACGCCATACAGCGCGCACCGAAGACGCTATTGCTGCTGTGGAGCAGAGTATCGAAGAAGACCCGAATGAGTCCATCAGCCATCGCGCGGAACAATTGGAGCTGGGGCCTCTTGGGCCTCTCGGCTGGAATTTATTCGAGTCTTGCCCGAAATCATTGTTAAAACATAATGGCAAACCCTTATCTTTATAATATATACGATAGAGTAGAATGGGAAGACAGAAGAGAGCAGGAGAAGGAAAGACGGGATTTAATAATGGAATCCAGATATAACAGAATACGAGAGAGTAGAATGGGATGACAGAAGAGAGCAGGAGAAGGAAAGACGGGATTTAATAATGGAGATATAACAGGTGGTATAAGGAAGTAATGACCGAGGGGATCCCGCAATATCTGAAAGCGGGATGGAAGGCAGACAGAACAAAGAGAATAGCGAGAGTCAGGCTAGGGAATGAGGTGAGAGAAAGATGGTATTGGAAACAAGATGAAGAGAGAATGTGCAGAGTGTGTGAAGGTGAGCCAGAGACGTGGGAACATGTGATAGGAAGATGCAGGTCAGGTGGAGATGAAGGGAAATCAATAGGGGAAAAACTAAGGGATATAATGGACGACGGAGGGAGGGGGGAAGAATGGATAAAGGCACTAGAGGTTGCGAGAAGGAGTAAGGCGGGACGGATGGGAGACTTGTAACCCTTAGGGGATGCAATACAATACAACCTTATCTTTATAATAAAGCTAAATTCTTGGCCATAACATAAAATTATATACGTTTTACTTCTTCTTGAAAACCACACCTCTAAAAAAAACACCCTTTACCAAAAGTATTGCAATATAAGAGGCTCATGAGTTCATTGGCAAATAATAAAATAATTAAAATATGCTTTGTGGTTTTTCGAGGTAAACGTTCAAATTAGTACCTAGATACATTTTCATCCGCATAAAACATGGTTCCACATATGTAAAAACAAACAAAATTCGAAGTATCGCCATTATAACGCATTAATCATAATTATAATCACAGAATAAATATTCTCACACATATGACACAAGCCTTTCAGTTTTTTGACATAAGACACACGCAAATAAAAAAAATAGTTTGTCTGTCTCTGAGAAAATGCTAAATGAGAAAGATATTATACACTTTGATAAGAATTTTGTAAAATTTTTTTGTAAACTAGCAATTTAGTTATGTAAATAAATAATAAATAATAATATGTACATATATTATTTTTTAAGTTTTCAAAATATGTACTCTGTACTCTTTAAAGCGAATCTAATTGGAAGAGACGCTTTCTCATATAGCAAGACTTAGTTGAGGTGAGAGCCTCCCATAACTAGGCCATTTAACGCTTTTTACAGTATTATAACAATCATAAGAGTATTCTTCAAGATTACTTTTAGCTCCCTTAATATAGTCTAGTTAAGCTCTTGGAGCATCTTACGAGAGGCAAAATGTTACTTGGGATCAGTGTTACCGCAGCCAATATTATTTATGAATCCTTCTAAATAAAAAAAAAGAGTCCTTTTGAAAATAAATGAGTCCTTTTAAAAATAAGTGCAAAACTTTTAAAAATGTCCGATTTAAGGTATTATCAAAAAAAAATTTGTTTTATAAAACATAAATATACATTTTATACATTTTAGATTAGATTTTATTGTAGCCAAATTTGTATAATATTCTTACTGAAACTAGATTGCACCTTACTACCTGATAACTAAAAATTAACAGATATAAAGATAATTCATTAATATACAAAGAAAAATTGTAATAGAACACAATAAAGTTTTAATTTTCTTAAAAAAACTTAACATTCTTTGAGTTAAAATGATTGTGAAAAAATGTGTCCTTTTTAAAAAAATGTATCCCCGAATCCCACCGATAAAATAAATCCCCCGGGATACAATTGTATCCTAGTGGTAACTCTGCTTGGGATATCAATAACGGAGACTTAAGATACAATTACTTTGGAATGTTAACTTTGACAATGGATACAAAAAAACATACTTAATGGTGAGAAGTGGGTAGCACTTTTCAATTATTTTTAAGAAGCACTTAAATAAAGATAGTATATCAATACGGAATTTCACTAAAAAATATGTGGGTAGGTTAAGTTTTAACATAAGACATTTTGTAATTTGTCTACACTTTAACTGTTTCCCTAGTTATACTTTTCACATTATGTTAATTCGCCATATTTCTTTCTATTTGAATATTTTTAAAGTATTTATTATTTATTAATAATTAATAAATAATTGAACGTTTCAATCGGGCAGACGGCAAAGTCTTAAATTTGTATTTATTTAAAATCTATAATTTTACTTACAATTTTGTAAACATAATTTTTAAAATAATACAAAATTATCTATCCATTTCTCTGTTGATGTTTTATTTCGGTTTTGACATCAATTCGTATTGATATAGAAATAATACAGCTTATGCCTAAGAAATATATACGTATATATATGTATCGCTACCCATTTATTTAAAATTACATATTTCTTTCACTTTACTTGTCAGGAATGTTTTCATTCCTACTTCTCTTACGTGTATGTAGCTACATATTTTCAAATAAGAATACGAAAACATTTAAATATTCATAAGGAATGGAGTCAAAGTATCTTTTTTTATCCCTCAAATAGCTCCACCCAAAATGTTAATAAAACTAACAAAACCAAAAAAAAAGATACACAATGAAGTGGATTGGTTGCCTAAAATAGACAGGCGCAAAATGGAAACATTGTAAGTGTTTGTGTTGTTCGATCAAAGTACATGTATTCGTGTATTTATGAATCTATATTATAATATTATGACGTTGACAAGAGTTCATTTTTTTATATATATTTGAAACTTTTTCAAATTAAAATTTATAAGCACTTGAGACAATTTTATATATGTATGTATGTATACCAAAATCTGGTAGGTTCCTGATTTTTAATAAGATATTTTATTTTAATTTCTTTTGAGACAATTTTTCAAGAGGATAAACTGATGTTTAATTGTGACAGATAAAATAGGATTATTCCTTTGATCCATATTAATAAAAAAAAACACTTGGTTATTTTTTAATTTACAAATCAACGTTGATCAAAAATTATTTCAAATGTTTATTTATACTAAACAATTAACTTTTAATTGACGTAGAAGTAGAAAATCTTAATCACAATCTACTATTTTCAACAAGAAGTCTAAGGTATTTTTAACATGAATTAACTTCAGGGTCTTTATTGATAAGATTTCTCACTTACTTCTGTAATAGGAGCAGAATCAAAGACCACTTTCAAACTTCATCACCGAAACATGACAGATGTAAAACGTCAACCACTAACCATCATGCGTTAAGCCGATAACCTCTAGCGTCCATTCACTTTTTATTTTCCACTCAATTAACATAACTAATTTTTGTAGATTTTTGAATTGAATTTATAATAAAATAATTGGAATCAAACTTGTACAATAACGCGTTTGATTTACAACTTCACTGATTACAAATAAATTGTATTTGATTTGAGTTTTTTAATAGAAGTGTTGATAGTAACCGTCTGCTAGTTCCGACTGTAATCTAGTGGCGTCTGAGATCTGCTATCTCGGGCTGTAATTTAGTGGCGCCTGCTATCTCAGGCTTTAATTTGGTGGCGTCTGCTATCTCAGACCGTAATTTAGTGAGTTCTGCTATATCAGACTGCAATTTAGTGGGGTTCGCTATCTTAGACTGTAATTTAGTCGCTTCTGCTTTATAAGACTGTAATTTAGTTGCGGTGACTAACAACTCTTGGTGAATAATTTGGTCGGAAATGAATGTAAGATTTCAGTTGCATAATCCAAGAATTCAAGCCTCCTGTTCTATAAACCTAATAGTTTCATTGAATATTTTCAGCGCCAGCGTAAGCAAGTAACTAATACCTTACAAAGGTTTTCGGACCCTTTAATATACATAATTCCCTGTGTTTATGTAATTAAACACAAATCAAAAAATCTGTGAATCCAAAAATTTTGTTTAAATGAATCAAGCAAATAACGACAACCCGTAAAGCTTTCATACGACGACGAAGTAGAGAAAAATTGAAAACATTCTAGTAAAAACACAGCAGATTACTTTAATAAATTTATTTGATGCTTACACTGTGACGGTTCCAATAAGAAAGAGGACAATTAAGTGGCTGAACACAATGCCCTGCTGCAACTGGAATCGGAGCCAGAGCTGCAACTGCTTTCAAAAAATGTCGTACGTCGTTTTTTTTATCTGACCACAATGGAATGTGGTCAGATAGGAATGTACAGCTTTCTGTATATTTCAAATTAAAAAAAAAAACAGCCACGAGTTTATTATTCACTGTTTTTATTTCCAATATTTTTCTTTTAATTAATAATTTTTTTCGCGACACAAATAAGCACTAAAAACTTCAATATATTTTTGCGGCATCTTTTTTCTTCATATAAATTGAAACGTCAAAGATGCTGTACGTGAAAAGTTAAAAGTTGGGGAACCTTTGTGGCTCCGACTGCAGCTCCGACTGCAGCTCCGTCTCAAGTTGCGTTCCATTCTGCTCGTAGCATTGATTTTGTGTGTATTTAATATTTTGACAGATGTTCCAGCTCCGACTCCGGCTCCGTCGCATTGTGTTCAGCCAGTAAAGTTGCAATTTTGGCAACTGCAGATTCTATGAGAAAAGTACCACTAGAGAGTAATTTTCAAGTGAGTATTGATTAAGTAGGTTTAACAAAAATACAAATAACAGCTTGAGAGCGAAAAAGTTAAAGCAAGTTGTGAAAGTTATAGTGTGATGAATAAATGTTTGGTAACACAAAAAAAATAAATAAATATAATGATTTTTTTTTTTGGATTAAATAAAACTAGTACGTCCAGCCCCCGAAACTCGAGTGCTAATAACATTATCGTCTAATTGAAAAACAACTTCTAGAAAATATATTGTAATTCACATGAAATTCTAGAAAACTTTATTTTTCGATGCATACAATTTTTGGAGGTGGATACTCCAACATTAAGTAAAAAAACGCAAGAATTATATCATCGTTTAAGAGCAGTCTTGAGCGTGGAGAAAAACTGAGCCAATTATTATGATATGAGCTACTTTTTATTATTTCCTGCAGCACTGAACGCCGCGCTGCCGGGTTGGGTTTAGCCGATCCCAGAACCACTGGTCCCAAGACCATCCCGGAAGTAGTCAATAAAGACCAATTAATTTTATATCGAAAATAATACTCGTCGAATGTATTGATTCGTGTATTTAATATATTCGTTAAGATGGTTAGTGAATAAAAAGTTATTGTTCCACGCCTCAGCTTAAACATCCCTCACACTACATCTACAAATTGAAAGCATTCTTCCTTTTTTTGCTCACATTTTATTTCAATTTAAAAAACAACACCCAATGAGCGAGACACACAATAGATTGCAGAATATTTCCATGCAAAACCAATAAACCTACAACTATACATAATTTATGCTTCCTCGCATTAAATCGACCAATGGCCGAAAATCCAACACAACAGAAAAAAATCCTCAGAAATAAAATTCTTCCCACAAAAAACCCTTACTCGAATTCACTAACCATCTTAACGAATATATTAAATGCACGAACCATTGCATTTAACGAAAATATAATATCGTGACGCTGAATTTTGTAATTCGTGACGGGAATTTGTGTGTCGGTTTGACATGTCACTGACAGCTCCATAGAAACATTTTTTACCCCCATGCCGCAAAAGAAGTTTTACTTCAAAAATCTGTGATAATCCAAAAATTTTGTTTAAATGAATCAAGCAAATAACGACAACCCGTAAAGCATTATACGACGACGAAGTAGAGAACAATTGAAAACAGGCTAGTAAAAAACACAGCAGATTACTTTAATAAATTTATTTGATGCTTACACTGTGACGGTTCCAATAAGAAAGAGGACAATTAACTGGCTGAACACAATGCCCTGCTGCAACTTTTTTTTTATTCGCGACACAAATAAGTACTAAAAACTTCTTTTTTCTTCATATAAATTGGAACGTCAAAAATGTTGTACGTGAAAAGTTAAAAGTTGGCGAACCTTTGCGGCTCCGACTGCAGCTCCGTCTGCAGTTGCGCTCCATTCTGCTCGTAGCATTGATTTTGTGTATTTAATATTTTGACAGACGTTCCAGCTCCGACTCCGGCTGCGGCTCCGTCGCATTGTGTTCAGCCAGTAAAGTTGCAATTTTGGCAACTGCAAATTCTATGAGAAGAGTACCACTAGAGAGTAATTTTCCAGTGAGTATTGATTAAGTAGGTTTAACAAAAATACAAATAACTGCTAGAGAGCGAAAAAGTTAAAGCAAGTTGTGAAAATTATAGTGTGATGAATAAATGTTTGGTAACACAAAAAAAATAAATAAATAATTGTGATAATAATTTTTTTTTGGATTAAATAAAATAAAATTAATAAATGAAAATAATAAATCATTGTGTTCATTCTTGAACACCCTGCATAAATTATACCTAGGTACTGTAGGTATATTGGCAAATAAAAAAAAAAAATTAAATTAAATAATCTTCAAATGCATATGTTTATTCCACGAGCATTATACAATATGCAACCCTCTTATAGTGCATCAAATGCTCTAGCCTATATACAAAAACAAACAACCACTCCCTTTACCATCGCTTTAAACAATAACTGTAGGTAGGTAATCTAACAAACCCTGATGAGTCTACTTATAGGAATTCTTCTATTCATCAGTTTTCAGTTATGAACTTATAACTCTTGAAATTACAAAACCTCAATATTAATTCCATATACATATAGCAAATGCAATACTTATCTATATTATCCACCTTCACTCGTCCGTATAAATTGAGTAAATATTTAAATTTAATAATATCTTCGATCTCTTTATATAGATAGGAATGTCCAAGCAGCCGCTACTATTCTACTATATAAAGAATCACCGCATTGTTCACAAACAATAAATTAAAAAAAAAAAACGTATCTCTGTAGGTATCTAAAAAAAGTACAAAGAAAAAATTATATTTTCAATGGCGGATGTGAAACAATAAAACAAAAAACATTCCTTTTTAAATTTTTTTTTATTTTTATTAAAACTACCAACGTATTCCTATTGGATGGTATCGCTAGTTGCTTGTTTGTCATTTGGAGAACCGAAAGGATCTCTCATTCTCCTCAACCCATCCGTTTAACCCTTTCAATTGAATCTGAATGTGTTACCTTTATATACGTTTCCCGAAAGTGTGTATACATTGCTAGGTTTTTTTTTATATCATTCCCTCCGGCAGATGAAGGACGTCATTGCAAACTATATTATCCACTATAGAATCAATTGAAAGCTATGAAGGATGAAGGATGACGCGCATAAGACTTTGCTTTTGCCGGAGTATTATAGTTGCGATGTACATTTTTATTTATTATATAAAAAGAAGGAAGAATCATCATCCGTCTACTTGTCTATTGAAATTTCAATCAAATTGAAATAAAAGGAGGAATCTATAGAGAGAAACGAAACGTAATTATAAATTGTATGCGCATACACAGTCACAAAATGATGGCAAATGGTGGCAAGGCAGGACTTCTTTAGATCTGTTTGAATACAGTGTCGCATTATGTATAAATTTAAGGCGTTCCATGGGGCCCAAAACAGCGAAGAAATATTGGAATTTATTTTCAGATTTGTTAACCATGTTACAATCTGTATCTATTTTTTTTTTTTTTTTTTTTTAAAAGGAATTTATTGAAGCCACAGGAAGGTCACTTAGCTCTCTATACCTACCACACAAAAATTTTAACATCGTCAAAAGTTCATAAAAATTCAGTTAGTAGTAATTGGTGATGGTCAGTCACAAACGATTTTTTATGAACTTTTTCAATGTCATTAAGATCTCGAAAAAAAAACTTAAAAATTCATTAAAACAAAATTTAATGGCTTAAGCACAGTTAACCATTTCAAGGCTATTTTATGATCCTTCAAACGGTACCTATTTATTTTTTGAAAATACCCCAAACGATGTACTAATATCCCGGAGCCCTTAAACTGACTTAACACGATGTTCGTGCATTTACCACGAACTACGAACATCGAAGGTTAGTATAACAAGTAGGACTATTTTGATCATCGTGAACAAAATATGTGTCTCTTTGATTTTTCCTTCATCTCGGTAACCAGAACCATAAACATCGTTACAGATAAGTTAGGCCCGGTGCACACATGCTTTTTTTTGACGCATTGACTGCGGGTTTTTCTCGCTGGACTCAATCTGCAAATCGCGGTTGGCTTGCAGCAATAGAGGTTTATAAAAAGAAACGAGTAATTTTTGCTTAACTAGTGGATAAAAACTATGATCTTAAAAAGAAAGGACGTTATTTGGTTAAATATCCATTTGTTTATCATTGGCTACTAAAAGGAGTATTTTATATATCTTTTCTTTTGCCAGTCATGGTATGGCTCCGAAGCAATATTCCATATTTCTGGACACTTTTTTATTTCACCTATATAAATAATTCGATATCAAATTCTTCCATTTTTGAAATCTTTCTACCAAATTTAATTTGCGGCAAAATGACGCATGTGTGCACTGCTCCATAACAAACAATGTACTGAAAGACGCAAAAGCGTCTGCGGTGACGCAGCGGTCTCGCGGAAACCTGTGTTTTTTTTTCCCGCAAGAATGACGCGTGATGACGCAGCGTCACCGCACGTGTGTGTGCACTACTCAATTTATTTGTGAGTACTTTAAGACACAAAGGCGGTGACGCTGCGTCACCGCGGCGTCAAAAAAACGCATGTGTGCACCGGGCCTTAAGCCTGCTGCTGTCATCATCGTTCATCGTGAGAAAGGATAAGCACTATTGAAAAATCATTACATAATTTGGGTTCTGAAGCTGAACATCGGTAAAACGCACCATTTTTAGTTTAAAACGCTCTCCTGAAAAATTTTGTAAATGTGACTTAGACTGGTTATGCATTTGTAGCGACGAATTGTGTACTCACAAATGTACATTCAAAATTACCTACGCATATACTCGTATAGGTCCCTAATAGCTTACCAAATCCGGCACTGATCATTTTGAACCACGAAAGGAAAAAAAATTAAATAAACGATATCCAAGGATCTTTTTGTAAGTTTTGAAATTTGAAGTGTATACAGTGGAAGAAGATAACGCGCCGCGCTTTAGAATTCAATGGAAATAAAAATAAATATAAATAACTAAAAGAGAATTTCAACTCCTGCTTGGTTCTGACACAGGCAGGGGTAAGGTGAAAATGAGAAGCAGGATATTATGTATAAATGCATATAGAAACAGACACAAAAAGAATTCAATGCGATAGGAGGTATTCTTCTATTCTATTTTTATTTTTACTTTGAATTTACCTTTTATAGGAAGGTATATTATGGTGATTTTGAAGTAAATGGGCGGAGATATATAAAGTATAAATATACAAAAATGCAAATTCTTTTTTTACATGATACGAATACCTACAAAAGTTAAAGTATATTTCTTTAGTTTAAAGTTTTCCCATTAGAACATCAGCTCATGAAGCAGTCGCTAATTATGTGATACAGCGTGTTTTCTAACCACTACTGTATACTGTAACCATTTCTATTTGTATGTGAGGATTTAAATCGCTATTTCTAAAATACCAAGGGGCATTTATTATTCAACGAAGGACTTTGTTTTGGAATTTTTGGATGTTTTCAGCATTTGTTTTCTTTGTTAAACGCCACAGTTGGATGCCATAAGTCCAAACAGGTTGCATTGCAGTACTTGGTTGTATAATATTTTTTGTTCTGCATATACATAGATAGATCAGAGTTCTTACCCAGTAACCAATACATTTTTTCTATATTTCAGGTTTAAGGCCCAACTATAAATTGACTTAACCGAGCTTAAGCCAGGTTAAGAGATAGAGCCAATACACAGTCTTATATTTCACTAACCATAATAGACGTTCTACTCAGTTTCGTTAAGTTTTGCTAACTTTCGCGAAATTATGGCAAGAGCCTGAAATGGCTCGAACTTACGTAATTAATGCCAAATTTGAAACGCATTTCAACTCAACGCAGGTTTACATGTTGTTGTCTCTTATTAATAATTTCTGTCTCTTGTTAATTTTGCTCGTGACGTTAGCTATTAGCAAGTAAAAAGAAGAAAAAAAGTAATAATAACAATAAGTAACAATGGCAGCGTTTGACATTTGCTTAGGTTACCAGAATTCGTTATGGTTATTTTTTGTTCTAACGATAACTATGGACAATTTTGATGTTTCCTTTTCCAAAGTGAATTCCATGGTATTTGGCAGTATGTTTGCGTAAGGTGGAACAGCTTTACTGTTAATAAAAATCGGAAAATTAATAATCTTTTTGTTTGTAAAGTTTATATGAGTTTATTTTGTTTTATTTAGTTTGATACGGCATTATTGCGTTTGCGTTCAATCTCTTACATAATTATCGGTTGCACTAAAATGGCAGTATCATCTGCAAATGTAGCCATGATAGCATTATTGTCCACTGGAATATCCTTAACAAATACAGTGTTGGTCCTATGACACTTCTTGTGGTACACCGGCTTCAGTTTTATTGAGTTCCGAATACTCTTGATGTATCGTAGGAGCGAAACTGTCGCGGCGATGACGAAAACAATAATAACAAGACGTGGTTGTCAATGAAAACAACACGTTGTTATTTTTTTTTTGTCATCGCAACTACAGATTCGCGTCGCGTCGGTTTGGGAGAACCTTAACTCTTTTACACAGCGAAAAAATGAAATGGCCCAATAAAGAAATGAGGGTTGAGGGTTGAGGGTAGTAAAGTATACAACGCGTTTTTATTATTAAACAACACTTTAAACAAATAATAAAGTTTTGGAGTCGAACTTAAATCTAATGAAATAATACATAATAAAGCATTTCTCGAACTTATGACGCGAAGCGACAAGAAACGCTTTGTTAATTAAGCCGGAACCGCACATCTATCTCGTGTGGTTTGTTGTGCAGTGGTGTGTCGCTATCGCTTAAATGCATTGCATATGCGTTAGACCCATATTCGAATCGTGTGGTCTGTTGTTTCGAAATCAATTTTTTTCCGATTGCGCCATACCACGCTGTGTTGAAGAGATATTTTTATGTGAGAAAGAGAAGACACTGACAGTGATCGGGGGGAGAGAGTAAATAAATAGCGAAAGCAAAAAAAACTCTGATTATTGTGCACAGTTAGCGACACAACACACCGCTCCACAACACACTACACGAGATAGGTGTGGTTCTGGTCTTATTATTTCACTGTTGAAAATTTGTTTTTAAGAGATTTAACAACGGTGAAACGATCTCGTCACGTTGACGTCTTGTTTTCACGCCGCATTGTGAACCGGGTCTTAGGCTTTATTCATTATACATAAAAGGCGTGTTTTTTTTTGCAAGTCCGGGGGGAATTGGATGAAAAAAACGACGTCGGTGCTAAAAACTGTACATGTAAAATGCAACAACAAATAATCCCCTGCGGGCTTAGCTAATCCAGAGAATTCTCGGGGCTTAACTTAACCGCACAGAAAAACTGTGTTACCGGCATGAATTACATACATGTTATCGATAGCTTGTATGAAAACTCCATGTTTTTTTCGGAGATGGCGTCGCTAATCCCCGTTGTCCTTTTTTTTAACCAATTGCCCCCGGGATTGCAGAAAAACACACCTATAAAATGTGAACCAATTGTAACATTGGAGTTTGTTTTACTTTTATTTAAAAAAATAAATAAAAAATGCTGAATTGGATGATGTTTCTGTATAGTTTGTATATCGGCAAAATTCTCGAATCTCTTTTTGGTAGGCTTATAAACCTGAATTAAATCCCCGGCAAATTGCGATGCGGATTGAAAAGCATGACTTGAAAAAAATTTTCCTTATTTACTAATTAATTTTAAGATTTCCATATATGTAAATTATTTTATATTGAATTTTATTTGTCTCTTTTAAATTGACAGCATTGGTTTTCGGGTCGATTAAGATAAATAATATAGTAGAATCAACAGCAGTTTTCAATATTTTTTTCAACCATATCTAAAGACATCATATTTTATTTAATCACTTATAATATATATATTTGCACTTAATTTACCTCAGACTTATATGAATCGATCGAGAAGCCGTGTGTCCCTATAGGAACGTATATAATACTTTTAGGTAAATAAATACCAAAAATAAAGAATTAATTTATTAAATTGCCCTTAAAAATAAAAATTATTTGTATACTCATTCACTCATTAAAAAGGCGTTAAGCAATAAATATCGTTAACATTAAGGTTAATTTTTGTTATTTTCCAGCCGTATTGCCAAATTAAAAAAAAAACCTTTAAACCCTTTTGAATTTGAAGAATTAAATCCCCTTCAAATAAACAATATTGCACAAAAACACATCTTTTATATCTTTACGTTGTTAGAATCCCCCTTCAGATAAGATTATTATGCTGCCAAAGAATTTTTCACTTATTAAAGTCATATCCTTCCCTGGGGGGATAAAGAAATAAGGATTTCTATATTATACGTTCAATTCTACCTCAAATTGTTCTCTTTTAAATCCACATCCTTGAAAACCGGGTGCGAGAGTCTCAATGTGCGGTAACAACCACAATATTGCGCCAAATCATCCCGAAAGGGTGAATCAAAGAAAACAATTAAATTTTATCCACCCACAACTCAAGGGTGGTCTTATTATACGTATTACCTAACTGATGTGGCAATCGCATCAGAGTGGTATTATCTCAAGTCTCTCATCATTAAATCAAAACAAATTTTCAAAATTTTTCAATCCCGCACCATAAATTAAACCTAAGTCAAGACTCGTTAAGAAAAACATTTTTGAAGTAGGTATTGGTATAATATGTAGGTATATGCATCAGTGATGCAGCAACAGTCAGCTCACGGTATACGAAGGAATATGGTGGTGCGGCAGCTTCTTTGGTTTCGGTCTTAGGTTTTAAGAGAGCAGCTTCTCCATCTCAAATGAAACTGTTGTCAGACCGCCACTTGACAGCGGAAGCCACTTAGTTTGTGACTCTTTACGCCTGTTTACCATCTTGTCCGCCATAGCTACTGCAGCCAGCATCAACAAGCTCTACCTTTAAAAAAGGAAGTGGAGGATGGCATTGGCATCCAACATTAGCATCAGATAAAAAAAGAATCGTTCGTCATGGTAATGGGAGGTCATCGATGGCAGTGTTTACATTGTCATTCAAAAAAACATTGATTTGTGTGTGGGCCCGAAAGAAAAAAAAAAAAAAAAAAGAAAGCAAAATGATGCCCGCGCTAAAACAAATAATGCGACAAATGTGGCAGCTCAGAAAATATTTCGTTTTTGACAGTTCATTTGTTAAACAGTGGGACAGAAGTCAATCAGTATGAAACCTAAAATAAAAATGTTAATTTAAAAGATTAAACTTTTCAAAAAATGGGGACTTGTTTATTTAGGGCCAGTTTCACAGTGAAGTTAGTGTCACTTAAGTGCCTAATAGGGAAAACTAATTCCCAATTTCACAGTGTAAACTTTTCGGAATAATTGACACTTAAGTCTCACATGTTGGCCAGTGGTAAGTCCCACTTACTCAGGTAGTAAAACTGCGGCTAAAATTCCAAAATGGGAAAATTAAGTCCCACCTATATTGTTAAGTGTGCACTGTGAAACTGGCCCTTAAAATTTTCAAATATACATTTGTATGTAAAGAGAAAAATCACGAATAACCTATATAGAATAATCAACAAAATTAGAAAAAAAGAGTTGATGGGGCTGGGAGGGAGAGAGTCATAATTTCACATATTTACCTTGATTTTTACTTTTTCTAATCGTGCTTTACAAAAGTTGTCCCACTGTTCTTCAGTCCATTCGTTCGGAGGAGAAAACGTTGAATCCCCGCGCTAACTATTTGATGTCTATTTTCGTTTCATCGACACATGACGCTGATGGATGACGGTGAAGAGCGCGGTGATGTGCAGCCAGGCCGCCCCGGGTGTTTAATATATAATATTTATAATGCGGCGCAAGTTATTGTAACGCTAATTTAAAAAATAAAACTATAAGTATATACCTTGTTGCGGGTGGACGGACTATGGGGAAAGACTTCAAATCATCATCTCAAGGCCTAATGGGATCCAAAGAAAAGAAAACATTTGTAGCCTTTATATATCTACGCACCATCAGCAAGCGCAGTGCAGCAAAGCTGGTTGTTGTCTTGTTGTGTTTTTATATTGATATTTGTTTACTTTTGTTGATTTCTAAAGGAGGTGTAGGTATTGGTATGGAGACGAATAGCCGCCCTGACGACGACGCAAGGAATTGATTTCAGGAAAAAATATCACACACCAGTTGTTGTACATTAATGCCATTGGGAAATGTTTGTCTTGTTTTTTTTTTGTAATTTTGATGCTGGAGAAATTTTAAACTATAATTATGCGTCTTTGTGAAAAGTCTTTGCAGAAGAAAAAAAGGCTTTGATCTTTGGTGTCTCATCGCAGTAATCATATAATGCAACTAGTTGCATTTGGTATGTACGCGCCATACGGCAGTTTAGTCAATTAGTGCATATAGATGGAGCTAATGAATTTGTGATCGATGATATATATGTACATAGATAGTGTTTATTTAGTGAAGATGCATCAATATTTTCTTTTGAAACAAAATTAGAAATGCTTTTCTCGGAATGGCAGAGGAATATTTTGTTTTGGTTTTGTTTCGATTTTTTAGAAAAGCTTATTTTAATTATAGAGCATGTATTAAAGGTAATTTTTTTGATATAAATAAAGTCATAAAGGCCGTCATTCATTTTTCGATTTCGAAAGTAAAGCTAAATAAAACACACACAGGGATTTATTTTTGATGAATATTTAATTTCATTATAAAGTTTGGACTTTGCCATTAAGTGTGAAAAACAATATCATTCAAATGGTCGGCTGCGGAAGATTCGCAGGCATGCATTTCTTTTGAGGTAATTTTTAACCACTTTTTCGCACATTTATGGCTGTATGTCGGCCAGAACTTGAGTAATGTTGGTTTTCTAATGCGTCTAGAGTTCAGGGATTATTTACGTAAACACGGTCTTTTGCGGAGCCCTACAGACAAAAAATTTAACGATGTCAAATCGCATGATCTCGGTGGCCAAGTGACGTCGCAAAAACGTGAATTCATACGCGGCCAGGAAACTTCTCACGCAATAAAGCCATATAATTGGTCGTTTTGTGTGGCTTGTTCCCCGTCTTGTTGGAACCACTTATATCGTCCAAATCATGATCTTCAATCGCCGGCCAAAAAAAAATCGGTTATCATTCGACTATATCGCTCCGAATTGACTTGAACCGTCTGCCCATTGGCATCTTCGAAGAAATACGGACCAATGACACCTTTCAACCATAGTGCCCACCAAGCAGTCACTTTGTCTGGATGCAACGGCACCTCTTGGATCACTTGTGGGTTTTCTGAGCCCCATGTGTCTTATGAGAAATGTGCCTCATCGCTGAAGAAAATGTTGTTCGAAAAATCGGTACGTCTGAATCACCACTTTTGTAGTAAGTTTTAATAATTTTAACGCGTTGTTCGATTGTTAAGCGATCGATTATCGCAAATGGCAAACATTCAACTAATATTATGACACTTCAAATGACAGCTGAGTTTGACAGGTGTCAAATGCAGCCCTACCAACTTGCAACCACGAAATGAATGATCCGTTATAGATCGAGTAATTATACAAGAACAATTCCTTAATAAAAAATTCTTCAATCATGCGGATAAAATACTTTACAATTCTTTTTTTAACCATATAAAGATTTCATGACTCCGGGACCTTAAGCAACTCATAATGTTAGATATTCCAAATTTCACAATATCGTAATAATAACGGGTGATTTTTTAGCTGGTTTGGTTTTGGCAACACTGGTTTTGACAGCTGACGTGTGTTTAGTACCTTGTGTCACTGTCAAACAGCTTCAGTTTGGTTTGCAATTTAACCATGGATCGTCTTACAAATGAACAACGCTTGCAAATTATTGAATTTTACTATCAAAATTCGTGCTCGGTTCGAAATGTTCATCGCGCGCTGCTTCCATTTTATGGTCGGCATTCTCGACCTTCTGAGCAGTCTATTCGGAAGATTGTGACCAAATTTCGCACCAAATTTACTTTGTTGGACATTAAACCACCAACACGTTTACGTACTGTGCGTAGTGAAGAAAATATTGCGGCCGTATCAGCTAGTGTGACAGAAGACCGCGAAATGTCGATTCGGCGCCGTTCCCAGCAGTTAGGCCTTTGTTACAGCACTACGTGGAAAATTTTGCGGAAGGATTTGGGCGTAAAGCCTTTTAAGATACAGCTGGTGCAAGAACTAAAGCCAGCCGACCTACCACAACGCCGAATTTTTGGTGAATGGGCTCTTGGAAAGCTGGAAAGCTGGCCGAGGATCCGCTTTTTTATCGAAAAATTGTGTTCAGCGATGAGGCTCATTTTTGGTTGAATGGGTACGTAAATAAGCACAATTGCCGCATTTGGAGTGAAGATCAGCCAGAAGCATTGCAACAGCTACCAATGCATCCCGAAAAAGCCACTGTTTGGTGCGGTTTATGGGCCGGCGGCATTATTGGGCCATATTTCTTCAAAGATGATGCGAATCGCAGCGTTACTGTCAATGGTGAACGCTACCGAGCGATGATAACAAACTTTTTTTTGCGCGAAATGGAAGTTCTTGACTTGCATGATATGTGGTTTCAACAAGACGGTGCCACATGCCACACAGCACGCGAAACAATGGCGCAATTGCGAGGCGAGTTTGGTGAACAGTTAATTTCACGTTTCGGGCCGGTCAATTGGCCGCCTAGATCGTGCGATTTGACACCATTAGACTATTTTTTGTCGGGGTATGTCAAGGCTAATGTCTATAGGGACAAGCCCGCTTCGATTGACGTACTGGAAGCCAACATCCATGCATTCATTCGTGAGATACCGGCCGATATGTGTGAAAGAGTATGCCAAAATTGGACTCAGCGGATGGGCTACCTGAGACGCAGCCGCGGTCAACATTTGCATAAAATTATCTTTAAACATTAAATTGCAAGGTTCAAACTATCGATTCAAATAAATATTTCATTCATTTTTTTGAATTTTTTGTGTTTTTTTTAAAAAAAGTTCTAAACCTCTTAAAAAATCACCCGTATGAGCTGTTTCAAAAACGAAAACCCTGTATATAATTTTTCCGAACTTTGGCCAAATTTATGTCTAATTTTCCTGGACTATTCCATCAAAATCTCCAGTTCGATTTTTTTACTTTACTTTAAACTTTATACTGTTGTCCAAGACATTGTTTGACTATGGGCCCTACCAATAACAAATTTTAGAGACGACTTAAATATTTAAGTAAAATATATGGACCAATAAAATATGGTATACTCTATATAACAAAACAAATATGGTTTATGACTTAAATATTTAATATATGGTTCATTTTACTTGAATATTTAAGTCGTCTTTAAATTTGGTTATTGCAGTAAAGCCCATTGACTGGATTTGTCAATTAAAAGTTTTAATAGATAGCTATAGAATTTTTGGAGTGCCTGTTAAAGAAGATGAACTGGAATAACGGAAGTGATTTTTTTGACAAGCTGAGTTTTTTTGTTTGAAACTTCTTTATTTTTTCAAACTGTTGTTTAACAATTGAAACGCATTGTTTTTTCGTGTACCTATAGCGCTAAATATTTAATAACCTTCAACTGTCAAGTTAAGTCTTTCTTTTTTTTGTTGGCAACACCTTGCCGTACAAATAGCGTGAAATTGAAATCTTGCTTGAATTTTTGGGAAACCCTTTACATTTCGGCCGACGATTGTTGCTTCGCTAAAATTACATTCATATTTTTTGCTTTACTTGAATCTTTCTGATTTCGAAAATATATGTTTCCAAATAGCTCTCAAATATTTATATTTAGCAAATAGGTTTTTTTTACAAACTTATTGGTCAATTTCGAGGTTAAGAAAATTTATCCATGAAGTTCATTGGTACTATATATACATCAGTTCCCAGGTATTTTTCAAGGGCCCTTAAAATGCTGTCTAGACGAACTCTGAAATTTTTCACACCAAATTACAAAATGTCTAATATATATTGTTCTTAAGTTTAAAATGATTTTAATTTCGGTACCTTTGAAATTTCAAAAAAAAAAAAAAACAAATTTCACATCATATATCTTGAATTATCCAAATTTAAGAAATCCTTAAAAGCAAATTCAACACCCATCAGAAGTCAGAACTATATACAAAGCTTCAACAGTAAGTATATATTATATTCTCATTGAGCTTCAACACTCTCTCGCTTCTTATAGCTTTGTGCATTTTGCCAAAAAAACCTTTTGACATTTGAATTAAAACAAATATAGAAGAACCATGAAGAAAATAACGGAAAAGTCCTTATGGCAATAAACAATTAACGAGTCCCATCAAAGAACAACAAAAAGTTAAGTGTGCAATTGTACCACGTATAAAGTTTCCATCCATCGTCATCATCATCATCATCGCATCGTTTGGAACAATTTCGGTGGCTCTTTTTCGTTGATATATATGTATAAAGGATTTCAATTTTAACATGAAATGTCATCTCGATGGCAATGCCGCATAAGGATTGTTTAAGCACTTTTAAAATATTCCTTGTTTTTTTTCTTTTTAATAAAATATGAAATATCAACGAATAAGGATTTATATACAATTCTGGAAAATGAAGAAAAATAAAGTAACAGCATCCACTTCGCCATCATCACTATTGTAGATGCATTCAGCTGGGAACAATTCGTTAAGTACGTTGGCCGCCATTGTATCTGCGGTGGTGACAGTTTGAAACAATGATGAAATTGCGCGCAGAGAAAAAGAGAGAACAACTACTACTCGTTCCATTGTTTCCAATTTACATTTTGGGTTGCCATTGCCGACCAATAAGGACATTTATCACAAGGGAAATGGGTATAAGCTATTTTTTTTTTAAACATGAATTACAATTTTATTTGAAATAAATAAAAAGGATTAATCGAGAGGGCGAGGGTATAGGCAATCTGTATAGGCAAATGTTTTTGTAGGCTTCAGGGGGTGCCCCGACGATATAACGAGTCCTTATATAGGTAGAGCCTTGCAAATCCGTACTCCACAGGCTGTGTGCGGTTCTATAAATGCGCTTAGTTTGTGTATAGTTTTTTTTTTTTTTTTTGTTAATTTTGTTGGATCGTTGTTGGTTAATTTCCTGGAAGCGAGTGTGCAATTACGTTGTGTGTGCGATGGTGATGAGTACGCAATGTCGATTGTCCTGGATATTTCAGCTGAATTGTTGGAGGATTGAGGATCACGATTGCTTTTGTTAGACTGTTGATACGGTGTGGTGATGAACTAACTATGCACTACACATTTAGTGATGATGCTTGGGAAGGATGTATATATAGTTCATGTAGCATGGGTTATACCTTTACAATTGAGAATTTTGTTGTTTAATTCGACTGTTTTAAAAAAATTGATCCTTTTGTGTGCATTATGTGGCACACAATGGCCACAGTGGTGGAAACTTAAGTAGGTACATGTATATTGAATTTTTTTTTTTTTTTTTCAGTTTGTGTTTGTAAGTTTTGGGCGGTTAAACGATTTTATTTACTTGCTGCCACTTCTTTTATGTACGGCAATTGTGTTCATTCATGATGTGATCGGACAATAATTATTACAATCAAATAATACACAATCACCCTCTGTGAGGGGTTTTAATTCAGGATATATAATTTTAAAGGATATATAGTTTTTTTTTTTTGTGAATTCATTGTTATAATTTTTTGTTCTTCTTTTTAGTTCTTTTTTACGTGTGATGGATGAGATGAGAAGGTAGGAAGGTACAATTTATATGAAATATCCTCTTATTAAATTGTCGTTGGCTATTGTATTGTAATTGATATTTGCTTTAGTAATGAATGTAAAATGTATATGACTGAAGGATAAATCCAAAACGAAGAGAGTTTATAACATTCTGGGCAATGGAAATTCAATGAGGAACTACAATGATGCGAAAGTGAGGTGGGTGAAGTTTGTGCGTTTGTTTTTTTTTTTTTTTTTTCATATGTGAATTAAAAGAATGGCGCAGATGTTAAGCTATATTTTTAATGGTTGTATATAAAGGTATTGCAGTGGGTGGGTATTTTTTTTTTTATTGAAATGACGGTTTTAAACTTGTATACCTATATACCTACAAGGGGAATCTTGTTTATTGTATTGTGAGGTAGTTAATATGAAATATGTTATATTTATCCTATATTTAGGGAGAGTATAAATTATATTCTTCTTTCTTTAGTAATTAAAACAGACTTTGACAACCTCTGAAGTTCTGACACATAAAAACGCAGTCAATCTTCAGTATGAAGTATGAACACAGAGCACGTAACATAAAATCTACTTTTTATAATTACATGAAAGCTGTAAATTTACAACCTCTAAATACATTCACACCCACTCACTTTACCAATGATACGCAAGTATTCTACAATTTATGTTTTTTTGTTCAAAATTGCTTTTAACGGCCTTTAGTTCTATAAAAATTTTGCGTTTCGTCCCGGTGATCTCGCTTGGACTCATCAGTTGACTAATAAGGGCCTTGTCTATATTGTTACATAATCTAATGTGCTATATGTTTAACCCCCAATTCCATACTCCACCCATTAAGTAGGAGGTTTCCTATTCTACACACTTATTGTTTGTTAATAAAACATCAAGTGTGTATAGGTACTTATTTTCTATTATTTTAATTACTCTTTCCAACATAATCTCTTTTAAAAGATAATGCTGGAGCCTGGAGGGTTTTAGCTTTATCGTAAATCTGGATCGTAAGTTCAGTTTTGTAAGCTAGTTTGTAAGTTTTTCTATTCAGTCGACTTTGTATGTTCTTTATGTTAAGTTGTTTAAAGTTATTGAATAAAGTAAAAGTTAAACTTAATAAAAAAATATAAATGTGGTTTAATTTATACAACGTTGAAGTATCCAGATTTGAATTAACCACATAATTATATGCTATTTTTTTTAAGTTCAGTTCATCATACATTATAGATTTCGTGACGAATATCTAGTGTGAACTATATCCAAAAATTCAATTCAATTTAGAAATGATGCTTGCTGACTTCGTTAATCTTCGAAATTGCCGAATTTTGGAGTTCAAAAAGTAAACGAATGAAAATTAATAAACAATTGTATCCAAATCATGTCACTGTTTGGTGGGGAAAAAGAAAATTGAGACCTTCAGCCAAATTTATGTGGAACGGTCAGCGAAAATGTCAACAAAAGAGTACATGCGTGTCAGCAAAGCCGAGGAGGCTACTTATCCTGTATTCTATTCCATACTTAACCCAATAATAATCACAAAAGCGCAACTGATATAATGCTGTATTCTTCCAATTAGATATGCTCAATATCGCTGTTGCAGTATGCGAGTTATATCACGTGTCTATAATACATATAAAATATTATACCTATACTTCTATAATATTAATGTCAGGGTTTTGCACTAATCTTTCAAAAAATATGTTGAAGAAATAATGATAGCGCTTATTACCTAATCTAATTCCATTTTCGACTTACAAAATATCGGTGAGGTCTTTGCGTGATTCATTGGCTGCCGATTTGGATAGATTCACAGAGAGACCTTCAGCTCCAGCTCATTGGACTTTAAAGCTTTTAATATATGATATTCTGCAAATCATAAATCTCAAATAACTAAATCTAAGATTTTAAATAAAAATAAGAAAAACGCTTTTCATAATCTCGTAATGATACAAAATACCGCTTATAGATAACAATATCGTATGAGAGATTTAAAATTGCGGGTTTTTGTAATTGCAATATTTCATAGCCAACCCGTGGAGTCCGACAACTTTCATCAATCACGGGCTTCTTATGCTCTTTCTTTTTTCTTCTGAGAAAGCAGTATTCCTCTCTACTCTTCAGAATGTAGAGCTCATGTGCAGCGTTTGTTCTTCTGTTTAACGTCGCGCCGCTTTCTATGATTCTTGTTAAACTGCATATCAAAATTTCGAATAATGAAATCTTGCATTTTTTTATAAATCTTGACAAAAACAAAATCAATAATCCCACTTTTCATAATCTCGCATATACAAAATCCCGCTTTAAACAGACTCGCGTTTACATTTCGCGCATCCAATATTGTCGCAAAACTATCAAACGAAATCTTTCAAATTAAAGTCTCGCATAGGTACTGTTATTCAAAAAAAAAAAACTGTTGTTCTACTGTTGACATAGTTTCATGATAATGCATTTCGAGCGAAATAATTAAATGCGAAATAATAGAAAGCAAGATAAAAATAAACGAAATATCGCATATTAAAAAAAGAAAATTATTTAGTATGCTGTGAAATAAAGAAAAGCAATATTATAATTGAGTAGCGAATTAATTTCATGATAAATATTTAAATGCGCATTATAAAAATTTACCATGCAGAATTTACGATTTTGCGAATCAGAATAAAATAGCAAAATAAATAATTATAAATGTGAGGTAATTAAATAGTAAAAATCCACCAGATGACTCCTACTTCTTTATATTGGCAAACATATATAGTCATTACTGCAATTATATTTTGCTTCGAGATGGAAGCCAATCTTTCTAGGTATTTAGTTAGGCTATTTAACTATTGAGCACCTCTTCGAGCACCCTCATAGGTTTCGTCTAGTTCTTTGTCCAGGTTTTGTGCCTGCGATATGTCAAACGAAATAAACCGTAAAAACGAAGTTTTTATAATAGAAATTCTATGCACGAATACAAAATGCCAAAAAATAGAAATTCGTAAAAAACAAAGAAAAACACATAAATATTATTTATAGTTTAAACTACCAAACGAGATTTTCGTTCTTTCTGTGAGAAAATGGTATAATTTACTGGACACCAGTGGCGAAATTATCTCACAAACAAAGAAAACAGCACCACAAAAAAAAATATTAGTATTTAGGGCACGTAAATATGGTTTTCTTAAAAACAAAAGAGTTGTCGTGCAAACTTTATATTTTTTAATTGTTGAATATATCAGATGAATAATAAAATAAATCTGATTTATACATTTATTCTAAAAGACACATGTTGTGTTTTGAAATAATTGTGTGAATATAGTAAATATTTTTAAATTCTATGGTAAATCAGACAAACAATTAAAATTGTATAAGAAATAAAGACCAAATCAGTGGATTATTCACTTTTGTGTTTGTTTATAGTAATTATACAGTTGTCACGCTGGCACAGGTTTTATTATTATCAAGAAAAACTCTTTGTTTTTCTATTCTACACTTCGGTGTTTACCCTTTTTCATCAAACATATATTTCCATTCAAGTTGTTTTTCTCAATAAAATCGTGCCCAATTAACATCAAAATTACTATTGTTCCAAATTTAATGTCAAGCTTCATAATTTTCACATAGGAACTGTCCCATGTTGAAAAAAAAAAACAAATACTCCACATGACAATTGAATGCTTATTATATGAGGTTATTTAACCAAAGAAGAAAAATAAAATAAATTAAAGTCATCATCATCATCATTATCAACATCTAAAACGAAGGTTCACACGAACCAAGTTAAACAAATCTCTATATAAATTATATGAGAAAATTATTTTTACGTTAAATTTTCGCCTTAATCCCACCCCAAAACAATTATATATCAACATACCTACCTATATGTGTGTTTAATTTTAAATTAGGACAAAGTTTTGAAAACAAGAAAAAAAACGTGTGTACAAAAACAGCCCCTACCCACGCGCCAATAAATCATACATACAGAGATCACCCTTATGATGAATTTCAAACAATTGAGGAGAAATAAAAATTCGCTTTGAAAAAGGAATTTTGAACTATCCAATATAAATTGTATTCGAATTTGAAAACAATAAAATAAATGAATTCCTGTTTCACTATATGTATATCCAATTTGAGCGACAAGCGACGCACGACGACAATGAACGACGTTCGATGTCAAATACAGGCCCACGTGACAATCACCGCATTTCGCCGGAACAATAGTGCCCACCAGTCGTATACGGATTTAACCCACAAAACCTGCGTTTTTGTTCATTGCATTGCCACAAGGACATCCCTTACGTTAAGGATTCAACTGATAAACAGAAAAATATCAAATATATTTAACCTTCCCTTATGTATCGAATGGATACTATATCTTACACAATTTGCATTTTAATCCTTTGTTTAGCGGTTTTCAAACTTGTGTACATATATTAATTTAAGATGAAACAAGATTTTAAAATCAAATTCCTGAAAAGGACATTCCTTGCTTCACTAAGCACACTAAGCACATCAGCCATATGATGGTGGTTGATGTGCACAATAAATGGAGAATATGTATGATGATGTATGTATATATTACGAAGAGTATACCTACCATCCGCATTGTGGCTAGGAATTTCGAGTCCAGGTAAAATGTCCAGTCAGCGGGTTTTATACAAAACAAAAGAAAATTACTTACAAATACACATACCCATAGCTTTACCTATAGATATAAGTTTTGTTTTGTATTTCGAAAAAGAGACTTGCATCGGACAGATACACAGAAGTCGTTATGCATTCTAATAGGATGCCCAAAATGCATTCCAATAAGCCAACCAGCATATAGTACACGGCAAGAGAGAATCGAGAGGACCCCCGTTTCCGGTCATCCAGTAGATACGAGTATAGTTTTTTTCCTCCATCATGTTTCCACAGATTACAAAGGACGAAACTATATGTTCGAGACAGTTCAAAGTGTAGAGAGAGAGCATACAAATCTATACACAGAGCCTTTTGATTGTACCTATATACATGCGAGAACAAAACACACAATGCGCAAATATAAAAGGACGAGTAAGATGTCCCCAAATGAGGCTTTCGTTGTTGTTCTATACTTTTGTTTACCGTTCGATGACAATGTCCAATTCATTGACTTCTGAGCAATATTTTCTAATTCCATTGGCACAAGGACAATAGGGTTTTGAATTTGATATGTGTGGTTAAGTTCCACTACCATCATCATATGCGGCATCATCATCATCATCATCAGCTAGAGCATCGTCATCATCAAGGACTCTATCCATACATACGAGTATATGATAAGAATATCCTGAGGATAGGACTCTATTTATCCATAATATAGCTATTCTTTCCCACAGAATCGAAGCCAGGCTTGAGCAGCCTAAAAGTGGGAAATCATTTTCACTCGCATTCGTACAAGTACCTACATATTTATTTACAATGTGTGATGCTGCGTGCCAAAGAAGGATATGCTTTTCTGGTCCAGTATATCCTGAAACTATTGTCCTCGTTATTGTCTTCTTCGTTGTTGTTCGTCGTTCACAAATGAAGGTTTTCCTTTATACATATTGAGCACTTATTCGATTTCTATTCGAACGGGCATTTATACCTACGCACAAATAATGAGAGAACAGAGGACTTTTTGTGCTAAATCCTTGGCCTTATACGTGTGTCGTCGTCGTCGGTCGGTCATTATATTGTACATCGTGAATATATCTAGTGTTTGTTATTTAGTATTTTGACAAGTAGTATAATGTATTGTATGTATATATGGATGTGCTTATAACATATTATATACAATGGCAAACAAAAGGCTTACCACATTTTAATGTCCTGGATGTTTTGATGAAACATTTATTATATCCAATTTATTATTAATATATAATAATGCTGACATTGTGGTTATTTTAATTGTTATTTGTTTGTGGTGAGGGCGTTAAGCTATTATAGATTTTATTGATATAAATTGGTAGCAAATATTATATACTAATATAATAAAAAGGATAATAAAATATTATACGTGTATGCATATATGATGGTATTTGGGAAACAATTAATTATAAGTAACAATAGACTGGAATAAGGACATTTATGGATTTTTTTTTGTGAACTTTTATAATATGTATATGAACATGATGCGCAGATTAAATCTTTTACATATAGACATAATTATGTAGTAAATATAGAAAATAATAAATTATAAAAGTTTAATTATGAAACGATTTAAAATAAAGCTTTTCAATAACAAACTGGCAGAATTTAAAAACTGGTTATCTGATTAGTGTCAATTAAATTTCATTGAAACATTTAAATATTTAATGATAATTGTTTGGTCAGAACAGCATCCTTAAACAATTTGAATCAAAGTATTTAATAATTATCGAAACAAAAAAAAACTTATTGAATTAAAATATGTTATTGTGAACTATTAAAATAATTTAGTAATCTAGTACAAAAACTAAGAGTATTATATAAATTGACTTTTAAAGATTTCAAACTTCGCAGCAAACACCAAGTTTCGCCATCTTTATTTTTACCTAAAATATAGCTTAGAAATTGTTTGTATATATTGAAGCTAATGAAGTTAATTTGTTCGCTTGCTGTCGATGCTTGATAAAAACTTTGTCGTATTCTTTTTCGCGAAATTATATTTTTTGGAATTAGTCTTTGTCGAACGTCATAAATCCCACGTTATAACATATAAAAATATAAAGGGTATTCACTCAATGATGTAAAACACTGGATAAGTTTACCGTTTGGTTAAATTTACCATGTGGTTAATGAACTGTCAAATTTTGTATGAGAAATAATTTACACAATTTGGTTAAAATTCTCCATGGATTTTGCAATTTGAAATTTTTTTTGGTAAACTTAACCAAACGTCATTGTGACTTTTATAATAAGGCGTGTTCTTAAATATGATAATTAGGTATCTCAGAGAACTTAAAAAAAAACTCTGCCCGTGTTCTGCAACTATCGCATTGAGATAAGTTGGCGATAAAAGTTGTGAATCAGAACGTTATTTATACAAAAAAAATAATTAGGACATCCACATTTTCTGACTATTATTGATCAGCATTGTTTATTTACACAAATCCATAAAATGGGTCATATGGATTAATTTAAATTTTTTTTATATTTTTGATCTTTCTTTCATCAAATTTCAGTTGAGTTGAGCTCAGGACAACTTTTACTGCCGAAAACGAAAGTGAACTAAACTGAAGGAAAAGTAGATATCCACCATTATGGGCGTGCCATATGATTTTTCTTGTATTCGCTCATTTTCGTTCGATCACTGCAATGATTTGGCGACTATTACAGTTCTACATTTAACCCCGAAATGGTTTTGTCTTATAATTCCCGTCAGGGTTTTTTTTTGTGTATCTTACATTTGTTTCTCTTCCTAGACATTCTGCTCAGATATCAAGTTAGTTTGGGAGAGGTTCTCCATTTAAAAATAATTTCGAAGTCTGAACACGCTTATTTTTATACATATTGTGAAGTTTAATATTTGACGTTTAACGAACCAAATGAATTAAAAGGGCGTTCATATACAAACTTTTGTGTAAACTTATCATTTTACATAATTTGTAAACTTACGACGTTGCGTGAATACCGTTTAATATAATTAATATCAACCTTTTCAAATGCCCTACTTGTGCTATTACTTGGGCAAAATAAAACCAAAGGAACTGTTGTGTTTTTGAAAGTTTTGTTTATCCGATACTTAAACTGTTCAAAGATAAAAGTCATTAAAAAAAATTATTAAATTTTTAGAAATTTTGGGATGATTGCATTGAGAATTGATTGACTTATTGATTGCTTCGAGAATTAATTCATCCGAATCATTTAAATTTTCTTTATTTCAGTGGAATAAACAAGTGTTTTTATTCTTCACTATACAAAATAAATCCAATACATTAAGGCCATGAGCACTTTGCACTGCCAGTGAACTGGTCAATTTGTTCCTATTACTGCTTTTAGACGACTGCAATTTTTAATAAAAAAGGAACATCTCTTCAAACTTTTAACTGGCTGAACACAATGAAACGGAGCCGCAGCCGGGAAATTGGAAATAAAAAAAGTGAATAATAAACTCGTGGCTGTTTTTTTTTTCTTTAAAATATACAAAAAGCTGTACAGCTCATTGTGGGCAGATAAAAAAAATTACGTATACGACATTTTTTGAAAGCAGTTGCAGCTGTAGCTCCGATTCCAGTTGCAGTATGAGCATTGTGTTCAGCCAGTTACTCTGCAATTTAAATAAACTCGTTGTCATCCACATCTCCATTCTAGCAACCAGTTAGAAAACTAAAGTCTCCTTTCCAACTCATGGGAAAACTGTTTTGTGAACGGTTGTGCTGAAATTCTTCTTACTTTTTGGAGCTCCCGCGACAGGTAGCGAATTTTAAACAGATCTCGTATCTCAAAGGCTTCGAAATATATTTATAAATATTTCATTTCTATAGGAAGTCGTCGCGTCGTCGCGTCGTCCGTCGGTCGGTTAGTATAGTCCAGTCAATAAAGCCATAAAAACGGCCAAATTAGGAAATAATCGCCGGAAAGCTGGATTTTAGTATATAACCTCTTCATGGTGTTCTTAAGAAACTGTCAAAATTCCCCATCGATATGAGCGCCGCTAGCAATTTTACGGGGGGTTGAAGCCTAAAGGCCCCCCAAAATGGTTTTTCAGGAATAACTCCCAAATGGTAAGTTGTACAGAAAAAATGTTAAAGACTAATTTGTAGCTTAGAAAATTTCCTACAAAAAACATTACCATCCTTTTTTTTTTTTTAAATAACCCATTTTTGAAATAAACCACTCGGAAGAGTCAAGGGTTTTACTTTCCTGTATAACCGCTATATTGAACCGTTTAGTTCAAAAATTGTGCAGTTTGTAATAAAAGCATCCTATAAATCCTTAAAATCCGGTGAGCGTGTCAAAATCAGCTGTCACTGAAATGCGAAATTGTTTAAAAGAAAAAAAAATAGGTCAAAATCGGCATTTATTTGGACTAGCATTGTTGCGCCTATATATTAACATAATTATAGTAAACTATTTGAATATATTTTCTTTCCATTTTATAGAATTTGGATCATAAGTTGGTGATATTTTTCAAATAAAAATACCTATTTATACCTTATTCACTTTGTGAAGTTAAATTAAAGGGAATTGTTATAATGTGAGGTTGAGTTGGATTAGAGTTAAGTAAGTGTTAAAAGATTGAAATGACAAAAAAGATTGTATCTATTTTTTTCCATATAATAAGACTAACTTATGCTTTTAGAATTGAAAAATGATCATTTTAAGAACTGCACGTTGCTTGAGTTTTAAATATAAGTAAAAATTGTTTTTAAATAATTTGAATTTGAAAAAGAAAAGAAAATTCGAAAATCGTATAACTTAATCAAAACGTATAACAGATGGTTTTTCGTTTATGCTGGATTTACGCGTGTAAATAAATGTCGTTCATCAGAAGTTTGGACACTTGTAAATAAATGTCGTTCATTATTTTGGGACAGAAATTTGGACACTTCTGTCCTAAAATAATGAACGACATTTATTTACATGAAGACAAAAAAGAACATAGAAAATTATTCTCTCAATATTTATGCGACGCGAGGCCAGTGTAATGTGTAGATTAAACGTCAGTTGCACTACTACTACTGCTACTACTTTGTATAAAAGAACTTGGCTTACTTTTCAACATTTATGTTTTTGTTCTGGTCTCACTCCTTTTTGCAAAGATTTTTATTTTTTGCCAGGTTAAAATTTCGAAACATATACTAGTAGGGGCTATAAGAAGTGTAGTACTTATTCTACAGAAATCGGAATTGCTCCATTTAATTGATCGCAATTCTGAGAAAGTGGGCGGATACCACGCCCCTAAATTTAAAACCTTAAATTTTCTATTTTTTGCTTGGTATTCCCTTCTACCAAATTTTATCATTCTACAGCAATTAGAAGTTCTCCATTTAATTAATCGCAATTCTGAGAAATTAGGCGGATACCACGCCCCATGAATGAAAAACTTAAAATTTTCTACGTTTTCCTTTGTATTCACCTCAGGCCCTACTGCTCTACCAAATTTCATCATTCTTAAGGAATGGAAACTGCTCCATATAATTAATAATAGTTCGGAGAAAGTAGGCGTGCACCACGACCCCTAAATGAAAAATCTCAAATTTTCTAGTTTTTTCTTTGTATCTACTTCTAGCCCTACCGCTCTACAAAATTTCATCATTCTACAGGACTCGGAAGTGCTCCATTTAATTGATTGCAATTCTGAGAAAGTGGGCGGATACCACGCCCACTGAATGGAAAAGCTCAGATATTTAATTTTTTATTTATTTCAAGCTTTACCAATCTATCAAATTTTATTATTTTACGGCAATCGGACGTGCTCCATATAATTGATAACAATTCTGGGAAAGTGGACGGATACCACGCTCCCTGAATGAAAAATCTCAAATTTTCGATTTTTTCCTTTGGTTGCACCACAAAACCTACTGGTGTGCGAAATTACAATATCCTGCGATGTCGGGAAGTGCTTCATAGTTTTGATGGTCTGTCAGTCAGTCAGTTACGGTTTTTGCGATTTTTGGAGACTTATATCTCAAAAACCACTTATGCTAGGGGGTTAAAATTTGATGGGGCACCTGTGCAACAAATATTCCGAATTTGAAGTTTCTGACTCCATTGGTACTGAAGTTAGAGGGGGGTCGAAAATCGCCTGAGTTTGTTCCTGTAAAAAGGGTGTAGTTCCAGAACTTGGCTTGATTTTAGAGAAAGTCTACATTTCATAAAAAATAAACTTTTATATTAAAGTTTATATAGTAAACGTCAGAGCTCGAACGCAAGAAAATTGCATTAAACTGCCAGATAAAAAAAATCGGAATCACTTAAATAAAATCAATAAAACCAAGGTTTTTACCTTCATATATTTATGTTTATGTAGATATAGTTTATTGTTTCAATTTTAATCATAACATGTTGCTCTTAAATATAAACATATTTAATTATTTTTTTTACAGGACACGTAATTGTAATTTGTTTATAAGGATTTGTTAACATATAGTCTCAGTTTATCCTTTGTCTTTTCTTATTTTCTTTTTTAACTTCGTATACATAAACATTATTTTAAATTTTACACATAAATCGAATTATACTTTATTTATATAGATTTAGATATACATTATGATACATTTTATTCTCTAGATTTGATAAAATTCTAAACTTAACTCTGGCTCTACAATAATGCGAAATAACTACCAGTTAATTATTATTTACACAAAAGCTTAACGAAATTAAAAAAAAAAATTATTTATTTCTCTTTTGTTTTTAGTTGTTTTTTGCGCTTTCTCTTATACATTTAAAGGATCAAAAGGCCAGCTTTTCAATCCTGTGAATCACCAGTGTTGCTATTTCGATCAGTGTTGGCACTATTGGACTCGGATTGATCTGCATCTGGTTGCAGGACGCCAGGCATATAACCTGTTCCGGAGTAGGGCGCAGTCAGGAATCTCTTGGCGTGGGCCTGCATGAAGGGATAACGATTGGTGGGAGAACCGAAGACCCCGGGTGGCACTAATGGTGAGAATGCCGATTTGATTGGGAATGGTGGTGAAGGTGGAACATTGGCTGGATTCAAGGCTTGCGTCATGTCCTCACCCGCAAGCATAGCTTCCATTGCCTGCAGGACATCTCCCCTGTAGCGTTGCAATAATTGTTCCACTTCACTGCGCCGCCGATTGGGAAAAACTCGCAACAGGACATCCACTGGAGATCTCTGCTGATGCTGATGCTGTTGTTGTTGAAGTTGGTGAGTAGGCATTGCAGCGGGCATAAACTGGGAATGATGGTGATATGGAATGAAGCCTTGACCATTGTTGCTGAAACCCCGCAGGATATGCAAACTATCAGAAGGTGTTGTTGGCGGTGAAGTCGAATCGTCCTTCTTCAGACTGAGATTCTCTGGAGTTGCTTCATCAGGAGCAGAGTCTACATCGAGGTCGGATTCAGGCGAACTCGGTGGACCAGTTCGAGCTGGAGAAAGATTCGCCGAATGGTGGTTGTACGCCGTCTGACCTTTGTGTCGGGGACTACTGGGTGATGATTCCGAGCCGGTATCCTGATCTGTTTCGTTCGAGAGACGGGCACGTTTCGATCCTGAAAAGAGAGGAAAAAAAATAGAAAATACAATTATTTTTTTTTAATCCTCAATTAAGGAGCAGCATTAGTAGGTTTTCAAAAAGATTTAATCAAGCGTAAACCTCAAATTTGTTACAATCCATATGCCCTTTGCTCGAAGAAACCACACAAGAGAAACACTTTCCATCAAAAAGTGTGTGGAAAGGTGAGGAAGGACGAACAATAAGGATTTTCAATTATTATTATTTATTTTGTAAATATACATATATTCCCTGGGCAAGTAAAAATAAGGATACATTTTCATTTTCTCTATATAAATTTAGGGTTGCAAGTGCACTTGAGTGAAGTTTTATTTGATTTATTTTTTTTTTTTTTTTTTCATTCCTTGCGTGTGTCCTTTTTTTGAAACATTTTTGCCTTAATTGACTTGATGCTTATCCCTTAATAGTTCACATTACAAACAAAATAATAACAAAGTATAAAAGTGAGAGGGGAAGAAATCGAGGACCACCTTGATTTTATGATATTAATGATTTGGTTTTTCATTTTCAATATAGCAACAGGAGTAAATGTATAGCATATGGATCCCATTGATATTTGATACTTTTTTCACAAGGAGTATAAATAATTCGAAATGAGATATCGTGATGAGATTTCTTCTGTGTTGTTTGGCTTTTAGTATAGAATGGAAGAGGGTGTTTTTATGTTTGTTTATGTTTGCATATGTTGGTTTTTGGATTTTGATAGTTTTGATTTAGATATTCGTCGTCCGTCGATGGCAGAACAATATTGCTATTTGAATTGGTAATCAAGGATAAAGTTAACTTTGAGGAAACAAACAAAATTCTATTTGGAGAAGAACCCAGAGTTAAGTGAAGGAGATGATAGTAAGAGGAAGCACCTGTTATTAGAACGGATGAAAAATATAAACATCTACCTTGGGAAATGTCAACAAAGTTTTTACTGATTTTAGTATTTATTTTTAGAAATTTTTTTTTTAACAAAATCGTATAAGAGGTTCAAATCAACAGCAAACTGTACTGCAAGCAAAATTGGAATGTCGTTAATGACGAGCGCTGGAATCGAAGACGAAGTAGTAGGTACTTCGATGTTTTTTTACAAATTACCAAACTTTTTTTAATAACTTTGGGACATTGTAGTATTTTTTTGTCATAAATTTTATACATGTAATATTTTCGTTCATCGAATATGAGCATTACAGGTTTTTCTAGCTCATTTGAACATATTCCGTTTTTTTTTTTTTTTTTTTTTTTTTTTTGACTTTACAAATTCAGAAACTTACTTTTTTATACAAGCTTGCATTCTGCAAACTTGCATTTCATAATCTAAATTCTGTTGGCACGATGGGATTGGCAGATATGACACAATGGTCAATGACGCCTAAAGGTAATGAATTAATCAGGTCAGTTTTGAAAAAGTGGATTCGCCAAGCGTATGAGTCTAAATCGCAAACAAATCACCAAAATTTCAAAATCTTCCACCCAATAAATCACCAAATTTAAAAATGAAATAAAATTTCGCAATTTGTAAATTTTACATAAAAAAAATTGTTCACAAAAACAAAATAAAATAATTCAAAAACTTCAAAATTAAAGAAATCAATACGCTTTTATTTACCTAGTCTTCCTCAATAAATTTATTGAATGTATCAATTGTTATATATTGGATCTTTTTCATATATAAAAGTTTAAATCGCCAAAAACTAAAAATACAGTAAAACCCGCTTAGGAGAAATTCGCTTAAGAGAAAAGCCCGCTTCTGAAACACTTTTTTCATCCCCGAGTAGTTGTCGACCAATTACCTTCACAACACTCCGCTTAAGCGAAACTTGCTTAAATGAAAAACCGCGGATACCTGAAACATATTTTCAGTCAAATTTTATATTTTTCATTAAAAAAAATATCTTGAGTGAAAAAAAATGGAATCGAAAAGAACAAGAATTTGCTGAATGCTTTGACGTTTTTTTTTTATTTTTCACCTCCACCAAATTTTCCCCATGAAAATGACATTTGATTCTGATAAGCCACAACCGTTTTTGGAATGAGGTCCTTCAAGCTGGGAACACCACAAAAGGGGTAGTTAGTGCAGCTGCATTTAAAACCGAACCATTGAGAGTAGAAAGGTGAAATTGAATATTTGTTCTAATTAACTCATCATACGTCTAAACTGAATTTTTTTTTTGTGATTAGTATAGAAAGTCTCCACGAATTTATTTTTTCGGTTTTCAATTTTCAATTCATTTCAATTTCAATTTTTATTTTCAGTCATGGAGCGGAACGTTTAAAACAATACGTTTTACAGACGTTGTCGGAAACACATACAACGATACAGTCAAATTGATTGTGAAGCTTACGCCATTATTTTTGCAGTCAGCTTATGATTTTATCAGCAGTTCGCGTGTGTGGACGTTAGTTTATTTTAGTGACAGGACAACAAACCAATTTCGCAAATCTTTTCACTTTCTTTTCTTTTCAAAAGAAAATGCAAACGTCGATGCAATTTCCAGATTTCCGATTAAACAAACAACAAATAGTGTCGAGGAAGTGAACTAACTATAGAAGTGAATGCAATTAGGACCTACCAGACACCAGTCGATGGTTGAATTGGCTGTTGCTACGCAAAAAGACGAAACAGTTCGAATGTTAATTCAAGCATTGAAATTTTGGCCGAGACTGCGAAACTAGAAACCGTTTTGGAATCAAACAAACTGAACTTGCACTACAGCGGGTCTATTTGATGAGAAGTATAACGGTTCGCGTACACCTAATCCGTCATCGGCCGAAGTATGCTCGGACATCGTGGGCGGAACTTGACCGTTCAATCCAAACGTATGTTAAAGGAAGAAAGTGCGTACACCACTCCAACCGACATCGTCCGATGCCGTCCGGGTAATACCGATCAACCGACGAATCCAAAATTGTTTGGATTTGTCGTTCGTTTGCCGGTGACTTTTCCAGTGAAACGTACAAAAAAGAAATGGATACTGAAAAATTAACTACACAATTAAGATTGTCACGGTATGAGAAAGGCTGTAGTATATGCAGACGAATTTCAGATATACAGTCGTCTCAATATCTCCGACCCGAAATCGGCCGATAATTCGGTTTCAGTGTACGCGAACCGATAAGAGTATACATTCCAACGATTTTGAGAAATCGAGTTCTTAATAAATTACATTCTGCGGATATTGTTGGTGGAGTAACATGGACGAAGATATAGAAGCAATGGTGATGAATTGCTCAAATTGTCAATCAACACGACCCGAGGCTATGAGGGAGTACCACCAACAGATTGCTGGGAAATGCCATGTAAACCATTTGACCGAGTGTATACGGATTTTGCTGGCCTGTTTATGGGCAAGGGTCCATAACTGACAATTTTTCAAAGTGGCTAGAAATGCATATTCTAGCGAATATATAACTACTGAATCCGAAAATATCACGAGATATATTTTTGGCATTTGGACTACCATAATTACATTCGTAAGCGATTCGGGGTCGCAACCCTGCAATCACTTCGGAAACAAAATAGAATTCATCATAAGCGCGGAGCACCCTTACCATAACTCTCAATCAGCGAGTGTCTAATGCGTGACTATTATTTGTCTGGAAATTTGGAGGAGTCAATGAGATTCTCGTTAAGTTACATTTGGCGTGTTGCAAATCCATATATAGACTTAGTCGAAAAAAAAACGACATCGGGACATTCCAAAGTCATCACAGCAATAAGCCCGCATATTACTGTTACAAAATGTCATTACTACCCTTTCCGCTTTGCGGCCAGCATAGAAAACAAAAACAAAACAGCCACGCCACATTAAAATAAAAATAAAAACTTAAGTTAAGTCACGAAAATTTTCTGGACTTATCTAAGTTCATATGGATTTGAATTGTTGTTGTATTTACGGCTAGGGTAGGGCGGTGCTAGTTGGACCACGCGAATTACTCACAAACTGAAAGTACTACAAGGAAATGATGATATATATGTAGGTACGAACAAAGCATGCGCTCTTACCAACACGTGCCATAGCGGTTTTAGTTGCATTGTGCCCCCAGAAGGTAAACAACACACAGATTTGCCTTTTTAAAGTGTAAAAGTAAAAAATGCGGATAAGACAGATTTTTTATTTTCCTAGTGAAAAATCCATGATTACGAACTGAGGTAAAGGTTTTTTTTTTAAGTGAATATGATGTATTATCATATTTTGTGAATTAATTTGAACAGTTTTAAGTATTTTTATATTTTTGACTAAATATGTTTCTCAAACTAGTTTGTTGTCCTTTATGAGACTTGTTTTGTCACTTTTCAGGGCTTGGTTCAACTAATCCCACACACTGGTACAACTTGTCCCGCTATAAGGGTAATTTTTATATTCCATAATAAGGGTGGATCAATGTGGAAATGGAATAAAACATACCATGGAATAAAACATACATGGATCCGAAAGGTTCAAATTTTAAGGACTCTGCTGATAAGGTTAGGTTAGGTAAGGAGGGGCGTGCCCAGCTCTGAAGCTGTTGCGTTGGTCCATTGTGATCCCCTATAAACAGAGATAACACCAAAACTAGTGGTTAACATAGACTGGTTCATTTACGAACCAGCCCATGCTTTCTATATATTTCCTCATGTTTGCCATTGAGATCTGCGTTAGATCGTCAAGTTCTCCAACAAACCAGTTTCCAAGGTAACGGAGGCCATTTGTTTGGAGGTTAGGACAGTCGCAGAGCGGATGCTTAATGGTCTCTATTTCCACAACATCCTGACTCCATACAGAAATCGGGTGCGTATGCACCCAATCTAGTGGCCATTGCGCCAATGGCACAATGTCCCGTTAGTACACCTATCTGGGTTCTAATATTCTTTTTACTCAGCGATGAAATATACTGAGTTTCTCTTTCGTTAATTCAAGGCCATAAACTTCTAGAGATGACGCAATCTTTCCTGGATATCCAGGAGTTGTTGATTTTCTCTTTCGTTATTAGGTCTATTTTCCTAGAATAGAAGCCAATCGGGACGTCCGGTCTCGTGTCTGATTGGCTACTACTGCCTCTATTTGACATAGACCATTTCTTTGCCAGTGCATCTGCTATGTCAATCCCTTCTATATTGCATTGTCCTGGAACCCAGCAGAGTTTGACTTTGTTGGAGTTGCAAATATTGTTTAAAATGTATCCACATTTTACTACTGCCTTGGATCTTGTTGCCTCACTGGCTATTGCTTTGATAGCAGCTTGACTGTGATCTCTGACGAGCTCAGTTTTTCCCTGTGAACAATTTCGGCTGCCTTTTCAATAGCATGAATCTCAGCCCGAATGACACTGCACTCATCTGGTAGTTTATATGATTCTCTAATATTAAGAGCTTCACAAAACACTCCAGCTCCTGTGACCTGTACCTTCTTCCATTTTTGACCCATTAGTGTAGAGAGGAATACCCTGTTCACCGAGTAGTGAGTTGGGTTCCCAACCATGCCTTTCGAGTATTAAAACAGAGAAGCTTTTCCTAAAATCTATAAAGGGTGGTACGTAGTCAGTGGTCACATCAAGACCGTCATATCTTTGCAAGATGGACCCATGACCATAGGTGCTGTGCTTCCAAGAGTCCATTTCCTTAAGTCGAAATGCACTTTTGGCTGCTGACAAAGATCCGGATATAATTCAGCTATGGCTTTGTTTAAATTTTGACTTTGAGGACATTGGTCGATTGTGTCCTATTGGCATAAACTTGTCAATTCAGAAAATCTCAAAAGTGGTCAATTCAGGTCACATCTGCTAAGAGTTATCCGTAGACGCTTTTTTAATTGTGAATTTTCACTACGCTATGATGATGGGTTTGTGGATGAGATCGGCAAAGGAAACAAAGCTCCTTCGAAAGGCCAAGTTCTATTTGTGAACGGTGACGAATTAACTGCCTTGGGTTCTCCTACACACTCTCACTGGCAGCGACGATGTTCTTAGCCGGGGCGCGTTCAAATAATTTTATTTCAGCCGTAAATAAAAAGCAAGCATTTGTTTCTAAAAAATTGCACAAAAATGCATCTCAATCCAACAAATATGCGACTAAAAATTTTGTTTCCCTAGCTATAATTCCAGTTGAAAAGTCAACAACATTTTGTTGCGTTTTACTCAAGCATAAATTGTTTTATAAAATTCAGCAACATACACGAATTCCTGAGGTGGAAAATAAGAAACAATAATAATTGTTTGTGGTGCAATATGCACTTCCATATTCCACAGCATACTTACTCCCACACACATGATGGAAAATAAGTTCATTTTGACACCAACCAGCTTCAGTAGAGCAAATAAAAATTTGACGCCAAGTGGATTCTCAAGTGTTATTTATTTATAGCAATTCGCGGGGCCACCCATATTTTTCTTGGATTCGTCATTTCGTGTTGAAATTTCAGAAAAAAGAAAAAATTCTAAAAAATTTCGACGGTTGTTGCGGTTGAATTCTGCAAAGAAATGTCACACAATGGCCGCGTTTATAACGAGCACACGAGTTATATGTGTAAACCTTGTGTGTTGATATTTTTTCGTTTCTATTTTTCAAAGATGGAATTTTTGTTAAAACACACGCATGAGTGTTTCCTTTGACAATCCATCATAATCTTATACCATACGCAACAGGACGACGCGACGGAGGGTTTCAAAAATTATTTTCTTTTTTTTATTTCTGTGATAAAAGTTGAAAGAGCAGAAAACGTTTAATTCAACAAGAAAACGTTTTTCCTTTTTGTTGGTTTGATTCTAAATGAAATTGTTGCCTTAAGAACGACTGTGTGATGGCTGTGGGTATATATGCGTGTAGCACAGTTAAGCAGTTAAAATGGGGTGGTAAGAGATTTTGTGATGTGTGATGATGTCATTCATCTAAAATTTGAAACAACTGAGGCGATAAAAAATTAAAAGTGTGGAAAAATGTTTCTTAAATGTTTATATAGAAGTGGACGATGGTGGGAGTTGGGAGAACTCTCATGGAATTAGACTTGGGAGGTATTGAAAAACTTCACACTTTAAAAAAAAAAAAAAAATTCCAGGGTGGAAAAATAGCAAGTTTAGTCAAAACCCCTGAGAGTTTTCAGTATTTTAATCCAGACGAAGAAACCATGTCAAAAACTCGTGGGGCCTTGCTAGTAATTATTGTTAAGCAAGTTTTACTATTCCTTCAGAAATATTCCGGGTATAGCTTGCGGTAGTCTTACAATAGTTTTTTTTCTTTTATGATTATAAATATCAACATTACTTACCAGGACTATCAACATCCGTCCGATCCGGTGAATAACCCATCGATAGTCTATCCGAACGTATCCGATCCGAGTCCGGTTCGCTACCATTAAACTGCACCCGTTGATTAGCATCCATATCACTTGGTGGCGATGGAATTCCCGAATGAAAAACACCCTGTGGTTGTTGCGATGTAACACTGCCATCAGTTCCCCCATTTCCGTTGCCATTATTGCCACCATTCTGTTGTGCACTTGGCACCGACGAGTAGAGTAATCCTAACTCTCGTGCTTCGTTTTCCTCTTGGGCTTGTTGACGGCGAAGAGCCACCTGAATTGTAGAGAAATACTTGGAATCATTAGAAATCGCATGTAAACATTTTGTAAAGATTTTTTTTTTGTATTATATTTTGTGCACACAGGTGGTGCAAAAAAATCTCTATATTATTATGCATTCAAAGTGATATTTTACATACCTGAGCTGCCATGACACGTTGTCGTTCCGCAATTAATGTGCATTTGGCACAAACACAGTCTCGCCAGCGACAGTACCGTTTGTGTCCTTTCAGTGCGCTTACCTATAAGATAATAAAAAGTTGTTGATATTTAATAATTTTTTTATGTTTTTTTGGTTTAATTTATTTAATTAAAAACAAAACTTTTTGTGTAAGCCAGTGACGATGGAATAAAGCTACACTGATATTAATGATGTTGTTATCTAAATTTTCAAGATATTTTACTTTTTGAAGCCCATAATCATGACTAAAATTTAATTGCAAAAGACCTAATTAGGCTTGCGAGGGTCGAAACTTATACAGATAGTCTTTTTAAATCAAATTTTTGTTGTAAAATAATTGAAAGTTATTGTGGTCGATCAGATTTATTTATTATTTCTAGAGAGATGTCTTTTGGTGATACCATTTTTCGTTCATCATATTTAACTCCATTCTATAAAAAAAACTTGTAGTAGCTCACCCAATTGTTTTTGTTTCATTGAAATCTTCAATATTAATATGATGGTGGGAAAGATTGGCATCCTTACTGCAAATGTGTTATAACACGAAAACCCCTTCACGAAAGATAATTTAATTTCCTATAGAAAACTTCAAAAACTTGAACCTAAGTTCGATGAGTCGTTCTCGAAATATTAGTCAAAAAGTATCTTAAGAATACTACATAAAATCGCTTTTAACCAATTCATAGATAAGAATATATTTGCATTACGAGAACATTTTTTTTTTTGCCGACTTGACTACCAGTTGGGGAGAAAAAAAGCGTTCACTCATGGTTTTGATGTTGCAGTTGTTTCTTGATATCGATCTTTAAATCAGCCGTCGGTTCCAAGAGCAGCAGGTAGTCAATGAGAAATTTCTTCTCGCATCGCTCTAGGTTAACGTCAGATTTTACTGAATATTGTCAATTCTGCTGCGGTTCTAATTTGGTTGGTCGGTCCCTAATGCACCTGGCGGTATCAAATTTTGTCCACTGCACTAATCAAATTTAGTGATAAATGATGTAAATAAAATGTCCGATATCAGAAATGCTGTTGGGATGATAAAAGAAATAATAACTTTTTCCAGGACGGTCCTTTAAAAATAAAATATATATACTAAATTAAAATCCTCATTCAGATGTTTAACCTTACAACACAATTTGCAATTTGAAACCTTTTAGCAGAAAATCGTCAAACGCTTCAGACAATATACAGCTATGGGCAAAGCAAATACTGCTGCAAGATCTTTTTGAGTTTTTTTTTATCAAAGATATTAAGATTTATACACCTGGAGGGGTAAACTTTTCAGTGATCAGCAAATTGAAGTATTGCTATGTATTCGAATGACATTGGTCTTTCTCACGGATGATTTGCTGACACTTCAACTATACAAACAAAATAAATTATATCAGTTTTGTGACAGGTGGGATCTTAAAATTTACACTGCGGAGTCCAAAATTATGATTTTCCTATATTTCTTTCAGATTTGACACACAACATACCAAAATGTGCCATTGCAGCTATATATTCCTATAGGAAATGTTTAACATTATATAAAAATAATGCAAAATTATCGAACGGGATCCTTCAAAAGAGGTGATTCTTGACTCTTGTATATTTACGGTTACCCTTTCAAACATGGGTCTGAGTTGATTTCTTCGTATCATTTACAACTGACCTTGAAGAACTGCTCTATATGACTGCATTTCTGGCATTGACGAAAAAATGTTCCACTCATGCAAGAGAGTTTTAAGTAAGATCAGTCGATTGTGCTGAATAAATATTTAAAATAAGTCTGATTTTCAAAGCTCGCACAAAGATATTATTATTGCAAAGCCAACGCAATACATCATCTAACGTCAGCACCATTTAATCCGGAGAGCAATGGTGCTGCTGAACGCATGGTTCGTACGTTCAAAACAGCGCTTTCCAAATTGTTGTTGGACGCAGACCAGAAGGATGATGCACTTCAAGTTTTTCTGTCAACTTATCGTTCCGCACCTAATGAATCTGGAACATCACTGGCAGAATACATGGCACCATTCTCTCAGCATTAGTTCCAACGGAATAAAAACCAATTGATGGAAAAACACAATTAAACTTTGTTGAACAATAACCAGCATTCTTACGTCAATATGGAAGAGGGAACAAGTGGACAAAAGGATTTGTTCAAAAATGCATGGGAAGGATGATGTATCAGGTAAAAGTAGGCGAATCTGTTTGCCGTAGACACCAAAATCAGCTTCATCAGAGATTAGAAGAAGAAAATAAGTCTGGTGCTATAAGTTTGAATATTTTGACCAAGGTAACTTGTTTTTATATCCTAATTCTATAGAATCTTTCATTGTTAGAAATCCGGACTCTGGAAACATACAAGAGCAGCTTGACTCTTCAAACAGCTCAACAGTGATGGAGAATCCCAACAGTGATGGAGAATCCCCACTCTGAACACAGTGACCCCAGATCATACATCATCAACATCAATAGCTGGAACTCAAGTTTACGTTCCCGTCCGAGAACAAACCGTTATGACCCCGCGACTGAAGACCGCCTTCACGATGTGTACCTCATTAGATGTGGGAGTTCTGTTGTATCTCATTCGTTACAATTAACTGTCACTCAAATTATAAAATTATATACTAAACTCTTTTGTATATAAGGAATTAAAATGTCATATAAAAAATATTCCGTAATAAAAATTGAAGTTATAACAACAAATAATATAACTATAGTCCTCAAAGATCAGTAACTCCGCTAGTTGTGTTAAACGAGTTAAGAGTAAATAACTTTGTTTTCAGATCCGAATGTGGATCTGAAATCGAAATCATTTACTCTTAACAGTCGTATTTATAATCCCATTTCAAAGCTTTGCTAATTTTAGCACACTGCCCAACTACAATAGCCGCGTTTTATTATCTACGGGTCTGGGTCAGCCGTCAGGGTTATCATTTAACACTTAATACAAAAGCAAATTTGGATCTAGGTTTCTATCGGGGTTTATACTTTATGGAACCAGAAATAAGTTCTTACTCTGGCGGGTAGACGACTCTTTAGTCGGTAGGGAGTACAAACTGTATGTTCTACATGAAAAATAAAAAACCTTAGACAAAAAGAGAAGAGCTTACAACACTGTTTTCACTAGGATCCGTATCGTTTTATTATATCGGGGTGAACCATATGGGTTATTGGCGATAGTAAAACGCGGGTAAAGTCTTAATTTATAAACATATATTCCATCGATTGTCTATAAACTTAGACACTTCAATTGGTTCCCCAAACTTATTCTAAAGTGGGTACGTTCAATGAACCATGAATTAATGTTACAAGTCTTAAAAAGAAGGAAATGTTTACTGAACGTATCCAAAGTTCACGAAATTGACAGATTGTAGAATGCGTTTATAAATAAGAAGGTGTCCAACTATGGCTAGCTGGAAACTGTCCAACAGTGTTCTAAGGAAATCTAATAAACCAACTGTAATCTAAATAACCAACTAATAAAAATAAATAAATACAGCATTCTTTGTTTTAATGCAGATCTTATCAACTCATTGTTTTCTTTTATTATTTAACCTTTACTATGTATATTTAAAGCCTTAAACCAATAATTTTTTTTAATTAGAGTGACCATCATCATATAGCATAACGAAGGTTATGGAAACATTAATAGTCAAGTACTGCCAGCCGACAATAACTTGAAATTAGCTTTAAGATTTCCGAAAAGTTGTAAAAAAGCAGGAAAATCCAGATTCCGCATAACAAACTCAAACAACTTTAATAATGGATTCTTACAGCAAAATATAAGTAAGTAAGTAAGTACAGCAAATTATCTATCAACTAAGAATTTTCAGATGACTGTAAAATTGATAGTTAGAACATTTTTTTCGACGACAATAATACTAAGCTCGTCAATATTACAGTTTAAATCACAATTCATTAAATTTATTGATAAATGTCAAATATTGTATTGATAATTAACAATTGAAAATCGTTATATATTTTAAAAACTGCGTCAATTCAAGAGCATTTAAACATCAAAAAATAATTTTAATCAGAATTCTGCGCCAGATGTCCCTATATGTGAGCTGTAATTATTATTAGTTAATGACAGCTTTATATATTTTGTGAATTTATCTTAACTGTTTTTGCTTTGTTGGTCCGTGCACATTGTGAGTTTTTTCAAATTGAAAAAATGCCAAAACCAACAAGAAAATGTATATTGAACGCAAATATTTTATGAAAATATTTTGTCAGAGCACAAAGACCAAAACGTTTCTATTTTTTTTAAGAATTGGCAGCAGTAATTTTTGTTCAATTCTGATGGTAATGGTAGGTATAATTAGACATCGTCCGATAAAAAAAAATACATTCAAGATTGTTGTGTTGCTGCTTTGGTTGTCACTTCGTCAAGTAAAAGTAAACATAAGAACACATCTTGTCATAAGTTTACCAGATATAAAGGTGTCTGAGCACAATGATTTCTATAGAAGAACGAAATATGATTTTGTGGCAGAAAATTTAAATTTTCTTTACGATTTATTCATTTTATTTCTGAAACCCGCTATATTCCCGCCAAATTCCATGAAATTGTCAACATTGAGAGAATAATCATTTTTTCATAAAAATAAGATACCAATATTTTCATACAGCATGGATGGGAATTACAAGATCATCCATAATCGTCTAACGAACCGACCGACGGTACTTCCCTCCTTTATAGTTTCAAATATGTTCTTTGACTGAAATTAATCCTTTATATCTTTGTTAATCAATTATTTAATCTGCAATAATGTTTTATTTGTGGGCTTTTTTGATAATCATAAAATAAGACCTCGCATTGGGCGCCAATTAGAGAAATACGAATACATATTTAAAGGTAGGTACACTACATATAAGGCTTCTGTTTACAAAATCCATTACCGTGCCTATATAGAAGTTCTTCCGACGGTATTGACACAAAGGAAAGTAAGTGTGGTGTTAGAATCCATAGGGTTTTATAGTAGGTAAACATGGATCCAGAAATGTGTTTTTAAAATTGTGAATGGTGCCTTTTTGATGGGTATTTTACAGAAGTTTTAAATAATAATGAACGAATGGAATGGAAAATAAAAATGAAACGAAAACTAATCATTATCATTGAGCGAGGCTTCACATTGGGCGCCAATTAAATTATGTTAACAATTTACCAACATAAAAATTGACACAGTGGATAGAATAAGACGCAAAGGTTTCACTTTTGAATCCATTTTAAATTATTATATTTATTATATTTGTCAGGTAGGTATCCAAAAATACACCTCGAATAAGAAACATTTACCGACGGCATTTGATTTTTTTTTTTTAATTTTTCTCAGATAAAATCTTAGAAAATACTCACAACGCCATGATTTCTGCATCTAGCACATTTCGGTGTTCTTTGATATCGTTCAGATGCAGCACGTAAAAAGAACGCAGGCGGCAGTGCGCCCAAAACCGGATGTTGTGACATTAAATTTTGCATATCAACGCCACTGGGTAAACTCATAATTTCCTTCGCAAAACAAAAACTTCACAGATTTCTTTTTTATTTAACACAATTCACAGGAATTCGATGTTTTTTTTTTTCTTTTATTTTAAGATATCCTTTTAGTATCCTTATTTTTCAATTAAAAATCACAAAATATCTTTTTTTTTATTATTTAAAAATTGTTCACACTTGATGGGGGTTATTGTTATAAAATCATTGCCAAAGGTATAGATGGATAGGTAGGTACTTCGATTTAGCAACAGTAAACGAAAGCGCGCACACACGTCATAACCCGACAATATTCCAATTGCAACTGATTCCAAAATCGGAGGATAGCATTCAATAGTTTCTTCCACTTCCACTTCTACCCATCAAGGCCGAGATGTGTTTATATAATTTTTTTTTTTGTTTCCAAGGGTTGGCGATGAACGAATACGAAGTTCGACAGCCTCCACCTCCACACCATTTTGCCGCGCTCTCTACCACAGCTGCTTTGCTATACTTGCTACCTTTCCACAATGCTGCCGCTGCTGTGCCGCACCGGGTTTTGGCAACATTATTTCACGTACACATAAACTCAGCACACAATGGAGGCAGCAAGAGTTCAATTGAAAATGTCACCCCAAATAGCACGAGGGTGAAAGAAAGAGAGAGAGAGAGCGAATAAGCAAATAGCGCAACGAGACTGAGTGGGATGTCAGAAATCGAAGCAAAAAAATCTTAAATTTGGTACTGTATCTGTACCATATTCGCAGGGGGGAGAAACACAACCAAAGTGAGAATAGGCCCGCAGGGATGATGTTACGACCAACCAAAACCGTTTATTGTGCAAATGCGACGAGAGAGATTGAGTAAGAGAGAGAGCGTGAGTGGAAGTGTATATGCGGCTGTGTTCGTAAGTGCGCACCCGAAGGCAGGAGAGGGATGAAACTTTGACTTTGTATCAGTTCGTCGTTCGGTTACTTTTGCAAATTCGAAATAGGGGATGAAGTGTGGTGTGGCTGTGTGAGTGTATCTCATTTTAATGAATACTTTTTAACTAAATGGCGTAGTTTGTTTGATGGTGTTGGTGGGACACACTATTTATGCTTCCTTCAGCAAGACTTTTGATAGGCGGTGGATTTTTTTTTTCTTAAAGGCAGAGAGTAGTTGCTTTTCGGTCTTTCTCAGGCGATTGAAAAAGGATATATAGAACGTCTTGAGTGTGTTCGTGGAAAATGTATACAATGGCAACTTGAAACAGTTTATCTGGCTTAAGTGACTTTTGGAGTAGGCAATAATATAGGTACCTACATACCTATATGGAAGGAAGGCAAAAACAAGATATTTAGATAGGTAGTTAGGTATGTGTTCCACTTTCTATTGCTTTTGCTGCTTTAGGTCCTCGTTTCGGAAACTTGATACAGATAACGTGATGATTGAGAAATATAATTTTATGTACTCGTTAGGTTAGTTGTATAGGTTGGTACATGTGGCTACTTGCCAGTTGCCACAGCCACAGAGGAAAGAAAGTTTTCCCTTGTTTTTTTGTGACATGAAGTTGGGTATAGGTGGGTATAGGTCGGTCCATTGCTATATACGATCAAAGTAAAGCAGATTTGAAAATTAAAAGTTTTGTAATGCTTTGTAATAAAAATTGTATAAGTAGGAACACTCTTGACTTCCACATAAAGTGGTCAAGTTGTATGAGGAGACTAGGAGAGTGAAGTGAACGTTATAAGGTCCGTCTACAAGCTCATATAACCAGGTACCTACCTACCTACTCGACATATCGTATAGGTTAGGTGAATAAGTATCTAGGTACCTACCTATACGATTGAAGAAATCGCATAGAAGACATCAGACATTAAAGAGATAGGTATATCTATATAGATAGGTCTTGTGTTATTAAAATTGTAAGGAAGTGAATTTTCCTACCCTATATACTTCCTGCAGATTTCGTTGAAATTTGAATTATAATTTCTTACCTATGTTGAACGAAAAGTTCGAAATTATCAGAAATACTTAATGACTGATTAATGGAAAATGAACCCAATCAATTTTCGATCCGATCGAATGTGGTTTCAATGACTTGACCCAAAAAAGGGGTTAAAGTACTTTAAACCCGCAAACTGGTCAACCAAGGTACCAACGTTTGTTTTTTCGGGACTTAAGTATTTTCCGCGTGTGTAAACAGAAGTACAGAAATAGATTTGGGACTTATGATCAACTCAAATAAATGCTTTTTTTAGACGTGTGGTTTTCAATCTGGCAATACTTTTTCCGGAGTTGGTCTTTTTGACAGCTGTCACTTGATGTATACTCAGTTTGGTTTGCCATTTCATAATGAATAGACTTACTCCTGAACAACGTTTGCAATTCATGCGTTTTATTTCTTCTTGAAAACAACACGTCTAAAAAAAAAACACGCTTTAGAAAAAAGTTTAAACTATATATCGCACCCTTAGAATGCAAGTGACCTAACTAAAAAATTCGGCACCTTTTTTACAACCTGGTTTTAGAGTTCATTTCGATTTTTAAGGAAAGTTTATTGAAAAATAAGAAGTTAAGAAAATTTTGAGTTAGGTCACTTTCATTCTAAGGGTGCGATATGTACCTACTATTAACTGTTGAAAAATTTACTCCAATTAAAACATAAATACCTGTGGAAGCATTGCGCCTAGAGATTGCAATCCCGGGATTCAGGATCCCGATCATTTTCTAGTCCCGAAAATCTCGAGATTAAAAACTCCCAATCCCGGAATTTTTTCGGGATTTTCAACTAAAAACTTTAACTTTCGGGTTTATTTCCGTTTATAAAGCTTTTTGTATTATTTTAAATATTGCCTAAATCCCGAAATTTTCAAATCCTGAAATCCCGGGAATGAGAAAAGAGCCCGGGATTGGAATCACTAATAGCGCCACTATCGGTAGGTATCTATACATTTTCTCGGACTATCCAAGTTTAAAAAAAAGGTAACTCAAATAACACGAATACAAACTACGATGTTCAAAGATTAATTTATCAAAATATAGGTACAAATACAACAAGATTTTAATAATCTGAAAATCGAAGGGCTACTGTACACCAGTGGTACCACTTACATTATTAATAATAAACAAAAACAATAAAAAACAGGTAGGTACACATAAAAAACAGATAGGTACAAACAAATTCACAAAGTATTTAACCAACTTGATTAAATTAGATTAACATAAATAAATAAAAGTAACGAATCACAAAAAACAAAACATAAAGAAAGAACAGCGCGCAAAGTATACGTTAGAGAATTATAAACACACAATTTTGAGTTTTCCATGTCATCTGTTAATAAATTGTCAAATGAAGGTAATGAATGCAGTCTGCAGTGTTTGTATATTAAGTGATCGTGCTGTATAATCATTGCGTCTAATTATACACATTAATTCATAGCAATGGTACCACTTTACTTCAATTGAAGTGGATTAAACTCTTTTTTTTTTGATAAATTTTTAAAATCTACTTCGTACTTCGCACCATCAGCAAAATATTGAAATCTATTTCATATTAAAAATCCTTAATTTAACCTACTTCAATTTTCCAAAAAAAGGCCAAATCTACTTCTTTTTCATCCGTGCCGCCGTAACAGAGCGCAAGTTCTTTGAAATGAACTTTTACCAAATATACGAAACAACGGACTAACTTCTCTGCGGAAAGCATTATTCTCAAACAAGAAAATGTTTCGAAAAACGAAAAAAAAATTAAATTAACGAAATATTTGGCCCACTAAAATTATTGTTAGCTTGTTTTCAAAAATGTAAGTTATTAGATGGAAAATATAATTAAAACCAAGAATTGTTATAAAACAATGTATAGAAAATATACATGTATAGAAATGAAGTTAAAAATAATGTATGTTATTTTTATTAAATTAATTAAAAAAGTATTATTAAACAATAAAGGTATTGAAATATGGAAATATGAAGTTTTTATAAAATTAAATTTAATCTTTTTGTTAGATTATTATAAAAAAAAGTTCATTTTGAAATCTACTTAAATTTTTCTCAATCTACAGGGTGGCGCACGAATCGTGCTACAAAAATAAAACGTAATAACTTTTTTTCTGTGTGAGTAATCGGCTTATTTTTTTTTTATTTTGTAAGTTACTATTTAGATTTATAAAAATGGATGCTTGGGATACGGAGAAAAGAATTTGGATAGTGCAACGGTACCATGCTTTGCAGTCCGTCATTTCCGTCCAAAGGCAATTTAGGCGGGAGTTTGGCGGTAATCCCCCGAGTAGATGGACCATTATGAGGTTTGTAAACATGTTTGCCGAATCTGGAAGCATCGCACGAAGGCCGTACCATCGAGATGCCAATGTTCGGGTTCAGGATACAATCGCAGCAGTAGCATCTGCAATACAGGCCAATCCGAACGTTTCGACCCGAAACTTATCGGGCCAAATTGGAATTAGTAGACGGTCATTACAACGGATACTTCATGACGATTTAAACTTGTTTCCGTACAAAGTCCAAATTACTAGCAAGTTAAACCCTCAGGATTTGCCTGTTCGCCTGGAATTTTGCCAAAAAATGATATCAATGGCCGAAGAAGACAACACATTGATCAATTGTTTGTTCATGTCTGATGAGGCCCATTTTCATCTTAACGGCAATGTAAACAAGCAAAATTGCCGTATATGGAATGAGTCTAATCCAGAAATGCTCCATGAGACGGAACTGCACCCAGAACGAGTCACTGTGTGGTGCGCAGTTTCATCAAGGTGTATTGTCGGGCCGTACTTCTTTGAAGAAAACGGTGTAACCGTTACTGTCAATGGGGACCGTTATTTAAAGATGTTGAAGGAGTTTTTTTACCCAGAACTGCGCCGAAGACGTATACCATTCAACAGCGTTTGGTTTCAGCAAGATGGAGCAACTGCACATATAGCCAGACCAGTTATGGCGGAGCTAAACAAAAAATTCGCAAACAAATTAATTTCTAGGAACTCCACTCTTCGCTGGCCTCCAAGGTCACCTGACCTGACTACACCAGACTTCTTTTTATGGGGTTATGTCAAGCAAGAGGTGTATAAAACGAAGCCCAGGAATTTAACTGAATTAAAGCAGTCCATAACGACAATAATTGAGGCGATCCCAACTTCAACTCTTCAGGCCGCAATGAATAATTTTTTGACCAGGTGCCGCATATGCGAGGGACAGCGTGGAGGTCATTTGCGGTCTATAATCTTTAAAAACAACTAACTATTTAAAATAAAATTTAATTTTCTCACCAATAAAAAAAAAATAAATGAAATACATCGATTAAAAAAAAAGTTATTTGAATTTCTTATTGTAGCACAATTGGTGCGCCACCCTGTACTTCACCTTTTTCTTCAAATATACTTCGATTTTGTTTCCAAAAGTGGCAACACTGATACACAGTTTATATCAGAGCTTTAGGTTGCATAAAAATTAAAGGCGAGTTTCTTTTTTCATTTCGTAAAAAATTACCAAATTTAATAAAAAATGACAATGCGACCAACAAATATTTGGTCGTAAGGTATCGCTTCAACTTAGTTGTCTTGTTTTTTTTTTGTTTATCTTAGACTGTCAAATTCAATAGTCAAAACCTTTTACGAGTTAGAAAACTTGTGCAGAAGAGAGCGCTGACAAAAGAAGCATTTCTGCATATAATGAACATTTTTGTTCAAGAAATTTCTTTGGACATAAGTTATGAGTTCAAATCAAACGGAATTATCTTAAAAAATCCGAGGTGATGATGAAAAACTGATCATGAATTTGAGTTCAGCGTCCAAAATTTTGCCTGTCCATATGAAAAAGTTAACTGGTATTTATAAAGCTTGTTTAAATTTATCAAAATATTTTTTCCGTAATTTTTGAAACACCTATAATTTTTATTTTTCAAAACTATAACAACCTTGTTTTGGTGAAAGTAAATGTGTTTTTTTTTTAACGTAAATAAAAACAAAATAAAGTGATCATTTTGTTAAAATAAAGTGATCATTTTGTTTATCATGTGTGTATCAACCTACAAAAAAACAAAAAATGATTTGTTATTGTTTGCGGTGTAAAAATTGTCCAGTATTGCTTCCTATATGTAGGTTAGGTAGATATAGGTAGGTATATATCACTTTCACCAAAACACTAATATTGAATTAAATTTATGTAGGTACCTATGTTTTTTGAAAGCTCATATGATATATCTTTTTAAGATTTTTTCTATCAGTCAAAAGAAAGAAAACAAACACGAGCGATTTTTTGTCAAAATACTACTACTACTACTACTACTTTATGTTTTTTTCTTAACCCTAGAAAGCCGACGTTCGTCAAAATGACGAGCATGTTAAAATGCTAAAATGAAAGGTAGTAAAGCTACCTAACCTGTTTTCCAATACCCTAAATTTTGTTAAAGAAATGAAACTTTGCTAACACACCTCCCTATACCTATTTATTATCTATAGGATAGCTACTTATTCTTAAATTTATTTTATTACATTTCTACGCCATAAAAAGAATAAAGGAGAATGAATGTAGGTACCTACCTATCTACCTACATTTTCTTTTATTTTTTTTTTCTAATTTCAAAGAAATTAAATTAATACAATTTTCTACTTCCCTGATTTTACTTACCATTTATTATTTTAGCTACCTACCTACAAATTCAAACTTTTATTCCTTTTTCTTATATGATCTCTCATTCAAATAAAAACAATTTCTGTGTTGCTTTGCTACCTATCTATATATAATGTTGCTACACTCATGTTATGCATTTATAGAATTTACTCCATTTCTCTTTTTTTTGTGGCACTCATCGTCATCATCATCCATAATCTTAAACAATTTTCCCCTACCTAGTTATAAATACAGTTTCAAACTTAGTTTAACAGTATTGGTGAGGTAAAAACTCCTCCTCAAAAAGGCGGAGTAAAAATATATCTTATTTCCCCCCTTTGGCAATGTATACCTCTACCTAAACTTTGAAGAATAATTTATCTTTTTCCATTCTGTGTTTCGAATTTGTATCTTTAAAGGAACGCACACACTTATTATTTGGCGTCTTACTATTCTTTAGTCTGAAAGTAGGTGCATTCCTGTTCAATGGGTGTGTTGTAACTGTAGGAAGTATATTTTTTTTTTCTTTTTTTTTCAGACCAATGTTTGAGTAGGTTAGAAGTTAACACCGGTGTTATATGGATGTGGGGGGCTGTTATGCTTTGACTATAAATAACAATGGAAGCTCTTGAAGAGGCTTTTATTGCTTTGAAAATATAATTTAATAATAATTGTAAGACCTTAGGCAATTCTATAGTGGCTTAGACACGTTAGTCGAAACTTTAATACATACCTATATTTAAGCATTGGCAACACTGGTTTATGACATTCAAGTGCAAGTAAAATCGGTCTACAGTTCCAGTTACAATAGGTATATCTTTTATTTTATCAAAAACCAAATTTAATGTGTTAATGTAGAATGAATTATTAACAAAAATCAGTAAAAATAAAGTGGTGAGTCCACTTTATTATTTCAAATATTTAAGAAATTGCGTACGTCTCTTGGTACAACAGCTGTCAATAAAATGCTTCGCAGAAACCCGACGAAAAAATTGCGACAGCAACATCGCAATAACAGGTCATATAAACGTCCTTTGACACCTAGCACTGTTAAATTTGTGGTTGGTAGAATGTCCGATATTAAATTGCATGGACCTAACGACCAACACAAAAGATGGATGGGTTAAAAAATATAGCTACAAAATCTGACATAGAAGGATCAAGTGACGAGATGCTAGCTGCTTCAAATGGAGTCCAGTTTTTCATAGTTGATAAGGAAAGTTGTGCTCTCAGAGCGTAAGGCGGTAGAAAACAACATTGTCATACACTTGCCTACCACCATCAATGATAATCCATAGGTGAGGGCCAAGGAATTATGTCTGCAATTATTTCAAGACACCAATTATTCATCGAAAACCAAAAACAACATCGCAAATATCATATTAAAGCTACGGCAGAAATATGATGTAGAGCGTATTCTGAAAGGGGCTTCCAAATTCCGTGGTACAGGCATTTCAATGCACAGGGACTTTACAGAAGCTCTACGGGATCAGAGAAAACGAATGCTCAGCTTAAGAGCAGACATTTTAAAGAAAAACAAAAAAATTAATGTAGAAGTGCGAGTATTAAAACGCAGATTATTTGGAAACAAATTTTTATTTTGATAATAATAACATACTGAAATGTAAAGTAAAAGAAAACGTTGTCAATTCTCAAGCAGTTCGTTACTGACAACATCTCTTACTTTAAACTTGCAAAGGAAAGACTTGAAATAGCTGAAGGTTTACAGTTTACAAGATGAAGCTGATATCGGTGCTTTTGAAGAAATTGGTTGGCCCGTTTTCTGAAAGACTAAAGGAATAAGTCACCCACCATCGCACCATTCTAATTTTCATAATTGCAGCTGTCACTAAGGAGTATTTAATTGGTCCAGGACGGCTCGGAACATAAATACGCCACTGAAGTTGCCCTTAAGTATCAACGCGACGGCAGATTTCATGAACCTAGGGCTTGAAAATTGTACTTTAAGAATAGATTAGTCTAACTTACTTAAAAGTCGTGCCACGTTTCGGTGGATGAGGACCTGATTTGGCTCAACTAACAATCCTGCAAACATTTCCATAGAGAACTGTATCATAATTTATTAAGATAATGTAAGTAAACAAAACCTTCGATTCTGAATTCTTTTCTGAATCGATGTGTTTTGAATAAAATCAGATTTTTTTTCACTTAAAATAAATAATTATTAAAGTATAAAGTAGATTGGGGTCAGAGACCACAGTATAAATATAAAAGGTATAATATTACAGTAAAACCCGCTTAAGAGAAACTGCAAAATGTCACAGTCTTTCTTTCACTTAAGCGGGTTTTTCACTTAAATGAACCCCGGTTCTTATACTTATATAATTTCAATATTTTGTTGTTGTTTCTAATGATGCTGTTTGAGTTCCTATGCGTGGGCACTCGAACAGCCATTTTCTATTTTTTTGACACTTTCAACTACTTTGACAACCTGTGCAATATACTACCTTAGATTTGTGTGTTGTGTATTGAGGTCTTCTTCCAAAATTTTGTACCTACATATGCCTCCTGAACCTATTCATATTTTCCTCTATATATTGATGAGTTGCGCCGGCAGCAGCGGTTTCTTTAAGACTTTTTCGTTTGGATCGGCATTGGTTTTCATATGTACATTCTTAATATGACCCATCCACCCATTTTAGCATCTGGTTTTTAGTGTTTGACTAAAATTATTAAGAGCATTATAAGTATTCAACAAACAAACACTAAAATAATTCTATTTTAAGTAAATTTTTTAGAAAATTCCAATTTTTCAAATTATTAATTAAAAACAGACGTTATAATGTAAAAGATTTTTGTATGCTGTTTTTATATTTTCTTTTCATCTAGATCCAATTTTAGGGATGGCAAATTTCCAAAAATCCGGAAGGCAATTTGAAAGGGGGCGGCAATTTTTTAAAAATATTTATCAAAACAGGCGTTAATGTAAAAGATTTGAAGATTTGTGTATGTTCTGTTTTCATATTTTTTTGTCATTGGGATCCATTTTAGGGGCGGAAAATTTCCAAAATTTTCGGGAGAGAGTTTGCTAGGGGGCGGCAATTTTTAAAAACATGTATTTATCAAAACAGGCGTTAGTGTTAAAAGATTTCTGTATGTTCTGTTTATGTATTTAATTTTCATTTGGATCCATTTTTCTTCAAAATGGATACATTTTATTAGTCCAGAGAAATTATTTAAAAGTTTTCGAGTGGTTACACAGCCAATAATTGCAATTCACCTTCAATTTTAAGAAGGGTAATAAATCTACTCCGTCACTTTTGATCTAATTTTTTTTCAAAATTTCCTTAGTCAAACCAAAATATAAAAGTAAAACAAAAACAATTGAACGATATCGTTTTGGCAATAGCTGTCCCTATCTTTCCCTTTTATTGTGATAGAAATGGGTATTGCCAAAACGATATATCGTTCGATCGTTTTCGTTTTACGGAATAAGGCCCCAGGGCATTTACTTTTATATTTTGGTTTGACTAAGGAAATTTTGAAAAAAAATTAGATCAAAAGTGACGGAGTAGATTTATTACAGAATTGAATTTTCAATAAATTTAGTAATTATTCTGAAATGTAAAATGGCACTTTCGCATAACCTAATGTTAGCATTTTTTTAAGATGGCAAATTTTACGAGATTTTATTACTTTTTAAAAACTCAAAAAAAATCTGTCAAAAATTGTTCTGAAAAATGTTAAAATAGCTGATACAGTTTTGCTCAGTAATATCTGAATCTTTAAAAAAATTAAAATTAGCTAGCTGTGGTAAATTTTTCACCTTTTATTAAACACTAAAAAAAGTTTTTGATAAAACTAGTGGTAAATACTTCAATTGTACTTCCAATAAAAATAAATAAATTATAACAAGGTAAGTTGTTTCACTTGAAAAAAAATAGAGGCTTCAAAAAAAAGTCGGTAGAGGCGGCAAAAAATGAGTCTGCCCCGGGCGGCAAAAACCCACGCTACGCTACTGCGTCTCTAAGATTTTTCTCGTCTGGAGCATTGGTTTTATCTTTGCAATATGACCCATCGTCTGTCAAATTTGGTTATAAATTTCTCGGTAGGTACCCACGAGGCTTGTTGTTCCTTCGCAATTAAACTTTTTAAAGTTTAAAAAATCTTATTCAATTTGCTACAGATCATTTTGCAGATAAAATTTCTAAAATATTAATAAATTATATAATAGTTTTGTCCAGTGGGGAAAAATTTAGAACAGAACAGGGCAGCACAAATTCGTGAAAAACGTCAGAACAAGTTAAAACAGGAAATGGCTACCTTAGCTGTCAGTAACACAACAATTTTTCCAAGTATGTTTATGCTTGTTTCAAATGCCCAACAACTAATTGACAATTTCCACAAATCTTTTCCAACTTGTTCTATACCTCAAAAGCAAGTGCAGAAAATCCTGTTTTTAAGTGTTCCAAACTGTTCAAAACAGATTCATTGAACATACCTACCTAATATGAAATATGCAGTTTTCGAAAACCTCAAATCAACGTCAACTTGATCTTCAAATGATCGTCAATTTTTGAAGCAAATATTCCAATCATCAAATATGACATCGTCCTGTTTCCACTTAATCTTTCTCATCAATGAGGGAAACGTTTTCTGACTTTTCAAAATTTGTGTGGTCAATTTAAAAAATGGCGGTCCTTACTCAACGCACATAAATATTATTACAATTTCTCTTCAACTGCGTATCACTTTATCAGAAATAAAGAAGTAAATTATTCTTCAAACTAAGTTTTAATATTAAAAGTGATTTTTACTTTAGGGCTTACACAAAAACAACCCTAAAGATCAAGGCCTTTTGTAAAAAAAAAACAAAATTTTTATCTCCCTTGCTGTATCATTCCTTTTGAGGAGTTAATCAAATTACATTTCTTATAGATAATCTTGAAAATCCAATAACATGACACCTAACTCCTGCGACAAAGATTACAAAGTGAGAATACCCGAAATTGAAAAGACTTCGATTAAGATTGACAACAGTAAACAAATTCGTATCAATATTTTTTTTTAATCGAACTCAAGGTCCTATTTCAAGGATCAGCAATAATCCAGTGTACTTTACCTATTCGTACACGTTTATCCACTGTGATATGTTTCCGGTTTGAGCAGTCTTTCCTCCTCTTTAAACTTGACACCTCACTCAACTCAACATCGACTGTGATATATGTACATGTATTCGCCCTTTTCAAATGAAAGAAGGTAGGAAGGTTCATAGTTACTTCTATTTTTAATATCCTTACAGCAAAAAAATACATTCTTTTTTAACTGAGCAATATGACACAATTTACCAACTTGTATACCTTCTGTGAAAATTCTTATACCTATTATTATTAGGTTGTATAATTTTTTCGATTGTAACAAGATGCCTTTTATGTGCCCAGAGTACCTACCTATATCATTGAGAAATCAGAAATAACAGTGTAACCTTATGGCAGGACTTTTATAGAAAACGGGTGTCCAAATTAATGGTGTATATACATACATTTGTATAGAATTCCTATATTATAGGACTTATGTAGGTATTTAGAGGAAAAGGAAGGATCTCACACGAGCACACTTTTGATGCTAATCGGGTGATTGTTTTGGGTAAATATACAGTTTCCGATGTTTTCGAACGCCTCTTCTTCTTGCATGGTTTCTCTTTTCTATACCTATTAGGGGTTGCTGACGATACTGTTATTAGTTTGCAATCAGATTCAGATGACGATGAGAGAGCTGTGAATTTATAAATTAAATACGTAAATGAATAATAATATGGCATGCGAATGTTATAAAGGGATTGGTTTTCGGTATATAGCTATTTGACATGCTGGTTATATTTAATTTGATAAAGCTCATACCAACCTACCTATAGGTACTTTATATAAAATGATGGGTTTGGAAAGAGAAGAGGGTTGATATTTGATGAGGTTGTGATACTTTAATGCCCTGCGGTTATCTATTTCTATGCCTATTTGGATGTTTGGGAAAATCTGTATCCAGCTGTGCGAATAATTTAAAGTAATAAAAATTATTGTGTGTCGTTTGAAATAAATGACAAATAAATTAGAAGAAATAGTGAATACAGTCTCCATCAGAGAACGTTGTTTGTCATTGTTATAAAATGGTAATAAAAGTGCAATTTGATAATCATTTCATTATGAAGATAGGTACATAGATATATAATGTGCCTTAGGTATCTGTAATCTTATTAAATATGGTAAATACATGATTTGGGTTTTTTGTCTCCAAGTTGTATAATACACTTTATTTGTTTAAATAAAATAATAAACAGTTACACAATTACCAGCTCCGAAACGCGTCGTCGTCACAAAAAATAAAAAAGTTGTAAATTTTAAAATAAAAACTTAAAATAAATAAATATTTATATAAAAATTGTGTAACTGTTTATTATTTTATTTAAACAAATAAAATATGGTAAGTCGGATTCTTGTTCGATGTGCACCTTATGTCAACTCGGATCAATATAATGTAAAGGGTTCAATCTGGCAATATTTTTTTCTGAGTTGGTCTCTTTGACAGCTGTCACTTGATTTATTCTCAGTTTGGTTTGCAATTTCATAATGAATAGACTGCGTCCAATATTCGATTGAAAAAATCGCCCAGCAGATTAATTCAAGCAACCATGCGCATCCTCAGAGACGCCATGCAGTGCGCACCGAAGACGCTATTGCTGCTGTGGAGCAGAGTATCGAAGAAGTACCGAATGAGTCCATCCGCCATCTCTCGCAACAATTGGAGCTGGGGCCTCTCGGCTGGAATTAATTCTAGCCAGCCGCGGCGGCCACTTGCATAACATAATGGAAAATCCTTATCTTTATAATAAAGCTAAATTCTTGGCCATAACATTAAATTATATGCGTTTTATTTCTTCTTTAAAACCACACATCTTTATAAGATAGTTTCTAATGTTTCTGGTATCATATGTTGCAGGTATTTTTGTCTGAAATTGAAACACTTATAAAGAGTTTTAGATTTGAATTTGACACAGTTCGAAAATTTCGATCTCCTAAACTTTCACCACGATCTCGCACGCACATTTGAAGGGCTTGTTTTTCGACGAACAAATTTTGTTAAACATTACAAATTCAACCAGTTTTCCTGAATTTTTCAATGTCTCTCGGCCCACGTTTGACGAAGTTAAATCAATATTCCGACCATACCAAATTTTCATTATTTTTGAAATATTGGCGACAGTAGGTACCCACTTTTTGAATTCCTTTCTGAGAAGGGGGGGGGGGGGCGATCTGTGGTCAGATGAAGTTAGGAGGGGTGACAGTACGGCAAGCCGAATCATGTGGTCGTTTTCGAAAACGTCAAACCAACATCAATTTGACCAATCGTCCTACTTGCTTAAAATCCATTTGATCACCTCCATTCAATTTTTTTGCAAACGCAACTCCATTTTTTCACTGCAAAGTTGCGTTGCAAATGATTAACAAACTGCGTTATCGAAAACAATGCTTTTGCACACTAAAGTGCATATTTACAATTGGCTTAGAAGAGAAACTTACTTACTTAAGTCATATGACTTTTTCGAAAACAGACAGTTTTTCAAATTTTAAGTCGCAAATTTTTTTAATTTGGCGTTTGTGGGCTCATTTTATTTTAAATTTAATTTTCATTTGGTTGTTAATCTTTTGTTTTTTGTTGTTTTCATTTTTAGTTTCTGTTTTTTTTATACATTGAGATTATCAATCAATGGATTTCACTGTGGTGCGTTCTTTTTCTATAATGTTTACTGTTGTTAACAATTATCGTTCTTAAATTGGAGATGTGTAACACTGTGTAACATTATGACGTCATTAAATCATTCCTAAATTCAATATTGGAGTGTCAGAGTGTTACACTTTTATTTAACAATTTTCAATTCAAGTCCTTCATACGAATAAAAATGTTGATCTGTCAAAAGCAACTGAATTTGGAAATGTGTTTTCTTTTGTTTACTTTTCTTTCTTTCTATTCGGAATTATTTTAATTTTTGCATTTCTTCAATTATTTTTTTGATGAATTTTGAGTTTTGCAATTGTTTTCAGTTATTTTCTGATGAATGTTTTTGTATATGTTTAATCTTTCAATTAGGTAGATTTTTTACATGGGAATTTGTGTTTATATAAAAGGAAAAAGATTTCGTTAATGATTCGATTTTGTAAAAAAAAATAAAGTTAATGTGAATTCAATTTAAATATTTTAGATATTAAATGCATATCTAAAATATTTAAATTGAATTCACATTAACTTTATTTCAAATGATCAAATTTTTTCCTAATAAAATTTGATAGAATAAAAAATTTCTTTGATTCATTCTGAATGATTTTCGATTTTTTTTTTCAATCCCTTTCGATTGACAGATCAACAATATTTTAAACATTACAGTCTTATTTATAAACCCATTCCAAAGTATGTATAACTTCGGCCAGCTGTCCAACTACAAAATCTTATTTATAATCATGTTCCATCGAGTGTCTAACTTAGACACTGCAATTGGTTGTCCAAACCTATTCTAAAGTGGCTATGTTCAATGCACAAAAAGCTGAAAACTAAATGAAATGTTCATTGAACGTATCCAAATGTTCACAAAATTGACAGATTACAGGGATGTTTGTGAGTGTTTGAGAACATATTTAGACAGCTGTTGGAATGCCTTTATAAATAAGGAGATGTCAAAATATTTAGACAGTGGCTAGTTGGACAACTGTCCAAGAGTGTTCTAAGGAAATCTAATAAATACGACTGTAAGCGTTCCTAAATAAAATTTTACACAGTGTACAATTTTTTTTTGATACAACGACAATAGCTAACATTTTATAGAAAAAGAACGCACCACTGTGAATGGATCTCACTTGGGTGCGCAAGCGTTGCACGTAATTTTCTACCCAATTCGTGCAAAATTTTGTTGAAATTATACCTCTTATTTCGAAATATGTGGGTAGATATAAGGAAATGAATAATGATATGATTTGAAATCGTTGTAAATCTTCAAGTAAATTACCTCATTTGCTGTAATGAAGCGGTAGTGTTAGAATTTTATATAGATATGTACATACATTTTGATATAAAGGCCAAAGGGTCATTCATTTTTCGGTTTAGAAAGTTAAGCTAAATAAACCACACACAACGACACATTTTTTAAAAAATTTAATTTAATTATAAAGTTTGGACTTTGCCATTAAGTGCGAAAAACAATATCATTCAAATAGTCGCATCGGAAAGATTCGCAGTATGCGATTCTTTTGAGGTAGTTTTTAACCACTTTTTCGCACATTTCGGGCGTTATCTCGGCAATAACTTGAGTAATGTTGATTTTTATGGGTCTTGAGTTCGGAGATTGTTCGCGTAAACACGGTCTTTTGCTTAGCTCCATAATCTTAGTGGCCGATTGACTATCGTCAAAACGTGAAATTACGCGACCAGGAAACTTCTCACACAATAAAGTCATATTTGGTCGTGTTGTGTGGCTTGTTGCCCCGCCTTTTTGAAACCACATATCGTCCAAGTCATGATCTTCAATCGCCGCGCCGCCGCACCGCCGCGCCGGCCAAAAAACATCTTTCGACGATATCGCTCCTAATTGACTGAAAGCGTCTGCCCATTGACATCTTCGAAAAAATACGGACCAATGACACCTTTCGACCATAGAGAACACCAAACAGTCACTTTGTCTAGATGCAACGGCCTGCACCTCTTCGATCACTTGTGGGTTTTCTGAGCCCCATATGCGGCAATTTTGTTTGTTTACATACCCACCGCTTGAGAAATGTGCCTCATCGCTGAAGGAAATATTGTTTGAAATATGCGCAAAAAGTGGCTAGGTTTGAATCACCACTTTTGTAGTAAGTTTTAATAATTTTAACGCGTTGTTCGATTGTTAAGCGACCCATTATCGCAAATGGAAAACATTCAGGGCCAGTTGTACAATTATAGTGGTTCAGCCCCGGTTCAAGATTTTAATTCACCGATTTCGGCGGATTAACTAACGTTCAACGCTGGTTCAAGTATGTAAATGGTTATTATAACACACTTGAACAGTAAACCACTGTTGAAACTCTATAAATCCGCCGAAATCGATGCATAAAAATTGCTGAACCACGGTTTAAATATTTGTACAACTGGCCCTCATATAATATTAGGCGTGTTCCTTTGGGCTGCAGCATTTACTGCCAAGTACTTCTGGCTGCTTTCAACTACTTCTACTCTATGGTCAAAGCAGTTCAAAGCACTTCAATAATGTAGTGACGAAATGAATCCACGCAAGAAAGCGACACCTTCAGTAGAAGAAATTACATAGTAAATTATTGTTGTTGATGTTTTCCATAATTTAAAATAAAATACAAATACAAACAGCAAAGCTTTCGTCATCATTGAGGTAAGATTTTTATTTTGGCAAAAATTAAAGCGTTCCATTCATCATCTAGCGCGAAGTACTAAAAAGTACTTTGCAAGGCCCAAAGGAACACACCTATTATGACACTTCAAATTAATGACAACTGAATTTGACAGGTGTTTGACGAAATGAGTGAACCTTTACAAATAAAGTTGACTTTAAATTGAAAGACACATTACAGGGAACAGTATTATTACTTTTTTTAAATAAATATATTTGCAAAAGTATCGATTCCATGTATCGCATTCATAAATAAACTTTTTTGTGAACACGGCCTCGAACTGTTGCACATTGCATATAGATTATTTTTTTTATTTTTTTTTTATAAACAAAATGAACACTGTTTCTATTGAACTTTGTAGAAATATAATTGTTTATAAATTGAATCATTGGTAGTTTTGTTATTGTGTTTGGATTGTTGTTAATTCTTTATTCAAAAATCAGTGTTTCTATTATTATTATTTTTTTTTTTTCAAAACAGGAACACTAGCAATTTTTATGCAAATATTAAAGGTTAAAATATTCATAAGCTTGATAGTGAAAATGTAATTTGAAATCGAATATTTAAACATTTGTATATACCTATACGTAAGCTATACGTAGTCGGATATTATTAAAACAGATACAATGAGGTCAAAATAGAAACACGCAGTGTCTGGTTATTATAGGTAAACATAATAGAGGCGTCATGGTAGGCATATTTAATTTAACTCATTGACAATTATTGCTTTACATTACGCAGTATATTGTAGGTATAGAATTAATTGTCTTATTTCGCATTCTTGCAAACTTTTAATAACTTGAAAATTATACAGACATAAGGTCTGTTTATTAACTTCCCAAAACTAACCATTTCTAGTCCAATTTAATTTTTGTATATGGACTTCGTCTTTGAGCTAAAATGGGTAGAAAGTGGCAGTTTTGAACAAACCTTTTACGTAGACATTTATGTTTTTCAGATAAAATATAAATAATAAGATGTTATAATATTCGGCATTCGGACTTGTTATACAAGATGGCGCAAAAGTTGTCACCGGTTGCAAATGGCGGCGAATGTCAATTCTACTTTGACATTTTTGAGGGAAACAGATAAAAGACACACGTGAACAAGGCAGGAATCACTATATTATACTATTAAAAAACGCGGAATAATTGTGAAATTTTGCAGAATAGTTTACAAAAATTATAGCATCTTCCGATAGGTTGATAACTTTTGCACCACCTTGTATTAACACTTTGGAAAATTTCGAAAAAGTATTCCTATTCCTATTTTTTTTTGAAGAAGAAGAAGATCGTGTTAAAAATTCGGATTCATAGAAGCTTTTATCTGATGCTTTCTTCTTACATTTCATTTGAAAGGCCACTAAAGCTTCATAAATGGTGACTAGTTTCTGTATAATTAGTCAACTTATATTTTATTTTCATGAATTTTTAAAGTTTACATTTTTCTTAAGTAATAACTGTTATTATATGTGTGATGAAAGTGAAAAACAAATCATATCAATGTAGATGTCTATAACCTACAGTCCTATACAAGAAAGCGTACCTATATACAAACATAAATTTATATTTGTTGCAATTGCGGACGACAAAAAAAAGTCCATTAAAAATCGAAATAAATCCGAAAAAACATCTATCACTTCAACTTCAGTTTCTTTGAAGCTACAAATCAAACAAAACAAAATCTTTTTTTTTAAACAAATATTGATCAACATTTTAAAATTTTGAAATTCAATTTCAAAGTCGGACTCGACCTCTTCATCGGAATATACACACAATAACAGTTGACAATAATTATATAAATTCCATTGTGACTACTGTATTCCCGACAGCCCAGCAGCGCAACATATATCATTATTTGGATGATGATTATGTGTTTATGTCGCATTAATTCATAATGGGCTGTCTTTTTTTGGTTTACTTATTTTTTTTTTTTGAAACACGAGTAGCCAAGGCTGATGTACACTCCACTTCGATTAATTAAATTCACATATTTTTTACGAACTTTTGATACAAAATTAAAAATGAAGAGAATAACAAAACATAGATAATAAACCTTTTATGTACCGAAAAGAACAGACAAATTTAGAATTTTCATTTGTAAAAATTATGCCCTAAAATGTTATAAATTCTGTCACTTTTTGTTCTATGAAATTTTTAAGAACAGTTTACAACAACATTGCCTGCACCTACTTTTGGGGAGGGAGAAATTTTGTTGAATAAGAAATTTCAAAGCTTCAGCTGATTTGTATGTTTGACTTGTTTTGCCAAAGCTTAAGTTTTCCAAGGAATTACATTTATTTGATTAATTGGATTAAATATAAAAATAGGCACTGGGTCATAAGGCCCAGGGACCTAAAGCCCAATTTTATTTTTGCGAGTTACGTCCCACTTGAGTGGGACATAAAGCCCAAATTGAATTTGGGCCTTAAGTCCCACTCAAGTGGGACCTAAGTCCCACATATTTTTTGTTAACAATGGGACATAAGTCCCAAATTTTTTAGAGGCATAGAAGATAATAATAATTTGTTGATGTTTGATTTGACAGAAAATTAGTACAGTGCTAGCATCCAGCATTACGGCGTATAAATAGTGAGGTATGTATGTATGGGGGCATGCTGTCCCTCTACAACCCCTCTGCTTGAATTATATAGTACACTATAGGATTTGGGGTAGGTGGATGTATGCAAAGTTTCTTTTTATCATTTGGTAGTTTTTATTTAGAGGGACATAACCTCCAACATTTTTATTTGGGGCTCACCAACATTTTTATTTGGGGCTCACGTCCCACTTAATAAAAAAAGTGCTACAAAGTGCCATCGTGAAAGTAATGTGATTTTAAAGTTCCAATATTAAACTTTTATTGAATACTAAATTTAAATGCCGAGACCACCCGAAACATTTTAAACGTATAGGCCCTTTTCTGAAGAAATAAATATTTTCCTTTATAGAAAATGAAGCTGTTAGAAGGTGTTTTACAAGCCCGTCGAAATGATTATAAAACTTTTAGGGCTGTATTTTCCAGAAAAATGTCCCTCTTTGATACAAATACTGATTTGTTTCACAATTTCACTGATTGCCTCTGATCCTAAAATCACAGATTTCCGTCAATCCTTAAACGGCACAACAAAATTGAAGCACCCGAGATTTTAGAAATGCTTCTTGAATTTTAAGCAAATAAAGTGTATTTTCGAATTAAGTCAAGCTAATGACCCTCAAATCGACAACTGTGCGGCACTGTGAGTGTTTTTATAATGAATTTGTAAACCCAACTAACTCGAAAATAACCGAGAACTGTCAAATCGGCTGTCAAATCAAACAGTTTTGCCAATTTAATGTTCTCACCCTCTCAAAAAAATACCTTTAACAACCATATTTTTATTGGTTTAATCCGTTTGACGAAAAGTTGCTTTTCTTATTTTTTGCTAATGGCGTATTTAGGCACTATATAGTACTAAATGTTAAGGATGGGTACCTACTGCTGAGATAAAAAGTATTTTGATGAAGTTTTCCATCTGTTGCGACTTCGATATAACCGAAAATTCTTGACTTCTTTACCCTTTTCCACAGTCAAAAGTAATTTGAATACTTAAGAGCAATTTGAATTTACATATGTTAAAGACTCATATACTGGAAGTGTTGTAAGACCAGGTTGAATTGGTTAAAAACTACACTTTTTTCTTAAATTCTCACGAGAAGACATATTTTAAAATCAAAATACTCCCCAATCAAGAGATTCAGACTGTGTATACGAACATTAACGTAAATTTGAATACTTTTTGAATGGCCGACAAAAAATTCCCCCAATCCACATTCCTAATTTGACGACTTTTTATAATTTCTCAAATGTTTTGTTCCAACACAACATATAGGTACCGCTTGACTCTTGGTGGCTTTTTAGGCAGTTTTCGGCTATCGAATTGTTATTGTTTCTGCGACGGTTTTGTTTTTTTGTTGAAGTTTTATTTATCTCCACAGTGTTTCTGTTGTAAAATATCTACACAGAGAAAAGCAGTAGCAAAATATATTTATACTTATAGCTACTGAACCAATTGAACATCTCAAGCCCGGTGGCCAAAGTTTTGTGGACACAATGACAGTAGTGTAAATATACGGTAACACCTGTTTACCAACGTATTGGTCACAAAATATTCATTCAAGGATAAGTTGATGACTTAAAAAACAAAAAGATTCAATACCTAAGTGTCTTTCTGATGAGTATGGTATAAGTGTATAACCTAAGAGAGATTAAAGGTTATTTTTCGGCTCTTGGCTGTTATAAACTATACCTTTTCTTTGTAAATTTGGTAATTATTTGATGGACCGTTTTCTATTTGAACTTTTATATATTTCCAGAGGTTACTTAATCGTCACACCTGACAGCTCATCAGCCAATAACCTCATTTCGCAAGATATAAAGAAAACCTAACAAATCAATCAAGATATCGGTTTTGTTTGGTTAACTTGTACCTATATTAGGATATTTTTGGACCCATATCTTGTATCGCACTCAATATTATCTATTAGGAGTTTCACCTGCGTGCTATAGAAGTTATCCAATCTCCATGGAGGTTCATTCTTTTCCTTGATTCCCACGCTAGCTATAGAGACAATCAAAAACAAACAAAACCATCCAGATAATGTGGATTCGATATTTATCTAACCACACATCTCATATTCCTTCTTTTAGTCCTGAAAGCGAGTGGGTTAAGTATAAAATCGATGGCGATCCTGGGAGTAACTCTTATATAAATGTATACGCAGACTGTATATATAGCAACCAATTGTTGCAACATCACAATTTCTGATTAAATTCATTTAATGAGCAATAGAAACCATGATGTAATCCTGTTCAATAAAAATATCAAATGTACCTACCCCCTGGCAAAAAATTGCGTACCCATGGGTTTTTTTTTCCATTTTTCACTTGCGATATTAGATACGAGATAAAAATAAAGGCAAGTTAAGGGTTCGAACATAAAATAATAACTCGACATTAAAACTGGTAGTGTCACAGAAAAGGCGAAACAAATTTGCCATAAAACTATCGGAATATCCAATTAGTATTTGGCACCTATTAAAAACAGACAATTGTAGGTCCCCTCCATGCCTGCCAATAGCAAGCACAGAAGGGTGATTGAGAGTTGTAAGTCGCTAGACCCTGTTTTACTCATACAAGAGCTATTGCGCCACTTAATTTATTTTTATTTATTTAGTTTTTTTTAGTTGTTTTCAAATACATATTTTTAAATAATTATATTGTATCATCAGATTTATCCACTGAAGTTAATTTTTTTGTCAGCATAGTCGGTAGCAGAAACCTTGACTAGAAAGCAAAAATTTTAAAATGGCGCCCGATCTATAAGGTCCAACTAGTGAAACACTTATTATGAAAACACTATAACAACACTTTTGCCAGAACTTCCGGTGATAGATCCTCGTATTTTTTAGGAATATTCTCTTTGAGGGCTTCAATAGTAGAGTCTTATTGACATAAACTCGTGACTTCAAAATACTGCCCAAAAAGAATTCTGAAACGGTTAAACCGGGTGATCGTGCCAACCAGTGCAAATCGCCAAAATTATATTAGCCAACCTTAGTCCCAATTCATCCAATTGAGGAAGAAGAAAGTCATTGAACATGGCTCTGTAGCGCTCGCCGTCGTTTGGCGCGGGACGTTTTCGAAAACAAGCCGCGATGACGCATCTTGCGTGAACAGCACATACCATGCAGTAATTTTGGCTCTTGGTGGGTTAATCGCGGATTTCGCCATAATTTATGCACAGGCCTCGTGTATTTTGTGTCTGTTAACTTCACAAATGTCAAACTAGAATTGACATTTTCCGCTATTTGCAAAAATTATAACATCTTCCGATAAAGTGATGACTTTTCCGCCACATTGTACAAAAAATTCCGAAGATACAAAAATGCAGAAGTATAGTAATATTTTTTAAGCTTCCATCTATTAGCAACAAATATTCAAAGCACTGTCAAAAATATTTCTAAGAGCTTGATCACCCATTGACCAATAGGAGATAGTTTGACTGAGGTCAAGGTGACTGAGCGAAAAGTTCAAGCGACAATTTTTGCGGTACTTATAGCAACGGAATTTTCAAAGCAAGCTGCTCGAGAGTATTTTCGCTTCCCAAATGACCAATTTCTGGTTGGACAAATTGCTCAGTCGCTTTGACGCTCAGTCGTAATATCGCTTGTCACCCAAGCGATGCCTTTAGAATGGTTTCTTTAAGCGTGGTAAATTTTTTCATACGTTATTCCCGAACATGAGGAGACATAAGGGGACCTTACGCAGTGCAAAAACTAAAGAGAAATATGCGTGCTGCCTGCAGTAGCAAGATAATAGCAAGAATAGTATATTGGATCGAATAAAACACCAAGTCGAAAACACACTCGACGCGCCTCGGCCAAACAAGCGGAATCTTTCTGTGTGAGGAACATCAACACACACCTTGCGAATCATTGTCGAAAAGTGCTTTGAATATCGATCACCACTTAACCTGCTGTTCCTCGAATTCGAAAAGGCTTGCTTTGCGCAAGAGTGCAGGCATTTCTGATAAATTGATTGCTACATATGATTGATCTAAATGTCACGTTTTGCATAAAGGACGATTCACGATTGTCAGAGGAGTTTGAAATCCAAATTGGGATTAGGGAAGCCTGTATACTGTCACCAATACTGTTATACCTAAGTGATTTACTGCACTTCCGATTGAAAATGGAGAAATTCAGTGAACTCTGTAAAATATGGAGAAACAACTCTATTAGCTTATAAAGACCAAGCTACGACTGTTTTGCTCCAATGCTGCTTGATAGGTGCAACATTTGAAAAGTCACATCTGTTGTCACAAGAAAGCTGCAAATGTTCGGTAATAGATGTCTTCGAAACATCTTGAAGTTTTTCTGGCCCAACAGTATCTCCAATCATTAACTTCATGCGACGAGTGGCAGTGGATTGGCCATACGATTCGAAAAGGTAACGAGCGCATTCCGAGTCAAGCGATGCAATGGAATAAGACAAATGGGCCTACCTAGAAGCAGGTACTTAGCGAAGAACGGTTAAAGAGGAATCAGCACTACTATGGAAGAGTTGGAGAGAGCTGAGATACATCTCCAGAAATCGTACACAATGGCGCGTAAGAATAATGGAGGCCTTATGCCGCGCAAAGGGTACCTCACGGACAAAATTAAGTAGTGTGATACTTTTACAGTTGTACCACACTAAAACCACCGAAAAATCAGAACCAATCTATGAAAGATCGACAAAAGAATTTTAATTTCTCAATACAAAATCGCATTAGGGAAGTTTAAGGTTTGAATACTTTCCCATTAGAACATCAGCTCATGAAGTTTTGCTCTTCTTAAGCTAAGTACAGACGATTGTCAGATCTTATAATATTGTCAGATCTGTCAGTGAAAAAACTATTCCAAATATCTTAAAATCGTCTGAACACACAATTTTGTCTGACAATATTGTCAGAAACGTCATTGTCAGACGACAATCTGACAAAAAAATTTCAGTTATCTTACAATCGTGTGAACACACAATTTTTATCATTCTCAGGCGATTAGGACATTTTCATGCTCATTTTTCATTGTCAGGTGTTTTCATTGAAAACATCTTACAATTGCTGACAATTTCTTCACTGTCCGAAATGTCAATGATTTGGTTAAATAAAAATAAAAAAAAAGCTGCCAATCAAATTGTCAGGCTTTGGGAAGACATCTACCAACCGTGTGAACAGATAATTGTTCATTGTAAGAAATATGTCAATTGTCAGCTAATTGTTAGCTATTGTCAGACCACTGACAGTTCTAACAATATTGTAAGATGTGGCAATCGTCTGTACTTAGCTTAAGTCTACGAACATTGTCGATGATTTATGTGATACCAACTTGAGTTCTTACCACTTCTGAAACTGTTTCTATTCGAAAGTCACGATGTAAAACGCTATTTCTTAATCGAAGGACTTTGTTTTGGAATTTTTGTATGGTTTCAGCAATTGTTTTCCAAACGAGTTTCTTCTACACAGATGGCCATAAAAATAATTCACTATAGTCAACTGATGAGTCCAAGTGAGATCGCCGGGATGAAACGCCAATTTTTGTAGGACTTAAAGGCCGTTAAAAGCTATTTTGAATCAATAATTCAACAAAGTCCATTAAAATAGTGCTAAGTCTTCTACTTGGCTGATGTATTTCAGTAGTATAGTATATAGAATTTGTATTATTAAAAAAACCTTCTTAGATGGCCATAATAGCTTTGTTGTTCGCTTGAATATTTCTAGTATATAAGAAATATAATATTAGTCCTATGATACTTCCTTGTGGTACACCGCCTTCGATTTTCTTAAGTTCCGAACACTCTTGCTGGTAGCGCGGTATGAGTCGGATGGTAACATATAGGATTTCAGTATTTCTTAGAACTGCTTGGAAGATCTCTATGCAGTTTTTTTTCCAAATTTCCCAAATTTCAAACCTTGAAAATGGTTTGAGCAACATCTTCTTACACCTTTTTAACAACATCCGTAGTTCGATGCACTCGATCTATCGTGGAATGTTTATTTCTGAATACAAATTGATTTTTCTAAGAATTTTCAGCAGTTTTTCGAAAACTTTTGTCATAATTGGTATTATATAAGCCATATTGGGCTGTAAGAAGTTACTTCTGTTGGTGGCTTACCTCGCTTAGAAGTTAGAAATAACAATGAATTTTTCAATTTTCTAATGCTGTGGCACATATCAGAACAGAACAAGGCGTCCGTTAATTATTTGTTGGAGTTTTTTCAATGCTGAAGGCTGATGAGAAATTCGATTTACTTCAGTAAACCCTTTAAAATTAAGAAAAGGAAAACAGGGAAAAATGGAAAACCAATTGAAATAATTTTTAAAAGATTTTCAAAAAATAATTTTCACAAGTTTTAACAGCAAGTACCTGCTACCATGCAGGATATTTAATTTTTCTCGGGTGCGCACTTGTTGTTTGGATATATATCGGGGGATGTTATTGAACGAACATCCTCCTTTCGAGTGTTTTTAAATGACGGGAATAGGAGATGATGATGAGATAGAAAAACAAAAGCCAGACAATGGAATGTATCTACTTCTTTATTTTTTGTTTTCTTTTTTTTTGTATTTGTTTGGCTTCAATTGATTAAATTCTTCTTTTTTTACAATATTTTTGTGCGATGAATGTTTTTTTTTTATTTTTTTTTTTGTAAATGTTGCTGAAGGTTGTTGTTGGTGTATTTAATTTCATCGTGTAGAAATTGACGTATATTACTATACAGTCATGTTGTTATTTCATTGAAATGAAACCTTTATTAATGGACTTTACTTTTTTTTGTTGGCTTACCTTTTTTATTGTTTTTTTTAATATATTTTTATAGGTATTCCAATATTTTGGTTTTTTTTTGTAAAGAGCCAGTCAGTATTATTTTAAATAAGAACATCATGTTAAAATTTAAAATACATAAAACAAAACTTACCCAACACACCTTAAAACAACAATATAGTTAAAAAATTTAGATGACAAACCGTTACTTCGTTACTTTAGAATGAGTAGAGAATCTTTTGTTTGTCCGATTTCTGTCTTTATTCTAGTCTAGTCTATTTGCGTAGCCGTCTTACATAGCTTAGACTGTTTTGAGAGTAAATTTTGACAGATAAGTGATGTGGATGCAGTTAGAAATAAGAAACAAAAAATTGATTAAGCTGCGTATAACTCGGCCTAACTGCTTCCCTAAATTGATGGGGTTGTTTTGTTTAGAAGCTGAAATTTAGCGCGATCTGCATACTACGCTAAACGCTTTGTTTTTTAACTTTGAGTAGTTTTAAATACTAGAGTGGGTAGGTACGTTATTTTAGTCGTAATTAAATTTTGTGAAAATGTTGATCTAATTTTAAATAAAAAAACGAAATTGGATTGAGATCTACTTTAGCTGTTCCAGGGTGGCAAGTTGCTGTAGATTAGGTATGGTTGTCGACTGGTCTTTGACTAGAGAAAAGAAAGAAGAAAAAAGATACCCAAAATAAATATTTACAATACATTTTTATAAACGGAATCTATCTATACTTTTTTCGATTTCTAAATTAACATAATCCGTAAGGTTTAAAAAAAAAAGATCGTTCCCTCTATTCTCTCTACAAAAATAAAAACATTTTAAAAAGAAAAACGAAGTAAAATGTCTGTTTATGACGTTGTATACAAAAATGTCCCAAACAAATACAAATACCTATACAATTTCTAAATGAAACGACTATACAACGAGCGACCTCCATCACCATTGCCATATCTGGGATTTTATTTCATATTATCATGTCTGTCGTCTAAAAAACAAGAATTCAAAAAGAAACAAAAAGGATTCAAGAACCAAAACACAATTTCACGCCATGTTTCACATAAATACAATTCGTTATCCCTCGCTGCAAAAAGGAAGCAGCTTTCGTCTTTGCCACTTTTTACTTTTTTTGTTGTTGTGTTGTTTAATGCTTTGGCTTTCGCTACTCTCTCTCTTTCTATCTTTCCCTCTGCTTTATATCTATTTTTTCATGTTTATGCCGTCACCATTTTTCACTGATGCCTTCAGCTTTCTTTTGTATATATTTTGTTCAGAGTTCAAAAGACAACACAAAAGTTAAAGAAGTTTCCTCCTCATGGCTTCACAATTGGAATGCAGTCAAGCCCGAAAACGACCTTAACTATATATTCACCACCCACCATATTGTTACCACCATCATCTATCTACGAAAGAAGTCTCTGTGTAGAGTCAGTGTCGTTTTCTTTTAGTTGCTCCGATCTGAATCTGTGTTAAAAGCACAGAGCAATTGTTTCTTTGGAGCAGCTCTCATACCGTATCTATATCTACATACACATATCCTTGACTGTACAAAAGAAAAAAGGACAATTCGCTTTAGCAAAATATTCAAACCCAAGATGCCGCCTTCGGCGTGCGCTCTCTCTCAAGGCCTTGATTTGACTTCTTTTTTTGGTTTTTCCGGCTGAGTTGCCGGAAATTAAAACAATCAAAGAAATTGTGAAGATTTTGCTAAAGTATCCGCTGGTGAGTTCTTTCTTCGAACCCCACTGACATACACCACAAAAATTTCTTCTTTTATGGGATGTGATGGTTATATGTGGGCGGACACAATCTAGAGTGTATATATATCTTTTCTTTGGATATAAAGGGCTCCTGGGAAAAATGGAAACGATATTTTCAAGGATGCTTCAAAGTAAATTAAGTTAAAATAAGATGAGCTTCTGCATTTGACAGTTTTTCTGATAAGATCGAAGAAAATTTTAATTGGTGGCTACAAATTTATCATTTATTCTCTGTGATTATATCGATAAAATATGAGAATAGTGTCATTTTCATTGATTTGTTTTGAAAAAATAATAAATTATTATTAATTAATATTCCGATTTTGTACATAAATTATAAAAGTACAAGTAGGTACTAACAAATTAGTATAGATTTAAAAAACAATGCGCAGCATAACAGCTCTCGCGAAACCAGCTTTTTATTTTTTCTTTAGCCCGCTTGCCATATACCGCTAAAGGTTAGGTAAGGGAAGTGTTTAAAACACTTAAACACCTTTTAAGGGTGAGTTTTTATCTGATAACTTCGATAAACAATTCGAATAGCAACGAGAAGAAAATAGAATCCGTTACTCTAAAAACTCAGCTCAAGCTGTCCAGGCCCCCTTATTGAGACTTTTAAGAAACTTTACATTACAATGAGTACAATTCATATGCTTTAGAGATATTGCCTGCTTTATCTTGTTATAAAATGATGCCTCGTGGCTGACATTAATAACCCATATAGGTATCATGAAAATGTCAGTTATTATTGTCAATGTCAATTGTATATTTTATGTTGAAACATTTTTCTTTTTACTAAAAAGTGTCCTAGGTATATGAAAAAAAAATTATTAATTTAACAAAAAAATCTTTGGGTACGTTCTTGATACGTTCTTCATAAAAAAAAAGATTTTCATTATGAAGTTGCTGAAAAAAATTTTAATATGTATTTTTGGTCTCAAAATAACGTCTCAAGGAAATTCCCAAAAAACGCTATGTGCCAATTTTAAAGAATACTGTGCCATCCGTCTATGTAGTCTGTAGCCTAACAGATAGACAAATAGACGGATAGATTAGAAATATGAGGCCCATTTTTTTCGTCTTCCCTATCATCGTTATGTCAAAAGTTTGATCAACTTTTCCACTTCGATTTTTCTTACGAATCCATAATTAAAAATTCTTAGTTATCATGACATTTTGAATATTTTAGCAAAGTTTCATGAGAGTAATATTTTTGTCATAGGTCTTTTGATAAAAATCTCACAGTTCCACCCCTCCCCCCCTCAAAAAAGCACTCTTTTGTAATAGATTATTTGAATAGGCTTCCTTTATGAACTTTTCATGATAAATGAAGCATTTTTACCAAATTTCTTAAACGAGTTTTTCGGAATATTTACCTGTTGTACTGAAAATATAGCTATCTTTACATTAAAAAGACTTTCAACCACCAAAACCAATTTGTATAATCACAGATTAAATAAAATCTTAACATGTCCAAAATGCTACATAGGTCAATGTAACAATTAAAATTTTCAATGGAATAGAAATTAAATAAACATTAAAGAACGAGATATGTGCCTTCACCCTTGTCTTTTGCTCGCAAAACATAATGTAGAATTTATTTTTTTAAAGGTCTTCATTTCATGAAATTGCTTCTATCTGTTTTGTGCCGTCTTAAAATTTTGGTTTTTCTTTTTTCACTCACGTAAATTTATTAAATTTTTTAACTTCAAAGTGTTGCTTCGAAGTATACCATTCTAGCAAAGACAATCATCTTTTCATCACTAACTTCATATTAAACCCCTCAAACTTTATAGTGTGCTGCCACCTACTGATACATAGGAACGTAAGGTAAGTTAAATCAAATCGTGTCGTTAATTTTCGAAATTTGGCGGTTATTTTTTTTTTCTACAGAGCAGAATTGAATTAATTTCAACCAAGAAAGTCGATTTTTCTAGAAAACATGAAATTTTACATTTTAAGACATATTTCAAACGTTAATGACTGAAGTAACAGCAGAATAGTTTAAAATGAATTCAAGTGAAACTGCAGTGAATTCAAAAGTAAACAAAGGTGTATAAAAAATGATTTTTTTTTCAAAATGTGTAGCTTTCAACGGCCTTTAATCCACAAAAATTGGTGTTTAGTCCCGGCGATCTCGCTTGGACTAATGAGAGATTTTTTTATTTTGTTGTACATCCAGTTTATATATAATAAACTCTTTCAAATAAAAAAAATAAGAAAAAAGTAATCAAACCAACCCGGTATTGAGTATTGAGTATTATTTTCAGCTATGGAACCTGCTTCTTTTTTCGCAACTGTTATAGTTTTTTGGATGAAAGAATATTTAGGTACATATAGTGATTTCTCAATGAATTCCTGAAAATCGTATAACTTTGCTTTTCAAAATCCCAAATCCCAAATGTCCACAAAAACAAAAATAAAAATAATAACTCTCTTGTTATAATTGTGTTTTTCTTCTTATTCTACGTAGCCAGAACACGGGCATTATTTTTCTAGGTGTATGAATTTAAACAAATTCCCCTAGAAATATATATTTTGCGGTGAAAGTATGCTGTAAAATGTATAAGAGTAGGTAACCATCGACCAAAAAAAAAATTGCGTCTAAGAAAGGCATGACAGCATTTAACTAATGAGCCCAACTGTCGTGCCTATGGGTGAAACGCATTGGACTAAAGGTCGAATTTCATTCGATTATACAGTCCACAAAAACAAAAATTATAATTCTCTTTTTATTTGTGTTTTTCCTCTTCTTATATATGTAGTATGTACGTATTAATAGGGTCCTTTTGTGAAGTAGTAATACTGGTGTTCTTTTGACAAGCAGTGGATTTTCAGCAGACACTGCTCTAAATCGCAGCTTTTTATAAAAAATTAAATTTTATATTTATTTTAAAAATTAATTTTTTTTTATTTTCATGCATTTTTTCAATACTCCCAAGACTGTCTAGTCTCTAGTTCAGTTGTTTCAGATGGCTTAGAGGTATTGTATCGGACCAGCTCGATGCGAGTAAAGCGGGCAAATTGACTTCAACCAACTTGGTGTGCTCATCAAGACTGATTTGGCTTAGAAACGTGTGTAAATTATTAAATAAAATGATTGACCTTTCGAAATAAAATATGTATACCTATATCTACAAATAGGAAAAAATATAGATCTATCCAAATAAAGGCGAAAATTATTTTCCTGATTTAGGGGCCAGTTATAGCTTTCATTGAAACTCATCATTGAAAATTTTAATTGTTAATTTTGAGGCACCTAAAAAGTGAAATCAGTGATTATTTTAATGCAAATTAAAATGCTGATAACGCAATTATTATTTCTAGTCAAAAAAAAACACAAAACGATTTTTAAGATTTCAATGATCAATGATAAGGTAGTTAAATCATTAAGATAAAGAAATTCAATTCCTGTGATAGGCTGGGCCAAAATGAAATATTTTTTTGATTAGAAATAATAATTGAGTTATCAGCTTTTTATTGGCATTAAAATAATCACTGATTTCACTTTTTAAGTGCCTCAAAATTAACAATTAAAATTTTCAATGATGAGTTTCAATGAAATCTATAACTGGCGCCTTAGTGAAGTAATTTTCTCTTAAACCTACGCCAATACTTCAGAACGACTGCGAAACTTTCGCTTGTCTAAATTAATTTACATATGGTGATTAATGAGAGTACACACTACCCACACTGCACTGTTGCAATTTTTGAACATTATTCGGTTGTGAAATTTTCGCTCCAAATGTTTGGCGCTGATTTTGGAGAGCATTATACTTTCCAATGCAAAACTTCAAATTTTCAAAAGTCGTATAATCAACTGATATATACGTATATATAGAGGAAGCAATCTTAAAATCTTCTAAATTGCCATAGCTTTGCTTCAACAAATTCCAAAGTTATTCAATAAATTTGCATAATCCAGACATTAAGATTATGAAAATTTCGTATGAACATTGTAAGCGTTTCATTCGCCCGCTTTGTTCAATATTAAAGACCAACCCACTTAAAATTATGAGAATAACACTGCTCCCAAATTCAAGTTTTAGTTTGACTAGATGCATATTCAATTCAAACGAGATCCTTTAGCGAGGTGAAAGTAGTTGCAAAAATCAAATATATATTAAATCATACCTACGTTTTATTGCATTCAAATAATCACATAATACAGATGAACCTCTCGTCCGCATTCTCCACTTTCAATCTCGATATATGTACATATTTGTTATTTCATATTTGTATTACTTTTAGGTAAGAAAAACACACTGACCAACAGACCGAGAAATCGATCTGATAATAACACGCGAATCTATTAGCAAATGAAATTCCCATCAGGAACGAGTCCTGATGAATTAAAAAACATCCCAAAAAAAAACCTGTCCAGGTTCAGGAAGTGCACAGATTTTAGGAGACAAATGCAAACAGAAATCTATCGAATGGTGCTGCCAAACATTAACTTAACTAAAATGCCGGTTTAGCTTGACTTATGACATACCAGATATCAGTTAGGATATATTCATATATTCATATATGTATTATTGCTTTGCATGCAAATGTACCTAGCACGTAATTGCTCCTGTAATTTTTCAACTGCTGTTTGCCTCGGATGTGCCTTGAGCAAGTGCAAAAGTATTAAGTATCTATCCTAATATGCAAATACCAGCGTTAAAGCTGCAAAGTGGTTATGGAGATACACAAAAAAAGTATCCAAAAGTTAAATTTCGAGTTTGACTGAAATTCAATAAATACTTTTCGCAACCAGATAAATGTGTACAAAAGTGTATAAATTCATTTAAGTAGAAGACGTGCTGTCGAGACTAACGTATATGCGTTGTTCATAAACTAATTTCTTTATAGATTTTCTATTGACTTAAATTAAACTCGTACATTTCGAATATAACACTAATTGCAACATAACTTAGACACACAAGTACCTACAAACTATTTAAGTCACAGAAAAGACAGATGAGATGCGATGAGATGGTTGTCAATTAACGCTTGAGATCGGACGGTTTATTGCAGAAAAAAAGCTTATCAGTGAAGTTTTAAGGAAATTTTATGTACTCTCGCGTATGATGGAGAAATTTGTTCTTAAAGTTTTCGAGATAGAAGCAACAAATTGCCAATTTAATAAAATTTTACTATTTATAAAGATTAAAATAAATACTTTTACTTTCATAACTAATAAAATACTCCAAAGACGACATTGTATAATAAATTCAATAAATTTTAAATCTTTTATCAAGGTTTGTTTTTCGGAAATAATTTCTGTGTGGTTCTGTGGTGAGTCTATCCATCATAAATTTCCCAAGTCTTTTAAATTTAATTCTGAACAAAAATACGTAAACAGAAAATGATTCATTCATTAAAACGTTGCTTATGCGCCACCCTGTAGTTATACATTATAATAATACATATCAGTAAATTTGATTTAATACAACGCAATAAATTCTCTCGATTCTTACAAATATCGTGATAATCCTAGCCTCTATGAATGATTTTATCAATAATTTGCTATCAAATCAACTCAACTGATGGGTAATTCCTTATGACTTTTGCAAAGATTCACCAATGAATAATAATATAATTGATCGCACTTAAATTTGTAGACCGCCTACCAGTAAAAATTATTTTAAACAATCATCAATAAATTATTTATTGTTATTGCGATTTATTAAATGCTTTCTGAATACACTGGTAGAAAAAATATAAAAAATAAAACCGTGAAATTAATTTTTAATAAACTAAGGAATTTTTATATAAAAATGGGTTTAACAGTCTATGAGGCCAAGACCAAGTATATACTGTCAATTTTCATCAAGAAAGGACACCCGACGTACTAGACAGAACGTTACTTACAGGGACTTTGTTCACCTAGGCTCTTCGCTATCAAATCAGATGGATATACTGCTGTACTGAGATAGAATGATGAACAACTCTTTCTAATCGTTGCCTCTTTGGGTTAAGACGAAGAGAAATTAAATTGTAAAAAAGTAGGCAACACCAACCAAACATTTTATTCTTGGAATAATGTTATAGATACCGTCATACCCTGTAATGTATGGATGTTTTAAACTTTAAGAAATTAGCTTTTAAAATATTTTCTGATATCACTCATAAAACCAAAAAGTATAGGACCTCGTAAGTTGAAAAATTTCAAAAAAATATTATTAATGGAAAAAAATCAACAGATTCAGGACCACCTTTTGGCAATTTCAGCGTAACAGTGTTGTTCTTGAACATTTTGCAGAAAAAAGGCAGAATTAAAAACTGTTTACCATAGATCCCCATACAAAATTTGGCAGGTTTTGTGTGATTTCTGAAAAACATCTAAAAACGACTTACGTTCTGTACTTTAACCGTTGATATGTTCTAGAATGAACCCAACAAAGTTTTTCAATTAAAAATGAGCAAATTAGACTAATTACAGTACAAGTTATCGAGATTTAACTCTTGAAAAAGCTATAACATCATCCTTAATCTGGTTGTAGCCCATACTTAAGTTGTTTTTTATTCAAAAAATATGTTGAATACTCTCTTCCAATTACAGAATATTTGTCAAACTAAAAATTATAAACGATTTAATTGATAAAAGGTTTTATAATATTCCAACTTAAAATTAGACATGGGCATTATAAGGGCTGTATCCCAAAGCCAACAACCAAGAACTGTAATTCAAGTTCCTCAGAAAATTTCTGCAGAAAACATTGTAATCAATTGAAAAAGTTCTTTTTGTCAGTGCTGTTGTTGATCTTTCTAATGCCACTTAGTAACAAATCAATGGGGCAGGGAATTCGAACAATAAATCTTCCAGATACGGTGATTTACGAAATCCCTGCATCATAACTTATAAGGTTAGTTGGTCTACTCCATAAGAAGATAAATGGATTCGATTGTTTAGAAGAGAATCATTCATAACACTTTCGTTGGCGGATTTTTGTTTTTAGAAAGTGAACTGGATTTGGATTTAGTTCTCTGGAGTTACAATGCTTCCAAAAGAAAGTACTTCTTTTGTAAAAGTATTTCTACTAACGTAGAACCAAACTAAACAATGAAGGATTATTTAGATTCATCTTTGGAGCTGTCGATCTAAACAAATTGCTGCACTTTCCTTCACCTATTCTATATTCAACTCCAAGACTGACATCAACAAAACTTAAAATATTATGAGAATCGGCAAATTGAACTTTGATTGATGGTGCTACACAGAATGTGGGATACAATAACCTGAACTACATCACCAGCTTCCCCATAGCAAATTGGTGCTCCATATTCTGTAGATCGACGAGTTCGTTAATCTTCAGTTCATGATCAATGCTCGAATAATATAATCGATGGTGACATGACATGAATGTGGATATCATATGAGTGAGCATCTTTGCGGGAGTCTTTTGATGGGCGCTTTGTATGGTTCTTTGGTCTCAAGTTGTCCAAGACCATATTATATGGAGAAGGTTGGTTTATATGTATATAGGTCTTTTTATGGTTCAATTAGATTCACTTCTGCACAGAAGTTGCTTGGATTCTGAGTGCATTGGGCTGCCCTTCAGATTGGGTCAGAAGAGGCTGAACAAATGACAAAAATAATGCTTCCTCATTCAGACGAGTCATCGCGCTTTCTGTAGTTTGCACGGAAATTCAGTGTGGCAGTGAATAAATATGGGTCAGAAGCAATGACAGCCGATCTTAAGTTAACCAGACCGCCTATAAGGGATCCATTGATCTTACCGCCACTTGGATTTATGTCGTGGCTACGTCGTTGTCAAGGTGAATATCTTGACAAAGAAGAATGATGTAATTATGATAGGTGTTTAATTTTTTTTTAATTTTGGGCTTAGTTATTTCAATTTTAAGCAATATTTTCGCTGTAGAAGGAAAACTCGAATTTATGCGAAAGGCTTTTGCTAACAGTAAAAGCCATTTCTCTCTCTGCTTGTCTGTCTATGGAGACGAGATAAAAATAACGTTGCTGTGGAATCTCGCTTCTTAATAATTTTAAGAACATAACGCCAGCTTGCCAGCTTGATTAAAACTTGTGTGACAAGAACTACTTTCAAGAGTCCCTATTGCTACAAAGGTATTCCACTGATTTCTAAATCAAAGAATTTTTGAATGAATTGCTATCCGAATTAAAACACGAACATTATTTTTATTTTACAAAATACTATACAATTTATTAAGTAAAAATCAAATACATAAAAAAGGTTTTATTATTAAGTTCTTCCAAGGATCAAAAGAATAAGTAAATTGTCAAAATTAAATTTTTTTTGTATTTAGTAGTGTGTCGTTACAACGCGACGTAGCCAACACTAACAAAAAGATTGTCCACGCTATTTTTTGTACCGACAGTAGCGAAAATATTTCTAAGAATTTAAATAACTAAGTCCAATTTGTTAAGCAATTGATCTTGCAATTGCATCTTTCTTCTTTTCCAAGATATTCACCTTGATGTCGCCGATCGACAACAACGCGGTGACATAAAACCTGGTGGCTGTATTACATCAATGTATACCTTGGGCGGTCTGGATAACTTAAGATCAGCGTCATCTGACCCATATTATTCACTGCAGCCACACTGAATTTCAGTGCAAACTACAGAAAGCCCATTGACTCGTCTGAATGAGGAAGCATTATATTTCTCTTGTTCGGCCTATGCTTACCCAATCTGAAGGGCAGCTCAATGCATTCAGAACCCAAACAACTTCTGTGCAGAAGTGAATCTAATTGAACCATAAAAAGACCTATATATAAACCAACCTTCTCTGTATATAATATGGTCTTGGACAACTTGAGTCTAAAGAACCATACAAAGCGCCCATCAAAAGACTCCCGCAAAGATGCTCACTCATATGATATCCACATTCATGTCATGTCGCCATCGATTATATTATTCGAGCATTGATCATGAACTGAAGATTAACGAACTCCTCGATCTACAGAATATGGAGCACCAATTTGCTATGGGGAAGTCGGTGATGTAGTTTAGGTTATTGTATCCCACATTCTGTGTAGCACCATCAATCAAAGTTCAATTTGCCGATTCTCATAATATTTTAAGTTTTGTTGATGTTAGACTTGGAGTTGAATATAGAATAGGTGAAGGAAAGTGCAGCAATTTGTTTAGATCGACAGCTCCAAAGATGAATCTAAATAATCCTTCATTGTTTAGTTTGATTTCACGTTAGTAGAAGTACATTTATATACCTTTTACAAAAGAAGTACTTTCTTTTGGAAGCATTGTAACTCCAGAGAACTAAATCCAAATCCAGTTCACTTTCTAAAAACAAAAATCCGCCAACGAAAGTGTTATGAATGATTCTCTTCTAAACAATCGAATCCATTTATCTTCTTATGGAGTAGACCAACTAACCTTATACATAGGTTATGATGCAGGGATTTCGCAAATCACCTTATCTGGAAGATTTATTGTTCGAATTGCCTGCCCCATTGATTTGCTACTAAGTAATGTTAGAAAGATCAACAACAGCACTGACAAAAAGAACTTTTTCAATTGATTACAATGTTTGCTGCAGAAATTGTTTCCAGGGAATTTTCTGAGGAACTTGAATTACAGTTCTTGGTTGTTGGCTTTGGGATACAGCCCTTATAATGCCCAAATATTCACAAATATTCTGAATTTGGTAGAGAGCATTCAACATATTTTTGATTAAAAAAAAAATAGCTTAAGTTTGCTACCACCAAACTAGGGATGGAGTTATAGCTTTTTCAAGAGTGCAATCTCGATAATTGACTATATGTCAACTTATACTGTGAATTAGACTAATTTGCTCATTTTTAATTGAAAAACTTTGTTGGGTTCATTCTAGAACATATCAACGGTTAAAGTACAGAACGTAAGTCGTTTTTAGATGTATTTCAGAAATCACAAAAAACCTGCCAAATTTTGTATGGCGATCTATATGGTAAAAGGTTTTGAATTCATGCCTTTTCTTGTAAAATGTTCAGAACAACATTGTTACGCTGAAATTGCCAAAAGGTGGCTCTGACTTTTTTGATTTTTTTCCATTAATAATATTTTTTTGAAATTTTTGAACTTACGAGGTCCTACACTTTTTCGTTTTATGAGTGATATCAGAAAATATTTTAAAAGCTAATTTCTTAAAGTTTAAAACATCCATACATTACAGGGTATGACGGTATCTATAACATTATTCCAAGAATAAAATGTTTGGTTGGTGTTGCCTACTTTTTGACAATTTAATTTCTCTTCGTCTTAACCCAAAGAGGCAACGATAAGAAATAGTTGTTCTCCATTTTATCTCAGTACAGCAGTATATCCATCTGATTTGATAGCGAAGAGGCTAGGTGAACAAAGTCCCTGTAAGTAACGTTCTGTCTAGTACTTCGGGTGTCCTTTCTTGATGAAAATTGACAGCATATACTTGGTCTTGCCCTCATAGACTGTTAAACCCAATTTTTTATTTAAAAATTCCTTAGTTTATTAAAAATTAATTTCACTGTTTTATTTTTTATATTTTTTCTATCAGTGTATTCAGAAAGCATTTGTTCTTAGGTATAATTTTTTTCTTGTAAAATAATTTTACAATTGAAAATCGCAATAAATAATTTATTTATGATTGTTTAAAATTATTTTTATTGGTAGGCGGTCTACAAATTTAAGTGCGATCAATTATTATTATTCATTGGTGAATCTTTGCAAAAGTCATAAGGAATTACCCATCAGTTGAGTTGATTTGATAGCAAATTATTGATAAAATCATTCATAGAGGCTAGGATTATCACGATATTTGTAAGAATCGAGAGAATTTATTGCGTTGTATTAAATCAAATTTCCTGATATGTATTATTATAATGTATAACTACAGGGTGGCGCATAAGCAACGTTTTAATTAGTGAATCATTTTCTGTTTATGTATTTTTTTTCAGAATTAAATTTGAAAGACTTGGGAAATTTATGATGGAAAGACTCACCACAGAACACACACACAGAAATTATTTGCGAAAAACAAACCTTGATTAAAGATTTAAAATTTATTGAATTTATTATACAATGTCGTCTTTGGAGTATTTTATTATCTATGAAAGTAAAAGTATTTATTTTAATCTTTATAGTAAAATTATACCTAAATAGTAAAATTTTAGTAAATTGGCAATTTGTTGCTTCTATCTCGAAAACTTCAACAACAACTTTCTCCATCATATGCGAAAGTACATACAATTTCCTTAAAATTTCACATATAAGTTCTTTTTTCTGCGATGAACCGTCCGATCTCAAGCGTTAATTGACAACCATTTCATCTCATCGCATCTCATCTGTCTTTTCTGTGACTTAAATAGTTTGTAGGTACTTATATGACTAAGTTATGCTCCAATTAGTGTTATCTTCGAAATGTACGAGTTTAATTTAAGTCAATAGAAAATCTATAAAGAAATTAGTTTATGAACAACGCATATACACGCGTTAGTCTCGACAACACATCTTCTCCTTGAATGAATATACAAACATGAACATATTTATCCGGTGCGAAAAGTATTTATCGAATTTCAGTCAAACTCGAAATCTAACTTTTTGGATATTTATTTTTTGTCGCCATAACGACTTTGCAGGTTTTATGCCACTGTCATATTTTGATAGATATTTATATTTAATGCTTCTACACTTGCTCAGGGCACATCCGAGGTAAACAGCAGTTGGACATTTGAAATTACAGGAGCAATTACGTATATTATAGGTACATTTGCATGTAAAGAAATGATGCATATAGTATACATATGTATATTTTCATAGTGATGGCTGGCAAGTTATAAATCTAGCTAAACCGGCATTTTAGTTAAGTTAATGTTTGGTAGCACAATTCGATAGATATTCATTTTTTGGTTGCATTTGTCTCCTAAAATCTCTTTACTTCCTGAAACTGGACAGGTTTTTTTTGGATGTTTTTAAATTCATTAGGACTCGTTCCTGTGATGGGAATTTCATTTGCGAATAGATTCGCGTGTTATTATCAGATCGATTTCTCGGTCTGTTGGTCAGTGTGTTACCTAAAAACAAAATATATCGAGATTGAAAGTGAGGATGCGGACGAGAGGTTCATCTGTATTATGTGATTACTTGAATGCAATAAACGTAGGTATGATTTAATATATATTTGCTTTTTGCAACTACTTTCACCCCGTTAAAGGATCTCGTTTGAATTGATTATGCATCTGGTAAAACTAAAACTTGAATTTGGGGGCAGTGTTATTCTCATAATTTTCATGTGGGTTGGTCTTTTATATTGAACAAGACATTGTGGCGGCTTCATAAAGCGCTGATACTTTATGAAGGCAATATGTGGTGTTGCTTAAAAGACACGCATTTTCATAATCTTAATGCGTTATAAACCCCTGGATTACACAAAAATGTGTTGAATAACTTTGGAATTTATTAGGAAAACCAATGGCATTTTAGAAGAATTTAAGATTGCTTCCTCTATACATCAGGTATTATAGATATACTACTTTCGAAAATCTGAAGTTTTTTATCGTAATAAAATATTACTTACTACAAGCAAAGGTAATCTTAAATGAATTTTACGGATAAGAGCTTTTATGCATTATGTGGAAGATATTCAGGATAAAATAGTTCCAACAATAATTTCAGCAGTGTTTTTTTGCAGTTTTAGCAAACGACACTACTGGCATTCCACAGATGTCGATTTTTTTCGGTACCTACCTACGTTGATTATAAAGACCACATTTTTATTTTGTGAGAATATTTTTGGAAATTTTTCATGAAGAGAGCACTACGAGAAAATATTTAGCTAACAAAATCTCGATTTTTTAAAAATTTATACTTGTGCTGTTTTAAGCTCAGTTTGTGCTTGTTTATATATTTTTTTTTTGAAAATCGAAAATGGCGGTGCTAACTTCACGCACATAAATAATGTAGCACAAAGCCCACGCAAGTTTTATTTATCTTTATGTGTTTTCTATTTGTATAGTTGGACCCCCATGACCAAATCCTGGATCCACAACTGATGGTCACAGTACCTATGCCCACCTACTTTTTTTATAATTATAGGTATTAGTCATTATTTACCTTAATAGTATAACTATATCGTTCAAAAATCATATCCCCTCCGAAATATTTGTCTGGTGACGGCCTTGCCTGAAGATGGAAACCACATTGGAAGTGTTTTCCACTTCTGAGAGAAGAAAGAGTTCCTGATGCAGTTGTTTAAGATCATTATACGTCTGTGAGAAAGATCATAACCGCTTATGGAAGCATTTTCTATGAATAGAGTTGTAGCCTCCATCAATTCCAGCTGACTTTTTTGCCTTGAAATTGATGATGCTATCTGTTATCTTCTCCATATTGCAAAGTTGAGGTCTATCTACTGCGGAGACTGCTAAATCGATGGCCATTTTTGAAAAATTCTAAAACTTCCCATTATGTTCTACATGTTTCTCTAAAAAATCCTGATCTCTTCAAGTCATGATCATTTTGTATGACAAAATCAAATATGTACGTGAATTTGTCATTGAATATGGAATATCGCTCATAAGGCAAATATTATGTAAAATGCATTTATTTGTATTCTTATTAAACATTTATTTAAAGTAAAAAAAATTTACAAATGATATTTAAACTAATTCGTCATTCAAATGTATCAATTTAGTCTGATCTGGTATAGGAAACGGATGTTGTATAGTAGCTGATTTGTTGACTCATTTAAAAAAGGTATTCTGTACCTACCTTATACAAATTTCCCCTTCTAAATAGAGGAATTCAATTACTAAATATAGAATAAAATGGCAAGAATATACAAATTAATAAGCATGAATGAATTCTTGCAAAAAAAACTAAATAATGCTGTTGAAATGTTTCACACTACGCGCAACTCCACCTCTTTTGCTATTTTTCAAATGAAAATCAATTTTTTTCCATCCCGTCACTTCTGCCTACACCCATTTTAATATATAGGATGCATTAATTGACTGATACACATATTCCTAATTTATACACGTAAATCCGTAAACCATTGACAAGACATGCGGAAATAGAAGTTCAAATTCCTTAACGTATATTCTTACAAAAGAGAGCCATTGTAAATCTTGGTTAACAGAAGTGGCTTTGTGCTCGGTTAAACATATAAACATGTTTTCTGATTAACGCCTCTGACGTAAAGAATTCTTTTTTTAGGTAATATCCGCATTTATAAATTCAAAACTGTGCCTATAATTTAACACCTTATATGAGGTCGAAGTCAAAAGGAGAAATGCCCTACATAAAAAACAATGCTGTGCAATAAATATTGGTCAAATAGAGTTTTTCTCGAGTTTTGGGAGGCAACTTCTTTTATAATGCAAAATAAAGTCTTTGAAATGACTTTTTTGAAATAAATTGTAGGTATACCTACTATGTACAAAGTTTTTTATTTGCTGAATTATTTCTTTTTGCACACATCACTGCAGTACATGATCCAACCAATGTTTTAGCAATTATCATTTTCTCACAATAAAAGTTAAGTATAGACATTTTGTAAAACTGGCTGTATACAACTGTCTGTGTCTATTTACGATAAGGCTGGGAATGTAAAATAATTTAAATAACGGGTGATTTTTTAAGAGGTTTAGAACTTTTTTTAAAAAAAAAACACAAAAAATTCGAAAAAATGAATGAAATATTTATTTGAATCGATAGTTTGAACCTTGCAATTTAATGTTTAAAGATAATTTCATGCAAATGTTGACCGCGGCTGCGTCTCAGGTAGCCCATCCGCTGAGTCCAATTTTGGCATACTCTTTCACACATATCGGCCGGTATCTCACGAATGAATGCATGGATGTTGGCTTCCAGTGCGTCAATCGAAGCGGGCTTGTCCCTATAGACATTAGCCTTGACATACCCCCACAAAAAATAGTCTAATGGTGTCAAATCGCACGATCTAGGCGGCCAATTGACCGGCCCGAAACGTGAAATTAACTGTTCACCAAACTCGCCTCGCAATTGCGCCATTGTTTCGCGTGCTGTGTGGCATGTGGCACCGTCTTGTTGAAACCACATATCATGCAAGTCAAGAACTTCCATTTCGGGCAAAAAAAAGTTTGTTATCATCGCTCGGTAGCGTTCACCATTGACAGTAACGCTGCGATTCGCATCATCTTTGAAGAAATATGGCCCAATAATGCCGCCGGCCCATAAACCGCACCAAACAGTGGCTTTTTCGGGATGCATTGGTAGCTGTTGCAATGCTTCTGGCTGATCTTCACTCCAAATGCGGCAATTGTGCTTATTTACGTACCCATTCAACCAAAAATGAGCCTCATCGCTGAACACAATTTTTCGATAAAAAAGCGGATCCTCGGCCAGCTTTCCAAGAGCCCATTCACCAAAAATTCGGCGTTGTGGTAGGTCGGCTGGCTTTAGTTCTTGCACCAGCTGTATCTTAAAAGGCTTTACGCCCAAATCCTTCCGCAAAATTTTCCACGTAGTGCTGTAACAAAGGCCTAACTGCTGGGAACGGCGCCGAATCGACATTTCGCGGTCTTCTGTCACACTAGCTGATACGGCCGCAATATTTTCTTCACTACGCACAGTACGTAAACGTGTTGGTGGTTTAATGTCCAACAAAGTAAATTTGGTGCGAAATTTGGTCACAATCTTCCGAATAGACTGCTCAGAAGGTCGAGAATGCCGACCATAAAATGGAAGCAGCGCGCGATGAACATTTCGAACCGAGCACGAATTTTGATAGTAAAATTCAATAATTTGCAAGCGTTGTTCATTTGTAAGACGATCCATGGTTATATTGCAAACCAAACTGAAGCTGTTTGACAGTGACACAAGGTACTAAACACACGTCAGCTGTCAAAACCAGTGTTGCCAAAACCAAACCAGTTAAAAAATCACCCGTTATATGAAATGAGGTCTTTGGGTGACGGAACAACTCCAAGGCTAACATCAAAACAATTTGTTATATAGAAGACCCGCATTATAAATTCCCTAATTTTTTTTGGTGAATCAAAAACTAATTGGTTATGGAAAGGACGCAACTAATAACTTCTAAAACAAGTTTCCCATTTTGGTACTCATATGTATAAATGATTTCAGCTCATCCTTCAAAAGTCTTAAGCTTAGCACCGACTACGCAACTTTTAGTTGATCACCCGAGCAACTTTTAGTTGCTCGCGATTCAATAACATTTTGAAAAGCACCCTCTAGGAAATTTAGTTGACGGCAACTTTTTTAGTTCTCCTTTAAATAGAATTTTTAAATTATTTAATTATTTCAATGATAAATATATCAATTTGTTTGATCAAAGAATAAATTTATCGAGTAAATTCAAGTTAACTTTTTTTGCCAACTATTCATAATCTCTATATAAACTCTTTGTAAAGCTAGTACTTAGCTGAGTTAAATAAATAAATAGTTGCTCCGAGTTCTTCACCGATTTTAGTGGCCAGAAACACCGACCAAATTTTGTGAATTACTCCCAAAACATGCTTAAAATTTTTGTGAGATTTAATATATAGTCTCAAGTTATCAAGAAAAAACTTCTTACCCACCATTTTCCATGATGGAAAACCGAATTTTATTCTCACACTGGCCCTTCCAACACATATGACATACATACAAAAAAAATGTGTGTTGTCCAAAATGCAAGGTAAACGTATACTTATGTATAATTTTAATGGACTATATTATATTATATTATATTATACAACAAACACAACAATTCAATTTTAAAAAAGTTACTCGCAAGTTGCCTAGGAAGAGCCAAGAGGGGAAATAACTTTAGTTACTCCGTGTTGCCTTGCCGGCAACTCGAGGCAACAAAAATTTACCCGCAACTATGTTGCCTACAATTTACGACCCTGTGGATTCAATCTTAAATATGTACGTGCATCATGAAAAAAAAGTGTGAGTGCCGGGACTCACGGTTAAGATGTCTAAACATCAACATTCGTCCGAATGCCTCAAAGACCGAGAGCCTACATCAAATTTAGGGTGTGGATGATAACAAAAATTTACTGGTATTTTTATATAGATCTTAACTTTTCATAAGCAAATTTGAAAATCGGTAATGATGCATGGAAAATGCGTTTTTTAGTTTACCGACAATGGCCCCAACCACGCTTATAAAAAGTTAAGATCTATCTAAACATACCAGTGAATTTTTGCGATCACTCACACCTACAAACAGCAGTGGGCTCTTAGCCAATCATTAAAATTATTTTAAAAAATATTTTCCATTCAATGACCTTATTTCGTCTAATTTGCCATAAAAGGCGGCCTTCTATGTTAAAACCCTGCAGGCTGCAGCCATGATGAAAGCGCAGTCCATGGACTATATGGTCTAAGCAACCAACCACATTTCAACCCAAACTGAACTCGACTTTTTGATTTCGTATATAAACACTCAGCATTTAGTTACTGAGCGTACATAGCGTTGAACGCACTCAATTTTCGTGAAGCTCAGAACAGAGATTATGGATAATTCATAAGTCTGCTATTCCACGATGAATCCAGTTGCATGCGCCTTCTTCGAATTCTCCTTTGTTATTTTGTCCGCTATTTCAAGCGCTATTACACGGTGAAACCAAAGTCATGAATCTAATTTGACAGTTCTCTTTATTTTTCATTTTCGTGTTGGGCTGTGCTCAAGCAAAAAAAAAAACTTTTTGTGTTTTATTTTTGTTTTCATTATTTGATACATTGAAGAAAGAAAGGTTTGTGTGCCTTTAAATGAATATCAGTCAAGAAAAGCAATAATTTATTTTATTTGTGTTGTTTTTAAAGATGAATTTCTCATTTCTGGAAAGCCTATAAGGCTATCAATAACAGTGCGTTGCATCGAAATTTACTCTTTGAACAACAAAACCATATGAAGCAGAATAGTAAAAAAACGTGAGAAGAGAAAAGAGAAACGTCAAATAGTTGCACCGAAAATTTTACCCAAACGGCACCGGTCACTTTTTTTCCGTCTCATCTTTTCGATTTTTTTTCTCTTTTGCACTTACGTAGGTCGAAAAGTCGCATGCACCTAGATGCATCGTGTAATAGCAGACTAATCTCTGGCTCAGAATCAAAATCACGACCACGGCTACAAGATAAGAATCACGACTACGTTTTTTTTTCACCCTACCGCCAGTATATTTGTTTACACATCAAAAATCTCTGTAACTGAAAGGAAAACAAAATAGAAAAACCGCTCTGGTCTCAAAGCAGTCATGTAATTGAAAAAAAGTACTACAAAGAATACAAAATACGGATAATGCTTAAGAAGCGTCAAAAAGAGTCTCGTAAAACTTGGCCCACGACTCCCAGGGCAACTGGTCTTCCGTCTTAAATAAATAAATAAATAATATATCCTCTAAGCAGCCAACCAAATTTCAACCCGAACTGAACTCGACCTATCGATTTCGTATATAAATACTCAGCGTTTAGTTACTGAACGCAGATATTGTTGAACGCACTCAATTTTCGTGAAGCTCAGAATCACGATCACGACCACGATCAAGATTACAACCTTACGTTACGTTTTCTTTTCACCCTACCGCCAGTATAGATGTTTACACATCAAAAATTTGATTTAATTACGTGAAAAGCAAAATCACATTAAAAACTACTAATGGAGATGCGCCTTTTTTTCCTGGGGCGGCACTTTTTTGGGTTGGGGTCATTATTCTGTAAATGCCAAAATTCGGTTTCCAAAATTCCGTATTCCAAAATTCTGTATTTCAAAATTCTGCAAATCTAAAATTGTGTATTACAAAATTCTGAAAATCCAAAATTCGTTTTTTCAAAATTCTGTAAAACCATATTTCTGAATTTCAAAATTCTGTATTCCAAAATTCTGTATTTAAAAATTTGGAGGCACACAAATTTGATTATACCTACTAAGTTTTCATAAGAGTCCAAATTATTAATTAATTTATTTCAACATTTTCACAAAAAGTGTGTTCATCTCAATTTTTTGTTAAAATTTGTTAACATAAGGTGTGTTTTTTGCGATCCCAGGGGCAATTGGTTGAAAAAAACGACAACGGGGATTAGCGACGCCATCACAGAAAAAAATGGAGTTTTCATACAAACTATCGATAACATGTAGATATGTTATTCATGCCGGTAACACAGTTTTTCTGTGCTCTTTAGTTAAGCCCCTAGAATTCTCTGGGATTAGCTGAGCCCGCATTTCTTGCATTTTACATGGAAATTTTTTAGCACTGACGTAGTTTTTTTCATCTAATTCCCTCCGGGCTTGCAAAAAAACATGCCTATAATTTCCAACCTAACTCTTTTGAAAATGTGTGTTTTGTAAATTAAATACTTTAGAGTCGCATTTGAAGATTTTAAACGAAATTATATAAATAACGTAGTAATTCTTTTATTTTCACAATTTTTAAGTTGATTTCATAAACATACATATATTTCCTCTTATTTATCTTCTGGATTTAAGGTTAAATTGCAATACAGTTTACACTTATCATATGGGAACGTTTATTGGTCATTTTTAGATCGAAGTGAAAATAATTGATTTATTGAAAAAAAAAGAAATTTTCAAGTTATTTATGTGGATGTGGTTCATAAGATATATTTTTAATTCAAAGGTATCCTATTACCTAATATAATATATGACAAAATTTGTTGATATCAAAACAACGAGAAGAAAAGTTGCACATCGGCGGTTTTATATTTTAAAATTAATTCAAATACAAACATTATTGATACACAGTATTTAAAAGCGATGTTAAAACAAAATTTTTAATTAGCTTAAGACCTCGATAGTCTTTTTTGAGAATGTTGACGGATGCAATAGATGACTTTAGATAAGTCCAGCGTTTGGCCATAATAAATTTGTTTGTTTTTTAATAAGAAATATATATTGAACAATTTTTGTTTGACGACAACAATACTTGTCCCTAATGGTAATAGCTGTGTAGTGTATATACTGTACCTACATATATAAAATTGAGATTTCAAAACCATATAGAACTTGTGAATCATCACCAGAGACCAACACACTGGTAAACACAAAAAAAAAAAGAACAAAATGAAAAATAGATGAACTTACAAAAGCAGATAAAGGAAAGTGAAAGTCATTGACTATGGATAGATTGTGGGTGCCTACTCATCAAAATTATTCTTATAATTGAAGTTATTAACTTTTTATTCTTTTTTATTTATTTTTTTTTTATTATTTTATTTGCTTGTGCTTATATTTTTGGTTTCCCTATTAATTATGATAGGTACATAATACGTAAAAAGCTGATTGCCCATGATTAGTATGTAGCTTCTTTGTGGACTTTATAAAAATAGGTTGACATTTTTGTTATCTTTTTATAAGCGCAAAATTGCTATGAACAGCGTATAGTTATTTTAAAAACATTCAACCGTGAATAGATACACAAATTTATATGCAAAATATATTTTGACCTTTTCAAATGCTATTCAATATTACTTAATCTTTATTTAAGAAAATTTTCCTTAAAATTTTTCATACACTGAGTCACTGAGAGGAATAAAACTTATAGATTATTAAAAGTGTAGAAATAAGTAAATAAATAAATTAAGTGTCTCAACAATTCGTGTAGAACCAAAGCCTATAGTGACTTCAAACTCTCAACAATTTCTGTATGCATGTTTTGGCAGGAATGGAGGGGACCTATAATTTTCTGTGACATCTGATCTGCCAAAGTAAGAAGCAATTTTGTCATGATTAGAGATGCTCTTGGAGTATTTGTCAATTTCTCACAATAGGCAGTAACCCCTCGAAAAACATTTCTGTTTTTTTAGGTGGCATAGTCTGGAAATTTTATTGAAAATTGAATTTTTATTGAATTTTAAGCGAAAATGATTAAAGGCCATTTGTTGAAACGAAACTTAAATATTTAAGTTCTACATACTGGCTTAAGTTCCTCTTATTGGTTTGCACCAACAAAAATCTTAAACTTAAAAGTTGCTATGTAGAACATAACTTAGGGGGAAGAAAAAGTAAAACCTAAATTTCTTAAGTAGTACATAAGCAAAAAATAATTTTGTTGTCAATTTTGATTTAAATTTGTCAGAACAAGAAACAAATTTATAAATTGAAAATGAATTTCGAAACGCTGCTGAACGTAATTGAGGATGATGTTGAAGTCCTCGAGTTAATAGAACGCCCCGGATCCTTGACAGTGTATAGATTGCCACCTCCTGTTTGAAGTGCTGCATATTTTTCAGCAGCAGCTTCCTTTCTTACTTCATTCTTGTAAAGATTGTACAATTTTTTTAATGCTTCGCAGCTTTTGTAGCATGTAACCCCAGATTGGGAGTTGGAGCTGTCGGTGATTCTACTCCAGGCTAATTCCTTCTCCTTCCAAGTGGCCCCGTCCGTTTTTTATTTCTCTTCCTTTTTTCTGCCATTTCAAATCATGTAAATTTAATGTACCTACTTATAGGGATGTAGGTAAATAATATTTTGTTTTTCAGTTTTGATGAAAATAATTATTAAGTTTGACATTCAATTAATTCATACATATAGCTATGATGAAATTTTATTTTTGTTAGCAACGTAAGATAAGTAAAGTTAATCTTAAGAACTAAGTTCCACATAGTGCTAAGTTGAGAATAGTTAAAATCCAGATTTATGACTCGTTTCAGCAAATGGCCCTAAGTGGCTGTAGCTTAAGGTTTTTGCTTAATTACGAATTCAACTTTCCGGATTTAAAACTCGAACTTCGAATCCATCTGATCTTCGAAGATATAGTACTCTTACCATAGTAAAATTTGAATGAAATCTACAGGAAACACGTTTATTAAGCTTATTTCCTGAGCTTATTTAGTGTTGTTAAGAATCAATAAAATCAACATGCAATTATCAGCTGGGCCATAGAAAAAGTTATAAAATACTTATATACGGGAAGAATATCTCTATTTAAACGAGGTCTTAGACTACAAGTATGACAAATAACATACATTTCATACAATAGAAAAATGTTGGTGTATCAAAGTGTTAAATATCACAAAATCTAACTAAAGTTCTTTAAAAACTAAAAACTTATTTTTAATATTTTAATACCTTAATATTTTATCAAAACCACTATGACGTGCATAGATTTGGAGATATTGCACTTTTTTACTATGCACAGGGTGACCACCGTCGACAACTTCATTTCGGTATGCTTATTTATGCATCTCTGAATTGTCCACAGTAGCTTCTACATTAATATTTTATTGAAAACACTGTGGAGTGCATTATACAAAGTTTTGGAGATATTGTAATTTTTACTATGCACAGGGTGGCCATCATCGACACCTTCATTTCGATACGCCTATTTATGCGATAGGTCCCTGACTTTTCCACAACTACTTGTATGCACTTGAGTGCATAGTTTTAAAGATATTGCACTTTTTCAATAGGCACCGGATGGCCACCTTCAAAATCTTCATTACGGTATATATATTGCCGAGCTAGGAGCCCTGGATCGTCCACAATATCTAATACCTTAATATTTAGGTTTAAATATATACGGAAGACATATATTTAGAGATATTGCACATTTTTACTATGCACTCCAAACCTTCATTCGAGTATCCTTGCCAAAATAAATTTAAAAAAAATACTCGAAACCACAAGAATATAAAACTTTTCTTTTTCGCTTCAAATTGAATTGCAAAAGTTTGATCAAAATCTCGAGTTCGTATCTACAGATACACGACCAAAATTCTACATGGTAATTTGTAACCCATAAAGAAACGCGATTTAATGGCGCAAAATTTTAAACATTTTAACGCGACTCTAAATCTACTTTAAAATGGGAGTCGGCTCTTAATAATAACTTTAGAATGAGAGGCGGCTCTTTGTAAATTTTAAACGACATAAAATATACTTTAGCGTTAAAGAGGTCTTCTAACTTTAAAACCAGCAAAACGCTTCTCTATCTTTTTTAAGTATGCTTTATCTGTGGGAAATTATCACTGAGTGTGAGTTACACAAACACAAATGCATCCACACAGGGAAGGCGTGCAGTTAGACAGCTAAATGCACCCAAATGCATTTTGATCTATTTTGTTTTAGGATTGTTTTGAAATTTTAAATCGTTAAAATAGTAAAAAAGCTTAGTAAATTAAAGAAACAAGTAATATAAAAGTAATTTAAGTGATTACATGCAATACAAAAATGTAATGTAAAAAACTATTTTAACTCGAAATTTTAATTTTTAATTTTTCGTTCTGTTTGATTTATTCAGCTGTCAAAATTAGGCGTGTTTCACAAAAGTTTGCTGACGTTTTGTTAAACACGTTCTTTAGTTAGAAGAGTTGTTTAAAGTGTTTAGAATTTAGAAAAATTTAAACAAGAATTTTTAAATAAAGGACTATTTTAACTAGAGTCGGGTTTATTGCTTAAACGAGAACTGTTTAAAATTTTGCGCCAATGAATTTAATAATGACTACACTTTACCTACATGAACCCTTTATTCCCAGCTTTCTTTTGGTATTTTATCTTGTCAGACACTCCACAAAAAGGCTGCTTATGCTGCGCAAGTTAATCTTTACTAGTATCTATAAATTATTACCACGTTATTGTAAAAGTCAATCTAGTTTGTTTTCCCACAAAATAACCCCGTCATCAAGAAGTTATTTGACCAAAGACACACGTGGAATTGTTAAAATTTAAACTAGATATTTTTTTTCCAATCAAAAATCTGTCAAGACTGCAGATCTTTAAAATTTTATAATTACAGTTAAAAAAAAATATTGTAACTAAACTATGTAGGTACTAGGTACATGCACTTTATGAAACTTCCATAAACAACTCTTCTATGAATTTTAAAAGAAACTTCAGTATAAAATTTGTTTGTGGAAAAACTTGTACTTGTAACTGTTGAACTTTTAGCCATTAAAATGTCAATTAACCGCAGCAATATGCAATAAAATAGAAAAATAAACAAACCAGTCTGTCCGTAACCCAAAAACTAAACAAAGCTCTTTAGTTGTAACAACAACAAAAAAAATAATCCGTTACACTTAACCCATCGAAAGAGGCAACAGCAGCTATGTACCTACTCCGAATTGCAACCATATAACTTGGACTTCATAAATAAATAAAATTGATGTCTCTATGCCCGAATGACTGGTTTAGGTTCATTAAACAATTATTATTCTTGTAACTTTTATACTAGTATCTAACCTAGACTAGGTACCTAACGCTAACGCTTACCTACATACCTACCTACCAAGTTCTCTAGGCAGATTCGCACGAACTCCATCAATCGCTCGACTGCACTTCTTCTTCAACTTCTAACCCAAAAGCCAAATTCATCCGCTGCAATGAGCTGCCAAAGCCAAGCCCAATATGATCTAAAATCTACCGCCATAGCTGACAATAGGGAACAATCTTTTGTAATAGACAAATTTACCACCAACATTGGCAGCAACAGCAACATTAACCCAGACCGTAGGAGAGCCCCTTCTACTTTTCAAATTACAACCGAGTTAGATACATTTTACACACAGATTCATCCATCTAGTTGTTTGTCTATAGGTAGACTCCAGCTGGCCAAGTCATAAACTTGAGTGCGCGACTCAAACCGGAGAAAGGTATAAAAGGTTTGGAGTCTTTAGATTTTGCTCAATCGCTCTCGGTCTGTTCACAGTTTTAGGTGGTTGGTGTATAGGATAACTGCCTTATCAGTTGTATTCTTGTTTTTTATTTTTTGTCTCTTCAAAATTTATCTCAAGGTGCTCAAAGTTCTTTTTATTGTGTCCTTAATTTTATTTTTTTTTGTTTTTTCTTTGAAAAAGAATAAATTAAATTAAAAGTAAACCTTCGGCTTAAAGTGTTGTGGGTGATAATCGTGAACTGCAAACACAATTAACTGACATAAATAAAAATCTGTGACTTGTATCAGATATAGTTACCTTCAATCTTTATTTTTGTAAAAAAATTAAAAAAAAAAAAGGTTTCAAAAAATCATAAAAAAAATAAACTCAAGTTAAGTGTATCTGTATATACATATATTTAACAAGAAAAATCCATAACAAAACCTTCGCGGTTCAAAGACACGAAAAACAAACAAAAACTGCAGCAGGAGCTCACACTGCAATTGGCAAACTGCAGAGACATTGTTTGCATTGTTAATTGCATATTCGACGGGCGGCATTTAGTTCAGTTCAAAAACAAAACAAAACAAAAAAAAATAAACGATATTTTTCCATCGTTTATTACGTAAAATTGTGAACCAATCTTCTTCAACTTCTTCATCATGGATGCAAAGGTGAATTTTAAAATAATGTTGACTTTCTGTTCTTTTTTTTTTAATTTTAAATTCATATCACATTAGATTATTTAAGTGGTATTCGATAATTTGTTCTTGTTCTTGTTCTTAAAGGGCATACAATTTGGCCTGTAAAATGTTCATGTTATTTATTACTTTAAGAACATGGACGCTTAAAATTAAATAGGTCAGTTTATTTTTAACATTTTAAGACAGCAATGAACTTTCAACAAAGTGACAAAAATAAATCAGTAAACATGCGTCTTGCTTAAATATAAGGTACAAGAAACAATTGGTATGTAAGTGATTTTGGAAGTTGAAGTCATTCAAGATTTTCCAGTAATTTTCATTCATTTCATTCCTTTTTTCAACAAATGTCTGACAAAAATGAAACTTTAAATAAAGAAGTTAATTAATTTTTTTTACCAAGTTAATTTAAGAAGGTGCTATAAAAACATAAAAAAGACTACAGATATGTCAAAGACCTTATAGAAATATTGTGCTTACTGAAACATCACACTGCATTGCTACTGCATTATACCTTTATTTTTTGGTAAGAAGACCTATCTTCCACAAAGAACCAATAAAATTATCCAAACAAAGTTTTTGTTAGGCATTTTAGAAATCTTAGCGAAGCAACTTAATTGAATTGTAAGCTTCAAATTAAAATACGCGATGCTTTATATGCAGGACTATATTACAAGGAAGTGATTCTATACAGAGTGATTGGTATAAGGTGCACCAAAAAGCTAGTGAGTAGGTTGAGTTAAGATAAGAAAAAAATCGTATAGGAGGGGGGTCTATTTCCCCCCGTTTAGATGGGAGGGGCAATTTTCTAAAAAAATTGACTTAAAACGGAAAAAAATTATTTAAAAACAGGGGTTAAACTTACAATGCCATGCTATACCTTTTTGGAAAGGCAGAAATCTCTTCTTTAATTTTTAGCTTAAATTAAGTTGTGTAAGTGAATAGTTTTTGAAAAATTAATTTTCAAACTCGAAATTTGGAAAAAAAAATTTAAAAAAAAATTTAAAAAAAAATTTAAAACTAATTTTTTTCGAAATTTTATGTAATTAATTAGTATAATTTTTGTTTTCAAAATTCAATGCTCTTATTAATTTTCAATAAAAAAACAGAAAACCGGATGCTAAAATATATCTTAGTTTTTGAGAAAATAAAAAAATTAAAAGAACTTTTTTCCAAAAGAAAACACTTTTTTTTTACTTTCCTAAGTTTTATCTGCTTATATCAATTTATTAAATTAGCGGATTATCCCTTTTTTATTTTTTATTGCATACCATCCGGTTTTTAGCAAATATTTAAAAAAAATTTAACTAGATTTCACCTTTTTGGAAAAAAGTAAAATTTTTTTTTAATACTCAAAAATTAAGATACATTTTAGCACCCGGTTTTCTGTTTCCTTAACCCAACTCACTCTGACTTTTTGGTGCACCTTATACCAATCACCGTGTACATATATGCCAATTTATAATAGGTCTATTAAAGTTCTGTTAATGGGTCCCCACAGGGTCAGGGCCCTCTGCAGCCGATTGGCATACTTCGGACACTCCCAGTTTTTTTGATAAAGCCGGGTTAGACATTACATACTATTAATATGTTTGAAGCTCTTATAATTGTTATTTTTTTTTGATTTTATTTATTTATTTTGATCGAAACGCTTCTTTTATTTATTTCAATATTTTTGAAAATTAAAAATTCATGTACATTTTTAGCTTTTAATGTCTATTAATAGCCCGACCACCACGATGACGGAAATTTTTTTTAACTAAGTTTTGAAGACATATAATTTTTTTTAATTCTAGCAGACAGTTGAAAACAAAATGTATTTATTATCAAGTTACTCCTAATAGGCCATTAAGTATAAGTAGTTTTCGGAAAAGTAAGATATTAATTAAACGCTGCCACCGTGCATAGCTTGCGTCGTTGGTTGGTATTTTATTAATCATGGCCTTATAAATTAAAGAAAATTCATAAATTAGTAAGAAATATGAAAAACTGAACAAAAAAATGTTAAAATAAAATTTTATTTTAAAATATTGTATAACTGTCAAAAATTTTAATTTTGTGTTTCAAACTAATTTTAATTGATTCTGAAAAAATTGCAAAAAATTTGTTCACATTTTTTTTTTTTTATCTATAAACTAATTCAAAAAATTCATTCTAATTTAAAAAAAAATTCAAATACGAAATTTAAAATTTCGAAAGCTTAAAAAAAAATTTTTATTCTCAAATTCCGTTTTTGAATGTGTTTTATAAAGAGTTTTAAATAAAAAAATTATCACGAATTTTCAAACACAAACCAATTTTGTTTGTTTTAAGAAGAAATATGAGATGAAATTCACTATTTTGGAATTCTGACACATCTAAGTGGGTCATTTAATAGAAGTCCACAGGATATCACTATTTAAAAAATTTAAATATTTCAGATACTATCTAATTACATGTAGCGGTCTACTGGGCGTATACGTAATATTTTTTTTTCATAATTCAATCATTTATAAGATTTTGTATGCCGTTCCGAGTTTAACGACGTACGCTACAGGAGTAGGATAGGACACTCCCCTCCATCCTTATTAATATTACTTCACTCCATCGTTTAATAAAATAAAATGTTTTTTAAAATTGAAGGTTTGAATGAAACAAGAACTTGGGTGGGCTACCACCAATTTTTTATAGGCTGGAGTTATAGCTATTTCATGATTGCGACGCCCACCGATCATCAATCTATTTTTGCACACGAAACGTCACGTCATACAGATAAAATACTGAACATTTGCATTGACACTTGACATTGACATTTCACCAACATGTTTTTCAAATACATACATTTAACTGTACGCCTGGCAACAGAGACCTCTGAATGCCAAGAAATTTTTGAAGTGGGCAGTTGTCTATTCAAACACACGTTTTTTACATACAAACTGCTAAAAAGGGTTAAAATTCTTAGAACGCGTCTTAAACCGCGTCCATATCGATACAAATTTACGTTGTGTGCTGTGAGCCTTAAATTTTGTATTCCCCCAATTTTGTTTGCCAAAAATTTACGACGAATTTGGACGGGGATTTAATGTTTTTTTTCTATTCAGGAATAATCCTTTATAAATATTATCGACATTTTCGAATTTTATTTATAAACTTCATTCAACAATTTGACTTCGTGTGCATATGCGTAGCTTCAACATCAAAACAGTGTGCGCTGCGAATTTGTTTGTTTGCACTGAAAACAATCGGAATCGAATAGCAAACATTGCGTCCGTTCTTTTAGGTTAGATAAATAGTTGCGCCGAACACGATGCGGTTTTATAGATATGTTGTTTGTTTTTGTCTTTGAATCCAATCAAATACGGAAAAATATCTTTCCAAACTTTCACACAATATAATATTTATATTACTCAAAATGTCGCCATTTAACAAAATGGTTTCTTCAGGGGTTTATTCTCTTTTGATTTTAACCAATTGCCAACGATAAACTTTATTTCCTTCATGAAATGGAAAAAACTGTAAAAGAATTGGAAAACATTTTGGTATTATTATTTTGCATTCCCGGGGAAAATTAATTGAAAAAAAGAACAAAGGGGATTTGCGACGCCATCACAGAAACAAAATAAAGTGTTTTTCATCCAATTCTCCCCGGGCTTGCAAAAACCTATTATTAAGAACAATCAATCGATAAATTTCGGATATAGTATGAGATGAAAAAAGGATGCAACCAGAATATTTTGAATGTTTAAACGAAAACGAGATTATAAATTTATGATTTCTACCAATTTTACCAATCTGTCAACGTACAAAGTGGCATTCATTATCAGTTCTGCTTTTTTACTTCCCAGAACTACCAATTTAGACCAATTTTAGTCCAATTTTATTTGTTATATAGACTTTGACAGAACTTTGGGCTAAAATGGGTAGAAAGTGTGGTTTTGGGAAGCAAAGAAACAGACATATTATGTCAAAACTGACAGATGCAAAATTTCAAAGTGTTTTTGTTTTTCTAGAGAAGTTTTGTGTGCAATTTTTATTTTAAAGTTCAATTTTAATTTAAATAATCTTGCTCCTTACATAAATATAAAATATACATATATCTCACTCAAAATTTCTCAGATTATGAGCTACTTATATCACAAATTAAAAAGTTGTACTGACAAAGACCAGGCGTTTTGAATGCCCGTCATGGGTGCGTTCTTTTTCTATAAAATGTTAACTACTGTTAACTTTGGTCGCTCCTAAATAGGAAAAGTGTAACACTGTGTTCCTCCTTGATATGAATTGAAATGTATCAATGAGTTTGGAAATGTGTTCATATCTTTTGTTTTCAGTTCTTTTTACAGAGGAATTTGTGTCCATTGGGAATGGAAAAAAAATCTATACATTTCGTTAATGATTCGATTTTGTTCAAAAATTTAAAGTTAATGTTAGTTTAATTTAAATATTGCAGATATACATTTAAGTGATTATAATATTTTGTCTAATAATATTTGATGGAATGAAAAATTTCTTTGATTATTCGTTCTAAATGTGTTTATATTTTTTTGTTCAAACCCTTTCGATTGACAGATGAACAATATTTTTAACATTGGTCCTTCCTTAATGAAATGTTATACAGTATACCAGTTTTAACAATGACATTCTAACATTTTTTTGACACAACAAGAATAGTTAACATTTTATAGAAAAAGAACGGACTACTGACACCTTGATTACCTGTTTCAAACTTAGAATAAATATTACATAGATTTCTCGTTTTTATTCCAAATTGGAGCTTTAATAGGGGGTGCTATTAAACATTCAGTGATTACTTAAAGTTCTCATTTATCAAGATAAAATTCAATAGCACTTTTTCCGAAGGCAGAGGACCATAACTTTCGTCACAAATATCTTCAAAACAATTTAAAAAAAATAATAACAAATTTTAATAGAAAATATAACTATCAGTCAAGTTGAACTTTAAGTTGTCACCGAAAGTGAAACAAATAACTTACCACTTGATTGGAACTGTTTTGTTTTATTAAAAGCTGGAAAATAAACTGGAATTGTTTGTTTGTCACCATCACGTTTATGAACTGGCCATGAAAATTGTATATTTTAATTAAAAATATCCATCATAACGAACAGCTCCGAAGATCTTATTAATTTCAATAAATGAGAATGGTCAATAAAATCATTAAAGACTGATAACTCGTAATAAAGGCTACATATAACATTTCATTCTGAAGACGATCATTCTATCTTCAGTTCCCAGAGCTGGAAAAAATTTCTGAATAAAAATAAATAAAATAAGATTCCAAAGATGTCTGAGACAGTGAAATAACTCTAGCCTAAAAACTCGAAACATTGTTGTTTCTTTCAAAACCTTTAATTCAACTGGCTTAAACAAAGACGTTCTGGTTTAAATCTTAACTTAAAAATAAAATTGTAGTTACTCATTCTATGAGCTATCTATATTTAAGAATCTTAAAAACTCTTCATTCTTAAAACTTTGAAAACCATTCCACATTAGCGTAGTTGAAAAAAAATACTTCTTTTTTTTAAATTGACCCGGATCAAGCTGAATTTATGGATTAAAAGATTTGATTTTAATCACCATAAAATCGACATTGGTACGAAAATTGAAATTTCAAAATGCTGTTAATTTTTTTATCCAATAATCCTCAATTGATCACCTTTAGAAAATTATTCAAATAAATATCAAGCCGTATAACATCGTCGAACTTTGCTCTAAAAAAATCAAGCAATAATGCAATCAGATTTGAAATTTCTTCACGATATTACAAAATAAAATAAAAACCACAACAATGAGCCTGATTGTAAGTTCCAATTTACATATATAGAAATTGTAATAAAAAGCAAAACCTAAGGCACTTTCACTTTCGGGTCAAATGCAAATAATAAAAATAAACGATCGTGAAAGTAACAACATCAACACTGATTTTATGAGTTCAACTCTCAAGTATACATATATAAAATACTTTTCCACCTACTCAACCTAGACCATAGATTTGCTCTTAAATTAGATTTACCCGCACCACAAGTCCGCACCCTAACCATTCTGGCTTTGTATGTTATTTTAACCGAACCGAGTAGTCTATAACAATATATCTTTTGTTTGGGCACTTTTTGTGACCTAGTTTGTTTTAGGATTTTGTGCGGGCCCACAGTTGTGGTACCGAGATGGTTGGTTATATATACCTTTTGTCTATTTCTCCGGGCATATTTGATGCTTGTTGGTGGTAGCAGGCACAAGCAATACACAAATTGCCAACAAACACTTATATTCCAGGACGTAGTGTTGCATTATTTTAATTTTTACAGTCACATGTGGAGGAGGTAATTGTTGACCATCAGTGGATGTCACTACATCTTGAACTATCAAAAACTAGTTAAATAACTTTCCACCATTGAAAGGGTCATTTAGTGTGTTAAATAGCGTTTCGCTTTTGAAAAAATTAGTAAAATTGGTTGAATAACAACCCCTGGCCACACCACCAATTCTATGTATAATATCAATTCATTATGTGGCTTATTGACATTTTGACGGCTATCGACGCGTGTCGTATCACCAACACCGCCGCACCCCACCGGACAGACCTGTAACGTATGGAATATCGTAGACTAGATAACTTGTTGTTAACAACATTTCTATGGTAATTGATTTGCATATAGTTCGCGACTATATTTATTCAATTATATTATTATTATCATTGAGGGCGTGGTGCAAGCTTATGAGAAGAAATTGTTTTGCTTTGCATTTGCCAAGCGACAAGGTTGACTTATTTTGCTTTTACTTTCCGTTAAATAAGTTTCAATGGAAATAATGGAAATTTATGTAAATACGTTAGATATTAACTCTCATTGAACTTAGGAGTGTGGACGTTAAAATTTATTATAATGATATTAATGCCTATTTACATTTTACACCAAGACGTAGGTATAGTAAGTTTAAATTGTTTAAGTCCAGACTACATAAATTTTAAATATAAGGCAATGAACTAGACCCCGACAAGAATATAACATCCATTAATTTATATGTAGTTTGATTTACATATAATTTATAATAATTTAATATAACGAAAAGATAACATCAAGTTATACTCATATATGTACATCAAATGAAGTCTAACTATTGTATAATGTACATATAATAATATTTGTTGACATATTATAATTGATAGACGATTTAAGGTGCAGTAGGCAGGTTGTACGCAGATCACGTTTTGTGTATAGATTAGATTTCGCATTTAATTTAATATTCCTACTGATGACAATGATAATTTTTTTTAGATACTAAATAAAAGTTTAAAAGAGAATTTAATGTTGTCATTTCCATGGTGATTTTGAACAAAGTAAATCGAAGATTTAGAAATTTCATAAACAGTTTTAATGTTTAACGCCATTCCCAAAAACTAATTACTGCTGAAAAAAATGGTTAACCATGTATTTTCTGAATTGTTTCTTTTTGTAAATTATGAGTATAATAAAGTTGTGAGGTATCTGTCTACTTATTCCGAGCCCCCAAAAAAAAAAAAAAAAAAAAAAACACAAACATATATATGCCAGTAAGACCTAGGGTCTTATAAATTAGGCAAATGTTAGAAGGAATAGAAGGATAGGATAGATTTTTGTTGGCACAGTGGATTGAGAAATTAGGTTTTGATTATTTCATTAAATCCCAGGGGTTGCGTTCAGTTGAGGGATAGGTTAGGTTAGGTTTATGTGGTTTTCAGCAGAACGCTGGACACACTTAGACCATTGGTTGGCCCATTGTGATACTACAGGAATCTAGGAAACTTTCTTCCTACTCGTTGAATCATTTAGAGCTTCTTACGAAGCGAGCGAGACTATTAATGTCATGACTTGCCAGATCACTAGGATCATTGTAGTAGAATTCTCCTAAGTGGAGCCTACGTCTTTGAGTAAGAGCAGGGCATGTACAGAGAAGGTGAGGAATCGATTCTTCCTCTTCTTCGTCCATACAACTCCTGCAGAAGTCGTTAGAAAATACACCAAGCCTTGTTGCATGCTTGCCTATTAGACAGTGTCCAGTAATGACACCTATGATGGAGCCAAAGTTCCTAGAGCGCTTCAGATCCAGCACAGGCCAGATCTGTTTTGTGGCCTGACATGTGGCAATATTACTCCACCTAAGATTTGTTCTCTCTATTGCATCTTGCTTTAGCATAAGTTCACAGGTAGCGATCGGTATACCAATATTTGTCCGATTTGACAGTATAGGTAGTAAAGTTCCACTTTTGGCGAGTTCGTCTGCTTTGCAATTGCCTGGAATGTCCCTATGACCCGGCACCCAGCAAAGCTGAATGTTGAACTGCTGTGCCATCTCCAAGAGAGATGATCGGCAATTAAGGGCAGTTTTTGAATTTGTAGAGACAGAATCCAGAGATTTAATGGCTGCTTGGCTATCCGAGAAAATACGGATATCTGTGGTTGATATCACGTTTTCTTTGAGCCAAGACAGGACTTCTTTTATCACCAAAAGTTCCGCCTGGAACACGCTACAGTGATTGGGGAGACGGAAGGAGAGACTTAGTTTCAGCCTATCTGAGTATACACCTCCACCAACCCCGTCCTCAGTTTTAGAACCGTCAGTATAGAAGTGGATCGATTCATCTTCCAGGAAAGCCAGGTCCTCCCAGAGATATCTGGAAGGAATGGTAACCTGAAAGTTTTTATGGAACTGTAGCTGTGGGGTGGTGTAATCTGTGATACTTGGGAGTGATCTGAATGAGTTCAGAATGATCGAGTGGCCAATATCATTGTTGGACCATTGTAAGGAGGCTTTAAGACGTATAGCTGTGCTTGCCGCCGTTTGTTTGCAAAATATATCGAGAGGTGTGAGATGGAACAGAATATCCAATGCAGCGGCAGGGGTCGTACGGAGTACTCCACCCATGCAACGGCAAGCTGAAAGTTGGACCTTGCTAAGTTTGCCAACATTTGTTGTTTTATCTAGAGCGGTCCACCATACTGACACACCGTATGTTAGGATCGGTCTTACTACCGAGGTATATAGCCAGTGAGCAATGCGGGGTTGGAGACCCCATTTATTGCCGATGGCCTTTTTACATGAGAAGAGTGCCACAGTGGCTTTTTTAACTCTTTCGTTTATATTAGGTTTCCAGCTTAACTTCTTGTCAAGAATAAGACCCAAATATTTTGCTTCATTCGAGAAAGTTAAAGGTACACCTTTGATGGTAGGAGGGTCTATATGGGGAATTTTGTATTTCCTAGAAAAGAGGACAAGATCAGTTTTGTGAGGGTTGACACCCAGTCCACAGCGATCTGCCCAGTTTGTTAGCTTATTTAGCGCGTTTTGTAAGAGTTCACTCAAGGTATTGGGATGTTTTCCTGATACGGCAACAGCAACGTCATCCGCATAAGCAATCACACTGTACCTCTCCTCCTCAAGGCATATCAGGAGTTCATTAACGACCAAATTCCAGAGAAGGGGAGATAGGACACCGCCTTGCGGCGTACCTCTACTGACAAATCTTCTGGCAGAAAAGCCGCCCAGTTTGGAATTGATAACTCTGCTAGTCAGCATTTGATTAATCAATTCACCAAGCGAACCATCTACTTTCAGAGATGACAGCGCAGATTCGATTGCAGATGTGTCGACGTTGTTAAAGGCACCTGCAATATCTAGGAATGCGACCATAGTGTACTCTTTATGGTGGAGGGAGTGTTCGATGGTTCGCACTATGTGTGTGCAGAGCCGTATCTACTGATTTCCCTTTGCAGTAAGCATGTTGAGCTGAAGACAAGTCAATGCTTGTTCTTAAGTGGATATCAATCAGTCGTTCAAAAGTTTTAAGAAGGAATGATGATAGGCTAATAGGTCTGAGATCTTTCGGATTTACATGGGAACATTTGCCGGCTTCGGGGATAAAAACAACTCTTACTTCTCTCCATAACAAGGGAATGTGAGCCATCTTCAAACAACCGATGAAAAGTACCTCCATGATTGGCACAATGATGTCAGAAGTCATCTGAAGTTCGGCTGGTATTATACCGTCTGGCCCAGCTGACTTGTAAGGTGCAAAGCTATTGAAAGCCCATTTTAGCTTGTCCCTTGTAATCAGACCGTGTGGATAAGTTAATATATTTCTTGACCTAACGTGGTCGCTATTATTAACAGTTTGGGAGCTACATGGAAAATGAGTGTCTAGTAGCAGGTTGAGGGATTCTTCGCCTCAGTGGGTCCATGTGCCGTTGACGTTTTTTAAGAAACTGGGCATCACTGGATTAGTTGAGAGGATTTTTCGTAGTCTTGATGCTTTATAGTTGAGGGATAAAATGAAAAGAATAAAATTCTATTTGAACAGAATTGATCTTATGTATGAAGTCTGATAGTTCTATATGAATATTTTGAATGTCAGAGGCTGTCATCCCGTAACTATTAATCCTATTACAATTGTCGATTACTAATAGACCACAGTTGGAATGTATCAAAGAAAGGCTGAAATTACAAAAATCGAAATCGAAAAAATATGATTATAATAGTATTATCTCGTTAATTTTTTATGTACTATAAAATGTACTATAAAAAGAATTTTCATAATATAATGTCTAAAGACTTTTCTTAAGAGCAATTTTAGCCTGAAATTAAAAATAAGTGTTTAAGACTTTTTTACAGCGCAAGTTTTATTTAATTCACCTTAATTAAATTTGTGTGGTACTTACGAGAGTGATTTAAATAATGAAAATAAATAATAAAATACATTATATAAATTACAAACCACTATTTTTAAAATAAAAAAAGTAAAATTTAGAAAAGCTGAAGAAAAGTTAAAAAAATAAATAAAAGTGTAATATTTACAAAAAAAAAACAAATATCTAATCATCTTTTAAAGTGTCCCTAACTACTTCCTAAGTTAAAGTTTAAACAGGGTTGAGAAACTTACCCTTCTTACAGAGCGGGGCAAATTTTCCATTGCCGAATGACGAAAAAATGATGCTCTGATATAAGAAATGAAGAACGAATGAAGAAGTGCTGCAGTCTTACTCCTTAGTTAAAAAAGATTTTCTAAATTGAAGCCGTGTTATGATTTGGAAAAATGCGAAACATATTCTAGAATCTAGAATATTGAAAACTGTAATGTCCCGATACCGTTTTAATGAGTTTCAGAAAGATCGTTTAATTCTTTGTGGAATAATATGCAAGACCGGGTAAAACTATCATTCCATTGCCATCGCCTGGAATATTGCGAACGGAGACGCTTTTGGCAATGGCAATTGCTATATTCATCGATAGGTATGGTATGTAGGTAGAAATGGCTGATACAAGCAACTTAGCTCATTAAACCAATTAGCGCTAGAGTGCACCGTTTTGATATCATAACTCGTTGGACCTGTGGGTGAATAATGATTTGAGGATGTGACACCCATTTATTTATTTGTCGGTTGGCCCAGAAACGTATATGGTTTGATCCCCTAGAGGGGTAGCTGAAAGGCCCTAGAGATATTTTTATTTATTTTATTTAGAGATAGATTCTGAAAAGATTCCTGAACCGACACCACATCATTAGTAAAAATAGTTGTGACGTCGTCTTTCCAATCCACAGATTTGGTGCAGGAAACTAGATATTTAATATGTAAATCAAGTGATAAAAGGTGCAAAAAAAGCTTTACGCATCGATTGCGTCGCGTCGTTCCTTAGAACGATGGTATAGTGCTGTTATTTTTGAAAAACTATCTCTATTTTAGTTATTCGTATACATCTCGTCAATTATGTAACCATGAGGTATCTTCAATGAGACTGTTCAGAACAGTTTGGAACACTTTAGAACAGGAAGAACAAAGTTAAAACAGATTTGTGAAAACTTTCAAAACTAGCTGTTGTGATATTTTTAATAAAGTAGTTGATTTTTTTGATAGATTTTATCTGAATCTCTGCTAAACTCTTTCAAAAGTGTATTTTAATTCTGTTCTGTTTTGTTCTAACTTTTTCCTCACTGAACAAATCTATGTACATATGTACTTTAAGGTAGGAAGTTACTTTAAATTGAATTACATATATTCCAAAATTTTGTAATTTTTTTTTTTAAGCAAATTTCATCGAACACTTTTCATTTGCAAAATTGACAAAAAAAAATAATTTCCTGCAAAAGTAAAAGTGCAAAGTGTTTCACAAAATTTTCAAAGTGCAAAGACTTTTCACTAATTTTCTATTTTTCAGATTATTTTTGAAAAGTGAAAAGTAAAAGTGTGTCACCAATTTTCAATAGAACTTTGCATTTGAATTCGTATTTTTCAAAGTTGTAAAGTAAAACTTGGATTGTATCAAATTAGATCAATTAAGCTACGATTAGGAGGTCAACGTTAATGCGTTGACTCCTTAACGTCACCAAAAATATCATGAATACATTGTCAACGTTGCTGTCTGAACACATGAGACGTTGACGATCACATGAGTGAGACCTGTCATTCAATATTGTCCCAAAATGAATTGACGTGTTATATGTGCCAACGCGTTTTTAATCCTTTGTCGTCAACGCGTGAACATGTTAAACTATTAAGATTACACGACTTGACCCAATTTGAAAAGAAATCAATATTAAATTGGTCAAGCTATGAACTCTCAAATTCCAATGAAGGATGCCTATACGATATTGATAATTAAATTTAAAAAAAAAACTTAAAAAAATCTAAGTTTTAAGATTAAATTTTCAATATAGGTCAATATATTATAGTTCATTGCCTAGTCTTTCGAGTGACATTTGAAACGAAACATTCAATTTACCACAAAATATAACTTGTTATCTACCTGTCAAGTTATAAAATATCCAATTCTATTGAAGGATGGCTACGATGTCGATGGATTAAAAAAACCTCTTAAAAGCCCTTCCACACTATCCCACTGAATATTAATACATGTCAAATTGAAAGTGGGAAACAATTCCATGCTACTGCCAAATTTGTGGGAGAGAAATGCCTTTTCAGTTTTTTACCACACACACCAGTTTAATTGAACCTTAATAAAAATGTGATGAAATGTGTGATAGAATTAGAATCATTTCTAAAAATTCTCATGTATTAACACATGTCAAATCGTGTAGGCTGGAATATCATGCTGTGTAACATGGGCTCTTATATTTTGTTTCCACACTATTTATTATACATGATTTGTTTCACACTTTTTTTGTATGTGTTAATATACTCAGTATGGGATAGTGTGGAAGGGCTTTAAAAAACAGACATTTTTGAAATTGAGATGAAGGCTAGGTTGAACCAAAAAAAATGCTGTTGGTTAACGTTGAGATATACGGTCAACGCGCTCTGACGAGCATTCTGTCAATGTGTCCATAACTGCGTTGACAGGGTGATTACAGGGTCACACAAAATAACCAACGAATTGACCCTAAAATTCATGTTCTTTGGTAAACTCGTCAAAATTTAAAAAAAATTTGACGAATAGCCATTGTCTTGTTAACTATTATTTTCTTCTTCATTTTCAAAATGGTTCATTCTTTTTTTTATTATTTTTCGACAACTTTTCAAAACAAACTCTTATTTGCAAATGAAAATATCTCTTTACATATTACTGAAAAGCTTTTCAAAATTCTTAATAGTATAATTTGCAAAGTTTATTTGTTTGGTGAAACAAAAAGAACAAATATTTTGCAAATTAACGAAACTTATTACTTTGCAGAAAGAACTTTGCATTTTGCAAATTTGAATTTGATGAAACGTATTTTCAAAGAGGAAAACTTTTCAATTCAATAATTTCTTCTTTGAAAATTTGCGTTTGGGGAAACGAAATTTGCAAAATAAAAGTGCAAAGTTGCAAAGTGAAAAGTATTTGGTGAAATAGGGCCCAGATCTACATATAAAGGGTGTTTTTTTAGACGTGTGGTTTTCAATCTTGCAATACTTTTTTCGGAGTTGGTCTTTTTGACAGCTGTCACTTGATTTATGCTTAGTTTGGTTTGCCATTTCATAATCAATAGACTTACTCTTGAACAACGTTTGCAAATCGTTCAAATTTATTACCAAAATAATGGTTCGGTTCGCGCGACGCATCGTGCGCTGCCTCCAATATTCGGTCGACATAATCGAGTAACCATGGATCGGTTGCACACCACGTTTACTCTAGTGCATAATACGCTGCCGAAGAGACGCCGCGCCGTACAATGCGCACCGAAGACGCTATTGCTGCTGTGGAGCTGAGTATCGAAGAAAACCCAAATGAGTCCATCCGCCATCGCGAGCAACAATTGGATTTGGGGCCTCTTGGGGCTCTCGGTTGGAATTTATTCGAGCCAGCCGCGGCGGCCACTTGCCCGAAATAATTTTTAAAACATAATGTCAAACCCTTATCTTTATAATAAAGCTACATTCTTGGCCATAACATTAAATTATATGCGTTTTATTTCTTCTTGAAAACCACCCTTTATTTTCTTCTAAAAAAACACCCTTTGTTTTGTCAGTATTTTTGTTTACTTTTTTTCATATACAGGGTGTCCCGAAATCACTGCCTCCGAGGAAAACCATGAGTTCCTGAGGTCATTTCAGGTCGAAAAACTTAAGAGGTAATTTTCTCGTTTCCGCTTCGTTTTCGACTTATAACGGTTTTCATGATTTTTATTCTTTTTTCCTTGGACTGGTTCTAACTTTGCCAAACTGTGATTTAGGGACACCATTTATTATAATAGGCGCGTTTTATTGGCAAACTTAAATAACCAGCAGCGTAGTAAAATTTCCCTCCATAAACAAAAACCAAAAGTTCCGATAATAATAAATATAAAAGTGAAAAAAAATAAAGTTGAAATTTTGAAGATGGCGCTGTTGAAAAATACTCATGATTTGATCCTTAAATGCTGTTTTTTGTAATCCGTTGGCACAAAACAGGTGGTGCAACGTGGTGGTGCAAACGTACATATATCTGACATTTTTTGGCATAGGTGGTTACTGGATAACCTATGTCTGATAGTTCCCTACACAAAGAATAAAACCTAACTAAATCTTCCATGTCTAGCGACGTTATAGCTTATAGCTCACAGAATTGTTCTGAATTTTGGAACATTGTCATTGTTTTCACTCCAAGAAATAATAGTCTTATTTAAACCGATTTACCAAAAGGGCAAAAATACAAAAAGAAGGCAGAGGGGTTACGAAATTGGGTACTTATAACTTAAGACTTTATAGGAAGATCATATCAAAATCTTAATTTCAAACTTTCACAAAATTAAAAATTTAAAAAACCATCATGATTTAAGCATTCGCATGAAAATTGATTACAGTTTAAAACTTAAAAAAAAATTGGGACTTTAAAATTAAAATTTGTGTTCCACTCTTTTTTTAATTTTAATAAAAAAAAAATTATTAAACTACATGCCTTGATTTAAACACAAGCTGATAGAATAGATTTCTGGCTATGTAATTAGATATGTATATAACTTTAATATTTGAATTCTAATGCTTAATTTCGTAATTGAAAGAAAAAGTTTTCACTTTTAAGTCAATCAATGTTTTATATTGCACCTGCAGTCTAAAAGGGAGAACTTTCCACTCCCATGCGATTCTTGTATTTACCCAACCCACATCCTCTATATATTTTTGTCCCAACTCATGCGAATAACCCTGCATACAAAATATTACAAACTCGAATGGTTTAATTTTAGATCCTTAATGTTTCTATACTACAAGAGTATTGTATATAAGGTATACCTACATAATTATGTAAGTTCAACAATCAAATCAGATCACATACCGTCACGCACTGGGTGTAACCACATATACATACCTTTTAATAATATTAACATTAAAAAAAAAATAAACATTCTTGCAACTATACAACTTTTGCATAGATTAATTTCAAATAAAAATAATTAAATTCTTGTGTTGCATTATTTATACCCATTTGTTCTTTTTTATCAGAATATATACATAAAAATGAATAACTATAAACACAATGCAAAATTGCTATTAACTAGGATGTCAATCAAAACAGTCTGTCACTGACAATTCATTGGACATTTTTGTGATTTGTTGTTCGGCAGGGAAAGCGTACCAATTGAATTAATTTCCTTGTATAGTAAATATAGAAATTACATATATAAAAAAAATATAACATTGATAGCCTATACGATATTTAAATACAAGTGCTGTGGAATAAATTTTCGATTTTCTCAACAAACTAGAACCAATTAAAGTATCTGGTTTTTATAGTGTTTGATCAAAAATTGATAAATGCGCATTGAATATAATATTAACAACCAAAATACTACTTATTATGGTAAAATTTCGAACATCACTTTAATTATAATTTTATTATTTTAAATATCATTTTTTTTTTTCAAAATTTTGCTTTGAAAATTAATTTTTCCAAAACTATTCACTGAAACAATTTGATTTATAAAACAGAAAAGGGTTTTCTGGTTTAAAAACAAAAATATCATATGAAGTGTTGCCGTTGACTTGTAATGATCTTTTTTTATCTCTAGTCGATATTTTTAGAAAATTGCCGATCTAAACAGGGGGAAATAGATTGCCTCCTCCCATATGATTTTCTTTTCTTGACCCATTCTCCATGCTCTAGCCTTCTGCTGCTTCTTATGCATATAACACCCCTTAAAATACCCGGCATTTTATAATTAATTATCTTGAACTTGTTTATCATGTATTTATGTTTTCTTAAAAATAAATTCTAATCCATATAACATTAAAATAGCCTACAACACAATCAATCAAATTATAAGATATTAATCCAATTTTTGGTGTGAATATTATCTCTATCTTCATAAAATATCTTCGAACAAATATATACCAAGGTAATTATCTAATTCAATATCAAAATTTGTCACCTCAGGCCAATTCATAACAATAAAACAGAACTCTTGCTCATATATATGTACATACATATAACTAAAACCTTGTGAGGCGTTAACTGCTTTGATTTAACATATGAATACCTATATAAGCTGCACCCCACGGGGACCCCACCCCACACAGGTTTAGCTTTATCGGAATTCTATCATGAATACATTTTTAAGCTGAAGAAAATCTTATAAATAAAACAGGCTTGATCTAGGTAGGACTTGAGAGAGCCTTTATAAATTATAAGAAAAAAAAAGCGTGCCGCCAAACGAAATCGAAACGAGATCAGATTGTTTTTTTTTTTTACCAGTTGAACCATAACTTCCGCTTTATAACCGACAACTCGTCAACAACGACTACGTGATCCCACAGAACTACGACAAGAAAAAAAGTACATTATACGTACATGAACGTGAATACTTAATATCTCGGGTTTATACCTGATGACTAGTTAACTTTGGATATAAAATTGTACCATGATACCAAACTACCTATATACACTCACCAGACAAACTCATTATTCACAATGCAAATTTGTATACGGTTCTAAGATACTGTACCTTATATAGACAGCATCTTAACGATCTAATTCAAAAAAAAATAAGTACTTAACTACCAGATCATGTTAGATACATAAACCATTAGGTTTTGTAAGATCATTAAGGTTGGCGGTAGCGGAAAAATTATATACATTTGACCTCCATTCCTGTAGGCTAAATGTCCTAGTTTAACAACAAGCGATAATGAAACATTTAAGCCCAAACACAAAACCATAAAGATTATCTCAAAAAAAAAAAAAAAAACCCTTGCATAACTGTAAAAACCTCATAAACAAAAACAAAAAGATTACTCATATAAAAATCGAGGCATCTATGTACCATAGGGAGAAACCACCAGAAGAGGAACGTGGAAAATGTTCATAGAGAATCTTTGATCAATCTTATACAAAATATGACTTAACGCGATGGGTACCTACCTCTATAGACAAATCCGCTTCCAAATGCCATACAATTGGCGGTCTGACTAATGATTGGCTCAGATCTGACACTCAGGCATTCAGGCCAAGATATGATGCGATACCTATACCTATTTACTTGCTGGGAGAAAAGAATCATCACTGCACTGTGAACACTGTGGGAAATGCTTTATTAAGTGGATAATTGCAATAGCCAGTATCATGATCTAAGGAGGTTCGCCTAATTTGTTGGCCATTTGAGAGCCATCTTTCCATCTGCAATTGTTGTTGACATGGTGGGATTTGATTTTTACGAATTAAGGGCACTTAAATTATTTTTATTTTTTTTTTTCAAGAATTTGCAATGTTATTTATTATTACAGTTTTTTTTAATCAAAGTCGCATTCAGTTGGCTTGAACCAGTTCTTCAACGCTGGTTAAGCCAGAGTTAGTTAAATCTGCCAAATAAAAAAAATCTGAGTTTACTCCAAAGTCAAAAAATCTATCGAAATCGAATGATTTATCTCACTTCGTCCTTTCACTATCAAAACCTCTAATGAAAATGCCCTTTTCATGACGGTGTTCACATTGGACTGCCTCCGCCGACATTTTTTGACGTATACGTCTCTGTACTTTTTCTCACTCCCACTTCATGGCGAGAAAGAGATGCCTTTCTTGCCCACCTTTATCTCGCCATGAATTAGAAGTGAGATAAATAGAAAGTCCAATGTGTCCATTTGGGTCGTATTCCGATAGATTTTTAACACGGATCTAGTCTAAGTTAACACACCAAATTTGTCGAGTTAACTCGTATTTAATCCGGGTTCTGAAATGGCTAAAAAAAAAATGTCTTCGGAGTCAACTCAATTTTAGCCCAAAAACTAGAATGATCTCGCACTTAAAAATTTTGGCCTTAGTGCATTTGCTTAAAAACTAGAGTCAGCAGTTAATTTAGTTTACTAAATATCAAGTAAACTTAACGTAGTCAGTTGATTAGCAGTTTATCGACTGTTATATCTATTTTTTATATCTATATCTATATCTATATCTATATATCTATTTTTTTAATAATCAGTTAAAAGTCGTGGACTTTAAGTTTGAGTCAATTTTGAAAGTCAAATTTTCGAAAACGTCATTTGTGTCAAAAAAGCAATTGCAAGACATTCTTAAACGCAAATTGAAAAGGTCAACTGTAAACTCTCTCTCTTTATGTTTTTTATACATCGAATTTTGACATTTGCAATAGAATCCACTTTAAATAGATTCCAATTGGGTGTGTTCGTAAGTTTTGCACATATTTTCCGAATTTCGCGCAAATTATTTTATACATTTGCGTCAAAAAATGATAGATTGGCATTTGGAAATTTTAAGCTCCAAGTTGTTTTTGAGGCACCAGACTGAAAAACTGTCAAGATTGTTTTGAATAGAGGAAGAGTCATCTGACGAAGAAATTGTCTTGACAAACTTGGTATCGTCGGCGTGTAGTGAGATAGAGGAATATTTGATGACCATTTCAACATTAATAGTAAGAATGAAAAGACATGGACCTAAGTGGCTGCCTTGAGTGACACCGGAGATAGCTAAGAAACGACTGGAAAGGGCAGATCTTCAACTAATACTATAATAACGGTTTTCAAGGTAAGAGGAAATTCACTTTAACAAGGGGGGTTGAAAGCCAAGGTTGGGTAATTTGAAGAGTATTAGTTAGTGTATACGAGATTTTGTCAAAGGTGTTACTAGAATCGAACACGTAATAAAACACTGATCAAACAGATTTTGCGCAAGGAGGATGATATACGCAATCATTGGACCATCACTTGACTAAATTAAAAATAAAACGAAATCAATAGACATAAATTGGGCCTAATTTTATTATGCGCTTTTAATGCAAGGGCTTTGAATAAAAAAACTCCTGGGGAAATTAATCCGAAATTTAATTTTTTTTTTAAATTAGAGAAATTCACTGTGGAACGTATTCAAATAAAAGTTATGACGTTTTTAGATTGTCGAGTTTGACGTTCACGTTGCATCAGATATTTTCTTTGTGTCAGTTTCGAAATTTTTGCAAACCAATAACCTATTCTCATGAAAACAATAACAATTTGTTATAATCCGCAATACGTCTTATTACTAACGTGAATTTAATAAATAAACTATCAAACAAGGCCTCTTTGAAAAATAAAGAAATACGGCCCTGCTCAAGCGGTATTCTTCTACTTTCAGCGCCATTTGCTGTTGTTGTCTGTCCGTGGCTAATTTCATTTCAAGTCAAGACTACAACGTGATAACGTGTAAGAATCTGTGTAAAGAGTACACGCTTAATGATAGCGATTGCCATCATTAGGACTCTCGCCTTCCCCATCAAGTAATCTCATGCAGTAACGCTGCTGTAGACATTCACATATCAAGTTTTGAATGTGGATTGTGGAATAATACAAAAAGTTACCTACAAATTATTTTCACTTACTGTCATTTCTGTCATGTCAGATCGGTTTGCAATAAGTGATAATTGGTTGTTTTTTTCTTCAACCGAAGACTTGATGTAATGGAATTGTAGGTTGTCAATATAATGTAATTCTTCGAGCTAGATATTCGTTAAGTGAATCAGTGAGGTACGCACAGACATAGATCCCCAAAGAAGCCGGAGAATTCATCAGGAAAAGAAGAACATTTCTTCAGGAATGATAATGAAAGCTTTATATGGACTACGAATGAGAAAGTGATCATTCAACTTGATGCCGCATGAAGACTACTTTTCATCTTAATTTATGAATGCCTTAAGTGTTTTCCATCAATCACCACATGCTTTTCAAAAATATATAGTTTTGTATTTCTTCTTAAAGTTTATTACATTGTAACATGGAAATCGTGAAAACATATGAAGGCGACATCTAAGTGTGCAAATTGTGTTAAAATCTGCAAGAAAAACATGAACATAATGATAGTTTCACTTTGATAATAATTTATGACAACCAAAATTGCATGCACTTTAAAATTGTTGAAAACTGAATCTAGTAATACTTGATTGAACCATTTGGTGGAGTTCATTTTGTCGGTTGATTTAGTTACTCTACAACTTGAAGCCAGTAAAATAAAATTAAAATACTATAGGTACATTCATATAAACTGACATTTATATCTCTACATTGGCTCTGCGGTTATTCAGCAATAGATATTATACAGCCGCTGCCGAGACAGTAGATTTATGAGAAAATCAGTTTAATTTTTTTTTCTTGGAAATACAATTATGTTACATCAGATCAAGGAACAGGTGCATTAATAAAATAATGTCAAGGTTTTCCGATATTTTTGCTGCTTTTTTAAACTAGAAAAAGTGGCAAATTGATAAATAAGACACACATACGTCATACATACATATGTACATATGAGGATATAAAAAATCAAAAAATTACAATTACGTTGCATCTGCAGTTAGTGAAAAATAACGAGTTCAACGAAAGGAAGTTTTTAATTTTTTTTTGCCACTAGACATGATATTGGCAATCAAAATTTATTGCTAGAATTTTACCCTAATTTGTTGACAATTACTGCAATAAGTGTCGTATCTTAAATAACAAAATAGTAATTAGTTTGCCTTTGAATGGAGAAATAATGGATGATAAGAACTTCGAAAGAACAAAAATCAGAAATAAAAATATTCTTATTTTGTAACTCTTTAGTTTAGCTAATATCACTAATCTCACTTTTTGTTTAGCTAATATCACTCTTAACCAATTTTATAAACAAACTCCAGCCATCATGGATTCTATCAACGAAAGTCGTAAATCATAACATCTAAACCAAAATCGTGAAAATTTGGGTCACAATGCTTGATAGAGTGTATGATGAAAACTTCGGAAAAAGGCTTTCGGAAGAGCTCTATTTTGACTCGTTATTTCAAACAATGCTAAACTAAAATTCTCAGTGTTGTAAAAATCGGACAAAATTCAAAAAAAAATCTTATTAAATAGTACAAATTTTCATTTCAAATCAAAACCAATGCGTCTGCCGTTCTCCACCCTGTGTCAAGAACGAAAATAAATAAAAAACGTTTTATATTAATTTAAACTTATGTACTTCTTCTATGTATATGTGGTCAGCGTAAGTTAAACAATATAAAGTAAATGTATATTTTTAATACTATTCACGCCAAGCCTTTATGACTGCTCTAATGCTTGCGGCAAAATGTTCTGCTTTGTGTCTTTTATTTTATTGACACTCCAACCTTGTACTAAATTAAATTGAACATACAACAATTACAACTTGTTAAAGCACATTTTCATTCATACAGTATAACAATTGTATGTACGTAACGATATATGTATTCATACAAAATGGTTTGCCAAAGTTTTATTTTTTTTTGACCATTATACCATACCTACCACTTATATCTACTCGGTGCATTCACTCTTGAATTCCATTAGATACTGTGTATTAGAATATCAAGAAAGAACAATCAAAGAAAGAACACTCAGTGGCTGAATTACAACCTGTCACTTTCCATTTGGCACTTAGATCAGTTTGAGTGAGCTATTGCATGCTTAACCCAACGTAACGTAACCTATGCATAAATAGTTCCTGCATTTCGATATGATGTCGACTGGCATGTGGCTAACCCCTTTCCTCTGTTCTGTTCTGCCTTTTATGTGGAATAGTACAAAAGACAACCTTTACGCATGATTAATATTCAAATGCCATGACTAAGTCGTGCAGCAAATAAGCCAACTAAGCTGGTCAGAATGTCGTTTGACCACAATAATAACCACAATATGCTAACAAAATTGAGTTTAAATATAGAATTTACCTTTGTTTGGATCTACAATTTTTAATGAGGTACTTATGTATAAGATAAAAAAAATTAGGTTAGCTATTTTAACGAGAACTTAAATTTATAGTGAGCTAACTCATATTTTTCATTTTTCCTCGAATATTTAAGAGTTCAAAAGTGCCAAAAAAAAATGAGTCCTTCCGTTAAAGTAGGATTGGCTTATATTTTCTAAAATATGTTATGATTGGAAGAATTGCTCAAAAGACTCAAATCTGGAATAAAATTTGATTTTATTTCTCCGTACTAATTACGCACATAGATATGGTTGAGATTTAATAGTTATTTATAAGCCATTTGGTCCTGATTTACCCCGAGCTGTTTATTTATTAGATTTGCCTGCGGGTGCAGAGGGAAATTGCCTTGCAGAAGTTTTCTGATGACAAATTTCGAGATTTGATCTATTCTTTTTTCATTTTAATGTTTTACTAATTTTCTTTTCCACTTTTAGATATTTATTGCCCTGTTTGTTGTCATAAATTGTTACTCAAGCTGTGGAGCTGCCCTTAGACGAACACCAAAAGTATACAATGCCCTAATCACCACCGATGAAAATCTCACTTCTAGCAGAGCTTATCCAGTGATTCAGCCAACTATTCACGAAACTGGAATTGCCAGTTACCCATATGGACCGTATAATCCTTATGGGCTTTATAGTAACTCACTGTTAAGGTTCCCACCACCTCTAGTACCAGGATTATCACCGAGAAGTCAGGTAAGAAATCACAGCAAGAATATAGCAGTCGCATCAGAAAAATTTTGTATAAATTTTTTTTTACTTACAGCTACCATATCCATTCCAGCAACCAGGCTTGCCAGCTCCACGTTACCAGCCTCCACATCCACAGTTCCCACAGGAATATCCATCACCTGAAGATCATCAATTACCCCCATCTGGTCCATCTCTACCACCCTCTGGTCCCTCAGAATCCCTTCCACCTACCGGTCCACCATCTGGTCCAGATCTGGAACCTCAAAGCCAAAACGAAGTCATTCCTCCACCATCAGCACCAGCACTTGAATCAGCTCCAATTCCAATTCAAGAATCTAAGCCCCCACAAGTTCAACCAAGCGAAAAACTTCCGATTCCACTCAATGAATTCGGTTTGCCACCAAGCCTAGTTCCATTGCAACCCTACCCACAGAGAAATCGTCAACCATTACCATTGAATTTCTCACCATATCCATACCAGAATTTTCCCGTGCTCTATGAACCATACAATCGTTTCCCAGATCACTTTCTACCTCCATACGATTATTTCCCAAGCAACAGTTTTGGCATTGCTGCTGCTGGTAGTGCTCCTCCCAAAACAACACCTGCACCACCAACGCCAACTCCCAGTAAAGCACCAATTATTCCCCCAACACAAAAACCCCAACCAGAACCAACTACACCTGCACCATCACCATCACCAGAAGTAACAACTCAAATTCCATTGGAAAGTATAAAAAATGGTTCACCAAATAAAAATGCCGATGTTCCAGATGTTCCTCCACCACCAATACCATCTGGAGCCAATTCAACGAATAAGGCTTAAAACTTAAAATAGATATTAATTTAAAATTAAGTTTTATCCAAAATGTATTAATTGTATAAAATCTTTAATATATATAAATTATAAGCTTGAAAAGTTCACAATCATCACTGTTTTTGGCGGACAGGATGTTTTTTGTGTCATTTATGTTCGATAAATCGATTAACTTATTCCTATATTTAGTTATTTTATTTTTACCAACAATTATGCTTTATGTCTAACTTTAATTAAAAAAGAATTTAAAATAATATTTGTAATTTAAGTTTAGCGTGTTTTTATTTTTTTCTTATTAATGAATGCGTTCATAACAGAGTTGACAGTTATCTTAATGCTAGAGGTTTATTTTTGTTCAATTCTGCGCATCTGTCAAAAATAGAGGCATATATGATGGTAAAATGGTGGATACAATGCCCCTTTACTTTTCTAATTTCAATATTTTGTTGTTTTTCTAATGATGTGAGTTGAGTTTCTGTGGACACTTGAACAGCCATTTTTAATATTTTGATACTTTCAAGTTTCAACTCTGACAACCTGCGCAATATATTACCTTAGATTTGTGTACTGTGAGTTCTGCGCATCTGTCAAAATCGAGGTAATATGGTGCTAAAATGGTGGATCCATTGCCCCTTTACTTATCTAATTTCCATATTTTGTTGTTGTTTTTAATGATGTGTGTTGAGTTCCTATGGGCTGTGTGTGGGCTTTTTTGACACTTTCAACTTTGACAACCTGCGCAATATATTAATAAATTAAGTCGAATTCCATAGAAAAAATTTGATTTTTTGGTTGAAAAGAATCCAATTTTTTCTGTCGTTGAAAGGAATACGAAAAGAATCGATTTTTTTTTTTTATTGTGTGTGTGATTCTTGTCAGCAGCAATTTGGAGTAAAATGTCAAAACATATTCAATTTGGAAATTATTAACCTTGTTCAGGGAAATGAGATCTCGGAGATCTCAGCAGCGGGAGCAAATCGGTGTAAAATGTTTCTTGAATCTTGCAAAATTAGCAACTTTTAGAATAAAATTCGATTCTTTTGTTGAAAGGAATTCGACATTAGATTTGTGTAGGTACTGTGATCTTAATAAGCCTGTTTGGTAACTTTTTTTGTCAGCAAATTTCCCAAAACTAAGTTTTTTTCTTATGGATATTGGAAGAAAAATTGTGAAAATTTGTGAAATTTTGTGCAAATTCGCAAGAAATTGCACATTTCCAAACAGACTCAATGGGTGCAGTTCCTTTGACAGTTGTTTTAATGGGTATGTTTCATTATTTTTTCCGGATAAAGAATAGAAAAGACAGAAAAAGCAAAATATCTATCCATTTTCAGAATGGATTAAAAAAATATCTTTATATAAAGAATCGAGTCTATCAGAGAATCCATCGTGGAAAATCTCCGAATGGATTAGATTATATTCCATTATGAATCCCGAAAAAAAGGATTCATAAAATCCGAATGGAATCAAAAAAGCAGTTCAATGCCTCATGAAACGAATTTATTCTGAATTTCGAAATAAGCTATTCTCTGTCACACCAATACTCCGAGCTTTTAAAAACAATAATCCCTTCAACTTCTCAAAAAGTCCCATTTTTCTCCCTTTGTATATTTTCCACAAAAAATTGAACATTTGTATTAAATATGACTACAAAAGAGTTGTGTTAGTAAATACCTATCGGTTTAGAAAAGCTTTAGGTCTTTAGTATTTAGTTCTAACGTTGATAACTTGTAGTGCAGCACAACTTAAATAATCCCCAGTTTTAAAATCATGACGATTTTCATTTCCCACCATATCTCAAAAATTCGTACTCCAAAACAAAAAATGAACAATAATGAGATGCCTCATTTTCCATTGGTCACCCAGAAGCCTTCTGGTTTCTGAAGTTTTGGTATGAAATCCAGAAGAAGAACTTGACGCTGATTACACGAATCTTCTTTTCGGTCGTTTCGTCTTTTTTAAAGCTTGTAAAAACAAAAATCCATTCAACTTTTCAAAAAGTATGTATGCTTTTGTAACTTCATTCCCCCTACATTTTTACACCCCTCACCCAAGCTGTCAAAAAAATGAAAGACGAAACGACCAAAAGAAACGGGTCGTGTAATCAACGTCATTTAGAGGGTTTCAGAAGGCTACTGGACGACCAATGGAAAACGACATACCTAAGTACAAGTAAATTCATTTTCTTTTGATTATAGCCTTTGGCATATTTTTATATTAAATACTTAATTTCCAAGTTGTTTTTATAACCTTATACAATAGTTTTGTTTGTTTAATACATATTTAGGTAGGTAAACATTTTTTTGTTTAAGAAATTTCAACACACTACAGCAATATAATTAGGCACTTGTTTCTCTTCTTGGATTTTCATCTTCGGATGCATAGTAATCATAAAGCCATTCCGTTTGTGTTGTTGTTTCTATTTTCTTTGCAGTCGTTGTGTCAGCCACAAAAATCTTTTCAGTTACTTCATTTTCCAAATTCAAAATTTCACTTGCAGATGTACTAGTACTAATTTTATCCACTAAGGCGGTGACCAATTCTGCTGTGGTTGTAATTGTAAACTGTGTTGTAGGAATTGCATTAACTGCAGTACTTTGATCGTTTGAATCTTCTAACTTTTTTTCAGTGAATGCTTTAGTTGTTTCTAAAATTTCAGTTGGTGCTAAATTTGAAAAACTTTGAATTTCAGCTTCCGTAGTTGAATAGTTTAAAACTGTATCATTGGATTTGATAAGCGGAGCCCTTGTTGTGCTCTTAGCACGTCTTTCCCTTAGACTGTAGCGACTTTTAAGAAACGGTTTCAAGGTTATCATATCTGTGGCTAAATTATTATTTTTAGATAAGAATAAAATAAGCAAATCAGTAAAAGAAAACAATAACAATATTATTAAACACCAAATAATAATAATCGATTTCCTACCTGCTAAAGAACACAAAAATAGAATTCCAACAATTTTTACAAATAACATGACGATATGTTTTTGTGTGATGTAAATAACTTTGTTTTCAAGACACAACTAAGATGCAACTGACACTGTCAATAATCGAGTATTGGACTTAAATAGGACTACGTTATCTAAAATCATTTTCGTATATAAAATGTGTTCTGTTCATCTTCGTCGAATAGTGGAATAAAATTATTTCAAAATTGGCAGAAAATTGAAATTTAACATGTAAACTCCTCACATCAAACATGCATTCCTGCCAAAAACAACAAAAACACATCACACATGATTGGTTGACAGTTGTAAGTCGTGGCACCCAGTTTATTTATTAATTTTAAACATAAAGAACAAATTTAAAACATATCTGCCCATGAAACATGAAAATAATTACAAAAATATTAAGGGTATTCATGCAACGTCGGAAAAGCATCTTAAACGTCTTAAAGTTTACGACGTCGTAAACGAACTGTCAAAATTTGTATGGGAAATCTTTTCAAACAAATCTTAAACTTTAAGACACAAATTCGTGTGTTAAATGAAGATGGTAAACATCGTAAACATGGTAAACTCTTGTAACCTTAAAAGAAGAAATAGAGGAACGGGGACATCGAGAAAAAATGAGGTTTTTTTTTAAAATAGTGTGAGTTACACAAACACAACTGCATTCACACATGCACAATTATGTTTTGATCACAACAATAAACATACTTACCATCATTTTCCCCAAATAACTCAAGAATTAATAGATCAATTTGTTCATACAATTGTATAAATTTACTTTTTTGGCTTATTTTGGGCATTTTTAAAATGTGGATGTCAAATTTTACGAATGTTAAAATTAAATTAAATATTTTAAGCTGTTTGACGTTTAACGAACAGCTGATTTGTTTACCATATCGTTTACCACATTTACGAAAAATGTTTTTTGGTGCGTTCATGAAACGTGTGTCGGAAACTTTACGATTTTACGACATCGTAAAGTTTAAGACGTTGCATGAATACCCTTAAGGCTCTCCCAAACCAACGCGAAATCGTAGCGAATCATTCACAATAACACAAAATATGACAAATACACAACGCTAAACAACAACAAAAATCTGTCGTCGGCGAATGTTTCGCGTTGGTTTGGGAGAGCCTTTATTGTTTTATAAAAATCAAAAAATCTTAGCTTAATTTTGTCTGATTCTATCGCATAGGTTGCCCCACTGTTCAGCAAGTACCAATACAAAACGCATCAATGGAAATTGAAAGTGCAAAAAATGCATTAATAAGATAACACAGATTCAATGACGTGAATACCATTTTGTTCGTTTGTAAATTTATTTTTTATTTAATGCACTTGGCCTCTGATAAATATGTACATAAGTCTTTATAATTTCTAATTCCCCAGAGACAATTTGGAAAGCAGAGTAATCAATATCAGAAGATATAATGGAAGGCGGGTTGAGTTATTTATATATGGCCATAGTGACGACGTACCTATATTATGTGGTCAATGCACTGAACCGTAATGCATGCTGTTCCGTTAGTGAAAGATTTAAATTTTTCACCAAGAGTTAATTGGCGGTTCTAGATAACAAAAGACAAAGAAAATAATAAGCTTAAAAATCTTTATAATGGTTTTTTTTTGTCTGCAAAAGTAAACTTTTTTTTTTTTTGTCTGGATCTGATTACAATCAATCAGTGTTAAAGTTCAAAAAGAAATCCAGCTTGGCTGTATTGTATCGAAAATTTCATTTGTATTTTAACTTACATATGTCTTACTCACAGGGCCGGCCCCTTTAAAACTTGCGCCCTGTGCAGGATTTGTATAAAGCGCCCCTTTTTTATATTTGCACACATACATACATACATACACTGATACACATGCATACGACTTTTTCACATTACCTCGAGCAAAAGGAGAGATAAAAACTTACCTTTTCTTCATCTGACACGATAGATATGAGGATTTTTGTAAAGAAAAGTAAAGTAATGTATCATTTCATGAGCAAAGTGTCTGAATTTAAGCAAAATCCCTTAGAAAAAACAAAAGTCACAGTCTGTTCATGCTTTGGTTTTTATAAGGGTCGGTAAACATTAGACCATATAGTTTGCGTCTTAGAGACGCATTTTGGAGTTAAGTTCACTTGATCTTTTAATTGAATCGCTCCAACTAAGATGAATAAGCAAGTTACTTTTGTTTAGTGATTTCTTCGTTAAATATTCATCATATTTTTCATTGGAGTCCTCAGTCCAACTGGTGAATAAGAAACATCCAAGGAAGTAGTGATTTAGTTGTGGAATTTTCATCGAAAAAGTGTCATTTGCACCCCGCCAATGACATGCCCATATGTTAAATTCCTCAATGTATTCCAGACAAAAGAAGCGGGTGCAGCTCCCTTTGTACGGACAGGGTGGAATATTTTCAGATTATAGGTATAGGTAAGATTGAAATTGCATAGATCTAGTGTCTTTAATTTTACGATATTTTGAGTTAAATTATTCTTGAATGCAACAATGAAAGTGATATTAGTTAGTGTGCAGGAAATAACTTAGCACAGTTATGATAGATGTAGATGTAGATATAGATGGGATTATTTGAACAAGTTTTGTGGTAATAATGCAAATACATATTTGTTTGCGCAAGATCAGATTACATTTTCTTGCTCCTGGTAATGCGCCCCCAGAATTTTGCACCCTGTGCATTTGCACATCTTGCACAAATGGTTGGTGCGGACCTGCTTGCTCACTTACTTTAAGTGGTAGTACAGTCAGGCTGTCATATTATTAAGTGGAATGTTGTTTTAAAATCGATAAAAAGGTTGTGGGTGTCAATTTGAAGTTCTTAGATTTTTTTTTTTTTTACTGATCAAGACGATTTCAAAAATTGTTGAAGAAGGTTTTTAAAAATTATTTTTTTTGTAATTAAATCTTGTAAATATTTTTAAGAAAAAAGTGGGAACGTTATTTTTTTAACTTTAAATTTTCTAACTTTTATAAAAAGTTCTCAGTTTGAAACATTTGTTAACTAGTATCATACTAAACCTATTTTTTTAATAAATTCTACCTGAACACACCTAACACAGTGACACTTCATGGAAAAAAGGAATCAAACATATTCCCACCATTTGTACATTTGTATGTCAAAGTGGCATATGGACTTATGTCGAATTCCTTTAAAAAAAAAAATCGAATTTTTTTCCAAGAGAATCGAATTTTTTCTGTCAAAACAAATTTTTCTAGTGTAGCAAGATTCGTTTTGACAGAAAAAATTCGATTCTTTTAGAAAAAAATTCGATTCTTTTTTTGAAAGGAATTCGACATTAGTATTGGCGTTTTTCTTTTTTACCTCAGAGCAGATCACCGAGCTGTCAAAAAATTATTCTATGTTTCTTTTTTACCTCAGACAAATCAGAGCACATAAGCCGTGTTTCTTTTTTCCATCTGAGCTAGCTCGGAGCATGATCTGTATGCTCAGGATAAAATGACCGAGCAAATCGAGCAAAACGCTGAGCGAAGCCAACTTCATACAATTTTAATGTAATTTGACAGATTACTATGCTCAACACATTTTCAGTGCTCAAGTGTGTTTCATAATTAAATCTGAGGGCTCTGATCGTAATCTCCTCAGAGCTTAGCTCTGATCGCTCAACCTCTGCTCAGAGCCAAAAAAGAAAAACGCCATATGATACTAAAAAGATATTTTCCGTTGTGTTGTCGCAAGCGTTTCGTTGTCTGTTTGGAGATCACAGAAAAATTTCGTTTCGCTTCAGCAGCGTAGTAGGCTTAAGTTGTAAGTGCGTGAAGCGCGTTAATTCCCACTCACTTTTTATGACGATAAAGTGTTATAGCTGATATAAATTTTGAATTCTCTAGTTTCGTCAAGAATAATTATTAAAAAAAAAACATAATTAAAAATTATACTTTGCAAACTATGGATATTTCTGCAAGATTTTGTGTTAAAACTTGGCTAAAGTACAACACTTAGGGCCAGTTTGTTCACAGCTGATTAACTTTAATCAAGTATTATTGCAACTGGTAAATCATCAAATGTACCTGGTAACTAAAATGTTTATCAAGAAATTCACAATTTGAGTTGCTAATCATGGAAATCACGTATTAGCAGGTTTTGGTTGATTAGCGCCCTTTAATTAGAAGCTGTGAAAGTCATGGTGCAAATTTAACCCACTGTGAACAAACTGGCCCTTATACTTTTTAGCCATGTTGTGGTTAATTTTAATACTCAGGGACGACCCACCTTCCAATTCAAATCCTGCAATTTGATCGGCATATTTTTTGCTCTGTCCATTTATTCTTTCCTTTGAATAGAGGAAGAGTCCTCTTCTGTTCCTTATGAATTATTGGGCACATCTTTGAACAAATTAATTCCTATTCCTGCCTTATTGACTTTTAAAACATAACTTTATTATAAAAACAACAATTTATCTCAAACCTCTTTCGAATTATTTTTATTTTCTTTAACTGGCTACACTATATAAAACTCTAAAAATAGTCATAATGCACTAAAAGCATCACTATAATCTAAGCCGATTCCACAGAAACTGTATCATTCTCCTCAGCGCGTTTGGAATCCTCCAAATTAGCTTCGGATTCATTTGGTCTTCCGTCAGAACTCCCACCATTTTCACCATTACTGAAAACATAACTTGGTACATAATAGCTTGGCGAAGCATACGACAATGGAACACTATTTAAATTGTAACGGATTTCCACTGGTTGATAGGCCTATGAGTGCAACAAAAAAAAAAGAAAAATTAATTTACTTTCGAAATGTGATGCAAATTATATAAAAACAAAACCGACCGATCTAACCAATGGTGAAACAGCCTGGTATGAATGTCCTTCAATTGTACTGTAAGCAAAACTACCTCCAACTCTATCCGATTGAATTATCGCCGAATCATACTGAGGAGTTCTGAGAAGTGTTGTTGCTGGAAGAACCAGTGGTGCAAGTCCAGCTGAAACTAGTTGAAGAGCAGCAACAGCAGCAAATAATTTCATTGTAGATTCCATCTATAAAATAATTATTATAATCTGATTAGTAATAGAATAATTATGTTATCCTTTGAAAGTATTAAGAAGCTTGCACAAACTTTTCTTTAGATTTTAGAATTAATGTTGGTATATTATTAAAAATGCCCGCACAATTCTTGCACTTTGAATGTCTCGGAACAATTACAAGTCTCTAAAGAATTGGTAGCCCTTTTATAGATCTTTGCATCTGCTTCTTAAAACCAGAACTTCATCTGATCATTATATATCATGGAAGATCATTATAAGAGAGGGGCAAGAGGGAGAACTTTGTTTATTTACGCACTTTAAAGTTACATCCATGCCGCCATCGATAGTCTGGGTGCTGAAGACGTGGTTTGGATACCTGTTTCGTTCTGAATTTAAACTTGTGGTTAAGGGACTATCGGTGCATGTTTTTGTTTCGTAAAAAAATGTCCTCGAAATTTTAATCAAGTGCTTATTACTATTCTCGACGAGCATGAACCATTCACTTTTTGTCATAGAAACAAGTACCAATACCTAGTTATTTAGTTTAGAACTCGGCATGTGACATACCGTTGCCAAAATGTATGTATTAAATTCCTAGACACGCTTTGTTAAGTTTTACAGGAGAACAAAAGCTACATTTAAATATTGCAATAGGCTCCATATAAAACCGGATTTTTTTAAAGAATCTCCAACAACCATATCTTACATTGGACAAAACGGATTAAAGCAATTTTTGTAAAATTTGTTTCTAAAAGAAAATGCCAATTTAATCTCAATTTTGGCCTCCAAAAGTAGACTAAACACCTTTCTGCATTTTCTCTGGATCAACTTGAAGAACATTATCAATTATTTATTTAAAAACAAAGGCTATAGAAAACAACCTTGTGGAATTTCACTTTTATTTTTAAAATCCTCGTTTTAAGGACTTATGATCAAGTACATGCGACCAATTCACGGCTCTTCTATTTTCTATTTTTTTTTTTTTGTGCAATCTTCGACAATTTAGCAAGCACATATCGATCGATCCCATTAGTACGTCCGTCGTGGATCGTCTATATAGTGAAGATCAAGTTTCAATATTATAAATTCGGTTTGAGTTTCGGGGAGAATAATATGTCTGCAATTTTTTGTCGCCTCAAAATTCATTGAATAGGTATGTATGATGATGAGGCATATCGTGGATATCTTATGACATCGTGTGCAAACACTTTTCTCGGTCGCTTGGCTAACAGATGGATTTGAAGAAGTGTTGAGAAATTCTAAATGCCCTATAAGATCCAGTTTTAATGGATATGAACTGGGAACTTATTGGTTGAGGCAGGTGGAATGAAATACAAACATATATACATTATATATTGATTGTTAATTTTTATGTTGATGAAAATGTCTAAATAGTGGGTTCATCTCTATAGAAATTTAAGACACAAATATAGGTTTAACAATATATGTACCTTAAAGTCCTTGCAAGTAAGTGAGAGATGTTATTCGTTTTTCTATCTGAAAAGTTGCAACTAATGGAAGGTTTAAACGACTGTTTCATAACGAGAAATAGAAATCTTATGAATTTTCAAAAATTTTCATAATTTTCTGTCAAAACCAATGCGAAAAAATATCTCAGCTTTGGTAAATTTGTTGAAAAAAAAAGTGCAAGTATCTAAAGCTAAGTACAGACGATTGTCAGATCTTACAATATTGTCAGAACTGTCAATGGTCTGACAATAGCTAACAATTAGCTGACAATTGACATATTTCTTACAATGAAAAATTGTCCGTTCACACGGTTGGTAGATTTCTTAGCTGAGTATGGCATTACATATTTTTCATTACATATTTTTCTCGTTATTAAGTTCGATAAAAATCAAATCAATCAGCAAATAGGCTTAAAATAACTATAACTTATTACTCAGAATGTTATATTAACACATAGTAAAATTGCGAAGTTCCAATTGAGACTCGCACTTTTAAAAGAGTGATTCTGAATTACTTATGTACATGCGTGCATATAAGCAGAAAATAAATGTATAGCGGTTGTAATTTAATTACATGGTTTGTTGTTCAGCTCCATTTAAGGAATCTGGTTCGGTAAACCAAGGAAGGGCAAGGTCATCATAAGAATTATCAATTAAAAATAAAAAAATCTGTATTATAAGTTGCTAGGACAATAACTTGTAGAATATTATATTCTCATTTTATTTATTACTAGCTGACCCGCACGGGCTTGCAAACCCAATTATCGTACAAAATTTTAATAAGAAAATATAAATAAATAATATTACAGTGTTCTTTGTTAGGCAGGCAAAAACAGTCACCCCAATGATTAAATCTGCCAGCTTATTTCATATTCGGAACTCTAGAATCTGTGAATCCAAGCACTATACTCGCTATGCATACATTTATTTTACTTTTATATTCGCACCAAGTGTTCCGGTTCGAAAACAGAACATTAATTTGGTACGCAAATGCTTTGAAATAAATGTGAAAAGTCCTCGATTCCCTGGGAGTCAAAAATGTTATTATAATTCTAATAGCTGTTACCCATCCGCTTCGCTGAGCTTCTTAAGCCCGTTACCTATGTCTGCGTTAAAAAATAGTAGCTACGTTTTATTATCGCCATATAACACTTATGGTTTACCCCGTGAAAATAAAGCAATATGGATACTAATGAAAACAGTGTTGTATGCCCATCTCTTTTTTGCTTGGGTTTTATGTAGATACTGTCTTTTTTCTTTACTTTCTATTTCGGACTACCTTACCATTTGCAAAACAGAAAAGCCATCTACCCATTAAATTAAAAACTAATTTCTGGATAAATAAATGAAACCTTGATGGAAACCGAGATACAATGTTGTTTTTGTATTACGTGTTAAAAGATAACCCCGACCCAGACTCGAGGATAATAAAACTCGGCTAGTATCTTATAACATAATCTGTTCAGACTTTCGAACATGCGGAATGCAAAAATTCATACAGGCATAGGTATGTACTTCACAATTAGAATTTCAAGTTGAAATTGAAAGAGAATGATACAACTTATTGATTTGAACAGTTCTTCTTTAAAATCGGAGGTTATTCTTTTCAATTCATTCTAACTGCGATCCAGCCCATGGCAATGGGGTTAGCTATATATTTATATGTAAGTTATCATCTTCCTAGTTCCTTCAGTACAGAGTGGTTAAGGGTTCACTCATGAATTTTGCTTTTCGCTTGACGTATAGTTAAAAATTTTGACAGCAAAACTTAAAAAATTTCTGAGTAATTATTTGTCTGAAACTGAGATTGCTGAGATCTAGAATAGCGGGTGTTCCTTTCATGCACAACATATACCACTGTTTTTTTCTTGTTTTGAGTATGTACAAACTCGTATTAGATTGCAAAATTATGCCAAAATTTCAAAGCAATCGGTGAAGAACTTTCGGAGATTAGCGGTAAGGAACAAACGTACATTTACATTTTTATTTATATAGATTTATATAGATTTCTTAAATTTTTAAAATTCGATCAATCTTAATTGATCTGTTTTATAAATATGTTGATGTTTGACTTACAGTGATTTCCATGATTAAAAACTCAAATTTTCTATTCCTTGACAAAAATTTTGGTTACCATGCACATTCAATATGATTTACCAAATACCAATTGCAATAATCCTAGATTAAAGATGATCAGCTATGTACAAACTGGACCTTAATTACTTCAATTTTGTACCAATATTTATCGAACTTAACTTTATTTCAATATAGTTTACAAAGGTTCCAATTTTTTTGAAAACTGTGGGGGTAGCAGCTTTGGTCTCGATAAAAGCATTTGCTTAAAATAATTGTCAAAGATGATATAGGTTCGTTAGCTTTCCAAAAACACAAATATACTTTTGGAACAACTGTTTTATAATGGCGGATTTGTATTATTTTACGTACGATTTTCCGATTCCCGCATTTCGCATCATCTTCAAAAATATATCAAAATTCTGGAAATCTACGAGACGCGAGTATTGTTTCAAAGTCTTTAAGTCGCATTACTAACGATCAAAAAAATATTGACTTTTTTTTTGGGCTTAATACTGTGTTTTATTAATTTCCTTGAAAATTTCTAAATTCGATTCCAAATTATCTAATTTCCCATACAAATTCACACTTCGAACTGTGGTAATTTCCACCAAATTTATCCGAAATTTGTCAATTACATTAAAAACTTTATGAACACACCCAAATGGAATGCATCCATAGTAAAACCATTGCAAACCATTGAAAAAATGTCAGTTTGGTAACTTAAAACGTTGTACGACGTCGTGCGATGTAGCACAATTTGCTGTCAAATTCCTTAGAAAAAAAACGACAAGTAAAAGCAACTTGTAACAAGAAGTTGCAGTTACCAAGCAGAATGTTAAAATTTGATGTATAGAATGAAAATGAAAACGTAGGTGATCTTCTGAATAGTTCTACTTCGATTGCGATTGATGAAACAGAAAAAGTCTGTACAAACAAATGTGCAGCTTGAAATTCTAAGCGCATTAGCAGGTTGCGTAAAAGTTCCCAAAAAAAAAGTTATTAATTTTTGAACCCAAACAATTAATCAAAGTTTAATGTTTAGATTGCAAAAACAATTTTCATAATTTTTGATTTTCGACAAAACCCAATAAAATTTAAAATGTAACTGCAACTATCTTTCTCCATAATGGCTACTTTATACTTCCGGATCCTACAATCCATTAAATACAGCCCACAAACAAAATGTCAAAATAGTAAACAAAAAAGTGACACTTCAGATTTCAAATACCTCAACTAAAATTAAAATAAAATCACAAATATCAACCTCTAAATTTTTAATTTAATTAAATAATCATTATCTATTATGAATTTTATTGTTTTAAGAAATATACCAAAATTAACTTTGCAAAACATACAGCTATGTAAACAAAATTATTTTACTTCTATTTCAACGCACAATCGCATTGCAAAAAATACTACACTCTCCTTGCATCAACCCTCCGCAGCATCATTGTCTTTACTCCCAGTTTCAGGTTTTGCCAGCCCGATTCCTTGGCAGAGGGGGTAAGTATAAAGTAAACTCAGTATTAAAATCAAAGCCAAAAGATTTCTACAAATCAAAAGCTTTAAATTGAATTACTTTCAGTTCAACACGTCACCTTGAAACATCAGCAGCAGCAGCCGTCCAGACAAAGAAGAAAAAAATGGTAAGTTGTTGTTGTTTTACTCATCTCAAAAAGTGGAAAGTGGTTTTATTGATTTATTTTTTTTTAAAATCTCAGGACTACAAATCCTACTTGTTGATTCTTTTCATTTTTATTATATACCTACTCCATTATCGAGTGATTTCATTTTTGGTACATATAAACTTATTGAAGTGTTATTGTATTTTGATAACCTTATTAAACTCTCATTTTGTATCTCCATTAAAATCACATTTAGGAATACTAAGTACTTAGAAAGTGAAAACATTTAACATTTTACATTTGTTACGATTCAGTGTTCTTCACTCTATTGACCGTGACGTACATACCTACTTATCGTTTTAAAGTGCATAATAAAAATGGTAGGTAGATAAAAGTTAAATAAATTATTGAAAATTATTTATAATTTATTAATCCATAGGACAAATGTATTAATAAGTAAATTAAATCTCATTAAAACATAAAAGTTCCTACCTAATCGAACTGAAACCAAATTTTGGGAGTGGATGGAAAAAGTGGGTTTAGAGATATAATCTGCAACGATGCGTTTCTGAATTTACACTTTTACTTCATAGTCAAAAAGGAACTTTAATGTTTCCAAAATTAAGGGCGTACAATCTACTTTTAAAAAATGATTGTCAACACTTTTGTATTTACGGAATCTTCATAAAATACATTCACGAAATAAAATTCTATTTCGATGATCTTTGCAACATGCTGTTTTTTTTTGTGTAAAAGTGGTGATAATCTTGTTCATGTTCGTGGGTTCAGGGTTGGAAAAACATCTTTTGTTGTAGGTAATACCTCCGAAGTTTTTCAATTGTATCATGATGATTGTACCCCAATATTTTCCATAAGTACATCATAATAGGTCCAGATACTATTGTTTTTGGCACCTTTTTAAAATACGAGTTTGTAATTTCAAAGCGAGAGGAGAAATAATGAGCCTAAACTTTATACCACTCAGAGAAGTTTTACCAATCATTTGCACTATGTGCAATCTAAATGAAAGGGAAAATATTTATCATTTCTTGGGAAGATGTCCTGTATTGAGATAGTTCAGGATTCAATTTTTTGGTAAACAAGTGTTGGATGCGGAGATGAAAATGATTTTAAACGGCATGGGCTGGAATACACTGCACAACTACTGTAAAAATGCACTAAAATATAGAAGAACTATAATTCAAGAATCTTTTTAAATACTTTATAAAGTATACTTTATTAACTTTGTCAAACGCTTTTAGTCATGTCTTAACATAATGTAAAAGACCTTTTTTTGTGAACTTAAAATTGAATAAAATTTAAATTGAAAAATTGAATAATTTCAAAGGGGCGTTTTTACAGATCATTTAACCTCATTCCGTAAGGCGTTTAAGTAAAACGCCGTTAAAACGACAATTACTGTTTTAGTAAAACCGTTTTAATGGTTATAAAGGTGAAGAAAGGAAAGAAAGACAACGTTTTAATTTTACTTAAACGCCAATTAACGCTTCTGGAGCCGTGTCGTTTTCGTTAAACGCCACGGCAAAAGGGTGATTATATTAAATTTATTATACTCGAGATACATTCCAGTGAAACCTTTTCTGATACATCAGTTTCCATTTAAATAATCGAGATCCTTGCCCAAAATATTCATTTAAACTGTTTTGTTTTAAAAAGCCTCCAAAGTAAACCCCAGTTTGTAAAATTTTATTGTTAATTTATTTTCAGACAAAATTAACTGAGGCAGAACGGGCAGCAACACTTCAACCTATTCTCGATGCTGGTTGGTCCATGGTTGCTGGGCGAGATGCCATATACAAGGAATACTTATTCTCTGATTTTACCCAAGCATTCAGTTTCATGACAGCTGTTGCTTTGCTGGCAGAGAAAACTAACCATCATCCTGAGTGGTTTAATGTTTACAATAAGGTCCAAGTTACAATGTCAACCCATGATGTAGGTGGTTTAAGTGCAAAAGACATTAGAGCCGCCACATTCATGGAGGCTCAGGCAAATAAACTATTATAAAGCAATACATACTGGTACTCAATTATGTATGTTTAAATATTTATGTATATTTAAGAAATAATAATGAATAAAAAACCATAACATAATATGCTTAAGACTACCTTATTTGTTTACTTAGAATTTCATATTCAGCTTTCTCCAAAACATCTGGAGAAGTTTCGTCGAGAACAAAACCAATTTTTCGAAAGAATTCCGCCGCAATAGGATTGTTTTTTAGTACTGTGAGGACAACCTTTTCCATGTCCCAATGTTTGGCACAATTTTCCAAAGCAGTCATCATGAATTTTCCCAAACCTTGTCTTTGGAACGACTTTTCGATTTGCATTTCATAACTAAAACGAAAGTTCACTAAAAAATTAATAAAGGTTCATAATTTGTCTAAAAAAATAATTACCAATACAATACGGCATTGCCATAGTCGAGATCGAAACGGAACATAGCATATGCCACGGGATTCTTTGATTTGTCCAGAGCCACCAAATACCTGGCCCAATTTTTATTCAAATCGTTTTGTTTGATTTTTGGTTGCCAACCCATTGAAGATTCTTTGTAGAATGGTCCTACATTCTTTTCGGCTAGTTTGAAGGCCCATTTGAGAGTTTTCGAATCCATATCTGATTTTGTCTTGGAGTATAGGGTAAAGTCATTATTTAACGTGGAATACTTGAAGGAATCGGACAGATTTTCGAAAGGATTTTTAGATCGAGCAGCTTTTTCGATTGCTTTTTGTTGATTCGCAGCTGATGTTGAGTTTTCATTTGAATTTGTCATGTTTGTCGGCTGAGTAATAAATTAATTGGTATGTTACAAGGAAATCTATAAAATGCAGTTTTTAAATTAAAGAAAAGTTGATGGAATATTTAAAAAACAAATGATCTGCTCACAGGTGTTTTTAAAAATTATTAGCGCGCCGGGCAAGGAAAGATGCCAATCAAATGACAGCTGTCATGTCAAGTTGTTGAGAATTTTTGTTAATTCACCAACATTTATGATGAGGTCTGTTCGCGTACTTACCCGAAACTGCCAGATTAATTTTTTTTATATGAACTTCGACAGTTTTTCGGGCTAAAAATTGTAGAAATGGGTAGGTTTGGGGAGTAAACGAACAAGGTTATGGTTGAAAATAAGTTCGGTCCGTTCAGTTTTTAGATCCCAAAATTAAAACATTAAGTCTGTTCGCGTAAAATTCTTTATACTTTTATTAAGCCACTTTTCACACGAAGAAACAAAATTGTGGACATTTTCTGTTGTTTCTTTTTAAAGTAGCTTGGTTGAACACACACTAATGTGTAATCGTTGACTGGGGAGATTTCATTTTCCCCTCTTACTTTTGCCCTTCTTACCTATAGACTGAAAGTTGCTGGAAACTCAGTTTCCTTGTGTGAAAGGGGACTTACCAACAATTTGCCATTTCTGTGCGTACGTTCTGAACTCTCAAGATTCTTCGATACGATGAAAATTGAAACAAATCATGAGCTTTATTTCATTTTTCAATTTTTTTTATTTCAATAATTTTATGGATGCGAGAGTTACAGAACGAAGGATTTGTAATCGTGTTGTTTATTTTTGGGAAGAACAAACCGCTAAGTCCCCTTTCGCATGACGAAACTGGGTTGATACGGATTAGGAAATTTTTTTACATTCCTCTTCACACAAGCCAGAAGCGTGTGTTCAATTCCGAGCTACTTCAAAGGAAACTACAGAAAATTTCTACGATTTTGTTCCTTCGTGTGAAAGGAGATTTTTTAAGGAAACTAAAAGAAAACGTTAAAAAAAATCCGGCAACTTGTTTCCTCGTGTGAAAGGGCACTAACGAGAGATTACATTATTTTAACAACTTAAATTTTCTATTCCTTGTCAAAAATGTGTTTTAACATGCACATTGCACAGTCGATGAATTACAAGTTGCCATAATCCTTGATGATCAGATGTGAACAAAAAGGCTCTTAACAAAGATTTAAACAGATCTCTCAAAAAAATTTTTTTTAAATTGAAATGGAGGAATATTAATAGCGAGTTTCATTCACGAAAAGATTTGCACTTATTGTTAAAAGATGTGCCCTTTTCTTATTTTAAGAGTTTCATTGCAAGAAAAAGAGCAATTCTAGGTCAATTCTTAACACGAAAGAAGAGCTCTCTCATGGGGTGAGAGATTCGATCTGAATACACAGTTTTTTCTGTCAAATGAAAAATATTTTGTTGTTTGTTGTGAACTTGTGTCGGCTAGTGCTAAATTAAAAAAAAAATAACTATGGAGGAAGTTCTAATTTGGATTTCATAAATTTGTTGGAGTTTTTGTTTGAATCGTGAATGACAGGTATGTCAAACTACTGAAAAAAGTTTCATTGAAAGTTTCATTCATTGGTTTTGAGTGCAATTCTTTAAAATTTGAATGAAACTCGCTATAAAAATAAGGGCCAGTTTGTTCACAGCTGATTATCTTTAATTAAGGATTATAATCCAATAATTATTGCAACTGGTAAATCATCGAATGTGCAAGGTAATCAAATTTTTTTTTTCAAAGAATCGATAATTTAAGTTGTTAATCATGGAAATCGCTAATCAGAAGCTGTGAAAGTCATAGTTCAGATTTAACCCATTGTGAACAAAGTGGCCCTAAATGATTTATCTCAGGCAGAGAAAAGAATCTGTATGAACAATTTGTATATGCACCATTTCTCTGAAAAGTATCGTGCCATATCGGGAATCTCGTGAGAAATTTTGTTTCCCTTGGAATATTTTATTTCCTCCAAAAATGTTCTGCTGTTGTGAATCTCCCCGGGAATAAATTTAATTCGAATAGAAATTCAATGTAATGATAGCCAAATTTCCCTGAAAATATATTCCCGATACCAATAAGTTCCTAGAAAAACTTTCGAGCTTTTCACGTTCCCAATATTCAAACAAGAGAAACATTCAACCCCATGGTCTACTTTTATTTTTTACTTGTAGCTCAGAGCCCTATTCTGGTATCCGATATGATCAAATTGTTCATTTCAATTACAACAAAATATGAAACTGCATATTTCTATTTTAAATGCACATTTAAAATGCAAGCAAATTTATTTTCGAACACTTGAATTCAATGCAATACGTGTAACGTAATTTAACTTTGATTAATTAATACTTTAAAGCATTGCAGCTTGTTGCATTGGTAAGATATTTATTTAACTGGAACATAGGTGTATATAGCTGTTGAACGAGGTGACAACACCAAGGATTTGGTTAAGATTTTTCCTCTGAAAATAAAAAAAAAAAAATCGTCAGTTTTTATCAAATTGTATAAACTCTTATAATTTTTCCTTACTTCAATTCAACTCCAGTGACATTGAAATTATCACTGAAAATGTCCATGGTCATCTTATCCGGCAGACCAACATGAGTAAAGTTAGCGGTAGCGATTTCTTCAGCTGGATTAAAAGCGACGAAGTATCCAGGATTTCCTGACTTTGTTCTGAGTAAAAAAAACAGTATAAATAAAATAAAATCAAACCAAACAAATGATTCAAAATATACAATTAATGACAAGATGTTAGCATAATATATTAAATAGTTAATTACCTTTCCCTATAACCATTAGATAGTGAATCCAAAATTACGTGCACAATGTGATTAGTGATTGAATACAAATATATACATTTATTAATGGATTAGTGAATGCGTACGAAATACACAAAAAATTGTTTCAAGTTAATTGTTCAACATTAAAAAAAACAAAAAAACTTACCGCGAATATGCAATAATATCACCAGAGTGATACATATCAAATTTCCCATGCATGTACGAAGAAGAACCACGTATTTCGTTGATATGTTGCAATATACGTGATGAAAGATTTACTGCTGCAGAATCATCGGGAATAATTGGAACACCGGACAGCATGCTCATAAACAGAGCATACGCTGATGGATCCAGTTCTTCTGGCACCATATCATAGTTCCATTGCACAGTTGAATTGCCAACAGCGTCAACTATATTTTGCAACTCAGTAAATAGTTCTTTGCTTTTAAATGTACCCAGTACGTGTGGGAATCGGCCATAAATAGGCAAATCAATGCCAAACTTTCTATTTTCGGTAAGATAAACTTCAGGTTGAATTGTATCTTCGCTGACCGACAGGAATGCTTCCGCGCTGGCATTATGTACAGCAACTTTGTATTCATTGAGTAAATCGCCCAGTCCCTTTTGGAATGAGGTCTTCGAATGAGTCCAAAATCCATATTGATCAAGGTTATATTTCTCCTTCTCCGATACCTCTTCATCAGACAAATCCGGGTTAATCAAAAAGTATTTTGAGTTATTCAAACGGAATCCTTCAACTCCTAAGTTTAATAAATGCTGTAGTGTTGAATTAAGTTCCTTCTTTACCAAACTGTCATTCATACGAAGATCATAAAGACCATCACCGAATTGACTCAACACATGGTACACAATGGTTCCACTTTCAATTTTATGCCATGCTGATCCGTTCACAATTGACAACCAATTATTTGGTTTTTCGGCACTTTCTACCCAAATAAATGCCGAGCGTTTCGCTTCATTATTCTGTGCATCCGTGAACATACGCGAGGTTTTTGTAACATAATTTGGAGTTATATCCAAAATCACTTTAACATCAGAATTTTTGTAAGTGTCAATTAATTTCTTAATTTTCTCCTCAACTTTGGAATCTTTCACAGAATATGTTTCTTCGGCAGGGAGTTTATATATGGCACCAGTTGCATACATTTTATTAGCTATTTCCACATCTGCAGGTGTTACTTCATCTATGGTTCTATAGAAAGCAAATGGTCCTTTCTGATACCATTTCAACGGTGTTGGAGCCGAGCATTTTGGTGCATTGAAAATGATCAAAATCGACAAAACCAACATGCCAATCCATGTTAACCAGAATAGTATGAAGAAAATCCAACGAATTCGCACCCAAAACGGATCATTTGCATATTTCATTAATTCATCTTTGCTCATGCCAGTGAAAGTCTGTATTGAAAAATTAAAAAAATAACAACTGTCAAGTACGGAAATACATATTACGAACTATGTATGTAACTACTATGTATGATGCACTTGAAAAATTATCTAATCGTAAGGAACATTTTGTATAATGCCTTTTGACAAAATTTTAGTGCGTTGGAATGTTGTGCCGGAGAAATAGGATCAAATCCCAGTCTATGACATCAAAGAAAAATTTATTTTTATTTTTAAGATGCACTGCCACTTGGAAGGGAGCTCCAAATTCTCAATGAGGTGAATTGTAAGGCAATCACCCTTATTCCACAAGGCGTTTTACGAAAACTACAGTAAAACGCCATGTCCATGGTCATCTTATGTACTTCACCTTTCTTACCATAAAAACGATATTCGTTTTACTAAAACTCAATTTGCCGCTTCTAGAGCCGTATCGTTTTACTAAAACGCCTAACGGAATAAGGTTTAATATGCACTGGATCCACACCAGTTTTTTAACTCAAATATTGGTCTTAACTTAAATCATCCATAGGTTTATTTTCTTTTTCTTACCTTGCCAACAGCTCCAATATCAATTTTAGCATCACCATTTTGATGATCGCCTTTGATGAATTTAACTTCTTCTTTTTTTCCAAGCATCTGCTCATCAGCTCCATCATTTCCTGTAACCATCTTGACTTCTATTATTGGTGCTGGTGATTTTTCTAAATTCAAAATAAAACATTCAAATGATAAAAATGTTTACTTTAAAGTAAAAACAAAATTGGCATCATAGAGGATACAAAGAACATGAACATAAAATGTTAATTTTTATTTATGAGCTGAATTTGATAAGAGCTGATAATAATTTTTGCATGTTCATTGCAAACCTGCGTTATCGTGTAATTGTTATCATAAAGCACATTATAGATAAGAACTCATTCATGTGCTTGAATCCTAATCTAAAAGAAAGTACATTTACATTTATCTATACAAGTACCCACCCACCCAGTATCTGTTTTAAGATAACAGGGTGAAGTGTGAAATAAATTTCGATAACCATTTAATCAAATTAGTAGCCTTATCTGTTAAAATTTGGTGGTTGTTTTCATTTATCTATAAATATTTTTCTGTTTAGATTTTTCCTGCTTCAATTAATGTTGCGATCTTTGTATGCAGAGCCAATGGTCTTTGGATTCACTGATCCTGTAGTCAGGATCATATGTGCAATAGTGATTCAAACTCTCGTCGCCGCCAGATTCGCTAATCGCAGGGGTTATTTTTTTTTTAACCTCGCTTACAAAAATAATGGAATCACAAATGACAAAAAAGCATGCGTAAGTAAATTCATGAACTTTTAACTTCGTATGGCTATTGTCATAAAACTTTTATTTATTAAGTTAGTCAAAAGTTGAAATAAAATCATGATTAAACAAATAGCTTTCTCTTCAGAAACAAAGTAAAATTGAGTGGTAATGTACAAATGTTGACTTTTTCGCTTAAGTATTTACTTCATAGGTTTTTGAAATAAGAATACAATTAATGATATCAATAACAAGAGTGAAATTGTAAAACTTGTTTGTATTAATAATTTACTTAATAGGCTACATCAGTAAATATATTATTTACTCAGACAGATTCGAATTAAATAACTACATTATAGGTACATAGATTAAATATGGACGATAGTCAGTCAGTGCTACTTGAAACTGTTCCCTTTCAATGAATAGTGAACTTTGAACAATAATGTAAACAAAATAAAAACAAATCTCCATAGACTTAATAGGTTCAATACCACGTCGTTCTGGTTTTTACTGATAAAAGCTCTCTATGTACATAGAAATGTAGATACATACCAACTAATACTTCTTGTACAGAGGTATGAATCTTTAACGTAACATTGTCGAGTTTCATAATATATTGTACAAAAATATCTTAAAATAATACAACCAAGAAGTATATAAAGTGAGTCAAGTCATGCATAATACCCGAATTCGCAAGTGCAGGCTTTTAAGAAAAAAAAAATCAAGTTCACAAAAGTATTATAAAAGGGGTTTTTTTTCATGTGGGATTTTAAAGTGGTTTACCTAAAAAATATTTTATTTCTTAATGATTAACGCAAGCAAATACATAATGTAAATTAAATAATTACAACACCCCAAGTCAACTGATTTCGGTCACATTTTTTTATAAACATCTATACTGGCGGTAGGGTGAAAAAAAGTGTGAGTGGCGGGACTCACGGTTAAGATGTGTAAACATACGTAACGTAACGTAAATCACAATCACGATCAAAAGATACATTACGTTTTTTTACCCTACCGCCAGTATAGATGTTTACACATTAAAAAACGTAACGTATCTTGTGATCATGATTGGGTACATTCAGCAGACACTAGGGACTACATATGTAGTCAACTACATTCATTGAACGCAAAAATTGAGTAAGGAAACTAGTTATTTCTTACGATGTCAAAATTGGGTCTTTACTACAAAAATATAGTATATTTTATGTTGATGTTTGGAAAGTTTTTCTATAATTTTTTAGGCCATACATATACATATATCAATAAAAAGTCTTTTAATGAACATAATAATACCTGTTGCTGATTTAGTTACATATAATTTCATCCTCACAACTATTCACGCTCAATGTTTTATATACGAATGTAATTAAAGTTCTGTTTTATTTCGCTTAAATGTAAATCCTACAGGTAAATGCAGGAATTTGACACAGTGACTTTTGGCTGAAATTTCAGATTTTTTTTTGCGTTCAACGACATAAATTCAGAAATCTGAAAATTCAGATGTTAAGCGATTTTTATTGAACCTGCCCAATATTTGTCTTGATTATGGAATACGCAATTCTACATCTGCAGTGATTCTCAGTACAGAATTCTATATTCTTTTCACGACAAATGTGTAAAGAGAAAGGAGAGAACTGCAAAAGAAATTGCGGAACAATGAAGTTCAGCTTGCTATTTATCGATAAAATATAATCAGCTGATATTTTGACATAAATACCTACCTACACTTGACTTGAAATGTAGAAAGATATTTCTTGACTAGCTTTCCAGTCAACTTTCCAATAAAGTTGCCTTAATTGGAAGGCAATTTTTTGACAGCTGACCAATCAGACACTAGAAACTTGCCTTAATTTCCCTACGTTCTTCTGAACGTACCCATTGTGTGATTGTGATTCACGTTACGTTACGTATTTTTACAGATCATAACAGTGAAAATTATATGAAGTACCAAAAATAAATAAAAACAAAATTTAAATCAAGACGCAAACATTTTAAAAATACAGAGCATAGCACAAAAACAAGTGAATTTTGTAGCTGCTTATCGTGTCGCATTTTGCCCGAAAAGGGGAAATTTTCCAAACAAAAAATTTTGTTTGCCCGAAACTCATAATAGGGGAAAAGAAAAAGGAAATTTTTTTTTGACATCTTAAGAACACTTTACTTTCCAAAACCTTCATAACTCAAAATAGGTATGACTTTTTTGAGTTAAGTAGGTAGGCAGGTACAACATCTTGTGTAAATCTTTTCCGCTTTAATTCTGCAAGAAAACATAGATATTATACCTACCTATATTTTCCTTATTTCAATCACGAGCGACTTATTTGTTGCACTACTGCTGTTTTTATAGCTTTTTCACAAAAAAAGAAATTTCAATCGCATTTATCTCGAAACAGCATTTTTTGAGTTATGACAGTGTGCATGGCAACAATTTGATTTAATGAATTTACTCATTGCTCCGTAAAAAATTATAAACCCCCCTATTAGTAAATACAACTAGGTATACAAAATATTATAACGACAAAGTTGAGTTTTTCTTTTTCTTAGACCTTAGAAAAAAAAATTTATTTCTTTTGTACCTAGGTAGGTACCTATACTGTAGGCATACACACAGTAATTTAAACAGAAAATTTACTGACAAGGCAAATATACGCTCACATACACATTACTATCTGTCTACCTACCTAGTTGTACATATAGATATACCTACATACTTTATTACAAGACTAAAAATGTGCAAAAATAGCTTTTAAAAAGTGAACTCGAATTCCAATTTTATGAGCAACCTGCAACTTGAGACCAATATAATAAGTATGTACCTACCTACAAATTCCTTGTGAAAATGCTGACATTTTTAATATAATATCACGATTCACGGGCCAGTCAATATAGGTATATATAAATACCAGTTTAAATACATATTTATGTATATAAATTCATAAGAGCTAAATAGTGAAATTGAATCTTTCAATTAAATTAAATTGTCAAAGTACAGTACAGTGCGTTATAGCCACATCCGCAAATTAATTTTTCAACAGAAATTTAAAGTTGATATAGGTTCCTCCTATACAAGATGCAGAAGTTCGATAAAAAAACAATTCATATAGGTATACCTAACTTTATTATATTTGGGCGTTATCATAATCCCATATTTAACCAAAGGATGTAGGTATATATGATTAGAAAAACGAGATATTTGGTAGGTATACCAAATATTCTAGAAGTTCGATTAAATATTGGCACTATTGCATCATTCACTTTTCTCTTAGGAATTTCAATTGAAATATTTTTAGAAAGCACATGCTTATTATCAGCTTGTTTTTTTATAGGTATGTAAAATAATCTAAACATAATAATTTCTTTCAAATACGAATGCCAATTCTTACCTGATTTATTATTTTCTCCAAGATTATCTTCCGGAATGAATTTATATGTTTCTTTGTTGGCTGTTGTAGAATTTTCTTCTTTTAATTTAACTTCTCCACCCGGTTGTTGTGTACTCGCAGCAGTGCCACCGTTTCCTATCCCTTCAACGTTCAAATTCAGACTGTTTTTTGTCTGTTTGTCGTTCATTTTGTCACTTTGTTCCCTTTCCTTTTCGTTAAGTTTTTCTGTCAATTTACTCCTCTAATGAGTTATTTTGTGTGAGCTAAAAAATAATCACTCAAACTTAAGAGTGGATTTAATTGATAATCGGATAAATTGTGTGACGACAGTATCAGCATCAACAAATTCAAAAAAATATTTAACCGTTGACAAAATAATGAGTACATACATTTTTATTTCAAGGTTATTACACTGCAGATGACCTTTTCTTTTATTTAAGTTGAAGAACAAATTAAATCGCTTTAGTAAGTAAATTTCAACAAAATAACTAAGAATTTAAAGTTTGCTCCCGAAGTTTTGTAATTTCCTATGTGCGTCTGCACAATTCAAATGCAATTCTTGAACTGAGTTCGAGTTAGGTTGCGAATTCTTTTGTTTTGCTCCACTAACACTGGTCAGATATGGGGTGGCATGCACGGCGGTCAAAACATGTTTGTTGTTTTTTTTTCACTTTTCTTATATATTTATGAATAAACGATGTATTTATGTATAGATATACACTTTTCTTTTTACAATACTTTGATTCTTGTTTTATTATTAATTTCTTTGCTGCAAAAAGAAAGGCTCAGCATTGCGAAAAGAAAAAAAAAATGGCTTGGAATGCAGTCGTTGACCAAATAAAAAAATACGATAGTTTTGAAAAAAAAAGATGCACACGCAATTTATGTACCTACCTAACTATATAATGTGGAGCGCGATGCGAGACTTGTATTTGAAGACTGAACTGAAACGATCGTTTCAGCGTTTGTTTAATTGTGAGGTGAGTGCACGATCGACTCCCTGGTATCTTACACACTATCAGAGTTGAGTTTTGGGTTGATTTTAAACATTCTATAAATTGTTAATTCAACCTGTCATCAGAAGGAGCGGTCAAATTAAATTTGATTGTTTATTTTTTTAGTTAAAATTTGATGCTCAAAAATGGACAAAAGGTAGGTAGGTATCTTGATAGATATATCATATGTACTTACTTACCGCTAATTGTTTTAAATTGGAATTCCTAACCAACCCAAGTTATTTAATTCGTGTAGGTAGGCAGTTATAATAGAGTTCGAGTCTGCGGAGGAGACATATATTTGTCATAGTCCACATATTGGTTGAATTTCTGGACAAACTGATTTTGTTTTCTTCTTTTTTTCGTTATATGTATTATATGTATCGTACTGTCAAATGGGGTCAGTTGCTAAAATTTATCAAAATGCGTTCACTTTCTATAGTCTGATAGGGTGGTCGCACGATCTTTTACTATATAGGTACATATGTACATATGTATATATGTATATATCATGAAACCTAAAAAAACATAGGCATAATAACACCAAGTAACAAAATCAAATTTCTTAAAAACATTTTATGTAATAGGTATAATTTGTAAAAAGACAAAGTAAATTTTTAGAACGAAATGAGACTTTAATTGATTAATCAAGAAAAACTGTCGAATTTACAGTATATAATATAACCTATAATTTGAATCAATGCCCAAAGATTGGGCCTTACTAATAATCAAGCACATAGGTATATGTCGGCTATAACAACACCCGATACATCCAGATTCAAAATTAAATCCGGATGTATTTACATTGAATAAGTATAATTTTCAAGGGCTTCTTCAGGGCGAGTTCAAGATGACCAAAAACACATAATTTGATTGTTGGGTGTGTTCCCTTTGAGGTTTTTCAAAAAACTATTTAGGGCAACAGCAGGATGATTTCAGGGTTCAACGAAAAAACCTTTGATTCAAACCTTTTATTTATCTATATTTAATTTTAGGTCGGTAGTCGGTACACATGCACATTTAGCCCAGGCTGTTTTTCTTTTAAACTTTATTATTTTTTAAATTAGAAACTTATAAGTTAAAAATTCCTTAAAATAATTAATAATTCAAAATTAAGATTTTACCGTTTATTAAATTCTTAATTTCATTAGCAAGGTATCATTTTTTTTCAATTTATATTTAATAAAAAAATACCGATACACAAACACCCAGAGAAAAAAAGAGTATAATTAAGGAGAAACATACTCAAATTGACAAATTTCAAACTTCTTTTCATCGCGATCGTGTTTATACTATAATTAAGTACGTCGGATTTGAATCAATATTAACGCATTCTTTCTTAAAGTAATTGCATTCCTAAGTTAAGCACGACCAGCAAACAACTTAAGCACGCATTTTTTGTTTTGATGGTATAGAAGTCATTTTAACTAAGAGCGTTCTTATATTGAGTACTTTTTGGGTAAAATAAGAAAAAGCGGAGTTAAATTGAGTATGTTATGCCAAAAAGGATCGCGTTCTTAAATTCAATCGAAATATGCTCAAAATTAGACTTCCATTTTTCTCTGGGTGAAGGTTTCTCTGCATAAAAATTGAACAAAACAGATGAAAAACTTACATCAGCTTTAAATATTTAGTTCCATGTATTAATTTTTAACTTCAATTGCTATAGTGACTAACCTGGAAACTAAATTCGTTATTATGTAGTAGTTAAGTGATTTTTTTGAAATCTGAAAATTTTCGTTTATCTTTTAACCATAAATATGGTTATATTTAGTATAAAGATCAATGATGCACATGGATTGACACTTTTAGCAATGAATGTCATGTGCTAATTATTGGATTGTTAGTGCAGTAGTTAACTCCCTTTAATTAATGATTTTATTACTAAAACGCACACTTTTTATTATAATTGTTCTTCATAGTTATTGAAATCTTATAACACCACTTTTCTTGTTCTCAAAAATATGCCGTGAGCTCGAGACTTAATTGCAAAAAGGTATCTTTCCAGCAGTTCGCGTTGGCGTATAGGTACTTATCGGCTAAGCTATCTACGTATTTAAAAATTTTCAAATAGCTTTGAGTTTCTGTTGTATCAGCTGTCTATAGCTCACAAATAATTAAAACAAATATTCTTGACAGAATTATTTCAATATAAAAAATTCCTTATTTAAACTCTACGAGTTATAATCAATGGGGGTGCCAACGAGGGAGCTGTTTACACTATTAATAGAACCTTATTGTTTATTGATACAAATATACAAATTTGGATTTGTTTTCTTAAAAAAAATAAAGTTAAGTAAAATAGAATGTTGTTGGTTCATTTGAGAATATATCGGAAAAAAAGATCCCTCTTAAACATAAAGTAAAAAGAGATAAGTTACATTATTTGTTTTGTAATACATAATTATTACGAACTACTTCATTTTAAAAATGAATAGAAAATAAAAATTCAACTTTGTACATACAAAAATCTTTGATTGTTTTATCGTAAACTCAACTGTTTTAAAGCAACAGCTATAAGTCAACTTTCAATTTACATATAACTTGACGTCTTTGTAGAGCGAAAATCAAACTAAGCTATTAAAAAAAAACAAAAACAGCTTTATCATCTAGACATAGTTTAGGAAAATAGAAATCCACACATAGGAGGGCAGAACGTGCTAAATATTAACAATATATGTATGTATGTATCCTTATTTTATTGCTAATTGAATTTATAAATAAAATGCACGACTGGGTCGAAAGAACTCACTCTTATGTGCGACCACATTGTGATTTTAATAATGAATAATTTAGATCTATATTAGTCTGAGAAATAAAATAGTTTTGGGACTATATATGTTTTATGCCACCTGCCAAAACCTAGTTTAGTTAAAGGTAGTACAAAAATATGAACAATATACATAGCTTGGGTAAGTATTTTTTTCACATTTTACAAAAACTTTTTTAAAGGTTTTAAAGCTCTTGTTAAAACGATTTTCTTCTTATTGATTGATTTGTAAACTGCAGGATTTCTATTTTTGAAGTAAACGATCGATTGAATGGTCAAAATAAGAATAATAGCTTAAATTTGCGTTTTCTTAATATGTTAATGTTAAAAAGGCAGTTACGTAAATTCGTGAGATGGGTACTTACTACATTGTTGAAAAATCAAAATAATAAGAAAAAATTTATGAAACCACCTCTGAAAATGTTTTGACACCAACGCGATGTAACCATCTGATTTCTCAAACAAATCTCAATTTATATATGTAGAAGATATACAATTTTGTTAACATTTTTAAGAATTTAGAATTCGAAATCGATATTTTCAAAACATAATTTTGATATGCAATATTATTCAAACTTATTAGAAACTCTTGAGTAAAAAATTTCATTAAAACAGTTCAACAGAGAATAAGATACCTAGTCGAAACCCAAAAATATGGTTCTATGAGAGATACCATTTTTAATCGAAAGATAAAATTTTTTTCTCCAAAATATATCGTACCATATACAAGTGTTTAAAAACCGGCTCCTACGATTTTGAGTCAAATTTTTATGTGAGCTAATATATATATTTTGTAGAAAAAAATTTTATCTTTCGATTAAAAATGGTATTTCATTAGCTCACATAAAAATTTGATTCAAAGTCGTAGGAGCCGGTTTTTAAACACTTGTAGGTATATGGGAGGTTTCGTTATTTTTGGTTACAAAAATAATTTTTATTTAAAATGTGCTAGATAATTAAAAAAAAAACTGTGCTAGATAAACTTAAAAAACTTTGCCCAGTTTTATAAAAATCGAATAGGTCGTTTTCAAATTATTAAGTTCTCAAAAACCAATTTTAAATCTTTTTTAAAAAAAAAAAAATTCTTTTAAAACCCTTTGAAACATTCTCCATAAAGAAATTGATCACAATCAATTTAGCCGTTTTTGATAAAATCGAAAATCAAAAAAATGGTTCTATTAAATAGTAGCCTTTTTGTAAAAAAAATCTGAATTTTTTTAAGTTGTGGGCACGTTTTTGATAAAAATAAAAAAAAAATTTACGGGAGATACCGTTATTTTTCGTCCTAAAAAATGAAAAAAACGTGTCGGGGAAATGCTAAAAAAACGGTAGGTACCATGTTTAGGCTGCAGTCGAAAGTACAGACATGCAGACAGGCAAACGGAAAGACACGCTGCGAGACCCACCTTTTTCGACTTCGCTATCATCGTAATGTCAAGTTTGATCAAAATCTCGAGTCGAGTGATTTATTTAGGAATCCATAACTTGCACATAATGTAGATAATATACCTATAATATATATCGCAAGTAAAAAAATATATATAATTGGATTGGCAATAAACATCAGAACGCTACTACATATATGTAAAGCTTTATTAAACAAAGTAAATAAAGAAATATATCTGACACTTTAACATGACTTCATACATATTTATTCATATACATATACATAGATACATATATCGATGTATCTCTGATATGTACGTATGAACCTGTATATTTTTTCACAAAATCAATCAATTTCTTTTTTGCTTATTATTCATGCATCCTTACATTGGCTTTGAAAATATCAATTTACAGTAAAATATGTGGACTCTCCTTGACCGCACCTTAATCTTTAGGTAGTTTTTTTTTCAAATGCAGCAAACAAGTATATGATATCGCTAGGTCTCTAGACAATTTTTTTTTATTTTTGGAAAATAACAGTCACCCTATAGTGTTAACTTTAGTAGTTAAAATGAAATATTTTGTTTATTAAGATTTAAAATATGTGTATTTAATTAGAATCACGTAGAGGTATAATCAGTTTGAATTGTTTCGGTTGCGGGGAGATTTCTGATGCTAAGTGGTTTTATGAAAGTATTCTACGCAGGTAAAGCACGTAGGTATTCATCAATATACCTAAGCAATTCTTCAATTATATTTAACAGTAAAGTAGTTTTCTGCTCGGTCAGATACATTTTTGAATTTTAGTTAGGTATAACCGCTTTTTTTTTATTGGCACCGGTCAACACATTCATTTTTATGGCTTTTAATGCTAAATTGAAGTTAAAATTATTTTATACATAGTTCAAAAATAAACAAGTTATAATAACCGTTTTTATAGCAACTCCGCAAAGTTATAAAATTATTTTTATTTATTTTTTCACCAAAACACGACTTATGTTTAAAATTGGTCATTCTTGTTTTTAGTTTATTCAAAATAAGACTTTAATTGATTAATACAAAAGAGAACTGCTAAAGGAAAACTAACCCGATTTGAACATTTGTTGATTGAATTAATTTCCAACGATTGGCATGGTGGCAATCCACACAGATTGGCATGTTATAGCTATTGGTTTCCATATTTGTTCATTGTCATCGACACTCTTGTGCTTCTTGAGTGGATTCGGATTTCAAATCGAGAAGCGAAATTTTCTTCTGAGAAGCGTCGGTTGACCGTTTTTTTTTTGCCAATGTGCATTAGTTTTCCACATTTGGCACTTAAGTGACACATAATTGCGTGTGATACTGGGCCTTAAACTTTAAATACCATATTATTCACTCGATTCATACAGATTAAAACTTAAATCCGGATGTAAATTATGTATATAAATTCAATGTAAATGCATCCGGATTTAAGTTTAAATCGGGAAGTATCGACTGAATAATATGGCGGTAAGTGTCAGTCCTTGGAGTGTTTACAGTAGGGCTCTTTACCATACGTTAAAATAAAATTTCGTAAAATAATTCAAAATGTTGATTTCTAAAAATCTAAAAAAATATTGGTTAGAAATTTTGATATCGAATATTATTTAGACTTAAGTAGCTTGTGTAATGTGTATATGTATATTTAGAATTGCTGAAGTATAACTTGACGATATAAATCTAAAAAAAAACGGAATTGTGGCACCGCTTTTTTTTTTAAATCGCTAGATCTATTTACGGTTGTATAGCATGTACCGTTACTTTTGGAGGTAAACATTATGTAGGTAATTATTTCAGTATATACATATTTGTGTAAACTCATACACATGAAACATTAATTGCTTTGTTGCGATGCTGATGCACAACGCAGCTAATGCTGATGAAATACATCATTAATTATTCTGTTCCGGATAAATTCAATTCAATGATCATTATTGTACATAATAAACAATTTTCATTTATGTATGTATAATAAATTGTTAAAGCTTTTTTTTGAGAATATTTTGATTTGCACTCAAATGTTTCATTTCAGCGAAAATATCCTTCGTTAAAAGTCTTAGAGCAGGACAGGATGTCATAAAGTAACAAAACAACATAACTATCCCGGTTACTCTTTCGTTTCAGAACCATTTCGTCATTCAAAATTATCTGCAAATGGATTGATTCTCTCTCTCTTATCATTTGAAATTGTTTTTATTGATTTTTATTTGTAAAAAGCTTTTAAATTTGACAGCTGATACAAAAAAAAAATTAATCGATTGTTTATTGCTTTTTCTTATCAGAGTGCAGATAATTTTCTATTTAGATTCCACTTTTAAATAAGTGGTTGCAAAAAATAAAGATGTTACGAACTATCCTCTTGAGAAATAGAATGTCAAACTTTGGAACTGTACAAAGAAGTTTTTCATCCCTTATTCAATCCAAGGGATTTATTAATGGATCATGGGTAGAATCTTCAAATTGTGAAACATTTGCTGTCACAAATCCTGCCAATGGTAAGGTTATTGGCAATGTGCCAAATATGACCGCAGATGATGCACAAAAAGCAGTAGATGCAGCAAAGAAAGCACTTCACGCACCAGAATGGGCTGGCCTAACGGCAAAGCAAAGGTCGATTTTGTTGAAGGTATGTCTCCAAATTGCTAAGTAATTTCATCTTTCTGAACAATAGTGACTTTTTTGTAGTCTTGGTACAATTTAATTGAACAAAATCGCGATGAGATTGCCAAAATTATGACGGCCGAATCTGGAAAGCCAATAAACGAGTCTCTGGGTGAAGTGACCTATGGAAACTCATTCATTGAATGGTTTGCTGAAGAAGCACGACGAATCAATGGGGAAATTGTACCATCACCGACACCGAATCGTGAATTGATTATAATCAAACAGCCACTTGGTGTAGCAGCATTGATTACTCCGTGGAACTTTCCTCTGGCTATGATAACGAGAAAAGCTGGAGCAGCATTAGCTGCTGGTAAACAAAATACGCTCCAATCCAATCATTAATTTCTAATTATTTTTATTTGCAGGATGTACTGTTGTAATAAAGCCGGCAGAGGACACACCACTTACTGCTCTTGCTATTACCAAACTAGCTGTGGACGCTGGAATCCCAAGTGGGGTAATAAACGTTGTTACAACAAACAAAGCTGCTCCCGTAGGTAATGTTCTCTGCACGAGCCCAGATGTGGCTGGAATCTCCTTCACAGGATCAACAGAAGTTGGCAAGCTGCTCTATAGAAACTGTGCTGATGGAGTGAAGAGAATTTCTCTTGAGCTCGGTGGCAATGCTCCTTTTATCGTCTTCGATTCAGCAAATATAGAAAAGGCTGTCGATGGAGCTATTGCATCAAAATTCCGTAATTGTGGTCAGACTTGTGTATCGGCGAACCGGTTCTTTGTCCAGCATGGTGTTTATGATAAATTCATCGAACTCCTGAAATCAAAAGTAGCAGCTCTTAAAATGGGTTCTGGAGATGGTGCCGATGTTCAAATTGGCCCCTTGATCAACAAGGCACAATTTACAAAAGTCAGCGCGTTTGTGGATGATGCCATAAGCCAAAACGCTACCATAATCGCAGGTGGCAAGCCTCGTCCAGATATTGGTGAATTGTTTTATGAACCAACTATTATCACAAATGTGAAAGCACCCATGAAACTTTACACTGACGAAGTCTTTGGACCTGTAATGTCTATAATTAAGTTTAGCGAAGAAGATGAAGCTATTTGCAGAGCGAATGACACTAACAGAGGTCTAGCTGGCTACTTCTACAGTGAGAACGTGCAACAAATATTCAGAGTTGCCCGTAAGTTGGAGGTCGGAATGATTGGTATCAATGAAGGAATCATTTCCACAGCCGAAGCACCGTTTGGAGGTGTAAAGGAATCGGGTATCGGTCGTGAAGGATCTCACCATGGAATCGATGAATATGTTGAGATTAAGTATCTCTGTTTGGGAAATTTGAAATATTAAGACTTAAGAAGATGTGAAACAAATTTATTCCGCATTGAATTTAATGCATGATATCTGCGATAGTACGTAAAGTCTTCCATAAACTAGATACTAGATAGCCAATATACCTTCACAAAATGCATGTTGCTTTGAGATTTTTAAAAACACTATTTTAAAATCATTATTATTATTATTGTTTATATATTATGTATGTAAGTTGTTATTATTTCTTCTAATAAATATATCCGAGAAGCACAATAAAATGGCTCCATAGTGTGTAGCCAGCGTGACAGCTATTTAAAAAAAAGTGTGAGTGCGGGACTAACGGTTAAGAATCCCAATCACAAGATATGTTACGTTTTTTTCACCCTAACGCCAGTATAGATGTTTATACATAGACAAAAAAAACTACGGAAAAAGTCAAAAAATGACAGTGAGATTATTGTTTTATCTTTGTTCAAGGTTTCTTATAATATTAAGTCCAATTTCCCACAGAACTTTTGTTTATTGGGTATACACTTGAGGAAAATAAAAATATGAAAAGAAAAGAAAACATCTGTACTGAGAATCACTGCGGATTCCATTATCGACAAGCATTTGTTTCTTATTCAACAATTAATTTTTGCGTATAATCAAAGTATATTTGATTTCAGATAGGGATGATCCGCGGATTCACAGATTCGGTGATCGTTAATATTCTGCTATCCGATTCGATCGAATTTTTCGAATCACTTAATTTGTCACAAATTATTCTTTACCCTCTTTAATCTTTCGCTTTCAAAAGTTCTATCAATAATTATTTTTGAAGTTCTTGAGTGAATATAATTGTTAAAATTTTATTTTTATCGCAATTTATGTATATGCTTTTTGGAACATTGGTTTTTTTCCCACGATTAGCAGAATATGAAAATTCACGCGAACGTTTTTAGGGAAAAAAAGTAAAGTATATACCTAACAAGTTGTCACTGAGATCCTGGGTTGTTTTATTTTCATGATCTGACCTGTATTGGATCTGGAGGAAAATAAAACGCAGCTATTATGTACTCTGAAATATAAACTGATCAAATGAGAAAACAATAAAAACACTCTTTTTCCTTTCATATCCCTACCAAGTACCAATTGGAGTGGATTCTCGGGACTCCTTGTTAACGAAAGCAAGTGATCGAAACTATACGGATCACGAGAAATCAAAAACTAGAAAGCCCACTTTCTGTGACGGGCAATTCATAATTGCCCGCTTTACCAGCTCACTTAATGCAGCGCGGCCTTGCATCGTTTATTGTGTTTCACTCCTTGAAAACATCGTGTTTCAAAACCGTTACCGACAGTCAAAGAAATTTTGTCGAATTCCTTTCAACCAAAAAAATATCGATCCCTGTGAGAGATATGATCCCGGATCAGTTTTCGTTTTCCTTTCAACCAAAAAAAACGATCCCTCATGATTTGGGATCAAAATTTCTGATCCCGATTTCAAGGGATTTATGTCGATTTCCTTTTGCCATTTTGGATTTTGATCCGGGACTGCGGATTTTCGTGGTAAAAGGAAACCAAAATGGGATTGATTTTTTTTTTGTAATTGTGTGTGTGGCATGTCAAATTTGGAATTATTTCCTTGATGATACCAGTGATAGTACAGGAAGGAAAAAATTCCTACAAGTGGGTATTTTCAAAAATTAGAAGAACATTTTTTTATTTAAATTATGTATATACATATTTTTGTGTTGTAATGAATTTCTTTTCATTAGTCGCCAGTTAACAGTTGGGGTTAGGGTATAGCAATTTTACACTTTTGCATTTTCGCAATGATACAAGACCAGTTGCATCGGATCGGGAATACCCCAAGTGTATTTTTGTTGCAATACAAAATTGGCGATTATTAAAAAGAAAACACAAATATCAATTAGTGTTATTTCTTTAAAAAAAAGCAATTTCAGAGATGTAATTTACACGAATGAAACTTTATTATAATTTTTTTTCACCATTTACGCCCATATATTCACACGATACATCCAGATTAAAACTTAAGTACAGATGTAAAGTTTACAAATTCAATAGGGGTATTCCCGATCCGATGCAAACTGGGGTTCGGGTAAAGCAATTTTACACTTTTGCATTTTTGCAATGATACAAGACCAGTTGCATCGGATCGGGAATACCCCTAATGTGCTTACACGACTTTGTAAATTATATAACAAAATATTAGAATGATTCAAATTGATCATTATTTTCAATGAAATACGCAATACTGGATTCGCAGTGATTTCATTACCATGTTCTCTTCTCTTTTTACGGAAAATGGGTAAAGAGGATAGAGAGAATTCCACTGCGAATCAATGCTACCTATATCCAGTTTTGCTGATTCCAAAATCGACATGTCTCCACCAGCGGACGTACATCGATTTTCACCGTTGTTCTTCGAGTTCATTTTGAATTTAAATTTGAAAAGGTCACGAAAAAGGAATTATAAATAATTTTATTTTCGAAAAACTTGTTAAAAGTAAACACTACAATGTCACTTTACTATTGTGTGAGTGCAAGTGCGTGTTTTGTCATTTGTGTAGGTGTAAATCTCTCTAGAAATCGCGATCAGAGATTTTGATCCCAAATCATGAGGAAAACTGTCAAAATCAGATGTTGTGATTTTTTTTAATGGAAGTAAGTTTGTTTTTTTGATAGATTTTAATTGAATTTCTGCTTAACTGTTTCAAAGTGTATTTTAATCAATTCTGATTCTATTTTCATGAAGTAATTTTAGTTGTAAGACGTATGTTTGTGAATTTGTGACAAGCATATATACTCCGAAAAATTGTTGTTGCTTTTTTAGTGTCAGCGTAGGTAGCCATTTTCTGTTCTAACTTGTTCTGACGTTTTTCACGAATCTGTTCTGCCCACTGATCTCTATATACACTGGATAGTGTATTCATAAAAAATTTTTGAGGCAAAAATATAGTCGTGGCCGGTACCCTCATATAACAGTATAACAGCGGTGCCAACGGAATGGACGCTACTGGACCTGCATTTTCTTTTATTTTTTTTAATATTTACAGCCGCAATGCTTGTTGACATCAACTGATATCAAATAAATGGTCAATTTCGGAAAATATCTTCAATCTCTTTCTTCGTTTGTATAGAGCGAGATATGAGGTCGTGGCCGGTACCCTTTAAAAAACTTGCCTCACAAAAACTGTTATACACTATAGGCTATTCACTATCCAGTGTATTATAGAGATCAGTGGTTCTGCCCTGTTTGTTCTGTTCTAACTTTTTCCTCACTGAACAAACCTATTATAATTTAAATATGTGCAGTGTTAGTATATGAACGAAATAAAATTCCTATTAGGGGTAAAAAAATCCTTTATTTTAATTTTATTTTAAATTTATATTTTAGACACCCATTTGCCGTGAAATGAGAACATTGTACTGACAATCACCACGGATCCAGTGTTGTGTATTCCACAATCGACATGCTTATTGATTTGCCAGAAAATAATGATCAATTTCAATCATTCTAATATATTGTTATATGTATATTGTATAATTTACATAATATAATTACTGAATGCCAGAAAAAAATATTTTTTTTATTCTGAAAGTACTGGCAGATTTCGGGCCATTTCAAGTTATAAAGTTAAGTGTAAAATACATCTCTGAAAGTGTCTTTTTTAAGAAAAAAACTAATTGATATTTGTGTTTCCTTTCTAATATAACCCGCAATTTTGTATTGGAGCAAAAATAGATTGTGAATTGGCGAAAAGTAAAAAAAAATCGTTATATCACAAACATTTGTATTCAAAAGAACTATAAAGGCTTAACTACATAAGCCAAAAAGTACTGAAGTACAAAAGTAAAAATATTTTTTTTACCGCCAGCGCCGTTGTTTTGTGAAAAAGAATACACAAATTTGTTTTTAAACCAAAATTTAAGCTTTCTGCATCATTTTTATAAGTTTTCTAGTCAGAAAAACTATCACAAAATCAATTTAAAAATTTTCACTTTTGCACTTTTTCACTTTTTTGGCTTATGTAGTTGAGGCTTAATTTAAATTAAAAAAATTTTCTTCTGAAGTTTGGGTCGCGTTCGGGGATTTATCAAATAGGTATCAACCTATCCCAAAAATTTTCGGATACGTTGAGTTGTTGGACCATGTTTAGATTGGGAAGATTGAGTCCGGACTGGTGTGTCAACGTGATTACATTTGAAACTTTCAGGCGCCTCATGATTCCGGTTTTTATGTTTTCTTCGTGCCTCACGAGAGCGCTCACCCACCCTTCTCTTTCCTACGATCTGCCGTTATATAGGCCTCAATCTTCCCAATCTAGACAGCGTCTTGTTGCATCAGCTGTTTTGTCACAAGGGATTACAACAACACAAACCTATCCGGATAGCTTTGGATAGATTCCCGAACGCGACAAATACTTACTAGTACGAATTTTTCCCTACCCATACTATCACTGGTATGCAAAATTTGACAAGCCACAGTCCACACACACAATTACAAAAAGAATCAATCCCATATTTTGCTTTTAAAATCCCAAATAGCAAATGGAAATCGAAAATTTGTAATTTGGCGCGTTGTTTCATGTTTGTGCAGACGCAAAATAGAAGTGTATTCATCTGGAGTTTCTTGTTTGTTAATAATTATTAGTTTATAAATTTCACAATACGATGAATGATTCATGTGAGTCTCAAATATGAAATATAATTTCAACAAATAATAGACATTTCTTACTTTCCATAGTTGGAGGTGATACATTCAATGCAACCCAAGGTGGTGGTGCCGGTGCTGCAACCGAACAAAAGGCTGAGGTAATTTTGTTGGTTTGCTATAGTTTCATGTCCTATTCACTGTCTCTCATTAGGGTGTTGTGCCAGTCGTTGTAAAACAAGTCCTCGAGTCACCAGAGGGCAATTTCCAAATGTGGGGCATGACATTTGGTATGGTTAGTACTGTTGCTATTGTACGATCTATCGATACGTCGTCGACAAAAATGACCTACCATTTGGAAGATCATAGTGGCCAAATTGAAGCTCATTATTGGTTGGAGGAAGGCGATGCTCTTAAAGCCCCAGACATAATGCTAAACAATTACGCCAAAGTCTTTGGCACTGTCCGCCAGCATGGTGGTCAGAAAACTCTTATGGTATTTAAAATGTTGCCGGTCAACGATGCCAATCAAGTTGTGACACACTTGCTGGAGGTTCTCCATTCCCGATTCAAGGCTGAAGAATACTCGAAGGTGAATTCGGTAGATATTATTTTGGTAAATTATTTTAAAAAGATTTATTTATTTTACAGAAGGGAGATAGCGCTGGAGGTTTTGGTGATTTCAGCATGGGTGCATCACAACCCAGTGCACAGACTGGTGGTAACAATTTGGGACTAGAAGGCAAACAGTTGGCTGTATTTCAAGCGATTAAGAATCACGCCTCTGAAGAGGGCATTAGTCGTATGGATCTTCAAAAAAGATTCAGTCACATGTCTAAGGCTGAATTGGAGTAAGAATTTATATTAATTTCTGTTGTGTTTACATATTTATTTATTTGAATTATGTTTTTTTTTTCAGTTCGGCTCTGGATTTCATGACATCGGAGGGTCACATTTATTCCAGCATTGATGCTGATCACTTCCTTAGTACGGATGGTTAGATTTGATGTTTAAAGTCTTTTTTTTAGCTTAGCATTCTGTAATTACATTTGATTAATTATTTTATAGGTAGGTATAAGTTTTCTTTTTTTTATAAAAATGTTACATGCTTATTAAAAAAAGAGAGTTGTTATCCTTATCATACAAATAATAACTGGTGGAACTTACGGTTTTATTGATCAACATAAGTGTTAAGGTAATCAACCTTATTTTGCTTAATCGCGTGAATTTTCGTATTCTGCTATCCTCCGTCCGAAAAAAACGAAGGTTCCAAAAATCATATAAATTGCGATAAAAATAAAATTTTAACAATTAGATTCTCTCGAGAGCTTCAAAAATAATGATTGATAAAGCTTTGAAGTCGAAAGATTGAAGAGTTTAAAGCTACCCGCAAACCATCACGATAGCGGTGGCGATTACGATAAACTATGGATGCCGCACATATAAGTTAAAGGAGAGGCACACATCAATCACTCACATAGATGTGTGCCTCCTTTGATTCACATGTGCGGCATCCACTTTTGTATCATGATCGCCACCGCCATCGCGTCGGTTTGCGTGTAGCGTTCCACAAGGAAGACATTTAGGTCCCTTTCTATTTATAATGTTTATAAATGACTTACATAGTGCAATCAAATACTCCAATCTTTTATTCTCCGATGACGCTAAGCTTCGCTTATCTTAAAAAATAATCATGACTATAAACTGCTGCAATTGGATTTGAATAGTGTTTCCCATGGATGTAGTGTCAATGATATGAAACTAAATGTATCAAAATGCAAGTGTACGTCTTTTTCTCGCAAACGCGTGCCCTTGTCTATTTCCTGTGTGGTCAACCACTTAAAAGGGTTGATAGTTTTTGTAATCTTGGCGTTATAATGGACCCAAAATTATACTTTAACAAACATATTGATCACATTATTAATAAAGCCAAATGCATGTTGGGATTTGTTTGTCGGTTTTCAAAAGAATTTCGAGACCCATACATTTTAAAAACTATACTGGGTGCCAGCATGAAACTTGATACAATCGAGTTTAGTCGATACAATCGAGCATAGGCAGTTCCCAATTTTGTTCAATCGAATCGAAAACAGTCGACTAGTTAAATTAGGAACTGCCTATCCTCGATTGTATCAATGAACTCGATTGAATCAAAGTTACGTGCTAGACCCCTCTCTTGTGCGATCAAAAATCGAATACTGTAGCAGCGTTTGGAGTCCGAATTATCAAACTAATATAAATAGACTGGAATATGTGCAAAAACGATTTCTCATTTACGCGCTTCGCCATCTTCCGTGGAACGTAAACACACATCTACCACCATACAACCAGCGCCTAGCCTTAATTAATTTGCCGTCACTGACTCATCGAAGAACAGTCTCTAAAATATTGTTTGTGTATGATGTTTTGATTGGAGCAATTGATTCTGAATATCTTTTAACACAACTCAACCTAAATATTTACTCACGATTCTTAAGATCCGTAGATTTTTTAAATCAAAGATTTAATAGAACGAATTATGGAAGTCATGAACCTTTGTTTGCTGCATGTTCTGCTTTTAATAAATATGTTAATGTTATTGATTTTAGTGCTTCAAAATATTGTTTAAAAAAAAAATTATATAGATCTCTTCAATCTCAAAGCTCATAATTTGTAAATTTGTAGCTAAATAAATAAATAAATCGGATAGCAGAATGAGCTGAATATTTCAAAGGAAATACCGATGCAAATTGGTTTTGAAGTTCTGAATTAAAAAATGGAGAAAGCATTTCATATTCGTGTAGTGCGCCTAAAGAAAGAAACTCGGTTTCTATTCCTAAGAGTGCGAGGATTACGATGGCATTGCTTATTGAGAAGAATGCAACTATTTTACTAGAACATTGTTTATAAAAAGTTATATAATAATGAAGGACACCAATCACACCGTATTAACTTCCTTAAGAGGATATCCAAAACAGTTTTCTCTATTTGATTAGGTCTAGTACCTCGCCCGTCTTATGAACTGTGTAATTTGGCTGTCAGTTCTTTGTTCTGGGCAGAATCACGATAGTGGGGTATAAAATATTTCGGGGAAAATAAAATTCCTAATGGCCGATAGGTCCCAAACTTACAATGGAGATCGAGATGATAAAAAGCTCTTAGAAAACCCAATAGCTCTATCGTATTTTATGCAAAGCATTCCAAAAAAAACAACATTTTGGCAAACAATTAAATATTTTCTGTTATCTTAAAGTCTGTTTCTTCACAGGTGTGGTCAGCTCATGTAATATTATAGTCAATCAAATCGTCTCTCATAACTCTTGTAAAGATATTGTTGGGATTTGTCTCAATGTTTAGTGGTTTTGAGCAAAGGATTTTCTTTAATTGATCCTTTGTCCGTAGGAGAACTAGACACACAGATATGCATTGATCAAGCAAAGCGCATATAAACCGTGTAGCTGTATCGAAAAAGTATTGACTTGGAAGCTTTGAAGGAGATGATGAATGTGACTGAGGTATACCATGATCTGTTGCCACTAAAATAATTCATATAGTAAATTTTTCATGATATTCATTGATGTAAGAATCAACACCAACTGATCTAGAGAATTTTCTTGTGAATATTTTTTTATATAACAAATTTTTCAAGAAAGACAAAACTCAATTTTTATATCATTTATTTTATTAAGACAAATTTAGCAGTTTTTGAACTCCCAATCAATAGAATTTCTTTAAATGAACGCTTCCCCCAAATTAAAAGCTTCCTAGTGGTGTGCTTCGGCCTCCTTCTTCTTGGCTGCAGCAAAGGCAGCTTTGTTTTCGGGAGAGTTAGCTAATTAAAGAAAAAAAAAACAAAAACAAATTAGAATTCTTAGAGATGATTAAAATAAAAATGAACTTACAAAGTTTATGGATCTTGTAGAACACTGGGAATGAGACAGCAAGGCCGACCAAATAATACTTCCACAACCATTGGTTCTGGATGTAGAACTTGAATGGAAATTGGGCAATTTTAGCTGAGAATGTGTAGGGAAATTTCATGGGACGACCCGCTGGCTTCTCAATTGCTTTATCGGCCATTTTAATGTTATAATTTGTCTAAAAATTTTAATAAATTGTTTTATTTTTTCATTAAAAATTAATGTAGAAATTATGTAACCTATATCCCTGGTGAACCACGAATCGAACAGTCAAAAAATTTTGACAGTAGGCTTTACGATTTGAGTGAAGTTGGGCTCATTTTATTTTCTGAATGGTGTTGGATTCCTTTAATATGGGCAGAATACAGTACCTAACATTTTTGTTGATGGCTCTTGACTCTATTTAGATTATGACTTTTCACTACGTAGTGAATAAGCACGTCGCACACTACACATAAGGTATAGCTTGAACCAATTCAGTTGGCCAACGGTCGGTTGCGCAGAGAGAGGATTTAAGAGAACAAAAATGGCACGCAAGACATTTAATGAGTCCAGATTTTTCCTTGAATTCTACAGTGCCTAACTCAACTTTGTTTTTTTTTATCTTAAATGAGATTGAATGTATGAGTTTAATTTTTTTTATTTGCATAATTTCAGCGCACTTATAAAAAAGAAATATTTTGCAAAACGCAATTGGGTTAAACATAAAAAACTACCTGTGACATAGGATTAATTGATAAATAGTTAAGGGATTATTGTTTGTTTCTATGTCACAGGTAGTTTTTTATGTGTAAGCAATAGATTTATTTTTTATTATAGGTGCACTTAAATTTGTCCCAATAATAAAATCAAAAATTCTTAATCTTAACTTTTCGAAGTAAAGTTTACACCTAAAAAATCTCTTTCTTTATCCCACCAGAGATGAAATACTTTTTTAGACATCAAACTATGAAAAAAAATTACTCCATGATCATCTCTCAATGAAGGAAAGTCCATCGCTGGAAATCCATTTCTAATTTACTCTGAGCGAAGCTATAAACAAAACTCACCCTCCTTAGTGCTTCAGTATGATCGCAGCAGCGGTTATGACAACAACGTTGGAATGTACATCTTTTTTTTCTTTTTTTCAGTGATTTGTGTGTATCTTTTAAAATTAAAGAGATGAGCAAAGAAATTTAAAGAGATCTGCGCAGTAGAATGGCCAACTGATTTGGTTCAAGCTATAAGCTTTCGCATTTATAAAATTTTCTTAGAACACTCTTGGACAGTTGTCCAACTAGCCACTGTCTTAATAGTTGGACATCTCCTTATTTATAAACACATTCCAACAGTTGTCTAAATATGTTCTCATACACTCACTGACATCACTGGAATTTGTCAATTTCGTTAACATTTGGCTTTGTTCAATGAACTTTTCATCAAATTTTCAATTTTTTGTTCATTGAACATACCCACTTTAGAATAGGTTTGGACCATAGAATTAAGAATATAAGGAAGAGGTATATTTCATCAAATTAAAAAACAAAAAAGTGCCTATCAGTCATTTTGCCGATCTAAGGGGCCAGTTATAGCGATCAGGAAAAACCATCAGGAAAAGTTGAAACAGATGGAAATAGGAATTTTTTCCTTATGAGCGTTTATAGCGAACATGAAAATTACGTCAGTGAGTAGGCTGCCAATCGAGTTTTCCTGATTGAAATGCAAACGAATTTTTTTTCCTTCCACTAATCTGTCAGTGGAACCAGTGAAAACTGGAACGCAAATAATTGGAACGATTTGTTTCATTTTGATCGAAATGACAATCAGCTGGTACGGAAAATGAAATTCAGTCAGGAAAATAAATGAGTACATTTTTCACAAAAAATATTTGTTAAATTGAAAATTTTATTGACACAAAAAATTCTTTCAGTTATTTGCCATCGATTAGTGCATCAATTGCGTTACAAATCGAATGAAAACCTATTAAATAATCTATTTGAAAGTTTTTCCTGTTTCGTTTTCCTGATCGCTATAACTGGCCCCTAAAGGAAAGTGTTTCGAGATTTCCAATCGTTAAAATAGTGAAAAAAGATAAATAAACTAAATACAAAAATGAAATAAAAGTGAGAATAGTGAAAACTTGCAACACTTTATAAAAAAAAAAATATAAAACAACATGCGATGCTGTGTTAAATTGTGTAAAAACACTTACGCCCATATTATTCACTCGATACATCCAACTTAAATCTAGATGTAAAGTATACAAATTCATTGTAAATACCTCCGGATTTAAGTTTTAATGTGGAATTATCGAGTGAATAATATGGGCTTTATAATATGAAGTTAACAATCTTTTCATTTCACGGGCTGATTGTGTCTCAAATTCCACACAAATTAATAGGGTTATTCACGATCCGATGCAAACTGGTCTTGTATCATTGCAAAAGTGCAAAGTTTTTTTTTACAATGGGGTTAGGGTATAGCAATTTTACACTTTTGCATTTTTGTAATGATACAAGGCCAGTTGCATCGGATCGTGAATACCCCTAATGTAAAGTGATGTTTTTTATGTAAATACACTATCGTATAATACTTTAAAAATGATCAGCCTTGTTGTAAGTTTCACCCGAAAAATATTTCACCTTAAAATTTTTTGTTCCCCCGGAATTTTAAAAGCTATTAGGCGTTTTTCTTTTTTAGCCCCGAGCGGGGCACAGAGCGGGCTCTGAGCGAATAGAGCTTACTCCGAACAGAGCGTGACCTGAGCGCACCGACCTATTTAAGAAACTCAATTGAACACTGAACTCTCATATGCTTAGTAATCATGTCAAATTACATGAAAATTGTATGAAGTTAGCCGCGCTCAGCTTTGTGCTCGATGTGCTCGGTCATTTTTTAAGAGCTCATTGAGCGAGCCCCGGTCGAGCTCTGAGCTAAAAAAGAAATGCAAGTTGAGAGCTCAGAGCGCTCCGAGTTAAAAAGTAACATAGTTTTCTTTTTGACAGCTTAGTGCCACGCTCGGGGCTAAAAAAGAAAAACGCCTATTGTGAGTTTCGTCCGAACGAAAATTCGTTCGCCTACTAAAGAAAAGCGAAAATTTAGGCTGTCAATATGACATTTCATTCCGCAAGAAATGAATGTTCGCAATAATGGGAATTTTTCTTTTTAGAAAAAAAATCGATTCTTTCTTCTTCTTTCTTTTTTCTGAACATTACGAATTTCTTCTGTCAAAACAAATCTTGCTAATGTCGAAATCTTTTCAACAAAAGAATCGAATTTTTTCTGTCGTTGAAAGGAATACGAAAAAACGAAAAGAATCGATTTTTTTTGTGATTGTGTGTGTGTGTGTCGAATTCCCTTCAACAAAGGAATCGAATTTTTTTCTAAAAAGAATCGAATTTTTTCTGTCGTTGAAAGGAATACGAAAAGACGAAAGAATCGATTTTTTTTTTGACAGCAGCAAATTTTGAAGTAAAATGTCCAGAAAAAACTCAATTTGGAAATTATTATTATTATTTTTTATACACATTATACATTTTTAGAAATTTCAAATCTTGCAAATGTGTGTGCAAATCGGTGTAAAATCTTTTTTGAATCTTGCAAAATTAGTTGACAGAAAAAATTCGAATTGTCCAGAAAAGAAATCGATCGTTTAGAAAAAAAAATTCGATTCTTTTTTTGAAAGGAATTCGACATAAGATTTGTTTACTGTGTCAATGATCATGTCGTGTATACACTTGAAATTTTCAATCATGTGAATCGTTGAACTCTGATGGAAAAACTGTTAATTGAAATATTTGATTCTGAATTTGAATATTAAATAAATTAGTACAGTAAAACCCGCTTAAGAGAAACTGCAAAATGTCACAGTCTTTCTTTCACTTAAGCGAGTTTTTTACTTAAACGAACCCCGCTTAAGTGAAAAAAATTTCACTTAAGCGGATTTAAAAATTTCAAAAAGAGTTCTGACATTTTCACGAGAGTTTTTTTCAATGACAAATATTAAATTTAACTGGAAATATGTTTCAGGTACCTGGGTTTTTTCGCTTAAGCGAGTTTCGCTTAAGCGGAGTGTTATAAAGGTAATTGGTCGACAAATACTCGAGGATGAAAAGTGTTTCAGATAAGCGGGTTTTTCTCTTAAGCGGGTTTTACTGTAGTTGCAAAATATGAGAGAAATTACAAGTGAAGTAATTGCATGTGCTTGCCTCTTTGAAGTTATTAATCCAGTAATTCAATAAGCATTTTCTGCTTCCAATTGTACAGTTTTAATTTTTATTTTGTGGACGACGAAAATAAAGCATACTCGAATAACAAGGCAAAGCACAAATCTCATCAATTTTATCTACCCCGCCATCACATAGATTTTGAGAACTACAGTTTAGCATCAACTTTTAAATATATCGCTAGATCCTTCTTACCGCGGTTCAATGTTATCGAAACCGTATAAATTTCTCACAGCAAAACTTACATCTGTGCCTACCTTCTGTAACTTCCGCATCTAAAATTATTCCAGAAACAATAAAAATGTGAACACATGAGTTTTGTTAATTTTTGATTAGAATTCATAGGTGTTCTGACAGCAAAATATGCAAGAATTTCGTTCCATTTGCCTATCATGCCTATTTTGACAACGAATTCTGAAAATTTGTGCAAAATCGCAAAAAATTTCACGTTACCAAACGTTACAGAACATGAGTACCTGCTGGTTAACCGCTCAGAATCTATTTATTGTTATGACAAAGTTATTTGTTGATGTGTAAACATCTATACTGGCGGTAGGGTGAACAAAAACGTAACGTATCTTGTGATCGTGATTCTGATTCACGTTACGTTACGTTGTTTACACATCTTAACCGTGAGTCCCAGCACTAACTTTTTTTTTATATACTGGACTTTTGTCGTTGGCTAAAAAAAAATAATAGTGTTGGCTTTCGGTTTTATAAGGTGTTCCATAATCAATGGTCCAAGCTGAAACTGGTGAAAGGCCCGGTCAAAACCTCTCACAATTTATCAACATGTCCATACCGAATTATAACGGTTTTCTAGCGGTTTTGTTAGTTATGAAAAAACCCTACTTTGAACCACGTTCTTGGTCACCCCGTGATATTGTTTTTTTTTTATATTTTGCACTCGAAAAATAAAAACGTTTCAAAATACACTGTTAAGTCTAGTACTCAGTTCGAATGAAAATACGATACAAAAGTGACGCAGTTCGCTATTATGAAATTCACAACAAGAAGTGAGTACCAAAATATGAACCGCTTCTTTAATGAATTTCACGCAACAATTTCATTTCCCAACGTACGACCATTAGGAAAAGAAATAAGATAGTGTGGAAAATTGTGACATTTTGTCAATAAATTTGTTTTGTTGTTTGAAATGAAAATTTTGCGTGAAATTAATTGAAAGTGTTAATTTATAGGGGTAGGCTTTATTGCGTAAGGCATTTTAGTAAAACCACAAGGCTCTAGAAACTCCAATAGTTTTAGTATAATGACTATCATATTAATGGTTAGAAGGGTGAAGAAAGAGAATAACGGTAAAGGTTTACTAAAACGCCGATTAACGCTTCTACAGCCTTCGTTTCACTAAAACACCTAACTTAAAAAGGATGATTGAATAATGGTAAGACAAGAGAAGTTCGATTCTATATTACCGTTGTCCAGCTTCATTGTCTATTTGAATTTTTATTGTGTCCTGCGTTTTGTTACTAAACACAAATAGTTCATTAAATTATTTCTTAATCTTCAAAATAAAAGAGAGAACCAAGTGTATATAAACAAAATAACATTTAATTTAATTTATATTTATTTTATTTTCAAGAAATTGTTTTTTTTTAATTAAATCTAAAAACAAGACAAATGTACATAATTTTGCCCTGTATTCATGTAAAATGTTCAATGAGATGCTTCGTAGTATGCATTTTTAAATATAAATTCATTGAAAGAAGAAAATAATATATTTAACTTCTAAGAATATTTTTTTTTTTGCAATGGCAAACAAAAAAATAAGAAAAATTAAGTTTTTCTTGTTGGCATTTTCACAGATAGTGATCATTTTTTGTTTTGTTTATTTATTGTTGTGTTTAATTCATAGAATAGATAAAAATATATTTAAACAATTTAACAACTAGTTTATGAGTGAATGAATTAATATTTTTATTTAAATATTTGATTTTACGTATTAAAATATATATTTAACACATTCATCAAATAAAAAAAAAATAAGTTTAAGTTTTTTTTTCAAATTTCAATTTGCAAGCGAAACACAACTCGAGTATGAAATATCAATTTATATTTTAATTTGAAAATTTACAAAACAAAAAACAAAAATAATTTTTCTAAGCATGAACAAACTTTCCTTTTTTTTCTCAATATGTTTTCATTTTTTTTAACAATAATTTTCATTGACTTTTTGTTTGTTAAATAAAAGTACATTTTTAAATTGCTATATTTTCAAAAAGCTTTATTATTACTTCTTATATTTAATATCTAGCATTTTGAATAAGTGTAAATTATTCAAAAAAAAGAAATAGTCTAACGCTCACATGGTGCGTTTAACAAAAGAATCAAAAAATAACTAACACTTTTACAAAATTATATTCACCTTTTTTTTTTATGTTTTATGGAAAATGTGTGGATAAAAATGAAAGACAAACTTGTTCAGACGATTTGGTTACAATTAATCAATTACATTCAAATCCTTAATACCAATTACAATTAACATTACACAAGGATCATTAAATTAAAAAAACTTTGATTAAGGAAAATCAAAATTGGATATTCCTACAGAGCGTGTGTCAAAGTTGGGTTAAAATACATTTTATTGGGAGTCAGGAAAAAAGAAAATGGTTTCATTTGCTTGGTTCTTTAGACTTTTGCACATGAATTTGTTTTGTTCCATTTTTAGTATAATTTTTATTTTTATTTTAAATAAATAAAAAGCAAAATTTTAAATAATAAACTATTTATACAGTACAACTGTAAAATTTAATTTTGTCTTTGTTGACTAAACTTACAAGTTACAATAATAGTAAATAAAACTTTTATGAAAAAATTATTTAAACAATCAAACTTAAGCAAAAAAATGTTGCTTTTTCCTTTGTTTCTTTTTTTTTCCAATTTAGAGAGAGAAAATTAAACAATAGAGTAAGTTATTTAAATTAAAAAATAATAATTATATAAACTAAGTTTCCTTGTTGGATCTGCGTATGGTTGGATAAAGTTGTTTTTTTTCCCCAATTACCTGCTTGTTGCGAATGTTGTTTCCTTCTAATATTGGTAAAATTGGTACTTCTTAAGGGTTCTTCTTTATTTGTTGTTTTTCTTTAATTTTATATCTGCAAACATGTATTTTGATTTTCCTTGTTGATTGTTTGTGTTGTATTAATTAACAATAACCAAATCGAGCTAAATCTCATCTTGATAAACTGTGCGACCTTTCGCGGCTGCTACTGCCAGAAGCAGCAACATTGTTGCCGAGATCACCGATGCGCTGGTGAGGTGGGAGTTTTTCAAAAATTGGATGACGCAATGCTTCTCCTGTGAATATCAATAGAATTTTTTAAATTAGTAAAGTTCAGCAGGTTCATAGCTTTTTTTATGAATTTCTAACCTGTATTGTCGATTTTTTTGTAAATACTTTCTTTTACGAGGACACATTTGAAAAAAAAAACTGTTTAAATATATATGGCAATAAAATAGACCTGCTTTTACTTATTTATTTATTAAGCGTTTGTTACTAAATACTAACATATGTTCGCAAAGCTTTAGAAAATTATCAATTATCATCCAGCTGAAACCCCAAAACAGCCGAAGAAATTGGCTTTTTGTTTCCTTTTGAAATTTTACAGTTTTTGTCGTTTTTTTTTTGTTTGAAAGTGTGTGCAGTGAAAAAATTATGTTCACATTAGAAGAATTTCTCATACTTCTTTAAAAAATTTGTAAAACTTATGAAACAGATCGATCATTATAAAAGTTAGAATATATATATTTTTAGGAAATGTTTGATTTATTTAAGTATCTTCAGCAATTTCTCGGGAAAGTTGCCGATGCTTATATCAATATGATATCCTAAATAAAGTTCTATGTTTTCAGTTTGGTTTGAAATAATCTGAATATGGAAATTCGGTCACGTTAGACTTTGTTCTGGCTTTATTAGTAATTAACATTCCGTTTGACTGCTTGTTATTACAAGCTTTTTCTTAACCTCCTGGTGGGAAGTTCATTTAAAAAGTGATGTTTATTTATTTGTAATTTCGATCTGTGTTTTAAGCAAGCAAGGACTGTTCAAAATACTAAAATAGGGGTATTCGTCGATTCTATCACTGTAAAGATTTTTTTAAAGGTCTATGTATTTTCTCCAATCTTATTTTAAGCTTTAAAAAGCCCCATTTTGAAATATAAATCATTCCATTACTTTCGAGATCGAACGAAGATCATTGTTAGCAACTAACCACCATAAACAATATAGGAAATTAAACCAAAAAAAATGAAGAGAACTTTACGTCAACATAAAAAAATAAAAGAATATTTCGATTTTGATAATGCGAAGAACTAATTTCAAAGCCATACACTTGCGAAACTATTTGAGATAATGAAATCGTCTGACAATAGAAGAATGAATCAGATTTCATTCTTATTTTTCTAAACGAAACAATACCCAATACAAAACAAAAATAATCTGATTAAATAAATTAAAACCTGACGTGGACAACATTTATAAAGACATCACTTTTTCTCACTTCAATCGACGAACACATAAACATATTTGAATACTTAATATTAATCAGCTGCGAATGTGCCTTGTCTCAAAACATTTAACAAAAAAATTCGACATACATAAATACCTGTACTTGTTAGAAGAAAAATAAGACAATATAATACAAATAAAAAACAAACGCACTCACCTAACGTAATACGTTGACTTGGCTCATACTCTAACATCTTTTTAATTAAGTCAAATAGCTCACAATGATCTTCACTCTCGGACATCAGGTACCTAAACAGTGGCTTACAATGATCGCGGACATACCGTCCAGCTGATGATTTCTCATCCCAGTCCAACTTACCATGATAAAAGTATTTTGTTTTGGTTTTACTGAAAAGAACATGATTACTACAAATTAATTTTGTTTGTGTCAATAACTGATCATAGAGAATGTAAACATGTCTCAATTTCATTACCGTGCCATACGATATGGTATCTGTCCTAAGATTCTTTCCATCATGGCAAGATGTTCACGATTATCATGCGTTTGGAAGAGTGTAATGCCCAAATACAACTCAAATAATATACAACTGTAAAAAAAAATAAAAAAAGTAAGTTTTTAAATTCAGTCATTAAACTTAAATGTTCCTATTTACCCAATTGACCAAACATCGCACGGTTGTGACCATCCCAATTCGAGGATAACTTCCGGAGCTCGATAATGACGCGTCGAGACTATTGTGCTGTGATGTTCATGATCAAATGTAGCGCTTCCGAAATCAATTAAACGAACATCTGTACTTTTAACGCGACGAACTTCGCGATTCTATATGGAATTAAAAGAAGTTGAGATAATTATTGCACAATAACTTATATTCGACTTTCCGAGTGAATCAATTTATTTGATTTCATTTAAATCAGATTTCAAAATTAAAAAAAAAGACGAGTTAAATAGGTGGAAATCAAATGATTCGATTCACATTTAAAGCAGAGTAGAGCTGGCTGAATACTTACAATCTTATGATTATAGTGTGTTGTGTATTCGGAGTCAACGAATAAAATATTCTCAGGCTTCAGATCCGTGTGCGTTAGTCTGTTGTCATGTAAGAATTTAACTGAATAGCAAAGTTGGTATGCCATGTGCCTCACTTGTTCCAGTGGATATGGTTCATAGTTGTTCTCTCTCTAAATTAATTCAACAAAATAAAAGTAAATCAAATGTTTTTATTATAGACATTTAATTTATGATTTATTTTATCAACTTACCAAGAAATCGAAAACACTCAAACCGAGCATTTCAAATGCAATGCACATGTGTCCGTGATAATCAAACCAATCAATCATTCTTACGCACAAACTGTAAAGATGAAACAGAAATAATATTCAAAAATAAATTAGTAATGTAATAAAATAATAATATTTTCAATAATAATTTATGTTTTGCATACCAACCGCACTATACCCAACAAATGGGGTGAATAATCTTCAAGCCATTTAAATCCAATTATTATTTGTCACTTGACTTTGGCATCTTTATTTAGACAAATTAAATTTATCATGAGAAGATTTTTTATTTATTTGAATACAATGACTTTTGACATTGCGATAATTGTTTTTTAAAAAGGAATAAACGGCTTTTATTTATTTAAATCGGAATGCTTGATCAAGTGTCAGTGATTCTTTATTGTTTTTTAATATATGAATTATTATTATATTGAGTGTTTTTAAATAAAAATGTTCCAATATTAATTATTGCTATTAAGTTAATTAATTGAATATACAATATACATACATGTGTATGAATAAGTCATTCAAAATAAATATGTTTAATTTTCATTATCAATAATTTTGGCTTGAAGACAAATACAAATATAACTTGTATTTTGTTACACAAAATGTCTCACCAAAGTATTTGAACCGACCTTGAAAAATAATTGAAGGTCCAGAAAGTGATATAAACAGTGAATTGTTTGCTATGGTTTCATGAAAAAAAACACACACATTTTTGCATGTTTCAAAATTAATGTTTATTCTAAGAAGCTTTAAAATAAAAAAAAAAATTCGCCTTTGCCATGGGATTTAATGATTTTAAAAAAGGCGAAATAGTTTTTTACAACCAAACAACAAAGCAAAAAAATGCTAGAAAAGATATGAAATTATAAAGGGGTGAATTTATAACAGGGGTAAAATACATACATATGTAGGTAACAGCGATGGCTGATTGGAATAGCTATAATTAAACGGTTTTGAAAATTTGTCTCTAGACTTTGTGTCTAATTTTTGTAAGGAAGTAAAATTTCTAGTTTCGTAGTTTAACTGGAGTAAACCTTCAAATTTGGTGAAATAATTCCAATTCAACTTCCTCACTGAAAACTTGGGCTTAAACCACTTTAATGCATGTCTAGCCCAAGCGCAGAGTGAGAGTTCTATTGAAATTTGTTTACTCAATTCAGACCTTAAAACCTTAATTAGTTAAATTAAGGAGCAGATTTGTAAGAAAAAAGTTGTGTAAATCGAAAATTTCCGGAGTAGATTTGAAAACGAAAGAAAAATTCAAAAACTGCATTTTTAACAAAAAAAAATGGTTACATAAATTCTATTCGTTTCAGAACAGAATAGAATTCTATATTCAAAAATTCAGGTCAGATTTGGTTAGAAAATTGAATAACAGGGTGCTGTCAATTTCCGTTCATGTGGTTTGGTCAAAGAATTTTTGGATTTTATCAGTGTGGAAAAAAGGAGTAGATCTCAAAATAGCGGAGTGGGGGATTAGATTTCTTTCTCAAAATTGGAGTAAATTTACATCGACTGGAGTAAGGACGCTCTCGATATAAAAACTATATTTTTTATTTCTTTTTTTGTTTCAGGCATTTCATTTGTAAGGAAATACCTGTTTTGAATAGAGGCAAATTCACAAGACGGAATCAGACCTAAGTGCAGGGAATTCGCAATAATTCTTATAATAAATAAATAAATAAACGCAAGCTGTTGTCAGTGAATAATTTTTTAGTATTGAAGAAGAGGTGGCTGTTGTGAAAATAAGACGAAATTATACTTGTGCAGAAACGGAAAAATGAATAAATACTCTTGCCAGTCGCTGTTCATTCAGCCTTAGAAAGCTCGTCAACAATTTAACCTTCAATAAATGTATTTATTATTTTGATTCTCAATAACCAATTTAGCAGACGGTTGAAAATGCGTCATAAAAATAATAATAAAACAAAAAAAAAAACTTACTGATCACAATTGGGATCCTTTTGAGCAATTTTTTCCAGTGCATTAATTTCTAATTTAGCAGCTTCACGATATTTCTCGACATTCTTTATAATCTTCAAGGCCATGCAGTGATCCCTATGAGAAATTATTTATTTAAAATATGTACGAATTATGAAAATCAATCAAGACTTACCTTTCCATGTCTTTGACCTTAACAACACGTCCAAATGTGCCTTCGCCCAGTGTAGCCATGATTTTATCTGTAAAATTTAAAATAACCATTGAAATTTTCACAGAACTTCTAATCTCCTAGATTTTTATAAATTTATTAAAAAATATAAGTGATGTTTCTTTAAATTTTATTGATACATTTTTTTTTACTAAAGTTTATTATACTTTTTGTGAACAAAAAAACAATGAGTGAAATTTATACCGTTGGAAAACCCGTTTTTTTTATAATATTATATGCAGAAACAATTTTTATTTCAAAGAATTTACTCAAATATTTCTTGTTCGTCTAGAAAAAAAAAAATTATAAAGAAAATTCTAATTTCGCGACTATGTTTAAAATAAAATTAAGATCGATTTTAAAGTTAAAACAAATATATTATGTATGTTTAATGCGATATTTCGCGGATAAATTAAAATATGTAGATATATTTTTATAAAATTATTTTAATTAATTTCATAAAAACACATCGAACCACGCGTTTTATTTAATTAACAACAAGATTTGAAGGAGGAAACAAAATATAAAGATAGCTCGAAATAAAAAAAAAAATTTAAAACAGAAAAAAAAATTAAAGAAAATAATAAATGGAAATGTTTTTTTCTATTTTAATTTTTTGGTTTTGGTTTTTTTTTTTTTTTGTAAAAAAAATTGTCACGAACATCTGTTATGAAGAATGTCGCCGGTGTGATATATCAAGTGGCCATCAGCATCATCTTGAATAACTGGCTTTGCTTGCTGTTTGTTCAGTACATGATTGGGGGATTTGTGGATTTCATCATCATCATTGATATTATCATACATCCATCCATCAGAGTCATCAGTCATCGTGGGGACATCAATGTTGTGTGGGGGGGGAGAAAAAGATTCAACAAAGCATCATCGGGAATCCAGAACAGAGACAGAGAGAAGAAGTAGCACACATCAGAATGGCGAGAGGCGAGATGCAAGGCAACACAAGCGCATTATACCATCAACCAAAACCATTTATCAGTAGTTACCCAAGTTGTTGTTGCAGAAGAAGAGTTGTTGTTGTTGATTTAATTTCACAATTCATCAATCAATGTTGTTCACACCATGATTAACCATCATCATCATCATAATCAGAAAAAAACACGAGAAAAATACGGATCGTTTTTCGGTAAGAAAATTAGTTCGGACAAAGTTTTTTTTTTTTGTTTTGTTTCATAACAAAATTAATTAAAACAAAAAAATTATATATAAATATTTTTATAAAACAGAAAAAATATAATATATTAATGTATTATTAAATTGAGATAAATCTATATTATTTTAGGTTTGCAACAACAAAAAAAAAATAATGCAAGTTAATATTTAAATTTTTCTTTCATCGGAAATTAGTGTTTCACTTGATATAATTGTTTGGAAAAAAAAAATTATTTGGTCAAATGAATACATGGGAGATTGAACTTGAAACAGTAACAAACATTAAATAAGAATCCTCCTTTTTATAATAATAAGAATCAATTTAAATATAAAATAAAAACTGAAGGTTTTTTTTTAAGGACACTACATTATTTGAAAATACATAATAAACAAAAAAATAGAGCAGAATTTAAAGAAGAAATTACTAAATACCTCAGCCTACTATCCTCTATGATGAAGTGGATTGCATTCTTAAAAAAAAAATTGTTCTACCAAAAACATCGTTTTTTTTTTCAATCATGAAAAAAGATTCACAAAAAAATGTTTTTTTGTGAAATTTTTTTTTCATGTTTGATAAAACATATCTTCTTAAATTTGTATTATACTTGGATACTAAATATTAAACTATGCTCCTGACCTTAAGATTAGCACTATAACATTTAGTGAAATGAAAAATTAATACGAACCACAATCATTTTTACGTTATGGTTTTAATCTCGATACATGCGTACACAAAGGAAAAATCTGAAGAAGTATGATATTTATATTTACAAGTATTAAATTGTTTGATTGGTTCAAAAGAAAAGTTATCGAATGTAGTTTTTTATGGAGAACTTGACTTTAGATCTTGGTTACACCAATTCATTTTTTTTTGGTTGTTTCATTTCGTCATTCGTCTTAGACTTTAGATCACATTTAGCCGATTTATTTGTTCGTTCATTATTCGTTTTTTGTATGGTGAACGAATTAACGAAAAGAGGCATAGAAGTTATAAAATGGTTTCCGGTTGAAATTTGACGTTTTTCATTTGACAACTGAGTAGGGATGAGCGATTTGCATTGATAGATATTGAGAAAAAATATCGATATTTAAAAATTTTTGATTCATGATCTATGTTAAGATTTTAAAGGGAAAAGGAAAACTTTAATAGGATATCAAGTCAAATGTATTTTCAAAAGGATATTTTTTTAAGGTTAGCAAGCATACAGTTCTTTTAGGTGTAGAAGAATTGTTTGTAGTAGAAGTAGTGACAGTTTATTTTCTTTTGCAAATGAAATGTCTAAAAGAAATAGCACTATGAAAAAGCAAGTACAAATGCCAAGCTGTAGATCTGCTTGCAAAAAACAATGACTGAAAAGTTCAACATTGTTTTACAAAAGAAGGTTTCTTACTGTCACTTTTGGGACTTTTTCAAATTTTTAAACTATTGCTAATCTAAAAGTATGTTAAAACTGGTTTTCGGGGTTAATTCTTTTCTGAGTTTAATTTTAATTCGTATTGCTTGTCATGTAAATATATTTAAAGCTATGTATTTGTATATTCATACTAGTAATATTTTAAGATAGGTACATTTGTAGAGTTATTTTCATTGAACCATATCATTTTAAGCTGCTGTTTAGTAAAAATTAAATTTAATAAATGACTATGAATATTGAATATTCACCAATAGCAATAGGTACCCACATGTCTTATGTAGACTTAATATATTTTGTTTGATCAAACTTTAAACATTTCAAGTTAATTTAGAAAAGAACTGCTTCTGTCAGTAACCTACATTTATATAAATTAGATTTGCATAACTAGTAATTAGTTGTTATAGATAAACTTTTATATACAATTTTACTCTGATTTTAGCAGAATGAACAGGTTCAATCTGTTATTTCTGTATCAGAATTTGATTTTCCTTTGTGTTGCCTTGTATAGTTCAATTAAAAATAGTTTGTGAATAATATTTAAGAACGTTTGGTTTTTCGATCACAATTATTATCTACAAATAATTACTTTTATAAACAGAAACAAACAAACAAAATTGTTCGTGAAATAAGTGTGGAATGTATTAATTTTTCTATTCAATTAATATAATTAATATGAGAACGAATACATAGTAATTACCATATTGGCTATTTTGATTGACCTTTTGAATCTAGTTTTAGAAATTTAATTTTTAATTTAAACTTAAATTATTTTAATTGAAATGGGTTTTAAAGCTTTCTTTTTTCTTTAACAGAAATAAATTCATAAAATAACTACTTCATTGATTAATAAATCAAACATAACCTTAGCTTCTATTTATTTTTGCATTACAAATCTACTTAACCTAAAGTTTTACCTAATCTTTTTTTAAATGCCTAAATCAAAAAGAACCTTAAGAGTTTATTATCAAAATATTTATTTGTTTCTGTTTCAATAAAAAAAAAAATAATTTTAATATAAACAAACAAAATTTTATAAAATAAGCAAAGTTCAAGATTTTACCTAGTATAAAACTGTGATTAGTACACAAAATGCAAGCAAATTGCAGGCACAGGGTTAATCTCACATAGTCATATAGCCAACAAAAGAGATTCCATCGATCTTGTCTGGAAATTTGTTAACCAAATAAAAAAAAATAAAAAATAACACAAATAAAAAAAAAAACAAATCAATAACATTGTTCAAGTGTGTTTTTTGTCTGCGATATAAATTTAATTGTTATTAATTTAAAGATTATATTATATAAAGCTCGATTTAAAACATTTTATTTTGCTTGCACAAAGCCGAAGCAAAATCAATAGAAATAAAAATGTAAACAAATAAAATAATAATAAAAAAAAAAAAAATAAATCCTTACAAAGGAGTAAAGTGTTTTTGGAATGCGTGACTTGTGCCCATACAAAGCCGATGAAGACGAAGATTTGGCTAACGAGTACATGGCAGATGCTGCTGCCGAGGAATTGGATGCTGTTGCTCCAATATTTGGCTTCCTGCTGTTCAACAATCGATTGTGATTGTTGTCAAACAAATAGGATTTATAGGTGGAAGGGTATTTACTAAGGTGACTACTATTACTACTAGCGCCACTAGTGCTAGCTCCTGCTGTTGGCAATACCATAGGATTATAAAATTGTCGACTACTAACAGCATAATCTCTTCGGTTAAAGTGGAGATTTTGTTCACGTGGTGGATAACGATCATTGTGCAACAACGCAGGAGGGGATTTAATTTTTCTACTTGAGGCGGAGGATGTAATGGGGGCCGTAGCTGTTGTTATGGTGGAGGTTGTGTTGTTGTTGTTTCGGTCGTTTATCGTATCGTGATTGGTTTTTGTGGATTTAGTAGATTTAGGCGAACTACCACGACTGGGGCTAGTTACATGAGATCGTTGGTTGTTCTCCTCCTTGATGGCATTGCTGCCATCGGTTACTGTTGTCTTATCCTCATTTTTTGGTTGTCCCTGATCGTCATAGGCATCATCTTGGGCATATTTCAGGATCATTTTCTTAATTTGTTTTCTTTTGGCAATGCGATCAGAAAAAGCTCTCGCTTCTGCATCATTGTTGTCTTCTTTGAGAGCTGCTAAAATTGCAGCATTGTCTTCCGATGATCGATCTTCACCTTCTTCGTATTCCCGCAAATCAAAATCAGAAATATTGCCTTGGGTTTTTGATCGTTGTACACCATATGAACTTCGATTATTTCGTCCTGTGAAACGACTGCTCGCTGAAGCAGTAGCTGCAGCTGCCGCATAGGGTTCACGCTCATAGTCTGGAATATGGTAGCGTAACGCTATTGGATCACCAGTAGTGTTATTCCGGCGGTATGATTTCTGACGTCTTCTCGAACCGGCTTCAGGTTCATAGTGGTTATTCAGATCCGCGTACAATTCGTCGGGATCATAACGCGACTTGTACTGGTTCTCTTTGTCCGATCCCCGAGAACCGTCATAATAATGACTATAATCCAATCCACTGCGAGGCTTAAAACTCGATGCAAATCTATTCGATGGATCATAAGCCGAGTCTTTGTACCTGCTTCCCGTAAGAAGAGGATCATACTCATAGTTATTCAATCCTCGACCATAACGAGAACTATCATTCAGCGTGGTCAATTCTTGACGAGATCTACCATTGCTGCTTGTTAGATAACCACTATCGGCAGAATCTACCAAATACTTGGTTGTTTTATTTCTCGCTAATCGATATGGCGTTCGTTCTTTTCGATCAGCAGTACTAAACGAATACGAATTGCCAAGTCCTGATCCAGCAGTTGTTAATTTCGACGAACTTGGCATTTGTACTGAAGTCGAGGAACGTGCTAGTGGAATTCCATTTCCATCTGGTTCGAGTGTTTTATCTCGATCTTTATCATTGTGACGTTTTCTCCTCGCAAAACGATCCAAAACATCGGAATATTTCGATTCGAGGCGGGATATTGTCGAAACTGGCTTACCATCGGCTATTGGCGTTTTATCTCTATCGCCATTGTCTTTTTTCTAAGATAGAAGGCATGAAGTTATTTGGAGTAAAACAAATAAATTTTTAATAGGAAGGAAAGTTTTGCGCAGAAGGTATAATTTGTACAAATATTTATAACTAATCGAGGCGGTAAAACGTGTAACACACAAGATCTGTCTCTTTACTTCCAAAAACTGCCACTTTCTACCCATTTTAACCCAAAGTTCTGTCAAAGTACATATAAATTGGACCAGAATTGGTCAAAAATAGCAGTTTTGGGAAGTAAAGAAACAGACCTACAATAATCCTGTTCGATTACTTCCCAAATTTGCCCATTTCTAACATTTAAAGTTCAAAATACTGTACAAAAAAACTGGTCGAATCTGTCAGTTTTGGGCAAGTAAACGAACAAACCTAGTTTTTTGTTTTTGATTATAGGTCCGTTCCTTGCTCACATTTAATTGCGGTCTGTTTTTTTTTCTAAATTATTAACGACCTGTTTCAAATTATTTTGTCATCAAAAAAGCCAAATTTATTAAGTTTTAAAAACTATTCATAAACAATTAAATTAAAACTTTCTACAGCAGAATGGCCCGCAAATAGATTCTACGACCTTCTTATTCTCCTGTGTGTGTGTGTGTATTTTTCTTCGAGCAATATATTTCTAATTAAGTTTCTGGCATTGTTTAAAATTAGAGAAACAAAATAAACTTAAAATTCAATTTTAAAGGCACTCGAAATAAGCTAATACCTATAAATCTTTAACACAGCACTCACATTTTGGAAAGAGCTTTTTCATTTAATGAAAATAAATAAATATGTAAATTAATCTTCCACATTTTGTGAATCAAATAATAATTGTTGTTTTTCGAAAAATGTTTCACGTCAATTGAATTTTGAAAAAAAAAATCAACACAAAATATATTGGCAGCACAGGTACACGCCTCCGCTCCCATACACAAACACCAACATATACAAAGACGATTTATTCCAGTTATCTGACTCAGATTTGTCAACGCAAATTGTATTATTTTTTCTTGTAAAGATTTTCAAAAATATGATCAATTTTAAATTTTTTTTGCAAAACTTTCCCCTCCTATCAATTTTGAAATATTTTTTTTGATTTTTCAACTAACTTTTGTCGAAGAAACTATCGTTGATTCGTCATCTCGTCGACCGAATGTTCGCATTAACGGTTTATAATACGAACTTACTGGACTTAGATTCGAACGTAACCGATCTAATGCCGATGAAGTGGTAGTTTTCGTATAACCGCCAATTCCGGGACCACTTCCATAGCCGGACGTTGATGTGTTGTAACGATTCCGACTGCGATCACTCATGGAATCGTTTTTTAAAATGATATCTGGAGCGGATTCCGATGGGCTTAGCTCGAAGCTATTTTTTTAACACAGAAAATAAATGTCAGTTTAATTTTTTTTACAGTGAATTTCAACAGAGAAATTTTACTTATTTTTAAAATTAAATAATTTTTTTTTACGAAAAGAAGAAGACTATAGGTAGAAAAGATGGAGCTTCGCGTCAAACACGAGCGGTTTTCACAGTTTCACTGATGAGACTGTGTGATTCAAATCTCAAAAAAAAAAAAATTCCCACAGGTTAATATATCTAGTGAGGGCGTGTTGTAGACGTCGCGACGTCGGTCGGGGTAGAAGAAAAAAAAAATGTAAATTATCGGTTTTGAACTTTTTTTTTTCTCGGGGGTGTTGGAAAATTTTAATTCTCCTCTCTTCAATCTTAACGGTTGGTTTTTCTTGGAAAGAAAAGTTGAATTTTTTCTCCCTAAGTAAAAAAAAAATGACGTGTCTCGAACAATTTTGTGTATTTGGCATATTTTTACGTTTTTCAGAGACTCGTCTGCTTTACCTGCGTGTGCAATAAAGTGCGTTCGCATTGAGCTAGATCATTTAAATGGGTTCTCTTGGTCTAAATTTAAATTGTTTCTATATTATATGTTATTTGACTCGAAATATGAAATAAATTAATCTACAATTCAGTGCTCCTCTATGTGCCCATTTTATTGGGAGGTATTTTTGTTTTGATGCAGCACTGGGACAATGTCAACTATAGATAAATCTTATGTGCATCATCAGCATACAGAAAAACAATGTATCAAGGGTGAAGAATTCAATGGTGAGACGAAAGTGATATGTGGTTCTTTGATGCTTCCTTCCTGTGTGAAAATATTATAACAACAACATGAAAGATTTATTGTAACATATGTTTGTGGAGATGTCAAAATGACTGATTGAATGAAGAAAAGCACGTTCCAATATCATGTGTTTCCAAGAGATCTATACGGATCGATTCATGTTTACTATAACGTTGTCATTAATATGCGTTTTTATTTGAGTGTTTTAACAGCGGAAACAACGATGTATGTAGATCGGATGGAAGTGACTGTCAGGAAAACCACACACACTTGGAACTGTTCATTGGGTCTGTTCGTTAATTTGCCTGAAGCTGACAGATTCTGTCAGGAAAACCCGGCACACTTGGAACTGTTTATTGGGTCTGTTCGTTAACTTGCCCGAAACTGACAGATTCTAACAGTTTTATTTTTTTTTATATGAACTTTGACAGCTAAAAATGGTAGAAATGGGTAGGTTTGGGAACAAGGTTATTGTGACAGCACTTAAATCAAGGAGAAACTTGGATTTTTCTTGTGAAATATAACAAGCGCTTTCAAATTTATAAAATAACGATATACGATAACGATATAAATTTCAAATTGATATTCCGTTGGGTAACAGAAATGAATGTTTTTGTAAAATATCAGAGACATCAGGCACAAAAAAATTAAAAAAAAAAACGCAAATTGTCATTTATGAAATTTCAACCGAAGTTTGCGAATCACTGAAAGATACCAAGAGCTCTCAAATTAAATTTTAAAATAACGATAGACGAGACGAGTTATCTAGTGATTTAAGTCACGTAACTCCGTGAAGCAAATTATTGACGATCCCGCAAACGATAATCGTTTTAAAAATAACGGGTCAATTGATAGGCATCTGGCGCTGATTTTTAAACATGGACTTGTAGTCTATAACTATCATATGCAGTCATTATATTATTAATTTACTTTTTGTCAAAGTTGACGAGCAGAAAGAAAATGAAAGAAATTTTATTAAAAAAAATCATTAACCTCTAAATAATGTCTCCAATTCTAAATAAAAACAAAACATTTGGCGGCAACAGAGTGCCAATCAAAATCGAGTTTGACAAGTTAATTATAAATGACAGGATTTTGCACAACTATCAGCTGTCATCTATAATAGTTGCTAATAACGTATCATTTTAAAATATGTACATACATCCATTTATGCGTATATATGAGACCAATGTCTCATAACATTTTGCAATGATTAGACATCAATTCCAAATGCGTTAGAAGTGTTTTTGACATTTAAATGGAACTTCAACTTGACTTTATGCGAAGAAGATAGAAAATTATATTTGTTTATTTCCTATTCAAACTTGCGAAATTTGAAGAAAAAAAAAGATTTTAAACCATCCCTTGAAGTTGACTTTTGAAACACACTTCCTTTTTTTAATTAAAAAAAAAATGTGACAAAACCATGAAAAGTTTCATTTCCGCGAAGTCAAAATATACCAAACACTTCCTGTGCTTTGCGGAGATGTTTTTATTTTGTATAAAATGCGTCAACCATGGTTTTGAAAACATGACCAAGAAACCAAAGTAACCTCGCATTATTTAGTTTTTACAACACAAACGAGTAATCGTTGTTTTGTATTTAAATTAAAACCGCTAACCTTGAACTCGAACATAATAAAGAGCGAGAGAGAGAGAGAGAATTTTAACGAATTTGTAATAAACTAAAAACTATACAGAATTAAGCATGGTTCTTCTGATTTTTTCTCTCAAAAAGAAAACATTAAACTCGCACACTATAGTAAAATGAGAGAATTTTTTTTTTAAATTCAAAAATAGAATTAGAAAAATTTGGCAACGCGCGTACGCAGAATTGAGATGTTAAGCAAAAAAAAAGGAAAAATCAATTCGTACAAAGCTTTCGTGTTTGAAAAGCTTTCGCATCAAACCTGTTGATAAAAATACATTTTTCTTCTTGATCAGATTTTTCTTCTCGATTAAAATGCTAAACATACGCGAAAGCTATTTTTAAATTCTCATTTAATTCGTTTTATGTTAAGACATTGCGATTAATCACAGTAAAAGGATAATATTAATATCGTTTATTGTCCTTAAAACCACCTTTAAAAATGACACTTTTGTTTTGACATTTATTTAAAGTAACGATTCGTTATAAGAGCAAAAGTAGTTTTGACATTTTGTCGTCGAGAAGTGTCAACTGTCAATTTTTTTTGTTTTTATATAACTTAAGGCGATCGGCTAAAATCACTGGAACTGGACATGCAACTTTTTTTCAAACCGTTAATCTTCTTCTTTTCATTTTTAATGAAATATTGTATTAAAGTTAAGTTATATTGAAGTGTGTATGTATATTTTTTTTTTAATTTTTTTTGTTACCGATTTTGCCTTTTTTCAGGTCTTTCGCTCGGATTTCGACGAAATCTTTGCAGCAGGCTGTTGCAACTATCAGACAATAACTGTGTAACACTTGCTGTTGAGCTTCGGATATAACGATTGCGCCTCGGCGTTGATGATGTTGATGTTTTTGTTGTTGTAGAAGGTGTTGAAGATGATGATGATGATGCGGCAGCAATTGATGCTGAAGATGGCGACACTGCCAATTCGACTGGCTGTGGTGTTAAAGTTTTTGTCGACGCAATCGTTGAGCTTTTTTCGCGTTTATCCATTCTATTAATTTGTATTTTTTTTTTTCGTTTCAAGTTTTATTTAATTTTAAAACCTATTTTTCTCTTAGCACATTATAATAATTAATTAAATGTAAACATGGAGCAACATTTTTTTCAATATTGTTCTCTTCATTTTACTTTTGTATATTCACTGGGGTTTTAGAGAAAAATTATAGTAATTATTCAAGAACGAGTGGGAAGACAATAATTATTTTGTTTACAAAGAAATTTATTTCAAACTTTCGGCAGGAATGTTGTTACATTTAAAATTTGGCTAGTAGATAATTGTTTTAAAACATAAAAATATAATAATTCCCATGAGCGTCGACTCAACGAATTTCGACAGAATTGCATACCTATAAAAGCAACCCATTCGGTGTTCATCATTATTATGTCGAAAAAGATTCGGGGAAAAATTACACAGGTGTATTTTTTTTTTAGATATTAACAGCGTCGTCGATTCCGCAATGTTCCACATTAGCCAATATAGTTATTGAAGAGCTTAATTTGTTGTTCGTAGAATTTGCAAGTGTAAATTTGGATTAATTTGGCTATTCATGGAAAGATATAAGACACTGGAAAAGTTTACCATTTGTGTAAGATTATCATTTGGTTAACGAACTGTCAATCTTTTTATGGAAAAGATTAACACAAATTGGATAACTAATTTGACGTGGAAAGTCTACGCTTTTTAGATTGTGACTTCACCCATCCATGACGATAAAATTGTTGGTGAGAGCGGTGAGAAGCTCTGTTCCCTTCGCCGATCTCACTCCAACAACCATCGCCATTGCATGGCGTAGTAAAAAGTCACAATCTAAACAGAGTCAAACGTCATGGTGACTTTTGTTTTTAGAATAAAGCATGTTTAGAAATATGATAGATTAAATATATCAGAGAACAAAAAAACGTGTGTTCTTTTCCTACCGCATTGAGATTATTTGCGATAAAAAAGTTTATTAAAAACAAAAATTGAACAAATTTTTATTTGTTGCTTATTTTTAGGCATCTTTGGATTTACTTTTTTTAATTGTTGTCATGATAAAAACGAAATATGTAATCAAAATCTTTGTTGAAAAAACAGCTGATTCAATTACATAGCATTTACAAAATTTATGAAAGGGGTTTTCAGGCAATAAAACTTTTGCGTAAACTTAGCAAAAGAATAAACAACTAATAAACCGTAAATATATCTATCTCAATGGTTTCAAATTAAAAATGACACTAGCATATCAAGTTGGATGACATATTGATTTGTTTTAATTTCTTTTGTTCAAAATAGGATAATTTAAAAAAAATCATTTTCGACAGAAACAGAAACCTATTTCTTGTTTATTTTAAATAAACAACATAAACGTCAAAGAAACCCACCATTTTTGTGGTGAAAATATATGACATCTAGTATTATTGTTCTGCAATAAATTTTCCAATATTCCTAATAGTAAAATTTGTACTTATTTTCAAAAAAATTAAGAAATAAATTTCTTTGCAACACAGTTTTGATTTTTCATAACTGTTGATTGATTTGACAGCCGAATAGCCAAAGTACGTGAATCAAAAATTCTCAATAGAAAAAAAACTAACTTGTTGAACAAAAATTAGAATACATATATATTATTTCACTTGCGGACTACAATATATTATCTCCGCTAGAACAATTAGCCAGCATTTGCGTTCTGTTGTTGAATTTCCGTACATGAGTTTTTTTTTGTTGTTGTTGTTTTAATTTTATTTTGAATTAGTTTTCAAATACACAAATAGCTCGGAACATCGGTTTCACATTGAATTGGCACTAGAACACATTTTTCACTCTCAAGTAGATTTTACTTATTTTCTTTTATTTGCTGGTTGATGTATTTTCTTATTTTTTTTTGTATTATTTAAGTCTTTTTTTACTAGATAATATCGACTCAATCAGGGAAAGCAATATAGGTAGTTAAACAATAAATACAGCCCTCAGTAACAGAAGGTTTTCAAAAAAAAAGAAGAAAAACAGAATAACACAGAAAAAAAAAACACTGCTATGCAGCATCACACGACGAGATAAACAGGAACTTTTATTTAGCTTGACAAAAATAGAACTTTCATTTTTATTTAATAATGAGATTTTTTTTATATATGTATGTATATTTTTGATTTTAAATTTCAAAAAATCTACGTCAATGCAGTGGGAAGACGTTGCAAAACAGATAAATATCTTCACGGAAGAATAAATTCACAAATGATCTATATGACCCAACAACATCACTGGGGTTTTGAAATATTGATTTTTGAGATATAATTTTTTTATTTTTATTGGGATGCACTTTTTTCAAAAGAAGAAAAAAAAAAGAAACTAATAACACATGTTTCATTTTCCGAGAACACTGATCACTTGATTACACATTTGACCTCCATTACCAAAGGGAATATTATAAACCACAACGTTTGAGATCTAAATATGTTTCGCACTGTCGCAGAATATGCTCCGAAATATACATCCCGAGCATAACCACAAGCAAATTCAACCAAAAAACTTGCGGCGGCTCTCCCGGCAGACGATAATTTTCAAAACCGACTAAGGGAAATTTTCGTCGAAATTTACAAATTCGCGTAGTTATTATATTTCCTATTACAGCTGCTTCTGGCTAGCAATGTATGCTGCAAGCTCACCAAGGCTGACGATATTGGAAATTGAGTGTAATCTTATTTGACTCTCGTAAATCGAAAAAATAATAATTAAAAAAAAATATGTAAACATTATTCAGCGTTGATTTCGAATTAAATACAAAAATAATATTTCCTTTCTTTGGGGTGATTTTGATTGAAGAAAAGTTGAGCTATTTTTGAAATATAGCCAAAGCAAGAGAATTAAAAATTCTAACCAACTTGGTGTGGTGAATTTGAAAATATCAAGAGTATTTTTTCTCCTCGCTGCTCAGTATTCAGTGGTTTTTGACAGAAAACAACAAATATGCCCCCAAGGTTGATACTATTTTTTCCTAATGGGCGGATTGGTTTTGGACTTTCTGTTTTGATTTCAAAATTATTCTCAAGATTTATCACCTTCGTTTAGATTACTTTGTAACAAAAGAGACTTTTCTCACTGAAAGAAGGTGGTGAATTTTGAAATATTCTCCAGAAGATGTTTTCTATTATTATCTGCTTTAAGAGTTTTTTATTTTTCAAAGAGAAGAGAAATTTTTTTTATTATATGAGAGAAGATAAACTATTTTTGAGTAAATTTGAAAAAAAATCTACTCATTTTGATAATTTCTCAATTTTTGGTTCAACATTGTTTTGATTTTAAAATTTTATTTTCAGTATGAGTGAGGTTGAGGTGTCTTCCGGGTATAAACACGGAAATGTCATTATCCGTGTTTTTTTGTTGTACTTTTTGATTACTCTTTTTTTTTCATTTTATATTTGTAATAAAACAAACAAAAGAAATATTGAACAGTCTGATTTATTTTTGTTTTGAATTTAACATGAAAAATGTGTAGCTACTGAGTAACAGACAAAAACATGACTTTTGTTATTTTTTTTGTAATAAACCAAAGATTAATTATTGTAAAAGAGAATAATTTTTTTGTTTTTGTATGACACGAAACGACAATTCTTAGTTCCTATGCAGCACCTCCAAAATATTAATTTTCCTTTGTTTGATTGAATGTTAACAATAACTGACAAAAAATATAACAATTTCATCTCAATCTTTTTGAGCAGTGTGTTCTTTTTCTACAAAACAAAAGCCTTTTGTCGTTTTGATGATTAAGTGAATTTTGAGAGTAGGTATGGTTATTGTCACAGTTCAAATCTAAGGTAATATATTGCACAAGTTGTCAAAATTGAAAGTGTCAGAAATTTAAAATGGCGATTCGAGTGCCCACAGGTACTGCTCACTGCATCATTAGAAAAAACAAGAACATTTTGAAATTTGACAAGTAAAGGAGCACTGGATCCACCATTTTCTTCGATTTTGACAGATGCTGCGCAGAACTGAACAAAAATGGAAGCGCTAATGATATTACCTTCAATATGTGTAATACATATTATTTAAGGTTGGTAAGACGGTAAAACGCAACGATAGCGAAACAGCTTACGTCATGATTGTGAGTTGCATTTAATCATTTAAGCCACAAAAAATATATGTAGGTGCACATCAAAAGAAAATAAACTACGCAATAATTTGTCAATGTCATTGACCGACAACTATGAACAAAATAAAATAACGGAAGTCATAGTTTTAAAAATAAACACAAAACTTGGCAAGAATTTTTTTTAAATCATTTTTTTTTTTTGATATTGAAGCTCCAAACTATTAACAACATGCGTAACTGATTAATGTATTACTACAAAACTAAACATGACTTCCTTCAAAGTGTTGAAATTATCTTGGATCATTCTGCCGTATGTATTTCTTTTTTTTTCTTGAATAACAAATGACTAGTCAAAACATATAATGCACGACAATCATCTCTATAAATCTCTCACACTTATAATTAGAACATTTAGAAAGTACTATATAGCGAGTCTTTAATAAAAAAAAAAAATAATAAAAACTAATATATATTATTAGTCACCCTCACAAAAATTATGGCATCTGGTCTATTTCAAACTACCATATTCATACCTCCTAGAAAATGTATACTTTTTGGACTTCGAAGGCGAAAAAAAAACAATTTTTGAAGCACGCTGTCGGTATAACGGTTCGGGGAGCTGCCACTATTATACCGACACGGTATTATTTCCTATACGATGAATAAAAACTAAACGTGTGCTGGCAATAGACCAGCGAGTTTTACCCCCATCCAAACAAAACACACATAATGAACTTGTAAGATTATAATTTGGCGCCGAAATAAATTTTTGATTTTTTCCAATAATCTAATTTATCACATAATATCTACTTAATTAGAACGTATAAATTATTCGTTAAGAATTTGTACAGTTATTTTAATAAATATTAGCTTTAATGTTTGAGGGCGAATTCGCAAAAAAAAAATGCTGAATGACTTTTCTGTCAAAATTATTTATGGATTTTATTGCGAAAGAAGCTATCTTCAAAGTGACATTTTGTATGTATATGCAATACAAGGAGGTGTATACAGTATACATATGTATTTGACAGACAAAAATGCACAAAAATTAAGTCATTTAATTTTTTTTTAAATAAAAACATACAGCGACAGGTGTAGACGATTTTTTAAAAAATTTGTATGTTCCATAAATCACAGTAAAAAGAACAGTAATTAACATTAAAAAATTTGTATCATCGTTTTCTTTTTTTAAATATACACTGTTGGGAAAAAATAAAATATTTTGTCTGTTTTATTTGATGCAGTTAAAAATAGGGATCTATTGACCTTGTGAATAAAAGAATCTGCAATTCACAAAAAATACTGATATGCTTATTTTGACAAACACAAGGCCAATTACTCCATTTATAAACCTAATTATTTCCGTTATGTGAATCAGAATAACAACCAAAAACCTTGTCTACGGTACTTTTGTTTTTTAAGAGAGAATGGAACAGACGGAGCAAATTGTCCCAGTCAAGGATATGAAGAAAATTTTATTGACACTCCGTTCACACTTAACGTTGATTGACATCAACTGAGAGACTTTAAAACGAAACGACAAAAAATATCCGGAGATATTGCGGATATTTATGCATGCTTTTTGGAATTTATTGCAAATGAATTTAAATGCAAATAAAATAAACTTAATATTGTCATCTTCTTCCCAACGGAAATTTTGTTTCCTCATGGTAAAGGAAACATCAACAAATCTCCCTGTCTGAAAGGGGGTCTTTCTTCGTCCAAAAATTCATAAAGCATTCACACAGAACATTTACACGTTTCAATTGTTTTGACACTAGCTTTAATTTGACTTGAACTCAAAAGACGATGAGACGTAAGACCGCCAGGCTTTGAAAAACCGCAGTGTCAAAGATTAAATACAAAAACAAACATATTAAAGTGAATACAATGGAGCCGCAGTACAATGGCGTGACTTTATGTATGAAGATATCGGTTAACATTATTTATTAATCATGCTCGTCATTAATATGATATGTAATATGAAAAGAAATTAAAATACATACATAAAAATTAACATCTTCCGATAATTTTGCCTCGCAAGTAACTGTTTTCTTTAGGTATAATGATTATTACATTTTTTGCAACGCATCTGTTGTGTTCACCATCTATTGCCAGGTAATTTCAGTTCTCAAAATGTCAGTATAGAAACTACGAACACTGCGAAATATTTGTTTGCTCTTTAAAAAACTTTAATTCACTTAATTTCTAATATTTTCAACTTTCAAAACGAAGCAAAATTTTTCCAAAATCAATGAGAAATTATTTTGAAAAAGGTGAAACGTCAAAATTTATTGCCTCGGTCGGCGCGGCGATGGGAATCAACTATTGCTTTCCATCTGCCAAGGAATATTACCTTTGTCAAACCGTCTCCATTGACAATATTCAAGGCAATGACAATTAGCCAAACAATTTATTTCCTCAAATATTGCCAATGGAGCCGCTGTGTTAAGGCCCAACTATAATACACTTAACCGAGCGCCAGCTTAAGCGAACGAGCCAATACACATTCTTACCAACCATAATAGACAGAACTAATCAGTTTCGTTAAGTTTCTCGAAATCAAGCAAGAGCCATTGAAATGGCTCTAACTTACGTAAATGTAAAATTTGAAACGCATTTCAACTTAACGCAGTTTTACATGTTGTTGTCTCTTATTAATTATTTCTGTCCCTTGTCAATTTTGCTCGTGACGTTAGCTATTAGCAAATAAAAAAGAAGAAAAGTAGTAACGATAACAATGGCAGCGTTTGACATTTTCTTAAGTTACCAGAATCCATTATGGTTACTTTTTGTTTTAACGATATCTTTTGAAAACTTTTCGTTCGGTTTTGAAATTAGCTTAAGCTTGGTTAAGTCTATTATAGTTAGGCCTTTACTGGATGTCCAAAAAATATGTACCTTGTATTGTTTTAGTATCAGATGTTTCTTGCACAAGACAGTAATAAAAGAACTTTGGATAGCTTTATGAACGCCCACAATTTCATTTCTCTTGATATTTTTGATGTGTGATTGAGCGCTGAGTGCTTTAAAAGATGTGTTTGTTTATTTCATTTCAGAATTACAACTAAATCTAAAGTCAAAACAAAGGAAAAGTAGGTTTTCGATTTGTCAAAATGGGAAGTTACCAATAATGCACTTAAGTGGAACTGTTAAATTAACTTAAAGTGCTTATAGTACGTTCGTATAAGTTGAACGTTCGATATTTCAAAAACAAAAACTGCGGTCTTGTTCAAATTTAACAAGTTAGCATCGACCGATTTTGATAGATAAAGCCGAGAGTTATTTGAAGGTATAAAGCCACACTTCAATTTGCCAAATTTAATTGACAGTTCAGGTGAACGTTATTTAGGCAAAGAATGATGCTACGATTTAGGTAAATCGAAATTTGAGAAACATCGTACACCGAACATTCATTCCCTGTTCTTTCTCGGTACACATAAAACCAAATGTCTGAACACTGTTTGAAGTATAAAATGACACTCAAATCGCAATAAATTGACAGCAACATCAAAGATATGTTAAGTCGATTAAGTTCAACGTTTTTAAACTTCATTCTGTGACTGTTTGATGGCTGAGCGATTAAACATGCGCAACCAAGAAGTGTTCTCAAAATCATTAGGTACAATAATCTTTGTTTTAATCTTTTTGGCAAACATAACACATATGTATACCAAATAGAACTAACATAATAATTTATGTCTTGCATTATAATATACACACGAACTGCCATCATGTATGCAATAAATTTCAATTAATCCGCCAAAATTATTCTGACAAATAAATTCTATAGCGCATCGAAAGGGAGCAACTTCATTTGACCAAAGCGCTGATCTTCAAAATGACTAAATGATTATTTTGTATATTCAACAAGTCAATTGAAAAAAAAAAATTGTTTTTAAATCTTAAAAATAGAACCATTTCTCATTTCCACAAGACTTTGCCCTCTCTCCCTCTCTCTTACTCTACCAACCAAATCGAGGAAATAGGTTTTGTGAAAAATAGAAAAAAAAAAAAAATATTGAAAAAACTACTCGATCTAGTAACCGCGAAAAGATATATTAACGCAAAGGAATGCCCATCAAAGATAAACAAATCGATAGAAGTGCAATATTAATTTAAATGGACAAGATTTAAGTGTTAACATTGCGGGGAGAGTGAAAAACCTTGACATCATTTAAACAGAAGAACTAATAAATTCCTATATAATAGCAACTTTTGAAAATAGATAAGGTAGTGTGAAAATAAAAATCTGCCGAAATAATTATTAGACATTTCAATAGTTTTGATGGATACTTTATAGTTTAAGTGTCAAAATGCACTTAACCTCACACTGACATATATGTTAGTAATCGAAATGTCAAATTGCCAATTTTACACCATTATTTATTGTTTAAATTGACATTCTTCTTGTGTCTTATAATGGCTAACACTGTCGGCATAATAAGTTAACTGCACCAACATTTTTGACAGCTCGAATGGAATGAATATATGGTTAATTAAAATTCTTGAATGCAATTTTGTTATTAACTTCCAAGCAATTACTTGACACTCAAAATACCAGTAGCGGCGGCCGGCACTGCGCGGCGCGGCGGCATACTTCTAAATAACAATTCCATTAATTATATTATTATTTTTGACGCAATGCAATTAACAAAGTTTATTACCCTCGTTGAATGATAATGCAGTTATTAATAATAAAATAAAAATATGTGAATTGTATCAATAAAACACATCAGACAAAGTCTGTCAAAAACGAATATGACTACCTAAAACCAGGTTAATGGTATAAATACCATCATTTATGGTTAACGATATGACGCGACGCAGCATGACAATCAATATAAATATTTTAAATGTTTTCAGAAATACAATAAAAATTGGTTGCAATAAATTGAATAAAGAGTTTCTAGACGTGTGGGAAAAATGGAGATAAAAAATAATAAATAAAAGCATTCACACAAATAAAATCAATAAAAAATCACTAAACAAAAATCGACAACGATAAATTTTGCAAATAATATCAGATATCCCAAAATAAGAATATTTAATGAGTAAACATTTGATTTCTTTTTGTTTTGACCCAAAGCAATGATTGTAATATTTTTAAAAACAAAATAAACAAAAAACTGTTATTGATTAATTGTATTTTTTTCAATTTTTTAGAGCAGGAGATGTAAACAAAACGCATAATACGTATATATTATTCAAGGTTATAAAGTGGGAGAGCATTGAAGCAATACATATATCCCTATCTAGTTTATTCACATACGTCGAAATTATCACTTTGTGGCAAACTGACAATTGATATTTTTTTTTGAAAACAAATATTGGTATTTTCTGCGATAAATAAGTATAAATGGCAATAAAGAAATTGAAGTTACATTTTAAATATCAAACAAATTTCTTAAAAGATGATAAACCTGCTTTTACTTTCGTTTTGTTCAGTTGTCACAAAATGACGACTGTCACTTTTGACGTTAATAGATTCGGAAATTTCTTTATAACGTGATTCTTATAAACGTTTCAAACAACCTGTTTATTGTTCAAGTGCAAAGTTGGACGTGTTCATTAAACGTTCAAAGTATAGGAAAATATTTTCTATTACAACAAACCAGAGAAAATCAGCACAGGTGGTTGAAAAATATGAGAATGAACAAAATATTATTACAGCCTTTGGCAGGATTTTAAATTCAAATTCAATCAAAATTTGTATTATTTAAATTTTGCTTCATATTTAAAAAGTGCCAAACGAACTAATTATTTGACGCTTTTCATTTATACACCCAGTTACAAACAAAGTCGTTATCTAGAGAATAAAAGGTCTGTTCGTTTATTTCCCAGACTTGCCAATTTCCACCAAATTTTAAAATTTTAGGTGTGTTCCTTTACTTTAAAACTCTGCATTTGTGTGAATTTCTACATCATTTTATTTTTTTATATGAACTTTTACAGAATTTGGTGTAGAAATTCACAGAAATGCACAGAGTTTCAAAGTAAAGGAACTAGGCTTTTATATCTTGAGTACGTGAACATTGAGAACAAATTGATGGAAATTGTCAGATTTGAGAAATTAGCATTAAAATGAAATTAATTCCATGTCAATGATCGCCATTTTGGTTTCATAAAAGAATCGATATCAAAATGATAATAGGCGCCGGTAATACAGTTTTTATCGAGACTAAAGTTAAGTCCAGAAAATTATCTGGACAAAGCTAAGTCCTATGGACTGAAGTTGTTAATGCATTTACGTGTAAATCGCTTAGGCTCAATTTTGTTTTTTTTCGTCTAAGAATTTGCAAATTAAACCACCCTATAATATGCTTAACTGATAACTTAACTGAGTAGCTCTTATTCATACTAAACAAAAACACACTTGAACGCGGCAACTGACAGATATTCAAATATTAGAAAGTGCTGCCAAATTGAAAATATGTTTGTAAAATAATAATTACACCAAGATTATTTTACGTTAGTTAAAATAATAAAAATTATTTAAAAGCATGCAAATGTTATTTATTACCACAGCAAAAAACTTAAAACATCTTCCAAAGGGCGCATTTTGACACACCAAACACAGAGACACGCAGCGCCTTAAAAAAAAAAAAAAAAAAAAAAAAAAAAACAAATCAACTTCCGTTGACAATGCATAAAATCTCAAACCAACATAAATCTACCTCGAGATAATGTAGTGCTGATTTTGACATATTATTACAAGGATTGAAACACATAGATGATTGTGTTGTGTTTGGTTGTTGTTGCGCAGAAGTTTGTTGCGGTTGTGATATATTCGGAGCATAATGCTGTTGTTGTTGTCCTACTCCCACATTCGGATTACTACCCATCGTCGCCGCTTGTTGTTTCGCATAATAGTACGGATCGAATGGTTGTAAAATATTCTTTCGTTCATCGGAATGCCCTAAATTATAACAACAACCACTACTGCCACCGCCATTTTTAAAATTATTAAGCATTTGTTTTGTTGCTGTCGTTGGTAAATGTTGGTGCATTTGATGTTGTTGATAAGCAGCCGTGGGTTTTCCAACCGTAAAAGAAGCAGAATGAGATAATGGATTGGGTTTTTGTTGAAGGAAACCCAATGGCGGAAGGAACTTATTTTCTTTGTTGTTTTTCAATTTTGAAAACGCATTTTCGAAGGAGAAATTCGTTTTGGACGGAACTGTATTTGATTGTGATGGACCCACGCCGACACTAGCGCCATTACTTGTTGATGACAGATTGTTAGTGACAGTTTGTTGTTGTTGTTGCTGTTGTTGGGGTTTGCTTTGATTGATAAATTTTTGCTGTTGCTGCAGGTATGGATCCATTCCATAAGCATTCCAGTTTGTTAACGGCTTTTTCTGTTGTTGTTGTTGGTGGTGTTGTTGCTGCTGCTGGTGTTGGCGTATTTGTTCCTGTTGTGCCTGTTGATGTTGCAAAATCGCTTGACGATGATAAGCTTGATGTACTTGCGATGCACTGTATGATTTTCCAATTGGATTTGGTCTGATTTGTGATGATTTTTGTTGCATGGCGCCCAAAACAGCTGCCGAACCAAGCGGTGCCGCAATAACAGGTTGTTGCATTTGTAATGCATTCTGTTGTTGTTGTAGTGAATGTTGTTGTTGTTGATGTTGTTGCTGCTGCTGTAAATGACATTTGTCTGACTTTGCCATCGTTGTTGTGGTTGAACCCAACTGCGGCGATGCCAAGGATGCAACAGGGGAATTCACTGACGATAATTGCTGTTGTTGTTGTTGATTATTATTCTGCTGCTGCTGGTTGTAATTGGTCGAAGAAGATATTTTTAACATATCATTGAGACACTTCTCGATTTTATTTTCGGCATCTTTTTGGCGTTTCGAAAGTTCTAAATCAACGTTGCTCTGTGTTTTCGCAATTTTATAGCCACCACCAACACCACCGCCATTGCCACCAACGCCAACTATACCAGCAGCTATTTGCGGTGGGGGCTGTTGTGGTTCGGCCGCCACCGGCATCGGCGCCGCAGATGATTTTTTTAATTGTTGCTGCTTGTTGCTTGTATTCGTGGACGACGATGTCGTCGGCGGAATATGAAATGATGAGGTAAATTTTGAAAGCTGGGGCAAATGCGTGGCGCAGCAATTGCTCGGAGCTATGCTACTGCTACTGCTGCTATTCTCTGATTTCCTATCGTGTTGTGGTGTTGCGTGCGTCATATTTGATGCAGATGCTGGTGAAGAAACATCTGCATGAGTTTGATTTGGATGATGATTCTGCTGCTGTTGCTGCTGCAGCTGTTGTTGTTGTTGTTCGTGTTGATGTTTCGGAACTGCTGATTCATTAGGCCGTAAATAGAATGGTTGATACTTCGGTAAGAAAACACTTGAACTTGATGCCGACTTAAGTAGACCTGGATTTGTCAATGATGATGCTACAAGGGGGGTCGATGCTGTCATTACTGCTGGCATAGATGGAACAGGAACAGGAGCAGGAGCAGAAGGTTTTTGTGGCTGCTTTTCTTTGATGTCCTTCTGATTTATCAGGATCGCACTGTTGGACGTACTGCGACTTAGCGATGGAAGGTGTTTCATATAGCAGGGTATGTGAGTTTTACTCGCCGACTTTAGGACCCCCATGCTACCGGGCACATGCGACAATGACACACTCTTGTTCAGACTCATTTGACTTATTTCGGACTCCTTATTGGGTTGAATAACTTTAACTGGCACTTTGCTGGGGAAATTGCTCGCTTGAATTGGCTTAGCTGGCGGCAATGGATTGTCATTGCACATGAGCTTGTAAAGATCTTCTTTCGTCGCACTTTGTTGGATTTGCCTGTCCAAATGAGACAGCGAGTAGTTCTTTTGTAGCTTGTTCGGTTGATGGGGTTCCTGATTTTGGTTGAATCTTCTTGGTTCGATAACCGTTGCTGTGGGAGCACAAATCTTTTCATAATTCCAAATTGATTTCTTTGGTGTTTTCACCGAAGATCCCAGATTCTCTGACCAGAAATTATTCATAAGTTGCTTGCCAGCACTCAAATTGGATTTTATCGATGTGTTCGATGCGCTCTTTTGCAAAGCAGCAGCAGTAGCAGCAACAGTCTGAGAGGGTGAAGCAGCAGCAGCAATCACTGGAGCACTGGACAGTGGCAACATTTGAATATGCTTGGACGGAGGTGGAGGAATTACACCATATTGTGGTGGTACATTAGAACTGGATATACTCCTCATGAGTTTGGTGGTTGGTTGTGATGGCACAGCCGTAGAGGGAAATTGCAGACGAGACTTCGATCCAGCAACAGGAGCATCTGCAGTTGGAATATTTATCGATGACGATGTCAGAACAGGTCTGGGATACACCATGGGGGGCCTGATTCCTCCCAACGACGATGTCGATGATGACGCTGCCATCGCTGTTGATGATGTTACACTTTGATGTGAACTGGATTTCGAAAGTGGTTGGGCTTGTGGTTGTTGTTGTTGTTGGCGTCTAAATGGCGATAAAGCCTGATTGGTGCTGAAATTTTGCATTTGATCGCAGAGGTCTTCGCACTTTTTGTACTCTTTGTGGATTTTCTTATCCAGTTCACCATAATCGGGTAAACTCTGCAGATACTTGTTCATGTAATCGATTTCTGCATCGTAATAATCACTTTCTTTGCCCGAGACTGATGATGATGTACCAATAGCAGTCGCAGCAGTTGGTATTGAGACATCTTTCGTTAGGTGGAGTTTCTTTTCGAGCAACAGGTCGAGGTTGTTATTCAAACTGCTATCGTTGGTTATTGATTTTGACATATTATTGGTCATGGATGTAATTGGCTTTTGATTTGGAGCCATCATGCTGCGGCTCATCTGGTTCGGATAGCCTCCACAACCATCGATGTTGGGGTTGTTCAATATGCGATGAATGACACCGGCCGATAGAGTTTTCGTTAGTTTCGGTGGCAAAGGAGGTGGCGGAGATGTCGATGGCGACGAAGTCGACGAGGATAAAGACAAACTCGAGGCTGGAGAGCAGCCTGTTTGGGCAGCCATTAATCTGGGCGGAATAGCAACCGGGGGAGTGGCATGACTTTCGATTTTCTTTATCGTCGGACTGGAAATATTATGGTTTCTATTATGATGATTGATCGCCATAGAGGAGGCAGCTTTGCTAAGCTGGTTACTGTTACTTTGTTGCATGCGTTGCTGCTGCTGTTGTTGGTTACTTAAGATGTTGTTGTTGTTGTTGTTGTTGTTGTTATTATTGATAGCAACAACATTTTCACCTGCCTTAGTGGATAATAATTGCTGCGACGAAGAAATCATTTTTTCTAGTTGTGTTATCGATGATGGTGTCGTTGTCGTTGCTGTTGCCGTTAAAGTCGTAGCAAAAGAAGATAATGGCGATGAAGTCGGCGGCGGGGAATAGCAGCACGTGACCGTTGGTATTGGTGCTGATGATGAAAAATCTCTAGCATTTTCACACATTTATTGTTGGAATATTGGAAATTCATTGCAACTGATCTTTGATCGCATATTATTTTCGCTTGTATCTTTTGCACCTTGCGCTATGCGCGATGTATCTTTTTTTGTTTGCTTTTTTTTTGTTGCTTATCGCATAATTATGATTTATTGCGCTGACTCTATTGAGAGTGTTGAGGTTAGAAAGTGAAATTGCATATTCATAAAATTATTGGAGAATAAAACATTAAAAAATATATATATCAATCTTGTTTTTTTTTGTTAAACTATAATTTTCTTCATCTTCTTCTTTTTTTTGTATTTTTTGTTTGTATCTTGTTGACGACGACGACACACCGACGACACGGTTGGGTATAATTAAGTTCAAGAATATTAACTGATGGCATTCGAGTTTTTTTTTTTCTTCTTTTAAATCGTGTTAGTATCTTTATTTAGCTGTGCTGCTCTCTGCGCGTTAATAATTCAGATTGCAATTTATTGCAAGTTGAGAGATTGAGAAATATAACTGTTGTTTTGCAATGGTTGTGGTATGTATATGAATGTGCGATGCGATTAAATTGATGAAGCAATGATTTATGTATAATGGAGGATACATAATGCGAAAATATTAAAACTGAAATTATTGGAGATGATTGACTGTTGGGTCATCAGAGGGAAATCAGGTTAATGTAACATGATAATGGTGAAGATGAAAAATCGATGGAAGTTATTTTAGGAGATCAATTGCATTGGATGTCTGTCCTACTTTTTTTTTAAGCAAATTAGTTTTTTTTCTAATTTGTAAATTTATATTTAACAGTATTTTGATAAGATCTGAATTTTAGGGAGTAAGCTGACTAAAAGAAGTTTCTAGTAGGGCTCGCCACGCGACGAAAAGTCATGAGTAAGCTGACTAAAAGAAGTTTCTAGTAGGGCTCGCCACGCGACGAAAAGTCATGAAGCTATGATTGTTTTTTCATCTGACAGGTTTGAAAAAATTCCTTTCAGTCAGATTTTGACATTTGAAACGGGTAGGCACTTTCAGGATAATGAGATCTCGAGATTTCGGAGTTCAAAAGTGTGTAAACGAATCCAAATTTTGTTTTTCCGGTATTTTGAAAGCAAAACTGAGAAATTTTGCTCATGAAACTTAGATTGTTGAGGACTCGGAGATTTCATTATCCTTAACATGACAATTACAGTAAGAAGCTTGTTGGCTGGCCTCGAAACGAGAATATTTTTTCATTTGACAGGTTTGCAAAAATTCCTTCCTGTCAGATTTTGACATTTGTAATAAGTAGACATGTTCATGGATAATGAGATCTCAAGAGTTCGATCCGTCAGAATCATGAGATAGATTTTTCTCACTCAAAAAGTGAGCAAGCTAATTCAAAAATTGTTTTCTCAGCATTCGCTAAAGAATCCTGTTCATGTAACTTAAATTGCTGAGCATCCAGAGATCTCATTTTCCTTGTCTATTTCATTGAACTTAAAAATTTGAAAATCTGACAGTAAATAAAATTTCGGTAAGAGAGAACTTGTCATCAGTTGCTTCGAACTCGAAAAACGTATTGGACTTTTGAAACCTCTAAATTTGTGTTAAGATTCGCTATGAATATGACTTCGGCTCAGATTTTCAGTACGAGAATATCCTATTTTATGGATTAAAACTTAATTTAAATTTGTCCAAGTCACAGTGCACAAATCTCAGGTAATATATTGGGCAGGTTGTCAAAGTTTTAGTGTCAGAAATAAAAAAAAATGGTTGTTTGAGTTCCTACAGGAACTACTCAACGCATCATTAGAAACAACAACGAAATATTGAAATTAGTCAAGTAAAGGAGCATCTGGATCCGCCATTTTTCTACATTTTGACAGATGAGTATAAGGCCCCTCTTTCATTTTGATAACTAAAGTTTAAGTTAATCTTTCACTGAAAAACTGCTTCATGAACTAACTCTAATTTAAAAAAAATTGGCCCTTGGAATGACCACTGACACACGTTCAGATATCCAGAATTAGAGATTGACGATTAGTTCTTTAAATTTTAGTGTATTTTGAAATCACTTTGCATTAATCATTAAATCAACAAAAAAACAATTTTAAATCATATGATGAAATACTTTTTTTGTTATTTTGTGTCATGAGCATGATAAATGTCCAACAGTCAATTTGTGATTCTTTCATGTCAACATATAAAATGGCATCTCGAAACATTTTTTAATCTTCTACTTGAAAATGCTACAAAACAAAAATATAAAGGACTCGCATTTATTACATCCAACCGACGAAACCACCAACAACCAAAACAAAACAACAACAAAAAAAGCAACAAAACGACAGACAGACAGACAGAAACAACCAACCTTAATGAAATTAGCAGGTACTTTACTATTCTTCGGGATTTGTATCTTTTTGATTATAATAATCTTATCGCCTTCGATTTTTTGAATCGTAATTGGCACACCTGGCTGTGGTCTAGCAGGTCTAATAGTCGCCGCTGATTTGGTCTTTTGTAGGGCCGTTCCAGCTGGTGGAACAGCAAGTTTTGCAGCAGCCCCACTAACAGGTGGCTTGGCAGCAGCACCAGTACCTGCTGCTGCAGCAGTAGTAGAAGGACGAGTTAAAGGAATTGCAGCTATTGTCGCCACCTTTTGCAATGGAACTGGTTTTGGGAGTTTTGGTTTAAGCTTTAGTTTGGTCTTGGGCTTAGGCGGAGGGGAATCACCACCAGTTCGAACTATCGATAAATGATAGAGTGGCTTATCATCGTCTAGAATACTCTTTTGCGGTTCGACTTTCTTCTCAACCTTACGCAATACGACCCCTAACATTGGCCCATTTTTCACAGATATCTGTGTTTTGGGAGGTTCGACACGTTTCAGAGTTACACCCAAATTGACACCCACCGGTGGTGGTGTCTTAACTCGATGACCTGGTTTCGGTTTGTCTGCTTCGACAGCGGCAAGTGTCTCAGCTACAGCTGACTCAACGAACTCGTCAAGTTCACTCATCGTCATGCGAAGGTCTCCACTCTTGAAAACGATTCCATTCCCAGAGGTTAGATCGAGTTTGGCCAAATCAGGCACCGAAACAGGTATCGCGGTGGTTGTTGTTGTTGTCGTAGTCTTTGTGGTGGTTTGCTCTTGGCCGCCTTTTCCATCGGGATCTGGATTAACGTTCTCCGTGGTGGTTGTGGTTGTCGTTATTACCAAATGATTATTGCTGCTGTTGCTGCCGTCGCCGCTACTGCTGCTGCAGCTGCTGCCAACACCACTGTCTGTTGTCACCGACGACGAACCCGATGACGACGACATCGATGATTTCGAAGTCGACGACTCTTGACCTTGATAGTCAATGGGAATAAATCGCGGTAGGGTTGTCAATTTCAAACAAACCGGCGTTGAACACGAGAATAGGGCATTGCGAGGTGCTGCAGACGACACCTCATCGCTATTGCTGCTGCTACAGCTGCGCGAATTGAAATTGTGTTGCGGTGTTGTTGCAGTAATATTTTCAGTTGAATTGTCAATTGGACTACTGCGGGTTTCGATGTTGATGCTGATGCTATCGCTATTGTTGGTGTTATTACTAATTTTGTCATTGGTGGTGACGATAGTTTTATTTAAGTTAGTAAGACTATTCGATGAAGCACTGCTTAGTGCAAGGAATTCACTATGCTCATAGTCCATTTTTATAGAAGTTTAATAAATTAGGTTTCTTTTGATCTTTTGAATTTTTTATGATTTTAGTAATAAAGTTTGTGCATAATTTTTATAGAAAAAGCGTGCTAAAAGCGTTTGTATATGAGAATTCAAATTAAAGTAATAATTATTTTTTCTTGTTTTAAATTCTCAATCGATTTTGATCGGACGTAGGTACATCGACTCGATGAATTGCTTAACGCGTAGTTTTGTAATGCTTTTGTTTTTGCAGTGAGAGCGGTACAAAATTTCTTTCTATGAATAAACTATTTCGAATGCAATTGCTTGGCACTGATTCGCGCAATTTCTATTATCATCAAAGAAATTTACACAGACAAAATACCAAAAAAAAAAAAAGAAAAAAGAAGTGTGAACTAAACTTTGTCTTTATATGTTGATAAAATAAAGAAAAAATAGAAGACAGAAAACGAAATCTAAAATGGAAGGAAGATAAGTAAGAGAAGATAAAGCGAAATGTGCAACTTGAGGAAGCAAAAAAAAAAAAGAATGTCAATTGAATTTTAACGTTGGGAAGGAAAGAAATAGCCTCGAAAGAATTCATTGTACGTTTCAATTATTTATTTTATTTTATTCTTATAGAATTCAACAATTAAAAATAAAATTATTCTCATAAGTATAGTATATCAAGAAATGATATTTGGTTATGATTTAAGCACACACTTAAAACACGCGGAAAATATCGACTCATGAAAAGCCGGCAAAATCTTATAATAAGACGAGCTATAAGTGGACTTTGAAGTTTCGAAACGCAAACAATTTGGACTTAAACATGAGACAATAACCTTGTTCGATATTTCCCAAAATTGACCTTTTCTACCATTTTAAGTCCGAAAGACTGTCAAAGTTCATATAAAAAAAAATAAAACTGGTAGTATTTGACAATTTTGGGTAAACGAACAGACCTAATTTAAGCCCAACAACTTTAAGTTTTGAGTTCTACAATACAATTTGATAATTGGCTGCGTTCCCAAAACGCATCAGATGCGTATTTGATGCAAAGTGATAAGTTCCGAAAGTAAAAAGAGAAAATTGTGACAAAAGGAGTTTTTCTTTTTTTGGTTCAGAGTAAAGCCTGAACGTCAAAAAAATAATTGTGTTTCTTTTATAACTCTGAATTCTGATCGTTTAGAGCTTTGTGTTTCTAATTTAGTTCTGAGCATGTTCAGAGCGCGCTCTGTGAGCTCAGAAAAAAATAGCATAGTATACGAAGTACAATGCTAACACAACCGAGTTGACATTTGAAAGACGGGAAATAAAAAAAAATCATCGTCAAAACAATAAAAAAAAAAACGAGGCAAGAGGCTGGCGGCTTTAGTGGAGAAGGTAAAATAATTTAGGAAAAAACTAAAAGCCTGTCATTTTTATGGATTAAATTTATTTCAGGCGTCAAATGGACAAATGGCAGGACTGTTTCTGTTAATTAGTTTAATTAAAGAAAATTTTGAACGCCTCAAAAGTGAAGTAAAAAACAATTGACATTTCTAATAATGACAGTTCAGTTTCATAATTAGATCAGAGAGCTCTGAACATACTCTAAACGCATCCCAAACGTCAGCGATGCGCATTAACTGAGCTTTCATTTGATAATTTGACGTTTGAACTGTAAGAGAAACAAAAAAATATTGAGTCTCGAACGAAATAAGTTTATTTTTCAATTTTTTTTTCGTAAATTATGGTTAATTCACCCTTGTTCATGACTTCTAACGGTATAAAATCATTTTAACGAAAAAAAAAAAAAAATGATCATCAAAACCGCTCTATCGTTTTAATCTGCAATAAATGCGTTCCCAAATTGTGAAACTGATGCAAAGTAAAATGTATGCAAAGCATTTGGGATGCATTCCAGATGCGATTGATTACAGAAAAAGTGTTTTCATTGCAAATTTGCTTATTTCGCTTGACAGCAAATTTTATTTTGAATTAGAAATGGCAGTGACATTATTAAGTGTGTGTGTGTATAGATTTTGGAAATCGAGTCTTAATATTCGATTAAAATCAAAAAGGAATAGAACAGTCTGAAAAACCAATGGAAAACAACATAAGAAAAATTAAATTCGACGTGTTTAAGATAAAGGGCTGTATTCTGCCATTTATAGAATACTCGAACACAACCAATAATCAATTTCCATAGCTTTCATTTTGACAGGGAAATTAATTTTTTCTAGATACGAAATAAACAAAGTAATTTCTACTAATAAATTCATAATCGTTAATATAATTAGTTATCAGGAAAAGTAAGTATAAAAATAATTTCCGAATTTAACATTTTCAAGGCAAATCAATGAAAAAGAATAAAAAAAGCATCGTTAGATCGTTTTTGGAGAACAGAAACAAATAACATACTTATATTAATTCAAAGAATATGGTCGAATAATTTGCAGAATTCAAACAGTGGTTTGCTTTTATACAGAGTATACGCTCCGCTCAGATTCCTACCAGCCTTTTGGTGGAAGTTTTAATGAATATTTAATTTATCCACATAATTTTACTACAGAAACAAATCTCCAAGCTTATGGGAAGCCGCGAAACAAATGGTAATCCTGCGAAAAAAAGGATAGAAAGTCATACATATTACATTTTCACCCAAAGTTTACCTCGTTAAGATTTAATAAATCACTGCAAAAAAAGATTAAAAAGTGGATTAACTTTGAAAGTACCTTTCAGAATGCAAAAAGTGTTTAATTTTTTCTTCTAAAGTGGAAGTGAGATCGATACTTTGATTTGTATCAAACGATGAACAAAAAGAATTAGATTCTCGGAAATGTTCTCTCGATTGTCGAATATTGTACTCAGTCCAATAGTGGTATAGGTGTGTTCGATTTGTAAAATTTTTGGTCCTATGAAGATTTAACAAGATGAATTTCTTATCTACTAGAATTGAGGATTTAAGATTTGAAGAGGATTTAGAGTAAATCTACTTAAATCTCGGATTTGTGGTCGGTGAAAACGTAATATTACCAGCATTAGGTAAAGGGTATTGCCATTCTAAAAAACAGGAAATTAACAACAAGGCTCCAAATTTGCACCCAAAATTTGACCCATTTAAAAAAAAAATGTCATACTGTGTTTGCTTATTTAATTGCCATCAAGGCAGTCTTTTTTCAGCAACCACGCAAGCTAGAACTTAGCAAGAAAGGCTCCAAAAGAAGTTGGAAGTTCAAGAAGGATTCAATAACTCAAGCACTTTACTGCTATTTTATGGCGCTAGTAGTCTTTTTATCGGAATGTACATAGTAGTCTTTTTATCGGAATGTACATAGGTAGTCTTTTTATCGGAATGTACATATTATGTACGGAAACCAAAAAGCACTCAAAAACTCTTAACTAGGTTTAACATGGGTTATTTAGAAATATTCAAGATAACTTTTCACATTTGGAATAAAAGAACTTGTTTGTTTTCAAGAATGAAAGCAATGGTTTTTTGTTTTTAATCAATTCGGAAGTACCAATTATTTCGAAAAAGTTATTGTTTCATTTTGTTCACTAGAAGAACTTGACAAAAATTCAAACAAGGAAGTACGAAAATCTTTATTTTGAACTTGAAATGTCAGAAAAAACAAAAACAATTGAAAAGTAACATCAGGATTCTTGTAATTCCCCCTTTTAATTTTATATTGATTTCTTAAGGTTTTTTTTCAACATAACTCAAGTAACATAATGACACTTTATATCTTGAAATTGAATTTCTAATTTTCTAAGTAAAGTCAAAAGATAATTTTAAATATGCTAATCTACTTATAATTACGAAACGTGCAACCTTGATCTTTGGCGACATTTTTGCAGTTAGTTTTATAGTTTTGTTCTTTATATATTTTCTATCAACCCAACTAAATATATGTTCGTGCATTCTGCATAAATCGGTTAATTTTCTTTCCTTCAATTAATATTTTAAAAATAGTTTTTGTTTCCTTTTTTTGTTTTGTATTTGTACATTTTACTTCTTATTTCATTGAGCAATCGATCTGAATTCAATTGATTTTTTGATTTTTTTGTTTGTGTTCACTTCTACTCATCGTGGTTTTTTTTGATATTTTGAAATGAAATTTTGTACCGAGGCGCATGATAAAATAATACAACTTTTAAGAGCATTACAAATTATTATTAACGATATATACAGAAAAAGCAATAAAAAAAAAAAATAAAAAAAAAAAAAATAATAATGATGTATCTAGTAAATAAAAAAGTTAGATATTTATCATCAACAAGATTTGAAGAAGAAGAAGAAAATTAAGTTAAACAAATTGGGAAAACGTTTCGTTTTGTTGTTGTAGGTAAAACAAATTAGAACACTGTTTTTATTATTGTTCCCGATTTGTAATTTTTTTTTTGTGGTTGTTGTATTCATTTGTCAAAAATTGGTTAAAAGAAAATTAAACTCAAAATAGAAGTGTATTTTTCTAAAAATAGTTTTTCCTCCATTATTTTACATCACACGTTCGGATTTTTACTTTTTTTTTTCAATTTGCTCAAACTATAAACATCCATACACACATTATGAAAATTCAGCAGCCATTAAGTAGGCGGAAAACGTGTATCTGTCTGTATCCAAAAGGGGGAGGAAGAAGTTTTCCTTATTTTCTCCCCGAGTGCGTGCACGTATGGGTTGTTTTTGTCTACACAGACAATAATCCAATTTTCCAAACGACGACGAAGACTAAGACGACGATGATCAGCAATATTTTCACTCTTTCTCACATCAAAAACAAAATCGACAAATAAAAAAAAAAGAACTCAAAAGTCGAACGAAGAAAATGAATTTAAATTTTTTCTTGTACTTTTTGCAATTTATATTTTCAATGTTATATCACAGATTAAAATAGATAAGTTGATCTCTCTCGAGAAAAAAAAAAATAAAATAAAAACACATTCGACTCAATGGCGTCAAAAATATTCACTGATCCGCAGTCATAATGAGAAGGAAATAAACATTTTTATTATTTTTTTTTCCTTTTAATTTAAAATTTAAATTAAGCACTTTTATACAAAATAAAAATTATATTTAGTTTAGGTAGGTATTTTCATCACTTAATTCACATTAGGGTTGAACTCAGGTATATAAAGAGAGGTAGAGGAAAGGACAAAAACAAAAAAAAATATTTTAAGTATTAAATTTAAATATAAGTATATTTTTACATTTTTTTCTCCTTATATTTTGCAATAAGAAGAATAACTTCAACGAAATTTTATTTCTAAACAAAATAAAAAAAATCTCTAGTTCCTCAAAATAAAATATATATTGAGAGAAGGTGGATTTCTTTTTTTTTTTTGATTTTTTTGGGGAACGGATTTCTGTTCGCCGCGCACAACCGACAAATGAAGATCTTCTGCGGTGGGTAAGTTCTACTCTAAGGCGCAGAGGATAGATAGACAGTCTGACAGACCTGCACACAACACGACTCACATCTTCACAACATTAAAAAGTTCGCAAGGCGAAAAAAAAATCACAGATACGATTTTTTTTAATCACTTTTTTTTTGAGAACAGAGAAAGGTGTAGTTAGAATAAAAGGATACATACAAATTCAGATATAAATACAGAGAGGCAGAAGAGACAGAAAGAAAGAGAGAGAGAGAAATCAATGCGCAATAATCATGACGTTTTATTTTTAAGATTATTTTCTACGCGCGCAGCATTTTCTTTTCTTGTTTACATGACGTCTTTCAGAAAATGTGAAGAAGTTTTGCAACAAATTAGTGGTTGCCGTCATGCGCAAAAAGTCTCCGACCAATGAGAAAAAGATGACTATATGGCGCAAGAAAAATTAAGACAGAAAAAAGGAAAGAATTGATAAATTTTAAGTCTTTTGTTTTGATTAAAAAACATTTACACTCAAGAGATAAGGTTTTTAAAAAAATGATAATAATTGTTCTCTTTAGATTTTTTAAGAAAATCTCTTCAAAATGCACAGAGCTTATTTTATAAGAAACTGTTATAATAAATCATCTCCTGTGGTGAGTATGGATGTTTTTTTTTCAAAATTAAAGACATTTGATTTAGATTTTCAGTGAAAAACTGTATTGTTTTAATTGAAAATAAAAGACGAAAATAAATGAATGATTCATTAGAGTTTTTTTTTGTGTGATTTGTGGAATAATTGTTTTTCATGTCTATAGAAATATTTACAGTCACTTTGCTTTGAATGTTTAAGATAATTTTAAAATTTTGAATTTATAACATACTTTTAGGCGAAATAATGTATATTTTCGAGAGGGGCTATGCGGCGTATGAGTAATATTTTGTGTTTTGTGAGGGAACAACATTTATTTTGTGTTTTTTTTGAGGGAACAACATTTTGAGAAGAAATAGAAAAAGTAAAAAAGTAAGAGCATATGATTTGTAAAAATAAAATTAGTGCGCATTTTACGGATTAAGATCTCTATGATATAAGACAGCATGACAAATTAAATTGCCGATGTTCTGAAAATCATATAATAATGGGAAAAAATCGAGTAAGGCAAAGATTCAATATTCGTGTTGAACTACTACAAAAGTTATATATTTTAATCATCCGAAGAGTGTTAGTCTCAACGGTGTACTGAGAAGCATTTATACATAGATAGTTTAGTATTAAAAAAGAGAAGTTTAACATTGTTCATAAAAGAAGCAATAAAACAATGCGTAGCGAAATGGCTACTGCATAGGATTGTTACGTCGAAGGTCTTGGGTGCGATTCCCAGCCTTTGTCACCTAAACCATAAATGTTTTTCAAGAGTTACTGCCTCTTACGAGTAGCTCTTGTCATGAAAAAGTTCCTGCCAATAACACGCACACCAAAATGGTTGAGAGTTTTAAGTCACTAGGACTTGATTCTACACGAGTTGTCACGCCAATCAATTATTTATTTTTTAAGCGAACCATCGCAAATATGAGAATTATATTCAAGCGTTGGGAGAATGAATGAATAGTATATTGGGGTATAATGTACTGCGACCTGAAATCTATTGTGCCCCCATCTAGAGCTGGAAGATGTTGATCATCTTAAAGCTCTTCCTCCAAATTTATTCCTTTGAGAAATCGGAGTATTTGGAGTATCTTAAGATCGCTCTCTTCGCCCTGGTATTTTCCCAGGTGTTTTATTCTTTGATGAATAAGTGCATCGCATCGTCCTAGTACATGGTTCGAAGTATCCTCTTGAGTATTGCAGAATCTGCAATATATTATGCTGGATTATAATCATGTGAGAAGCGTACATATTTTTAGAAAGCGTTAGCAAATTAGCATTTCCGAAATCGAATATTTGAAAAAATTTGCGAAGAAAATTATTAATTAAAAGAAAAATTTCGGAAATAAAAGAGATGAATAATTAACCCGTGGTTGTTTTTTTTGTTCTTTAAAATATATAAAAAGCATTGTGGACATGTACAAAATAGAACGAACGACATTTTTTCACAGCTATTGCAGTTCCAGTTGCAGCATTCTATTGTGTTCATTCAGTAAGAAAGAGAATTGTAGACAAAATGGAACCTTGAGGCACATCAGCAATGTTTTTGTTAACAATAGTTAAAATAATTCCAATTGAATTGAAAAGATTCGAAGGAATTTCTACTCGAATAAAATCGGAATACTCTATTCGGAGTTTAAACTTTATTCAACAACAATTCAACCTTACATTTTAAAGATAAAAAACAATAAAAACAAACAAAGTGGCGATCTTTTCTTTGAAAGATTGGTTCTACATTTTTTTTTACGTTAAAGGATATTGTTGGAAAAGACTAAATTTTCAACATAGCATCTTGTCGCCAAAGTACTTAGAAGTGATTATTTACGAACACAAATTTCAAACAAGCATAAAGTGCGAAATTCTGTTAAAAAAAAACAAACACGCCATTCAAAAGCTTTTGGAAGCTGCAATTTTTCAAACTTTTTGTTATTTTTTAGTTTATGTACAAAGTTGTGTATCAACTGAACGCACACAAAACCAAAAGAAAGAAAAACTAGCACAATTTAATTAAAATTCAAAACACTCGATAAGATAGATGCACATGCAAATTAAAACGTAATTTATTAAAAGTTAATTCATTTCTACCTTGAATTTAATAAAAAATTATTTTTTCTTCTGAATTTTAAAAAAGGAACTTTAAATTACTTACAAGATAATCATCACTGTCATCTCTAAATATCTGTTCTTCAACAAAATCACCAATATAAATATCAAAAATTGATTTTCCTACCAAATCATCAAGATTTTCTTTTTTATATAATTTTACAACCATAATTTGTGCGTAAATATCCAATAAATTTCACCAGAATGATTATTTTTTTTTTTAAATTATTATTAAATAAAATAAATAGATTATAGTGATTTTTTTGAATATTGCCCAATCAATAAAGAGTAAACCCTCAGACTGTCTGGTAATTCGCAAATTTTGCGAAAACAATTGGGTGAACATTGAATGAGTAAAAATAAATCACATGCATTTATTGGCAAGCAGTATATGTATGTATACAAGTACGAATTAATTTGTTTGTTTTTCTTGTGTTGAAGTCAAAAGTTTAAAGGTTTTTTTTTTTTTTAATAGTCTAGTTGAGAGCCATTGAATGACAGATGGATGGGGGCTTTGTTAATTTGTATACAATAATAGTGATTTTTCTTTTTAAAGACAAAATTAAAAATAAAATAAAACAAGCAAAAAATTTGTGAATCAAAAATGAGTCAATAGATTTTTTTTAAATACAGTACAACCTCTCTATTACGAATAATACAATGCAAATTTTAGCTCTATAGCAGGTTTTGTGCTTGCTCTAATAGTAAAAGAAGGGATTGGTATCGTGTAAAAAATTGAGCTTTTACTAAAATATAAAATTACGATGATGGAGAATTCGAAAAGTGCATTATACCATCCGTCGAACAGTGGTAATATTCGTATGGGAGAGCGGAAAAAAAATCCATAAAAACTGAATTAATTTTGATGAAATTTTCAAGCATCATTTGTTAAAGATAGTTTTACAAGCATCTGCAACAATTTTCGCCCACTGACACGCCTACTTTCTCAAAATATAAGTAATCCTTTAATTTAATAAAAATCCGATTCTTGAACTAGGTTAACCGTATAAATTTTTTTTTTATAAAAATTCCGCCATTTGAAGTTTACCCACTCCTACTTTTTCAGTGTTTTTTTTTTTGTTTTCATGGAATCAGTCTTAGGTCGATCAAATCTGAACCGTTCAACCAATTTTGATGATGAAATATTTAGGATATACATATAGGTAATAAGATAAATGATCGCATATAATTATTATCCACTTCTACTAATGAGTTCTCTATCCTGCCAGAAACTCCCCAAAAATTGCGTACGCTAACACCTTCGAACTAAATCTGGTAGAAAATGGTAATTTCTGGTAGTTTTGGACAAGTACGCGAACGGACCTATATGTTGTTATCGATAGTTTGTATAGAAACGTCAAAATATGGAGCTGTCAAATCAAATGATTTTCGTTTATTTTAAAATGACAGATCGGTGTCTCGGAAAATTATTTTCATGCTTTTATTTCACAAATTGTTTAAATTGCAGTGATTTATTTTAATGTGACATAATTTTGAACAATTTTTGTTTTGCATGCTTGTCGCAGTTGAAGTAGTAGTGATGTGATTTGGTGGTAAAGGTACATATTGCCCTCGGTATTGCCTTGGACGAAACAAGCAAGTTCGTCAGATAAAGTCTTTCATTTATTTTTCAGGATAAAGAAGTACATAATTTACAAAAATAATTGGAGCCAGTGCATGCAAAATTTGTTATTCACCACATGGTGGAAAAATATATTTTGTGCAAATTATCCTTTTTTTTTAATTTTTGAATGTTGAACTTCCTGGTTATAAGGAAAATAAATCAAGTTTGTGCAATCTCAATGTTAATTTTTTTTTTATTAAATGAAATCTAAATATGAATAAAATTGTGTGTGTCCAGACAACGAGATTGTACTGTTTTGGTGTTAACATGAGAAGGTACTTAAATTGTTAATATTAAAAGAATTATTTATATTTTTATATAACAAAAAAAATATGCATACAAACAAAATAATTGAATTAAAAATAAATCAGTGAACAATGTTAAAAAAAATATGTATATTTAAAAACCCTAAACTGTTATACCAAATTGAATCTTGAACTTGCTTTATAATAAAAAAAAAGTATGCTTAGAGTAGTTTATGATGAAAATCTAATTTCCCTTTTATAATGCAATCCACATAACTTTTAAATTAATACCTACCTAGATACATATTATAATCCCTTTTTATTTTTTTAAATATGACAATTCCTTGAACTTTAACTATTTATATATCTACCTATATCGACAAAATTATAAAAATAGGACATAATAAAGAAATACAAATAAAATAAAAATGAACTACAAAATACATAAAATGAAAACATAGAGATATTGATACAATATATTCTTTTACCTAACCATTTTTGTTTGTTTGTATACCTTTTGTCTCGTTGAAACTTTGTTTATTTCTTTTTTTAGTTTTTATTTTGTTATTATAAATTATAAATAAAATATATTTTTCCTGTATATAAATAGAAATGGTTTTACCTTAGTTGGTGATGTCCTATTATCCCTTTCCTTTGGACGATCACGATGACGACGACGTGAACTACTATGAGATGCTTCGTCCCTGTAGCGATATTTATGGGCACGTCTTCCGGATGTTGGTGACTTACGATGTGAACGTTTTGAACGTTCTTTGCGTCGTCTTGAAGAACGATCATAACTAAAAGAAAATAAAAAAATAAAAATATCATGAATTAATTATGAAGAATTTTAAAGGAAATTAATTTATATAAATATTTAAAAGAAATACAAAAATCAAGTAAAATACAGACGACCTTTTTAAGAGTAATTCATCATCACAGGGGTTTAGCATAGAATAGATATGATCAACAAAACAGGTTGTAAATATTTTTTTCTGTGAACAAATTATATTCGATGAATAATTTTTTTTTTTTTTTGAAGTAAAAACTTCAAAATTTTATTCTATAAACATAGTTTTTGTTTTAGGAGTGGGGAGAAAGTATTTATTAAGACTGATTTTAGCTTAAAGCCTAGTACGCTGCTGATGCGAAACGAAAATTTCCTGTGATCTTCAAACAGACAGCGAAACGCTTGCGAAAACACAACGGAAAATATCCTTGGAGAGTTTCACTAATTCCAAAAACAAAATAAAACATAAACGCTAAAAATCAGAGAAACCAATGATGTAAGAAAATGATAAACGAAAAAAAAAACACAAATAAAACTTAAATATCATTTTTCCGCACACAATAAATAGTCTGTATAGTTAATTCTGTGCGAAAAAGGATCGCGGAGACTTCTCCAAATAATCTGCTACAATTATAAATTTCGCTCTTCGAACAGCGTACTGCAAAACGAAAAGCAGATCGAAATTTTCCGTTTATGATTTCGTTGTGTCATTTTTGTATGGGATTTTTCGTTTCGCATCAGCAGCGCACTAGGCTTAAATGTATGACTAAAAGAAGACCATTTAAAAACACAGCACACAAAATTTAGGTTATTAACTGCGCAGGTTGTCAAAATTGAAAGTGTCAGAAATTACAAATGGCTGTTCAAATGCCCCGAAAAAAATGTTTACCGAATTATTAGAAACAACAACAAAATACTGATATTTGACAAGTGAACGGACACTGGACTCGCCATTTTTTTTTTTTCGATTTTGACAGATGCATAGAACTGAACAAAAAATGAAAACGCTAGTGAAAATTTCTTTAATGTGTGTATAATGATTTTAATATGCTGGAGCTCATTTTTTCGTTAATTCGAATTTAACTTCGAAACTCATCATCCTAGTTTTGGAGTTAAACTCGAGTTAACTTCTGAAATATGTTTTCCGTTCAATTTAAATGCCGAGTTAACTCAACAAATATGGTGAGTTTACACAGAGATTAAATGAACAGACATTTCTATTGAAATCGTAGTGTGGCACTATGGAAATGGCAATAGTGCCGTAAATCAACTTCGAAAATGAAAGGCCGATAGTTTTTTGACAACTAAAAGTTTAAGCTGAATCCTCCGATTAAACCTGTTTTGTGAAATGACTCAGGTTTAATTTGTTTGCAGGATTAAATTCAGAATTAACTCGGCACTGAAAAATTAGACTTTTTTATTTTATTATTATTTAAAAATTCTTTATTTTTCAAAAAGATTTTTACAAAGTTTCAGTTTACATACATTATGAAGACATGGCCGAGTGCCATTTTAAATTAGACTTTAGACCTTTGAGTTATTATATTTAAAATTGTAGAAAAAGTTGCCATCAAAAAAAAAAAAAACATTTATCAATCGTCACCTTTTGAATTTTTTAATTTGATTTAACAAGATAAAGCAAAAAGCCTCATATACACATTTTCTTCAAACGAGCCTACTATAGCAGGTAAATTAAAATTAAATTTATTTAATCATCTTGTCAGCTTTAAATTATTCTCTTTTCCATCATTAAGAACATTTTTCTGGCATGATCAAAAACAAATTTCAAAATGATTTTGTTTTTTTTTTTTTTTTTTTTCAGAAAACAGAATTAGTTGATTTTAAATTGATTAAATCAACAATAATTGATTGTGATAAAAAAAGCAACTGGTTTGCCAAAAATTTAAAAATAAAAAAAAAAAAAAACAAAAATATAGAAATAAATTTTCCGTTAAGCTAACCATTAAATTAATGAAAAATGTTTGTTGGCTAATAAAGTAGTACGTGGCGGCATGTTTTTAAAACCAAAAGTTCGTCGTCATACTTCACACTTGAAGTGATCTTAGAAATGTAAAAATACAAAAATTCTATTTTCTGTAAAAATACACATTAAGGGAAAAATAATGGAAAACATAAATATAAATTTTTTTTTGTATTTATTTTATTTGAATTAAGTTGATTCATACAATATATTATTTTAAATGAAAAAAAAAATAGAATTATAGAAATTCTATTAGAATAATTTGACACACGTTCAAAAAACAGCGCCAAAAATTATGAAACATCCTTAATTGTTTGGTGTAGTTAAGAGTGTGCGTGATTTTGGAAGACTGGATTTAACTCAGATAATAAAATAAATTCTCTCGGAAAAATAAAAAAAACGTTTTCAGAGGACCAGAGGACAAATTTGAACACTTAACTAAATGGGATTGGTTTAAAATTTCTGGTCAGGTAAAACAAACTTTGAGTTGTAAGCAATTCCCACGCCAAACTTTGTTCAATTTTTAAAATGCCATTTTTGGGTATTTTATAAGAGCAACGCCTGAAAGCACTGTGGTAGCCATAATCTTTAGTGCGTTAACTTATCACGCCAGAAGAGGCCTGTGGGTCTAGCACGTAACTTTGATACAATCGAGGATAGGCAGTTCCTAATTTAACTCAGTCGACTGTTTTCGATTCGATTGAACAAAATTAGGAACTGTCTATGCTCGATTGTATCGACTCAACTCGATTGTATCAAGTTACATGCTGGCAACCCTGGGTTCGAATCCAGCCAATTCTACAAAAAATTCTGATTCGTAGGTCTCCTCTATTTATGCTGACATTCACGTTTCCGAGGTCTCTGATACTTTTTTCCATCAATTTTAAGGAGATGTACATATGTATGCTCGACAGTATGGCTCGATGGAATCGGAACAAGTTTTCAAAATATTTTTAAAACCATATAACATGATCAAGCGGTTGTTTCAATGCTCGATCACATTGTTGGTTGTCGCCCAGTATGGTTCATGTAAACCTAATAAAATAAGTCGAGAAACGTTTTAAGACCAATTTTATCGATGCGAGAGTAACAGAACGTATAGGCAAAGATTAACAAGAATCACGAAAGAAAAGACTGAATAATTCTCGTTCCGTTCCAGTTGACTGGATGTGTTCAAGAAGTATTTTGAAAGGGACGCGTTCAGTTCACTAGGTAAAGTGTTTACACGATATTAAATGAACGCTTTCATTAGATGTCGTGTATTTGCGTTTAAGATGTTACTATCAAATACATAATCCACTTTGTACGCACGAACCCAAAAGCTCTCCATTTCTTTTTCATACCGATAAATTCAATAAGTGTGACAAAAAATAATTAAGCTTGCGAAATCTAAAATACTTCAGTCACAGTGTCAGTCTTAGCTTTTTGACAGTAAAAGAGAGAGATTTTACTGAAAAATTTCGTTCGGATTTCTTAGTCTTTTGAGATATCATAAAAACCTGGGGTGGAATCGTGTAAGGTGATTTGCGATAAATGAGAGTCACAATCAAGCAATTCAGTCTGTGTAAGATGATACCACATTTGATAGCTAAAGAGCTATCACATCAAAAATATGATTGTCATTTTCCAACAAATTTGACGTTTCTGCCTGAGTACGACTAGAGTTACCAGCAGCCTACAAAAATTGTATGAATTTTTCAGAGTTCTTTTTTTAACCGTTCATACAGACAAAAATGAACATTCTTGTGACCAAAAAAGTTTACTATATTCCGGAGTATGAAGAAAACATAAGAATTATATCGCAAAGACGTCATTTTCGTTCTATATTTTCGATAGCTCATTACAAACATTTGAAACATTCACTATGGCAACCATGTTTTTGACAAATGTCATTGGAAAGTATTCAATAAAATTGGTCGAGAAACTTTGAAAAATGGAACAAAACTCATACGATGTGTTTCAATTTTCATAATTTCTCGACAAATTTTGCCGATGCGAGAGTTGCAGAACGTAGGCATTGGTAAATTTTATTTTTTTACAAGCTGAACATTGTAATACCAGCTTCCTTCATCGATATAGTTGTTGTAAACTATTGATAATTTTCGATATATGTATTTGTAGTTTTTTTTGTATACGTAGGTATAAGCCTCAAGGTAATGAAATGACTTTGAATTGAAAGGGATTCATTATTTAGCATTTATAACATATTTTAGGGGAAATGGTACGCAAATATGAAGTTTTTTAAATTATGGTGTTAAAGTAGGGTTTTTTGGTTGGATCCAAATAAAAGCATTTTTTCCACATTTCGTCGGTTTTCGACTTCTTCACTGGTTAATTTTAAAAATTTGTTTTATTTTTCTTTAAATAAATGATCAAATTAGCATTAAAAAAAAATACTACTTAATCAATTAAAACACCGAGACTAGAAGGACTTCAAAAATGAAGTTTTTTGTTAAGTAGTTTCATATATTTATTTATTCAATAAAAACGAAATGAAATTCATAAAAATGTCAACAAAGGAGGAAATATATGTTAATATGTACATGAAAGTAAGCGTGGAAAAAAATAGGTTTATGAGAGCTCAATTGCGAAATGTTTGGTTTTTAAGGACGTTGAAGAGAAGAGAAAAATTTAATTCAATATAAGAAAAGTAGGCGTAGCAGTGGGCGTTTTTTTTTTTTAAACCAGTTTTCAAAACCCTATAAGAACTGCTATTAAGAATAATGCGAGAAACAGATTGGCACAGCAACTTTACCAGCAACTTTGACAACCTTTTAGAGCCAGTGGTTTTAAATGGCTTTGAATACATTAACATTATTCATTAACAGCGACATCGAATTTAGGATTATTTCTAACGTTGATGTCGATGTTTTGCTGTGCCAATCTGTTTCACGCACAAAGTATTTCATTCAAACTTTCCATAAACTCTGAAATTTTGCACTCAATCGAATTAATTATGTATGCATAAACAAACACAGAAAATATTGTAATCATTCCGATAACGGAATTCGCAATATTTAACTCGAAGAGAGTTGATTTTATTTATTTCAATTATTGAATTCATATTTTACAAGTTCAGCCAGTAAAATATAATAAGAGGTTTATAATTAATTAAATCACTTTTTTCTTAACATTTTCCGAAAAATTTCTACACCGAAATGTGAGCACATTTCTTTCACATTTCTGATGGCTCTCTCTTCTGAAGGCACATTTTTTTGATATCAGAAGGAACTCTTAACTCGTGGCATACGACTTAAAGATGACAAGTTTTCTTTTATGTTGCGAAACATATTTGAAATTTTTTATTTCCCGATTCTTATTTTTTGTATTATTAAAAATTTTCTCTAAGTGTATTATTGTGCCATTGTGCGTGATATATTGTGAACATTTTCACATAATAAAACGAAAAAAAAAAAAAACTCAGTCAATGGAAAATCAAAAACAATTAAAGTTAAGTGCGTGTATGTTATATGATGCAACCCCAACAAACAATTCGAAACTGTTTCCTCAGGTAGAAAACACATTTAGAGCATAAAATTGAATTTCTTATAAATTAAATCAAAATGTTATGTTTTTTTTGTGTTTAAAAAAATTATTAATAAGAAGAAGAAAAAAAACATACAAAAAGTTTGTGGCGCATGACTTCAAATGAATAATATCACTAAGATGCCGCCCAAGTAAAAGTGTGTGCTCCCAACACATTTCTTCACTTTTGTTGTTGTTTTTTTTTTTTTTTATTTATTGTTGCTAAAGCACTGAGTATTATTATATTTGATAGAAAATGCTCGTAGGCAGTGGCGCAGCAGGTACAAACAAAATTAACATTGTTTTTTGATGAATAATAACAAACTCTATTAAAAGCTCAGCGCGGTAATTTTTAACATTTTGTTTGATCTAATTTTAATGAAAAAAATAAAATAAAATAAAATAAAATAAGAATAAATATCAATTAGATAATTTCATTTTATAATTAAAAAATTAGCAGCAAAGAATTTTTACACTCGCGTTGTATATAAATACAGAAAAAAAACACTTGCTCACGACCGAAGATCAAATTTTACACTCAATTGTGGTTTGCAGACAAAAAATCCACCAACAACTCAGCAGCAGCCCAGCAAACAAATACAGAAACAAAAACATACTCAAGAGGGATTTTAAAATGCTAATTTTGATTAAGGGGGTTGCAGCAAGAAGACAATTTTTCAAAAACTGACAAGTAGCTAAATTAAATTTTATTTCCTAATAGTTGTTTGGTTTATTATTTTCTTTTTTTTTTTGGCGGGCTCTAGATGAATTCACGTTTACACCGAGACTCGTATTGCAAGTGCAATAATAATAATAATTGCATCGCTTTAGTCTTCTAGTTGACTAAGACTGGTGGCATAATTGTATGATGAATTTTATAATTTATGATGTTGTATTCGTATAATTGTTATCAGCTGACATTTTGATAACATATAAGCGATTAATCCAAGGAATTTTTATGCAGTAAAATATAAAAAAAGGCGTCATTGCGACGAGAATTCCAATGGCAATCGCTACAGAAACGAATAATAAAACGATTACTTGGAGAATTTGAATTGCTCATAAATAGGTTATTGATCAAGGTTGGTTTGCAAAAAAATTATTTCCATGATATTTTTGTATTAAAATAAATGAAGATGACAAAGAAACTTCTATAGAACTTATACATATTTTGGTAAGATTATTTATTATAATTATTTGATCAAGAGCAAATTGAACCAATCATAGATAGTAAATTTGTTCAGCATAAAGAGCATATTTCTATTTACCGCGTTTAATATGCATAGTTTGAGCAAAGGTTAAAATATAGATAAGAAAGTGGAATTTCACTTTAACTCCCCTATAAAGTCAATTTAAAGACATTTTAAACCAATTTTAGAAAAGATGTCTTATAACTTGTTCAAATTTAAAATAAAAATCACGTCGGCATTTAAGGTAAATAAAAAGAAAGACCATGACCAGACCAGTACCAACGTTGTGGAACTCTCACATCGATAAAATTGGTCGAGAAAAGTTGGAATATGGAACAAAACTTATATGATTTGTTTCAGTTTTCATCGTTTCTCGACTGTTTTTGCCGATGCGAGAATTACAGAACAAAGGTACAGTTTGTTGAAATGTAACTTAATTAAGGGCCAGTTTCACAGTGAAGTAAGAGCCACTCAAGTGCCAAATATGGAAAACTCATTCTTTATTTCACAGTGTAAGCTTATCGGAATAAATAACACTTAAGTCTCTCATGTTGGCCACTTAAGTTCCAGTTACTCAGGTAGTAAAACTGCGGCTGAAGTGCCAAAATGGGAAAATTAAGTGCCACTTATTTAGTTAAGTGTGCACTGTGAAACTGGCCCTTAAAGTTCAATAGCACTACTTAAACAGAATTAATAATTATCTTTTCAATTTTATTCATCTTGGTTATTATTACACTTTAATAATATTTAAGCCTAACATAAAAGCCTATGAGCTACTTTTTCCCCAACTGTCACATAATTGCTAGTTCGACTCAAATATTTCGTTTCAGCAAGTGGGCCTGAGTATGGCTCTTACTTTTCCTTTTGGGACCTGCTGCTTAGAGCTAATTTGTCAGAAATCAGTTACCTCTGAGTTAAATCAGAGTTTATTAATCATCCATCAAATAGTTTTTTCATTGAATTGAAGGGCCAGTTGTATAAAGGTGGTTAATCCTCGGATTAAAATTTTAATCCACCGATTTATGTAGATAAATAAACTGAGGTTAAACTAGGTTTAAGTATCTGATTAGACTATTAATTAATGTTTTGAACTATGAACACAAGTTGAAACTCAGTTAATCCACAAAAATAAAAAAACTAATATCATGATTGGAGAGGATAACGTTTGTACGTTTGTTAGTTTTAAAATTCCAAGTGCAGAACTATCATAGACCTGCTCCATTATATCGATTTCGATTTTTCCTTGACATATACATATATCTAAATATCAGTTCATCTACAGTTAACTCACCGAATTTGCTGAACAAGCTCGTGAACTAAAACCTTAACATGTTTCAGGAGTTAAATCGGTTTTATGGCCAGTTTGTTTACAGTTGATTATCTTTAATCAAGGATTATTACAACTGGTAAATCATCGGATTTGCATGTTAACCAAACATTTTATGATTTAATATAAAATTTGAGTTGTTAACCATGGAATTTGCTAATCAGCCGTTTTTGGTTTATTAGAGCCATAAAATTACAACCTGTGAAAATTATGGTATAGACTTAAGTCACTATGAACAAAACTGGGCCTTAATCCTGAAACTAAGAACAAACAGGACCCAAGTAAAATTTAGTACTTTTTGTTGAACCTAAACAAATAATTCTTCGTCAAAACAATATTATTTCTAAATATCCTGCATCAGGTGTTCGTCAAAATAAGTGGGAGGAGTCCATAGAATTAACATTTTAATCGTTCTGGCATTTTTGACAGTTTGATAGTTAATTAATTTTTTTGTATTTTTGTTGTTGACTTTTAAGCATAATTAAGTTTGCTTACTTATTGCTAATTATGTAAACAATACCGCCTTAAACTACGCATACGTTGGTTGAACAGTACTTGGACTAAAGGAGCATTAATTAAAATTGTAAACAATAGGGGATCTAGAATTGAACCCTGTGGAATCCCAAAAAATAATTAAATTATTATTCGAGACAATTTTATCCACTGATTAAAAAGACGTCGGTCTCTTGAATACAAAAAAATAATTTCAATGATTCTCCTATGATCACCATATCGATTATATCGAATGCTGTAAACATTAAGTAAGAATGACACAATATCTCCTGAAACCCCATGAAGTGAAAAATTAATTCGGTCAAAGGAATTAAGTTAAAGGCTTTTTGGCTGGACAATATGCATTGAGTTTTTCAAAAATTATTTCTACACTTGTAAGCCTTTTCATAACCCATATCTCTAACTCCTCTTTCTTGCTCTTAAATTTCCTGGGCAAACAAATTCAGATATTTCAAAACCCTTCAAAAGAATTATAAATCAATAGACTTCAACTTTGTTTCTTTTGCCAACGATATTAAATCACCACCTCTCTAGGCTCGTTTCTGAGAATCTGCTCTTTAACAATGCGGTTCGTTCGAATAGACGCACCATTTTCGTTTTAAAATGATTGCATATTTTGTACAAATTAAGAAGCATTTAGAAGAAAATAACCTTTCTCAGTGAAACATTTTGAAAAAAAAATTTATGATCCGATCCGAATATATTTTTACTTGTAAACACAAAAAAAGACTGATTAAAAAAAAAAATATTGTAATACACCACTGCTGTCACTTTGAGTTTGTTTATTTTATTATCAGGATCAGGATCTGATCAAGTAATGTGGATAGTAAAACATAGCTATTATAACTATTATTTTCTTATGCGCCGATCACGTATTTTTGAGCACATTTATTTTAAACATTTATATATGTGCGTACAGAAAAATATAAAAATGTCTTGAAGACTTGAATCATGTTCTTCAATATGAATAAAGATTTTTTTAATCAAACTCAATAATTCTTATCCTTATTATTTAAAGAAAAAAAACATATGTTCTTAAATCTTTGAACTGACGGAAATATCTCATAAAACATCATCGAATAAATTTGTATAAACAATAAATTTAAATAAAAAAAAAAAAAAAATCGTGATAACATCCACCTTGTAAAGCAACTCAATTACTTTCGATTCTTAATAATAACAAACATGGTCAAAATCGAACATATTATGTCCATTAATGGAATAAACAAGAGTCACGTCACAACCAACTTCACCCATCATCTTGTTAAGATAAATTTTATTGTGAAAATTTGCATACAATTTACTTAAAAAAAAAAAAAAAACATACATAAATACATTCATTTATGTAGGTATATATCTCAAATAAACTTCCCAACCTCTTGATCATGATAGCGGCAGTAAAATTCTTCTGTAGTCCATTACCATTTTACATACATATAAACCTACTTCACCCATGGAATGATGTTATTTTAATGCCAGCATTTTATTTCACATCATAACATTTTTTCTTTGATTGGCAAGTTAGATAAATTAATCAATTAGTCAATTAAAAGAAAAAATAGATACATTCGTTTGTGTTAACAATATACATACTAACTGTCGCAGATTTTTCTTCTTTGACAAAAAAAAAAAAAAACAAAACAAGAAAATATACAGGGTGTATTAAAATTGGTTGTGCGAGTTACTAGAATGCGAAGAAAAATCTTTAAAAAAACTTGAACATAATCTGCATATCTATGTAGATGTGGCAGTACATTTGATCAAAAATGTGTAAATTTATAAATGTGCAGAAAAATAAAGGCCCTAAAATAGAACCTTGTGGTACACCAACCTGCGAGTTCAAATTCAGTGATTCAAATTTGTAAGGGAGCTGAAAACATGAAACATATTTATTTTTACGTAACATATCAATGGCCAGTTTGTTCACAGCTGATCATTTTTAATCAAGGATTACTGTTACTGGTAAATCATCGAATATGCAAGGTAATCAAATTTTTTTTTCAAGGAATCGATAAATTTAAGTTGTTAATCATGGAAATCACTAATCAGCCGATTTTGGTTGATTAGCGCCATTTATTTAGAAGTTGTGATTTCATATTTAAACCATTGTGAACAAACTGGCCATTAATGAACGAATGCTGTCCAAAAACTAAAGTTCTGAGACAGATTCAAATTCTGTAAATGGACCACACGCCAACCCTAAACTCTGAATTTATCTAAAAATAAATGATTTTTTACTATCCCCAATCCACATGATCTGATTCGGATCATATTTGTACACGTAATTCCTGCTTTCTATATCGATCTATTAGCCTATGTTTCTGAGAAAAAAAGTATTTTTTTTTTTATTTTTAATTTTCTTTAAAACTATAATAGATTAACAGTCATTTGGTTTTTAGCATTCGATTAAAAATTAATAAATTATCGAAAATTACTTAGTAACGTACAGTTGTGAAAAAAAAAGTTGTAAGAAGTTTTTTTTTTCTAGTTTTATTTTTAAAATTTCGGTATTGAAAATAATTTATTTAAAACCTAAGCTCAAAAATAACTTAATTTAGAAACACAATTAAAGAAGTTCTTGGCTTTAAAAAAAGCTATAACATAATAGTCTGTTCGCGTACTTGTCCGAAACTGCCAGATTCTACCAGATTTATTTTTTTTATATGAACTTTGACAGGTTTGGCAAGTAAACGAACAAGGTTAATATTGTAAGTTGAATAGAAGGAAGTGACCAAAAATGCCCGATTTATCATAAACAAAATATTGTAAGTGTTGCCGTTTTTTTTTGCCGCTCCCACCTTTAGAGGTGGACTTCTATGTGGCCCAATATCTTAAAATCATGTTCATATAATGTACAAACAATGAACGATCCAACATAATAAAAAAAGCATAACCATTAACTCTATAGATTGGTTTATTTCGAGAATGGTAGTTTTTATGAAGAAAAGAATAAACATATTTTTTGTAGGAAATTTTTTAAGCTACAAATTAGTCCTTGACATTTTGTTTTGTACAGCTAACCATTTGGGAGATATTCCTGAAAAAACATTTTGGAAGACCTTTAACCCCTGTAAATTTGTTAGGGGCGCTCATAACGATGGGGACTTTTATTCCAGTTTATTCAGAACACAATAAGCGTTTTTCTTTTTGAGTTCAGAAGCCTGAACTGTCAAAAAAATATGTGTTTATTTTTTAGCTCTGATCGTTCAGAGCTTCAAATTTGTGTTTCTTTTTTAGTTCTGAGCATGTTCAGAGCACGCTCTGTGAGCTCAGAATAAAATAGTAGAGTAAATGGAGTAAAATGCTGAACACAAACGAGATGACATTTGAAAGGCGGGAAATTAAAAAAAAATCATCGCCAAAACAATAAAAATGCGGAAGAGGCTTAATTAAATAATTTCTAATCATGACAATTCAGTGCTCAAGTTGTTTCCTAATTAAATCAGAGAGCTCCGAACATACTCTGCTCAGAACTTACTCTGCTCACTCAAACTCCGCTCAGTGCTCAGCTCTGAACTCAAACACAAAAACGCCTAATGAGGAGGCTATATATTCAGTTTTTCAGCGATTTTTTCGGAGTCCTCTATAATGACTGGACAATATTTTAATTATCCAAAAATCACTTCAAAATTATTGCAAGAAAAGAAGCGGGCGTAAGTATCTACGAAAAAATATTACAGGTTGTAAAAATGCCAATATGACTGCAATAATTTTTATCAATGATTGTGACTACCGCCTTTTTTTTTTTAATTCACAATCCAAATCAGTGACAATAAATTTATTGCACCCTGTATTATAGTTTATGCAAAATAACTGACTTTCTTGAACTTGTCATTTTTTTTAAATTTTTTTTACCCAGATTTTGCTATGTGTATATTTTGATTAATTAACACCTCAGCACTAATTGGACATAAGAATTCATAATATGATTGATTCTGTCTTCTTTTGTTTTCCATATAGGAAGAAAGAAAGAAAAAAATTCGATTTGATTTGAATAACGCATATTTATTCTAATTTTGCTAGATGCTGACTGATGTTGTGTGTTGTCTTGATTGTGACCTTCACCAATTTTAGAACATGATTATAATTTATACCACCCACACTCATTATTATAAGTATAAACAACTTTTTTTTTTATTTTATTATTTCAAGAGATTTAATTTTGAATATTGGAGAAGTATAATAATAACTTTTGGTTTTCGTTTAAATTTAGAATAATTTAAGAGCTCATATTTTGTTAATAGATAGTAGTTTTGGTTAATTTATTAGATTGAAGATGAATAATACGATAAACGTATACTACGTAGAGTTTGAATATTTATTAAAAAAATAAAAAAAAACAAATCTTCTCAAATGTTATGGCCTCGACATAAAATAAATTTATTTTTAATACAATCTTCCTGAACGTATTTTAAGTGTAATAAAATAAATTTTGAATGAGAGAAGTCTTTAAACAAAAATTTAAAATAATATGTATGTAGGCATGTACATATATCGTAAGTTAGAAGAATTTTAGTTTTTTTTTTAATGGAATTCAATAAAAAAAAACAACTTTATTTTCTAAATTTGGGATCGTCAGGTCACCACATACGATTTAAAATTTATTAAAGCACTTGAAATAGAACTGATCACTTGGTGTGATAAAAGATAGTAGTGCTCGACTTTAATGACGAGCGGAAACTAGCGGTTTCACCAGGGGCCTCATTCCGTAAAACGAAAACGATCGAACGATATCGTTTTGGCAATACCCATCTCTATCACATCTAAAGCGAAAGATAGGGACAGCTAATGCCAAAACGATATCGTTCGATCGTTTTTGTTTTACGGAATAAGGCCCCAGGTTAAATGTAGATTATTTGGCAAACACCACATCATCAGCGAGCGAAATGAGAGCAGTAACCTGTTAATTTTTCAATTTCGAGCTTCAGCTCTTCATCAATTCATTAAAGAAAAACAAGTCAATTTGAGATTAACTCCAACATTGGTTGCATTTTTATACGTCAAACTATAAAAGAACTGCAGTACCTTCGTTACCCAGCTGCACTGTATAACCTATTAAACGTCAATAGGCGTGTTTGTTTACAAGCCCAAGGGGAACTGGATAAAAAAAAAAACAATAATTTACATGTTAACTGCAACAGAAACCCCTGCGGGCTTAGCTAAACCCAGAGAATTCTCAGGGTTTAACTTAGGGCCCAGTTATAGCTTTCATTGAAACTCATCATTAGAAATTTTAATTGTTAATTTTGAGGCACTTAAAAAGTAAAATCAGTGATTATTTTAATGCAAATAAAAAGCTGATGACTCAATTATTATTTATAGTCGAAAAAATATTTCATTTTGGCCCAGCCTATCGCAGGAAATGAATTTCTTTATTTCAATGATTGAACTACCTTATCATTGATCATTGAAATCTTAGAAATCGTTTTGTGTGAAAGGTAGGGCCAAAATGAAAACATTTTTTGACTAGAAATAATAATCGAGTCATCAGCTTTTTATTGGCATCAACATAATCACTGATATCGCTTTTTTAAGGTCTCAAGGGGCCAGTTATAGCTTTCATTGAAACTCAATTTTCAGTTTTGAGGCCCTAAAAAAGCGATATCAGTGATAATTTTGATGCCAATAAAAAACTGATGACTCGATTATTATTTCTAGTCAAAAAAATATTTCATTTTGGCCCTACCTTTCACATAAAATGTTTTCTATGATTTCAATGATCAATGGTAAGGTAGTTCCATCATTGAAATAAAGAAATTCATTTCCTGTGAAAGGCTGGACCAAAATGAAATATTTTTTCGACTATAAATAATAATTGAGTCATCAGCTTTTTATTTGCATTAAAATAATCACTGATTTCACTTTTTAAGTGACTCAAAATTTCCAATTAAAATTTTCAATGATGAATTTCAATGAAAGCTATAACTGGCACCTTAAACAGAAAAACTGTATTACCGGCGTGAATAACATATACCTACTTGTCACCGATAGTTTGTAACTCCATTTTGTTTCTGGTGAGTGGTGACCAAGAATGGTGGAAGTGGTGAAAAAGGGAGCAAAGTATCAGAAACAAATCTTAAGTTCGTTAAAGGTTGAAGATTTACCACTTTTCAACTTCCAATAAAATAAAAATCCTTTACTAAGAGAACTTTTTTAATAATCCAATTTGATACATCAAGAGCTAAACAAAGAAAAAGAAAAATGTAGCACGAGGTAAGATGTTGTAAAAAAAAAAATATTTTCCACACAAAAAATTGATTCAAGCATCAAATCATAAGCTATGTCATAACCAAGGTAGGTATCAACCTATAATTAAAACAAAAATTGAAAATTGCAGACTTAAAAAATTCACCTCGACAAGACAAGGCAAGTGGGCACACGCCAAGATAATCATACATTATCTTTATGACATATGTATATGAAGAAAAAAAAAATAAATACATTTTGCAATTGAAATTATTTTATTCAATTTTTTGTTTGCTAAATTGGCGCCTAGTGTTTCAAATGTTTAATTGAAGGTTTTATGTATACATACGACGAATATGAATTTAATTTGATTTCCGTCAAAATGGAGCTGGAGCTGGTGCTGCCGTTACAGCCACCCAAAGTTTCATTTGATAATATTCAATAACACATTTTCTAAGCTACTGTTTTATGATGAATTGAACAGCGTAAAGATTTACATAATAATTACATTGATTTAGAAGAACAGGTACAGTAATTCATTTTATTTGTTGGAGCCAGTCAGCTTGTCAAACATCAGCAGCCAAACTATAACGTGTGGGTTAAGCATGTCTCTATAATAATATTTATATGATATGACTGTGTACTCGTCTTAAGTTTGGTGTTACTTGGTGCCAGCAACAGCGCTCTCTTATAGACCATGGTATTTTGAGTTACTTTTTTTTATTTATAATTTTGTTTTGGTTAAAACCATGCGTGGTCTCGAGATAGCACTCGGGGGCTACTTCTAAAATACTTTATTTTTTCGCAAATCGAAACATCTGTAGTAGGTAACCAAAATTGTCAGTTGTGTTGTATGTGTGTGTGTGTGATCCGTTTGCTTTGTGGAAAGATTAAGAGAATTTTTCGCATGTGACTTGTATCTTGGGCGGCAAGGACGGACATTTACACACACATTATTTCCTATAGCACATTTTTTGCGCAAGCTTATTGAGTTTCGGTATATTCGTGACTATGCGTGTGTAGGCAGCAGCAGCAGGTCGATCGGTAGTTGATATATTATATAGATTGTGACATTTTGGTTCTAATTGATTGGTGTCTTGAGGATTAGGATATTTTTGACCACCTACATTATTAAGCTGTAGTTTATTTATATTTGACTATTACGTAAGAAAAGGCATTCGAGGAAGGCTTAGAAATGTTTTGGTTAACTATATAGGATAAGTACAATGTTGCGTGTCTTGGGGAAGTCGATTTAATAAAAGCTATATAAATGGGTTGAAACTAGTTCGATTGCATAAAAAGACAAAATATGCAGATGGAGCTAATAAATTGATACGAATAAGATCTAAGCAGGTTAATAAAATTTTATCTATTATTTAAATGGCTGATATGCCTTAATTTAAATGTTATAATACATCAGCAATAGTCAACTAGTCTCATGGTGAACTTGTTTCTATATCAAGCAAAGTCCCAAAATTTTAAATTGGAGACCTAAGAAAATTGAAAAACCAAAAAAAAATAGTCCACACATTTTAAATGTTTCATTTCCAAAGCAGAAATTAATTTTTGTATGGCTTAACACTTAGCAATATAGTGCTGCACATAAGTTATTTTATGTTAGTTTTAAAGTTGGAAATTCTGTATTTGCAATTTGATTGTTTCTCGATTTGAAAGTGATTAACTATTAGTCCATTAAGACAGCGAAATTCCGGAAATATTGGGAAAAGTCAAAGTCCTCATCTATGTGACTGCCGATAAAAATTTAACGTGGGGTGAAAGGCCCCTTAATGGAGCTTTATATGAACGTCTCTCTAACGATAACTTTAACAGAAGATATGTAAAAGGGTTATTTGTAGTTTAGAAAATTTCCTACAAAAAAGATGTTATGACATTTTGTTATATATGCAACCAGTGTCGAGATAATTCACTTTCAAAAAAATGCAATAAATGATAATAATGAGGAATTTTAAGCCCGGAATTTCTAATTATTCTAAAGCAAATTACGAGCTCAGGCACTTGGCACAGGGTAGACGCATACAACAAATATTCTATGACGAAAACCACTTTTTTTCTTACGCGGCAGTTAATTCCAAAAGTTGTGTCACTCTCGTAACAAAAATAATTATATACTCAATGTTTTGTTATTGCAAACAAATTATAAACTGTTAATTAACGGTAGTAAAAAAAATATTGTAATCTATCTCCAGACAAAATTGCATTGAATTTAAATTTAAAGTTATTAAAGTCGATCTCACACCCGTAACATTTAGGCCCGGTATTTCTTATATATTCTGAATTAAATTACGACCTCAGGCCCTTGGCACAGGGTCGACGCATACAAAACCATAATCTATGACGAAAATCATTTTTTTAATACGCGGCAGTTACTTTCAAAAGTTGTGTCACTCTCGTAACATTTATTTATAGAATAGAGAATTTAAAGTGCAGGGACGTAGGTACGTAATTGGAATTGAATGCTCTTTAAATGAGTTTTGACAATGTAGTTATGCATTCTAATTGGATAGATTTCATTTAGGAACCGAAATACACAGAATAAATGTCAACGAATCTAGGAACAACATTTTGTGTACTGATGATTTTTTGTAACGTTAAGGAGTCAACGCTTTGATTAGTTACGTTGACTGTCTAACTTTAGCTTAATTTTCCTAAACAACACATTTTGGTTCTAATGTAAACAAAGCTAAATAATTTAAAATATCAACGAACGCATCCTTAAAAGCCAAACTTCAAAAAAATATTTATCTGCAATCCCATTGATTGAGGTCAGTAAAAAAAAAGATGGCTGTGCTGGCGATAGAACTTTGAATTATTGAAATGAACGTATAGAGTGAGTAATCGTTTTATTCAGACTTGTACTGCGCTGGCTATGCAGCAATGAATAAAACACACCTAATATTCACTATTTTTACTGACTAAGTTATCGACACTATTTCTTTGTTGTTGTTAACTGTGTAAAATTTGTACTGTTCATATTTATATAAAACAGTTTAATGAAGGGCCCTCTATAAGATCAAACATCGCGTTCTAGACGTCGCAACAATAAATTATAAAAAAAAATTGCAAATGTCATTACACGGAGTTTTTTTCCCCAATGCATATGTAATGTGCAATAAATTAAAATCAATTAACATAATTTTCGCCCTTATTCAATCCATAAAACTAAATTACACCCACCAACAGCAGCAGCAATTCAGTTCAAATTCAAAATCACAGATTGATGTGATATAACATCACTATGTGATGACGTCTTTTTGTGTACTCGACTTCCTTTACAGTTCCAAACACACACACCACACACATGACAGATCTTTCTCACGTCCATGTCATTGTGGCATATCATTCCACGTAATCGGTCTAATCTGATTGACAGAAGACAACCAGTTTGCGACAAATATAGCCAATTCACCACCAACAGTAAAACAGAATAAAAAAAACTCGTCTCCCCTTTTACCAACCAGAGTACCTACTATACAATAACTGAAGGCAGACAAATATATATGTATATCTACACAATTTGATTAATTTACTGCAAAGAATTTTATGTCGGATTTTGTGTAGGGGTCGCTTGTATATGGTCGTTAGTTTGTCTGTCCGTCCAGCATCAGCTAGCAGTACCAAATCAAACCAACCTACCACACCAAAATCCCTCTCAACACCTAAACAAACAGAGAGATCTCACGAGCAAACAGATTTCAGATTCAGACAGTGAATTTATGAGTTCAAAACTACATACCTATACATATCTGCTGTCTCTATCTGACTTTTTAAGTTTAGGTATAAGTTCAAAACATAAAAAAATATAATTTACTATTCTCAAAGTCAAAAACACAAAACAAAAGTTTTTTTTTTTTTAATATCGGACGTCCTGCGTCGCACACCACCGACGACGACGACGATGACGAACGAGCCGACACAACCAACCGGGTCGTTTCTGTTGCTGAATTATTATTGTCTCTTCCTCTGGCCTTTGACGTTTGCTGTTGAAGTTTGTCGTTACAGTTGTACCTACTGTGACTGTCAGTGACAACCTGTTGTGATTATTCATTACCCGTTCGGTTGTTTCTTTTTTTTTCCATTTATTTGTTCCAAGTTGCGGCAGCAGCAGCAGCAACGAGTTTATGACATTAGTGTCCGCTTGTTTGCCCCAATATGGCAAAAATCTCTTGACTGGAATTCAAATTCGGAGGAAGAGCATTGGAGAGATTATCTGTTAATTGACAGTTTAGTTTGATGTTGTTACTCTGTTTTAGATTTATATGTAGTTAGAATGTAATGTGTGTGTGTGTGTGTATTTGTGTGACAGTTACGTATATTTGGAGTGCTTTTTACACTTTACAACTATTTGACGTTTATGGTGTTGTTGGTTTTTTTTTTAATTCTCTCTTGGTTTGACAATATTTCAATGATTTAAACAATTTTTGTTTTAATGAATTTCCGGAATAAATAGCAAATAATTGGATAGAATTCAGTAATTAGTTTATCTGATGTGTAAACTGTACATTTAGGTATGTTCGAATTCCTTCGACTATCATTTTGTATTGAAATTTCAATTGCTATCGACTAAATAGTTTTGTCAATTATGCAATAGGTAGAGCCAATAGTTTACACTAAGACGCTTTTTATCAGAGAGTTTCCTTTCAACTTTAAAGGTACTAACTTTTATACCAGAAATAGAATTGTGATCACGGTTCAAAGTCAAAGCATGTATATATGTAAAATAAGAGGTTAAAAAACTAATAAGAACTAATTTCTTAATGTTTTCTAAGAACACTATTATTTGGAGTCAAGTATCTTTATATAGTATTAGGATACATAATATATCTATCTACAATTTAATTGGATTACCTATAAAGTTTTTGGTAAAGACTAATGACACCTGAGTGGTTGGTTTCTATAATAATTAAAACCCAACATTCTCAGGCACTTAAAATAAATTCAAGTTTTAATTTGCAATCTGATATAAAGTTTATGGGTGTCTTTTAATTTTCATTTCCAAGAAGAAAACAAAACTTAAAACAAAACACTGAAAATAAAGAAAGTCAGCCAGTCCGTGTAATTGGCCGGCCTTAATGTTCACACTTGCACTCAATTTATGTTTTTTTTTCGCAAAATATTTGCGTTTATTACAAATAAAAAAAAATATACCTATAAAATTTTATAATTTCTTTGAAGAGAGCAAATCACAAACGCTCGAGTAATCTTAATAACACAACATGCTAATGCTTAATAACATACTTTCATGCTGTGACTCCCAGACATTTATTTTGTATCAGACAAAACAAACTTAATCAAACAAAACTAAAAAAAAAAAGAAAAGAGACTTTCTGTTGTTTCTATATTAAGAAAAACATATTTCTTGGAATTAAACAAAACAAAAAAAAGAAGAAATTTTAAAATAAAAGTGAAAATGAATTCGGAACAGAATATTCATTCATTTAAATTGGGGAAAGGAAACAATTTTTAAACTGCAGTAAACACGAGTTTAAATCTGCTACCATTTCTCTACCCTTTCCGATCAATCTGCACAGGGCCGAACTTTATTTTATTCGTGTACTTACTACCCAAATCTCTCATTTCTCTCATTTTCTACCTTAGTCAAAATCGTTCGAGTACTCAAATTTTTATAAAAAAAGAAGACATTTTTGGCAGTAAACAAACAGACCTATTTTTTGACTGACAGAGAGTCATCGTGTTATAGGGGTGTAAGGAGTAAGTAACTAAATTCCATATTTCAAACTATTAAATCAGTACAGGTGCTGAAATGCAAAACTGTTATAATTTCGAATTCGAAATTTGTTTTCAGTTCAGGTGCTGAAATGCAACTGTTATAATTTCGAATTCGAAATTAATAAATGTCAGTTTTGATTTTGCGAATTTGAACATTTTTATTTATAAATTAATACATTTGGTTGCGCGACAACTCATATAGAATCAGGGCCTAGTGACTTTCAATTCTCAACCATTCCTGTGTGCGTGTGATTGGCAGGAATGGACATTTGAACATTTTTATCAAAGAACCGAAATGTACAAAGGGTTCTCATGCGAATAATGACGTTTCTAATATTAAAAAGACGGATGAATGTTTAACGATTCTTTACAGGAAATCACAATCTTATTATAATATTATATTTAGCCATATCAATATCAAAAATTAAGATCCAGATAATATGTTGCTATATACTGCATTTACACGGCGAGTCTTTCATTGGGACTTTTTTTTAATTCTTTGAATAGTTTGGTAGTTCTGTTTTAGGCTAATGACACACGAGGGTCTTTTTCAGCACGTCAATTATTACGAAAAAGCACACACAACACGATTTTCTGTGATGTCTTTCTACATTTTGGCGGGTTTTGCCGATTTTCGAAATTCATTGCATTTTAATTGACAAGATTGAATCACGACCACAAACAGCTACATCCTGTGGTTTTTTTTGTGCTCCTATTACACAATAGGTCTGTTTGCTTACTTGCCTGAAACTGCCAGATTCTACCAGTTACATTTTTTTGATATGAACTTTGAGTCTTTCGGGCTAAAAATGTTAGGAATGAGTAGGTTTGGAAAGTAAACGAACAATGTTATCATTTCGATGAATTTTATAGAACAAAGAAGCGAGCCCTTTAGAGAACTTTAGCCTATAGACAGATGTCGCATCGAATCCTACACTGAGTATGCCGAACGGGACCGCCTGGCCAGCTGCTTATTATTTGTTTGCATCCAACCAAACAGCGGACGCCGATAATTTTAAATTTTCTTGTTTACTCCTCTTGTGACGCATCTGCCACTTGCATTGTAATATTCCACACCAACAACACTCATGATGGTTTTGGAAGATAGATTTATTTTTTTTCCCATCGTCACTAGCAATTGCCCATTAAAATGAAGAACACAACAAAATCAAAAAGCTACTTGAGTTACTTCTTCGACGGCTCGTTAAGTGTGTGGCTCGCGTTCTAATTTATCGTAGCCGTCATCATTTATCTTCTATACTACTACAACTATATACTTTTACTGGAAGTTTGATTAAATTTAAGAGATACATTCGTTTAGCCTAGAATTCTAGATGCGAATGAAGAAGTGATGTTTATATAGATAGATAGATACCTATAAAAATGCCCGTGATCATTATGATGTAGGCGCGCGCAGTGTTGGAAAATAACAACAACAGTCGGTCGGTGGTGTCTGCATTTTGACAGAAAGTGTGTCAATGTAGAATATGAGAAGAGATTTATTGAAACGTCATCGGTTCGTAAAATTTTTTTTTCTCTCATAAATTCAATCATTAAGAAACTAAATTTTGATTGCACACATCAGAATCTTTGTCATTATAGACGCTAAGAAAAATATTTATTTTATAAGTGGTAAATGCTGGACCCGCACTCGTTAGTTACAATATGTTTATGAAAATTTACAGTAATTTTATTTTTAAACTTTTAAGTTTGTTAAACAATTTTAATTGAACTGCTTTTATTGAGAAAACATTTTTGTATGAAGACAGAGTCGTTTTGTTTCTTAAAGATTTACAATATTTATTGTTTGTAGTTCTACACAGTTTTAGTCACTTCAAAAAAGGCATTTGTTGACCTTAGGTTTGATATCCAATGACGATAACAAGTCTCCGCCAGCTCAATTACGTAATAACATCTTGAAAAAGTCGACAATCGAACGAAGATCTTTTATCAAAAAAAAAAAATCACATGTGTGTTTTAATATTTCCATGCTTGTGTTAATAAATGTCACAAAACATTTATTGTCTCTACAATAATGGAAAATAGTGACATCATTTTTTTTTATAAAATTTTAAATGAATATTGTTAATAACTTTTGTTAATAGAATTTAAAACTAAACATTTTATAGGTACAGCTTTAATTTCGAATATAAACATATTGTGTCTGTAAGAGTGTCATAAAGTTAAAAAATATGTCTGTTTGGTTACTCTAACTTCTGGCTACAAGTTGCTACTTGGCATTTTTTTTGCTATGGATGGGATTTGACAGCAAATTGGGCTACGTCATACAACGTTTCAAGTTACCAAACAGACTAAACGTATTTAGTTTGAAGTATATTGAACAAGTTTAGAGAAACTTTCTATTGTGAATTTTTTCTAATGACTATTTTGACAGGTAAGTAAGTGCAGAGTACACAATTGCACAGGTTTTTAAAGTTGAAAGCCAACAAAAACGGCACAACGCATGGTTAGAAGAACAAATTATATTAATATCAGAAAAGATTCGCCTATTTTCTTCGAATTCGACACACGTGTAGAACTAAATAAAAATGAAAACCTTTAATATGTGTATTGTGAGTTAGTAGATATCCTCCTTGAAATTAAAAAAAAAAACAAAAAATTAAGAAAAAAAAAAAAAAAAACTAACTCAAAACTGTAGTTGAAATCATTAATAATCCAGTTGACAATTTACATTTGAGAATCAGTTTCAATCTTAACAACATTTTCTCCGTTTTAAAATACTTTTTATCTCAATTTATCGTACTACAGATAAAATAAGACTGAAACAGTGGCAGATCGTGCAAAAAAACTAAACAAACACACCTTTTTTTGTGTTCACTTTGGACTTCTGTCAAATTTTTTTTTGATTTTGCAATGAATGTGTTCAGCGCCATAAATTCAAATTTATATAAGATTAACGAACAAAATTTATACGATGATAAATCTCCTGAAATTTTAAGAAATTTAGGGTTAATTCGAATTAAATCTCGGTTAAGTGGTCGGAGAAACTCCATTTAAAATGAAAATTCGTCTTTGTAACTTTATAATAAAATAAAACTAAAATATATTTCAACATTCAATAAAATTTTGCGTCACTAATTCCAATGAAATAAAATTAAAACACTGATTAAAATTCAACTGAAAACAAAACAAAATTTTAGGAAGCAAATCCGTTTGAACAACAACAACAAAAAAAAAACAATTATTTTTATTGCTCGCGACATTTTTATCATACAAAATGATTAAAGGTCAAAATTCTCATTTTATCAAACTTAAAACAAACACAAAGCATTTTGATTCGTATTTTACTGTTTGCAAAAAAAAAATAATGAGAGTCATTTTAATAGTTGAGAAACATTTTGTTATGATTATGTCATTTGAAAAAAAAAAAATGAAGATTTTAAAATGGATATCACAAAACTCATTGTCACTTTAAATTAGCGCCATAGCGGCGCACGTTCTTGTGTGGATTAGTTCGCTCAGCTGTCATTTGATTTTGATTTATACGCACACAATATGGCAATTGGAAAAAAAAAATATTGTTAGCGCATAATATTATGCTTCTTTCAGCAGAAAAAAAAGAAGAAGAAAGAACTGACTTTCATGGTGCATATTAAACATTTGTTGTGTATACAATATACATAAATGTATATTAATCCTTTTAATAGCTTTTCAAGTTCAGTTTCGTGAATAGAAATGTGAGATACAAGTGCAAATTGAGCATTGACAGACTGAAGAAGCACTGAAGACTGAAGCGAAATCTATATGAACTGACATTGTAGTTTGAAATTTTTGAGAAAAAATATTTAAAATACGATTTACATGTTGCGTCGTCAGTAAATTGACAATCTGTTAAAAATCACAACCAATTCTCGAAGTTCGTTGGTTCCAAAATAATTTGACACAACACTGTCAGTATTTAACGTCAGCTGTCAATATTGAATGTCAGCTGACGACTGTCAATATTCAATGTCAGCTGACATTAATATTTTTTTATGGCAAAATCACTTTAAATAATGACAATTGCGCTCTGTTTGATCTGTCAAAAAAAAAACAACAGTTTTTCGCCAAATAATTCGATACCTGTTTGTTTATGAAAAGTGCTATGATGATCTGTCAAAAAAAACTGCACTTCACCCCAAAAAATTCGATATCGGTTCTTTTTATGAGAAAAATGTTAAGACAAATTTTGCAGAAGATAAAATTACCAATGCTTACCAATTATTTCGGTTAAAAACTACTGTTTCTGTATCAAAACTATTGTTTGCACGACCGTTTTCGAAAACATAATTTGCGTCAAAATGCAATTGCACGATGTTCTTCAACGCAAACTGTTCGTAAATCCAAAACGAAATTTTAATTACAAAAGGCATTATTTTCGATAACGCAGCTTCCTTAAGTCATATGTTCGATAACATCATTTGCAGCGTAACTCTGCACTATAAAAAATTGAGTCAACAAGAAAAATATTGAAAATTCAGGGAGCGTGTTCGTAAACGTCAAATGTCTTTGCATGAAACACATTTTTTTTAAAGCAGGACGACTGCATATTTGATGATATCAGTCAGAGTCGAAAAATTGTGATCAATAATTGTAGTTGATTTAAAGTTTTCGAAAAAGTCCAATATAATATATTAAAAGTGAAAAAATAACGGTTCTTAATGACACTTCAACAAACTAAAATGAACAGAAAATGAGCTACTATGACAAATCAATACTAATTATTTGTAAGATTCTATAATCCACGTGGAAATAAGAAAACTTCTAATAAAAGGTGGCGAAAAGTTGTCAACCTATCGGAGGAAAGGTACTTCAATTTTTGCAAATGGCGGCAAAAAAATTAATTCGAAACAACAATTATTCCGCGTTCTTTAATAGTAATTCATCTCTTGTTGACGTGTATTTTGTATTTGCTTACTTCACAAATGTCAAAGTAGAATTGACATTTGCCGCCATTTGTAAAAATTAAAGCACTTTGACTTTTGCGCCACCTTGTATAATTAGTTGCATTATTTAATATTGCTCTTTTATAAAAAAGCAAACACTTTTTCAATGATTATTTGATTAAAACATAATAAAAATAAAATTTTCAGTATAGCTTTTGTTATAATCGAATTGTAAGTAGGTATATGTACATTCTCATGTCATTAATCATAAGCAAACTTCATTTAAAGAATTAACAAAAAAAAAAACAAAACTTTACCACAAGATTGATACAGAAATATTCCACATTTGCATTGTCTTTAAAAATTATAAATTTAATCATCAAATAAGATACTTCAATCGGATAGATATGTGTTTGCAACAGCAGTACATATCTACCACAAGTAATTGACAGCGTTTTTATTCTATTAGCGTGAAATTAAACTTATAATTATTTTAAACTTTCCAAAACCACATTTACATCTTTTTTTTTTTTTTATTACTGGTTTGGTTTTATATTTTATTGTTGCGGGCACGACGCATAATTATTCCACTAAACTTATTCTATAAGTACCTATACTCTTTAAAAGAATACAACAACAAAAAAAAACTAACCTAACCACTTAAACAGAATAAATGCCTTCAATATGAAATTTCCGGCTTAAACCTTGCTAAGTAGCAAGTTCTAAAGCGAAGCTTATAATAGTGGTGCTGTTTTTTTTTTATTTAATTTTATTAATCCAAATCCATATATGGAAGAAAATTAACGTTTGGAAATCTCAATAATTCTATTAACAATAAGGCGTGTCTGAAATTTGAATTTTATTGTACCTACTGATAAATAATATTAAACATGACACTTGCAAGAAACGTCAGATTTTGTTTTTTTTGTTCCTAAGCTGACACAATGTGAATCATCATAAATTCAATTATATATGTATGTATATGATGTGTCTCGTATTGAATGAGGTAATAAGCAATTTTGGTGATAGTATAAGTCTTTAAATTTAAACAAAACAAAAAAAAACCTAAAGAATACACAATTTACCACATCACATTTGTGTAATATACACGATTTGTGATATCTCTTTTCTGCAAAACAGACCTGACCTAGACACTATTGTCTAATTTTTTTGACGTTAAGGTGGCGTCGCGTCGAGTCGTGTCGTTGTCGTCGCTTCATTGTTTTTTTTGTTTTGAACTGACAGTTTAGGTGGGAAGATGAGTCGTTGGTTTTTTTTTTTTTTTATTTTATATTAATTTTGTTTCCATTTTTATATTCCTTACTCGCTTCTATGATGAATCAATATTTTGATTATAATTTGACGTAAGATATGGGGAGTTTCAAAAACGTCATTATTTCATTTGAAAATGTTAATAAAAAGTAAGAATGCAAGAGTCAAGATTTTTGATGATAAGTTTAAATATTAGCAGTCGAGTTGTAAGAGAAAGTATTTTTTTTTTGGTTTCGTTAAAAAAAAATTAAAACACGACCTTAATTGGTCATTATACATTTATACCATTGAAAGTGAACGTGGTGAGAATTACATGTTAAGTGGTGAAGATGTTTGATGGTGGAAATGATTATATTTTAAAACATCCAATTAGCAATATTAACGGTTAAAACCGACCTAAAACCCTCAAAATGTTTTATGTCAAGCGTAGTTGTTTTTATAATTATAGAAGATGATGATAGTGTAAATTTGAAAGTGAACTGGTGTGTTGATGATTTATTTAAAATTGGCCTTGCTGGAATAAAAACCCACCTGATGCGCGATGCGTGTTTTGTTTGCATAATAATAATAATATTGTGGGGTTACTTTCCAGACGAAACACACAAGATAAATGTGTCTTATTATGTAATTGGGTCACCAATAATTCTATGGTGGATTTTCTTTGTTTTTTTTTAAGTCATTTAACATGTAATTTTTATGTTCTAAGGTTGTTAAATTAGATGAGAATTTTTGTGAAAAATAAAAAAAATTATAATAATAATGTGAAGTGTGTACTTAAAATAAGATTAGATGCGACATAACCTAGTTTATAAGTTCCAGGACAAGACGTGTGGTTAGATTTAGACGGGGTTTATTTTGAATATAATTTTGGAACAATGTCAATAGAGTGAAGATGAGAGTTATTTTTGTGTTAAAAATAAATTACACATAATTTGGACTTCTATTCTGAACAATTTCTTTCATTTCAATTTGCCAACATATTTTTTTTTTTTGATTTAGCTTAACCTAAAATATTTAATTTGTTTACGGAAACTAAGAAGTTTACCTTGTTTAAAAGATTTCTTTCAATGGAAAAGTAACAAGATTGTTATAAGAGTTTAGTTCATGACTCATGATTCATGAAGCATGTTTTTATACATAAACTGGTTCAAAGAATTAAAAACAATTAAAATAAATTAGGTATGTATGTTTATCGAATTTAAACAAAAATATAAAAAAAAATGTTGAATTAGGGCCCATTTTTCTACCATCCACCAGTTAACTGTCAGAATTGGATAAACAAAAAAAAAATGAAGAAAAAGTACAATCTGATGTTTCAAAAGACCATTGCAAAATTGGCTCTTAGTGAGTTAATACTTCAATAATATTATGTTTGTCGTATTTTAGAAATATATTACATAACTAGATTATCCAAGAGAATTCCCGCCTAAATCTATCATAAATCCTTTTAGAAGACATGTAAATATATAATTAAAACCCATTTCTGCGTGCAGTGATGCATGCATTTTTTCAGTATTTTGGTTTAAGGTTTTAAAGCAGTACCGCAATCGACGACATTCTTCTTTTTTTAAAGTACATTTGAACCGAAGCGTTGGAGGCACTATTTTCGATCACTGTTTGGCAGTTCATTCGAAATTGCTTAAAAATGAATAATCTTGTCCGAAAGCATCAAATTCAATGAAATAAAATCATTAATTTAAAAAATTAAAGAACTGACTGATGGAAAATTGAACCTAAGTGAGTTAATATTTCAATTTTATTTTTTTGTTCACATTTGTCTAGTTTTGGAAATTTATTACATATTTTAAGAACAACTATAGATTATCCTTTAGAGAATTCCGGCATAAATCTATCATAATTCCGTTTAAAATACATGCAAATCTAATTAAAACCCATTTCTGCATGCAGTTATGCACGCATTTTTGATGCATATTGGTTTAAGTCTTTAAAGCAGTACCGCAATCGACGACATTCTTTTTTTTAGTACATTTGAACCGCAGCGGCAGCTGGAAGCACTTTTTTCAATCACTGTTTGGCAGTTCATTAGAAATTGCTTAACAAATGCATCTTCTTGTCCAAAAGCATCAATAATAAAAATGAATAATCTAAAATTACTTTTTAAAAACAATTAAAAATTAAAGATCTGACTGTTGAAATATTGACCGTAAGTGAGTTAATATTGCAATCATGTATATTCTTATCACATCTGTTTAATTTAAGAAATAAATTATGCAGATATTTTGAGAACAACTATAGATTATCTATTAGAGAACTTTCGCATAAACCTGTTATAAATCCTGTCAGAAGACATGTAAAACTTATTAAAATTCTATTCTGCATGCAGTGATGCATGCATTTTTTCAGTATATTGGTTTAAGGCTTGAAAACAGGACCGCACTCGAAGAAATACATTTTTTTATCGCAAGTTTTTTCACAACTTCTTGATAATTCATTCAAAATTACTCCCCAAGTCGAATTATCTTGTCTGAAAACATCAAATTAAATAAGAAATTAAAATAAAATCATGATTTTAAAAATATAAATAATCTTCAATATGATAATTTGGAGTTGACGATCAGCTGTCAATATAGCGAAAGATTTTTTTCTGCTGTGAAAAAAAAAAAAAATAGAATTCACGATTGCGTCGTTAATGTTACCTTGAATTCATGTAAACTATTGACGTCATAAAAAACAAAATATGTAAATCGATAAGAAAATGTGAGTTAATGGTGAATATATAATTGGACTTATGAAACGAACTTATCACAGACTATTTAAACCCTAATATATACATTTCTTTAACTACAAAGAACCCTGATCTAAAAACGAACATAATTATTATTTGTTTGTCATGCTTGTCAAAGAGATATCTTTTTTTTTTCTTTCAAATTTGTACATTTAATACTCCACCCACGTAAATTAAAAAAAAAAATAACCAAGAAAGAAACAACATTTTTAAAGATAATAAGGGGTAACCTCGAACCTGGCCTACTTTTGGCTCAATTAAAATTACTCAAGTTAAATCTCAACTATGTATAAAGTCATTTCCGTATCAGATAGAGTTTGTTTCCGGAATTATTAAGAAATGTTGCTGATTAAGATATTTTTTTTTTCATTCTTTTGAACTTTGTGATAAATGATAATTAATAAAAATAAAAAAAAAAACGCTTCTCTATTTTTTGCATATATAAATATAGATTGCATCAACTTAATATGTGAATCATTCATTCATTTATTATCGAGAATTTTAAAATTATTTATCAATCAATTTAATTTATTTATTTTTTTTAATAGATATACGCGCCAGAAACAGAAGCAATCAACTTCAAAAGAATATTATTTTTATTTTTTTTTGTATTTCATATGCATTAATAATAAAATATTCCAATCACTTCCAATCAAATGTTTGTTGATTTATTAAAAAGAAATTCAACTTCACTTTCAAAGCAAGTCAAAAAAAGTCCATAAACGTAGATGACAAAGGCATTTTATATAAAAATATGACAGCGGTGTATAGCAATGGGGTGATCCGAAAAGAAAACGTGTCAGAAATTTATAAACAAAATATCTATTTTATTTTTAATTATCTATTTAAATTGAGAGTAATAAATCAAAGACATTATGTAGGTACATTAGGGTGGGTCAAATTAAATTTTATTTTATTTTTTCTTTACTTAGAAATTCTTGATATACCGTGAAAAAAGAAAATGCTCAAAATTTGATGAGCAATTAGTAAATAGATGGGTCAATCTCTATGTTTCATGCCATGATGACGTGACAGGATAGTTAAGATTGATGAATAAGCCAGTTCATGTTTCTGAGATTTTTCTTCTGTCAGAAATGGAGCAACAATTAAATATTAGTCAGTATTTGCTGTTAAAATTCAGAAATTTTGCTGAGGAACCATTTTTATATTTCTAAAACAGCCTTAAGCCCTGGAAGCTAATAAATTTTAATTATAATAATAATATTTCTAAAATGGAGGAGATTGTATTGAGATCTGAAAAATCTGTCCAAAACATGTTTTACAACTTTCGAATCGAGATAATACTTCTGTTCGTTTACTTATAAATACTGCCAATTTTAGAACAAATGTTCTAAAAACTGACAATTTTAGAACAAAATATAAAATTGGACTTAAATTGGTACAAATTGGCATTTTTTTTTAAAACAAACGTACCTATTACATATGTCAAAGTTCATACACAAAATCAAAATATGGACCAAAACTGCCAGAAATTGGCAGTTTTAGGAAGTAAACGAACAGACCTATTTTGTGAAGAAACACTGTAAAGTAAAATTTTTAAATTCATTGTACATATTGCATTATTCTGTTTCTGTCACTTTGACAGATGACTATTTTATGGAATATAACACATTGGAATGAAATTGAAATGAAAGAAATTTTACTGCATTTACAGGATGCAAATTTACCTTGCGATTTTTTTTAGCAGTCCTAAACCCGAAAACCAACTTGATAGGTGCAGTGTCTGTTGTTTCTTAATAAACCAAAGCGCTTCAAGAGCTTATGATATTCAATGTCTTAAATCAATAAAATGACTTAAACATTTAATTTTCTATCATCTTCCATCACACTGCAACGCTCAGGAATGAAAGATACAAATCGATGGTTTAACAGTAGGACCTCATAGAAGCATTAGGATTGGTTTACAGAATCAAACAAAGCCTAAATTCGCTCAAAAACTTTACACACAACCTATAGCATCATACTGACTTTTAAGAGACTAACAAGGAAGGTACTGTTTTTATTTTCTTAGAAAAAATATAAATTTTCAAGTGTCTCTGAATATTTATTACCAAACCAATTTCTATCCAATATTTAGCCAAGCATTCTGCCGATTGGAACGCAGCTCCAGCTAAAAAATATGATTTTTGTTTCTTACTGTGGGAACATTCGTCAACTATCTCTAAAATCAATGTGCCGAACAATTTTTTAATGCGTTAATTTTGACGGATAAGCTGATTTCCAAAATGCATCTGATGCGAATTTGATGCAGTCAAGAGTTTCGAAAGACAAAAGAGAAAATGGTGGCAAAGTCACGAGTTTCTAAACGCATCCCAAACTTCAGCGATCAATCAAACTTTGTTTGGATGCTTTCTTGAGTCTTGAGCGAAGTAAATTTTTTTTTTGTTATTATTGTTTTTTTCGTAAATTATGGCTTGTTATTTATTCACCCTTGTTACCGTTGTCATTTAACTAAAACCACATGGCTTTAGTAAGTACAAGTGACTTCATCGAAACGACATCTAACTGCTCTTTCGTTTTAAGTTGCATAACACGTTGTTCGCATTGGACTGCCTCCGCCGGCTTTTCTTGACGTCTCTGTACTTATTTTAACTCCGAGGCGGGCGGTCCAATGTGAACACCGTCTAAAATGTTTTCCAAATGTCAAACTGATGCAAGGCAAGATGTATGCAAATCATCCGGGATGCGTTCCAGATGCACATGAATAGTGTTATTTGACGTTTTAGAACTCAGCCATTCTGTTATTCTTTAACTTTTTTATGAACTTTGCTTTGTAGAAATAAAAATTGAAATGTTGTAATATTTGATTAAATTCATTTGAATTAATGAAAACAAATTCTGAGAAATGGTTGAATAAAATTTTTCTCAGAGAACATCTGTTTTATGTGACATATTCTACACTTTAGGTAGGGTTTTAGCTGATGATTGGAGACGAAATGTGAGCTTAAATTTAGTACGTTCTGGTTAATAAAATTTAACCTTCGTTATTTCTCATTTGCTACATGCACATTTAAAATTTTGGCTAAGATGTTTATTTATTTACTTTTGTTATACATCATTCATACAGTGGAACAGTTTAAAAAAAACTAATTGAAAACGACATACATTTCTAGGTAGTATTTAAATTATAAAATTTCGTTAGATCAACTTTGATATTAGACATTATTTTTCTACTGACCACATCTATTTTCTCTTAAAAAAAAAAAAAACCTTGAGACATCTAGATTCATGTAAACTCCAACAATCTGACGGAATTATTTAAAAGAATAATTATGTAAATATCTTTGTTTTGAAATTATAATTCCATCAAGCTCTAAATAACTATGTACTCGTATGTCATATTCATAAAAACATTGCTAATTTGTTAAGACTTCAGAGTGATATTATTGCAGTAGCATAAAACTTGAAATACCTAATGAATTATTCAAAATCCAGAACACTTAAATATTGAAAAATGGTTTTACAAGAGTGCGAGACGACTACTCATAAAGATTGTCCCCTTGAGGCACGCAAGCGCGCACCGCATGCACCACACTTTGGGCGTAGACAAAAAAAAAACAACAACACTGCATAAATGACAAAAACTTGATGAAAATCCCTCGCTTCGATGCTTCCAATTATTATACTCGTACATACTAGAAGTCGAAAAACACAAAAACCTCCATCCCCCCACCCTCCTCTACCAAAATAATCTCAACAGCCTCTTTTTCTTTTCTAAAAGATATCTTAGTGAAAATGTATACAGATTTCCATTTCACGCGAATTAATTATGAAAATAAGGCAACAGAAACACCACCACTATAACCATCACCACACCACACGACTTAGTTGTGTGGTTTTGATTGAATCTCACTTCACTTCATTTGTTTTATGAAAATTTGCCATAAATAGTTGTTGAAGTTTGCACGATATTTATGTAGGTTTATAATAATCTATCTATACTTTTATATAAGAGTGAGAGATGAAGTTTTTATAGCTTTAAACCACAAAAACCACCACCATCCACCCAAGGAGTTGAGTTGATGCGATAGACCTTGATTACGCGCCATAATAATACAACACAGCATCAAGTCGAGATTTTAAATTTTTTTTTTTTATTTTGCATTTGGAAAATTTGCATCAAGAGACTTTTATAAGCGTGTGTATAGACGTCCCTCGTAGTCTTTGTTGGTTATTTTATTGACGAAGCACAGTGGGACAGAGTAGATTAAAAAATTGCAACTTTTACTTCGGGTAAATTTGTGGATAATAAATAAAAAAAAAAAACAAACAAATTGAACGATGAAATGATTATTGGCTTTCATTTAATAAAAAATTGTTGGTATTTTTTTTTTAAGTTTTTTTGGGATTTAAACTTAAAATTGTGAGTTTTTTCACTTAACTCTTGAACTTATGTCACTTTTTGAGTGACAGACACATCAAACAGTTACCCTGACATTTCAGTAGTAGCTTAAAGTTAATGAGTTGTTTTTCCAGTTTTAATTCAGGATTTCAGCGCCGCGGTCGTTTTCTTTTACCAGATTTAACTTTTAATCTGGAATTAAATTATATTTGCAAGTTAAAAGAAGCTTTACCGCAATGAAGCGCTCATGTTCTGCATTCCACATGACGAAAATAAATTTGAATGTTCAACAATTCGTTTTAAATGCTAATTGTGAACTGAAATTTCGAAAATAAAAATGAATGCACGTTCAATTTTGACAGTTCGAACTAATTGGGCTTTTCCAAAAACTATCTCTTTCTAATTTGAGAGTGCTAGTTGTGGATAAAACAATGCAATTCAAACAAATGAACTTACATATTATACAACGACATATCACAATGTTCACACTAGTCGCGCCGTTGAATTTTCTCCACAACAAGGTTTTTTTTTGTTGTTGTTGCTTGTGTCACATTGACGTATGGTGGAACTTCAGAATTGCGAAATTTTCGAAAATGAACGAATTGTAAAACATGAAACTTCATTTCGAGTGAAAATGAAAATCGATTTCAATTCGTTTTCATTCGAAATGCTGAACATGGGCAAGAAAGTCTTGTTAAAACTTTGACCTTCAAAATTCAATTAACAACCCTTTTTTGACATTTAGATAAATTATGTGTTGGTTTCGCAGCTGATATTATACATGGATGTGATAGATTAATTTATTTTTGACATTGTCTTGAAATGTTTTGACATATGTCAATTATTATGTTATTTCATTTATTTCAAAAATGTCCACTGTGTGTTGTCATAGTCATTCGAGGTGGGATTAGCTTGAAGAATAAATTGAACTAAACTCGAACGTATAAAGTGGTGACACTTAAAAGTTGCCAATGTCTTCGTATTGGTGTTTTCCGTCCCACAGACAAGCTGTTGCTCTTAGGTATACACAAAATAAAACAAAAAAGAATAAGTGCACCAAGAAGTTTTGTAAAAGACACAAGTTAAAAATGGACAATAGACTTGGGCTATATGTACACTCACTTTTGGATACACGGTTCAATTATGATCATCATTTATTGTACAAAGGGTCAAATCAATAAACAAAAAAAAAAGGAAAAATAACTTATTCTGCCATCGACCTTGTCTCAATTGTTTCGTCAACGAAAGTCTCTTTTTTTTATGATAACTTTGACAGAAAAAATAAAATAAATTTCAAACAATAATATATATTTAGAGAGAAGATCGGATATACTTAATACATAATGCTCTATCCGAGTTCTTGAAGTGGATGTTGTTGATGGCGAAATGTCGACATAGCATAACCGATGTCACAAATACACACATACGAGCAGTTATTTATCTTCATGCTAATTGTTGTATGATCACATGTCGCAAGTATTTTTCTTCTATTGGGCGATGGACGTGGGAAAATGGCGGTGACAATGGTTCAATGCTAATACGAAACATTGGAATATCAATTAATCTAGATTTCTTTGGATTTACAAAAAAAAAATAAGATAATTTAGTGCTAATGGTAGATTTTTGTTTTCAGTGATTTTTTATTGTTGGATTAGAAATGGATGTTCTAGTTCCCATAAGCAAAAAAAATAATACCTAGAGATTTATAAGATGTTTTCAAATAATAATGTAGTCACAGACAGGGAGGCTTTGTTCCAATAATTTTAAGAGGTATCTAATAGAAGATACCTAAAACAACTAGATATTGATTTCGTTTTGTGTAATTAAGTCCCACAAAATAAAATATTTTGACAGTTCGTTTAGTTGCATAAAGTTTTTTTTATGTTCAGATTGACAAGGTTGACAACTATGCCAAGTTTTACAAAAACCTTGTTCGTTTACTTGCCAAACCTACCCATTTCTAACATTTTTAGCCCGAATGACTATCAAAGTTCATATAAAAAAATTAATCTGGTAGAATCTGGCAGTTTCGGGCAAGCACGCGAACAGACCTAAAATATTGTTAAATACATAAAGCAAAAACCAATAACATTTTATAAGTTTAAAATAATTTTATTTAGTTTCTAAAACACTACCAAATAAATTTACTTTCCACAGATAACGCTTAATGACTATTAACATGAAAGCGGTTAACGACCGACGCACCAATAAAAGAACAATTATGGGATTTAAAATATTTAATAAGACTAAATTCTTCACAAAAACTAGACAAAATAGCAAACAACTTATTTAAATTAATGTTAAGAAACTAAAATTACTAAATTAAGAGAAATTTGAGAAAATAAATTGGTCGTTACGAATTGCAATCTGATTGTAACGAACTGTCAAACTCTATTTGAGTTCCAAATACCGTCCACACTGCAACGAATGAATTGTAACCTCAAAATCATTCCTGTTTTTGTTTACTTGGGGCGTTATTATTTTTTCGTTCGAAACCACAGTACTTACACATATTAAAGGTAATATAATTAGCGTTTTCATTTTTGTTCAGTTCTGAGCATCTGTCAAAATCGAGATATTGAGGTGGTAAAATGGTGGATTTAGTGCTTTTTACTTGCCTAATTTCAATATTTTTGTTTTCTAATGATTGCGTGTTGAGTTTCTATGGGCACTCGAACAGCCATTTTTAATTTTTTGACACTTTCAATTTTGACAACCTGCGCAATATTTAACCTCACATTTGTGTACTGTTTTTCGGAACAGAGTATGAACTGTCAAAAAAGGTGTTTCTTTTTTAACTCGTGAGCGTTCAGAGCTTTGAAGTTGTGTTTTTTTTCTCGTTCAGATGATCAGAAGAGATTGTTTAGTGGGCGACAAGGATCTCAGAAAAAATCGACTGAGTATGAGTAATGAGTAAAATGCTATTAACACAACCAGATGTCATGCGGGACACGATAGAAAAAATCAACATACAATTTAAATGGCAGATGAAGTTGATTGCTCCGTTGTAGAAGGTAAATAAATAATCAGTCAAATATTTTATTTTTAATGCATATTTACAAATTTTAGGATTCAAATGGACCAAATATAATAATTATATAATAATAATAATTTGCTCATTTTTGTATTACAGCTAATAAACGTGACACTTGTTTTTAATTCTGTTTTGTGGATATTTACAGCTGTAAGTTGACAAATGTCAATTTATGACAGCTGAATGCTCTATTTTGGGGCGCTCAGGGTACGCTCTGTTCAGAGTGTACTCAACATGCTTGACTTCTGTTCAGAGCTTGGTCAATCGCGAGGAATAAAACAAAAATGGCATATGAAAGAAATGTCAAAATGGACGAATGTTCGTTCATTCGTTGGTCGACATCTGGTTATTGTTCGTTAAATGAAAAAAACTTAGGGCTCGAACACAAGGCAGTAGCCACCATATTTTATAAAGGTGACGTGACAACACATTTAAAAAAAAGTGTGAATGCTCTAACGGTAAATATGAGTAAACATCAGAATTTGTCTCTGAATGCATTCATCACTAGTTCCCAAATCAACATGAAGATAGTTGCAATTTTGACATTTGTTTAGAATGCCCACAAATCAACATTCAAATGAAGCGATTTTAATGCAACGTAAAGTATTACATTACACGTATAAACTGTTACGAGATCATTTCACCAGTTTATTTAAACAAAAAAAAATCCTCCATGTTTCGCTATACAGATGTTTAAATATTTTACAAACAAAAAATACCCCCTTTACAAAAGCCTGTGTAAATAAACAAGGAAATATCGCTGAATAGTTATCTCACATAAATTTTTTTTTTAAATGATTCTGCGCTGTTTGCGAGCGCTTTAACCCGTTTTCCCTGTGTTCTGCCATCATTATCGCCGCTTTATAATATATGACAGAAAGAATCATGTATACGAGTAAGATTTCATTCCAATTGCGCTCCACTTTGTTTTTCTTGTTCTTTTGACAAAGAAGCGCTGAACGCGGCGCGGTGACTTATATCATGTACACGCAAGAACACACAAATTAGTTTGAGTTCGATTCCGTTCACTGACTGGACCTTTGATGGGATGACGACGTACATAGTGTTGTTTTATTTATTTATTTTTGTTGTTTTGTCTTGATTATGATTAACGCATCTTAGACAATTATATTGCGGCGGGCAAATGACCCCAATATAATGCTTGTACATAAATAAATATGTACATACATACATACCACTGTTTGCCTCTGTTCATTGTTTTGCAAAAAAAAAAAGGGAGCAACAAAAGCCAGCAAGTGAAAACGGTTTTTAAATGATGATGATGTTGATGGCGATGGTGATGACGACCTTGTCTCTGAAATCATCAGAAACTTTTAAATGCCAACAACCCCGATATATAAGATCGGTTATAGGATAAGGTTACTTGAGAGAAAGAGAGGAAATTAAATAGAAAGAACAAGTTGTTGGTTCGCAATTTAATATTAATAAAAAATAAATGTGAAATTTAATTCCGTGCTTACACTAACAGAATGAATCATAAAACGTCAAACAAAGAGAAGAGGATGTAATACTATTATAGGTATTATGAAATAAGGTGTTTATATTTTTTGAGCTTATGCGGGTGTTCTAGTAGATTTTGCTTTTAATATCTACATACATATCTATTTATACCAGTTAATCATTCAAATTTATTTAATAACTGGATTCGAATTTCGTTTAATTGACGCTTGTCACCCATGAAATCGAATTTTAATGCCAACGGTCATTCAACTGTCATCTACAACCCGTCTATGTATATTATTTGGCGTGTTCGATTTTTTATATTGCATGTATGTAGTTTGCAATTTGTCTCATATGTTAAGAACAAGTTGCCAAAAAGATGAACAAAAAAAAAAAAGAGTTTTGTTTCATTTCATTGACTAGCAATTTTTTTTCAAACGGAAATTGGTTTGATACGTATTTTGTTATAACTTATATATTTTTTTAAGAATTTGGCATATACTTTTGAGATAAAAATATCACTTTATGATAAAGAATTAATAAATATGTATTGGAAAATTAATTTTCCCCAAACAGAAATATTTTTTTTGTTTTGCAAACAAAGCACGTACATTCATGAACGTCAAACTAAAAAAAGCACTGCTTTATCATTTACGTCATTAAGGTCATTTCACATCGAACCATCATAGGACAACTGCTTTATCTACCAACTGTTCATAAATGTCTGTATTGCATCGGCGCGAAGTCTGAAGATTTCGTTGCAAAGTGCAAAAAGATTTTTACAAGATTCATTTATAATATTTTGTAAATGAAATTTTTAAGTAAAAAAATATTTTATGTTTTACTTTTAAGTAAACGGTGTAGTGTTGTGAATAAACTAAATAATAATATTCGGCCTTATTGTGACTTGTGAGTTTCACCTGCGAACAACATTCCATTTGACATTTCGCCTATTGTGAGTTTTACCCGAAATTTCATATTCGAAAAATTCCCCTAATTGTGAATATTCATTTCGGGCGGAATGTTATGCCATTGACAGCCAAAATTATCACTTATTTTTAGTAGGCTAACGAAATTTCGTTGCGGGCGAAACCCACAATAGCTTTTTAAGGTGAAATATTTCTCGAGTTAAATTTACAATAAGGCTGACTATTTACAAAGATGACATTTATGAAACGAAAATTTTAGTAAATCCGGTTTAAAAACGTACAATTATCACTGCGTACGTTTTCTGCGTAGTGAATGAGTGCGTTAAAAAAAAAACTCATAAGAAAAGAAAATCGATTGTACTATAACTGACGTTTATAAATACACTCACCGTTCACGTTCACGTTTAATCCAGAATAAAAAGTAATTTAAATAATGTCACATGTTTGACATTATTTAAATTTTTTATTCATCAAGAGTGCTTTTCTATAAACACCGGCCAAGCTTAATATTGTCAAATATTCATTAACTTATTTTGCTGAGATGATTACAAATTAAACTTACACACCTCGGTAATGATATTATTATATTTAGCATTAATTTTTGAATACTGATTTATTGATCAATGAGATGTCAAAGTCAATATAGTTGAAATGTGTCGGGAATTTCAAGAGAAGTGTCAAGCCTCTCTTGCGCGCAACGCATCGCATCGCACCCCACCGCAACGATGCGATCGTTGGTTGGTGGCTCGTGATGAAATTTCTTAACTACATTTCAATTATAAATAAAGTGTCTTGCTAATGGCTTTTACCAAAGAGTTGTGTGTCATTTAAAATCTGAACATAAGGTATATTAATGATTGGATTAGTTATAAATACAATTTCCTTCCAAACGAGGCAATGATTCATTGTTTTTTTTACAGAAAATCGAATAAAGATTAGATGGGTTTAGTTTTTGTCAATCATGAGTAAATTTTTGAAGTTTTTTTTTTCGGAATACAAATAGTAAGTATGTACATACATGCTATGTGACCTTGTATTTATGCGAATTTCATATTTTTTCAAACTAGGCGATATTTGAAGGTCATATTGTATTCTGTAATTGCAATTCAATATTATGTAGGTATGTTTGTATAATAAACGAGCAAAGTATTAAAAAAAAGCTTAAAATAATTAACCAATAGGAATTAGTTAGTCGTGTTATTTTATTAAAATTAACTGATTCAGCGGTTTGTATTGTTAATGAGTGAGTTTAAGCAGGTTTTCTTTATTTTTGTTTTAATTCCTAGTATCTCAATCTAAATGTTTTCTTTCGAAATTTGAAGAGGAGATGACTGCAAGCAATGCATATGTGGCTTAACGAGTCTTGGAATTTGTTTTTATTTTATTTTTCATCAAAATAATATTGTTAAAATAAACACATACCTACCTACGTTTTGCAATAAAATTTTTTATTTCCAAGAAATGTGTTCAAATTGATACTTTAGAAAGAGGTATCTATTGAAATTTAGAGTTTTACATTTTATTTCAATTTTAATTTGAGTGATTTTAAGACGTACTTTCCAATATTAACGCCCATGTTTTGCATTTTGAACGAAATCGATTTGAAATCGTTTTACAATTCCATACGAGATAAAATTTCATGTTTTACAATTCGTTCGTTTTTGAAAATTTCGCAATTTACTTCGAACTGTCAAAATTGATGGTGCATCCATTTTGAATTGTTTTGCAAAGTAAAATTATAATGCGGATGAAATTGGATTCAGAATTATTGTCATTTTTAAGCTAAAAAAGGAAGCGAAAATGATAGAAAAATAAGACGAACAATTTTACAAGATAAATCTAATAATTATCTGATATAGCGTGAGAATTTATTATAAAGACTTTAGAGACACAAAATGTTTGTATTCTGAGGTAGCTTAATTGTTTTTGGTAGATGTAAGCCAATAAAAGGTGTTCCTTTGGGCCTTGCAAAGTACTTTTTAGTACTTCGCAGTAGATGATGAATGGAACGCTTTAAGTTTTGCCAAATGAAAAATCTAACCTCAATGTAGACGAAAGCTTTGTTGTTTGTATTTGTATTTTATTTTAAATTATAGAAAACATCAACAACAATAATTTACCATGTAATTTCTTCTACTGAAGGTGTCGCTTTCTTGCGTGGATTCATTTCGATACTACACTATTGAAGTGCTTCGAACTACTTTGCCCATAGAGTAGAAGTAGTTGACAGCAGCCAGAAGTACTTGGCAGTAGATGCTGCAGCCCAAAGGAACACTCCTAAAGAAGATTGCTGTTGCAAGTTAGTGAACAAAAAATTTGGTTTGCTATTTTCTGAAGAGAAGAACGAAAGATTGTTTATCTCTGCTTGTTGAACAGGTTTTCTGTGCTATTGATGGTCAGGCCAAATATTTTTGTTGAGTTCTAAATGTAACGTAAGAAAACAAAATTGGAGCAAAAAAAGGATGTATGTAGGTACCAAAGTAAATTTAGTTGCGATTATGGTAAAAATATTACATATTTTCTCCCCGTAAAAAAAGCGTTCGGGATATACCTACTCACACCGTAACTCCGACTGTGAATTTTTTCCACCATTTAAGTTGGTAAATCCACCAATCTGAGAACACTGTTTGACAGTAGTACATTTCAATGGCGTTCAATTTTTCCCTATAAAATGAAAGTGACACAGCAAATTTAATTTCTCGATTCTCAAAGGACTGTGTTCAGGGCGATAGGAAATAAGTTTGATTTGTAAAACTTTTTATCCTATGAAAATTAATTTCAAAATTTATTTACACATTTATTGTCACACATATTATGTGCCTCGAAAAACTGCAAAGCGCCTTCAAAATAATGCATATTTAAATGTTTGTATTTTTATTTTTCTTGCTTTTAATACAATATTAATATATTTTAATCTTGGTTGTATTAAAAAGTGACGCAGTCTGTTCAATATGTTCATATTCAATATGACTGACAAAAAAGAGCATCGAAGCAAAAAAAGGGCGAGGAGGTATTAGAATGTAATCAAAAATGATTAGAAAAATTCTCATATATGGCAACTGAGAGAGAAATTTTCCATCTCTACAAGGGATATGTTTTATTCTTTTGGGTTAAGATCGACTCTTTTTTGTATTACAAATGATATTTTTGTACAAAAATATTAGAATGTAATAAGAATTGATTAGGATTTTTTTTTTAATATTTCTTTAGTATTAAAATGTAATATGTGCTGTATTGCATACGGTTGTAATACAAGAGCTGTATTAAAAAATACCCCAGAATTTTTAACCGTGTATATGAGGATTATATACCGCGGTTTTCAATCTGGCAATACTTTTTTCGGAGTTGGTCTTTTTGACAGCTGTCACTTGACTTATGCTCAGTTTGGTTTGCCGTTTCATAATGAATAGGAGGATGTTGATGTAAACGACCTTTGGTTCCAATAAGATGTCGCTACATGCCATACACCCAACGAAACAATCAATTTATTGAAGGAAACTTTTGGTGAGCGCATTATCTCGCGTCGTGGGCCTGTGGGTGGCCTTTAAGATCGTGCGATTTAACACCGCTGGACTATTTATTTTGGGGTTATGTTATGCTTGTCTACGCAGATAAGCCCGAGACGATTGACGCCTTGGAAGAGAATATTCGGCGCGTTTTTGCTGACATACGGCCCCAATTGCTGCAAAAAGTGATCGAAAATTTATTCGAGCCAGCCGCGGTGGCCACATAATGGAAACCCTTATATTTACAATAAAGTTAAATTCTTGGCCATAACATTAAATTATATGCGTTTTATTTCTTCTTGAAAACCTCACGTCTAAAAAAACACCCTTTATTATGTAACTAGGCGCCTCTAGTTTTCAATTTTTACCACTTTTTTTCTTTATAAATGTTGCGAGTGTTTAGGTGTTTCAAGTATCTATTAAAATTTTAGTACTTTCTTTGTTTTAAATGTAGCAAAACAGGAAAACATGTTCTTACTAAAACACAGCAGTACACTTCCTCCCACCAATTTTCTATTTTTTTTAAAAGAAATATTTTGCAAGTTATTTCTATAGGCATTTGTTTCGGTGGAATTTAAAAAATAATAATGGGGTTAGACCAACGAAAATCAGGGACGTCCTCAATCTTATATGTAAACTATAAAATATAACAACCTTCTATAATGATGCCATTGTGAAAAACTGTTGAAATACTGTCTAATATTTTACGCTATACTTCAACCGTTTTAAAACATGGTACACACCAACTTAAGTTTGTTTCACTTTAAATTAAAAAAGAAAAAAAAAACAAATTGTCCGCAACCATATGCTTGCTCTACAAATGTCTCTTTCAAAATCAAAAAAAAAAAAAATAACTACATCAACAAACTTTCAAAATGATGATGCAATGGAAAAAAATGCATTTTAGTTATGTATATCATTTCATGAGTGTTGCCTACACATCTGCACTAATAAAGATTATTTGAAATTGATAATAATTTTTTTTGTTTTTTTTTTTTTTTCATTTTAAAACAACACCTGACATTCGGTAACTATTTTGCAACCCACGTTAGATATGTCGCCATTGATATAAAAAAAAATGTATACACAAAAAAAACACAACCTAACTTGGTGTGGCTTTGGCTTATTAAAGTAGCTTATAAAGCTGGGCCTACATATTATTATAGTTTTACTTTATAGCAATGGTAAAAGAATATTTAAAAAACTATTTTTTGCCGCCCATGAATCACTCTCCCAATTCTAAATTCGATTTCAAGAAATCACTAAACATTTTGTCGTAGTGGTCTTTCTATAAAGGTGATAACTATTGTAATTTTTCTTGTATCCATGAACAATGTATGAATAAACAGTCAAAACTCTCTTACTCGAAGGACGTTGAATTCGAAATGTTTTGTTGGAAGTGTTTTGTTTCATACAATCATTCAGGAATCGTCCGTCCGTCCCTCTATCTTTAAAGCGCCATAGTGCCTGAGATTGATAATGTCGGCTGGTGGTTTAAGGTGATTGAAAAATGAGACAAATTGATTTTTAATAACAGTGCAAGAAGATTCTGGATGCATTCATACGTCAAACTAACAAAGAACTGCCTTATCGACGTTCTTTAAGATTCTTAATGAGTGCGTTCAGAAACGCAGAAGAAAATAAACTCGATTGTGCTACGACAGATTCTTGACGTTTATGAATAGGGAATGACGTCTTTCGTTACTGTGACTTTGAAAACACTGTAATGTAACCAGAAGCAAAAGTATGACGCTGATTACACGACTCGTTTTTTCAGTTGTTTTTCCTTTCGTCTTTTTGACAGCTCGGGTGAGGGGTGTAGAAATGTAGGGGGAATGAAGCAACAAATCCATACATTTCTACAAGCTGTCAAAAAGACGAAACGACCGAAAAAAAGACTAGTGTAATCAGGGTCTATAAGTTGGTGTTAATGTTTCGATTAGTTTCTATGCAAATTTTGAAATTAGAATACATGATCTTTGAATAAATTTAATTTTTTTGTAGTATTGATTGTGATGCTAAATAAAATCAACAAGAATTTTGTTAAAACTTTTATAAGAACTTCCAATTTTCTATTTTTAGACAAAATGTTCAGTCATATAAAATTTCGTTATTCCGAACTGCTGCAGTTGTTTTAAATTTTATAATAATTGTCTCATGATGGAAATTCGAATTATAGAGCTTCGACTGTAGTTTGTTGCAATGCATACAATATACCCACCGCATGCATGTCGATTTTAATCTACGATTGGGCAAAGCTGTAAAATTAATTTGACTAACCGACTACAAGAGCTTGTAATTCGTTAACTTGTTCCCGCTGAGCCCACGAATTATTATCAAAAAGTCTGTTTTACCATTAACACACACAAAACAGCTATGAAAAATGGAAGCCCACGTCAAACCCAACCGCAATTTTTTTTTTTTTTTAATTCTCTTTCAAGAACCAGCTTAATCCACCACATGGGCACACTGACTGTCAATCAAATGACAGCTGGATAAAATAGAATATTCATATAACTCTCTTCCTGCCCTAAATTGGCTAGTTCACTTATGCTCTCTTTGAATTTTTTTTTAATTTGACAGGAGACAAAATAATATTTTAAATATGATAATTGGTGTTTATTCTTCACACCAAGTTTATTCAACTTTAAGTTCTAAACGCTTTCTCATCGCAGATATACTATAACTGTGTTTTTCATCTTGCTAATTGTATTGCATGACTCAAGAGGTGATTTGTTATTTTTTTTTTTTAATACTTCAATAATTATGTCTGGCCATTGTGAATTAAGATGAGTGTGGGTGGGTGGATATAACACACCAATCAGCGATACTGTTAAAAAAAATCTTAAAAATAGATTTTTTTTTTTTTAAGTTCGTCTTAATTTTAGATTTATGGTTTTATTTTTGAATTTATTTTATTTAAATAAACAAATTTGTAAATTTTTTATTTTTTTTTATTATTATTTATTTATTTATTTGATGTTTTTATTTACGTTCCTCGAATTTGCTCTGTAGGAGACAAGGAGACAAAACAAATCGACATCTAGCTGCTCTAAAAAAGTAGGTCTCGTCTCGTACGTTCTTTTTTCATTTATTCTACCTTAACTGTTTGATAGAATTTTCTGGCATAACATAATTATGTCGTAGGTAATTTATACTACGTTGTTATTGAAGTCAAAATAAATTAATTTATATATTTGCTTAAAGTGTTTTCACTAATTTGTAAAAAGCAAGGTTCTAACTACTCGAACAAACCCATATCACATTGAACGCACACATTAGAAAATCTTTTTTTTTTTATCGTTTGACACAAATTAAACTTTTTATCTCGCTTCCACTTCATAAGAAGAAATTTAATACCATTTTCATTTTGATACGTTGTTAGGTACTATTTAAAGTCAATTAACTTGTAAAAACACTACAATGATTTATTTAATCACATTTCCTATTGTGACTTTACGATTAAGTTTTGTTGAAATTATCATAAAGAAATTTCATGTTTGTTCCTGTATGCTGTCCAAATATGAATTTCTACGAATTTATATTCAAAAGTCTATCAAAGTTCATTTAAAAATGTGTAAAAATGCACAGAAAATTATAGAGTTTCAAAGAAAAAGGAACGCACCTACCTTACGATTCAAAAACGCCCACAAAGGTTACGAAAGAAAATTGTTATTTTTATTTGTTGTGTTCAGAAAAATGATATCTCAGAGATTTTTCTCACTCAAAAAGTGAACAAGCGAATCCAAGTTTTTTTTCCTCAGAGTTTTGACAGCAAAGCTGAGAAATTTTGTCAACTGAGATTGCTGAGATCTCCGAGATCTCATTTTCCCGAACAAGCCCATTTACTCGTTGTTTTGCTTCGTTTCGTTGAATACCGAATGAAATCGTTCAATGATGTTTAAACAAACTTTTGACATTTCCCAAGGATCGAATACGCAAAAACACCTTCGTCATCAATAAAGGGTAAGTAATATAATTTCTTTGAACTGAATAATTAAGGAAATTTTCCATAAATGTTTTATTCTTTGTCTTATTCTCATCTCATTTAATATAATAAGTATCTCTCTTTAATTGACAGATGTTCCAAGGAGCAATAACTTATTCCTTTCTCTAAAATACACAAACAAAACCAAACTAAAAATAACTTAGAAACTCTCTCCATTAAAAACGATCTTTTAACATAATAAATAAAAATACAATTCAACTTACTTATACTCACAGTTCGTGGGCTCCAAAATGTCTCTGCGGCTGTTTTGCTGTAAATAATTATTATTATTGTTGTTGTTGTTGCGATCGCTATACGAGGAATACGTTGTCTTTGTTGTTGTATGATGTTGTGGACATTTTGGAACCCACGATGCTACAGCTCGATAAACATCCGTCTTCCGTCTAATGCCGCCATCTTTTCCAGGTTGCTGTTGTTGGTATTGTTGATGATGATCATCGTAGACAATGTCGTGTACATCATCATCATCATGATCATCACAATAATTGCTGGCACAGTCATTGTTATTGATATTGTCATGCAAGTTGCAGCCTGTTCCTCGGACTATTCTTCTCGTCGTTGCCGTCGTCGTGGTTGTCCTGAAACTACTACTTTCGTTTTTGCCATTGTATAGATAACCATTGGTACGATATTGTTGAGTCTGCTGAGGCTGTGCTTGTTGTTGTTGCCTCTGGTGAGTATAATGCAAATGACTAGATGCTTGGCCACGAGCTGATTCGAAATAATGGTGATGATGTTGCTGCTGTCGCTGATAATAACTGCTACTAATGCTACTGGTGTCGCTGTCATTCTTTCGTCGTTGTTGTTGTTGTATGTTCGGTTTGGAAAAGTCCACATACAGTGGTTCGTTCGATGGTTTTCGAGTGAACTCATCATCATCATCGCCGTCATTGTCATCGTCGATATCCTCATCGCCGCCATTGAACTTCGTCCGTGCCACATTAACGTCATCTCTGACATTGGAACGTGGCGCACCACTATACGGACTATAGTTGCTAGACGATTGTGAAAACGATCGTCGTCGATAGAATTCATCTTCGAATGGCAAACCATTGGGAAACTTTGTGGAGAAGGCTTTCTTTGTACGCGGAGAGCCTCCGCTTCCGCCACTTAAACTTCCACTAGCACTGCTGCCATTGAGAGTACTTCCAGTGCTGCCAGCTCCATCACCACCACCCACCACTACCACTTTCGAATACTGTCGCCGGTTGTGGCCGCCATTGAGCTGTGGCGATGACGAGCTGGAGAGTTTGTTGTCCTCTTTGTATTTCTTTTTGTGTTGCAGTGGCGGCTGCAGAGGGATCTTGTTTCCTGCTCCTGCTGGTTTGGTAATGTCTTTGGTCACTGGTGGAGCAACTTTTGCTGCCATCGTCGTCGACGACGAGAACCTGTTAAAGTAACCACCATTGGAACGACTACTATTCGAGTTCATAGGAACATTTTCTTTTGGCACTTTGACTGTATTGTAGGCTCGCTTCTGGGAGCCACAATTGAGGAGCGCAGAAGTGGTACGCCCACCACCACCACTGCTGCTGTTGTTGTTGTTATTGTACATGGCACCTCCGTATTTCGGGACAATTGACTCGTCCGAAGCACCACTACTGCTTACCGCAGGTGACTTGGCATGCTGGGGTTGGAGGTTATTCCGGCCACGGAAGCTAATGTTACTTTGGTTGCCACGATCGAAGTTTTGTGATGATCTTGCTATGTTGTTGTTGTTGGATCGACTCCGTAGGAATTGTTTGTTCGTGCTATTTGTGTTACTGTTGTTGTTGTTGTTATTGTTACTCACAGACATAGTTGTTTTTGTCGGTGTTAGATTTTTTGTTTTGCCACCATTAACAGCATCGGCATAAGATTCAATGCGTCTGCATGTCTTTGGGGTAAGGGGTTTTATGGCAGTTGGTAGTACGGTTGATCCTGTCACCCTGCGGTAGTCATCTCTAGCTGCTAAACCAGCTGTTGACTTCGTGCCATACAAACTACTACGAAATGGTTGTAGTCTTTGATTGGTGAACGATGAGGATGAAACTGATTGAGCTGATGATGATGAAGAGGATGCTGTCGGTGATAAATAATTATATTGTGGTTTTGTTGTGGTTATAGATGATGCCGTTGTTGTTGTAGTAATTGATGAAGAATTGAGTTTCCCAGCTCGAAATGAGCTATATGGGCGGCTTGTGTATTGTCCCACAGGCATTTTGTATTGAATTAATTTTTGTTTGGTTAGGATTATTTTAAATTTCTTTTTTTTTAAAGTATAAAGCTTATCACAATTTGTTTTTAACTTATAACAATATTTAAGATGTATAAATTCGATAGACAAATTAAAAATTTTAATTTTAAATTAAAAACGAAAATTTAAAAAAAATATATATCACACTTTTTTTTCTCTTTTTTTTTTAGATAATTTGAATTTTGTTAAAGATTTTAAATTATGATTTTATTTTTTTTTCTTATTTTCTTTTTAAAAGAAACTTTTTATTTTTAATATATTTTCTATTTAGTTGAGAATAAGTTGTGTTAATTTTTTGTTGTTTTTTTTTTTTTTTGCGTTTTAATAAATTATTATTATGATGCTGTTAGTTTTGTTGCGGTTGGTGTCATTACTTTGATTTTGTTTGTTTTTTGTCTATGATGACGGTTGCTGGAATTCGTCATTTGTTGTTGATAATTATTACGTTGCAACTTGCTTTCCGAATTAATTTTTAATTTAATAGAAACAAGCCGATGCATTATTAACTATATCAATAAAAACAAAAGATTAATTAGAAACTTGTACTTTTTTTGTTGTTATTTTAATATGTGACACGATGTTTTTCCTTGAGAAGTCTCATGTTTTTTTTTTTATTTTTTGTTTGTTTAAACTTGAAGACCCGATGGCGTTAGATTGTATACGTAAAGTTAGTAGTTTTTTTTTGCGCTTAATTGTTCTTCAATTTTAAAAATAAGTTTCCTTTCTTTCCTTTTAACTCGCGAACTAAAAAATTTCTTTTCAAAATTATTTGATTCAGCTATGGTTTAACTAATGAGCTTTTCGTAAGTTTTCAAATTTGAATCAACTTGAAAAAGTACCTTAAAATATTCTAAGCTAATGGAACTCTCCTTTGAAAGTAGTGCCATAAATTTGGAAAATAATTTGAAAAGGTCACGAAAAAGAAATAATTATATGCTATAAATTAATTATCATATTTTATATTTTCTTAGAAAGCCAAATGTCGTTGGTATTTTGGTAGCTTTAAGTTTATTTATGACGAACATTAACAATTGAAAAAAAAAAAACTGGATTCCTACACTCATAAGCTAGTAACCTACTTATGTTTACAGCAATGCTAAATTGATTTAAGCTCGTTCAACCGATATCTATAGGTATGTACCTACATAAGAAGCCAAATTTAGACATTATAGTTTAAGAAGTGTAACAAAACCTCTATTTTTATTTATAGGTAAATAATATACATTGGAACATTGGAAAAACGCAACTAATATGATGAGACCATTATGAAGGTGTTGAGTGTTCTTTGAAAAAAATTATTATACACAAATGCAAGGGCATGTTCGGTTCCAATTTCACCCTCGTTAAACTTAATTTTTAATTTTCATTTAATTAAAAAAGGAAAATTGAAAAAAAAATACCAACAATCCGGATGTGCATTTTTGTGCTTCAAAAATCAATAAAAACTAACAGTTTGTTTTTACATTAGGCAATTAGTTCAAATTGACACAAATAAAAAGACATTGATTTGGTTTAAAATCGAATTTGAAATAAATAAAATTGATTTTTGTAAGAAAAGCAATGACAGGCTGATAATGCCGCCGGAAAAAAATTGGCATTACTTAAAATCCCTTTTGTTCTACTAAGAAGTTCGAAAAATTCCTTTTTTTTTCTTTAAGATTATTTTTGACTTGAAATTCCCACAAAAAGGGATAAATATAAATCTCAAAATCTGGTATCCCTATATGAGTCGTGTATGTGATTAGCCAGTCTTGAACACACAATATACAGTAAAATCTCGGATAGATGAACGGTTCTATAAGATGAACTGCTCGAAAAGATGAACGAAATATTTCCACTTTTCAGTGTGCAAAAAGATGAAAGGTTGAAATTTAGTAGGTACTCGAAAAGATGAACACTTTATTCCCAACATAATTTTTTTAGTTGCTCTTGAACAGTACTTTGGGGCTTGTTTTGACTTATTATGCTAAATAATATTTAATGTTTTTATTTATAAAACTGTATCCTCTTCCTTAACCAAATGTTGATGCTCGAAAAGATGAACAATTTGAAAAGATGAACGGGACCTGTTTTACATCTGTTCATCTTTTCGAGATTCTACTGTACTTCCTTATCTTTCTTCTGTCATTATCGAGGACAAACTTGAAATATGAAGATAATTTGTCACGACTTTCAATTAAATTTAAAAAAAATTAAATAAAATGAATCTTCATATATGTACCTATATTAAATCTTAGTTATAAAAATAAGTGTATGCTTCATTCGTTTTAAGAGGTTTAACAATGCCGCATCATAGATAATAATCTCAAAACAAGATAATATAAATTTCAATGTCCATTTTAACAGTCAATTTTTTTTTTTTAATTTTTATTATTAAAAAAAGAAAGAAAAAAAAAATGATAAAATTTAATTTAATTTGATTGACTGAACAAACGACCACGTTGAGCATTTCAAACTCAAATCATATACAACAAAAGTCCATTGAATTTAACATTGGATTATGTGATGCACACTTGACCTTCAATAGATAGACATAGATTCTTTAATAATAATTAAAAATAATCTCTGATGTGATTATTTTATTAAAAAAAGAAAAAATATATACAGATGCTTCTTCCCAATGCATATAAATCCCATTGATACACCACAAAAAAAAAACATTGTCATGTCACCATGGCAGACTTCACATAGCTAAATTAAAATCTCAGATTGGTACTTAATAAGCGGTCAACAGCAAGCAACATAAGCATCAGAAAACAGTGTTAACGAAAATGAATTGTTAAACATGTCTTCTGATATATTGTTTGACAGTTTTAATTGAAACTCATTTACAATTAAATTTTATTTGTAAAGCTAATGGCTTTGATTGTGAAAAGCGTTGTAAACTACTCAATCTAGAGACTGTGAGAATATAAAAAAAAAAAAAAAAACAAATTCTTGTCTTTAAGAACAGTGCGACAAGTTATGGTAAATAAATCGAACAAATCAACCAAGGTCTTAGGATTGAGTATATCCACCTTTTATAAAAATAAATATCCAAAATCAGAGTCGGAGTTTTTAAAGCAATTAACAGAAAACAACAAAATGTGAAGTTTAAGCACTTTATCATCAACAAACCAATATTCTCCTCCCTTTACTTCGAATTCATCGATCATTGACCAAAGGTCACTACTTGGTGGTAAACTGTGTTCATAATATTTTTCTTTGAGATCTTTTGTTGATTTAAATGGTTCATGCTATTTTATTGTTTTGATGTTTTTTAAACGTGCAAAACACAAAACATAAATATAACTATTTTACAACCATAAATTTATTGATGGTGACGACGACGCACCTTTATTAAAGCGAACTTGAAAGTTTATTTCTTATCTTCAAGATTTTTAATATACCAAAATATATAACGTTGGTTTCGACAAGTTCAGGGGCGATCAATGTAGCTCCTAAGCAAGTGTACCTATACTTTAATAAAAAAAAATAATAAAAACATTGAGCTGTTAATTGAAGCAATAAGGAACTTTAAGAAAAAAAAAAACTCTTGAAGGTGATGGTACGAGAAAGAAATTTAACATTTTTAATTTAAGAGAAACGAAACTCATTTTATATAACTGTTTGTTAACTGCAACTTTGTGCTACAGTTTAATAATAAATTGTTAAAAATTTCCATGGGATTTGACAGCAAATTGTGCGACGTCGTACAACGTAATGTGAAAACCATATATAGAGCTTATATGTTTTCGATGTCCTCTTGATGGTTTATGGGTGTATTCATTTTCCGGAAGCTTTCAAACGTGTAGCGGGTGGTAATGCGGTTCTCTTTATCTCTTATTTTTTGATAAAAATGGTGTTTAATTAAAACAAAAAAAAGGTGGCGCTACACCTCATGGAGAACCAAGACCTAGTGAATAACGACTCTCAATTATTCCTCTGTGCGTGTTTTATCGGTAGGAATTGAAAGGACCTACGATTTTCTGCCAGAATGTAATTTAAATAGTTTTATTTCTCACTCAAAAAAAATTCTTCTTTGGCATCACTTGTATTTTATCCATTTTTGACGTTTATCAAAATCATGGTTGCTAGAGATGTTTCCAATTAGCTTAAGACACATATATTGACATGTTACATTCATGACAGTTACTTTATAATTCCTCAGAATTTTGACAGCAAAAATGAGAAATTTAGCTGAAGAATCCTGTTCATGTAACTGAGATTGCTGAGATTTCCGAGATCTCATTTTCCTGAACACGCCTAAAGTTTTGTTACATTAATTGAACACTTACAAAGAATATATTGTCAACTTTTTTTTTAACAGTTCCTTTGTTCAAAGCTCATGCAAAACAAACATAACTTTTTGATAGAAATACTTTAGTTCTTTTCCTGTCTTTAATTGGCGACCTATTTTTCTATGGCTTGGTTATGAAAGAAAATAAATAAGTCGCCAAAACAAACAATAATAATATAATTGAATGAAGCATAAGACTGAATTCTGGAATGTAGCAGTAGTGTCAATTAAATCGATGAGGTATTTCTGAATACCACATATATTCACCTTAATCGCAGGAAAGGGTTTTGAGGTCGACATAATGGGACTTCCACCCAGTTAGCTTCAAAGCTTTATATTTGTTTAAGAAATGCACTTAAGAACTAATCGTGCTTGTTCAGGGCGTTTAAATTTGTCTTAACATTGAACTATTAAAGATCAAACCTATCAGGCTTTTCAAAAGTTTAACAGGGCTATTCTGGCATTGTAGGGACTCGCAAGTCGCAACCTCTTGTGAGTTTGAATTCTTGTGAAGTTATTGGGATTCGATAACATTTCGATAATCTCAGACAATCCTCACAAGAAATTTAACAGAAAACTCACCACAGCAAGGTGAATTTTTTATAAGATTTTTTAAGTTCTGAATTTTTATTGAACGGACCTTCAGAACAATTTTGTTTCGTCGTTATGAAATGTCAAACTTGTGAATTGTGAGATACTCAAAAGGAGATCAGAATTTCGATAGTTCTCTTGAAGCACGGTGATACCAGAATACGAAAATCTCACAAAATTAATTTTACCTCACCTTGTGAGGTAACAGTGAGGTTTGTGGTAAACATTGTATGTTCTGACTCCAAAAATAGTTATTTGGAATCACTTTTATTTTCTCCCTTTTTAGAAGTTTTTCAAAATCTTGGTTGCCAGTTATCACAATACACAAATCTAAGAAAATATATTGCGCAGGTTGTCAATGTTGAAAGAGTCGGAAATTAAAAACGGCTCCCACAGGAACTACTCATGGCATCATTGAAAACAAACAAGAAAATATTGAAATTAGACAATTTAAGGAGCCCTGTGCCTACGTTCTGTAACTCTCGGATCGACAAAATCAGTCGAGAAACGATCAAAATTGAAACAAATCGTATGAATTTTGTTCCATTTTTCAACGTTTCTCGACCAATTTTAACGATGCGAGAGTTACAGAACGTAGGCACTGGATCCACCATTTTCTTCGATTTTGACAGAAATGAAAGCGCTAATGATATTACCTTTAAAATGTGTACTGTGGTCAGAGATGTTCTGACTTTAAAAATACATTGTTTGGTATCACTTGTATTTTCTAAATCATGGTTACCACAGATGTTCTGACTCTAAAAAAAACATTTTTGGTATCACTTGTATTTTTTTTTCTCATTTTGACGTTTGGTAAAATCATGGTTGCCAGGGATGTTTCCATGTAAATATAATATATCTCAGACTTTAATGGCGTGTTGTATTCCTTTTACAAAAAAAATGTATTTTCTTAGAAGATAAATAATTTGGACACACGAATAAATGTACATAATTGAATTTTCTGGAAATTTTAAATATCATTTAGTCGGTAATTACTTATTTAGTTCTTCTGAGAACAGCATCGCTTTCGAATCTTAAAAAAATGTGACTAATACCTTCCATTTATCAATAAGTCTAAAGAATTATGATTTAAAACAATATTTAAATACGTTTTAATTTTTTCGCTGTCCATTATTTGTTTATTGCTATTTAACTGCGATGACAGAAAATTTTCGGTTTGTTTATTTCACTTTCAAGATCACGCATAAAAACAACAATCTTTAAATCTCTAATGAATGTCTATAATCTATATACCTAATAGAAACGGTTGGCGATCTATTTTTAAAATTTTTATTCATTCAACTCGACTCATTTGAAAATATTTTCACAATTTGAACTTTCAAGAACATTTATTTTCTACACACTCTTTTAGGATTAATTTAAACGAAAAACAAAAAAAAAAGGTTGAATTTTGTTTTTTGTTCTTAAAATACACACATCATCGATTAGGAGTTAAAAATGTTTGAATGAAAGTTGTTTTTTCCATTTTAATCATTAATCCAGAGCCATTAACTATAAACGATTTTATAGGTACCTGAGTGATCTTCTATTTTGTTATACAAATTACAGAACATTTTTCAATATAAAATATTTTCTTTGATGTTTTAGTTAAAAAAAAAAAAATATATATATATATTTTATAGTCATTCAAATTCAGATATAAGAATTTTTGAAATAAAACTGATTTATTTATGAATTTAGTTTTTGTATATGTTTATGCTAGAAATGCAAGTTCTTTAGATTTTTCAAAATGAAGGATTTTACAACTCAAATAGTATTTAAACTACAAAAGAACAGTTTATTTTTATAAAAAAAAAAAAGATTTAGAATTATTGATTACAAGTCGATTATGACCTACATAGGTTAAAAATAACCATCTTAATCCAATTTAATTTTTTTTTCTGGCAGAACTTTGGATTGAAATTGGTAGAAAATGGCAGTTTTGGGAAATAAACAAAAAGAGGTCTAGTATAACTTACGAGACCCTACATTTTTCTCTTGAGAGCGATACGACTGTATAATAAGGAGAAACACATCAGCTTTTTATTTCATTAATTTTTCCGATAAATAGCAACAGTAGAATTAAATACACAAAGTATTAAAAAAAGCAAAATAATGTTACATTTTTGTTTTGATGCAAATTCTTTCCTAAAATCTTACTTCGCAATTATTAAAATGAATATTACAGCGCTATTACAGCAAACCTTACAACATACAAGTCACAACACAACAACCTCACAAGGTGAGGTAAAAATGATTTTGTGAAATTTTCGTATTCTGTTAGCACCATCACAACTTGTGCCCTTACAAGAACTATTGTAATTTGTATCTCCTTTTGAGTAGATCGTAGCTGTAGCTACAAGTATGGTATTCATAATCACGAAACAAAATTATTCAATGGGTCCGTTCAACAAAAATTCAGAACTTAACAATAAAAAAAAACTAACCTTGCTGTGGTGAGCCTTTTGTAAGGTTTCTTGTGAGAATTGTCTGAGAATACCGAAAATGTGTTTGAATAATAACAATTTCACAAGAGATTGTGACTTGTGAGCTCTCAAAACGCCACAAAAGCCCTGTTAATCTTTTCGCATTCATTAAATTTCGGGAAATGTTCTCGACTTTTCTTTTGGATTTAAAAAACATTATCGCGTGTTTTTCTTTCTATCTGGCTTATTTAGATATTATGTGGTGGCAATTTTTTTTTTTGCAAAATTTTATTTAGCTTAATTTTAAATCCCGTTTTGTTATCTCGTCGTTTCGTTATCTGGCTATTTATTTTGTTATCTCGTCATTTATGTAGATAACATTGTCATTTTTGTCACCCGATTTCATACCTTTGACATTTAAAAAAAAATAAAAGTTAAAGGGAATAATCAAATGTGAATTGAGGTAAAACCGATTATAATTGAACTGGTTATGATGACTGTTCAAAATTTAAGACCTGCAAATTCGATTATGAGTACATCATAATATTATATCAATTTGGGTACATGAAAATGTGAACTACTCAAAACTAGGATGCGAAATTATTTAATTCAAGATATTCCAATGAAAAATACGGGAATTGATTAAAATTGCGAAACAATGAAAAAGGTAAATAAAATTTTGTCAAACATAACTAAATGCTTATTGTTTAAATTGGAAGACAGGAAATTGCGAAATTATCGTTGAAAATTATTATTTCAAAAATAAGTTTCTGTAAATAAATTAATTGAAAATATGCGTTTTTTCCAATTTCCGAGAGAAATGGTTGAAAAAAAAGCATATGGAGTTACCATATATAAAATATCGATAACAAGTTTGTAACTCACGCCGGTAATTTAGTTTTTTTCCGCGCTTAAGTTAAGCCCCCAAAATAATCAGGGTCATAGCTAAGACTGTTAAGGATTAGTTGCATTTAACATGTAAATTGGCCAGAACCGGTTTTTTTTATCCAATATACCATTCGGGCTTTGTTTTTTCTATTTAACTTTGATATGAGAAGAAGAATGAAATAAAATTTTTAGCCGAAAAATAGCATCAGGCTTTCAATATAGTTTCGTTAGTTGAAAATTCCAATTCTCTTTAAACTTCTTCTTAAGAGTGAATTTTTATCAGGCTCACCCATTCCAAATGCTGTATATCATTTTTAAATTTCATTTTCTCGCTCAATTTGTTTTAAATCGATTTATTTCATTTGTGGTCTATATTACAGACACAATGCTTATCGCTTGATGAAAAGAAGCTCACATTAACCTTGTTCGTTTACTCCCCAAACCTACCCATTTCTACCATTTTTAGCCCCAAAGACTGTCAAAGTTCATATAAAAAAATTAATCTGGTAGAATCTGGCAGTTTCGGGCAAGTACGCGAACAGACCTATTGTGTGAATATAAAATAACCGTATCGTCTGTATCAATTGCTTAAGTAATTTCTCTGAGTTTGTACTCTATACATGAGCAAATTTCTAGGGCTATTACTTGACTCACTAGGCCATAATCCAAATTTTATAGTGGTCGTGCAAACCTCAACTGTCTTAGGAGCAATTTAAATCTTCAAAAAATTATTCCGAGGAAATTATTAGGAGGCTGAAACTTCAACCAAAATCAAATATTAACTATTTATTTTATTTATTTATCACAAATAACTTAAAAAAAAATAAATTAATAAAATTATTTTACAAGTAAGACATCAGAGCAGCAAGACTATAGATGTCACTCTTTTCGAATTAAATGCGACACTTAAATAACAAAAATTTAAAAAGATCCAGTGTTAATAAGGAAAAACTTTTTTCCCTTAAGTCGACTTAACTATAAAAATCTTAGTACATATACTTTTTTTGCATTACCGTTAGTTGACGTAAATTTTGTACCTATACGTTTTTTTGAAGCAGATCTAATTTTCTTTAAACAAAATTCATAGATCAATTTGCGATTTGGAGGAACGATTGGAAACCTCAAACTGCTCTCCTTAAAATTAAGACAGATCTACTTAACTATAAGGTACTCGTAACCGGTATAAGCTAGAAAGCACAATTTATTTTATTTGGGTAAAAAAAATAAACAAATAAGAATCAATTATGTACTTTTCTAACAACAAAATATTATATTCAAGTTGAAAATCAGAAAACATCTACGTCATTTTCTTTCGCTCGAAATAAGAAATAGGAACGAAAAAATGTAACACCATCTTTTGAACTGAACCAAAAAACAAAAAAACTTAAAACTCTGCCTTCAACCTTTAGAATTCATCCTTCTTTGCCAAGATCAACAAAAAACAACAAAAATAAAACTAATCTACCTTTCAACTTTAGCAAAAGTTTTTGTTTTTTAACTGTCACTTTTGTATATAATCATTTTTATACTTGGCTATTTAAAAAGATACTTTCTATACCTACCTACCATAAAGAAAATAAGAAAAAAAAAAAAACTTGTATCTCAGGTCTACTGCTACTGCTGCAGTAGCCTGCACCTGCAATACTAAACAAATTAAAATAAATACAAAAAAAAAAAAAAATAAACTGAATTCAAAATAAACAAACTGACATTCTCTCTCGCATAATATTCCGTAAACGTATTTTACATAAAATAAAAAAAAAAAATTACCAACAACTTAGCACAAAACTTTATTTTTTTTTTTAATTTTATTGAATTGATTAATCGATAGGAAGACAGAGTCTACCAATTCAAGACACCGACCGACAGACAGACACGAGGGCCAGACCGATCCATCGAATTAAAAAAAATATAAGAAAAAATTACTCATTCTCTTCACGTGGGTCATCTTTTTTGAGAAGAGCTTTTTGTTGATTTGTTATTTTATTTTTTTGTAACGTCTTTTTTAAGTTTTTAATCCCACATTCTTCTTTGTTTAAAAAAAAAAAATAAAAAAAAAAAAAAGTGAACAGAAGTAAAAAAAAAAATCGTTCAAAACAGGTAAAACAAACCATGATCATGATCATCTGGTTCAATACGTGTGATACGTCACTTTTTTTATTTTTTTTTTTATTTTTCGTGTCATCTAATTTTAACTATTTAAACAAATAGTGATAACAATATCGTCACTGATTATGATAACTTAAGAAACTGTTTATTAAAAGAAAATACATTCCAGCTGATAACACAATAAGCTATAAAATAACACACTTATCACAAAAACACACTGAAAAAACACATTTTGGGACTTCTCAAGGAAAAACGATCGATTGATCAATTTTTGAAACACATACTTTTCAATTTACATTATCACTAGCATAACACTTGTATTATTATTATTATTATATCGTTATTTTTTGTTGTTTTGTTTTTAGTTTAAGTAAGACTAAAAAACAAACTGAAGATCAACACACCGGAAACACGATCTATAAACTTCGGTTTATCCTTTTCTTTTGAAATATTTTTTTTTTTTAATTTTTGTTTTGACAAAAAAAAAAATAACGTGCGCCGCGGTGTTGGTGTCGATTTTTTTTTCAAAACAACAAAATCCGCAAAGAAGAAGAAAATTCAACGATATATTCACTTTTTTTCTTTCTTTGTAAAAATTTGATTAAGATTTTATTTTTTATTTTTCGGAATTATTTGTCAAAAAACACAACAAAAATATTTAATTTTATATTTTTTCTTAAATATATTTTTTTTTCTAAATTCGCAGTGGGTACACCTCCATCCGCTGTAAAGTAATCGCATCGACTGAATTGAATTTCCAACAAACAGACAACTTCCAGCCCCAAAAAGGGGCGCTCAATATAGAAATCGCTCTTTGTGGTTGTCCGTTTTCTGTGGCGGCTGCGGTAGTGGGCCCCTCGCTCGTTCGCTCGCTCGTTCACTCATTCGCTTGCTAGAGCTTAGATACTTTATACTTATCTTACTCACCAAGTGGGTTTTTGTGTATTTTTCTTATGGGTTTTCTTTTTTGTTATAATTTTGTCTGTTTTTGTTGTTTTTCTTTCTTCTTTGGATTCTTGTTGTTTTACGGTTTTATCGTCCTAAGCAGTTCTTCGGGTTTTCATTATTATTTTTTTTTTTCTGATATTGACAAGAAGAGCCTACGATATATGCATACAATACAAATGAGAGAAACTTACGATCTTAATAATTACGATCACTTTATATTTTTTTTCTTAGTAATGCAATTCAGCTTAAGAAAAAAAAAAGCAAAAACAAAACTTAGAAACACTTTTTTTTAAATTTTTTTTCTTTAATTTTGAAGACTTTTGTTGCTCTTGCTGACAAGGCTTAGTAATATAATAGCTGAGAACTAAGTCTTAGAGCCTCTCTCTCTCTATAGGGCAAAAGAAATAATAAAGAAACAAAACAAAATGCTAGTGTATTGTAGAGTTCATGATTTTGGTGTTTTTCTTTTTTTACTAGGTGGTTGTCGCTAAAAGATTAACCTATATTGGGTTTGGTGTACTGTGGCTCTTTTTGTTAAAAATGATTGTCAAATTAAAATGTGGTGGTAGGTAATACAGGGTGTTTGTTTTATTAGGTGAGATGATTCTTGAAGAAGAATTATATTGCAACTGCAAACATTTAATAAAAGATGAATGTTAAACAATTTCAAACAGTGCAGAACTGAATTGCATTTATCTGCACATCGTTTTCATGTCTGCAAAAAAAAATAAATTTTGTGGCGCGACAGATAGTTCGTGGCGAACCATTTAATAAAGACGCCCGTAATAATAAAATTTAAAATTTGGTTAGGTGCAGTGCTGCATTACAGATATATGTATATCGTTTTCATATCTGCAAAAAAAATAAAAGATATTTTATGGCACGACAGAAAGTTCGTGGAGAACCATTTAATAAAAGATGCATATTGGAAAATTTCAAAAAGAATTTGGTTAAGTGCAGTGCTACTTTGCAGATATGCATGCATTTTTACTACACGTCAAATTTTTTTTTTTTTTATTTGGTGGCGTGACAGACAGCTAGTTGAGAGTGATTTACAACTCCTAACCATTTCTGTGACTGTAGGAATGGAGGGGACCTACAATTTTCTACAAAATCCGAAAGGCTAAGGGCCAGTTGTACAATAGTGGTTCAGCCTCGGTTCAAGATTTTAACTCACCGATTTCGGCGGATTAACTAAGGATCAACACTGGTTCAGGTATGTAATTGGTTATTATCACACACTTGAACAGTAAATCACTGTTGAAACTCAATTAATCCGCCGGAATCGATGGATAAAAATTGCTGAACTACGGTTTAAATATTTGGTTTCAAAGGCAGATGACTTGAGATGATCTTGGAGGATTTGTCGAATTCTCGCGAGGCATTGCCCTTTGAAAAATAAATCAGTTTTTGTTGCATCATAAGGTTTGTAGAGTCCTTCCGCTAGGCTATTCACCCATCTCGTATGAGTGAAGAGGATCCAGGCCGGAAACCCTTTGTAGCGCATATCTTATGCAAAACACTGAAAGGGTGATGTAGACCAACCCTTCCGTACCAATGTGGTGTACAACTGTATGAAAACCGTTCTCAATCGGGATAAGTTGAAGGAGGACAGAGCCGGATTGCGGTTGTGTTAATACAAGAATTGATGAAAAGGATGAGAATAGTCGAACGTTTTTTTTTTCTTAGAGTTTGAACATTGAGAATAGTAAAGAAAATTTGGTATTAAAATCATAGAAGTCTATTTTTCATCTTAATGAAAAAGGTGGTTAGTATTTGTAACCACCTTGACACTGTAGGAATAAAAAGAGATAAAACATATTAACATTTATTTAATAATTTTAAAAATTATTATAATTTTAATTAAATAATTTTTTATGAAGAAAATTAAAAATCTACGGAACAAGTCAATCCTTTGCTTGAACAAGGAGAAATTCTAAAACTACCGCACTAAAATAAGTTACGAAACGGAGACCTTTTAGTGTTGGAATGGAATTACAAATTCTTTTCAATTTAAATTATTGTTGCGGTTGAGTGTGCTTTCTTTATGGAACGTAACTAACTATCAGTTGGTTAAAAATCATGTACATACAAACTAACAACCAGATCAGTTCTTTTGTAAAGGTGGTTATCTCAACTAACCACCAAATAATTGTGTGATATTGCTGAAAATATGAAATGGTGGTAAATGTATTTTTAATTGGAATGTTAAAAGCAATAAAATATTACTTTTTTAAAATAAAAAGGTAAAGATTAAGTACTGTCAGAAAACAACCTTTTTTAAGGAACTTTATTTAAAGGTCTCAGAAAAATGAAAACAGCAAAGTTTAAAACTTAGGATGACTTGAAATGCTAAGATCCTGTGCCAGTCTTAATAGTACTGTTTTTACGCCCAGGAGTTACATATTCATTTAAGCTCCAAATCTCAAGCTCAAATCGATAGATGGCGCGGTACACATAAAGCAACAAAATCAAAAGGTGGTTATCTTAACTAACCACTCTGCCTCGAAGAGTTGTTTATTTTTTTTTTGTTCAAAAAATTAAAAAAATTCAGAAATAAATCAAAGAAATTTGCTATCGAAAAATTAAGATCTGTTATAAAAATAAATTAATCAGATCCACTGTTAGTTAAGTTGGTGGTGGCGGTATATTTCAACATATCATATTCTCTATACGTTTTGTATACGACCGACCGTCACGAAGGGGCTTCTTTTTGTATACATTTGTACAGATGATTGAATTTTTATGCCAAGTTTTTGTTATATTATATTCTTATGTCTTCTGTTTCTTGTCATTTGTGTGTTTTATTGATTTTTATTAATTTTTTTTTCCACTAATTGCCGGTGTATAATATGTTGTTGAATTAATTTCTTCCATTAAGCTTATCAATATATTGAATTCCCATATATTGTTTTTATGTTATAAGGTATATTTTGATCTATTCAGATGTTTTTTTTTTTTGATATTGAAGGTGAACTTATAGTCGTCAGGTGGTTATGGGGGCGCTAAATCAAATCGTATATTCTTGACATGATTATATTGTTTTGTTAATGATGACGCCTGACAGAGCACGCGATTTTGAGGGAATTATCTTTGTAAAGCTTTTGTTAAGAATGTACAAGTGATAAAGTTTGATATATACTTGATTTTTGAAAGGTGCTATCTTACTTGTGTTAGGTTCGTACGAATTTGCAAAACATAACGACGATATGATAAGTTACGCATTCCTAAAGAAATCTAATTCAAGATTTTTATATAACGTTATATTAATATAAAAATAAAACACTCTTAGGCCCAGTTTCATAGTCGAATAAATGTCACTTAAGTGCCAAATATGGAAATATAATGCCCAATTTCACAGTGAAAACTTATCGGAATAAGTGACACTTAAATCTCCAATATTGGCCACTTAAACTTAAACTTAATTGTATTAGAGAAAACAAACAAATAATCCTCATATTATTAATTTTTTAAATGAAATTTGAATAATATATAAAATGTACGATGTCATTTAGATAAATTAATATACTCACTGAATTTCAAAAGATTATTTGTTTAACTATAGGAAACATTTTCTTTGCGTAACATGACGTGTGACCTAAGATACCTTAAAGTTGAACTTCAGTACCAGATTATAAAATATATACGAAATTGTATATAACTGTCCAAATTTTGAAATTGTAACGTTTGTGACAAGTAAATACTACGTATGTGACAAGTTAATATTACGTATGTGACTTAGTATGATTTTCAAGAATATTCAACTTTAGTCAGTTCAAAAATAAACGAAATTTTAATGGGAAATTGTCATACCGTAAATGTATTCTTTTTTCCGCGAAGTAGAAAACACATCCTTTTTGAAACACGTTAAAACAGGTCCGAACACACCAGTTAAACAAAAAACGAATTAAGGCCACATTGTAAATTTTCAAAATCGGGAATATTTGAAATAGATTTGAAGATTTTAACCCCTTCTACATTTATAAGATGCTTCAACAGAGACTAACAATTTATTAATAAAAATAAAGAGAATAGGTTCTAAATATCTACCCTGTAGTACTCCAGAATTAATACATTAAAATTATTTAATGCATATAATATATTGAAAAGTACCTATCTTATAATTATTTGTTAATGATTAGGTATCTATACTTTCCCACATCACTTACTCAGATTGTGAATTTGGGACATAGAAGAAAAAGTTTTGGCTTTGTATTTTTTTTCTGTTTCTTTTTGTTGATTGCTGATTGTCCCATAACTGCAAGTGGTTTAAGAAATCGATAAATCAGTAGACATTATTATTTTTATTAAAAATTAATTTTGCAATCTTCACTTACGTATATTTTTAATTTCATAATAAATTTTACACATCTACTCTTCGTTGTTAGTAGCTTAGTAAACGCCACATAGAAGACATTTTGTTTCATACTTGGGCACTTTGTCCACGGAATAAATCTCTTTGCTATTCCACGTTTATAAATTTGGCTGATACAGCACTTGATATTTCCAAAATGCCACCTTTAGCACAGCTGCTCCTAGCCATTTTTGTTTGTTTATGTACTCAGGAATAATCTACTGCAAAATTCTGATCAAATAATCTTATCTTAATAATTTTGTCATTATGGAAGATCAATTTTGTCTCTAACAACAGAGCTTAACATTAATGTAAATTTCCTAAATGCCTGACCAAAGAATATAGATTTGGGTAAGATGTATACAATTCCAAAAAAAAAATCTACTTTCAAAACAAACAAAATTCTTAAAAATCAACATATTAAAATATTATATGTTTGCTTATTTATTATTGCTTTTTGAGTTTATTTATTTTAAATAAAATAGTGAGTTGTTATTACTCATTTGACATTTTTAGTAATCTCGTTTCGAAAAATAATTCCATATCAAGTAATGCGAGGAGCTTTACAATAAATATAACACAGATTTTTAAAAATGCGTTGTTGATATAATTAATTTAAACACATAAAAATAAACAAAATTAAAAATGTATAATGTACAGTAATCAAAATATATACATACATACATACATTGTCATCACTCATCATCAACTACGTGACAGTAAATAAATACGGAATCTAAAGGAAACCGATTGCAACAATCGACAAGAGCGCACGATTAGGAACATTGTAATATAAGATAGGTGAAGATTTTACCTGCATTAAACTGTAAACTCTATACGTAGGGTACATTAATTCAACCTTGATGAAATTGACCGTTCAAAAAAAAAAAAAAATATCATTTATTGCACGTAGAACCAACATATTGGTCAATATAGATAACATTTTGTTCAGTGCTGGATTAGCCTTTATGAGGTTGAATGGGCTTTTTATACTTTTATTTTATTTATTGAATTTGAATTAAAGTAACATAAAAAAAACTGTTCTGTAGAGTTAAATAAATAATATGTACTCAAAAATCCTTTTTTTACAGTAAATAAGTATAAGGAACTGTCAGATCAAATTTCCGCCCACTGACACACCCACTATTAGAAAAAGGTCATCTCATTGTAAATATTGTGACGAACATAACCCCTATGGCAATTGGATGACAGCTAAACTAAAGTGGCGTAGAAACTTGGAATTTGTACGAATTCGACACTAGAGAATGGAAAGCACTGGAAGACAGTAGACGTCCTATAAAAAGCCGCTGAAGTTGAGACGAGGACAAAGTTCATTTTGGCTTCGGTTCAAGTTGTCCAGGCGATAGAAAAATAAATCAGAATAAATAAAGAGAAAAATAATTCAGAATAAATAAAAAGAGAATTAAATCAGAATCTTCCAGCCGCGAAATTTAAAAATAAAATGAAAAAAAAAACAAACCCTCTCGGGAACCTTTTTTTTCATCACTTTCATTTTTTTTTTCTTTTTATTTGTCTTTCTGGCGTTCACCTTAGGTTCGCTTTCATTACAATATTTAAAAAAGTTAAGATTATATTCTTCACGAAATATATATGTATATACATACATATGTACAATGTACATGATTTTTTTCAACAACTATTCATCTATAGAAATTGCCACGCCCACTATTTTTTTTACAAAATTTTTATTTCTAACATTTTGGTTTTGAGGTTAACTTTTTCGATTTTGATTTGTGATTTGAAATTGCCACCCCCACTTTTTTTTTTTTTTTTTTACAAAATTTGTATTTCACACTTTGGTTTTGAGGTAAGAATTTGATTTGTGATTTGAAATTGCCACGCCCTTTTTTTTTATATAAAATTTGTATTTTTAACATTTTGGTTTTGAGGTTAACAATCAGCTTTCGATTTTGATTTGTTTTGTGTTAATTTGGATTACAAAATCTGCCCAATTTAGCACGTACTAAGAAAATAGGAAACAGGATTGGAACTTTCAAATAAAAAGTAAAAAGGTTTCAATGCAGGGGGCCGATTCTGGTTTTGTGAAAAAGTGAATCGAAAAAATGTTCACCCTTTCACACTTAATGCATTTCTCGTTCTGCGAAAATGTGAAACCAAACATTAAAAAACATTAATATGAATAATTTGCTTCCACGTCGGCATTTGGAAGTAAATCTGTGAATAGAATTACGAACAAAAAATGCTAAATTCAACCACATCTCCTTCTTTGTTTGTCCTTTTCATGAAGAAAAAAATCTTTCTGTCTATTCTGCTATTCATCGGGGGGAATTTTTCTATAATTTTCACTCATCACTATTCTGCTATTCATTCGAAGTGAATCTGTATTAAAGTAATACTGCGCGGTATTCTGCTATTCACGTGAACGCATTCATTCTATACAATTCAAATCCGCATATGAAATGTAGCGGATTTTTCATTTTATGGGTCGTCTGTCTGGTTGGTTGTTAGTAAAAAGTAAAAACTAATTTAACGGGTGATTTTTTAAGAGGTTTAGAACTTTAAAAAAAAAAAAAACACAAAAAATTCGAAAAAATGAATGAAATATTTATTTGAATCGATAGTTTGAACCTTGCAATTTAATGTTTAAAGATAATTTCATGCAAATGTTGACCGCGGCTGCGTCTCAGGTAGCCCATCCGCTGAGTCCAATTTTGGCATACTCTTTCACACATATCGGCCGGTATCTCACGAATGAATGCATGGATGTTGGCTTCCAGTGCGTCAATCGAAGCGGGCTTGTCCCTATAGACATTAGCCTTGACATACCTCCACAAAAAATAGTCTAATGGTGTCAAATCGCACGATCTAGGCGGCCAATTGACCGGCCCGAAACGTGAAATTAACTGTTCACCAAACTCGCCTCGCAATTGCGCCATTGTTTCGCGTGCTGTGTGGCATGTGGCACCGTCTTGTTGAAACCACATATCATGCAAGTCAAGAACTTCCATTTCGGGCAAAAAAAAGTTTGTTATCATCGCTCGGTAGCGTTCACCATTGACAGTAACGCTGCGATTCGCATCATCTTTGAAGAAATATGGCCCAATAATGCCGCCGGCCCATAAACCGCACCAAACAGTGGCTTTTTCGGGATGCATTGGTAGCTGTTGCAATGCTTCTGGCTGATCTTCACTCCAAATGCGGCAATTGTGCTTATTTACGTACCCATTCAACCAAAAATGAGCCTCATCGCTGAACACAATTTTTCGCGCGATGAACATTTCGAACCGAGCACGAATTTTGATAGCAAAATTCAATAATTTGCAAGCGTTGTTCATTTGTAAGACGATCCATGGTTAAATTGCAAACCAAACTGAAGCTGTTTGACAGTGACACAAGGTACTAAACACACGTCAGCTGTCAAAACCAGTGTTGCCAAAACCAAACCAGCTAAAAAATCACCCTTTATTATGATTAATTTAGAATATTTGTTTATAAATAATAGATTATTAACATTTTTAGGGGTAGAACGACAAACAAAGACCAATTTACGGCAATAATTTCTACAATGAATTTTTCTTTTCTTGAAATTGAATCATTTCGCTGCGGCGGAGGTGGAAGATTCAATTCAACAATCTCCAATACATACAGAAATGCTCTTTTATTTAACCGAAAGTTTTTGGTAAACCTATGATTTTGAAATAATTGGTTTATTATTATTTCAAAATGAAAATAAATGAACTTACGTTTCGTCCGGCAGTTCCATAATATTTTTTTTTCGATTTTCTAACATTTCTCCGTAGCTCTCTGTTCGATGATTCTCTTATTCCTCTGTTTACAATTGGAAAAAAAAAGTCCAATACTGTCCATTTCCAAATTTAATTACGAAGATGAATCAAATTAAAATCAAAACAATTTATCCAAGATTTTGACATGAACAGCTGTTTACGCGAATGTCAAATTGGTTTGGGATAATGTAGTTCACCCGATGGATAGCAGAATGCAAAGGCAGTGTGAAAGGGAATCGAATGGGTGAATCGAATATACGATCCACGTGAATAGCAGAATAGGGCTGTATCTCATGTGTTTCTCTTTGAAAAATAAGAAAAATGAGAAAATTGCGCTGACTGCGCATGCGCTTTAGGTGAAATGATAAGATGGTTTAGGATCGATAATATAGTTCGTCGGAGAGTTTCGTTCACTTAACAAGAATCGCTTGTTTGCACCAAGTGAGTCAAAAAAGTGAAAACAATGCATGAGAGCGAATGTGAAAACCATTTACATTGGATTCACTTTTTTTTACAGAAGCAGCATCGGCCCCCTGCTGAATCGTATGTTATGTAAAATGAAAAATTTTTAATTAAATTAATTCCGGCAAGTGCAGACCTCGTTTTAAAAGACGGTGCAGTTTCAGCATTGATTTGATTAAATCTAGAAAGTTGAATACTCTCACTGACAATTCTACCTACAAGTACAATAAAATTATTTTAATAATACCCAGGGTAAATAAGTCGTAGAAGTCACCAAAGTTTCGTATTAATCCGAATATTGTCTTTCAGTTTAACCAGTAAGCAATTTCTAACAAACTTCTCGAGATCACAATTTTCTCATCTTGTGTGGTTAATGATTCATTAAAATCATTCTCCATAATCTCCAGCAGAGCTATTCCAGGGAAATAAACTAAATAAGTTATGAGTCCTTCCTTGTGTATATATAGGAGTTAATCGCTTTGTGATACCTATACTATGTGTTTTTTTTTTTTTTTATTAATAATTCAGTGATGATTCTGACCTTTTGAGAGATTTTATTTCCTCGATCCATTTATACACACACAAACTGCGGTCGCATCTATGAAACTATTAATTTGAAAAATTTATTTTCATCCAAACAATAGATAGATGCAGGCACAAGCAAATCCACAAGGCACTGTATGTATATAACAATCATACCATAATGCTATTACCATAAAGGCAGGTCTTTGGCTCTCTAATAAAAATTCGCTAAGTGCAATATGACATCAGCCAGCTGCATTCTCCGGATCTATAAGGATTTTATTACCCGAAAGTGTCTGGTAGGCGTTTATTCGTTAAAAAAAAAAATAATAAAATAAAAGAGCTTTGTTTGTTAAAAGATACTTTTTTGCATGCGTGAAAAAAAACTAGCAAAGGCTAGTGGATAGTGAATTACATAGATACATTTTGAATTGTATATTATGCAGGCGGACAAACACATCAGCAATAAAGTTAGGGCAAAGTGGGGTAAATTGATGGGTCAGTTTCCATTGAAAGAGATTATGGAATCAGAACCCCTTAATAGAAACTCAGGCAATGCAAAGAATGAAACGAATATTAAAGAATGCATGAGTTCCCAAAAGATTGCATTCAATTGATTGTTATAAAATGAATGGGAAAAAAAATTGATTGCAATCTTTTTGATTCAAGTGAATGGTTATTGCATAATTTGAAGTCTGAAGTCTCAAAGTGAAATCAATGAATGCAATCTTATTATTGAAGGAATTAACGATTGCATTCACAAAAGATTGCATTCTTTTAAGTGCCTGGCCTTTAGTTCCAAACAAAAGAGAAATGGACATTAATTTTTTTTTTAATTAAGGAAGATGTAATAAAACGGCGCGGCGTATACCAATAGTATTTTTCATGAGTTTTATTGACTTCATATCAAGAAATATTGTTTCTGAAGTGGCGTGAAAGTTGAAACTTCACTGGATTTAATTTATTTCTTTCTCCGGGGGAGCTAATCCCCTTTTGTATGTGGAAATAAAGATAGCCCTTTGAAATAATTCAATTAGATTTATTAAAGAAGCAAAATGAGCCTTTCTGCCTTATTCCTTTTCTTTGGCGGGACTTGTGTCCTCATTTTTAAAAATGAAATTAAGCTTTGGTTTCTTCTTTCTTTTTTTTTTAGGAATTAAGATCCAAAAGACATTATTTTTCTTGGGAGTAATTCCACTAAACCTAATTTATACTTTTTAAGAATGATTGACAGTCATAACGGATGTTAACTATAGTATATATCCAAATGGGCTCCCAACAAGCCCAACTCTACCCTAATTTTATCACACTCTTGATAGGGCATAGCTACAATAAAAAAAATTAAATTTTTTTTATTTAATACTTTTGATAATAAAGCTTTAAAAAAAAATTTCATCGTGTTTATAATATTTTTCAAGTGACACAGCTCGAGTACTGTAGTTGAATGAACTTCACAGCTACTTTGTAAGAAAAAAAAAAGAAAAAAAGAGAATGCTAAGCAGCAGCAATGCGTATAGAAAGACAGACAAACAAACAAACCAGCAAACACATTCGAGTGTCATATTGTATTTCCAATTTTATTAATTATGAAATTCTATTGTTTTTTATGCAACAACACAGTTGGATTGGATGGCTTAACACTTTTTTCTTTTTTTTTTTATTAATTTTTAATTTTATTTTAAATGCGGGAAGAAGAAAATTTTTTAAGGAATGTGTGTCAGAATATCCGCCAAAAATAAAAGAATATAATATTCTTATATATGTAGTTGTCGACTTCATTAACATATTCTATTGTTTTGATGATAGAAATTAATAAATACTAACTTAACCCGCACATAAGCTGTTATAGGCGAGTTTAAGACACCTCAAGGGTAATACGGTGTATGTTGGGTTGGTTTTAAGAATGGATTATCTTTATTCTATGTCAATAAGTCTGGGCATTCTAGTTATTGATTTGCTTCTAACCGAAGCCCTTGATTGTTCTAATTTTTGCTCTTCTTTGAGGGTCAAGTTTAAAAAAATAACAATGAACAAAAATTTAGTAATATTCAAATTGATATTTGAGATAATATTTCAAACATTGTAAATGTGATGAAACTTTAAGGCATTTAAAAAAGACAGGTGTGTTTGATATCGTAAAATTTCTTACAAAAACGTGCTGTTTAGAAAAACAGTTTTGGGAAACACGGTGAAAATATCAAGTTAACAAACAGGCATAATGCTGATCAAATTGTTGTTTGTTGTTGTCTATGTCAGATAATCAAATCTTCGCATGAATGTCAAAACTAGTTGTCATTTTTGACTTCCACAAACATCATTTGTCAATTTGACAGTAGGTAGTTTGATGATTTGTTAATCGTTTCTAAAATAACGGTCATTATTTCGAGCGCTGAATGTCATTTAGACTTTCGAAGCAGCTGGCAAGCTCATAATACGGTGGTAAGTAGCACCAGATTTCCAAGGCCAAGGATGCCCAATACAATAGAGCTCCCTCCAGACTGTCGAATCACCAATCAAATCGACCATTTACCAACCAACGCAGGGTACGTTCCCCCACATTTCTTTCGAGGAACAAGCGTCGACTCCGAGTGGTCCGATTAGCGCGATATCAACGAAGAGGTAGTCAAAACCATCGTAGGCTAGCAGTCACCGGAGAGAAAGAACCATTTTCCGTGATATGATGTACAACGGGAAAAGGTGGCAGAAAATGCGAAAAAAACTGCAACAAGAAGTCAAAACACCGTGGTAAGAGTATCAAGTCAAGAGAGGGAAAAGCTGAAGAGTCAAGAAAGCAGATGGCATACGCAAAAACCCCATCTGATAGAGATAGAAGAGTCTCCCATTCGTATAACAACAATTAGAGGTATTACATAAAAAGTCAAGCAACTGGTTGCTGGTTTCTGTACCGCAACACAGATTCTTCGAAACAGTCAAGTTAACTAGTCAACAGATCATAGGAAATAGCAGATGAGTTCAAGAAGCTGCATCTTATAGAGGGAGTGATAGGGTAAGAAGAGAACCGACCCCAAGTCAATGAAATCCCAGTTTCATCAAGCAATACAGACTAAGTACTGTAAGGCCCTTATTGCGAGTGTCGTTCAACTTCGATGAGATAAAATTCAATCGTATCAATATTTTGAGAGCGGCCAAATTTGTATCCAAAGCTTAAGAATGACAAATTCACCGGTTCTGAAGAATTATCAGCGAGAGAATTAGAGAAATTCTCGTCCGAACTATTCCAAAGGTTTTCGGCAAGTAGATGTGCTATCATGTGACTTTTTCAATCTTATTCCTATATTGATAGCCGCAACTTCGAGGAAGTTATGGAGTTAATGTACGTTGGAGTAAACATGCAACTCCGTGAAAGAAAACTATGTGACGATCCAGCGAAGAATTATCTTTGTGAAACTGCTTCTACTTCGGTATGGCGAAACAAGTTGTTTCGAAACTCCTTACGTGTAAGACGAAGTGCACGCTCTACGAAGCCGATACTTGACCGAGAACCAGAAACAGAGAGATGATAATGGTGTTTTTCGAAAAAAAAATTCTTTGACTGATATTTGGTCTCTGGTGCGGGCAAATGGAAAAAAAAGATACAACAAGAGTTCACTCTTAAGCTGTACCAAGATGTGGATAAGTCCAAACGCCAAAACGTCTTGGAATCCCAGTCCCCAGGTTAGAGACAAGGAAGAATGAAACTCCGGGACACAAGTCCATCGCGGAATCGTCCAGAGTGTTGAATCTAAATGTTGGACAGAGGGTGTGGGGGGGGTCTAGCACGTAACTTTAGATAATCGAGTTCATTGGATATAAAAGAGCATATGCATTTCCTAATTTTTAAAACCAAATTATGCTCGATTGTATCGACTGAACCAAGTAACATGCTGTCAACTCTGGAAGCAGCATGTACGGGATCTTAAAGGATGGAAAGCTGCGTGTCTAAGTCTTAGACCCTTCACAAACCGGGAGCTCAATAAATAAGTAAGTAATCGCCATTTTACCGCTAAGCTAAGTACAGAAAATTGTCAGATCTTACAATATTGTCGGAACTGTCAAAGGTCTGACAATAGCTAACAATAAGCTGACAATTGACATATTTCTTCCAATGAAAAATTGTCCGTTCACACGGTTTGTAGATTTCTTCCCAAAGTCTGACAATTTGATTCTCAGATCTTTTTTTATCTCTCCTTAACCAACTCATTGACATTTCGGACAATGGAGAAATTGTCAGCAATTGTAAGATGTTTTCAATGAAAACATCTGACAATGACCAATGAGTCTGACAATGTCCTAATCGACTGACAATAATAAAAATTGTGTGTTCAGACGATTGTAAGATACCTGACAATTTTTTGTCAGATTGTCGTCTGACAATGAAGTTTCTGACAATATTGTCAGACAAAATTGCGTGTTCAGACGATTGTAAGACATTTGGAACAGTTTTTTCACTGACAGATCTGACAATATTGTAAGATCTGACAATCGTCTGTACTTAGCTTTAGTCATTCCATATCAAATTATCGACAAAAAAAATTGTTGATTTACTATTTTAGAGTTTGCTCAAACTTTATGAGAATCTTAGCTATTCTACGTTTTATTTATTTATTGGATTGAGGAAAATTTTGCCCCCACTGTGTGTCGCTTCTTCCTTTCAATAAAGTTCAGAGGGTAACACACTCTATACTGTGTTAGGTCATATCGAACGGGTGGTGGCGCGCAGATTAAAAACCAATTACCATCAATAAATAATATAAAATGTATAAAAATAAACTTAAAAAAAAAAATAAAATCCATTCAATCAAAAACCTGTCCTACAAAAACAATTATTATTATTGTTTGTAAAATAAAGTGTTACTACATTGTGAGCGCTTGAGGCGCAGGCAGGTAGCATTCTCAATTGGCGCCAATACTCAAACCAGTTTTGTCATCGAAACTTTTCCATAATAATGATCTTAACTTATTTGTTTTATTTTTTGCATTAAATGAATCATTTATGTTTTTCCTTCGGTGAACATTTTAATTCTGAGAAAGGGTTTTTTGATTATTTTCTTGTTTAGACTTCGAGATCCAATTTAATAATATTATTCATAGGTATACAATGAAGACTCACTCATTTACTATAGGTACCTCTATATTGAATTTCATTGAATAAAAATAAAAAACAAATTGCAGGTCTATATCTAATCATACAAATACTCATACAAGTTGTATAAATCGTATAAATACTTTTCTTATCTTTTGAAGAAAAAAATAAAAATGTTGAAATCTTTTTTTAGCAAGAAGTTTTTTTGTCGTTGCTGTTTATTTAATTATTATTTTTTATTTTTATTAATATTGCACAGGGTGTCATAAAAGTAATAGATAATCCTAAATCTGGTGAAGGACCTAAGAGTGAAATGATTATGAAATTTTTATACGAATCGTTTTCGAATTTGCGACTCACTTGGAATCATCAAGTTGATCAAATTATGAGTATCATGCTTTTAATATTTCGACTCAAGTCCAAAAATTTAAATCCAAACTTATAATACCAAAAAGCCAATCCGCTGCTTTTTACAACTTTCTTCGAATTTCACCATTATTTTAAAAATTTGTTGCGATCAGATACAAGATAATTCTACGGCAAAAAATCAGTGTCGAAAATATAGTTTTTTTTCCCATTCAACTCTTTAAAGGGAAATTGATCGAATTTTATATTTTCCGAAATTTGTAGATTATTTGCTTTCTATAAAAAAGCATAAAAAAGTTTTTCCTAGTAGCTTTAATTTAATAAAAAAATATCATTATTTCAAAAAATTGGTTAACTTAAAAAATACTGGTTGCTCTTCTACCCTCAAATAGCCAAATTGTTAAACAATAATTTTTGTTCATTTCAATAATTCCTTTTTCGTGACCTTTAATTTTATAGTATATATTTTGATCCTAATTTTGTGGGCTTTAGGTCTTCTTTGTTTAACTTTTTGTTAAATAGACGACGTTTCGCACGTATAAGGCCATAAGTTACAAGATATAACGACTTCGAAAATGTTCAAGTTACAAAGCCCACATGATTTCGTAATTTTTAAACAGGACAAAGGTAATTGCGTTTAAAATTTTTAATATTTTTACCGCAGCAAAAGTTCATTTTGGTTGGACTATAAAGGAAGAACTCTTGACCAAACCAATTCTTAGAGTTACCTACCATTCTTTCTATCGGGTTGTGTGATCTTCTAAAGCCATACATATCAGTAATCTAAGAGTTTTTGGACTAGTCCCACTTAGTCCCACCATACCTACGGATTCACAGAAGCCCACAGTCATAGAACAGAAATAAACGTCAAATCATATACCACTTCTTCAACGACGATTTATATACCGTTTATGAAAGCAGCATGAAACTGTATTAAGTTACGTCAGTTTTTAGAATCCCCCCTTAACAAAGCTGAGAAGGGTGATCGTTGAGAATATCCATACAGCTGCTTTTTAGTATAAAAAGACTTTATTGAGACCTTCAAAAGAGGTCTACGACTTCCTGAATATAATTTTGGATTCTGACATCAAGCTACATTATATCTTTCCAAAAGTCGATACAGCTGTTTTCACAAGCTGAGGCTACTGACATCACTATATTGAAGAAAAAGGCAGAATATCAACGGAGTCCGCCTTGATAGGTATGGTATTAAACAAAAGAAAGACTCACATGTATTTTATATCTTTTGTTATCAAAAACATGATGTGCTCCAATGAAATCAAATTCCAACTGTTATAATCACTTGGGTAAATATAAATTCCAACTATGTACATAAAAGACTTTCAGCCGTATCTATAAAGAAATTTTAAAGCCATCTTAAATTTAAAATACCTTTAAATTTTCTGAGTGTTAAATCGGTATCTATAATCAATTTTCACATTTAAGCAACATTATTTAAAGGCCTCTTAACTTAAACGCTAATCACGGCGTTTAGAGGTATTTTAAAGCCATTTTAAATATATTTTGTTATCTGAGAAGAATTGTTTTTGTGTATTTAATAGAGAAATATGTAAATATACCTATATACATAATATTCTGTATGTATTAAGACAGAATTTTCAGTTTTGTGTTCTAATTAAAGTAGGTGTTAATATTATTATAAAAAAGATATATTTATATAAAACGGCTGCAAAAAAAACCAAAGAAATTTGTGAAAATAAAAACACGGCATAAAATAAAATGGAGTCTGGTTTCATTTACATTTACTACATACCTCCAGTTTCTTCTCTTTCTCTCTTATTTGCTAATGAGCTTGTTATTTGTTTGAATTTTTTTCGAAGCTTTCAAAAACAGTCTAAAAGTATGCAATTCTTAGAATACATGACACAATCGTTGTTTAGTTAAGTATCAATGGGAAAACGATTATAGATAAGAATTTAAGTAACATTATTTAAAGGCAATTTAAATATTTTAGCAAACTTAACTAAATGACCTCTAAGAGACGTTTTAAGAAAATCTACTAGATACGGCTGTTTGTCTGCATCAATTCTAATGTGATATCGACAGCGAGAACTTTTGAAATAAAAAAAAAATAATATTTAACTGGCTGAACACAATGATGCAGCTGTAGGTGTAGTTGTAGAATTAGCAGAAAGTTTAAATTTGTTCAACTTTGTACTACATCACACATTTCTTGCAACATTGGTGCAGCTGTAGCTGTAGTATTAGCAGAAGGGTGAAATTTGCTCAACTTTGTACTACATCATAAATTTCTTGCAACCACTTATAGCGATGTATACAATTTTCGTGCCTTTCAAGTTTAAAAGTTCTACCAGCTTAATCTACAGTTACACTATTTCGTTCATTCAGTTTATTCTACCAAACGTTCGCGTGAGAGTTTGTATTCTGATATCACTATCGTCATCCTAAATTTACTCATAGATTGCAGCGACATATGAAATCGGTAAGAGAAAATGCTTGGTCGCTTTGAGAGAAAGATCCATTGATTAGGTTTTCTTCTCTGTACAGGTACACTGCACTTCAGCGACATAGTTGGCCGAGCGAGAGGTTCGTAGGCCGGATGGAAAATAAGGCTCCAAAGATCAAAGAGATGGATATCAATTGAATTGGTGTGCGAAAATTGGACAATTATTTCAAAACAGAAGAATTAGAGTGAATTGATAGTTGAGGCTATAATGTGTGATAGCTGAGACAATCTCATCGCTTCCTTTCAGTGTGGTAGCAAATCAAACATCTTTCAATTCAATTTTCACACTTGAATTGGTTTTTGAAAAAAACCCTGAAATTCCTGATCAACACACACAAACTCTTAGACCCTGTTTAGATTGTGACTTTTTCCTACGCCATGACCATGATTTTGTGAGGGAGAGAGGCTTTCCCTTCACCCGATCTCACCCACAAACCGGTCGTCATGGCGTAGCAGTCACAATCAAAACCTGGTCTTAGTTCATTTTTAAGTCGCATATAATAGCATGAACCTATATGAATGAATAACACTGCGAGCTTGAGATCTATTGTGCCTCCATCTATAGAGCTGGATGAGATTGCTCATATGTATATACAGCTCTTACTTCAAATTAGTTTCTTTGAGGAACTTTAGTTCTTGGGGTGTCGCAGATAGCTACATATTATGTCTCTGATGCAACTCCCTCAGATATGATCTACTCAACAAGCCGATGATGCTGAGGTGCCTTTTAAGTAAGGAGACCCGTTATTTTCCTTAGGTTGTTTATACTTAAGCTGATGAAGGATGAAAAACGTTCTTGATTGTAGTTCCCAAGTAATAGCTTGGCCTGTCTCAACTTGGGGAGTTCATTCTAAGTTCTTTGTCATTTGGCCTTCGTTTTGATTTTGTTTTTAATCACGTTTTCTCCTATCCCGCAATAGGGCTCCAGACCCGTTAATGGTGTTGTTGTTTCTATTTGTAGTCTTCCTCTTCATTGCCCTGGAGACCAACGTGGCCAGGTACCAAATGAAGTGTTACATTGTTATTCTTTTCCAGTTCGTTTAATTTGCCCACACACTCCCAAACCAGTTTAGAATTGATAGTGCGGTTAAGCTATTCGACATAATGGCAATGTTTTAGTTTCAATATTTTCTTTCGAGATATCGTTCTGCACATTTTCCTGGGTCGTTAACTTCCGCCTGGAAAATGCTGGTAGACTGTCCCAAGTTTGATTCTTGACCCAAATATACCTGACCCAGTCCCTTTCAAGGAATTATACAGAGCCAATTCCTTTTTCGTCATCTCTGCCAAACTTGTGCAGGATGACGATTGAGAAATCTAGCTGTTCCGTCAAAGTCGACAAGAACACCACAGAACTTTTTGATGTCGAAAAAGGTCTAAGAAAAGGCGATGCGTTACTATGCCAACTTCTATAAAATTGTTCTTGGGACAACTAGCAAATCAACAATGAAGCGAGCTGTTACTATTTCGCTGTTTCTTCTGGGAAAGAAAGCATTGAATTAGTAAAGCCATCTCTTAAGTAAACCAAACCGTATGCAAGATGTTGATCATCCCAGTCCTTCTGTATGGTGATGGCCTGAACCATGGAGCTTGTCATGAACTGATGAAAATTTGCTGGGTTGCTTTGAGAGCGAGATTTTTCGGGTGATATTCAGTCCAGTATGTATCGATGGAGATTCAACTGCGAGCTAAACTGTAGTGGAATTGACTAAGGTGATAGTTGATTGTCAATTTTTGATAGTCGCTTTAACTTTAACTGTCTATCTCTACAGGAACAGGATTCCATAGCAAAATTTCTCAATTTTACTGTCGAAACTCTTGGAATCGCTTGCTCAGTTTTTGAGTGAGAAAAATTTCTGAGATGTCAATTTTCTGAACGCGCCAAATGACTTTATCGCCAAATGACGTGATCGCTTTAGTCTTAAGCTTTACGGCCCCAGGCCTGATCAAAAAGATGAAAAAAAAAACTAGGACTGACTTCGCTGGGACAGGGACATGTGGAGCGTATGGACAGCGACATACCAGTCTGAAAAGTCGTAGAGTCTAACCTTGATCTGATCTTCAAAAACTGTATCACGAGCAGATCGCTAGACCTGGGGTGCCAGCATGTAACTTGAAACAATCGAGTTAAGTCGATACAATCGAGCATAGGCAGTTCCTAATTTTGTTCAATCGAATCGAAAACATTCGACTAAGTTAAATTAGGAACTGCCTATCCTCGATTGTAGGAATGAAGTTGATTGTATCAAAGTTACGTGCTAGACCCCCTGTTAAACCGCGGTTACTTTGATCCCAAATTCATGGAATTGATGACGAGACATGTGTCAACGAGTTTGAAATGCAAACAAGAATCATCATCAGTATGGAGAAAACCAAACGAAACTAAAACACGTAAAATCGTCCAAAGTTTAAAACTCATCATTGGTTTTTTGGTACCTATTCTTATTGGCTACATCACGACTTCCTTTCTGAGGAACTGATGGTCAACCACCCCATGCACCAGATCTAACCCCCTTCTTCTCTTTCAGATCCTAAAATTGTGTCTCCATGATTTCCTCTTTAAACTTTAAATTTGAACTAAATTCGAGGAAGAAGTTCCGTCGTGTTGCGCATCAAATTGGGTTTTTTTTTGGTCCCATAAAAATAAATTTTGATTCATAAATTAAAAATTTGCAAATTATTCAATAATTCAGGTTTTTCTTTTTTTTTTTACATTAACCTAACAGATATTTGTTGACTACAATTTTTAGTTGGGTATATTTTTTCTTTCGAAATAAAAAAAAGGCTTTAACTATAAGAACTTGTAGACAAAGTTACAAAAAAAAATCAGGCGCATTGATATCGACAGATATTAGGATTATTTATTACTTTTAGAAAACACTGTGCATTGATAAATTTAATATAATTTTGTACTTACATTGAACTGTCTTTTATGGCCTTCACTTGTGTTCTGAAATTAAAATAAAAAAAAATAAAACATTTTGAATAATTCATCTCGAGTATAAAAATATATATTTTAAAAAATGTAAAAAAAAAAAATAAAAAAAAAACTTAATTAATAATAAATTACATAAATCCGATTTTATTTAACACCATAATTTAGTATTCGAATCATTTTGTATTTATTAACCAGAAGTGTAAATGTAAAAAAAAAAAAAAAATTTAAATAATAAAAATTAAATAAATCATTGCAACAACAGTTTAATTTAATGTCCGTGTGTTGTGTATGTGTTTTGTTGCGGATGCAAAGACTTTTATTACATTTTAATTAATATGTCACTCAAAGTGACGCACTCTCAACACACAAATGAATTGAAATAAAATTGCCACTGCACATTAACTACATTTATACATACTATTATACCTCTATACTGTGTATTAGTTGTATGGAGAAAAAAAAGCTGCAAATAAAATGAACATTTAAAGGAGTATAACCTCAAAATTGCTTAACTAAGCACACATTCGTTTGATGATTTTTATTTTTTTTTTATTAAGAAGATGATTTCCTGATATGAATATGCAATTTGATTTGTAGCACTTCGTTCCGTAGTTGGAGTAATTTTTTTTTTATAATTTTAATAATTTGAGATAATATTAAGTCGTTGCAGTAAAAATAAATGTCAGGAGGAGAAGCAATAAAGTAATTTTTCATTGAATTAAAGTCGAAATTATACACGTTTTATGATTGCACATTAAAATAAAATAAAATTTCTTATCTGAGGACATTCCAAAATAAATTTAATAATATTATATGATAAATTCTAGTTTTTTTTTCCCAAGGATAATTGAAGCAATAGATTTTAGGAATTTGGACTCTTATTTATGTATAAACCCATTCCAAGGACAGCAACCTTACTTATAAACATGTCCATCGATTGTCTAACTTAGACACTGTAATTAGTTGTCCAAACCTATTATAAAGTGGCTACGTTCAGTGAACAAATAATTTAAAAGTTATCTTGAAATGAATGAAATGTTCATTGAACGATATTTGGATACGTTCACGAAATTGAAAGATTAGTATAGTATAGTAAATATTTAGAAAACTGTTGGAATGCGTTTATTATTAAGGAGATGCCCAAATATTTAGACAGCGGACAACTGTCCAAGAGTATCCTAAAGAAATCTAGTAAATACGATTGTTTATGTTTCAATGAATTTTGACATAAAACAAATCTGCAAATCTGCCTCCAAGGAGATCTTACCAAATATTTTTTGTGAAACTTGAAAAAAAGTAAGAAGTATATGTAATGTATGACGTACAAGCTCAAATGAGGAGTAAAATTCCTTGCAAATAATTCTACATTATTCCGTTGATAAGTCCGTTGATTTTCTATTAAAACTATTAGTCTTTTCATGTGTTACAAAATAAAGACTCACTCTTTTTATCTACACTTCTCAGTAAAGTCAAGTTAAGTTTTTCACGCGATATTTATAATACATATTAAAATACTGTTGATCTTCTACTACTTTTAATAAATTAAAAAGAAATGACTTCCAATTTAAAATATCGAAAGGATTTTATTTCGTAGAAAAGACAATCGGATGGAAAATACTCCTACATGGTGTCAGAAGTGGGATACTTCAGATTTTTTTTAATTATCTGAAAATATTGTAGGTCAGAATAAAACAGATATAAAAAACAATTCAAAATAGAGTTATAATCCGGTTTGAATTTGGATAACTGCTCTGTTCTGGTCGGCAGTATTTTCAGATAACTTAAAAGTTTTGAATTAAAATATATCCCACTTCTGACACTTTGTGGGGGATTTTTCTGTGTGATTGTCTTTTCTTAAACCCTAGAAAATAGTCAAGAGGTTTTTAGAATTTTTTATGTATTTTTTAAAGTTTTTTACCAAGGTCAGTCATTAGAGATTGTTAGCACGTAGCACCTCATTGGTTGAATTTTTACTTAAACAATTATATTGATGAAACGGTTTCTTTCGCTGACCAAATAATGAAATTCGTTGATAATTTACTAGGTTTTAGATGGTATGGTTATAGCATTAAACAAAGTGTGCAAATCTTCTGCATGAATTTATTTTCAAAATTCGACAAATGTTCCGCAAAAATTATTTATGTAAATTTCGTAAATAAAAATTTTATTAAGCGACGAAGCTTATTTTTGGATGAATATGGAATGGGTCCAATCTACATGAGATACACCCAGCCCCAAATAAATCTCGAGAAAGCCACTGTTTGGTGCGGGATGTTTTGTCTGGTGGAATTATCGGTTCGCACTTCTTCCAAAATGACACCGTTTTCCGTCTTCACACGTAAAATTTGATATAATTCTTATGAAGTCTTGTCTTTCTTAAAATTTTGCCGAATACTAAAAGTTGTACCTACCTTTTAATTTTTAAAATTAATTTTTTTTTTGAAGAACATGCGGTAAAAACTATTGTGCATGTGTCTTATTCACAATTCTAATTCCATTATTTTATTCAACCTTTCGTTAATATTTCTTACTTATTTAAAGGTATATTTATTCAATTTATTGATACAATTATTTTAGGTTCTTTAATGAAATAAAACAATGCATTTTTATGCCCTTACTTCATTATTCAAAAAATTACACATTTGTTTCTTTTCTGTTCCTATTGCATATTTCCCGGAGTCAGCAATGACACAAAACTGCATATACAAAAAAAAAATATAAATTAGGGAACAACTTAGCAAACACCTATCAAACTCAAAATTGACATCAACACTTCATCATATTTGAGCATCAATATCAAAGTAAACCCCAATTTTAATTTCTATAGTTCAATAATCAAACTTTCGTCTTCGAGGAAAATATGTTTTTTTTATATTTATTTCAAAAAAGTGTGGAACTCAAAAACTACGCGGCATATAGTTTCATAGCTGCCACTATTTTTCAAAATAAATTTCCCTGACTTTCCCTGACCAATTTTAAAGTTTTCCCTGACCAAATTAAAAAAAAAATAAAATAGTAACTCTTTGAGAAACATAACTTAATTTTTGTGACGTCATCATTATGCGCTTATCAAGTGCTAATTAAGTACCCAACAAAAAAATTTAGTGCTCGAGTACTTTTCTTGTAAATTAATTCAGTTAGCAGAGCAATTACCGGAAAATGTTTAAAACGTAAGGAAAAAAGTTTTAGTCTAGTATTTTGGAGCTACATATTTAAGAGCTCTAGGAATCCGAACAAAAATTTCAAAAAAAAAAATTCTTAAAAACTATTCATTCAAAAAAAAATAATAATTTAAATGTGAAATAAAAGAATAGATTTCAAAAAGCTATAGTAATATTATGTTACCGTTATTTTTTTAATAATTTCTTTCCGAATTCAAATCTTCATATTCTATTTTTGGTTATTAAAAAAAAGCTTTCCAGACGTATTTTGCAACGTCTGACACCTACATGACCTGTAATTCATATGGCAAATAGTTTATAGAACGGAATGAAAAAGAAGCCAAAACAGTTGAAATGACTTTAAAAATCAATTTTTACGGTTTCAAAAGTGCGTACAGAAAAACGCATCCCACATGCCAGACTTTCTAAATTTCACTAGAGATAGTGAAAAAAAAAAATCATGACTGTTGAAATGCTTTTTTCTGTCGACGTTGTTAGCTCTCGTACTATAACTTAAATTCGATTCTTAAACAATTTAACTTTTTTCGGCCCAAATTTTTTTGATTATTTAAAAGCTCGTCTAGCTCGAGTTAAGTACCCTATTTTCAAAAACATTTTCCAGGATTTACAAAAATTAATCAAAAATATTCGCAATCTGAAAAAAATAATCCATAAGTGAATGAAGTATTAAATACTATTGTTTGCCCTTCGAAAGTTTTACAAAGTTCCAATTCAAAAGCGGGACGAAAAATCACTTTCGAATACAACTGACTTTCGGAACAAAATACAGAGTAGGGTCCTTGAGTTCAACGAAATATTCAATTTTTTTCATTGTACAAAAAAATTCAGTGCTCAAAAAATTTTCCCAGACCACTTTCGAAGTTTCCTGACTATCCCTGACCAAATTCGCGTTCCCTGACTTTCCCTGATTTTTGCTGACTTTCCAGTCGGGTGGCAACTATGAGTTTAATTAACCAAATATATCAAACACTTCTCCTAACATCAGAATTGTTTAAATGCCTAAAATACTCGTATATGATGTTAAAAAGTATTTTCATGGGTTTTTTGAATGACGATTGAAATAAATTTTGAAACATTTTATTTAGCCAATGAGGTTTTTTTTTTCTTGAAGAATAAGTCTTGTTTATTTTTATTTTTGTTGCAGTTTGTCACTTTTATTTCGATGGCCAAACCCACCCACAAGGCTGTGCATCATACAATTTCGCATTAAATAATGTTTTTTCTTTCACCGAAGTCTCTTCTGTTTAAGAGCAAAAAATAAAAAAAAAACATTTCAACTTTGTCAGTAAAGTTGCGGCAATTAAAAAAAATGTCGCATGATAGCTTTTCATCACATCACATAACATAATAAAGAAAAAAAAAAAACAAACCTAAATAATTCCCCTGTTACAATCAAAAGAACCGCCTGCCGCTGTCATTGTAGGTATAATTGTTGCAAGTTGCAACAATTATTGCGAAGCGCACGCACAATGTAGGTATCAACAAAAAGTGTTTCTTTTTTCAATTAAAATGAATTGCACCCATTTAAACAAAAAAAAAGTACAATTTCCAACCAACAAAATGTTTATCTTGTATAAAATGCATCTGATGGATGAGCGAGTTAATTTATGACATACCATGGTTAATTAAATTTTCTCGCAAAAAGTGTTGATTTACATTATTAGCATTAAAAAGACGTATGTAGGTATATGAACGACGATGAGAATCTCTTTGAAAGGACAACGTTTTTTCTTTTTTTGTGTTTTTCTTGTTGGTATAAGTACATTTTGTGTCACTAGGTCGAAGCTATGGATGAAATGGAGGTTAAATAAATAAGCGAATGTTTTTTTTAAATTAAAAATAGAAAAAAAAAAAAAATAATAAACTAACTACAACAAGATATGGGAAACGAACTCAATGGAATGCAGTCGTTTGTTTGCAGAAATAATATACATGACTGGAACAACTGAACTGTGGAGTTTATAGAATTCATTCTTTTAACCTGCTAATGATTGTACGTTTAGTTAATTAGAATTAATTGCAAGGTGGTGAATCGTGAATATTATATACAATGTCCCAGGAAGAGAAAGGAATTTAGCAATGAAAACATAGATCAATGAGCTTAAAGCGGCCCATAGACACTACACTTGTCTCTGCACCGGTGTACTGACACACCGATCGAATCGAGACACCGACACCAAAAATCAAAAACTTTTGATTTTTACTCGTTCCGTGTCTGACACCAGCCACATTTCCGTAGACCGACACCGGTGCAGACACAAGTGTAGTGTCTATCGGCTGCTTTAAAAGTAAAAGAAACACATTTTCCATCAATTAAACTAAAATTTAAAAAAAACAAGACAACAAGTGTGTTAATTTTATTTGGCAAGTTTTTTTTTTAAAGGAAGTCGTCTGAATTTTAATCAACATACATATTTGAATTTAGGAATATCATTATAATGATGGCTATTTTTCCTCTATCTCTTAATATAGCCGATAGATACCTACAAAACACCTTTTATGACGCTAATGTTGTATTTTTATTATTTTTTAATTACTTCTTGATGGAAATTCAAATTAAGTTAATCACCACCAAAAATAGAGTGACATCTAACACCATTTTTACCAAAAAGTTTACGTGAATTCTCAAGAACGATTGTTAATGCCAAAAGAATTCGACAAATTTTTAGTTTAAAAATAAATCCAATCGAAGAAGCACTCTGCACAAATGCAGAGGCACAACAGCATGAGACTTTCTGAGATCTTTTCTTCCAGTTATAACGACAAAACAACAACAACAGCACCAAAGATAAATTTCTTAGAAAAAAAAAAAAATGTAATCTCTAGTAGACATGGTTTTTTTCATTGACATTCATCGTTTTAGTACTCTTACTTAAGTGTGTATCCACATAGTATAGCTAGGGGTGCACAAAAGTTCAACAAGAAAATTTATTGCGTTTATTAAAATGACTCAATTATGTCAAATAAATACGAGATCAAGACATCATCAAAAGCGATAAGTGCTGCAGTGCAAGTGAAGAAATAGAAAACGAAAGTGTATACGAGTCGAGTATACATATAGTCAGTCAATCTGTTGGATAATAATAAAATTTAAAGTCTTGTGAACTTTGAACTTATAGCCACATATGAGGTTGTTGCTTTATAGGAGAGAGAGAAGACGTTAGACTTTTATACTTGAGAGTTCATTGTTATGAAAATCTACCATAATAAATGTACATTTGTATTTCTCAACTCTCAATGTTTTTTTTTTATTAACAAAATGTGTGTTTTATTGCAACAATGTGCATTTTCTATTAAACGTCCATCAAAATGCATCAAGATAACATAATTTTAATCGAATTTTAATTGGCACGAGTCTTGATTGATTTGAAGTTAGGTGTTGATAATAATTGTCAAAGTATTCAATTGGAAACAATTTATAAATAATTTATGAGTTTTAAATAGTATACGAATTGGAAAAGGGTATTTCTGATTTAACATTAGATACAAATTAATAGGAATGTTATGTATTTTTAGGTTCTAGAATTAATTGATTGGAATTAATCAATTTTATAAAGTCAGTGCCGTCGAAGTGTATTATTAAGGGTATTGAATAAGTATTCCAAAGGCCAAATTATAGGCGTGTATTTTTGCAAGCCCGGGGGGAATTGGTTGAAAAAAAACGACAACGGGGATTAGAGATGCCATCACAGAAACAAAATGGAGTTTTCATACAAACTATCGATAACGGCGTGCTTAAGTTTAGCCCCGTGAAATCTCTGGGATTAGCTAAGCCTGCAGGGGATTAGTTTTCGTTGCATTTAACATGTAAACTGTTTAGCACTGACGTCGTTTTTTTCATCTAATTCCCCCAGCGCTTGTAAAAATAACACGCCTTATATTTCCACTACGCTTTTTAAAAAATATTTAACATTTTTATAAAAAATTTATAAATTTGGTGGGGCGGCAGCTCGTGTAGAACCAGGTCCTAGGTTAGGTAGAATTGGCTGACGGGGCAGAAACCGACACACTTACACCAATTGTTGACCCGTTGTGATGTCACATGGAACTAGGGAAGCTTTTCCATACTCATTAAATCATTTTGAGCTCCTTATGAGTTGTGAAGATTAAATATTGCAGTATTTGCTAGATGACTTTTATAATATGATTGTCTCCCAAATGGAGTGTACGTCTTTGTGATAGAGCAGCAAAAGTACAAAGAAGTTGAGGAATTGTTTCCTCCTCTTTCTCATCCATGCAGCTTCTGCAGAAATCGTTTGAGGAGACGACTAATCGCATGTCGTGTCTACCTTTTAGACAGTGTCCGCTTATGATACCTATTACCTACGTATAGCTAGTGTGTAATCTGCTTAAAGATATCAAATGCTTAGATCGCTTCAGATCCAACGTTGGGGAGATTTGTTTTGTCGCCAAGCAAATGGTGATGTTTTTCCACCTGAGGTTTATGTTCTTTGTGGTATCTTGTTCCACTTTTAACGAGTTTATCAGCTTTACAGTTCCCTGTAATGCCCCTCTGACCCGGCACCGAAGAAAGGTGAATGTTGAACTGTTGCACTATCTCAACAAGGGGTGATCGGCAGTTTTGGGCTGTTATAGGTTTTATAGAAACAGAATCCACAGATTTGATAGCCCCTTCGCTGTCTGAGAAGATGCAGATATCCGTTGTTGATATCGCGTTTTCTTTAAGCCACTAAAAAAACTTCTTTAATACCTTAATGTTCCGCCTGGAAGAAGCTACAATGATTAGGAAGAAGGAATGAAAGACCTAAATTTAGTCTGTTTGAGTACACCCCTCACCCAAACCCTGTCGATGGCTTTCAATCCATCAGTATAAAAATGAACTGACTTTTGTCGTTTTATCTAGAGCACCAAATATGTTAGAATCGGTCTTACTACCAAGCAAGTTGAGCTATTCTTTACATGGGTTAGCCCAGAAGCCTTCGGCTTATTTCAGGACACTTGGCATAACTGGATTTTTGGAGAGGATTTTCCTTAATCTTGATGCTTCGGAGGTTTCTTCTATGCTACCGCAGGTCCTCCAGGAATATCGGTCTTCCTCTGTTCTTTTTTGTATTTCTTTAGGGATACCTTATAGGAGTCCCAGCCCGACACTTCTCTAGTGCTTTTAACTCGATTGAAAAGTTTTCTACAATCTTTCCTGAGCAGATTTAATCCAAAAGTTCACGAATGTGGCTTCCTTTTTTCTTTTATTTGAAAGGGAGTAGACAGAACACTTAAGAGTTCAGATTTGATAAATCTTTTTAAATTTTCTTGGTATTTGAGTCAGTCGGTTTTCCGAAGATTTCGAAAAGCTAAATGGCAGAGAGGTTCATCATTCAAACAGAATTTTATGTATCTATGTCCTAGTTACAACTTTTACTGTGTGCGTCATATTGCTAGGAATTCAAGGGGGCCCACAATTTTCTGCCGAATCCGAAAGGCTGAGGTGAGAAGTAATTTGTCATACTTTTGGAGAATTTGTAACTTCTTTCTATTTTTTCCATTTGGAGAGCTATCAGTACTGCTCAATGCAAGCAATTGCAACATTACATTTCTTTTAACTTCGGGTTTTTTCACCTTCCGATCCTTTTAAATATCAACTTGTTACAGTCATGTTTTAGCGTGTTATTAGTTCGACAACAATGGCACAATCGACAGCAACATTTAGGCCAGGTTTGCTTAATTGCATGGCAGAAGTTCGGAGTGGAATATGAAATAAAATCGATTTTTTAAATTTTTGCCCGAGGTATCTTTATATTTTAGCCGTTAATCCTAGGATTTCGACTATTCCGGGGGGTTTACAGTGACATATGATACATATGAAGTATCAGAGCATGTCCCTTGAGAGCGACCAACGACCGACGAATAAAAGAACAAATGGGATTTAAAATATTTAATAAGCCTAAATTCTTCCCATGAGAGCGACCGACGAATAAAAGAACAAATGGGATTTAAAATATTTAATAAGCCTAAATTCTTCACAAAAACTACACAAAATGGTAGAAAACTTATTTAAATTAGTGTTAAGATACTAAAATTTGCGTTTTAAATACTTAAATAAGAGAAATTTGAGAAAATAAAGCGTTAAAACTTTGTAATTAAGCTTATTATATTATTCCTTCCACCCATAACCACGCCCACTTTTCTTATTTTTGAATTCTATTCTTATACATATACGTCCATAGAAGACCGAACATTAAAAATGTTCTTTAGCCAAAACCATGGCATGCGTAGATTTTTTGAAAATCCGCCTATTACCACGCCTACTTTGCTTATATCTGAAATTCATTCTCACTTTACATTCTTAGAAAGTTCAAATTTTGTAATTTAAATCTCTTAAATTTAAAGCATGACATGTGTAATTTATAATTTTTTTGCTAAACAAAAGCATTTGAAAGTTAAATCAGCCTGAAAAAATGTTGATTGACCAGATATACCAGATATGGTACATGTGTTACAGATTTCAATAACATTGTTGATTATCTGATGGATCTGATGGTAAAAAAAAAAATTTAGGGAATTCTGTGAAATTTTCGAATAAAAATACATAACTGAATACCTGTGATTCACTCCTTGAATTTTGATTCTAACAAATTTGTTTTAATTGAAATAAAAAATTCAAATAATAATTATTGTATTATCACACAATATCATGTTCTTTGTGACACATTGTCGTTCCAATTGTCAGTTATCAAGCAAATTCACAAATACATGAGTGACCAGTCAGCCAACAGACCCAACCCTCAGAATATATATCAGAACCTAAGCGGCTTATTCAACAAAACCATCATATCATGATATTGGATGACTGACAGACTTGCCATAACAGTCTCACAGAGACCACACAAACTGACAGACTGACTGACTGATTGACCCACAACTAAATATGTATAGTGGCAAAAGAGTACTGTTTTAGCATAGAAGGCAGGAATTGTAGGTATGTACATACCCGAGTCGTCGTGTATAGGTAGGTATAACATTCTGCTAAAAAAAAAGCATGTTGAAGTAGAATTTGTTGTAAATACAATCAGCAAATCTCCGGATAAAACAATTGACTCGAACCATGGTCAATTGAAAATTTAAAATGACTTGATTAACATGAGAATGGGTGTGTGTGAGGCGGCGCGGCGAGTGCAGACAACACATTGAAAATACAAAAAAAAAAAAAACAATTTAAGCAAATATGTATTTTTATGAAAATCAACCCTTGCCTTAAGTGCTCCACATTTACATATACAGTTACAGGAGATTTTTTTCACATTTTCCCGGATTGAATAAAAATCTGTCTAGTTTATTTGAGATAATGTCGGATCGGACAATCAGCTGCACGACTTTATGACGATAACTGGATTAGACAAATAATTTACTAATAATAAATATTAGTACTCATTCGTACATATTAATTACATATGTGGGTATATATCAATAAAACCTACTGATTAACCTACTTCGCGATGAATGGTCTATTTGCAGGGAATTCTTATCGGAAATTCTTTTCTTGTCTAATGTCGACAATGGAAATAATAATTACATGAAAAAGCGTTGCCATGGCTATGGCTATATCTTATGCGTGGAATATTTTGATAAGTGAATTTGTGTCAGATGTAAGAACTCTGCGCTCTATCATGCTGTACTTATATGTGTATTGGTTTTGAGTATAAAGATTTCAGTTCTGTTTTATGCAGACAAAAAAAAACAGCTTTATAAAGGCATTATAGTATGCACAGCTGGACACAATGTTCAAGAATGTCGGACACAATGTTCAAGAATGTCGGACACAAATTATGTAAGAAAGAACGTGTTAATTTGATCCCATTTGCTCCCATTAGTTTCATTATTTGTTAGTTTACTGTACTCTTATAATTCCTTTGCTATTTGCTCTGAAGCCCTAACAGTGGTTCCTTAATTTAAATGAATAAAACGAACAAAATAAAAAAAATGTTGAATTACAAAACGTCAAATAAAAAGTTTTGATGTGGTAGCATAACACTTTTCATGCGCATATGGAACGCATCCTGGATGCTTTGCCTTCATATTACTTTGCAACAGTTTGACATTTCGGAATGCATTAGTTATACATTTTTGTTGATTTCTTCTTTACAAAATGGGAATTGTTGGTTTATTTCCTGAATTCATTGCAGCAAACTTTGTCACAGAACATTTTAAGATTCTTGCGTTTGCTGATAAATTCTTTTTCCATTTTCAATCTGCAATTCATGGGCAGCAGCATTTACTGCTCGTGATTCCAAGATTTTTCATTGAAATAAACACCAATTATATTGAGTTAGATAATAAAAGCAAACCATAATTTACGAAAAATATACTTCTTTCGCTTGAGGGTCTATATTTTTGTTTCACTTTCAGTTCAAATGTCAAATTGTCAAATAAAAGCATCCAAACAAAATTGGATTGGATGTGCATCATTGACATTTGGGATGCGTTTAGAAACTCATGACTTTCGACACTATTTTCTCTTTTGACGTTTGGGAACTCGGCCAAAAATGATAAAAACTTTTTCATTCAAAAAGGGTTTCGTCCTTTAAGCGACGTTTAAGTTGGCAGAAAAAATAATTAATTTAATAGAACTAAAGATTAAAATTCAAAAAATACGAAACGACACAAACTTTAGTTTTTTAATAGGGCGTCATTAATGATCGATGATATACAAACAATCCACATACGATTCAGAACAATGTTGGTCAAGCTATTCGTGAAATGAGGAAAAACTGGGTTGAGAGGAAGGCTTCCTACCAAAAATATCGAGGCAGTCATTTAAAGGAAATAATATTCCATCAATAATCGGTAGATAAACTCTTTTTATTTAAGCAACATTCGTCGAAAAATATTGAACAAAGCAGACGGCAAATCAATATGATAAATAAAATAAAAAAGGACGGGTACTAAATGGGTCCCCTGCGGTATTCCACAATTAATTTTTTTAACCAGTAAGATCTATGAAATAAGATTAGATAAATAAGATTTGAGTCACGTTAAAAAATATTAGCTAAAGCCCACCTTCCTTAATTTAAATAATAAATGTTTGACGTATTCTGAACAAGACCTGCTTTAGTTGTGTTCTACGCAGAAATGTCTGCAAATTGCGTTTAGGTTCTAGTTCTACACGAACTGCTGCGTTACAAAGTCTATTCTTTTATTTTTTTATGTAGAGGGATTATGAATGAACATTTCCAAACAGATGAAAATATATAAGAAAGAATTGAGAAGTTAAAAACAACGGACTAAAGAACGAAGGTACATATGGACGGTTAAAGTGCAGAACCTTGTAAGTAGTTTTTGCATGTTTTTTTTTTTTTCAGAAATTAAAAAAATATGCCAAATTTTGTATGAGATATATAGTAAAAGGTAATCTTCCTTTTTCTGTATATATATTTAGAACAACATTTTTACGCTGAAATTGACAAAAACTGGCTCTATTTCTGCATTAATAATATTTTTATGGAATTTTTCGACAAATAAGGTCCTACACTTTACAATCAGGGCCTGGTATACAACTTTTGCCAAGATATCTTTGATATAGTAAGTATGTCAAGTAATTAAAAGTAAAAGATTTAAAAAGCCTAAAATTGTTCTTTTATCGTCAAATGTGATACATTCTATTGTCGACATTCTAAAAATAACAGTTCAAAGAATCACATTTAAAAGTATCTAGGGCATTCGGTCTTTTGAAAATCGATAATTTTATTCTCCACCTATAGAAGAATACAAACAAATTAATGTGAAAACAACGATCGAATTTTAGTTTTGAATTAAAAAACAGAAAATGGATTAACATTACAATTTGTATACAGAACAAAAATTGAACGATAGCGACCACAAAGGTAGTTGTCAAATATGTCTCTCATGCCATTCCAGCGTCATCTCCTGTAGAACATGTAAATTAAGTGAAACCAAAAAGTTCCTCTAAATGATTTCCATCAATCAGCAGTTACATATTTATTAAAATATATATAGAATTTGTAAAATATGTAACTAACGCTATTTCGAAACTCACAAGTTGAAAAATTCCAAAAAAAAAAAAAAAAATATTAATAATCTGCACTTTAACTGTCGATATTTTTCATTAATGAGAACTAAGCTTATTTTGCTAGAAAACAACGCGACTCAATCATACAATAAATTTTATTTCATAAAGAAATTCGATGTTTTCAAGCTTAAAATGCCACTTTTAGCCCCAATGCATGATAATTAGGAATTAAGACTTAAGAAAATAAAAGTAAGAATGACAATTGAATCAATAAAACTCAATGAAATGAATCGTATCTTCAAACCAAACATCTGATTTCTTTGGGATAAACCCGCAATACAAGATCAGCTCATAATAGCAATCCATTGTCAAGTGATGTTAATTCTAATGTTATGATGCAGTAAACTTTGCGTGATTCATTCTATCATTTTATACATCCTAACTAACATCACTTGACAATGCCTTGTTATTAAATTCTTGTTTTCCTCTTTGTAAAAATTTCACAACCACTGTAAGTTTTTAAGCAGAGTCTTTATATATAAGGCAAACCCTTTACATATACCTATACCAGATCAAGTTCAGGAGCTAATAACGGAAAATCGTTTAATAAGAGAACCGCCCTTAAGCAATTTCCCATAAAATACCACGGGTATAGTAAGAAGTAATATCTGTCCAACTAACGATATTGAAATTAAAAACCAAAAAAAAAAAACGAAATTTCCACGATGATGATGTAAAAATATGAAATATACAAATTAACAAGTGATTTTCTTTGTTATGTCTCATTGGGGAGTTGTAGGTACATATAGTGACTGTGTTGTGATTTTATCAAATACAAAGGAAACGGGGTCATTACCCAGAGCCAGGTGCTTTTATTAACTGACTTTTGATCACTATACTCTATCGCAGTCGTGATTTAAATTTCGAGTGAATCATCATCATCTCAGTTCGACTTAGTTAGATCCAGATTTACTTGAAGACCAATTTAAAAAGAATTCTATAGTTAATAAACCTACCTTATACTTAAAGCAGCTGTATATAAGAAAATAATAATTATAAGACATTCAAAACAAGTTATGATTACTGCCAATCCTCAGTTTGAATCGCGTGAAACTGAAAATGACACATTACAAGATCCAGCAGCTGATACAGATTATAATATAGAGAAGAAAGAGAAAAAAATAAGTCGAGAAATATGGCCAATAATAATGTCTACATCTGTCAGGTAATCCGATATTCAAATTGCAACAATTACAATTGAAAATGTCAGAAGTTTGAAAAACTGACAACTAAACAAACAACAACAGCTAAATATATTTGTATATCTCAAATGCTGCTGAAACAAGTAAATAATTGTTAAATGATCGTTTATGGTTCCTAATGGAAAACAAGAAAACAATTACAGTCAAGTTACTCTAGGTCGAATTTCGTGGAAAAAGCCAACAGCAGATAAAAATATTCGTATTCAATTCAAATATTCGGACTATAGTTTCCTCGATAGGTATCAGTGAAGTGGTAAATTCTGCTCGGTCCACCTCCAGTTGCAGAGATTCCAATCTTATTTTTTTGCTTTTTTTATTCTTAGTTTTAAATTTATTCAAACTTACAAAAAGGGGAAATTTGGTGTGGCAGCGGCAACCGAGCCGGCAAAGCAGCTCACGAAGCAGAATTGACAAGAGCGTTTGGAGCTCGGAAAAAAGAGGAAGATGAACGGCGAGGATGATCGGGAATGTGGTTAATTGTCATGAAGGGAAACACGGTGAAATAAACTACATACTACGTCACCCAGTTTCTCACCGGACACGGATAAAATATCGGCAAGACGAATAGTTCAGCATGTCAGTACGGGGACTGCCAAGAAGACGATGTAAATCATATCTTCTTCAACTGTAGCAGATATGAAGCCGAAATACAAGAACTGGTTACCATTATCACTCCAGACAATATAGTCGAGAATATACTGACCAAATTTGCAACTACATCCAACATATTCTCAGAAGAAAGAAAAACGAAGAAGACCAATATCGCGAAACTACTAAAATACTAAAAGAGCGTTCCCGAGGGGGTGGGTCAGAAGAAACCGAAAGAATTGGGAAGAGTTTTAGTCCCGTATACCCTTTAGAAAGGGGAGTCGGACACACGGGGATGGTCATCGCCAAAAATTCCTCCTTATGTTGCATAAAGCATTATTCCTCCACCCAATAGGAAATTAAAAAAAAACTACAATAATTGACCGAAGCTTTTTATGGAATAATTTGATGACATTTATAAGACTATACCTATGCTTGTTGCCAATTGCATTCTGGTACAGGAGGTCCTAAGCCATCTAAAATTACACCAAACTGCTCTTTCCTTTATTTTGTTATCATTTTTGAGCGCAGTCCAGTGTTGTCGAAAGTACTCCCATAGGAGTATTGTACGACTTTCAACACCTCCGTACTCCCGTACTTCCTCCTTTCATATTCGTACCCCTTTTTTTTAAAGACCTAAAATACCTTACACTTGCAGCAAAAAGTAGTGTTAACCTTAATAAATTTATTTCACTTAAAATTTAATGCAAATTTGGCAGCACTTTTATCTTCCAAGCTGTCGTCAAAAAGGGAATTTTCCTCTTGTTTGTTTTCGTTTTTCGTTAGCTTCATGCAATTTTCATCTGACAGTTCGGTATTAATTTTATTGCTACCTGAGATGTTGATTTGGTGGTTCTGTTTATTTGTTTGAATTCCATGAATGTAGTTCAATAAAATGAAGAAAATTGTTAATTATTGTTTGAAATATTGTAATTCCTGTTAGATTAATTCCAAGTAAACTTGTATTATATTATAGATATTTAGTGAAATTGGATTCCTTGGAGGAGGTAAACGCAATAAAAGCTGCAAATGTTTCTTGTGTTGCTGGAACTTCTAAAAAAAAGTCTGCTGGTGTTCCTGGAAATTCAGCACCAAAATCACCTCGTCCAAGAGCCAACGATGTTTAGTTTTCAAATGCTGAAGAAGTAGCTTTTCGCTGTTGAAGTTGATACACCGAGCAAATTAAAATCGAACTGAATTTTTTTTCTTGATGATTTTTTTTTTTTATAAAGTAGAAAGCAGACACTTATTTTTGAAGACTTAAAAATTTCTGTACTACTATTTTTTTTTTTCAAAATTCTCCTCTATTTTGGCTGCAGTACTATCTTATAAAATTTCTCTTCGGCAACACTGGCACATTCCCTTTGCAACTTCCAAATTTTGTTCCAACAGTGTATTTCAAAACGGTTGGTTGATGCTAATTCACAATAGATTCATCAAAAATATGTTGACAATAATTGACAATCGCAATGACGTTTAAAAAAAAATTGTTAATAAATGTCAACCTAAAATTGACAATCACAATAAAGGTGTATAACATATTTTGGTAAGAGCAACAGATTTTGTTTCAATTTTTGTTTTACAAAACTTGTAAATAAACTTTTATAAGAAAGAATGAACATAATTTTTATTGTAGTACCTACTTATAATTTGAAGAATTTCATTATTTAAAAAAATTGGTCAATGTCAGAAATACCGGTCTTTTGTCTTTTTTCTTTAGTAGCGGAGCCATAAAAAAATAATAATATACTCACTTTAAAAGAATATAATGGGCGTGTTTTTTTTTGGAAGTCCGGGGGAAATAGATAAAAAAATAACAAGGACGTGTCGGTGCTAAACAATTTATATTTTAAAGCAACAAAAACTAATCCCCTGGGGGCTTTACTAAACCAAGAAAATTCTGGGGACTGCAGTGCTTAAGCGCGCAGAAAAATTGTGTTACCTACTTGTTATCGATAGTTTGTATGAAAACTATATTTTGTGTCTGTGATGGCGTCGCTAATCCCCGTAGTCGTTTTTTTTCAACCATTTGCCCTCGGGATTATTATCTTAAGTTTTTCCATACGAGGCTTAAGTCGGGAGCTTTTTCGACATCAAAAATTGGCAAATAGTCAGGTTATATGCGAAAAACCGAAAATTTACTTTTTACCATTTTTTTTTTTAATATAGTTGTATTTTTTCACTATAGGGAAAAATAGAGGATAACTTAATCTAAAAATGTTGTAACAAAAAAATATATTTAATAGGTATCTATACCGTTTAAGAGTTACATATATTCAAAAAACCTAATATTTTCGATACTTCCGTCTTTTTCAAGTAGGTATGTAGAATTATCTTGTAACTTATCGCTCATAAAAACAAAAATTTCATAATCTTTTTTGTAGAGAATATTACAATTCCTAAAATAAGCATAAATTATTTTTCGAGAACTTCGTCGTTTAAGAGTAAATTTCGGAAAACCAGTATTTTTTACTTTTGTTCAATTTTTAAAATTAATCATTTTTCAAAAAGGATCAATGTAATTCAAAATTTATTAAAATTTTCTTGAAAGGAGTCACATAATGTACAACTTTATGCATGAACTGAACACGTTTATAAGCTATATGTGAAAAACTGATATTTTCCACAATTAACCCTGAAAAACTATGGAAACTTTGGCAATAGAGATTTAAACCAGTATTCCTTGTGTCAATATAAAGATTATTGCGTTTAAAAATCTTCACTTCGATTATTTTGGTAGCACAAGTGCAATTAGCTTAGGTTGAATAGCCATCTCATGGAAATTCCTAACCTCCGACTTACAGCGTTTTGACTGTATAAATGTATTTCGTATATGGGGAATGCAAATATTTCAATCAATTGTAGACCAGAATCATAATAACACATCAAAGGATTGCGCTCAAATTGTATAGCCGCCGCAGGTTCTATTAATGTAGAGGTGGAAAGAAATATAGAATTATCCACCGACACCCCAACCACTATATACATAGTACAACTGGTCTAATAGTAGATGAGCTATGTTCAACTACCGGGGCTCAAACTGGAATACAATTATTTAAATTATAACACAAATCGACAACATCGTAAAAATGTAAATTATAAATTAATTTGCTTCATTTAGTTCTGGTTGACGACGATGTCAGTCGTTATTGACATTATCATATAGAAATACTTTTATTCAGAAAACCATCAAATATGGTTTTTCCAGACTTATAATCTAATTATATATAAAAAAAAAAGTTGAAGTGCTCGAAGAGATGATTTTTATTACCCAAATGGGAACTATTGGTTTTTCGATTAAACACTATGTGTCCATACAATCTCTTTTTTATCAACAGGGTCTAGGGGGGTGACAACTAACTTAGTTGAGTAATACAACAAAAAAAACAAACTTGTTTTCCTTTCAGAGAAGGAAGTCTCGAATAGACAAGACATCGTGCTTATACTCGTACTGCAAAGCCAACTTAAGGTACCTTTTGTGTGCCATTTATGGAAACTGGCTATGAATATTTCTGTTGTATACCGGCAAATAATTTTCCAATCCGGTTTTTTTTTTTTTGAAAAGTGCACAGGCCACAGGGGAGCTCTATTTTCTTCATAACAGACAGAAACAAAAAAAATGTGCAAGTCAATTTATGTATAAAAAGGATCTAGGTATTTTCAAGTACACACGCATAGCATATAACTTAATTTAGTTTTTGACGTACAAATGAAAGGAAAAACGTGTATATACTAAAGTTAAGTGTTGTATCTAATCGAATGCAAATCAGGAGTTGGCCAAAAAAAAAATAAAAAAACAAAACGAACACGGGCGATGATGTTGACGAAGTTGTGCTATAAATTGTCTGTGTTAAGCAATATGAATTGAGAAATCGCAATAATGTTTATTTGGTAAACAAAATAAACACAACAGGAACGTGTTAAATATTTTGTAAGAGTTGTTTGAAAGGACTATGGATATTTCGGTGGGCGTAACATGTTAAACTATACAACCAGTATACATACATACATGGAATGGCTTTTTGTGCACACAATTGATTAAATTTTCTATATCATTAAACTATTTTCTCACCCAATTTGTTTATAAGAATATTCTAATTTTGTGGGATTATGTCAATTAACTATGACAAAATGTTTACATTGATGAAGCTTGACAAAAATATTTCGTGTCATATAAGAAAAAAAAAATCAAGTCAAAAATTTAAACCCGGAAGTAGCCATTTTCTTCCAACCTAAAAAATCTTATCAGACAACGGGTTTTGTTAATGTTTACCCCGCGAGTAGATACTCCTGGTTAATCTTACGGCCGCAGAATGAGGTCGTGGACAAAAATAGATTTTCCGAAATTGCTGATTTTGATTATCATATCCATGTTTTTTCATATTACATACATACATACATAGAATTTGGGGTGAAACTCAAGTCAAAACTCATAAATAAAGGCCCAAAGTCAAAATATCGGACATTGTGTGTGGAATTGAGTATAAACTTGACTTAATTGGCTCCCGGAAATTACGCCAGAGGAAATGACACCAAACACTTTTTTTTTTAAACGTCAGAAATGTTTTCATACAAATTTCTGGATTTATAATAAGTTCTCGTGCTTCTACTGCCCTTTGTTTAGCCGTTTTAAGTAATTTTCTTAATTAACTTAAGGAACAAGTCACTTTCGATGCAAAAGAACATAATAACAATGCACTGATAACTTTAATTTAATCAATTATGAGTTAAAAAAAAATTATTAAACGGGTGTTTTTCCGCTAAACAGTATGTGTTTCGAATTGTACAATTTTTTGACGCCATGAAAATGAAGTTTTTATTTTTTATTTAACATTTTTTCTTAACTTTTTTGTGTTATTTTAATGAAAATAAATCGACTTCAAAAATTACATACGTATTTTGAAAGGAAGTATTATCTACTTGTCAAAAACCGAACTGAGAAATTTGCAGGTGTAGACTTTCTTTTGACGCTCACAGTAGGTCCGTGAAAACTTAAAAAGTCCGGGTGTTATAAATAAAAGAGTGTATCTGCTGCTCTCGCGCGTTCGAAGTAGGTGCTCCATTTGATACGAATACAAAACTTGAACACTAGCATTTTCAAAGCACTCACGCATTCTTTTGTATTGAGCACATGATCAAAGGACTTGCTCAATTTTATTCGTATCACCCCGTAGTAAGAATAATGATTAATAATGGAGTTCTGTTCAAAACTCGATTTTTCGGAGCAACTGCTCCTTGTGGTATGGATAAACTAGTTTAAGACTATGAATAAAACCTAGCACATGCTCAAAACTCACTCTTTCGAAGCAGGTATAAAAAAAATACAAACTAGTAATAGCACTTGTTCAGATTTTTAAATTGAGCATCTACTTGAGCACGTTTTCATTGTTCATATGTATTCACAAAAAAAACTCAGAATTTCACTCCCTTTTACCAGCCCTTAAAACTTTAACCTTGGTGTAGAGTGATTTTTTAGAAAATGCCTAATGCATCAAATGTATAAATGCTCAATATTGATGATATTAGTCAAGTTAAACACCTCCACAAAGACCAGTTCCAGCACGAAATGGGTCAATCCGGTTTATATAGCAATTCTAAATGGAGCAAACAATCTCCATTTTAATTATCCTATACCTACATAATACCAAATTATACTTCCAACCATATTTTGACCTAAGTAATAAACCAGAAGTCTGAAAATTAGAATTTATCATATAAATGCATATAAAGCTTTTTTTTTTAAAGACATTAACCCATATCTTTTGACCAAACCATTAAACTTTATAGATGTTTTCATTCAGTCGAACAAAAAAAAAAAAAGCAATACTAAAATAAACAATATGACGATTTTTACCACCAAAATGATGAAGAGCCTCCTCCTCAAAATGACCAAACAAAACATTATTTAAGTACCCATAAATGCACGCACACACACTCACATTATTATTGCACACTGGTCATAATTTTTTGTTATCTGTTTTTTAGTATTCATTTTGAACCGAAGAAGACGTTCCCAGAAAATATACACTTCCGGTGCAAACACAGAAGGTATATACAAGAATCCTCCGCAACCCAACCTGAATCCATTTTAACAAGAAAACAACTGTTTATACTGATTCATTGGATTCGATGAAATTGAAGAAAGGAAGAGAAAGCGGCGGCAGTGCGCTCACAACTTCCTCAAACCCAAACAAGCCTTTGTGTGTTAACATTAACCTCTTTTTTTTATATATATAGTCGCGGGTGTCGGCAACTAACAACGCACAGCCCCAATCCAATGTCCTTTCGAGCACCACTTGCACTTGCCATATTTGGGTTGCAAACACACGTCACCCAAAAAAAAAAAAAAAAAAAAAAAAAAACTAAAATGATGTTGATTTCAAAAATAAAATCAGATAAATTTCCCAGAGCTGTTTTTTTTTTAAAGATTTTGTGCGCATTTAATTACGGCCTGAGTGCTCCCAAAATGGCTAGTCTGGCACTTAATGCAAATAACAGTTAGTTTATTGCTTATTTTTTTTTTTTTTTTACATGACTTACACCATCTGACATGCAGTGCTGGATTTGGGCGTTTTGGCGACACAAGTACATATTCTATTCTTATACAAGTAGTGCTCATTTTTTAATATTGATAAATTTTGAAACTGAAAGCCGTGGTTTAAATCGATAACAAACTATCTAAATGAAACTTTCTGCCTCATTTCCACTTCGTAAGAGAAAATTAAACACAAATTTGACAGCATTTTGGATAGTAGAGTCAAGGTCAATCTACTGTTAAACTTTTTGTGCAGTAGTATGACTTCATAGTGCATAGTCACGTTCACTAGCATTAGTGATTGTGACTGTTTTTTTTTATTGTTGTTTTTTTAATCCACTACTGGTGAAACGAAGAAAGAGACTCCAATGAGTAAATTCAATTTTCTGATGACATCTGCCATCATTACAAAAACATCTGTAATCATTACAAAAAAAGAACCGTTGTTCCATTTTGTGTGACGTCTATAAGGCTGAAAAGGAGTTTTTCATCAAGTGGGTGGACATAATGTAATTATTTTCAAGGAAGTTAAAACAATTCTCATGTTCCTACTCCAAAAGAAGAAAAGTTCAATGAACATTAAACACAAACACATACACACACTCTCCAACAGAAATTAAGCTTTTTTATTGAGACTATCGATTGAGTATAAAATTACGAGACAAGAAAAAAAAAAAAAAGGATGTAAGATCAGAAAAATTGTCATGATGCATTTTAAACAGTTAAATGCACACACATGCACGATTTGTTGAGAGTTAAGTAAATGTTACATGTTGCATTGAACCAAAATAAAATTGCTAGTTAATAGTAAAAATAGATTCGAATAAAAAAAAAAAAAAAAAAACAGAGCAATCTATCGAACGATATGAAGGTGAAAGGCATCGTTGTAATAGTCATCATCGATAGAAAGTAATCGTGTTTCCTTCCTCTTTTTTTATGTTGGTTGTTGTTGTTTTTTTTTTTTTTTTGTCTTGCAGTTTACTTCTATGGTTTATGATAAAATTATTATGTATAAAAAAATTTCCAGAGCACCAAAGCAATGCAAACAGCTGCAATGGGGCTTTTGGCTCTGGAGGGAGAGATGTGTTAAGTTATTAATTTCTACTTAATTATATCGACATGGAAGGATACTCAATAAATGCAAACCTTAAAATTAAACCGACATAAATTGATGAAATGGAAAATTGATTTATGAAGTAAGATTTGTTAAAATGGAGTACGGTAATGGTAGCGGTACGTTGAAGTTAGAGTCTTAAGACAGCCATCTTTCGAATTGGATTTGATGCCTCGGAAGATAGAAGGAAGTTTTTATATAAAACTGTTACATAAATGAAATGATTCCTTCTCAAACGATGGACTTTAAAGTCTTTCCGTATTTATTATATTAATTAAAAGCGACTATATTTGCTTAGGAAGAAGTCAGACGCAAAATGGATTAGACTTTAAAAATTACTGAGCATTCAAGTCGGAAAAACAAGAAAAGAAATAATGCGGTTTTCGCCAATAAAAAAAAAGACACAACCAGAATTTGCTCGGTTTAATTCTGGATTTAGAATTTATTTTATTTTGTCTAAGACACCTTTGATTCATATATCGTCGGCCTCATAAGCAGACCTCGTAACTCCACCTGTGGTTATGACCCCTTGTAAAAACACAGCTGATGTCAAAGCAGATGTTGCCAAAAATATATCTCAAGCTATCCTTCTGTTATATTAAATTCTGTTAAACATATTATGTACTTATTTTATACTATGGGAAATGTAAACGACAGCTAAATTGCGTTCAGAAATATATATCGATACTCCAGTATCTTAGATAGGCTATCCTGGGGCACCTGAAAGCGGCCATTTATTGCCATTGTCATGTTATATGACATAAATGGTTTTCTACGATTTGTCAAACATACAGCATAGGAAGTGCCCCGTCAAGAAATGCGATGTACATTTTGCAAAAAATTCCGTCAAGGAGAATTAATAATCAACAAATTAATATACCTATGTGTGTCGAAGAACAGCCTTTCACATCGACCTGCTCGCCGTCCCGGAGTCGACATTGTAAATAATTTTAAGATGGGACTTGCACTCTTTTTCAAACAAAATTCAATAAGGTCACCAACTGTTTGCCAGTTACTACCGAAGACGGTTTTAGTTAAAAGCTACAAATTTCTTGAAAAACAAGATTAAGAAATTAGATGAAAAACGAAGTTGGGACTAAACAACTTGCATGTTAAATGCAATACCAACCAATGCCGTGCAGGCTTAGCTATGTAAGCCCAGAGAATTTTCGGGAACTAGCCCTTTTCCCTGAGAAAACTGTGTGACCGAAAGATTGTATGGAAACTTAAAATTTCGGTGGTGGCGTCGATAATCCCAGATGTCGTTTTTTTCATACAATTCCCTTCGGAATTGAAAACAAAATCACGCCTTTTCCTTTTCCATTCCAGCCAACTAACACTACGCACAAAAGAATGGTTAACATTTACAAGTCACTAGACCTTTATTCTCGGGTTAGGTATAATCCATACCAAGACACTCCAGAACACACCATAACAACCCAGTCCATACCGACGGATACTCCATACCCAGGGACACTCCATACACAGGGACACTCCATACACAGGGACACTCCATACACAGGGACACTCCATACCAAGGGACACTCCATACCAAGGGACACTCCATACCAAGGGACACTCCATACCAAGGGACACTCCATACCAAGGGACACTCCATACCAAGGGACACTCCATACCAAGGGACACTCCATACCAAGGGACACTCCATACCAAGGGACACTCCATACCAAGGGACACTCCATACCAAGGGACACTCCATACCAAGGGACACTCCATACCAAGGGACACTCCATACCAAGGGACACTCCATACCCAGGAAGCGTTCCTAGGCGCAAAAAAGTAGGTATCCTTTCCCAGGGTATGAAGTGTCCGTCGGTATGGACTGGGTTGGTATGGTGTGTACTGGTTGAACTGTGTCAGTATGAAGTGTATTGGTATGAAGTGCGATGCCACCTTCATCTGCTTGCTGTTGGACCACGAGTGTATTTAATTATGGACAAAAAGTTTTCACTTATTCAGTTTAAACAGCTGTAAAATCTCTTTAATGTTCAATTTAATTCAACTTAATCCTAAAAAAAGGTTTAAACAGTTTACTCAATATTACTTAATTAAGGTAGGTTGTACATATACCTACAATTCATATTAATAGACCAAGAATGAAATATGGACCTATTTTCTTCTTTTCTTTCTAATTTTTCTTTCATTGAAGCAACCATGATGTCCGTCCATAAGTGCACTACCAATCCCATAAAGGTGTATTCGTAAACACATTTCTTTTTAACTTTAAATATCAATCAATCACTTTCTTTTCATCACCTTGATTAAAGTCCAATGATTATTGATAAGAAATGCATTAAAATCAAAGTCAATCTTACAAACCTCCAAACGCGTTTTCCAAGTTGTCAAAGCAACAAGTCCAACCCAACGGGATATCAATGCCTTTATTGACAAATTTCGCTATTGCCATGACAAATAAAACAAAATAAAAAAAAAAACAAATAGTCAAAGTGACTTTAAAGAGTTGTCGCCTTTGGTCATTTTTGCAGTCAAGCGATTAAAATTTTTTTGCGCGCAATGAATGAAAATAATTCATGGTAATGTTAATCCAAGTCAATGTCAAATAGACCGTAGAAGAAAAACAAAAAAAAAAAAACAAGGGGACAAAACAGAAAACCCCAAGTCGAGATTTATTTTTTTTTTCTATAACATGGTGTGGTGTTGAATCACAAACCAAGTCAATAGAGAGATGGAGTTTCTTTTTTTTCATTCAATTGAAATTCCAAAAATAAAATCTACGCAGCCTGCAAGTACCACTTTCGCTATTGCGTGATATGGTGGAATAAGTATAGACAAGGTCAAACGACCTCAAATGCAACAACAACACACAACAGAAGAAAAAAAAAGGAAACGCCCACGTGACAACGCAGCATCATCATGGATGATGGATGAATGGATTCAATCAAGACACCGCCACATTACATACATTAATTAAACTGTTTTTTTTTTGTGTTTTTGGGTCAGAGAACTGTCTCTGTGCGATGACAAAACCGGGGAAAATCCAAAGTTGACATTTTTAGATCGATATCAAACTAAAAGCTAGAGGTGATTAATTCAATTAGAATAAAACTGCCTCTGGGCCAAATTGATTTTCTCCAAATGCCCGGAGAATATCACAGTGAAGCTGATTAACACAGTTCCATAATCCTTTTACAACGAAAATAAGAAAAAAAAAAAAAAAAAACAGCTCACTTTTAGCAATTATTTCCCAATCTGTATCATTAGATCGAGTAGGCAGAATTGTTCGTAAATCCTAGGTGCGGTGAGATGGAACGAAATAAATAAATGCTTCGTTTGGATAGAAACGTGTCCCAATAAGTCATTGTTCCCTCCAGGTGTTGACATAACAATAATTTCACTTTTTTTTTTCTTCAATTTCATCTCTTTTTTTTCCACTTTTAACGCACCATTAAAGTTTTGATGATGGATGCTTGTGTACGACATGTGGAAAGGTAAATAATTGCTTGTCATGCGACTATCGACTTTTCATAAAAGTTCCGTGCCTACACTATTATTTTCAGATTTGCTAGTGGGCGACAAGACAACGCACCACCGAAAGGTTCTTCTGAAAAAAAGAGACTTGGAATTTAGTTGGTTGTATAAGATATACTGACGCTGACGCCCTTTTTAGGAAAAAAATGTATAGTGAATTCATTTGGATTGTAAGTCTAAGGATAGATAGATTTGTATTTATTCATTCGTTGTTGCTTTGCTACAATAAAAAATTGGGATAAAGAAGGAATTTGCATTGTGCAAGAAGTTTTCATGATTTAGTGGATTTGTTGTTTTTATATGCAACGAAGGACTTTTGAGAGTTTAGTTGACAGTTTTTCGTGGGCAGGAAATTTCATTGATTTGTCGTCTTTTGTTTAGGAGGTATACCGTATACCTATAACGGAAAGGAGTAAATAATTGGTAATATGAAGTAACCAAATACAATATTTAATATTTCAAAGCCTCGTACTGGTCTTCGTCATCGGGAAATGAAAACGATTTTTTTCAAAACTGAAATAAAAAAAGACACCCTAACCCACCTATTACGGTTGGCGAATCGAACGTTCGAACTTCGAAGTGAGATGTTTGCATTAACGAACTATCGAATTCGACGAACGACGTTCAAAATTCAGATCAACGAACATTCGATAACAACAATAGAATGAGATCAAACTTCACAATTTCTTTGTCATTTAAGTCGAATCAAAGGTTCTCAATTCGCCAACCGTTGTTCTAATTTCTCACGCTCACAAGTTTATTTGTTTAACTCGCTCGATATTAGGGGAATAAATCATATAACAAAATCTAAGTTCTGTAAAAGCTTTTGACAAAATTGTTTCACTTATAGTACAGGAAGTAATTCCGAGAACTCCAGTTTTGTAAAATGAAATACATGATGGTTGATTATTTAATACCTTAAAGTGTAAAAAGCTGAGTTACAGGGCATAATCCTGGCGAGGCACGCTATTTTTCAGTGGGAAACTTTTAAATATTAAAGTTAAAAAGTAATTTTTTTTTAAATTACATATTTATTATCTGTAATTGTTATTATGTTTGTATAATTTTTTTTGCTGTGCTAAGTCCGTATGATACTACATTTTTTTCTTTTTTTATTTCATTGAAAATGAAACTAAAGCAGTACCTACGAAGAATTCATTACTGAAAGTTCCAATATGAGTGTGTACATATCAAACCCATAAAATGTGAAAATGTCATAAAAAGATGTGACAATGTCATACAATGTCCGCCATTTGGGAAGCTTAAGACACCCTGTTTTCGAAAATGTTGATAATGTTGCTATCAATTAAGTCGGAATGGGTGTTTTGAGCATTTGTATAAAAATTCCGATAATTATTATCAAGCGGTTCATACATCTGTGGCAAAAAGGAAAAACAGCATAAGTCACTTTTTGCAAGTTTTCAGGAGAACAATTTAAATGTTTCTTTTGCGATTACAAATAGGGTTCACAACTTATGGACGGAGTGTTACAGTTCATAAACCGTAAGAGATAAAAGTACGAACAAAGTATGACAGTATCGATTCGCATATTGCGCATCAGATACTGTAATAAACTCAATTTCGATATAAGTCGACTTATGCTGTTATTGCTTGTGGCCATCGACATTACTATAGTCATAATTTATAAAGGTCCGCTTAGGAAGCTTTACTGTATTCTTTAAAATAATTGTATATATAAATAAAGCGAACATTTATATAAATGCAAGACGATACCTTAATAGCTTTAATTTATTTACTATTATATTCACAATATCGTTGTACAATACTACTATTCCAACTTTATTTGTTAATTCAACTTGTGTGATTCGATCAAAACTAATAAAAATTATATTCATTTTGTTCAGGAATGAACTTTAATTTATTATTTGTAATCATTAATTATTAATACATATCTTAAACTGTTTTTGAATTTATTTTTAAATGCTACTAAAATATTATATAAATTAAATATTTTTGCAATTTTCCAAACATAGTCATATAATACTCTATTTGTAATTGACTAAATAATTTGTTTTTCAACTTTTGTTTTTTTTTGTAAATCCCTTAATCCGCAAATCCCTAAAATCCCTATGCAGTTGTTAAGTATATATATTAAATATTAATATGTATACATAGTATATAGTAATATAATATAGATATAATGATTGTTATTGTAAGATTTATGTTACATTGTTAAAATCGATCTCTTTCGCTAGCAACCACCATCGCATACAGTCCACCTTTTGAACTTAAACTTTGGCTTGATCGTTTTGCACTAAAATAAATACAATTATTATAACGTTTTGAATCTTTGGTATTTTTTTCTTGCATTGCTAATCACATTGTTTTCCCTATAAGGGTTTATGAAGAAGCTGCTATTCAAGTGACGATTTTAGCTACGACATTCATCCTTTGTATTTTCGAAGATAGATGTTGAACATATCAAAATGGAATTCCTTATTGATAATAAAATATAAATTAGAAAAACAGTATCCTATCGAAGCTCTGTTAAAAGCACCACATATGGCAGTGATTCAAGCTTCGATTTATTCGTTATTCTCATCGGTGCTGTTATCATGTATTGAGTTCCAACATTAACACACTTTTTCTCGAAGTTGCTTTTAGTTATGACAAAAATTCAAATATTATTGCTGTCTTCTTTGTTTTTTTTTTCTTGCTAAATTTTTAGCCAAAGTAGAACATTACTGTTGACTTAACTTCTACTGAGAAGTTAAACCACTTTTCTTTACAATTACATTTTGGGCAATAGGTTAGGGGCGTTTATTTAAACTCAATTATTTTTCAATCATAATTCAATAATATCACACAAAAAATATAAACTTATATATAGATACATATGTATGTAATGTAATTATATTTATTAAAAGTACTTACGATGAACCATTGGAAGCTCGCGAACTTTCATCCGAGTCACGACGTCTACGCTTAACTTCATTACGCTTCGGGCGCGGAACACTGTAACATAGAAAAGAACCAATTTTATAACCATTATCTATAATAAATTTTAATATTACATATATGTTTACTTAGCCCATTTAGGACTTCAAGTAGAGTACTTACGGTGATGTTGCTTCAACTGTTACCGAAGTATCATCGGAATCAACACGCCTACGTTTATCTCTATGTCCTACAGACGATCTATCACGAGAATGGTGACGTCTACGTGTTCTGGGCATCTGAACAAAGAAAAAAGAAAATATATATTAAAATAATATGAATGGTAGATACCTTTTTTAAATGTAAGTGTGGGTTAAAGTTTTTCTAATTTTCTCAAAAATCTAATGGAATTAATATTTTTAACTAAGGTGGGCGTTTGTAAAATCCAAAAAAATGTATATCTCCGAAGGAATTTGCAAAAAAAAAAATTGGTGGAGTGGTTTTTTTTGGCTTAGATCCTAAGTACACGAGAAAAAAGAAACTTTCTCTCAATTGAATAGTCAATAGGAAAGGAGGCCATAGGCCAGGTGTTTTATACAACATATGATATAGATTTTGTTTCAATCGGAAGGTCTTGAACTCTTAAACCATTTGAACCCAAGTAAAAGCAAAAGGGTTTTTTTTGATACATTATAATATTTAGTATGTACATGTAATACTAGAACCGTTAATGACACCAATTTCATCAAATTTACATAGATCACAACCCAAATGATATGGACACACCATAAAGCCCTTGTGTTTTTAATTTTTGTATTCATTTGACCTAAAAACCTAATTGTGACAAAACCTAGTACATATTTTAAGAAATCAAAACTACAATTTGTTTGGGTTTTTAATAATCATAAGATTTGCGGTTATTAAGTACATAAGCCGTATAAAAATCTTGGCCATAGCACCGTGCAGAAGATATACAATAAATGTTCTTATTTCAGAAGAATAATATTTATGGTAGTGTCACTTTCAGTAGAACCATTCTCCATAAGCAAAGTCAGACGAAATTTTAACTACTTAATGTCACTGCTACAATTTTTGATATTTGATGCGACGTGTTCTAACTGGACAAGCGGAATTGAACATCTAGAAAACTTCATCTCTCTTGGAAATACTTGTGGGTGTGTTTGGCAGATTTCTCGGACCGTTCTGGTAAAAATCTCAGCGATAGAGGCTACAGCTTTGGAATAGTGCAGGACAAATACAGAGTAGATAAGTAATCTTTTTTTCCTGTTTCCTAAGTTTCTGCAAAAATGATTTGAATATGCGGCAAGTCTGGTAACGTCCTTGGCATTTCGAGGATGTATTTTAAAAAAAATTTGTCTCTGCGACTTTTTTTTTAAATTTTAATTTTACAATTTACACTTGTTTGGTTACAACAATGGCCACAATAGAATAAAAGTGGTTGATTGAAAATGTAGAATCTTTTCACAAAAAAAAAAAAATCCTTAATCCTACAAAAACAACAAGGTCACACTTCATTGGGTACCTGGACACGTTGGTGTTCAGGGTAATGAAGAAGCAGACTCCCTAGCTAAAATAGGAGCTAAAACCACCTTAACGGGACCAGAGCCCTATTGTGGCTTAGGGGAAAATGTCATCAAAGACAAAATCAAAAAAGAAGAGGTGGCCAATAGATCCGAAAATTGGAAAGAACTCCCCAAACTGAGGCAAGCAAAACTCCTACTCTGGAATTATAGCCAAGAACGTTTTAATGACTGCATCAGTTTAAGCAGGAACAACCTCAGAATCATAACGGGCCTCCTCACCGGCCATTGCAAACTAAAAAGACACCTAAATATACTAGGCCTAGTAAACAGTGCCATATGTAGATTCTGCAATATTCTAGAGGAAACACCAAACCACATATTAGGCAGTTGCGATGCACTCGTTCACCAAAGGAAGAAACACCTGGGACGCTACCAGGTGGAGGAATGCAATCTATCCTCCCTGAGAATACCCCAAATACTTAAATTCCTTAGAGAAATAAGTTTGGAGGAAGAGCTATAGTATGGAAATCCTCATCCAGCTCTAAATGGGGGCACAATAGATCTATAGGTCGCAGTGCTATACACCCCACAATAATTCATTCATTCATTCATTCAAGTCCCTAATCATCTACAAGATTTATTTTCGACGTGGTTTACATGTCTTTCTCAAAGGACATTTATACGAATCATTGGTTTTACCTTCCTGCTCTTAATGACCAAATTGATTTATAACCTTTCCTTAATTTTGTTTCAGACATCAAATCATCGTGTTTGAGAAAAATTTAATAATCTGAATTTGCAGCAATTAAATTCTTTCGCAGCCTTCGAAAATACGGACGTGATTGATATCTAATTCGAAATGACAAAAATATTCGAAGCAACTGAACTTCGAACTCGTGAAATAGCGACATGCCGCGAAAGAAGAGCAAGGATCTAAGTCGAAATCAGGCAAAAGCGGACAGCTACAACACAAGCCTCTAGGACATTATTTCAATAATTGTCGATTGAAGTTTTTACTTTGCCGGCTTGAAACGTCCGTAATACATACCTCGGTCGATCTCGATGTACAATGGAACGACAATTCAGAATTGATTTTCGAGTTGATGGTGAATTTTTAAATTTAAAATACACTCATCCAAGATCGGAAGGCACAAATAAACCGGCTAAATAAGTAAATAATATTCCAAAACATATTAAAACCGGCTCTGCTTATAATAAATACAAGTCGCGGGTTAATAAACTGCAAGTTTATAATGCAGTATATTAGTAAACAGAAAAGGCAAATAAAAAAAAAAAAAAAAAAAAGAAACAAGAAAAGAGAAACAGAAAAATTTAAATTATTTTTTAATTAAATTTAAATAACTAGGAATTATCTCGTTTAAGGACACCAAAATTAAAATTGACTTGCATTTCTATTATATTATTAAAATAATCAAAAACTTAAACTATACAACCGCGAACTGAACAATTAGTGCCGTGATAAAAAAACTATTGGTCAAACAACATTTGTGTGCGAAGACATATTTTATAATTTATATTTTCAAACTAAATATTTACGTAAAATGTAGGCATTCATATGTGTTTTGACATCTTAAAATGTTATGTTTATTTTTAAAAAAAGATGCGCCATGGTAAAATAAGCTTTTTCCCCGCCAAACTTGGTCCAACAGTCATTCTGTCTACGATCAATGAATGGTACAATGACATTTAGAAAATTTCACAAAATGATAAAAATAATACTAATTGCAGAAAAAAAACAACAACATAATGTATGTATATATCAAATCAGTTCATAAATATACCACCAAAAACAATATTAGATTAACAATTATTCTTCAGTACTAGAACCGTTTCGGAGCTAATGCATTATTACACTCGAATGCAACGCGAAAATAATATTTTTAATTATTTTTTGTTTTGTGCTTGTTGTTGTTCTTCTTTAAATTCAAATTTAAAGACTATTTTCCTGCAAACGTGTTTTGTATGATTTTTTTGTTTTACATATTTTCTTAACTTATTCAAGTGCGGTGAAAAGTTGTGAATAAGAAACTCTTGTAGGAGATATTTTATTTTCAGGTAAATTAAAGCAGACGCGACCACACTGAAATGTGTTGGTGACAATCAAGCATTACATGTAAGCATTATTAAACCGTAGGTAAATTTAGTAAAATAATAAATAAAATATGGCAATATGATTACAACAAACGCATATAGATTCCAACTTGAGACTATAAGTATAACACACGGAAGTCTTTCAATTTAAAAAGTACTACTGCGAGAAATTTAAATGTAATACATGAAAGCTTAGAAGGGCAATAGCAGTTTAATGTTTTCTTACTGTTGCTAAGCATGTCAAGGGATATAATGAGTGCTTAGTTGTTTCAAACGAAATGGAGGGTTTGCGTGTATGAAAGTTTTGATACATGGATATGATCGCTTATGCGATAACGAAGTAACGTTAACTTATTCTCATTGTTCCTAATTAATAAAACTCTAAAATTAATAAATTTTTTCCTTTTAATAATAACAAATTAAAAAAAAAATTACTGGGGCGACAGTTCGTGAAAAACCAATGCATAGTGACTTATAACTTTCAACGATTCCTGTGTGTGTGATGTTAGTTGGTAGAAATCGAGGAACCTACAATTTTCTGCCGAATCCGAACGGCAGATGAGAGGCACTTTTTCACGACAATGCGTCTTGGAAGATTTGTCACTTCCTCGTAAAGGGCAATAGCCATGATAAACGCAGTAAACATTACGCTAGGCCCTAAAATTTACAAATTCTTATTAAAAAAACAATAGATTTCTTAGGATTTTGAAATTTACCTACCTATCCGTAGTTTTTTTTTTGTCCTAATTCTAGAAATTTTTCCATCAACCTTGTTCCAAAGGACTCCAGGACTGTCATACAATTGAAAAAAAAAGGCTGTAAGAATTTTGTGCTATTCTTTTTGATTGAAACTCATAATTCACGTAAACGAATTGAATTTTCTTCAAATTAGTTTTTTTTTTAAATACATATTCTACTTCAAGTGCAAATTGCTACGACCCTTTTTAGAAATCTCCGTTTAAGTTGAAATTATTTAAAAAACAACTTATACGTACTTCTACTCTAAGCCTTCCTAAATAGTTTGAAAAACACGACGTGGTCAAGTACACTGTTTTAAATGTATGAAGCTAGGAGCTATTTTTGTAGTTTTTATTTTTAAAAATGTGTTTTATTAAAAATTTAGTTTTATTCAATAAACTAGCTGACCCCTGCCTAAAAAATAACTTTTTGTTTGTATCTAGTTTCATCAAATTTCTGTATTGTTTGCACGACCGCGACGGTGATCAACTTGTTCATTTTTGTTTACCATATAAAAATATATTTGAAGAAATTTGTGATCAAAATCTTGTAACGGTAAAAGGGAGCCTAACGATTAAATTCGTACTAGTGAGCCAAAAATTTAAAATATTTTAATTTAAATAATAGCTATGAATGTTGCTAATTATTGTATAAAATGCACAACCTCTTGTAAACAGTTAATATGTATGTACATAAATTTAAACATTTAATTGATTTCACTCCCAATATACTGTTGGCTTATTCACTCTTTTGTTTAAAAATAACCTATTAACAGCTTTTGTTTTCTTAAATGCAGCGAACATAATATTAATAAATAAAACAATATAAAAAAGTAGAACTTCATAAGTGCTATCCCACTAACAATTCCGTCAAAACGATTCACCAAGGTTGTAGGCCAAGCGTCACAACATTGCGGGAAGACAAATCCATTACATTACAAAAAAATCCCTTGATATCTTCTAGGGAATTAAAGAATTAATTAAAAAAGTGAGCGAAAGACAATTCGTCCGAGAGATGTTAATTTTGGCTTATCTTCTTTTAAGATTGTTAAAAAAAACTTTTACTTCGGTCAAGAACAGAAAAGAAAGGTTGAAATTTGTCCAGATAAAAAGCGACATTAGGCGTGTTTTGGTGAGGAACTGCAACCCAGTCAGTCAAAATGTAAAGAGATACAACAACAAAAATCTACTGGCATCTACATTAACTTTTTTTCAGTCAAATCTTACTTGATAAAAGTATTTTGTCCAACTCAAAATCAAGAAAACGATCCACAGCGTTTTCTTGGTTTGGTTTGTTTTACTTCTCACTAAAACACGGCTATTGTAACATTGTTATTTTTTTTAATTATTTTTCCAGTGATAAAGTATTGTTTTTGTTTTAATTACTTTTGCTTTTACAATGAAAAGAACATTAGGTGTGTTCCTTTACTTTAAAACTCTGTGCATTTGTGTGAATTTCTGCGTCATTTTATTTTTTTTTATGAGTTTTGACAGACTTTGGTTCAGAAATTCACATAAATGCACAGAATTTCAAAGTAAAGGAACTAGGCTATTTATTAATATAATTAGCCAGTTCAAGTTTCTGAGATCTCACTGAGCAAACGTCTTTCAGCTCCACTGAGAAGAAGAAACCTGAACAACTGAGACAAAAAATAATTGAGCTCAGCTTTTTTGACAGCAAAAGTGAGGAATCTCACTGAGGAATTAAGTCAGATTTCTGAGATTGCTGAGATATTAAGGGCCAGTTTCACAGTAAAGTAAGTGTCACTTAAGTGCCAGATATGGAAAACTAATGCCCAATTTCACAGTGTAAACTTATCGGAATAAGTGACACTTAAGTCTCCCATATTGGCCACTTAAGTTCCACTTACTCAGACAGTAAAACTACGTCTAAAGTCCATGAATGGGAAAATTAAGTGCCACTTATTTTGTTAAGTGTGCACTTTGAAACTGGCCCTAAGAAACCTGAAATGGCTAAATAAATAACAAACAAAACATTTACACCCGAGGCCTATTTTATTCAATAAGTTGCTTTTATTTTGGCCAACACTGTATAGGGTACATACATACCACGCTTTAGCATTGAACCTGATACGCAAGTTCGTGCATATATTTTTTTTTTGGATATATGTATTTTAAAATAATACTTCGCAACTCAATCTTCATGAACTGTGAAGACATTCTAATGCTGGATTTACACGAATGACAAATTGTCAGTTTTCTGTCAAAATCTAGTCATTATACTTTTTGTCGTGTAAACGGTCGTAAATCTGTCAGTATTTTTGTAATTAAAAACAATTTTTGCTTTTCTCTTATTTTAGTATTCGACAAAGAGAATACCTACTATATGAGCAAACCTTGTAAGTCCAATATTAAAAATAAGTTCCTTGAGCTTTTTTTGTCTCCCTTCTACAGTTTTAAATTTACGACATTTGCCCATAAATTGATCGTAAACCTCATACCTACGATATGCTGAATTTCACTCAAACCATTTCTTTCAAGGATCTATATTGAAGAATAAGGGCCTAAAATTCTCAAAGTTGATGCCAATTGCTGAGCACAATAAATTTGGATTTTTTGATCACTCTTTGAAGAAGCGAATTTTGGGAAATTATTTTCTTCTGGCCAAATGCCTGATTGAAGCTCTAATAAAGGTGGATAAGTCTACAAACCAAAAATATTAGTTGTTGGATTTATAACCCATTCTACATTCATTAAAGTCAAAAGACTTTGTGAGTTTTCGTCCTCGACTACATTGTGTCAGAAAGGGTAAGTAATTAGAACTTTAAGAATTATTAGAATTTTTATATTTCGAGGTGCTACCGTCTTAAAACCATATGCACCTAGCTGAAAATTTTCTTGAATAAATAATTCTGCATATAGGTACCTACCCCAAAAATAGTGCCATACATATCTTTCAGAGCAACTACCTGCCCTTTAGAACCTATACCTGCGTATAACACGTATTCAACTCAAAGAAACCCACATACAACTACGCAGATGAAATATTTAATATATTATACCTATATAAGCGCAATAATTTCATTATCAATAAAAAAAACTCTGCTAATAATTACACATAATTGAAAACATTTATATAAAAAAAATGTCATAAAGTTAATTATTTCGATAGTCAGGCAGCCATTAGAGCGTTAAATACATTTAGTTAGTATTTTCCATAACAAAGGACATTGCAAGCAGGTGGATTGCATTGAAATTTAATTGCCATTTGTCTAAAATGAGTTTCAATTTGTTCCACACACTTTTGCCAAGTTAGTGGAATAATTGTTTTTTTTTTATGCCCAAAATTGCCAAGCATTTTCATTTTAATTATTACTGCCAATTTGGCTATTAGAAGTGCACAATCAAGAGGTAGCACGATAAATCTAAAACAAAACGCCCTTGGCATAATTTTTTACCTCCCAGTGTCCCGATCATTGTCGCAAGGATTTTTACTTTGTGCAAGGTTATGCAGGAACAGCGGCGACAGTATGGCGAATGGTTTACCCTTAGACCAAAATCCATTACAACCCAAACCCCCTTAAATGGATGAAATGGGTGGTTCATAGGTGCATTCATTCGTGACTGCCATGTAGTCACCGAGTAAATGCAAACAAAACAGCTGGTTCGGGGTGGGGGGAGATTTCTCTACGACACTAATATTTTTGATTTTTCATACTAAATCAATTTTCCCATTCATTTTAGATAGAATTTTTTACATTTGCCACACCAAAATCAACACTATGGATATTTTCTAACGCATTTTGATAAAAATTGTAAAAATAAACTTTGACAGCTCTCTTCTTAATGGCAGCCATTTTTGCACAACAGCAACACGGAGAAGAAAAAAAAAACCAAAACAAAGCCCGCGAAGAAGACGAAGTCGATAACGACGTAGCCACACGTCTAAACACTTTTCGGTTTTAGTATTTGTTCACTTTTTGGGCGATTTTTCACTAAAAAACAATAATTAATGAATTAAATAAATGTATTATATTTACCTCAATTGCTGGATATAACGGTGGTTGATAGAATTTGCTCCACAAGGTGTTTAAAATATTCGAAACACGCTTCCAAGTTTTGATGGCTGGATCTTGTATGCGAATGAACATCGATTGATTTTTGCTGGTGTGGTGAAAATCTTTATGGAAGAGGTTGGCCGTTGTGTTGGATGAATAGAGACAGCCTTATGAGTAAAATATATAGTTGAGGTGCGCGTTGCACAGTCGAGTTATCTCACTCGCACGTCATAAACGTTGCGTACAATCATTTGTGTATGAATGCAACCAATAGAAGAATGTTGTTTTTTCTTATTCAGCTGAAAAAATCACTCAAGAGGGAGATGATTATATGTTTTTTCAGCAGGTCATTTGTCGCTTGATACACGTGAAAAAGGGGTAAAGATGTAAAATGCACCTGAGAAAAAAGCAGCAGCCAAGAGTTTGCTCTTATCTCTTTCTAAAGGCCTCGCTCTTTTTTTGTTAATCTTTTTTTCCCAATTCTCTGCAAAAGGTTTGTTATTAATTTGATTAAGTTTTCACTTTGAAATCAATAAACTCACTTAATATTTGGCACTTTTTGGGTGGAATTGTTAATGAACTTATAATTGTATGGATTTTTATTGCATTTTAACACTTTTTTTCTTAAAAAACTGATTTGTTTTAAAAAGGAAAATCTCTGCTACACTATAGCGGCAGTGGTTGTAAAATTTTTTGAATTATCAATGAAGTTGGATGTTGTTTGTGGGGGAAGATATGCATTCAGCATGGAACTGAACCACATTTTTGCGCTGAATTGTTCAGCGCGTTAACAGTGTCGATAAGGAAGAACAAAATTTCTTTTTCTTGTAATAATGGTAAGGTAGATTACTAGGTGTGTTCAAAAGGAAATAATTACTTTTTAAGGCCGTGTATCAACTCGGATTTGCCACCAAACTTTAGTCACAAACCAGAAACACAAAAATTATTTTCAAAGGGGTGAATTGGGAAACACAGTGGGGGTATTCATGCAACGTCGGAAACTTTACGATGTCGTAAAATCGTCAAGTTTCCGACACATGAACGCACCAAAAAACATTTTGCGTAAATGTAGTAAACGATATGCTAAACTAATCAAGGGCCTAATTCCGTAAAACCAAAACGGTCGAACGATATTGTTTTTGCAATAGCTGTCCCTATCTTTCTCTTTAGATGTGATAGAGATGTGTATAGTCAAAACGATATCGTTTGATCGTTTTCGTTTTACGGAATTATGCCCCAGCTGTTCTATGAGAAGGTTTTTTTTAATACTACAAATTCTATATACTATACTACTGAAATCAGCTGTTCGTTAAGCGTCGAACAGCTTAAAACAATTAATTAATTTAATTTTAACATTCGTAAAATTTGTCATACGCACTTTAAAAATGTCCTACATAAGCCAAAAAAGTAAATTTATACAATTGTATGAACAAATTGCTTTCAATTATCTATTAATTCTTGAGTTATTTACGAAAATGATGGAAAAAATGTTTTTTTTTGTTGTGATCAACACATAAGTGATAATGCATTTGTGTTTGTGTAACTCACATACTATTTTGAAAAAAGCCTCACTTTTTCCTCGATATGCCCGTTCCTATAGATTTCTTTTTCTAAGGTTACAAGAGTTTACAATAGGGGTATTCCCGATCCGATGCAAACTGGTCTTGCATCATTGCAAAAGTGCAAAGTTTTTTTTTACAATGGGGTTAGGGTATAGCAATTTTACACTTTTGCATTTTTGCAATGATACAAGACCAGTTGCATCGGATCGGGAATACCCCTAATGTTTACGATGTTTACCATCTTCGTTTAACACACAAATTTGTGTCGGAAAGTTTAAGGTTTGTTGTAAAAGATTTCCCATAAAGAGTTTGTTCAAGATGTCGTTTACCACGTTTACGATGCTTTTCTGACGTTGCATGAATACCCTTACAGCCTTATCTATTAGATTTTCTTAAAACGTCTCTTAGATGTCATTTAGTAATTGTGTGCTTAAATATTTAAATTGGTTTTAAATGACGTTACTTAAATTCTTATCTATAAATCGTTCTCCAATTGGTACTTAACTAAACAACGATTGTGTCACGTATTCTTCGAATTGCATACTTTTAGGCTTTTTTTGAAAGCTTCGAAAAAATGCAAACAAAAAACAAGTCCATTAGCAAATAAGAGAGAAAGAGAGGCAACTGGAGAATTATGGAGTCGTATTTATTAGGTTTTTGTCTACTTAGATACTGTCTAACTATTTTCAAATTGGTGGAAATATGCTTTATTTAATAGAAAATAAATATCACATTATTCACGGTTAAGACAATATACTCTTGTATCTTAGTTGGGCAGCTATAAGACAACAATAAACAACGTTTTTGAATTAACCAAAATCGACTGATTAGCGATTTACGTGATCAACAACTCGTGTATTCCATGATAAATTTTTTGGTTATGATGCAAATTCCGATTAACCCAGTAGTTGCACCAATCCCTGATCAAATGTAATTAGCAGTGAACAAACTGGCCCAAAAACGTTATCCATTTAAATCTCAGTTTAGTGGTCGGTGAAAACATAGGTATATTATTTTATTTAGGCTGAAACTAGCCAAAAGTAAAATTGTGCAACACATTTTCAAATATTTTATTACTTGTCTTGAAAATACATTCAAATACACAGTTTTTGTGATGGTTCGAGTATTTAAAAAAACAAATATGTACCCTCATCTTCATTTTCGTTTGACAAATAATAAGTATCACCCTGGTCCTGAGAGCATTCAATATAAATTTCTTGAGGTCCACTATAAGTCTGTTAAATGTGTTGGTAACTTTTTAGGTATAAAAGATCTAAATTTTTTAAATTAATTTAACTTACCCAAATATTTGGATGGTTTACTATTCGCCATTCCTGCAAGTTTTGTGTGAATAGAACACGATGTCCTACGAATGGAAAAAGCGCGTTTATTTCAGCAGCACCAAGTGACATCATAGACGTATATGTTATGGAATTTTCTATGATGAATTAAGTACAGTATAATGTGTAAATATTTTATTTTGTTTATATGTACATACATATATCTGTGCATATTGAAATTCTAATTATTTACAGTTAATTTAATAAAATTCTTTGGGTTTGTGTCTCGTTTAAATAGAATGATACCATAAACATACCTCTAAAAAGATTTATATAGTTCTCTAAGCCCCACACTCGTAACAAATTGCATACTTCTCCGTCCATTTTTGTAATCAGTATGTACCTATTGTAAATCTGAAAATAAAAATATTACCTACACAAAATAAATAACAATTTGTAAATAGAAATTTTGTATGGTACCTAGGTACTCTTTTCTTAAGCGAACTCAACTCGGTTAGTATCAAATTTAAATGAGTGAAATGTAAAAATTAACAAACAAGGATACCTATACATAATGTAGTTTCGTATTTATGTGCATATATATGTATCTACAAAGATATATATCTACAAATATATAAAGGAATACATTATTAGCTCATGAAAATATCGAAAGTTCGGAAGAAAAACAACACGACTCAATAAATCACATTTTTCAACAAATTTAAATAAAACTTGGAATTACTTTTTAAACTATTAAAATAACTTAATCACACAACAGCACCGTTATTTCCCAAATATGTATCTATGTATTGAGTTAGAACCTTGTGTTTGTCCAGCGGGTTATTTTTTTTGTATTTCATTTGTTGTCTCTTTTCTTCAGAACCAACGACATTTAAATTTATAAAACAAAATATAAAGATTTTAAAACGAACAATTTATAAACTTTACATTTGATTAAAAACAAAACCATCACAACAAAGAAAGTTATATTTATTTATTTATTTATTTATTTATTTGGTATTATCTATCAAGTACATTAACTTTCTTAGATTCAATATAATATATTACGTACATTTAAAAAATAAACTTAGGAATAAACAATATATATACATAATTACAAATTTTAAAATAAAATAAAAAATAAAAAATACTAGATAATATTCAAAACCATTTTCTTGTAAACATCTCTACTCATATTAAAGTCGATTACGTGTGCATACTTATTGTAGTGAATAGAAGCCATAGTAATTGGGTCATTTAAACCGTAATTTATTAACGTATATTGATTAACAAACATAACGGAAGCTAACGACTAACGAGTAATTTACATTATTTTATGTTCAGACTCCAATCAAACAAAAAACAAAAAATATACACATTTTGCGCGCAAATACCTAACACCAAAATGCAATAGTCATGTTTAAAATAAATATACAGGATTACCTTGGTTATTGTTTTTAATTGTAACAAAATTTCAATTCTTATTTTAACAATTAGTGATCGAAAAGGTAAGTGATTTATTTCTAACTTAGCTTGACAAATACCAGGTACAAACTGAACTGACTACTGAAAGTGAAACTGATCTCCGCCCAGATCCACTGCACATCTACACAGAGGAAATTGCATTATGTACCGATTATAATTTGTAATCTGTTAAATTCTGTAAAACTGTATGATATAACTAATAGCCCAGTCAATAAAGCCTCTATGGCTAATATCCAAAGCTGGATTTTGGTATATGGGTGATTCTCTGCCAACTGTGATTCTTTGTGTCCAGTGCTTTATTTGTAAATTGTAATTTAATGTAAAATTTTCTCATGAATTTATGGTTTGAATTGTGGAAATAAGTTTGTACTACAATTTACATTAGATACTGTTTAAAAATTTGCTACCCTTTCTCCTTGAATTGAAAAAGTATATCTACTCAATACCGTGGCATGTCCCATCCCATCATTGTTTTTCCAATTAAATCTACTATTTTCTATTAAAATACATCATTTTAGCGCCAGTTATAGGATCAGAAAAACCTATCCGAAAAACTTAATCAATATGAAATTGATTTGAAATTTTTGTCTGATGGTTGTTTATAGCAATCCGAAAAAATGTGTCAGAAAAAGTTAAGCAAATCAAAAACAAACAAACCGCCAAGATTTTTTCTGATTGAAATGTCAGAAAAAAAAATTTCGGATGGTATTCTTTCAGTGGAACAGAAAAAAATTGGAACACAAATCAGTGGAATGATTTGTTCCCTTTTCTGTCAAAAAACAATCAACTGATACGAAAAATTAAATTTCTTCCATTTAAAAGATAAAAATATTATAGGGGAATTCACAATCCGATGGAAACTGGTATTGTATCATTGCAAAAGTGCAAAGATTTTTTTTTACAATGGGGTAGGGTTTCCAGAACATCTCTTTTATAGAGAACATGTTCTCTTTTTCTATTCCGATCTTTTTTACACTCTCTTTTTTCATAAAATTCTTTTTTTGTTATCTTTTTTTGCACGTCCTCTTTTTAGTCTCTTTTTCGAAATACAAAATAGGTTTTTCACAAATGAACTTCAAAATTAATTGTATTTCAAATTTTATGTGATTCTCAACTTTGAAAACAATTCACCATTGGAACTTGGAAGTTTCAACAATTTTAGATTCTCTCAAAAAAAAATGTATTCCACTCAGCCCTAAATCAATCCTTAACAATTTAAATAAAAGCGGGTTGAAAGTGAAGTACAATGCTTGAAATAAAATGTATTAATTGTTACAAAAAATATATTAAGTACATAGAAAAATGGACACTTCAATTTTCATTAAATGATTTGATGATGTTGCGAATATTTGATTTTGAAAAATGTTAGAGAATGTGGAACTAAAAAATGAAGACTTTCGGAAAACAGTGTCTGATAAAAAAGGGTTAATTTTTTTTGTTCTTCAAATAATTCTGAATTTCTTTCCGAATTTATTATTATTTTTAGGTCTGTTCCATTGCGCCCTGCAAAGTTTCTTCTTGGTATTTACTAGTAGATGATGAATGGAGTAATTTAATTTTGCCAACAAATCTAACCTCAATATAAATGTAATTTTTGTTGTTTGTATTTGTATATTATTTTTGATTAGAGAAACACCAACAACAGTAATTTACTATATATGTAATTTCTTTTTACTGATAGTGCTGCTTTTTTGCGTGGATACAATTCGTATCTACATTATTGAAGTGCTTTAAACTTATTTGACTACGGAGCCAGAAGTACTTAACAGTAGATGATGCAGGCCAAAGGAACATACCTAATATAATTATGTATGAAGTTTTTAAAAAATTTTTGTTTTTTTCTGTTTTCCTCGGAAATATTTGAACGTGGAGCATACTTTTTAGAAGAAAATAACAGTTTAAAAGTGGGAACTGGGAACTGTTAAGTCAATTTTAATAGTGGCTTACAGTTTGAAGGACTAAAACTTTCAAAAGTTTTACAATATATTTTTAAATGAAAATAAATACCCATCACAAATAAGAAATTTTCAAAAATATGAAACTTCAGATTAAGAATCATAACATTCACCCTGTTCTGAATTCCCATCGGTCATAAAATCCTATCGTTTTCAAACTCTAGCAGTCGTACTTATTAGATTTGTGTCTACTTAGACACTGTCTAACTATTTTCAAATTTTCAATATTCTCGGTTTGGACAATCTACTCTTGTGTCTAAGTTAGGCAGCTATACGACAACAATAAACGAGGTTTTTGAATACATTTTCCAAAGTTAGGCAGTTGTCTAATGTTAGACAACGTTTATAAATAAGAACATAGGTGTTTTGAAATAATTCTCGCTTTCAATACTTGCGGATTGAGTGTGCTTTGATTTTCGATCGGATTGAAAATTCTTGACGTTTGGAATTTTTATATCCGATTTGGAATTGGCAAAATTTCAAAAATGTTGTTTCAGCTAAAAAGGTGCGTTCCTTTAGTTTGAAATTCTGTGCATTTGTGTGAATTTCTACACATTATATTTTTTTTTTATATTCTGTTAACGGATTTGATTCGGAATGGAAATCAGAACAGCGTGACTATTGTTTTTGAATTAATAGGCATGGTCAGGAAAATGAGATCTCGGAGATCTCAGCAATCTCAGTTACCTGAACAGGATTCCTCAGCAAAATTTCTCAGCTTTGCTGTCAAAACTCTGAGGAAAAAAAATCTTGGATTCGCTCGCTCACTTTTTGAGTGAGAAAAATCTCTGAGATCTCATTTTTCTGAACACGCCAATTGATTAATGTTTTCGAAACTGTTTTAAATTCAAACTCTTCGGTCTTCTATACCTGAAACTAATTCTCTTAATAAATTAAAAAAATATTTTGTGAACAAGTCGTTATTTTAATCGTTTTTGGTTGATGTTTTTTTTTGGTTATGTTTGCATATTGGAAATGTTCTCTTTTTTTTCATTTAAATTATGGACACCCTAGGTAAGGGTATAGCAATTTTATACTTTTGCATTTTTGCAATGATACCAGACCAGTTGAATCGGATCGTGAGTACCCCTAATGTTTTTGCAATTTTTTTTCACGAAAAAAATTCAGCGTACCTAGAATTATTTTATTTAGAATGAGTTTTTTCTAGACATGATAATGTTTTATTTGACCCAATACGACAGAATAGGGATTGTGTCTTTTCACTACGCCATGACGATGAATTTGTGGGTGAGGAGCTCTGTTCCCTTCATCGATCTCACCATCGTCATGGGGTAGTTCATAGTTCGATAAATTTTTTTTTTAATAAAATGAACAATTTAGGAAAAAATTTAAGCATAACGTAAAATCCCTTATTTTTGTATTTTTCCCTTTTTTTCCTTTTAGCTTATTTTAAACGTGAAATTCCCACAAAAAGGGATAAATCCCACGATCTGGCATCACTGTCTCCATCTCGTTTTTATAAATTGTTCAACTGCCACAAAAATGAATTGAGCAAACGAATCCAACAAATTTCAGTCTCTGCTTTTTGACAGCAAAAGTGAGGAATCTCACATAGTGCCTGTTTACATAGGCATTTTACTGAACGGCGCATCCAGTGAGACAGGTAGATTTTATGTGCGTAGAAACGAGAAGGATTTTGGGATGGAATTTACCCTTCTCGTTTCTACGCACACATAAATCTACCTGTCTCGCTGGTTGCGCCTTTCAGTAAAATGCCTATGTAAACAGGCACTAAGGAATTACGTCGCGTCGTCAGGTTTCTGAGATTGCTGAGATCTCAGACCAGAGATCTCAAGAAACCTGAGTCCTGAACTGGGTAATTGAATAAAAGTGTTGTCCTGAGAGAAGTTTCACTACAAAGTACAATAACTGCTTGATTAAATTTTGACAATATGAATTATGAAGTCACAATATTATGCTCTCGAATTAAATAATAATAATTAAATGGTGTCCCCAGATTTCATTTTATTTTTGAATTCTAAAGATTTCCCGCTGAACCGCCATCTTTTTAAAGAGACGCTATTTATTTATCGTTAACAAAAGTCAGTTTATTTTATGAATGTATGTAGTTGTACTGTAAGCAGTAAGAGTGAATTTTTTGTATTCTAAAAATACAAAATTTCCTGTGTCCCCTTTCATACGAGGAAACTGAGTTTCCAGCAACTTTCAGTTTTTGAGTGGGAAGTAAGAGGATTGAACGGTCTACGATTGGTGGAAATTGAAAATTATAAAGAAAACGTCAAAAAATCTCCAGCAACTTGTTTCCTCGTGTAAAAGGGGACTGTCAGTACCGTGGTAGTGGTATTCAAGCGTGTTATGAATTTTTTTGCGGTGATTTTTGGAATAGGTATTGTAATTGTTTTAAAGTCATATAAGTTAAAATTATTATACGAATTTTTTTTTCTCAAAAGCCCTTAGATGTGAGGTTATATGAAAACCTAAATGTCAGTACCGTGGCATAATATTAATTTATAATGTTCTTAAATTAAATTATTTCAAGCAATATAGTTCTAAAATTTTGTTATTTTTTTATTTAGAATAGAACTAGTAATTCGAACAAATCAAATAAAATCAAACCCGTGGCATTTAATTTTGAGCAATAATCCAGCATAAAAATAAAAACTGCAACTTCGAAAATCAGATTTCAAAAACTAAAAAAGATACAATTTTGAAGAAAAAATTGCCTTTCGAAGTTTAAAACGTCCAAACATAATATATGATTCAGAAACTTACCAAAAATCATTGTCAAAAGGATTGAGAACGCATTAAAATTCAAAAGCAAAAAAAACATAGTGTCGGTACAATATTAATATGATGGTGCGAATGCTTGGCAGCCTAATTGCAAGTGTGTTATCAGTATCACACAAAAACCCTTATAAATAGTGTCGGTACCTTGTCTTCGAGATTTAGTACTTTTCACTTTATTTTTTTCTCTCTCTTAAGTTGTAGTAAAATGCTCTTAACGATTTAGGGCCAGTTTAACAGTAAAGTAAGTGTCACTTAAGTTCCAGATATGGAAAACTAATGCCCAATTTCACAGTCTAAACTTATCGGAATAAGTGACACTTATGTCTTCCATATTGCCCACTTAAGTTCCACTTACTCAGACCTTAAAACAACGTCTAAAGTCCATGAATGGGAAAATTAAGTGCCACTTATTTAGTTAAGTATGCACTGTGAAACTGGCCCTTAATACTACATAATATGTCTATGTAAAGACAAAATAAAAAATAATGAGTTTTAATTTTAGCATAATTTAGAGAGAATCACCCATATAGCCTCCTTATGGTCTTCTGAAGTAACTGTCAAAAGTCCCCATGGATATGAGTGCTGCTAACAATGGTTTTTCAGAAATAATTCCCAAATGGTCAGTTGTACAAAAAAAATTTATAAAATAATTTGTAGCTTAAACATTTCCTACAGTAATATTAACATACTTTTTTTTCATAAAGATAACCGTTTCCGAATGTTAAGGGTTTTACTTTTCTACATATACAGTGTGATCGGTATATAAGGTGCACCAAAAAGCTAGAGCGAGTAGGTTGGGTTAAGAAAGGGGGGAAGGAAGGGGGGTCTATTTCCCCCCATTTAGGGGCAAAAATTGACTTAAAACAGAAAAAAAATTATTTAAAAACAACGGTAAAACTTACAATGCCATGCCATACCTTTTTGAAAAGCCAGAAATCTCCTCTTTAATTTTCATTTTTAATTAAGTTGTGTTAGGGAATAGTTTTTGAAAAATTAATTTTCAAACTCGAAATTTTGAAGAGAACCAAATTTGGTAATCAAGTCACCGAAATCCGAGATTTTGGTTCGAGGTGAAAACCGTATTAGTAAAGTTCGTATTAGTTATTGGAAACATAAATATTCGCATAAGGTCATAAGTCCACATTCCAAAAAAAAAATATTTATTAGTTAAAACCTATGTTGGTTGGTCAAAACAGAATAGTGATTTTTTATCTTTTGGACTTATTTGAGCCCTTGGTCAATATATTTATGTGTCGAAGAACTAATCAGCAATTTAACTAGAGATTATGAAACCTACGTTTCATTAATTAAATGCGACGATTGAGCTTCCTTGAAATATAATATATGTATGTATATAAGGCTTATATACGAGTACTACCTACACTTATAGTAATATAGTAGTATTTTAGAATGGCTTAAAACGATTTTTGTTAATTTTTTTTCTCCATTCAAATTGAATCTTATAGATTAAATCGTTGCAGTCCCTCTTATTTAAATTTTATTATTGACATTATCTTAAATAATAAATCAGATAATGTTGAACCTGCAAGCGAACATGCATTGAATTTATTAAAAAAAAAAAAAAAACTTCTCCCTGTTAGACATGCGAAAGATGATTTTAACCTTGACCATTTCTTAGAAATATTATATATTTGAATGCAAATAAAAGATCCAACAAATGAAATACCTCTCCCCTAAAATAAAATCTAAATTCATTTTTATCCTTTGGCAATGACTGCAAGAAACCTACCTTTTTCAACCCCACATATAAAAGTCAACTTTTAAACCCTATATAAGCAAAGCCAGATTAAAAATTCATCTCACACTTTGAATTCATTATTTCTTTTGCTTGATTTTCACCCAATTTGACCTGCATGTTACATTTAAACTCTATATACCTATATGTAGGTAACAAATGCCTCCTGAGGTTTAACTACACTCATCCATATCCTTTAAGTCATTAAAAATACAACCAGTATCTTTGCTACTTTTATCGGTCATCAGAGACAAATTCTGTAGAGGCCAGCGCCGCCACCGCCGCCACACCGCTCCCACAATCTAGATTCTCTGTCAATGAAAATATAAAATAAAAAAAAAAAAAAACAAATCTGATATTCGTATATCCACCACCCACAAGCCACCACAACTGTATAGGCTTCCTTCGAAAAAGACATCTTTCAAAGCTTTGAGAGTCACATGGTTCGCACGCACATGCTTTATACCATGCTATACCATATAAATCATATAATTACCTTTACCTACAAAATCTATCTATATGTACCTATGTTTGTATAAAAGAATTTATATATATTGCGAAAAATTTATTGAACGAATTTCGTTTCCCTTGAACAAATTTTCACCTCAAACATGCGGGTATAGGAGGCTACTGTAAGTATTAACCCCCGATATACGAAACAAACATCTGGAAATCCCATTCCATCAAACTTCTTAGCTCGCTCTCCATGTTGACCCTGTTCTGAGCCGCCCGCATGAATTACCGTCATGCGCGCCATTTTACAAATGCCGCAATTACTTCTATTTTCTCTGAACAGGGTTGGTCGGAGGGTGGCTATATAGCTCAGTGGTGAATATGGTATAACATTTTACCCATAACCGACCCCCCCCCCCCCCCAAGTACAAAAGAAAATACGTGTGTACAATACCAGAACTGAGAACCTGAGGAGACCAGGAGCTCACAAGCTACCCAAATTCAGAGACTTTCTCTCCGAATTCAGTTAGAACTTACTCGTCAACGATTTCGGTGCAAAGCGGAAACCTTTAGCTTTCCAAAATCACTGCGGACCCGTGATTTATTATTGCCCTAAAAAAAAAACAAGTTACATATACCTACCTATAAATTCCTTTAAAAATGCACAACTTGCACTGATTCCCTTGAGATTATAAATACCGTTACGTATATTACAAGTTGTGCAGCGGGTTTTTGGTCCTTTTCGTCCTATTTTTACAGTTTTTTTTTGGTGTCAATAAAAGCGAATCCGGATTTTTTCTCACGCTCTACTGAAGAGGCTTATAGCTTCGACCTACAAAAAAAAAAAAAAAAATCGAATCCATTTTTCGGCTCTGGGTTATTTGTGTTTGTGTGTTGGTGTGATTGTGTATGTTTACCGTAAGTGTGCATTTTTTCGTTGTACAAACGCGCGCGTCCCGTAAAAAAAATACGCTTTCAATCTTCTGAAGGTGTGATAAAAAGTGTAATTTGTCAAAGAAAAATAACTTTAAATTTAAGCAAAGTTATAAGCAAGATATATTAAATACTTTTCAACTCCTGCCTGTGTTTTGAGGACCTCATTTCCTCGATATCCTGGCAAGATAAGGACGAATTTGGTGGGTATATATATTATATGCAATTTTACTGGCGGTTTTAAGAGTTTTTTTGTTTTTTTTTTCTTTTCTATTTTACATTTTTGTGTTAGTGTGTGTGACACCTCCATATATATAGAGATGAGAGAAAGTGTGAAAACATGAGACTGGGGCAGGGTGGCATTGGTATAAAAATGCTTTGTTTCTTTTTGGTGTTTAAGCACGTGCTTGCACCAATGACGATGAGAACGAGTTACATAAACACCACACATTCAATTGCATTGTCTAATGTTTACCTTATTTTATCTTTAATTTTACCTTTTTTTTAGTTTTATATCGCGACTTATTTTATCCTTTAACGCGCACCACTATATAGCTGTACTATACGAAAAGGCGAAGGGAGACAAAAATAATGCAGGTTATGTCATGGATGTACGAGTATGTAGATGTATAGGGTTCATATTATGTATAGCTAATGTGAAAAAACCCTTTTCTTCAATAGTGTGCTGTTTTAGGAATTTGATGGAAATTGGAAATACTGGTGCCCTAAATTTCATTAAATTAAATTTTTGCTGTTTTCAACAAAATTTCAAAATGTTTTTTTTTTAATTTTAAATAATATAATATAGTTTATTTTATAAAAATTATTTATTTGTTTTTATGATTATTTTATGTGTTTTAAGAACTTGTGATTTTTTTATTTTTATTTATTTCTTTTAAATGAAATTTAATTTTTAAAAATTAGAGCTGATCTAGCTTCTTAATTTTAATAATTAATATTATGGAAATAAAACACTTTAACCTTTACAATACAGTTACCAGTTTACTAGTTAGTATTAAGTAAAAAGGTTGACTGTCAGGTGTATTAAGCTTAAAGGTTGCCTTTTTTTTGACCATTTGCTCTTAAGAATAAATCTAGATTGTTTCGTTTCAAATTGTTTTAATTTTACAATTTTTGACATTTTATTAAAACCTTTAAGGAAAATCTTGCTTTAATCGCAAACGGCTTCTACGATTTTGACTATTTATTTGTGTGTGTTTTTATTAATAAGGATCTTTCGTTTAATAAGAAATAATTTTAAATAAAACTGTTATAAACAGTATCTCCATATTAACGATATACACTCCGCTTCAACTGAATAAGCACAAACTTTTTCTAAGGTACGTTGTGCATTTTTTCCAAACCTTATGCGTTAATGTATCATTTGATGATGCTTACTGTTTGATTATGATGTTGAGCAAATAAATCAGTAAAAATAATTCAAAAAGTACCGTTATTTTTTCTCTGGCTCTCTTGCAGAGCGTTCCATATTCAAAAATGCATTTTTTTTTTTGCCTCAACTGAATAGACACAAGGTCATTATTTTCATTGTTTATGAGCGTTCTCAAGTGATTGATACATTAAATCAACAGTTGAAGTGTTTCAAGTGAAATTTAATCGTTTAATTGAAATTCTAACGGAGATGGGTAGATCAAAATCCCTAGATAGTGTTGAAAGAGCTTAAATCGATTTATTAAGAGAACAAGGACTGACCGAGCGTACTATATGGCCATTAAAAATTTACGAAATGTCAGTGTGATCTATTCCTACTTAAGAAATAAAGATTCGCACTGAAAAAACATGCGACAGCAACTAAAAAAACGACAACAAAAGCAGTTGATCGAAGAGCAATTTTAAGATGTGCTTCCAATTCGTGTGACTCTGCGGCAAAAATAACACAAAAAGCAGGTGTTAGTGCAAGCGTTTCAACAGTCCTTAGAATAATCAACAGTGCAAATCATCTAAAACGAATAAAACTTGAAAAGAAACCACCACTAAGCGAGCAACGGAAAGGTATGCGCTTCGAATTCTCAAAACTCCATATGAGTTGGAATAATGAATGAATGGCGCTCTGTGAATTTTCTTCCGGAAATGGTTATTATGTAGTGGCATCTTCCATAGAACCATTTTTTATACATATATTAGCTTTCCTTGAAAACGGTTCAACTGATTTTGATAAATTTTTGTTTTAAGTTTAAATAGTATTGTATACATAATATGTACCTACAAAATTTCCAACAAATATTAAAAAAAAAAGTTTTAATTTTTTTTAATTAAATATTTCGAAAATTACTAAATCGATCTTATTTAATTTAATTATAAACAAAAATTATTGTTATAGCCAAAATAAAAGGTTACTTTCATCCAATGTATAAAATCATTCAAGAAAATCTAAATTTTCTCCTAAACGAGAATATTGATACAAATTATTTTGTCAGCTAATAGGCGTGTTTTTTTGAGACAGTATTAAATTCCCAAAACGCCTCATCAGTAACCTATTTTTTTAATTCACATTTTTTTTTTCATCTGCAAATATCCAAAAAAGCGTGACAAATTCATGCCAAAAATGCGAATGTGTAAAAGAGTACCCTTATAATGATAAAGATGTTCGCCTTTGTATAATATCTGCATTATGGCACTTCTGCATTTTGTTCTTCTCTCTCTATTCAATAAATGTAAATTTTATATCTTTCATCCATTGTTTTTGCAGAACTCACATGAAGTTCCAACATAAGACTAAATCCAATATACATACTATAAACAAATGACGAAAACATGGCTTTTTTTAAGTTTGAAAAAAAAAAAAATTAAATTGAATTTATAAGTTCAAATGACCTCAATTCCAAAAATTTGTTATAGTTGGAGTCATCAGTTAGATGCTGTCGTACCCTTCTAAGATGCAAATTATGGTCAATACTTACCCACTCTTATAAAACTCAAAGTATGAATAAATTGTGAATTTTATATTTCTAAGGGAATTTGATTAAACTCAGGTTCTTTGAAAAGTAAAGCCCGCATCACACGACGCTTGTTTTCCTGCTGGAAATGCTTGCTGGCTTTTGTGCTGGTTTTGTTTTATGGTGTGGTGCTGGATGTTTTGCTGGTTTGAATTCTTCGGCTTCACTCGATGATTGTTTTGGAGCTGGATTCGCTGATGGTTTTTTGACATTTCTTGCGAATTTGCACAAATTTTCACAAAAATTTTCTACACAAATTTTCACAAAAAATACATACATCTGATAGAACTAAATACAATGCAAATTAATGAAATCACATTTAATTTTGTTAAAAGTTGAAAAAACTATTAGAAAAAAAATAAAAACGATATAGAAAAAAAAACATTTGAAAATATACATGTATACCTTTTGACGTCTGCTAAAATCCAGCAGCAAAACAAGCAAAAAAAATAGCACCGGTTCTAACTTTGAAATCTAGCACCGCTTCTATCAAGAGAGCCAGCAGTGACTCCATTTTCCAGCTCAATAGCCAGCACGAAAGCCAGCAAGAATTTCCAGCAGGAAAACAAGTGTCGTGTGATGCGGGCTTAATGGGTCATTCATTTCGTTGTTTCAAGTTGGTAGCACTGGCATTTGACTCGTGTCAAACTCAGCTGTCATTTGAAGTGAATTGTTAGTTGAATGTTTGCTATTTACGAAAGTGGATTGCTTTACAATCGAACAACGCGTTTAAATTATAAAAACTTACTACAAAAGTGGTGATTTAAACGTAGCTACTTTTCGTGGATTTTTCGGTGGGAATGTAAACAAACAAACCCATAAGTGATCGAAGAGGTGCCGTTGCATCCAGACAAAGTGACTGTTTGGTGTGCTTTATGGTCGAAAGGTGTCATTGGTCCGGTTACAGTCAATTCAGAGAGATATGGTCGAATGATAACCGATTTTTTTTTGGCTGGCGATTGAAGATCATGAGTTGGACGATGGGGGCAACAAGCCACACAGTTCGACCAATTATAAACCATCCGAGTGGGTCATAAGTTCATAATGAAGTAGGTCAATATTCCCCAATTTTAGGGAGGGAGTGGGTCTTGCCCACCAAGGTGGATCATAAGTACTCTCTCAATAATGTTGACATGTATTTAGTTGGAGATGCAATATTTTCAATTAAATCTAAGTGTGTAGGTCTCGAAAACATTCACCCAGATTTTCTTAAAATTCTTCTTCCACTTATTATTCACTACATTGTTCATATTTTCAACACGATTATCATGTCATCAACCTTTCCCATTCAATGGAAAAGATCGAATATAATACCAATTCCTAAAAAGGGAACAAGCACTGAGTTCAGACCAATTGCAATTCTTCCTTTTCTCTCAAAGGTTTTTGAAGTTATTGTCAGCAAGGATATTAAAAAGTACATCAAAAGTAAGAAATTATTATCACCTCTACAGTCAGGTTTCCGTCAAGGTCATAGCTGCATTACAGCACTACTTAGAGTTTCAGATGACATTCGCGATGCATTTGATGAGGATCAAATGACTACTATGACACTGCTGGATTTTTCCAATGCATAAATCACATCACTGCGTAAATCACATTTTGCTGTGCAATAAACTTTGTAACATATTTAATTTTTCAAACTCTGTTAACAATCTGCTTTATTCCTATCTTTCCAATCGGTCCCAAGCTGTATCAACTAACGCTAAGATTTCATCATTCCTTTTCACTAAAGCAGGAGTTCCCCAAGGCTCGATTCTGGGTCCTCTGTTGTTCTCTTTATTTATAAATGATCTCCCTACTGCTTTAAACCACTGTTCTTACCACATATATGCTGATGATGTTCAGCTGTATATTAGATTCCCATACAAAAAAATTGAAGAGGCCTTTTCAAAAATGAATGAGGACTTAAAACTAGTTGTTGCTTGGTCTCTTCAAAATAATTTGGCGATAAATCCAACAAAGACTAAAGTTATTACATTCTGCAGACGTCAAATAGATCCGGATGAGTTTCCTCCTGTCTTTCTAAACAATTCATGTATTAAAATGGTTTCAAGCGTAAAAAATCTTGGAATTCTGTTTAACAGCCGTCTGTCATGGGATGATCATATAAACAGCGTTGTTTCAAAGATCTATGGTTTATTAAGGGGTCTCTCTGTAAGTAAAAGTTGTCTTCCTTTGGAAGTAAAACTTAAATTAGTCAAATCTCTTATTGTTCCTATTATCAGCTACGGATGTGAGCTCTTCGGAAATCTTGATGCTAACTCCATTAGAAAACTTAGAGTTGCTTTTAACTCCTGTGCTAGCAGGGGCGGACTGGGCCACCGGGCAACCGGCATTTTGCCCGGTGGGCCCCTGGGCGAGTAAAATATGTACAAAAGCTCCTACAGTATTTTCTGTACTTTTAAAAGAAATTTTGTTCATAAAATTGGATTTCATAGGGGCCTATAAATAATAAAAATATAATAAATATAATGTAAATATACAGCTTTTGTGGCCCCAAAGGAAGTTCAGGAGGCCCACACGGCCCTCACAACTGTATTGATGACCCGTGAAATTAATATTGAGGCCCTACCGTACTCTTAGACATTTCAAACGAAACTTTAGTTAGGGTGGTTGGTACTAAATATTGAGCTATTGTGCCCCCATTTGTAACCTAAGGAGGCCCCCAATTTGCTCTATAAGTTAACTATATTCTAAAGGTTTTGGAAATACTTTAAGTTAATTTAAAGGAAAATAATCTCACAAAATTGAATAAGAGAGCTTCAAAAAGACGAGTAAAGAATAAAAATTAATTAGATAATACAGCGAAAAACTATAAATCTTTCGTGGAAATATTTAATATCAACATACAGCATACATATTTCAGGGCCAGAGAAAAAAAAATAAAAAAGTACAACAACGATATTTCTTATGAGTATTTTTAAAGTTTTTGTAAAAGAAAGAAACATTTATTATAAAATTTGCATTATTGCAGCAATGTTTTCAAAAATCAATTACATTTCTCTTTACTGCATACGAAGCTAAACATGACTTTTTATGTTTAAGTCTTTTTTTCCTAACACAGACACAGAAATTGAAAAAGTTTGTAGCCCACCCAAAATGTAAGCTAAATTTAGAATGATTTTCAATAGGTAGTAGCCCGTGACGTAATGGTTAGTGCGTATAGGACTGTTACGTCGAAGGTCTTGGCGTCGATTCCTAGCCTATTCCACTTTAAAAAAACAGAATTTTTTTGTCACGGGCTACTGCATCTTGCGAAGAATCGACAAATCGTCTATGAAAAAGTGAGTAAGTGAGTAAGTAGTCGTTCGCAGAAAATTGCAGGTCCCCTCTATTCCTACCAATAACACGCACACATGGATGGTTGAGAGTTGTAATGTAAGTCACTAGGCCCTGGTTCTACACGAGCTGTCACCACTCATTTTTTAATTTATTTATTTATTATAACCACCGAACGCAATATTTTCAAAAGTCGAAAAATCCCACACATTTTTGGAAATTAATTTTTTTTTATTTCAAGTATTCATAATTTTATTTGACAGTAAGCCAAAATTCTTATCATTGGATTGCATTTTAGTAAGTGTAAGTACATATTATTATTATTGAATATAATAAACAAAAAAAGTCATTAAACTATTTTTCACATTATTAGAATAAATGCGAAAGCAAGGCGAGCACAGGTCTGCTAGTTATACATACATACATATGTACATACATAGATATATTTTCTATGTTATTTCATTAATGTCATATTAGGAGTGTACATACACTCGACTCCAATTGACAGTAACGAATTGTGTGGGCTATAATTTATGTTTTTTTTTAAATACTTTCAATTGTTTTTAATAATTAGGTACTTGTACTTCTACTTCTGTATAGATACAAAGTTTTTATCGTCGTTTTCGTAGATAATTTTTTTTCATTACTTCTACTCATTTTATTATTTTGTGGCCCTTTTTCTTAAAACCCCGGGAGGCCCTTTGACTCCCAGTCCGCCCCTGTGTGCTAGGTATGTTTTTAACCTCCGTCGTTTCGACCATGTTTCTGCATACTCAAGTCGTTTGCTTGGATGCACACTTGAAAACTTTTTAAAGTTAAAATCAGTAATTATGCTTTATAACATTATTCGCCAAAAAAATCCGGAATATCTGTTTAGTAAAATTAATCTTTCACGTTCTAATAGATATTTAACACTTAAACCAATAAGATACAAATGCTTACCGTCACAACGCCAATTTTTCATTTACGCTGTCAGGTTATGGAATCAACTTCCAGTTTCTATCAGATCAACTTTCGAACAAAGATCTCAATTTTTAACCTTAGCTTCTTTTTATTTTTCAAATGCAAACCAAAATTTCGCATAGTCACTTTATGTTTCTTCTTTTTAATTGACATATTTAAAAACGCTAAATTTAAAATAGTTTTCCATTAACTTTTTACTACAACTACTTATTTTTTCTGTTTTTTTAATTTTTTTTTTTAACTCTGTAATCATTATATATGTACATACTTATCAAAACCTGTATTATAAACAAGAGAAATCTTATTATACAGCGATAGCTTAATTAATAAATAAATAAATAAATAAATAAGTCCACAATTGATTTATGGACTTATGACCCGTGGTCATAACCCTGCGCCGCTCTCCCATTATTTATCTAAAACTTATGTTTTTATGCCGTTATAATTTATTTAAAATTTCTACCTTATATTACAAATCATCAAAATTGTGAAAACCCAAGAATAATTCACCGATCAATTCTTAACTAAAATTATAAATTTAGTACCACTTCTCGTTTTATTCTTGATATTTCTGATTAAAAAATTATTGTTTCATATCAACTTATGCAAATCATTTTGTTAAATTATTGTTATTTACATGATTCTTTTTTTTTCATTTTTCTATTTACTCATTTATGAAATGTCATGCCGGCAGACGGCAGATAGCCATGTCCGTATTCTTAAGTCTAACTTTGTATCAATATCGAATTGAAAATAAAGAATTTATCTATCTATCTATCTCTCTATAGCCACGTTTTTTTTTTTATTTTTAATTATCTACGGGTTTGGGGTAGGGTTACTTCTTTTTACAAGAATAACTTGGGATTTCTATATGAGTTTCGTTCAAAGATCCAAAAATTAACTTTAACTCTGGCGGGTGGATGGCTTTTTAGTCAAAAGCCCTTTTAGTAAAAAGTCCGACTTGTTACAAATTATTGTTAGGTCTTCCCCAATATTTCATCTAGATAAGCTAAACATATATCGAACGATCGATTATGTTTGATTTTTAATATAAATTGTTTTTTAATAATGATAATTTATTAAATAATTCGTATTTTATCAAATTCAAATTAATTATTTCCAAAATTTATCCCGCACTAAAACAACAATAAAAATAATAAGAAAACAAAAATATTCCACATACGCCATAGTGAACATCAAATTTACTTAAGAAATGTGTCTCTCCAAACATCTACATATATATTTACCTAAGTTATACGCACCTAGAGAATTCTAGGAAAATATAATTTCAGATAAACAAAGTTTTCATTTCATTTTTTCTTCGAAATAATGGAACTTTCTTTCTCTTTTGATGATGAAAACTCTTGTCTCCAAGGTTATAACATAGAAATACAATCAAATGAAAATTGTCTTTGTTTTTTTTTTTCTTTTTTTTATATATAATATATTTCCCGCAACCTATTTTCCATATCAGAAAATTGCTTCTCATCATTCCCTCGTGTCGCTTTATTCTTCCGTTTCTTCTTCAATTTGCATTCTAACAAAGGCAAAGTACAGTACTATTCAAATGTGAACTATCTGTAGGATTCAGTGATGTGCCTTCGGGCATATAGTTCTGCTCCCGTGTCCTTTTTTTTTTTTTCTTATATTCTTTTCGGGCTCGATGGCTGCTGATGGTGCTGGAAAAGTTGAATAAAAAGCATCGGTGCAAATCGACTAAGCAAACGATAAAATGATGGATACAACTGGGTCGCATAAACTTGTTCGAAGAGCAGGTGATAACCAAGGGTTCTTGAGAAAATTATGGGTAAATTTAACCATTTGGGGATTTCAAGAATAAATATATGCAACTCAAACTGTAGAAAGGATGAATTAAATGAGTAAAGTTTTATAGAATACCAAGCTGTTTTATGTAAATTTTTTGTAGAATTCAAAAATCTGCCCTTAAAGTATCAAAAAAAAAAAAAAAAATAAGGAAGTACCATATTATTTCCTTCCAGTGGGTACATGATTATGCCCAAGTCTGATTTGCCTTGAGATTCCATTTTCAAATCTCTACGGCCAGCAGTTAAATTGCAGGGATAGCAATTTAATTTCTTCTCTTACGTTTGACGAAAAAAAAAAGTGAATCACAAGTGGTCATGATTCTGTTCAATTAATTCTTTTCAGTTAAGGATTTTATCACTTAAAGGTTAATTAATGACTTCTCGCGTTTCGAACGAGTTTTTTTCCTTACAAATTAAATTAGTCAGGATGGGTGTTAAGATGTTCTTTTTTGTTGGACCTTAGCCTTCGTCAACAGTTTTTTTTTTTTTTTGGTCAAGAATGATTATTGAAAATTTCAAAACATAGTACTTGACTGTATTATCAGCAATGTTTAGTATATCAGAGTTCCTTTTGAATAAAAAAAAATAACAAAAAAGAAAAAAAAAAAAATTTAGGTCATGCTTTCAAAATGCTGTAATAAACCCAAAACCTATACTGTGAGCTTGTAATGGTGTAATGGTTAAAATGTAAAAAAAAATACATGATGTTAAGACTTTGAGTCGCCACAAAAAATACCAACACTCTGAGTTCTTTCGGTAATAAAAAAAAATATACATTTTTTTTTTGTTAATGTAAAGAGGAAATATTTCAAGTGTTATAACAATATTTGAAAAAGTGTTCCAGGAGGAAATTTGTTGATGTAACGTGAAAACATTAAGGAAATAAAGCTAATCAGAGAGACCCTTGAAAAATGAAATGAATCAACATTTTTGTAAGGAAGGTCGGTGTGGTTGAATTAATATTTAGGTTTTTGAATTGAATGCTTTTTAATTTACATTGATAATATTAAAAATAAAAGGCATAAAGAAGTGAGCCTAAACAAATCGAATTCTAAAGGTTGAATGATTCAAGATAATTCATAATACAATAATTATTGTAGGTAAATAGATAAGGTTAATATTGTTTAAGATGTTAAAAGCATTTATTTTAATTAAAGGGGCTACTAGTCTAAGGCCTTACATCTAAGTGAATTGAAAATCTCATGGAAAAATATTAATTTAATCAAAATCAAAAATTTTGTTTGTCAGCAATTAAAAATTTAAATTAAATAAAAAAATACGTCTCTCACTTTCACCTTACTAATTATAATTATAATATAATAAAACGACAAAGATGAAATTTGTGGTACTTTTCACGTTTTTTTCAATGTACCTCCTTACTCAAGCAACTTATTTGGTTAGAAATCCCGCTTCTATTGTTCAGACACAAACTAATGTGAACACAACCGACTGTCTCTGATGATCAGCAGTCGTTAAAACAAAACACAAGTCTGGGTTAGTTGAATGATTAAAATGGAAATCTTTTAATAAATTAAAATTAAAATTTTAATAAGAAATTATCAGTCTTATTTATAAACCCATTTCAAAGTATGTATATCTAACTTTTGACAACTCCACAACCTTATTTTTAAAAATATGTTTCATCGATTGTCTAATTAAGACGCTGCAATTGGTTGTCCAAACCCACAGTACACATATTAAAGGTAATATCATTAGCGTTTTCGCTTTTGTTCAGTTCTGCACATCTGTCAAAAACGAGGTATTATGGTGGTAAGATGGTGGATTCAGTGCCCCTTTCCTTGTAAAATTTCAATATTTTGTTGTTGTTTCTAATTATGCGCGTTGAGTTCCTGTGGGCACTCGAACAGCCATTTTTAATTTTTTGACATTTCCAACTTTGACAACATTCGCAATATATTACCTTTAATATGTGTACTGTGGTCCAAACCTATTTTAAAGTATGAATTCAATAAACAAAAGAATTTAAAAGTTATCCTGAAATGAATGAAATGTTCATTGAACGTATCCAAATGCTCACGAAATTGACAGATTACAGAGATGTCAGTGAGTATAGGTATATGAGAAAATATTTATAGACATGTTGGAATGCCCAGCTTCCTCAAGCTTCTTTGGGGAATAAACCCATTACAATAAATTCTGTTGTTTTGTGCATACAATGCGAAATTAGTACTATAGACGCTCTTAATTTCATTAATAAGCGCCATCTATGAACGAGTTGCGTGAACAAATTCTTCCGTCAAACTGGTCAAACCAGTTTCATTAGAAGAGAAGCGTGTTTGAGAAATTCAAAATTGTACAAAAAATATAGAAACAAAAGTTAGTGCTTGAAAAAAAATTTATCAGTAAAGAAAATAGTTTAAATATTATTGATAATGTGAGTTCTTTCAGTTTTATGAAGTACTAATTACACTGATTGGGTCATATTTGGCACACCATGCAGTAATGGCTTTCCTGCTTTGGTCCATAGATGAGCCAACATGCAACAAGAGAACAAAAGTTGAATATTTGTTTTTATCTACATTAATTTTTTGTTACATATTTACGTGTCTCTTAAAAAAAACAACCGAAAATGCAAAGTACACCACTGAATAAATGAAAAAAAAAAGTTTTTTACGTTGTTTTTATTCACATAATTTTTTGAATAAATAATTAATTGAGATAATTTTTGTTAGTTTTCTGCTCAATATGCCATATATGATCCAAACAGGAAAACTGCTAATTTTACAATCTCTGTTCAATAAAATCAAAAAGAGTCTATGTTTCTGTTTAAAAGTTTTTCAATGAAGACAAAAGATAACTAGGAGCAATATGCTCTCAAGACTTGGCATTTCAATTAGATTATTTTTTTTTAATATAAAGAGGGACTTCATATGGATTTTTGAGTGCAAACTTCAGAAATCTTTTTTGAACCTGTTCAATCTAGATTTATGGCAGTAATAGTGGGGTGCAGAAAACCTGATAATCATATTCCAGAACGGGTCGAACAAATGTAAAAAAAAACTGTTTGAAAACATAATGATCAGAAAATCATCTTGTTCTTTTTTAATCAAACCAAGAATTGAATAAGCTGTATTACTAATAGTGTTGATGTGTAATATGAACTCGAGTTTTTGATCACACGAGACAATAATACACCATTAAATTTTAAAACAATAAATGACAGAATTAATATATAATTTTCTTGCAAAACTAATATTTTTACATTTATCAATGTTAAGAATCAAACAGTTATGAACACACCCGTGAAAAAACGAATTAAGATCACACTAAAACTCTTCACAATAGCGGGTGTTTCCAATAGTTTTGACGATTTTAACTTTGTCTGCATAAATTTTGAATACTTCAGAACAGACGGTAAGTCATTGATTAATAAAATAAAAAGTTCGGATCCTAAATGGCTACCCTGTGGTATTCCAGAATTAACCTTAAAATAATTTGAGTTACAACCGTTGAAGAGTACCGAGTAAGATCTGTCAAATAAATACGATGGAGCCACATTATCAAATGTTAGCTAAATCCCCTTTTGCCTTAATTTTAACAGCAAAACTCGATGCGAGAGTTTGTCAAATGCCTTATTTAATTCTGTGAAGTTGCATATAGTAAATATTACTTGCGTATTTTTGTTCCATTTCCAATCAAGCATTTCTGATTATAATTTCGCCTTAGGTATTGTTGTTTTAAGCAATTTGTATTATATTGTATTTCGTGAAAAGAAATTCATTTTTCTTAAATGTTTCACATTGCAGTGTCTATTAGATCTGTAACTCTCGCATCGATAAAATCAGTCGAGAAACGATGAAAATTAAAACAAATCGTATATGAGTTTTGTTCCATAGTTACTCTTGGGAAGTTATCGAACAGAGGTAGAATTCTCGGGGCTTAACTTAAGCGGACAGAAAAAGTGTGTTTCCGGCATGAATTACCTACATGTTATCGATAGTTTGTATGAAAGCTTCTAGGCGGCCAATTGACCGGCCCGAAACGTGAAATTAACTGTTCACCAAACTCGCCTCGCCATTGCGCCATTGTTTCGCGTGCTGTTTGGCATGTGGCACCGTCTTGTTGAAACCACATATCATGCAAGTCAAGAACTTCCATTTCGGGCAAAAAAAAGTTTGTTATCATCGCTCGGTAGCGTTCACCATTGACAGTAACGCTGCGATTCGCATCATCTTTGAAGAAATATGGCCCAATAATGCCGCCGGCCCATTAGCTGATACGGCCGCAATATTTTCTTCACTACGCACAGTACGTAAACGTGTTGGTGGTTTAATGTCCAACAAAGTAAATTTGGTGCGAAATTTGGTCACAATCTTCCGAATAGACTGCTCAGAAGGTCGAGAATGCCGACCATAAAATGGAAGCAGCGCGCGATGAACATTTCGAACCGAGCACGAATTTTGATAGTAAAATTCAATAATTTGCAAGCGTTGTTCATTTGTAAGACGATCCATGGTTAAATTGCAAACCAAACTGAAGCTGTTTGACAGTGACACAAGGTACTAAACACACGTCAGCTGTCAAAACCAGTGTTGCCAAAACCAAACCAGCTAAAAAATCACCCGTTAGTTATCTTCAATCTTAGATAAGTCCAGAGAATTTCAACTACATATTTCTTATTCTTGAGTAAAACTGTGTTCCTTTAGAATTTTCGAACCTTAACTCTTAAGCCGGCAATACACGATTGAGCCATTTAGCTAGTGGATTTTATTTGATTTAACGGGAAGTCAAAAATCCTCGAACAAAATGGCTCGATCGTGTACGGAGGCTTTAGGCAACAGTTATAGATTTCATTCTATTGCTTCCATGCTGCACCGCCACGGCCGCAGCTGCCGACACCACAACATCAGCGCCGGTATCTACCTCAGGTTTTCCTGTTCCCGAAGAAAAAAGGCCAAATTCTGAATATATAAGAACGCTTTTCATTTGCATGCTGCACGAGTGGTATAGTTTGCTTCATCTAGTTTTTTCGCAAACAAATTTGACCCACTCTTTCGCGGCCTAGGGACCTAGGACCTAGGGCACATTTGTCATTCCATGCTTTTTCTGCGTCATTTTTTCAAAGTCAAGTTTTTTAACAGAAACGAGCTGGTGCCAAATAATTAATTCAGAGAATTGGAGTTAAATTATTTTCTTTTACTGATTAATGTGGCTATAATATGTATATTGTATAATGACTTATATATGTACCATAAATAAAACCTTTTTCTTTACTTTTACAAGTCCTTTTTTATAAAGACCCAAGTTTATGAAGTTACTTTGTAGAACCTTCGTTACTGTCAAAGTTGAAAAAGTATAACCCCTATGAGAATTGATTTTCCTTTTAAAATTCAAATGCTCTTGGCTAAAATTTGATACGTGACATTTAATAAACCTTGTTGCGGTTATTAATTAAACCATATTTCTGTCCAAAGAGGGGAGTCATTTATTTCTTTAAACATTTTCTTTTAATATTTCATGTATTTGCAACGATGAATGAAACCGTTTTTTCTTTTATGCAAAAGGTAAACGTTCAAAAAGTTAATTTACATCTAATGCTATTTTCAGTAAAATTTAACAAAAGCTTAATTTTGACAGCATAATCAAAAGATTTCGTCAGTGGCACAAAGTTATCCCAAAACACGAAATTAATGAATTCTCTTTTAAATTCTTGTACGTAACTCTTTTATACTTAAGATTAAAATATAGTTTTTTTTCTTAAATTTAGCAAAAGAAATACATGTTCTTAAGTAAACTTAATATTATTTTTTTTTTCTGTAAGTCGGTCTGAGTAGTCTAAAGCCAGTTTTGCTTGGATGCTTTGCTTAGTTCTCATATTAGTATTAACTAACATTAAATAAATATATACAATTCTGCAACTCGTAAAGTTAAAAACTCATATCCTATGCCTCAGAATTAAACGAATATGATGTTATAGTCGAGAACCTATCTGATGGCAAGTCTATATGTCTTACAAAGGATCATTAATTTTTCGGTTTCGAAAGTAGAGCTAAATAAAACTCACACAGCGATAAATTTTTGATGAAAATTTTATTTCATTATAAAGTTTTGCTATTAAGTGTGAAAAACAATATCATTCAAATGGCCACCTCGGGAAGATTCGCAGCATGCGATTTTTTTGAGGTAATTTTCAACCACTTTTTCGCACATTTCGGGCGGCATCTCGGCCATAACTTAAGTAAAGTTGGTTTTTAATGCGTCTAGAGTTCGGCGATTATTCGCGTAAACACGGTCTTTTGCGTAGCCCCACAAAAAAAAAATGAAACAGTTTTAAATCGCATGATCTTAGTGGCCAATTGACGTCACCAAAACGTGAAATTACGCGACCAGGAAACTTCTCACGTAATAAAGCCATTTATTATATTTGGTCGTGTTCTGTGGCTTGTTGCCCCGTCTTGTTTAAACCACATATCGTCCAAGTCATGATTTGCTCCGAACGCCGGGAAAACGATAAATTCGGATCATCAGCAACACTTAAACTGTTGCGAACGCCGGAAAATCGATAAAATCAGCAACACTTGCAGCAGCAATATTTTCGACTGAGCGATGCATTACGATGATGCACAGGCCTTATGACATCATTAACGCTTCCATTCTCTTCAAATTTCTTCACAATTTTACCGATTGCTTGCGTAGTCGATCGATTATGAAGATCATCACGTAATGCACGAAAAGTGGCTGCGTTTAAATCATCAATTTTGTAGTAATTTTTAATAATTTTGAAGCGTTGTTCGATTGTTAAGCGATCCATTATCGTAAATGGAAAACCTTCAACTTATATTATGACACTTCAAATGACAACTGAGTTTGACAGGTGTCAAATGCCAGCGCTACCAACTTGAAACAACGAAATGAATGACCCTTTATGAATTATTGAATCACACTTTAAGTATGGCAACTCAGAAAGGCTGCAACTCCCGCGTGTTTTAATGTTTTTTTGTGGTGGGTCTTATTGCCACCCCAAAAAAGAAAAAAAAGCTCGCAGGAGTTATTTTCTTTTTATATTGGGAAATAACCTCCACGATTTTTGAGAAAATCGAAAACTAGTTCTTTATATTTTTATTTTTATTTTTAATTTATTTTGATTTTGATTTTTATTTTTATTTTGATTTTTTGAGTATTAAAGTGGTCTTAAATATTTTTTTCCTGACACGCGTTCATATAAGATATTAAATGAAACAAATCAACATAATCTACTAATGAAATACAAGGTCTATTTTTTGCAATCCGCGGATACAATTGTTTAAAAAAAACGACAACAGGTGTTTGGGGCCCAGTTATAGCTTTCATTGAAAACGGTAATTGAAAATTTTTACTGTCAATTGAGGCCTTGAGAAAGGAAAATTAGTGTTTATTTATATGCCAAAATGAAGGTTATGACTCAATTATTATATTTAGCCCAAAAAATTTTTCATTTTGGCCTAAGATTCCGCATAAAATAACTTTTATTTTTTCAATGATTGAACTACCTTATCATTGATCATTGAAAACTTTAAAGTTATTCTATGTGAAAGGTTGGGCCGAAATGGAATTTTTTTTTAGATAGAAATTATAACTGAGCCATATAAGCTTTATATTGGCATCAAAATATTAACTTATTTTTCTTTCTAGACGTCTCAAAATTAACAATTAAAATGTTCAATGATCGTTTTCAATGAAAGCTATAAGGGGCCGGTTATAGCTTTCATTGAAACTCGTCGTTGAAAAATTTTATTTTTAAAATTAAAATTTCTTATTTTGAGACACTTTGAAAGTAAAATCAGTGAATATTTTGATGCCAATAAAACGCTGATGCCTCAATTATTATTTCTAGTAAAACAAATATTTCATTTTGGCCCAACCTTTCACATAAAATTACTTCTAAGATTTCAATGATCAATGGTAAGGAAGTTCAATCATTGAAATAAATAAATTCATTTCACGTGTTAACTTGGGCCAAAATCAAAATTTTCTTTGCCAAAAAATAATAACTAAGTCAATAGCTTTATATTGGCATCAAAATAATAACTGATTTAGCTTTTTAAGTGCCTCAAAACTTTAAATTTAAATTTTCAATGATGAGTTTTAATGAAAGCTATAACTGGCCCCTAAAGCCCCGAAAATTCTTTGGGTTTAAATAAGACGATTAGTTATTGTTGCATTTAGCATGTAAATTGTTCAGCACCGATGTCGGTTTTTTCATTCAATTCCCCCCGGGCTTGCAAAGAAACAAGCCTAGGATTAGTCAAACAGGAACTTGACTGCAGGTCAAAGTTTGACTATGACATACAGCACTGCAGAACACATCCTTCAGACATTTTAATTAGAAACTTCTGCTTGTTTTGATGTTTTTTTTTTTTTATTATTATAAATGCATTCCTTATTTTTTTGAGAGCCTCTTTTGCCGGCCATCGAGGACTGTTTTAATGATACACCACACTATATCTGTACATACACTTCTAAATATGTATGTGCAATTACACTATACCAAATTTAAATCCATGAATACGAGTAGGTAAAGTTTTTGTTTAGTGAAATGTTCATGTTTGCGTTAAGTTTATTCCATTGATAATAAAAAACATGGGGTAGATGACTCTTGACAATAGAAAGGCAACTTTTGTGTGTATACGAGTTCTAAGGAAAAGTGAAGCTTATATATGCGTTTCGTCCTTTTTGCCACAAAACTTTCTCATTTACTTTGGTTGGTTTTGGAATTTTCTTATTCAAAGTAGGACATACAATAAAACATATATCTGTGGTATGAGTATGCATTAATTATATGTACATATAATGTGTATATAGTATTCGTAGGGATTCTATCTATCGTCAAAACAGCCCATGGACCCGGATGTTGTATAAGTTGGTCTTATAGAGAGAAAACATTTTGAAATTATACTTTGGGATAGAAAATTTGCAATGGAAATTTTCGACAAAAAAAATACAAAAACTTTTTATCTTCCTGATGCTTTCTGCGGTTATAATATGCTTAGCAGTGAAATATATTTTCTACACAAACTAAAAGTGAATGTTTCCTCTAAGGATAAAATGTCGTTGCAAGAAGAAATTTTTTTTTAATTAATTGGACGTGTCAAATGTTGAAGTAATCTAGGTAGGTACATTGCTTGTGTGTGTGTTACTGCAAAATATTATATGTCCTTTGGGCATCAGGATGAAATAAAAAAGTTTTTTTTTTACCACGTGTTTGTAAGGGTAGGTATATATACCTAACTATCATCACCAACTGCAATTTTAAATGTCAAATAATTTTATGCAATTAGTGAGATGGCAAGACAAATGGTTCTGACATAACACAAAAAAAAAATAAAAGAATGTGAAAGGTTAAGGATATAATGTTCAATTCATATTCTGCATTGTGTACGTTTGCTCGTGTACGTGTGGTTTTATGTATGAAGATTCAACAAAAAATAAATTTAAACTAAAGCTAGTTAGATGGATAAACAAAATCAAGGAACGTGAAGAAAACAAATAGGATATTTATCGAGTTATGTGATGTTCTATTTGCAAAAGAATGTGGCGCATTTATACTTCAATTCTATCCAGTTCATATGGAATGTCTTTTGTTTGAAGTTATAGTTCAATGTTAACATAGAATAGAATTGTTTTAAATTCAGGGTGATTCGTCGTCTTAAAGAGGCAAAATGAAGCTATAGAGGGTGTAGGTTGGGTTAAGACAAATGTCTTCTATAGGTATTCAGAAAAACAAAAATTAAATAAATAAAGAAAAATAGTAGGTACCTACCTATGTACTTAAAATTTTGAAAAAAAAATCGTATTAACGTCGCGTCGTCACACATTTGCTCTGAATGTTTCGCACTGATTTGGGAGAGCCTTACATGATGATTTCTGGTTTTCTTAAAACGCTATGAAATAATATTGCCGTTTTTTTTAAAGTTTTTTTTATTTTTTTTTATTTTTGGTGTCCATTTCCATCCATTTCAGACAGATACATTCCTTTTTTTTAATTTTTTGTACACTAATACGACACAGTTAATCATGTGAAATTATGCGAGAAGCTTATGCAGCAATATAACTTTTCGTCAGGTGCTGCAAAGTTAGTTTTTTCCTACCTTACTAACGGAAAACAAGCAGTTCAAATTGGTGACAAGTTGTCTGACTTTCTACCTAATGCTAACGGTGTCCCTCAGGGTTCCATTCTTGGGCCTTTATTGTTTTCGATGTACGTTAATGAGCTTCCATCTATAATAAAGAATTGCTCTTCGCATATGTATGCTGATGACGTACAATTATACTTTAGCTGCCCTCTTGGACTCATTGAACATGGTGTTTTAAGTGTTAATGAAGATTTAGAGAAAATAGTGCATTGGTCTAATATAAATGGCCTTATTTTAAACCCAATGAAGTCTAAATGTCTAGTTATTTCAAGGAATAATTTAGATCTCACTTATTTTCCCTCGATCGAGTTGAGCAAAGCTCCCATAGAATATGTTGAAACAGCAAAAAATCTTGGGGTAACCTTCAATCGTTATCTTATAACTTGGGATAACCATATTAATGCACTGGTTGGAAGGGTATAAGGTGTGCTACGTACTTTGTGGGTATCTCAATCGTTTAAGCCTGTGAAAACTCGTGTATTGCTTGCGAAGACTTTAGTTATACCTATATTGATTTACGGGTGTGAAATTTTCTGCAACTGCAACTATGTAAGCAGAAGAAAGTTAAATGTTGCCTTTAATAGCACTGTACGCTATGTGTTTGGACTACGTAGGTATGACAGATTGTCTGGCTTCTCTGTTCGCTTGCTGGGTATGCCTTTCGATGATTATCTCCAGCTTCGCAGTTTAATCCTACTTTCTGACATATTGCTAACTCACCAACCACAATATTGTTTTGATAGAATAAGAATTGCGTCCTCGCGCAGGTCTCGTCAATTAATTTATGCTCGATGTTCTTTTTTGATTTCCGAGCGCCAATTTTTTGTCAATGCTGTTCGTTTGTGGAATTCCTTGCCGCGAAATATTACAGAAATACAGAACTCAACAAGAATTAAAAAAGTATTGAAACTCCATTTTTCATTATAAGCGTGTTTTTTTTTTCCTTTTTTCATTTTTATTTTAAGACCTATAATTTAAATCTACATATGAAAATATATTTTTTTTTTAATTGGTAGATTCAATTTTTGTAAATTTTTATCTTGCTATATTTTGCAAAATTAGCTTAAGACTAATTTATAAGATATTGTATCTTACAGTTTTTAAGCAATCACGAAATAAATAAATACTACTTTAATGTCGAATAGAGCTAATTCAGGCTTCAGCTAGCGGTTCAAAGATTTACCAACACAAAATTGTGCACACTGGCTCGAGCAGTTTTTAAATAATTTTTTTCTGTTTTAAGTAAATTTCTTAGAAAATTGCCCCTCCCGCCTAAACGGGCGGAAATAAACCCCCATTCGCATTAGATTTTTTTCTTGTCTTAACCCAACCTATACTTGCTCTAGCTTGTTGGTGCACCTTATAATGATCACCCTGTATAAAAAAAAAAAAAAAAAATAGTTACGTCTTGGTGTGAACCCATTGTAGAATGATGGAATTTAAAAACTGGGTATACCAAATTGTTCGCAATAATATGATCTACAAAAAACATCTGAAGTATTTTTTCAATAAAACTGCTAGAAAAAAAGTTATAACCCTTTAAAATTATTTTTTTCAATTTAACGGTAAAAAGTCTCTTGACCAAAATTGTAGAGAATTAAATTATCTACAAAAAAGATCCATAATTTTTTTTTGTCAGACCTATATTTCTCAAGATATTGTGAAAAGGGGTTTCTTACCCCCTTTTTCCATATTTGTGGACAAATGGGGGAAAGTACTCATCTACCTCACCCTTCAATTAACTAGCAAAAATGAAAAAATGGATTAAATGGAACATTTCGGATTTGTAACTTGACTGCTCACTAAAATCTTTATGTTTTCTTCCTGACTGTCGCCTCCCTTTCCACCTCACCGATTTCACCAACAAAATGCCGTCACTACTTAGTGGGCAGTCACAATCTAAACAGGGTCTAACTCAGACTATTTTGAAAAAAAGGCCCATAGGGATGCGTTCACTAAAAGTGGTTACTTAACAAAACAAATTTTATTCTGTTCCACTGATGAAATATATATGATTTACCAATTGTGGAGGATAATTTTTATTAAATGAATTTTGTTTCCACCATGAAGATGTTTTTTTTTATTGTAAAATGATGTGGGTACATATAATTTAAAATCTTCAAACAAAATTTATATATTTACAAAATAATATGTTTTAAACTACCATACTCACCGAACATATTCAAGGAAATCACCCTCAGTTACCATCATAACAAGCAAATTCATTGGAAAGTTGATGTTCGCATTAGAGTTATTGATGTTTTACATTTGCATGTTGAAAGTTGGCTTAATGTGAAAAATGTCTTAGTGTTCACATTAGAAGGTCAACAAAACACGCTTCATTTGACATTTACTGATGAGAAAGGTAAATGCCGGTTCAAGCTGCCACCTGTCATCGACTATCATCCTCACATTATAGAAGAGGTATATTTATAACTACATACATACAATAATTTGCATACTCAAATATCCAAAAAATATTTTAATGTTTGCATTTATGACAAGATATTTGTGGTTCTCGACAACTTTGTGCCCGTATGGCTATATCCTTTAACTACTACCATTAAAAGTAACAAAATAATTTAATGAACTATTCATAATAGGCGTGTTTTTATCCAAGCCCGAGGGGAATTGGACGAAAAAAATGACGTCGATGCTAAAAAATTTACATGTTAAATGCAACAACAATTCATGCCCTGCGGGCTTAGCTAATCCCCGAGAATTCTCGGGGCTTAAATTAAGCGTGCCGCAAAACTGTATTGCCGGCGTGAATTACATACATGTTATCGATAGTTTGTATGAAAACTCCATTTTGTTTCTGTGATGGCATCGCTAATCCCCGTTGTCGTTTTTTTCAACCAATTCCCCCCCGGGCTTGCAAAAAAACATGCCTTATAAATTAAAATGAAAACAAAACAAAAAATGCCAGGCCACGGGCAAAAAACAAAAACTACCAATTTAATGATAAGGAATTCTAATCATGTATGGAAATAAGTAGTTCACACTAGATATTCGTCACGAAATCTATTTAAGATGAACTGAATTTTACAAAAATTGCGTATTGACAAGGCCCTCACTAGTCGACCGATGAGTCCAAGTGAGATCGCCGGGCGGGAAGAAACGCCAATTTTTGTAGGACTAAGGGCCGTTGAAAGCTATTTTGAACCGAAAACAATTTTTTATTTGAATTGAATTTATTGCTAAAAATACATTTAAGATTTAAATTTTAAAACAATTGTTTGCCATTATTTATCTGTCGTATAAAGGGTGTTTTTTAGACGTGTGATTTTACAGTAGAAATAAAACGCATATAATTTAATGTTATGGCCAAGAATTTAGCTTTATTATAAAGATAAGGGTTTGTCATTACTCATTATGTTTTAAAAATGATTTTGGGCAAGTGGCCATCGCGGATGGCAATATCTTCCATAAAGTGGATGGGCACAACTCCAATTGTTGTGCGCGATGGCGGATGGACTCATTCGGGTCTTCTTCGATACTCTGCTCCACAGCAGCAATAGCGTCTTCGGTGTGCACTGTACGGCGTCTCTGAGGATGCGCATTATTCACGAGTAAACGTGGTGCGAAACCGATCCGTGGTTGCTCGAATTAACGACTCTGCTCCTGCTGGCCGAATAACCCACTCTGCTGGGCGATTAAGTCGACCGAATATTGGACGCAGCGGAAACGAACCATTATTTTGGTAATAAATTTGCATGATTTGCAAACGTTGTTCAGGAGGAAGTCTATTCATTATGAAATGGCAAACCAACTGTGGATAAATGAAGTGACAGTTGTCAAAATGACCAACTCCAAAAAAAGTATTGCCAGATTGAAAACCACACGTCTAAAAAAAAACATCCTGTAGAATCTAGAATGTGTTTACAGATACGATTTATATATCAGAAGAAAATGTTTTTCGTATTTCTATGTTCACAATTTGCGCATTGAAAATACACAAGTTAACGCCTATATTAACAAAAAGACTACAAAAACCTTTTTCTTCGTTTATGTGCCATTTATGGTTTGCTGAACATGTTTGTATATAGGTATACCTATACAATGCATACTTTCAAGCTTCCAACTGAGTTCCTTTTTATAATAATGTATGTATGTATGTAGGTATGGTATGCTCGTTCTCTGCAGGAACAATGTAATCCAATTATTCTAGATTTTCTACTTTTAACCATGACCCAAATGCTTCTATACCGATAGGTCCTACATATAGGATACGTCCGTACCTAATAGTCATGACAAAAACAAAATAATATGTATATAAGTAGATATGTCCTTTTTTGCATCGATGATGTTTTTGTTTTTTAATGGATGAGATGGTTGACTTAGTTGGATGTTGTTTCCTGACGAAATGTTTCGTATAAATCGTTGTTATCGAGATGGTTTTTGGAAATGCAATTTTAAAAATGAAAAAAAAAATATATAAATGGTGTTGTGCTAAAAAGGAAAATGTAATTCCTTTGGATAAAATGTTTTAAAAGAACAAAAATTGTTTTATTTTTATGACAATTTTGTAATGGGTATAACGTAATAATATAATTGACTGTTTAAAATGTCGATTAACATTGATTTTTTTCATCATTTAAAATGCCTGAACGATTTATAAAATGACATTATTGTTCCAAAAATATCGAATTTTAGAGAAATTGACTGCTAAAATGTCGATAAAATTATCATCCAACCAACAATTTCAGACCAAGAAAATTTAGAACAAATTCAAGAGTACCTACTAATTATAGCGAGGAAAAATTTTCCAAGTATTGTCATGAAAAATTGCCCATTATCTTATCCGTTCTGATTTTACATAAAATAATAGGTCCCTTTCATTCCCGCCGAAACACAAGTGTCACTCGCACTACAAAGCATTCCTGAGAAATAGGATTTCATTGCGAGTGTCGTTAAGGGAGGTTTGCTGATACTACACATAACGATTTAAGTTGAACTTAATTTCTTAAGTATCACTTTATGACATGGAAAAAGTGCCCCTTAAGAATTTAAGTTCAACTTAAATCGTTATGTGTAGTATCAGCAAACGGGCCTAAATGTTTAATGCGAAAAAAGTGGATCACATCGACAAGTTGCATTTTTTTCAAAAGCTATCAAGATAGCTTTGGGTTCTTGTAACATTTTGTGGAAACACAGCTGATGGCAGAAAATTCATAACGACTAAAATAGTTTATCTATACAAATATATATATGACACTTGACACAAGGGAGCCATATATGGTCAAATATGTTGAACGTGACTGAAAAACCATCAAATTGGATTCAATTTCAAAGCAAAACATAAATATTTCACCATTAAATTTATTATTCTTAAGCACACAACAATTGAAATAAAACCAAAGAGATTATGTATGAATGTATACAGTATTTGGCAAAATATACACGTTAAAAATTTATGAACAAAATCTTGGGCAGTAAGGATTTAAAAAAAGAAAACTTACCCCCAAAAACCAATTTTACGTATAAGTTGTTTGAAAGAACAAGCTATTGGCAACATTCCAAAAAAATATGAAATTGTATGCAATCAATTTGTCTTTGAGTTAAACACCTCCAAAAACACTGGGGGAAAAATAATACTTAAAAAAAAAAATCAGTTGAAATCAATAATTTTGTATGACTAAATTATTACGTCTGCCATATAAAAACTTACAATACCTTAAACGAAACAATAATCGTGCGTCATTGTTGCACAAACATGACTTCACATAACAAAATGTATTCAATGAACAGAAATAAATTTATTCATTGGTAGCTGTTATTTTTTAAGGTTAAAATTTCTTAAAGAGTTATAACCGACTTGTTCTATAATTTTAATATACTTTGTTGGTAAGGAGGGAAAATTTACCCAGACGAAACTAAAAGAATTATGTATATAGATATTCAATAAAATATACGTCAATCAATGAACGTAGAAGAAAATGCATAATTGTTGATGTTGCGTTGCGTTGCGTTATGCATGCAGTTTTCTTGCACATCTGGGTGAGGTTTTTATGGTTAGAACCATAATAGTGGGGTATTGAGAAATGAAGTTAAGTCAGGCGAACAATAAATATAACTTAATACGATTTCCCAGATAAGAAAAAAAGGATTTGAAAGATTAAAAATGAATTTTAAAGGAGAAGCGTAGTGCTCTCCGATGCGGTTATGAGTTTTGTGGAGAAAAATTATTTCTAAATTATAAGCCGTTTATAATATTTATTCAGTGAGACCAACACAATCTAGTGATAAAATTTGTACAAGCCTTCATAACTACAAAAGAATGTATAAACTTACTGACGATGGAAGCATAGCTTCCGAAATGCATTTAAGTAAATAAATAAATAGAATAAGTGTTTTTAAGTTATTTAAAATAATATCTTTTATTTAAGAATGTGGAGCTTAAAAAGGCCGTATATAAAGGTAAGACACTTGCAGTTATGCTACCCAGCTTTCGCACCATCATATATATTAATATTAGGCGTGTTTTTTGCAAGCCCGGGGGGAATTGGTTGAAAAAAACAATTAGAGATTAGGGATTAGATACCATCACAGAAACAAAATGGAGTTTTCATACAAACTATGGATAACAAGTATGTAATTCACGCCGGTAATACAGTTTTTCGGCGCGGTTAAGTTAAGCCCCGAGAATTCTCTGGGATTAGCTTAGCCCGCAGGCGATTAGTTTTTGTTGCATTTAACATGTAAATTGTTTAGCACCGACGTTGTTTTTTTCATCCAATTCCCTCCGGGTTTGCAAAAAAACACGCCTATTGAAGGTTTGTATTAGAGCTCTCGATTTTACACGTGTATTCGTGTCACGTGTATCACTGTACACATGTATGATCTAAATACACATGTGATAATAAAAGTGTAACCATTTTTGTAAATTACCGAAGTCGTTTTTAGGTACAACTACATACATATATTTATGTATAATAAATGAAAAATAAATGTTTCCCAAAAAATTAGTTTCGGCATTGTATCTTATTTTTAACGCCTTTTGAAACATAAAACTAAACGGCATAAGTACGTTTTGGAAGTAATTACATGTTTATTGATTAAATATATAATATATATATATAATAACTTAATAAATATAATTACACGAATAATAATATAAATACACGAATAATTTAAATACACGTGTACACGTGCATTAGAGGGCTCCATTTTCAATAGAACAACAAATACTTGGGTGAGCTACCACCCTATTTTTATAGGCTTAGGCCGTGTCCGAATTGCATTAAAATGTTGGTTAAAACTTGACGTTTGGTTAAATTTTGACACTTGCGTGGTGAATAAAATGGGTTAAAAATTACCCAGTTTTAGAGCAGGTTAAAATTTGACGTTTCTTAAGAAAGAGAGAAAATTGAATTTGAAATTATTTTTAAAAGTGCAACAATGGACCGGCAAACAGGGAAACCATAGAGCTTCTGGAAAACCATACTCTGAATGTAAGTTTGAAAAAATTCAATAAAAACAATTATTATATTATTGTTTCTATAGGGTCGGAAGGAGAAAAGTTGAGGCTTGTTAAAATCAGAATCGAGCTCGATCATCTTTTTATACATCAAAAAATGCAAACATGAATTTTATATTTTTCTTTATTACATACTTCCTCAAATTGTTATTCGTCTTGCAAAATTATTGCCAATTTGTTGTTTTGTTTTACTTTTTTTTTTTTTTTAGTTTGTTGACCTAGTGTTCGCACATTGCATAATCAAGCAATACACAATAGGATTTTCCCGTAGTGTTTGGAGATATAATCGATGCAAAACCTTTAAAAGTAAATCAAATTAAGAAATTTGTATTTTATTCGCGTCAAATATTTTTATTTTGATACATTTCAAGCTGGATTTTGTATAAAATATTTATTTTCTGGAATAATAAAACACATTGTGGTTAGGGAAATTTCTTTAATCTTGCGGGAATTTTAACTAAAAATCCCATTTAATCCATCCTATTTTAATCCAGTTCGGACAGCAAAAATAAAAAAATTATCCCATTTTAACCAAAATTCAAAATTTAACCAGTGGTAGACAATTTTAACGCAATTCTTCGGACACGGCCTTAAGGTTCAACTATTTCACGACTACCACGACGATTATCAGACTTCTTTAAATGGAGCTTTGTCTATTTTTTCAATTTTTTTTTGAAAAACTTTATTGTTTTCATGAGAGAAGAGAATGCAAGCACTTAATAAAAACGCACTAAATATTAATTAAATCATTATTATTATTTAATGTATTATTCATACTAGAATGTCAGTTTATTAGACTTGACCATTCTTTATTCCGTCAATTTCATTGAATTTTTTAATTTTTAATCGAACGGGTTTTTTGACAGTTTCTTAAGAACGCCATTAGGAGGCTATATACCAATATCCAGATTTCCGCCAATTTTTTCCTAGCCAAATGCTCTATTGACGGGACTATTTCGCTGTTCTTAGAAATATTGTTTATGTATATTCAAAGGGTATCTGAAATACCTTTTAAAGTGAAAATATGTAACTGTATATTATATTGCATTTTTTTTTATTTCTGTGAATAACGAAATTCTGTTAATATCATTTCGTTTAGATATGAAATTATGCTTTTTTCTTGGAAATTTTTATTCAAAGATATAGGTATTGGGAAGGAAGCCTCACATAACTGGGTTCTCAATTGAGTGAAAGGAAATTAATCATTGCATTGTTTTCACTCAAAGTATCTCTCCACAACCTCACAAAGTATGGCAGAATTCAATTCGACTATTAATAATTTATTTTGATTTTACATTTTTACATCGAAAAAAATCAATTCCTTCTCATAAACTCAAAAGTGGTAGACTGTGTGAAAGATTAAGGTAGGTTTGCTAATACTACACATAACGATTTAAGTTGAACTTAATTTATTAAGTATCACTTTATGACATGGAAAAAGTACCCCTTAAGAATTTAAGTTCAACTTAAATCGTTATGTGTTGTATCAGCAAACGGGCCTCTTCTAAAAAAATTTTAAAGGTTTTCACACAATTATTGTCGCTCATTTTTCACAACTTTATTTTGCATCTCACTGAAAAAAAATTTTATTAAACAGTGTTATTGAAGGCATAAAACCAGTCGGCTCCAAAATTTCGATTATTTGGGTACTTTTAAGCTTTTAACGGCCTTTAAGTCCTACAAAAATTGGCGTTTCGTCCCGGTTTTACTTCCAATACTAAACAAAAAAATTAATAAATAAATATAGGCCTACTTCAGTTCAGCTCAAAATTCAGATGTAGCCGTATAGATATGGGGGGACCTACCATTTTTGGTAGAATCCAAATGGTTTGGATAGAGCCACTTTAGAATGTTAACATATACCCTTGTCACTTCCTTGTAAGACGCACTACCACTTAAAGCACACATTTTAGGTTAAAAAGGCTATAGATTGAAACCCAGTCCTCTAACAGCGTGATGGTCCAACGCAATAACCATGACTACGCCAAGGTTTATAGCTATACTAGATAATATTACAATTTTATTTAAGGGCGTTTGAATAAATAATGTCTACAAGTATACTTCCCGCATCTATCATCTTGGTGTCGTGCAAATATTTATTAAAATGCTTCTATCGAATCCTCAGAACTTTTCTGATCAAAATGTCAACCCAAATAATGTTTAGTCTACATATTACGACATTATTTAACCGAGGTGCCATCTATATTGCGCCATAAAAAATCCATACATAGATTGTAATTTTCATACTTCAAACGAGCCCTGAAAAAAAAAAAAACACACGTCAGATGGTTTGATTTTTTGATCCTTTCCTGCTGGGTTTGATAGATACCTTCCTCTCTCTCTACTGTGAAAGCAAAAATTTAATTTTTTCGCACGCGAAAATGAATAAATCGATATTTTCTATGTCCCTTTTTTTGAAGCACCATTCCGTCGTTATAATGTCGATTGGAGGTCGTTGTATATAGTCGCCTGGCAAATGATAGACGACTTTCCCTTAATAAAATACCTCTTTTGTTAATTTCACGCTTTATTTAACTCTTTCCTGAATGCCTCGAGCATTGATTGAAACTTATCGTCCATCGCAAATGTGCTATTCTATTGTAATTCAATTCTATTATGGGTGGTGCTTAGAATATAGAAGCCCAATTATTTAATACCTCTTCTATCGATCCAATCAATGGGTATAGGTACTGTAGGTATGGGTATAGGTATGAGGATATTTTATGTAAATAAATTAGATGGAGGTTTTTGGCATAAAACCTCTTTCTACATCACATCAGAAGTGGAAAGGAAATTGTTTGCATGATGTGCGATGTGAGTAGTTGAATAAACAACAGCTCTGTTATACCTGGTTCTGGGTTTGTGTTGGTTTGTGGGAAAATTAAAATATTACGAGAATTTAGAATTTAAAAAAGTTCTAACTCTTTTTTCGAAGAAAAATATCATTATTTAGATTCTGAAATATTTGCAATTGATTATTCTGGGTAAAAATCCGAAATCCATTAAAATTCAGATTTTTTTCCGAAACAGTTCTACATATTCAACAGAGTTTTTTATTCACCCATAGAAAATATTCCGCAGAAACAAATACCTATTGTGTTTAAAAAAATCGACAATTGAACAAAATTTCACAAAACACAAATTCATAATTCTTGGAAACCTTAATTAAATTTCACTAAAAAAAAAACTCACTAAGTTTAAAGTGCCTATAGGTAGGGTGACCCTAATAACCTCCAGGAGTGCTCCTGGGACTCGGATTATTTTTATTTTGTAGAAATTTATAAATTTAATGGCGTATGAGAGAAATAATAATTATAATGGAATTCCGTTTAAACCAATAAATTTGTGGCCAGATGTTATGAGAATCATATAAATGTACAAGTGTATAGTTATATTCCTTTAATGACTGTGCTAAATGCTATGGTACTGATGTGTATTGATTTATTAGATCAGGGTAAAGTTTTAATGCGATTTCCTTTTCATTTATGTTGGCAATTAATCTTTCAATACACACAGCAGGATGTATTTATTGATTTAAGGTTTTAAAATATTTTCAAAAGCAAATTTTGAGCTTTGTATACGAGTATATTGTAACGAATTTGGTTTGTTTTGTTTTTAACTTTTAAACTTTTGTGGTTGGATAATTTAATGGTTGAAAAGAGATAACGAAGTTTATTTAATTTATGAAATAAGAAAACAAATATAAACATTTAAAAAAGTACAATTATTTTATAATTGAATTAATTTTTCAATTATAGTAAATATATACAATAATGCAATTAAATTAAAAATTTTACAAATCGACTTAAAAAGAAAAGTAAATCAACATCACCAATTTTTTGGATCCTGGTATAAATAAAATAAATAAATCTATTTCAAGTCGGTGTTAAGCCAAATTTTAAACTATAAAATTAGATGACAACAATCCCGTTTTTTTAAATCCCAGTTAAAATCTCCCTTTTTATAATCCTGTTAGAAACTATTGGACGCATCTTTTTTTCCTTGTTTATGTGTTTTTGGCAACGCATTCAATTTGGGTAAACTTGGGTTCGAAATAATCAATAATCTACTCACACGAATACTAAAAACGTTTTGAATTATTTGTTGTTGTATTATCGTTTTAATTGGACTTTTTTGAATTTCTTTATATCTGCATTCAGAGATTAATTGAAAAACACGTCGCTCATAATCTATTTAATTTAAAATAACAACTTGATTACTTTTATCCGCTTTAATATAAACTATGCATCTTTTTTTCTTAATTCTTCCACCATTTGCTTTTGCAGTTTAGCTATTTTCGATTTAGTAATTATGTAATTAAAGATGTGTTTCAAAAACGAATATAAAAATGTCGATAAAAATGTGTAATGTCATATAAGTTCTGAAGAAAAGGTGGAAGTATTTGAACATACATATATATGTATTTAAGTTTCTTATCAGCAAACGGCTCTAAAACATTTAAAAAACTTTAAAAGAAAAGGGTCAATTTGAAGATTAGGTATACATACGGTGACCACCCGTTCATTAAAATAATGAACAGTTCTGTATTTGAAGACGATGTTCATTATGAATTATTTGTTATACAAAAACACATAATTGTTCTGTATTTCAAAGGTTCTTCATTATTTGTTCTGTATTTCGCAAAAATTTTTTTAAATAATAACAAAAATATCAAACCAAAATTCAATGACAAAAACAAATAATGAGCTAAAGTGCCCTAACTGACTCAAAGAACGAACAAGACATACAGTACATAATTTAGAAAAATCCAGAACTTAGTGAAGGAAATGTACCCTTCAGAAAAATATCAAAATCCGTAAAAATGATCTTTATGTTAAATTAGATTTTAAGTTTTCATATTTTTTTTTTGCAAGACTTTTTTTTACCTAAGAGTTATTTTGTTTTTTAAGTTTAAGTTTTATGTATTTTTGTACCTTCTCTTTTTAAATTAAAATAATTTTTTGGAAGATATTTTTTTTTTTTAATTAAATGGAATAATTTTAAATTGAATTGAATTTTGTTTCTTTCTTTACTTGTTCATTATTTCCAATTCTAAAATATGGTCATGCCATAGGTATACAGAAGGGAAAAATACAACAAACAAAAAATTCATAATGGCATGGCCACCATACTTAAATCATGGCCATGTCAACTAATCTAATTTTTACTTATAAAATATACCTACATAAAAAAAAAAGGAGAAGCTAGAATCGTGTCTATTAATCTTTTCTACAGACCATTTTATTTAAGTTTAAAATTTTTTTCAAAAAAACAAAAAAAAAACCTCTCTAATTAATTTCTTTGTACTTTTTTATTATTTTCTTATCTTATAAAACAGCTTAAATTTTATTAAAAACAAAAAAACGACAACAAAAAAAAACAAAGAGATTGTTTTCTTAACTGCAGTTAACAAGGAAAATCATTTTAGTCCTTTATAACAATAGGACAATAAAAGATGATGAAAACAACAAGGAAACTACAAATACATTTTCAAGAAACAAACAATAAACATCGCAGCTTCTTCTTCATTTTTCGTACATAAGGTAGTTATTATTGAGATTAAAATCCAAGCTGTTTGCTACAGCTGTTTACAAAAAATGAAATAAGGAATGAAGGATCTAAATCCCTGAAGTATACCTATACGAGCTTACAGCTCATATACATATGAGTAATGAGTATAATTTCAACATTGTTTCTCATTCAAGAAAAAAGTATTATGTAGAACATATAAAATATAGTGCGTTATTTATTAAAAACAAACTTCACGGTGTGTTGAAAAAGTTTTTTAAACATTTAAACCCTATTAATGAAAAATTTCTAGTTATCACAATATTCAAAAATTCACTAAAACTTTGATCAAAAATGAATTCAATAATTTAAATAATAAGCATTAATAAACGATTAGATGCTAATTAAGCAGCAAATCTTAACGAAAATCTACTACATTCAATAAGTACCTAGTACCTACTCTGTTGTCGCCAAAGAGTATTATTTTGTATGCATAAAAATACCCTTTCTCACAAAATGCGAACTTTTGCACACATAGGTACTTTCTAATTTGCATTGTTAATAACATAAATGTCACTATAGCGTTTGTTTTTTTTTGTATGTCTAGTTAATTACTTGTAATTAGTTAATTACTCGTAAATAAGTGAATTAGCTAATTAACATAAATTAACTTAATCATGATAATATTTCACACTTTACTCAATGATCAAAGATAATTCATACTTAATTTCAATTTATTAATATGAGTGTTTAGGTGTAAACAGAACCAACAATACAAATACAATATAAATTTCAAAATGACTGCTTAAATGGAACGTATACATATAATATCAATTTAAAATTGGAAGTAGGTCAATGCAGTCCCGCAGAGATAGGTCCTCTTCTGAGCGGTAGGTTAACTAAAGGCAATTGTAACTTAGCAAAGATATACATAATATTTGCGTTAGTCCGGAAAAAAACCGGCTGTTTCTTTTACCACTGTAGAAAAATGGGTGTCGTGGTGTCGGTTTTTTTCCAAACTGACGATTTAGCAAGATTTTGATTAAAAAATATATGAGAATACAAAGTCTGAAAATAAACGGCTATAGGTCAGAAAGAACGACTTTATAGGTATGGTCTAACATTAAGTAAATTTTAATTTGGCCAAAAACTTTTACTTTCTACCCACAGAATTGTTTTTTTCTTTTCTGACTTCTTTCCCAATGCAATAGTTCCGAAGGGGTAAGGTAAACTAAAAACATGAGCCTTACTTGTAATACGTTACGTGTCACACATTACGTATTACACATAAAGTTGTAATGGGGTACGTTTAATAACAAAACTATGGCACTTGGACGAACCTTAATCGTGAGTCCGGGCACCCGCCACCCACAATTTTTTTAAAAATAAATTCAAAAGTCTAAGACTTAAAATGGTCTTTAAAGCAATTTTAGTTCTACTGCTTCACGTTTGCATTTGATAGTCCAAAATAGATTTGTCCAATATATCAGCATAAGGATCTATGATTTCCTTAATTTTAAAAGCCAACGGAGTTTATTTAGCGAATTCATACGTTCTGTTAAAGAACTAAATTGAAGCTCTTTTCCTTCCATAAAACCCTATGAATGTTTGGAAAACTTCGGAGGAGCTGGTATACCTAGTTCCAAATTGAACTATACAGTGACACAGCTGGATCAATTTTGTCGGGATTCCGAGTTTAGTTATCGCCATAAAGAGTTCTTGACGATCGATGATGATATGCTTTCATAAGCGGATTTGAATGAGTTTTTTTTATTTGGATTTGTTCAAATATGAAAAGAATAAAATCAGACGAGAATAATCATCAAACTCATCTTTATCTTCCGAAAGTGAATAGACTAGTTAAAGTTTTTTGAAATAATAGCCGCGTTTTATTATCGCCAATAACCCATATGGTTCACTCCGATATAATAAAACGATAAGGATCCTAATGACAGCAGTGTTGTATGCTCATCTCTTTTTTCTTTGTTTCTTCATTTTTCATGTATACTGTCTTTTTCTTTACAATACAGTTTGTACTCCCTACCGACTGACGAGCCATCTATCCGCCAGAGTAAGAACTTATTTCTGGTTCCATAAAGCAAACCCCGGTAGAAAACTAGATACAAATTTGTTTTTGTATTACGTGCTAAAAGATAACCCCGACCCAGAACCATAGATAATAAAACGCGGCTAATGATATAGACATGAAATTCAATTTGAAATCGGATTCGATTGGCCCAGAAAAAATGTCTATTTTGATATTAAAATCGGTTTATTACCAAAAATCGCATTAAATGGTCGCATTAAAGATCCCTCGAAGCGTAAGCACCTCACTTGAAATCTGTGGTGATTTGAGGTAAACAGCGAAATAACTATTACAGCCAAAATGTGATTGTCACTTATAGTCCCCACGAATTTGACGTTTATGCCGTAAAATTGTACATTTTTTTCTGAGTTAAACAAATAAAAATCAATACTCCTGTGATTAAAAAAGTTTACCACATTCTAGAAAATGAAGAAAATATAAGAATTATGTATATCCCAAATATGTTATTTTGTCTCTAAAATTTGATATTTTTTGTAAGTTTCACTATGGCAACCATTGTTTTAACAAGTTTCATTGGAAAGTGTTCAACTGAATAACGTTAACCAATTATACTCCCCAGTTACCGGCGCGACGTTAACAAAAATTATAAATTTACTTCGGTAAAAGCAGCTTGAAGCTTTTTAATGCTAAAAGCTTGTTTCCTACGGTCGTCTCAATTTATATTAAGAGATTTTTTTTACCAGCGTGAATCAGTGGCGGTTGTAATCCAGACGTTTATCCTAGTAGCTACAACTATTCATAATTGTTTCAAGTATTCCTCTCCTAACATTATATTATATGAATGATACATCGATCGAGGAGACTGAAAAACTTTCGATTCTTGGTATAAGCAACCACCTTCTGTGGAATGACCACATATTAGATACTGCTAAAAATGCAGCGAAATGTTTAGGTTTTCTCAGGAGATGTAAAAACTTCTTTCCCCCCTCCGATCTGGTAACAATTTATAAAGCGTTCATACGTCCAAAACAAGAGTACAACTCTCATATTTGGTCTGGAATGTCTAAAACGTCAATAACTTTCCTAAACAGTGTCCAGAAAAGAGCCTTGAGGCTGATAGGTGATAGGTCAATCTCGAAATCTTTCAGTTCGTTGGAACACCGTAGAAATGTCTCTTGCCTCGCATTGTTTTACCGCTACTTTTTTGGTCAGTGCTTTAGAGAAATAGCCGGATGCATTCCTCCTCTGAAACAATTTTCCCGTAATACCCGCTCTACCAGGAATGCCCATCGTTATACCCTTGAGCCAAACATCGGTCGTACCGTCAAGTACATAGATTCTTTTTTTAGTCGAACTACACGAATGTGGAATTCCTTACCCAACTCTATTATTCCTTCCCAGTTCAGTGTCCAGACATTTAAGACAAATGTATATCGTTGTCTCCTACAATCCTATTTCTGTTTCCTAAACGCTCGTACTATGTTAAGACTTAGCATATACATAAAGGGTAGTCATAACGTCACGTAGTCATAATGAGTGCCGGGACTCACGGTTAAGATGTGTAAACATACGTAACGTAAGGTGAATCACAACCACAGAATCACAATCACAGAATCACAATCACGATCACAAGATACGTAACGTTTTTTTTCAGCCTACCGCCAGTACAGATGTTTACACATCAAAAAAACTAATCTGTCTTATTACCACAGATTTATATCACCTATTCTGTTCAATATCATCAATTATCTCTATCAAAAAAGTTTTTAGTTTAACAAACAAATTTTACACCCCACTGTTTGTGACCTATTCTTAGAAAATCTTTGTTATCTGATTGAAAAATTGTTAGTACGAAGAAATTCTTATGAATCCTTAAATCTAAGAGGGAATTGAAATGAAACAAAAGTCGGTCATTTCAATATTCTCGTATACATAATATTCTCTATGCAGCTAAATTGCACCAGGAGTATCATAAGGAGCAGCTTGCATATTGCACATCTGGGGGTTTACAGATGTGGTTTGCATTCTTAATGAAGATGCTGGTTTCTTCTTGATTTTTTCCAAGGCTGTAATGTTTTTGTTTTTTTTTATTTTTTTATTTGTTGTTTTTTTTTACTTCTGCAACGAAGTAAAGTAGGAAAGTATATGTAAAATCTGCTCATGCTTAGCGAAATTCATTTTAAGCTCTGTGAATTTTAAATTGAATTATCCTGGCAAAGAGAGGAGGTTTGGAGATGTGCGGTTGAAAAAAAAATATACACAGAAGGTTTTAGTTTTTATTTAATTAATTGAATTAATGGTTAAACAAACAAATAAATGAATGTCGAATTAAATATTACATCATTCAAGGTTGAATTTTGAAATGATTTCAGTTTTTTTTTCTTCAAAAATCTTCATGCATACCAACAATACATAATGTAGCTATGCATCCATATACATTATAAATGGCATTGAAAAGTTCCATAAGTTATATTGGATTTAAGTTACTATGTAGGTTACTTTATAAATAAAATAAATTATTTCGGTCACCATATTGATTTTTTTTTTTTTGAAGATAGTATAGCTACTACATTTATGTACATACATGACTATTCTACTGAAAAAATATTTTTCATTTCTTCCTGCAACTTCCGGACTCGTGGAAAATTGCAGAATAATGTTTCCTTGCACAAAAATTTCCCAAACAAAGCAATACATATAACACTTCACAGTCCACACACACGAATCGGATGGTGTGAGCTGATATGTGAGTATTTGTGTGGGGAGTTTTGAGTTTGATGAATGGATTACGGAAGTGAGGTTTTGTTTGACTATGATTGCGAATTTTCGGTAAAATTAAATAAAAAAATGTGAACCACAAAATTGTGAAATGAAGGGCTTTTGAGGCTGTCGAATAAAAAATTTAATTTCCGGTTATTTACTTGAGTGCCGCTGTTATAAAAATTAAATCGATATGGATTTTCGATTCACAAATGCATTGCATATACAAAAAATATGTAGGTACATACGTATAACTTTAAATGAATTTTAAGCAAACACGCCATTTATATGCGGGGTCGAATTGTGTCGCTATCCATGGATTGATAGGTCGTAAAACACAAATAGATTCGTAATTTGGGACTGAAATAAATTTTCCCAGCCAATTATGCATATATCTAAGTAAATTTTAAAATATAATCTAGCTCCTTATAATTTAGAACAAAATTTATGTTTTACGTGTGACGTGCAATCAATAAATTTAGAGACTAGAGTTCTATAGGATCAGATTCCTATTGTTCTTTTGTGTCGCATAAAATATGGGTGAATTTGATGGATGGCGTTTGTAATTCACACTATGAGGGTACTTACTTACTTTACTTTAGATGGACTACGGCCTCAACCAACAAGCCCCAGCCAGCTCGGTCCCTAGCTAACTGCCTCCAGTTACGCACTCCAAGTTGGTTGAGGTCGTTCTCCACTTGTGTGCGCCACCTAAGGTGGGGTCTTCGTCTGCTGCGCAGACCGTCCGGGGTAGATTCGAAGACTCGTCGGGCCATACGCTCCACGTGTCCCAGCCATCTCAGCCCCTGTACTTTCAGCTTTTTGACCTGGTCGACGTCGCTGTAAAGCCCGTAAAGCTCGTTGTTGAATCTTCTCCTCCATTCTCCATCGATACACACTGGACCGAAAATCACCCGAAGAATCTTCCTTTCAAAGCACCCAAGCAGATTCTCATCATTTTTTGACAGGGTCCATGCTTCTGCCCCATATAGCAGGACCGGGATGATTAGAGTCTTATATAAGGTCTCCTTGGTTCTTTGAAAAAGGGCTTTACTACTCAAATGTCTTCTTAGCCCGAAGAAACAGCGATTGGCAAGAGTAATTCTTCGTTTGATCTCTGCACTGATGTCATTTTGCGATGAAATAGTGGAGCCCAGGTAGACAAAGTCTTCGACGACTTCGAAGTTGTACCTATCCATCATGACGTTTTGCCCGAGTCGACGATGTTGAGATTCCTTTCTCGATGATAGCATATATACTTCGTCTTGTCCTCATTAACAGCCAAACCCATTTTCGCCGCCTCCGATTCAATACTTGCAAACGCGCCGGTAACAGCTCGCTTCGTTCTCCCAATGATGTCAATATCATCTGCATAAGCAAGTAGTTGAACAGATTTTTGACTTTTGTTGACTTGCGAGTTGCGTACAATTGCTTCAAGAACGATGTTGAACAGGTTGCATGATAACGCGTCGCCTTGCCTCAAACCTTACTCGACTTCAAAGGTTTCGGTGGTGTTCTTACCAACATTGACAGAGCAGCGAGATTTCTCCATCGTCATCCTGCACAAGCGGATGAGTTTGGCAGGGATGCCGAGATGCGACATGGCTCTGCATAGCACTTCTCTGTCTACGCTATCATATGCGACTTTGAAATCGATAAAGAGGTGGATGTGTATCGATTTGGAACTCCTGGGTTTTTTCCAAAATCTGTCGGAGTGTGAACATTTGATCGACGGTTGATTTGTCGGGCCTAAAACCACACTGATAGGGGCCGATCAGATCGTTGACAGTTTTAAGCGATCACAAAGTACAGATGACAGAATTTTGTATGCGACGTTGAGGAGACTTATACCTCTGTAGTTGGTACAGGTCAGAGTATCGCATTTTTTGTGGATAGGGCACACTATACCGAGGTTCCATTCATCGGGCATACTTTCATCCGACCAAATTTTGGAGATAAGTTGGTGTATACTGACTATGAGGGTATCAATTGATTTATTTGTTCTTAAACTGCAATATAAACAGTCAACAGTCAGTTCTAATATTCTGACTGTGCAGTTAATAAAAGCAGTTAATTGGCTAAACAAAAGTTAAAAGACTTACACTTAATTAACTGCAATTAAGAGATTTATTGACTAAAACTAAAACCAGAGCAGTACTGAAGACTTTCAACTGACTACAAGACTAAAACCAGTTGAAAAATAGGTACTGCAGTTAATTTACTTTTATTCAATTAACTGTTTTTACTAACTGCATTGTCAGAATATTAGCACTGAGTGCAACTGTCCGGATTACAGCAGTTACAGTCTTTTTGTAAGTTAAAAGACTTAAGGAAATTAGCCTCTTTAGTCAATTAATTGCATTACCGAAACTATTGTTGTTTTCGTTTCGAAGAAATTGAATTTTTCTTCGATTTTAAGACATTAAAGTTGCAACATTTCAGTTTTAAACGTAGTAAGGGAACCAGATTTACTGATTTTAGAGATTTTGCATAAAATAACAGGACTGCAACCATTTGTTTGGAACGAACACACTTTCAATTTGGGTTTATTTTCTTTTATTTCCCAAAGAATCATAATAGTTTTAAGTTCTCGTAAGATAAAGAGATTTTTAATTTTATTTAATCCTTATTGAGATGATAAATATTGCTAGTGCAAAGCTTATACTATTTAATAATAAAATCTCACTTATTTGATTTTATTTATCATCTCTTATAAAATATAAATTATCAATTTATGTATTCTGATACTGAACCATCAACCTTGGTTTTAATTAATTAATTAAAAGAATCCCAGGATTGGGATACAAAATAAAAATATGGAATAGCAAAAACTAAATTTAAAATTGCATACCAAGTTTTCCAAAAAAAAAAGAAGGATATTATGCACACGTAGTAGCAAAAATATCAATAAGGCTCTCATCCTGGTTTTTTTGTTTTCCTTTTAAAAAACTCTTTCATATAATATTTGTAAATCGTTACGGATTCAGTATAGCGTACAAAAAAATGAGGTCATTGTTGCTCAAACTCTTGAAAGGTTAAACATTATTCAAACATAAATAACAAGTTTGAATAAGCGCAAAAAAAAATATAAAAAAAAAGGAAACATTGAACACAGAGAAATACATTTTTGTTTCTGAAGCACTTAATTCCTAGTTCTCAGTGAAACGTCAATAGTAAGAAAAAAACAAAAACCTCACTAACCAGCTAACTACGACTCTATACGACGTCAATATCCGTTCAGCAATGAAAAAAAAAAAAAATTACGGTCGGTACACGCAGAACTTCATGACCTATGGCCATTCAACTATATTATATACCTGATGGAACAAACGCCACTAAAGCAAACTTATACTCTGCGAGGTAGAAACTGCTTTACTGCAAGCTCAAGCAGACGGGGCTACATCGACAAATTGTCTATGAAAAGACGATAGCTAGTTGCATTGAAATTAATGGCTATTGAATTATTTATTCCTTCTCGAGTATCCACTCCTTGAGCACTTTTTCAAAACACCTAGCAGTAAATGAATAAAAAAAAATAATAAAATTAACGACTGTGTCGCATGTGTTTGCTTTTATGACTTAATAGTAACAGAAAAGAGCATAAAAGTTGAAAATTAAGTTTTAGTAAGATTTTATAACTCACGATATACATTTTATGGGTTTAGGTTAGGTACATACTTTAGGGCAAGTCTGGGATTAGCTAAAAAAAAAAATCGAGCTTAAAATTTTAATCCGACACAAATCAGTTCAGTTAATCGAGATCTCAATTATCAAATTTTGTTGGCTTAGATCGGAGTTAAGTCAGTTTTAAAATTGTTTGAAAAATATGTTTCAGGAGTTAGCTTGAGCTTAGACCTATAACTTAGATGGCATTGCTCTGGAAAATTAGGTCTTAGCCCACATGAATCTCTATATTGTACACTGATTTTCTAATGCCTATGAGTGATATGAATATAACGTAGCATGTGCTCAGAGCAGATGCTCAGAGTAGATACTATGAGCAGATGCTCAATGCAAAAAGCGGAGCGGGTACTAAGAAAATGCAAGTATTCAAAATAGCCATTCATTCCAAATGGAGAGCCTGACTTTCTCCAAAAAAGTGGAGTTTTGAGCATGTGCTCCGATTTATTCGTTTACAACCCCATGTTCAGCTATGGTATTCTTATCTTAATATTTCATTAATTTTTAAGTATTTTTTTATGAAACCAAAACTTGTCCCTTAAATTGCATTTACCCTAAAAGAAAAAAAGTAGTAACTCTTACGATAAAACAAGGAGGATACACCAACTCAACTCCTGATGCTGATAGTTTCATCCTGCGTGGCACATCCAGTCGGAATACGGAACAACTGTGACAACATGTAGGAGGTGGTAATTTATTCATGAAATTAATTCGGGGATACTGTGGAAATGTAAAAAAAAATTGTGCAACTAAATATCCAGCAACGCTGAGGCAGCGTCAACCATTGTCAGTCAGTCACGTCTCACGGGATTTCAAATCTCGAGGGCACTGTGTGCATTTTGTTTTTGTTTTTTTTGTTCACTGTGTCATGTCAGGGGGCGTTACAATAAAAAATGTATCTATATTTATGACATCAAAGCAAAGCCTCTAACGGAAGGACACTATATATGCACTAGCTTGAGTATAGACCTCCAAACAGTTGGAGTAGCCGCCTATCTCCCTTTATATTTATATGGAAATATAGGGGACAACCAAGCTTGTAAATGTAGGTTAATGGACGTTTTTCCTTCATGTAGGTAAGGTATAGGTAGATAGAAACGCTTACACTTTTGTGTCCTAAAACGATTTTTTGGCAATCCAAAACATTGCAGGCTGGCTGGATGGACACCATATAAATTGGATTACATGGCAAAGCTAATAACAGGCGGAAAAAGTATTTCCCATTTCGGTTTTCGTTATATCGTTTTTCGAAAATGTTGTTTTATATTACTACATACCTACTCGTAAGGGTGTTCTTAAAAAAAAAGAGGTTGTGACATTGAAAGCTATCAATTGGTTTAATCTGTTTGATTTTTATGAGAGGTCGAACAAGGCATCAATTAAATATAAATGGATACTTTTTAAGTTAAATGCCAAAAAATATTGGATTTATTGGATATGATGATGGTGAGAGCACAATATTTTATGTTACATTGCGGATAAGAATTTGAGATGGGTTTTATAAATGAACACAATAATATGGCAGTAGGGGATTTACAAAAGGTCTATTAATCAATAATTTTGGATTTTATTGTTTTTAATATTTCTTTTGGAATGATATATGTAATGTATGTATGTAGGTTATAGCGATCAAATTAAAAACTAAAGTCTTACACTCCGGTTACCTCATTTCCTCATATTTTATCTTAAAGGTGTAAACCAACCAAAAGAATCCAAATAAAAAATAATCAAATACTCATTTTAAATTTAATGAAAAACTATAATTTTTGTCTATCAATTTAAAATAGAAAAACGGTTCACGTTCATTAAAACATATGATGACATCTTGTGGTTTATTGAGTACTATCAAATATGTGATGTAATGTAATTCTCTCCTCAAAGGTCTTGGAAATTAATTAAAACAAGAGGCTTTTGCCCTGTTATACAGAAATCAAAGTAAATGTTTAAAATAAAATTAAAAACAAAAAAGTACGCATACGCCCGAGTGAACTGTACATTATGTCTTTCATTTTATAACTTTTATAGATAATTACTTTTCTAATATTTAATAAACTTGTTTTATAGGCTTATAGATCAGAAGTTTCTGAATGCAAACAAAAAGGCTGTTTCATTCTTTTTCGACGTTTCGTAGACGTTTTTCAAACTTTCCCAAGGGTTTGGTTTATTTCGCTATAAAAACCAATTTTTTCTAAAACATAATGTTTTTTTTTTAACAATTTCGCTTTCTATTTATACAACAGTAAATTAAATAAAACTGAACTTTAAATAAATAAACAGGAAGTTACATAGTAATATCACATATAACTTTTTTAATAGTAACATTGTACTTAGACTGTTTTCTTTATCTTCTTTCATGTCCATTGCTTTCATCAGTCTTTCTTGTATACTCAAGCTATCTAATGTATATCTAGTGTTTCCCCTCTTTTCCTTGTTCAGTATTTTCACATTGTCAAAATCAGCTGTCAATTAGTCACGATACACGAATGGCACAAGCCCTGCGGATATGTATCTAAAGATTTTGAGTTGAAAATTTCCTTTGAGGTAGATCTTTGAGAATACATTGGGCAATTCACAAATTTGAGGACTTATTTTATATATCCTCGCTGTAGATCGAATACCTTGTAACCCAGAAAAGTTAATTTTTCAGGAGAAACAAGAAACTTAATATAACAGTATTGAGGACCAATAACAATGATCTGCTATTTATGCGTTTAGCTTTGAAACTATCGTTCTTAGGCTAACAAGGTATTTTGCATTAGATCCGGAAAGTTGTTTACAATAAAAGTGCATCATTACCTAAAAAGTGAACTCTTCTGGGTTACGAGGTATTCGATCTACAGCGACGATATGATTGTGGACCCTTACACCTTGAAATATTTCCTCAATTTTTAATATGAAATAAGTCTCCAAGAAAAGTCCATTTAATAAACCCCAATTTTGGGGATGTGGTAGATTTATTATTTGTTTCATTTAATGAAATGTACACATAGATATACAATATTTAAAATAAATCGGTCTAATTAAAATAAAACCTGATATGTCAAAATCGAAAACGATAATCAATTCACAAATTTTCGTTGGGAACCTGAAAATTTTAATCCTATTTATAACATTGAAATTATATAGAAAAAACATTTCCATACATAAAAATATCAATATAACCACGAAATACCACAAACACCTTTTTTTGTTTTATTTTTTTATATTTATGTAATATTTCTCTGAAAAAAGAAAAAACTCCCACATCAAAACATTCAAAGGTTCAAACCAAAATAATTTCAAAAACATAAAAACCTCAAATCAATATTATGATTCATCTCATTGACAAAAAAAAACAAAACTTTATCCTTTTACTGTGTACATACAAATTTATTAGGTATCTCTTAACTCTCTTCACAAACCAAAAAAAAAAATAAAATAAAATAAAATTTATTCCATTTAAAAAAAGGGATCTAAAAAACATCATTTTTCTGAGAAAATCACTTAAATTAATGACTTAAATCGATTTTATATCGAAATTAATGCTTGATGTTTTCTTTGATTCGATATCTTCTATGCCCTTTGGGAATATTGTTAATTTTCTCCACTCAAAATATTTGCACTGAATCTTAATTTAATTATAACCAAACTTTTAAGGTTCGAGACTTATATTAATTATAATCTTATGCCAGACTTAATAGGATTATATGGAAACATTGATAAATTGAATAACATAAAGTTTTGATAAAGTTCGTAGGTAGTATTTATATATTATGTAGGTACGCATGTTGAAATTAAGAAGCTTATAAGTTTTTTTCTACCTTTCCCTATACATCTCATTATTATTATTGCGAACCGAAAAACCTTCAGAGTGATAAATGACTATTGCTCTTGTAATGAAACGAAAAAAAAACTTGACATAAGAAAATTTAAGTACTTGGTACTTTGTCAGAGACTTTGCTTTACATATTTTTTTTTTCTTATGGGATTTAATTGATTTTTTTCTATATTCTTATTATAACTTTATTAGCCTGAGTAATATAAATGCGCACTTTTTGTTATTGTTGCCTTATGATCAATACAAGTCTTATTCAGGTAAGAACCATGGACAATAAGCATACTGATGCTTCTTCTTATGGTCGGTAGTTGATATAACATGAAATTTATACAATAAAGCATCATTATATGATTAAGTAAGAATGACAAATTAAACAATTACTAGGGACTATGACCTTGAACAAAAATGATTTAATGATTCATCGAAACAAAATATTGAAAAAAAAATTAAAAAGGCTTTTGTTAAATTTACAAGATGCAATTTCTCACTATAAAGTTACGGTAAGCACATAAACTTACACGGTCTCAAAAAAATTATGTATTCATGTTTAAATTTACATACATGGCAATTTTGTTGTTTTAAACATTGATGTAGGTGATTTAATAAGATGCCATGTTATTTTAAAATGCAATTCTTTTAAATACAAAATAAATGGAAAAACTTTTACACGATCTTAGTGTTTAGTGCAAAAACTTCGACTTGATCATTTAGTTTTATTTTTACCAAGTCTAAATTCCAATTTAACTACATAGGCTGTTAACTTAACAGCTCATAACGTTATTCTAAACATTACTTGTCTGATAGAAATAAACTAGTCTTGTTATAAATTAGAGCTGTATCTGCTCATTTAAACATAATGGGCCCTACCAATAATCAAATTTAGTGACGACTTAAATATTTCAGTGAAATGGACCATAACAGAATGGGCTCCAGCTAATAAACCATATATAGTATGACCTTAATATTCAAGTAGACTCTTAATAATGAATCATATATGGAATGGACTTCAAAAAATTAAACATTCCATGAATGGTACATTATCTGGGATCACCAGAATTAAGGTTAATTTTACTGAAATATTTAAGTCGTCGCTAAATTTGATTATTGGTAGGGCCCAATATAACAAAGTAATCGTATTGTTAATGATTTAAAATTGTATCTAAGCTACAATAAAACAAGAAGTCAAGTCAATTTTATTAAAGTAAAAAAAAAACGCACTTATAGAAATGGTTGAGAGTTGTATAGGCCCTATTTCTATATGAGCTGTCACGTCACTTAATCAAAATATTTTTCGGTTAGACAGCAGTCGATAATGGTAGGGAATTTGTTAAGTCTAGCTTTTTACCAACATCTAGCGGGGTTCCTCAAGGTTCCATATTGGGCCCTATCTTATTTTCATTGTAGGTATATAAATGAAATCGTCGACATCATAAAATATTGTTCTATTCACATGTACATACGCCGATGATGTGCAGCTATTTATTAATTCAACCCTTTTCCTAATAAATGAAGCTATTGATAAAATGAATAAAGGTCTCCAAAGTATTCTTGAATGGTCGGTAGCAAATAATCTTTGTTTAAACCCAAATAAATTTAAGGGCCAGTTTCACAGTGCATACTTAACAAAATAAGTGGCACTTAATTCTGACATTTTGGCACTTTAGCCGCAGTTTTACTACCTGAGTAAGTGGAACTTAAGTGGCCAACATGGGAGACTTAAGTGTCACTTATTCCGATAAGTTTACACTGTGAAATTGGGAATTAGTTTACCATATTTGGCACTTAAGTGTCACTTACTTCACTGTGAAACTGGCCCTAAGACCATCGTTATTTACCGTAACCTGCTGGATATAACCAACTTTCCAAGTTTAAAATTGTGAAATTCAAATATAGAATATGTCAACACTGATAAAAATCTCGGGCTCACTTTTAATCGTCCTCTAACGTGGGACGACCATAGAAACCTAACCGTTGGCAAAATTTAAGGTACTCATCGAGTTTTTTGGACTACCAAGGCAAACAAAACTCATGAGTTAAAACAAGAACCTCGAATAATATTTTTTTTCGAGATTTTTTTTCTAGATATAGTCTTTCGAATTTTTTTTTATTTTAGATTTTTGTGCATTCGAATTTTTTTCATTCTAGATAAAAAAAAGAAGTTTTTTTAGAGATTTTTGTCATTCGAGATTACGCCATGATCCCAGGCAATCTATATTGTCAACAGAGAAATTATCACAGTTCGAATCGTCACAGTCATTAAAAAGCACCAAAAAACAAATCATCAAAATTATAATTATTAAAAGCAGCCCAGTTAAAACTAATTAAATTCAGTCTAATCGCCCGCCACGGTTTCGAATCAAACAATTCATCGTGTTGTCGCTGGAAGGAAATCATAACTTAAAAAAAATGGAAATGAATTCTTTTTTGCGCAAAAGGTCATATTATATCATCTAGTAAATACTTTCTGTAAAAGTAGATAAAAATTCACTGACGTGCATAAACACCTAAAAAATAACAATTAAATTACACAGTGTGAATTATTAATAAATAAATATGGCCAACCTGTCACAATGGAAATCGACACCGGTGAATAGTGAAGCTAATTTATTAAGATTTCCTAAGGAAACATTCTTCTTGTTCTATTAGGGGTGGCATAATTTAAAAACTATAGGAAGTATACTGTATAATTGCTGAACTCAGTTCTGCTGAAATTTTTTGCGTTAAAGTTAATCGTGAAGAAGCCTCTCTACTTTTTTAATTGGGAACAAGATTTTTGTTCAAATTCAAGTTTTGTAAGTTATAAAAAAATCTGACATATCCGGGTATTTTATATAAAAACACTTAACAAGTCCAATTGTCAGGTTTACAGTGATAATTATTTCAAAATCAAATCACGCCGCGTCGCATACAGCGTCCCATATAAAGTCGAAACCGAGTTACTCGGTCAGTTTATATTCATAAGATCTCAGCAATGTCACAAATATAAAAATGATTCCTCAGCAAAATTTATCAGTTTTTGTGTCAAATATTAAGGAAACAAAATTTTGGATTTGTCTGCTCAATTTTTATCGGAGGAAAATTGGTGAAAGCTCTGAAATATAAACTGACCAACTGCCTGAACACAATGGAGATGTAAAAAGTATTGAGTACACACAATTTCAATGTTACACTCAATGCAGCTGAAGCTTGAAACTGGAGCTGCAGACGCACGGTGTGCAAGAGTTCACCAATTTTTAACTTTTCACGTACAGCACTTTTGTTGTTTCAATTTTTATGAAGACAAAAAAAGAGCCGGATAAAATGTTCAAGCGTTTAGTGCCAAAAAAATTATTAATCAAAAGAAAAATATCGGAAACAAAAAAAGTAAATAATAAGCCCGTGTTGTTTTTTTTTCTTTAAAATATACAAAAAGCTGTACAGCTGCATTGTGGGCATGTCAAAAATAGAACATACGACACATTTTCACAGCTGATCCAGCTCTGTTTCCAGTTGCAGAATTCCATTGTGTTCAGGCCAGAGATTATGAATTATAAATATTGGAAACCTCTGGTTTGCCTACAAGCTAAAAAAAAATGGCAGATGGTGGTGAATTCATAGTTTTGCACTATTCTCCATGTTAAAACGCACACTAATGTAAAAATATGAATTCCCCACCGCAATAATTTTTTACTGCGATTCACATATATTCATCGACACGAGATTAAATTACAAAAACAACAATGTAAACAAATGGGTTTTGGAGAGTGGAAAGTACGAAAGATTCCTATTTGTATAATTCATAATCTCTGGTTCAGGCAGTTAATTTAAATGTGTAAAGATTCCCCTACACTGAAACCGAATTATCGGCCAATTTGGGGTCGGGAGTTATTCGACTGCATATACTGCAGTCGTTCTTTTCATTGCAAAAGTCACCGGTAAACGAATGAAAAAACCAAACAAGTTTGGAATCGTCGTTTGATTGGCAATACTCGGACGTTATCGGACGATGTCGGTTGGAGTGGTGTACGCGCTCGGCGCTCCTTTTCTTTAACATACGTTTCGATCGATCGACTGAGTGTGACCGACGACATCCGAGCATACTTCGGCCGATGACGGATTAGATGTACACGAGCCGTTATGCTAAAGTTATAGAACCAATCAAATTAAGTCGTTTCCGAGTACAGAAGTAATTGTTGTCCCTAAACCGAATAGAAATATTCGTCTCTGTGTTGATTTCAAGGTGACATCTTTTGATATATCTATTTTTTTTTTTAGATCAAAGGTTATCGTAATTAAAATGCCTTTTGAAATGTCAAATTGATGCAAAAGAAAGTGTTTGAAAAGTATCTGGGATGTGTTCCAAATGTGCATGAACACTTCTCTCAATTTTACAGAAAAATTCCGGTAATCGTGTCCGTAATCAAAAAATTCCATAAAAATTTCATATTTACAAATACGGATCACCAAGCGCTTCGTGACAGTCCCAAAAAAAAATTCCCCCTCTTAGATAATTCTCGTCTTCAGCGTTGATTATACAATATCCTATAAATTTAATATCAAACGTCGCATCGATGTTCTCTCTCTTTCCCGACACCTAGAAGTCGCTTTTTTTCATCAAATGTCATCGTAATTAAAAATATCCTATAAATTTAATATCAAACGTCGCATCGATGTTCTCTCTCTTTCCCGACACCTAGAAGTCGCTTTTTTTCATCAAATGTCATCGTAATTAAAATGTCTCTGGTTCTTGAACCAGGAGTTTGAGACGTGTCGTCATAAAGCTTATACGGTGAGGAATATTTTTTAAGCTCCCGACACCTATTTGTTGTTTTTTTTTTTAAATCAAAGATCATCGTCATAAAAATGGGGCTGGAACTTGAACATTTCGTTGGAACCAATAGTTTGAGGTGTACTGAGAAAGATTACGGTAAGGGGCAAAGTTTAAGCTCATAAAATTTCCTTCCCCACACCTAGATAGAGATTATTTTAAATCAAGGGTTATTGCAATAAAAATATGTCTGGAGCCTTAACGCTTTGTTGGATCCAGTAGTTTGATGTGTAGATAGATAGATATAAAAGATAAAATATAAAACTTTCTTACCGACATCTAGATGTCGCTTTTTCTTAGATCAAAGGTTCCCGTAAATAAAATGCGTCTGGTGCCTGAACACGTTATTGAATACAGGAGTTTGAGGTGTCGCGAGAAAGCTTACGGTGAGGGCCAAAGTTGAAGCTCATAAAACTTCCTTCCAGACTTCTAGATATATTTTTTTTTTTAATCAAAGGTTCCTGTAAATAAAATGCGTCAGAAGCTTGAACGCGTTGTTGGAACTAGGTGTTTGAGGTGTCGTAGTATTAGAATTTTTAATGTTAAAAAAAAGCGATTTTAAAAAGTTTTTCAGGTGAATTTCGTCAAAAAAATAAAACAAAATATTAACTATAGGTTAAAATATTTAATAACAATTTGCACATGAAAATAAATTATTATAATTTAATCTGTAATTTTTCTGTTATGTGGAATAGATTAGAATACCCAAAGAGAATCACGATTAAAATTTTCAATTACACATAATGCTTATCAAACGACAGGTTGGTTGCCAACTTATGTCTTATAATTATAGTCTGCTTCCATTTAAAAATATGTACTTCTATCCTCTTCATCCAACGAAAAATATTCTTTTTTTAAGAAATAAAAAGTTTTTGCCTTCCTTCAGGCAAAACAAAATGGAACTGTTACATTTTATTAATTTAATCTACCTCCTCCCACTCTGCCCAAAGGAATATTTTCCATGAAGCTTTCGCTTTTATACCGTCTGTGTGTGTTTGTGTCTTTAATGTCCTTAAATTATTGGGTCCAGAGGACGAACAAAAACAAAAATAAAAATAAAATAAAAACACAAACAATTTTATTCAATTAAGCAGATGATATTACTTTCATTTATAATATTGTCGTTACTATTTATTTCTTTTCAGATGAAATGTCTTTGAAGTTGATGAATTCTTCGGATGAGTCATCAACATAACAGTGGGGAATCCATAATAAACCATTGTAGACAACGCATTTTATTCCTCTTATATACGATTGATTGTTATATTTTTTGTTGCTTAAATATTCGAATAATTATAAAATGCAAACTGCTGTCGATTGTAATGGCAGCAATACCACAACTACAACAACAACTACATCCAATAACAACAGCAGCACCATCATCGACAATAGTCATCAACATCATCAACCGCAACAGCAGCACCTGCCACAGCAACCATCATTACAACAGGCCGATAATATTCTGATCAATCGCCTTTTAGCCGGAAAAATAACCAACAATAGCAGTGGCGGTATTATTGGAAATAGTCAAGGCAACAGTCAGCAGCAGCAGCAGCAGCAACAGCAGAAGCGTAGCCATGATTCGTCCGTCGTTGTTGTTGGAGGCCCTGCTTCTACATCAGCCGCCAACAAAGTGCGCTCTGACCATTATGAGGAATTTATATTGGGAAGTCCTTCGAAGGACTCAACAACGAAATCAAAGTTTTTGTCGCAATTCACAAAAATTACGCCATCAACAACAACAACAAGTCAAATGCAATCGGTGACAGCAACAACACCAACTTCTAATTCACAATACAACAGCTGCAATAGCAGTGCAGCCTCGACACCAACTGCTGGTGCTGCAGCAACTCAAACGTCATCAGGAACAACGACCTCGTCGACGACACAAAATCCACCTCGAAGGGCATCATATACGAATACAACAACATCAACTGCTGTCGGTAGCAGGAGCAAATACGATGAATTGCTCGAGTGGAAGGACATGCCCAAATATCTACAGTTCAATCCTTACGTTCTAAATGGATACCGTCCATTGACAACGTTCAAAGGATGTTTATTGAGCTTGTTTTACTGGCACAACGAAACTATCAATATTCTGACGCACGGTGAGTGAAAAAAAAACGAAGATATATTTAGATTTTAATATTTTTTCTCTTTATAAAAATATATTTCCATATATTGTTTACCTTTGTTTAGGTAGGGTAGAGTAAAGAGGTAGAGCAAACAAACAATTTGCGAAGTGGTTTCCTAGTGAAATTGGCCAATGCGTATGGGTTAGGGTACATTCAGATAATACAAATATAAGGAAAACATCATTAGGAAAGGAAATTCTATTTATTTGACTTCTGTGTTTGATGTTAAATAAGGGTAAACGACGAGAAAGGTCAGAACCTAATTTATGAAATGAAATTGATACAGTAGTACAGGAAAAGTAGAATTTATTGTGGAATGAAATATCAGGATGGCGATTTCTTCATATCTGAAAAAATGCTATTGAAAAAGTTTAAGTTCAAGTTTGGAACTCCATGAACCTTTTGGAAAACGCTAATGTTGATATATTTATCCAACGAAAGGCATTTTGACGTGAAAGTTATTTAAGATTAAAGTTTTATATTTTTTCTGCGTGGGCATAATTTTCGGAGTTATGACGTTTTAATTCTTGTTTTTTTCTTTTACGTTTTTTTTGTCCTTAAGAAGCTTACGTAAATTTTGTCATCAACTGAAAATTGTATAGCACAAAATTTCTAACATACTGATATATTTTTAAAGATGATGTAATATTGCAGTCCAAAGTTACAGATTTGGAAAGTCAGTCGCGTATTTTGGTAAAGAGTCGATATGGGTGATGCTGGAAAGCTGAAGAAACCTTAACATTTGTTGGCAATAACTTCATAGCAATCACTGTACCGTGTCCAATGCTGTTGGCCGTTTTTAAAAATGTATAACATTTTGCAATGAATTGCTTAAATATAGGTGTTTTTTTTGTAAACTTATGCTAGACTTACTTAATTTTGTAGGTCCTCGGACCTATAACGTCCGTGAGGTTTTCCTAGCAGGGCATAGGGTCTCCACTTCTCGTGTACGATTTCTGGAGATGTATCTCGGCTCTCTCCAACTGTTCTCCAGTGTTGCTGATTCCTCTTGAACCGTTTTTCACCAAGTACTTCTGCGTCTTGTCTGCCTGATTGTATGACCGGGTTCCTCTGTATCTCTTGACTCGCAATGCAATTGTCAGCTTTTCGAATGGTATTGGCAATCCCCTGCCATTTGCGTCTTTGTTTAATATAGTCCATGAGTCCCTGACCTGTTCTGGCATGAAGTTCATCATTGGAGATGTGGTTGGATCAGAAAATCCTCCAGATATTTTGAAAGTATCTATTAAAGAAGGTTTATAGCTTTCTTGTTACAACGGATGTGACTTTCTAAGTGCTGCATCCATAAAACATCACGGATTCAACATTGGAGCGCAACAGTCGTTGCTTGGTATTTAAGCTAATAGAGTTGTTTCTCCATATTTTGGGGAGCATTCCGAACGCAGCCTTTGCTTTCACGGTTCAGCTGTTATATATCCAGTTCAGTTCTGCAACCAGTAAAGACAATACTCCCATGATATCGGAAATTCTCTACCATATCTAATGGTTGCAACGAAATATCTACTTGGATGGATGAGGAAGTTCCAAGGCTGATTCTTTTGGTCTTTAACACCATGATTTCAGCTTCTCTCTTCTTGTCATTTGATGGAGATCCATAATCCTATGAAAGAGTGAGCATACGTCCGTGCGTCGTTGGGACTTGATCAACGGAAAATCAGGATGAATTTATGAAAGGTCGACAAATGATTTTTATTTCTTAATTCAAGATCGCATTTGAGGAAGTTTTTATACTTTCCCTCAGCGACCCTCAGCGTTAGGATCCGTACTTCTTATAGTCTCCGAACATTGTCTCGTACAGTTAAAATAGTCTCTATTTCTATTTGTAGGTCACAATATTTTGTCTTTATACAAAGCGGCATTTATTACTCAACGAAGAACTTTGTTTTTGAATGGTACCAGTATTTGTGGCGTTAACAATCAAACAGAGGGTACACAAATTTAACCTGAAACCAATTAAAAGTGAAAACACATAATTTCTAAAATATTCAAAATAATTGAATGCAGTAAATTTTGTTTGATTCATGGAAGTTTTTTTTATTGATTGACTAAAAAAAATTATATATGGACCTTTTATATTCGTCCTTTCGAGGAATGTTTTTGATGTGTATACCCACCATCATGTCCTGTAATCCCGGTCGGAGAATAAAGCGCCAACAAATTGCTTCCATCCTTTATGGTTTGCAGCTATATACATCAACTGTGGCCAAGTCTTCCTCTGGAAGTTAGTTTTTGCTTAAACAGTTGATCTCCATGTTGTTCTTGGCCTTCCAAGCCCGCGTGCACCCATTCGAAAGAGTAAAAACACCTTGCGTTGTTGTAGGCTCCTTTATAATAGCAACTTATTTTGGATTCCTCGTCCACAGAGTGATCTTTAAATACATTCACGGTTTACTCTTCTTAACATTCACAAGGAGTGGTAAAGGAGTGATTAATATTAAGCGAATTGCTCCAGAATTATGCGACTATTGCGAAATACCGTTTGATGTCTCTTGTCTTGAGTGAAGACTCTATTCTTACCTTAATCAGATCAAGAATGATAGTTGCTTTTAATTATGGAAACAAAATACCACACCAGTTATTGCAATTTTTAATGTCACTTAGATAGATTTCATTTTCCCAAACTGCTTTAATCAACCGAAGTAAAATACAAACCGTTGTGACGAGGACTGCTTTAAGGAACTCAGCTGGTATGCCATCTATATAGTCCAGATGCTTTCTTGTTTTTGAGGATGTAGATTGCAGCTTGGATTTCTAACGCTACTAGAGGGTCGTTGTGAATACCCCTGTTCTTTTATTTAAGTGACCATTTCAGCACTCTGTTCCACGAAATTTTCATTGAGTAGGTTACAAAAATGTTTCTGATCTTCAATTGATACCAAAAGTGTGTCAACCACATCCACTACCTGATGGCTGGCGTTGATTTTTACCGACAATTTCTTCGGTAATTTGGTACAAATGCCTTGTATCGACCCTTCTTCAAGAATTTCTGACAATTATTGTGATACCATTCAACATAACCCTTTATCACATCTCACTAAGCGATAAACTATGTTCTATCCGGTACTCGCTTCACAATCCAGTCTTTCGTTTAACGTCTGCCTCAAAATATATTTTCATCTTTAGCGATTTGCGATGCGCGATTTTATTTCAGTGGTATTGAGATATCCAGTAATCTCTAGCACTCGTCCGTCTTGGCATATAACTTCTATAAAAACGCTTATTACTTCCCCCCACATCTCGTCAAGTGGCGGTGAAGATGCGACATATGTTGAAGATCGTTTAAAGAAGTCGTATGGAATTTGGTTTTCGTAAATGCATTCCGTGATGAAAATTGTAGAGATTTAGAATCAGAGGAGGCGCACTATGATTTCTCCAACGCTGCTGTATCATAATGTGGCCTTCTGTTTGATAAGGCCCGGTGCAGACATGCGTTTTTTTGACGCCGCGGTGACGCAGCGGTGCCGCTGCGGTGCCGCAATCGTTCAGTGCACACATGCGGGTTTTTCTCGCTGAACTCAATCTGCAAATCGCGGTCGGCTTGCAGCAATAGAGTTTTATAAAAAGAAACGAGTAATTTTTGCTTAACTAGTGGATAAAAACTATGATCTTTACGTCATTTGGCGTTATTTGGTTAAACATCTATTTGTTTATCATTGGCTAATAAAATGAGTATTTTTTATATCTTTTCTTTTGCCAGTCATGGTATGGCTCCGAAGCAATAATCCATATTTCTGGACACTTTTTTATTTCACCTATAAATAATTCGATATCCAATTCTTCCATTTTTGAAATCTTTCTACCAAATTTAACTTGCGGCAAAATGACGCATGTGTGCACTGCTCCATAACTAACAATGAACTGAAAGACGCAAGAGCGTCTGCGGTGACGCAGCGGTCTCGCGGAAACCAGCGAGTTTTTTTTCCCGCAAGAATGACGCGTGATGACGCAGCGTCACCGCACGTGTGTGTGCACTACTCAATTTATTTGTGAGTACTGTATGACGCAAAGGCGGTGACGGTGCGTCACCGTGGCGTCAAAAAAACGCATGTGTGCACCGGGCCTAAGGAGATACCCAAGTGATTTAAGGTTGCACATATTATAAGTTTGAATACAGTTTCAGTTAACACTTAAGTTCATTGGACAATTTCGTAAGTCGATAAACAAATCTCCATTTTTGTTGCGGGATCCCAAATCAATTATTGCCATAACGCGTTCCAGACCACAGTTGTCTGATCCAACTTGGGAATTGAGATCACCCATTACGATTTTAAAATCGGCTTTCGGAGCACTGCTGTTAGCTGAATTCAGATGAGAACAAAACGAAGTTTTTTCATCCACGGCCGCTTTATTTGTAAGAGCTTAGCTTAATTGTGATGTTACGTTTTTTTATTATCGAAAACTTGCTGTCATAATAGAGTCCCAGAAAATAGGACTACATATTGCTCGATTATTTTGGCTGCCAATACTTAAAACAATCTTATTAATTAAAATGAAAATATATTCATGTATTAACTCTATTTCTTTTCTGTCTGTCTTTTCGTTAAACATTTTTGCAAGCCCACTGATTCATGAACTAGTAGAGACTTGAAAGTTGAAACACTGTAAACAATAAACATAGCTCAATAGTGAATGGCAACTTATGTGTTATATGAGTTTTAAGTTTCTATTTTTTCTCAGTAATTTTTTGTTTTTAAATCTACTCTAAATTTTCTGAAGAGACATAAAACCCACTGTTGGTTCGTTATTGGAGTTTTACTGTAAGGTTGAATCAATTCCAGAAAGTTTGATTTTTAAGAAAGAAAACGACGACCTCTGGTTTTTTTTTCCAAGATCATAAGATATTGATGTGTACTGGCGATAGGGTGAAAAAAAAACGTTACGTATCTTGTGATCGTATCGTGCTCGTGATTGTGATACTGTGATTGTGATTCACGTTACGTTACGTATGTTTACACATCTTAACCGTGAGTCCCGGCACTTATACTTTTTTTTATTTAGTAAATAATTGTGGGCCTATTTTTCAACCTTAGTTTGATTTTTGACCCTTCGGTATTGATATTTTGGTTTTGATGGGTTGAGGGTAAAAGACAATGCTTATAATGGTAGCCGATCGTGTACCCTCAATCCAGTAATATTTTAAAATTCTTTATTCTGTTCATAGGACACTTAGTGTGCTATCAAGTTAATAGGATACTTTACCTCAGTTGTTGACTGCGAATATCTTGTGAATTGTGTATATCATTTTATTCCCTATATACAGAAGGCAAAACACTAATAGAAGCATTGAAATGTATTGTATAGTAATTATTAGTGTCAATCAAAGACAATTCAATGACTAAGGTAATGATATTGGATGACAATTTCTAATATCAAGCACGGAATTAGGTTGGATATTTTGTTTATTTTGAGGAAATTAATAAAGTGGTATAATTCCTTTACACAAACAAAGTGATGCAGATTGATGAATGAATCCAAAAATATAACTTTAACCGCGATAACCAAATATCTATATATTGAACGAATATAGGCAACTTATTCGCAAATTGTTTATTTAGACCCTTTATAAACAAAACTATGTACCACTCATTGACAATAAAATTAAGGTAAAGTCGACCTATAGAGGCATCTTGTATACCCAAGGTATGTTTTCTTCATGAGGCTTTAAGTGCTTCATTTTGTATTACTGAATAATTTACATATTTAAAATCCAAATTAAACTGACACTGACATCCCATATATAGTAAAATAACAATGAAACGCCTAAAGCCCCATGTAGTCGATTCCCAGAACCATGTTAATTATTTTAAACTCTCTGAGTCTTTGTATATATTCTTAAATTTACCATGAAATTTTGGTATTATTTTGCAAATTGCATCCCTGTTGGATATGTATACACACAACACACACTAAAGACTACAGAATGTCCTTTAGCCATGAAAACATAATCCAATTTAATTCATCGAACTATACTACAACTACTATTAATATTGTTCACAATAAAGAAAACAAAAATCGAAAAAGGAAGGAATTAAAGTATTTAATCGAATAAAGGTTTTTCCGGCTTCCGCATCCCCCATCAGCAGAGTGCATCAAATAAAAGTTCGATTGAAATTTCTTGAAATAATTGGAAAACTTTTCCATGCAAAATCATGATGTTGTTTTTTTTTTTTCTTTTTTTAAAGAACCGAACCTATATACTTTCTTCTTGTCACTGTAAATTTTATTTTCAAAAAAAAAAAAAAAAAAGTGTCAGTGAAATAGTATCCCATTTGGACAGGCAAAAGGAAGAGTCTTTTTGTTTTCTTTGTATTTCTTTACTTTCATTGCATGAATGAAATTCAATAAAAGACGAATTGGCATCTTGAAACATTTTATTGTTAGAAAAGTTCATTTTTGTAATGAAAAGTTTTCTGTTTGTTTCATTATTGCACTGCGATATGAAAGAAATAGAGTTTTATTATAAAAGTATAGTCTTGAAAAGAGCGATGATTAACCGTATAATGTCCACTCAAAGCAATTTGTTGTACAATAACTGAAGGGCTATATATAAGAAGGGAATAAGGATTCGTTTTGGATTAAGAATATTAGGCAATTTCATATCGAAATCTTGGAGAGAAGATCAACTAAAACAATGAAACGATATTTCGTATTTTATATTAGAAGAACTTTGGGGACAAAAAGCAATTTGAAGAAAATTTTTTTTATTAAAATTTCAGTTTAAAAGATTTTTTAAAACGAAAGTAAGTTATTTAAATCGTCAATTATCTTAAATGATTTGCTTATTTGCAACTTTACGTCCTCTTACTATGATAGTATATTGATACAATCTTGCCATCAGAACAATACAATATCAATGTTAATGTCAAATATCATAATGACTATGACAATGAATTAAAATTTATTTTTCACATTCATTTTGTTCATTCTCTGGTAAATGTCTTAACTTGAAAACGACCTAAGTATATAAGTATAGTTAAGGACAGACAAAAGCACACATGACTTGAATTGTATTATTGATTTTTTATATTTTTAGTTCCGCTTTAAGTGTAATTTAGCAGACAAATATAATTTTTAAATAAGCTTATTTAATTGAGAGGAAGGTTTTAATTAAATTGACACTCTTTCGAAGCAAAAGGAACTTAAAGAAATCGATGCATAACGAACTGTAAGTCTAATTTCGTAAGAATATTAGAGCACAAAGTAACGAATAAAGGGCCTTGTTTATGAAGACACATTTGCCAAACAATAGAACAATTTGAAAATATGCCAAAAATAGCTAACTTTTTTGAACCTAATACTTCTATGCCATATCTTTGAAAATATCCATTTCAGATTAATACATATAAGCAACTTCAAATCCATATATCTATTTGAATTTAAAACAAAAAATAAAACACAATAAAAATTCTAGTACTGAACCAACTACATTATATACAATGTATGTATGTGGATAGAACTTCGTGAGCTTATTTTTAAACGAAGGTTTGTCCGGTGACTTCTCAAGGCAATACTTTTTTTTACATCATTTTATTTTTGTAGGCCTACAAATTAAGTATGTAGGTATACAATTTTTTGGATTAAAGCCAAAAATTGTTTTTAAAAATATAGAAAAAAAAAAAACACTTAAATTTGAATATATCGTTGTCAAATTAAACGCTAGCCTTCCAACCGCAGGAGCCTTTCGAATTTTAATTCCATACAAAAAAAAAAACCAACCATATACCTTTGTAAGAAAAAATTTCATGCCTACATATCCGGTTGAATGTCAAAATTTTTTTACAATCCTGGGTTGTAATATTTATCGTTGACATACTTGGCAAATCAAAAACAATAAGGCTTTGGGTGAACTTTTTTTTCTTTGGTGAAAAGAATAATTTTTGCCCTTTTTATCAGATTGAGTTTCTTTTTTTTTTGTATTCTTCTGCTCTTCCATCGTCGTCGTGAGCACTTTTATCTTGTAATACATAATTGTTTTACGCTAGAGTCGAAGCCCTTTTATTTTGCATTCAAAACAAAAAGAGGCCATGACGACCTTGACCTTTTGTTTTTATGAAAATAGTAAAACAAAATAAAAATAAAAAAAAAATAAATGGAAGTTTTTCTCCTGCGCAAGGTATTAATTTATTAAAATGACTTTTGGCTCTGTAAGTCTCGAGTGGAAGTATTTTACAATGTTACGTATGTAATGTGTATGAATTTATTAATTTTTAATTTGTTTGTTATTTTAATTTGTGACACCTATGTATAAATGTTGCATAAGAGGTTAAAAAAAGCACTACGGTATCTTGGATTATTCATAAGACAAAGAGTTAATTAACTGTTGGTCCAGAGCAGCGTTACCATATATGAAGCTTATAATATGTTTTTTTCAGGGAAATAATCACTAACTCATACCCAACGATTTTATACCTACCACCTAAATTATTGTAAAGTGATGAAGTCGAAATCAAAAGTATGAGGGATCATAAAATTTAACCTCCAAAACTAAAATAAGCGACAAAGTAAATAAATGGGATTAAATTTGTTTATTTTTTGATATTTGGATGAGAAAAATATGTTAAGGTGCAGTAAATCAAATAGTGGGTATACATATGCCGTTTTAGCTTTATATAGCTAATGACATACGTTATGTTAGCACTACGCTTTGATAAAAAAAAAAACCTGTTTAATTGTTAATTAATTAATTGTTGTTTTTGTTACAAATTAGTTGTGGAAAGCAAGAATAATAAATATTTTAGTTTTTAAGAAAAAACTGGGTAGGTATATTGGAGTGATTTTTGTTTGAAAAATTTCAAAGCGCTTAGATGGGTAAAAGTTGAATTTTGGGCCCCAAAAATGTGTTTACAATTTGGTATACATGTATGTATATGTATGTGACGTCGTCCTAAGAAATATTAGTGGGTTATAGTTTACAACTCCGAAATGCCGCAATGCTGCTCACCAAAATAATTTTTCAATTATTCGGGAAAATGAGATCTCAGAGATTTTTCTCACTCAAAAAGTGAGCAAGTGAATTCAAAATTTTTTTCCTCAGAATTTTGACAGCATAGCTGAAAAATTTTGCTTAGGAATCCTGTTCATGTAACTGAGATCTCGAAGATCTCATTTTCCACACACTAGGTATTCGTCACGAAATCTATGTTAGATGAACTGAACTTAGCAAAAATTGCGTATTAACAAAGTCCGTCACTATAGTCAACTGATGAGTCCAAGTGAGATCGCCGGGACGAAACGCCAATTTTTGTAGGACTTAAAGGCCGTCAAAAGTTATTTTGAATCAATAATTCAACAAAGTCCATTAAAATAGTGCTAAGTCTTCTACTTGGCTGATGTATTTCAGTAGTATAGTATATAGAATTTGTATTGTTAAAAAAACCTTCCTTTTTTTTTAAATATTTTTTAGTTCCAATCGATAATTTATTGAACATTTATTTTCAACAAAATTTTAATATAGTTTTTTATTTTTAAAAATTAAAAAAAAGAAAAAAAGGATAAGTATTCCATAATAATAAAACAGGATCATTCAAATCCATTCACTTTAACCTGGTTCTAAAGGCCCAAAAATTATGCATGACCATTTTCTGTATTGATTGATTTGTTTACTCTGAAGACCACAGCTTTCAGTTCTTACCATATAAACTCTCCTCGACAGCTACTCTCGAAATACGAACAGTGTTGGAATCCTGAGAGCTAACCTCCGATAGTTATCAAAACACGTGTCCACTTGTGAGTAACTATCAAAAACTGCGAATGTCGAGAGCAAAAACTCAACTCTCCGCGGGTACCCGCAAGGCTGTGTCCACTTGCGAGATTGCTTTTGAGATTGACCTGAAAGCTATTCTTAATGGGCTCTTGCAAAAACAAATTTTAGACACGACCTAAATATTTAAGTAAAATGGACCTCTCTTATGTGCGATTTTAGAGTCTGCTTAGTTAAGATCTATTCATATGATTTAAGAAGAAACACATTAACTATGGAACTAGTTTAGTGTTAGAATTTTTATAAAACGACACAAAAGTGAATAAATTTATTGAAATAGAAATTACACTTTTAAACCGAAAAAAATGTTAAAAAATCAATATAATTAGTAATAAATTGATTAAAAATTTTCTAAAATTGTTTTGACACCAACGCAATGTACATCATCTGATTTCTTTATTAATTTTTATTTATGAGAAAAAAATCACATAAAACATAAGAATTAAAAAAAAATTAAATATTTTTATATGTGTATAAAATTTTGCAAACATTTTTAAGAAAAAAATTGGTGCGCAATTTTTTAGCATTTATTAATGCAGAAATAAAAAATTAATTTATAAAAAATTCAACTATCCACTTTCGAAAAACCGAATCTTCAAAAAAAAGTTTAGAATATTTTTTTTAAAATCCAAAATTCTTTTTTTTGAAAATTTTATTCAAATTTATTAGAAACTCTTGTGTAAAAAATTTTATTAAAATTGGTTAAACTGATTTATTTATTTAACACAACTAAATTGCTAGTTTACAAAAATTTTACAAAATTCTTACCAAAGTTTATATTAAGATTTTAATTAATTGCAAACAAAAATGTTGATTTTAATTTACATGAATTAATTATTGTTTTATCAAACAGATTGTTATATTTATTATTGTAAAAATTAAATAGTTTAAACATATTATTTAAAGGAGAACATTTTTCGTAATTGGTACGATAGTTTTGAATAAGTATACTATCCGGTATGTTCCTCATATTCTTTGTGGAATATTAAAGTTAATACGAGACAGAAGGTGCAAAGAGTCTATGTTACCGTTGATTAATTTTACAATGAAAACAAAACATAAATAGGAACGTCTGTCCTCGAGACTGGGTAAATCAATAAGTCTTAGTCTGTTGTTATAAGGTGGGAGATCATAAGGATTTACCCATCCCAGTCCTCTGAGAGCAAATCTAAGAAATCTTTTTTGCACCTGTTCCAGTCTATTTTTATGGCATTCGTAGTGAGGGGACCAAACCTGACAAGCGTATTCTAAAATGGGTCGTACAAAAGATATAAAAAGCTGCTTTGTCACGAAAGGGTCAGAAAATTGTTTCGACTCTCTTTTTATCCAACCAAGAATTGAATTGGCTTTATTAGAAATGCAGTTAATATGTTCAATAAATTCGAGTTTGCGATCGAATGTGACACCAAGAACAGATACATTGATTTCACGAGATATTGATATATCATTAAACAAATAGTTGAACGAAGTAAAAGAAAATTTTCTGGTAAAACACATAGTTTTACATTTATCGATATTGAGAAACAAACAGTTACGAGGACACCAGTCGAAAAACGAATTAAGGTCACATTGTAATTCTTCGCAATACCGAGTATTTGAAATTGCTTTGAAAATTGTCACATCATCGGCGTAAATGAGACACTTAGAGTATTTTAACACAGATGGTAAGTCGTTTATAAATAAAATAAAAAGAATAGGGCCTAAATGACTACCCTGTGGGATTCCAGAGCTGATAATGGAATACATAGTTGAAAACCAACACAATAGTTCTATGAGAGATACCAATTTTAATAGATGGATACAATTTTTTTCCAATTGTATGGTAAATCGTCCTGACATTAACGCACATAAAAATTTTAGGAACCATTTTTGAGAAAAATTTGATTTTCCTTACCGATTTTAAAACATTTGTATGGTAGGTCTGTAAAAGAATAATTTCTGTTTAAAATCTGCTAGATAATGTTAAAAACCTGCTGGGTGCCAAATTGAATAAAAATCGATCAACATTTTTTTTTTAAGTTGAAAAAAAAAAATCAATTTTTTAAATTTTGGTATATGTACGATTCTTTTAAAACTTTTTGAAACATTCTAGTACATAAAAAAAATTACGAAAATAAGTTGAACCGTTTTTGAGAAAATGGAAAAGCAACCATTTATAACCATTTTTCTGAATTTTTATTTTATTAAATTACTCAATTTTTTTTTGAGTTTAGGCGTTTGGAGATAAATAAGATTTTCATTTTTTGCTAAAAAAAAATTGTACTCCAGGTATCGTTAGTCTTAGTCCTAACAAAAAAAAAAAACATGACAGCAACATAAAAAATTTGTCTACTCTAACTGGCTCTATACAAGCAATACAATTCGTCGAAACGATTTTTTTTTAAATTTATAATGCTCCAATTATATGTTAATACAGTGAATTTAAGAATTGTGAGTTATAGACCCACCCGAAAAATTAATATTGCCACCACTTTTGCATATGTACATTTTTGCCATTGTGTGACGCATAGTTTAATCAAAATCGGTAGCTGCGTTTTGGAGAAATCTTTAAATAGCCTTTAAAATTTCCTCTGCCGCGACATACAGTTTGAAAGATTTGAAAGACCAAGAGAATTAAAATATAAACACACACCTTAAAATCGAATACATTCTCTATTTCTTTTCTTCTTATTTAATTTACTTATTACTGCAACAGAAAATAATACTGAGAAACGATTCTACAAATATAAACACAATTCTTCGAAACTTTTGCTGGGGATAAATGAGAATGACAGCTTTTCTTGACACCAAAAGTGAATTTTTTCGCAGAATTAACCTGGTTCCTTTACTTTGAAACTCTGTGCATTTGTGTGAATTTTTACTCAAAAGTCTATCAAATTTCATGTAAAAAAATAAAATGTGTAGAAATTCACATAAATGCACAGAGTTTCAAAGTAAACACCTATTGTGTTTAAATTTATGAGATTATACGAATTTCCCTTTAATCTCGGAATTATAAACTGATCAATATCATTTTTCATTATGTTAAAGAGTTTGATGCTTTATCAATCTTTAAAGAAATAACTGATTGATTGAAATTCTTGAGAAATTTAATTTGTTCGTCATTGATGTATACAAATTGTTTTATTGTACTTTGTTTATATGTACTTTGTTTTAACATTATCAAACTCTCAATGTTAAAGTATCTATACGATGACGTAAGTACTATCTCAAGTGGAATAAATAAATATGTATATAAACTCACAGATAGGACTTCTAAGTGTACGTTAGTTAGAAGATATAAGTACATTAGGTAAGTCCTTAACTTTACCATCATTGCGAACTATATCAACTTAAAAATGCTAACCAAACGTGAAAGTTTTTGGCAAAGAACATACTTCAAAGCATCAATCAAATTTCGTGTGTCAGGAGAGTACTTAATATATTTTATACAGTTGTTGAAGTTTTATGTCCTTAACCCACAGAATACACATTAAGTGAAAATATCTTAGACTTAAATTCACCACGAGCTCATAAAATGTTTAATAGGTCACATTTCGGTATGTATACGTTGTACATATACGTTATACGTGAATGTAGGTAGGAGTCTATAATATCACCACACCACAAAATTTGTGTGTGTACTGTGTGTAGCTTTGTGCTTTGAATGTGACTTCTACATCATCTACTAACCACAGCATCAGCAAACCGCCGCCATCCCTTGTCAAATATTTACAAAAAGGATAAACGTAGATAGATAGATATATACCTACCTATTTGAAGTTTTAAGTCTTATTCAAGGTGAATGATAAATTTTTATGACATAACCTTGTCTCATTCAGACAAATTCATTAAAAGGGTGTTCTCAATTGCTAACTGATTGATATTAAAAAAAAATATATATGCTTAAATGAAACACTTGCTTTTAGCACAAATAATTTTTTTTTTTATAATTTATTTAGTGTTAAATTTTCAGTGTATTGATTATATAGAAATATATTGAAATATTTTTTGACAATTTTTAACACTCAGGCAATTTACTCAATCAAACAAAAAATACAAAATTTTAAATTCAAAGTAAATATTGAGATTTCTCTAAATTAACATTTGTTCGGAATTTCTATATTATAATGTAGCTATTTGTATTTATTGAAATAAAAATCTTTTTAGTAAAAATAAATTCCTAAAACAAAAATAAAAACAATTTTTTTTTAAATTAAAAGAAACTAGAAAATTTAAAAACCAAACATTTTTTATTTTTTAATATTTTAAAAATCGATTTTTTGCTGGCCAATATTTAAAATTTTTTTTTTTAATTAAAAGCAGACAAATTTATTGATAGTTTTGTTGGATAGCTACTTTTTTTTAAGGTAAGAACCATCGAGTTATATACTATTCTTTTTCAGTATATGTACAATTAATTCTTGAACACCCTGTTGTTTTATTTTGGAATGAGAACAAATTTCTTCAGAGATAAACTTCAAGTTGCTTATTGTATTTTTTATAATATTCTTTGTGTTGACAGCTTGTAGTACATATGCAATGTTTTTTGGTTCGTCTAAGAACGTGTAATTTATTTTATATAAAAAGTAACTCATTTTGAGAAATACGATGGAAACACTGAGACATGAGTATTAAATCTGTTAAAGTTTGAAACAGGTACCATTAGTGTGGAAATTTTATTTTGAAACGATTTTTTTTGATCGGAATCACAAGCAGATTAAAACTAAATGAAAATTGAATTTTTAAGAGGAAGGAAATTAAACTTCAGCTGAGAAAGATTATGGATTGGTTAATGGACAAATAATTCTGCCACTTTTTAAATGTGAAAAACAAGAATCGACCACGACTCGGGTGGCAATGGAGCAGTGGATTTATAGTGCTTGACTACTAATTTAGAGGTGTGGGTTCGATCCCTACTCTAGGCAGCACTCTTGTTTATAATACCCTCAGTTTCAGACATGAATGCCACCCGTGGGATAAGCACCTTATTTCTCAGTCCACTGTGCCAAAAAACAAATCTTTCTATTCCTTCTAACTAGTGCCGGTCATAATTCAGGCTACAATTAATAGTACTTAAGTCACACAAACATATAATTAAATTATTATTATTATTAATCGACTGTGTTGCTGTGATGGTTTTTCTTCGTGGGTGAGGTAAGGTTGCCAGTGTCCAAAATTCTTTTAAAAGAAGCAAAAAACCTTAGGCTTGATATTGATTGATTTTTTGACATTTTTGACAGAACTCATATCTGTCGATTTATGCCCGAAAAATTTGCTTTCAATGTTCCGTACAAAAAACCGTGTTCATGCGAGTAATCCTCGAATTCATTAAAAACCAACATTACTCAAGTTATGGCCGAGATACCACCCGAAATGTACGAAAAAGTAAAAATTACCTCAAAAGAATCGCATGCTGCGAATCTTCCCGAGGCAGCCATTTGAATAAATTTTGAAACTTAATGGCAAACTGCAAAGTCAAAACTTTATAATGATATAAGATTTTCATCAGAAATGTATCGTTGTTATATTTAGCTTTACTTTCAAAACCGAAAACCCTTTGTACGATTTTAATTTCCGTTATCAATTCCATGTAGATTCTCCTTAAAAAGAAAACAAATGTTATATTTCTTAATAAATTATTAATTTTTATATTGATTGTATATATTGTATATTTAATTTAATTTAAATAATTAAAAAAAAAACAAAAACCAGAAAACACGAATGAAATTACACTCAAATATTAAGAGGATTGGGTGGAGGAAATTCGAGAAGGTATGGGAGAGGAATATGTGGCTTTTTGATACCCTGGTGTGGACGGTGATGGGATATGGTGCGGAGATATGGGGATGGGAGGAGAGACAAGAAATGGAAAGAATGCAGGAGAGATGGACACTAGGAGTAGAATGGCAAACTCCAGGATACATGGTGAGAGAGGAAACCAAAAGAGATAAGATAATGATAAGGGCAGGGAGAAGGGCATGGAATTATGAAGAGAAATTAACAGGTGGGAAAGGAAGTGAAATAGCGAGGGAATGTTTAGAGGAGATGAGGGAGAGATAGAGGGAAGGAAGCGAGACAGGATCCCGATGCGAACAAGGGAGAATGGGAAAGAGAGGAAGGGAAGGAAGAGAAGACAGTATGACAGGGTACGAGAGAGTAGAATGGGAAGACAGAAGAGAGCAGGAGAAGGAAAGACTGGAACTAATATTGGAATCCAGATTTAATAGGTGGTATAAGGAAGTAATGACCGAGGGGATCCCACAATATTTGAAAGCGGGATGGAAAGCAGACAAAACAAGGAGAATAGCGAGAGTCAGGCTAGGGAATGAGGTGAGAGAAAGATGGTACTGGAAGCATGAAGAAGAAAGAATGTGCAGAGTGTGTGAAGGTGAATCTGAGACGTGGGAACATGTGATGGAAAGATGCAGGTCAGGTGGTGACGAAGGGATGACAATAGGGGAGAAGATGAGGGATATAATGGACGAAGAAGGGAGGGGGGAAGAGTGGATAAAGGCAATAGAGGTTGCGAGAAGGAGTAAGGCGAGAGGGATAGGAGTTGTAATCCTTAGGGGAAACAATACAATACCTACAATACAATACAATATTAAGACTAGAATTAGAATAAAAAAAATAGCAAATAGCAAACCACGTACACATTCGCATTTGTTGGCTAATATAGTTTTTTTTTTACTGTTAAAAATGGTTAATTTAATTATCTTGATTTGTATCTCAATAATCAATTATTGATATTAAGCATGTCTATATTTACAAGGGATTCAATCATTAGGGAAGGATCCAATCACTGAGGAATTGTTTATTTTTTTTTGTTTAACGCAAAAATTCACATTCACTTCCCGAAAGATCTAATCACTAATGGTTCCAAAAGATGTAACATGTATAAGAATATTGCATAGGTAGTGCGCACGCACATTAATCTTTTTATTCTAGAAGTTTAAATATTTTTGGTTTCTATAAATTTTCAAAAGCTAATAATTACTTAGTAGGTACCAAAAGTAATTATTAGGTTTTGAATCTATTTTTGACTTTCAAACAAAGCTTTAGATTGCAAAATTAACACAATTCACCCTTTAGCTTATGAAATAAATTATTTTTAATTTTTTAATTCCCAAGTCATCAACTTGTTTGGGAATTAAATTTAAAAACAACATAAGTCGCTTACTTGTGAATTAAATTTGTTTAATTCATGAGTCACTAACTAACTTATGAATTAATTTTTTTTTAATTCATAAGTCACTCATTAGCTTGTGAATTAAAGTCTTAAGCTTTTGCTTAAGCTTTTGCAACCCTGGTTTTTTCTTACTATGTTCATTTGTCGTTTCCACAAGTTTTTCACAAAATCTACTGCTCTTACAAAAAAGTGTTACCATCATCTCATTTTATGTTGCCCTTTTTATCTAAAAAAAAAATTATTTCGATTGGTCGGAGTGTCTAGACTAAAGCTTATATAGACGCAGATTATGTAGATGGTATTTGTTTTCGAACAACACATATTTATTTACATACCTATGAATATTCTAATACTACATTTATGGGAATATTGCTTAAAGTTTGGTAACATTATAGAAAAAGAGATAAGAGTATCAAATTTAAGCCTGTCTATGTTGGGAATAGTTATTATATGAAGTATTTAAATAATCATTTATAAAATCTGTAACGAGGTATGAGGCAACAATTCCAACATCAAAAATTATTTTACCTGTATAACCAATCCAAATATAGAATGGACAAATGCGGGTAAAAAGAAATTTCCTTACATCCTGTCTAGGATCAAAAAAAAAAAAACCAGACTGTTGCTCATCTCAGAACTAAACTTCCATTAATCATCCCCCTATAAGCAAGATGTTTATAAAGTCTAACTAACCGAAACTGCGTAGATATATGTATTTATTTAATCATTTGATTCCTTCAAATAAGATTGCTCTCATGTTTTCGTAACATGAAAATATCCAAATAATTACCTACCATATATCCTTGCTGTGTTTTTTTTTTTTTCATGGTAGAAATACACATTTTCTAAACGAGAATTTATTTGACATAAGACCAAAGTGCCATTTCACCACTGATATCTAATCAATCTTCATTATTCATTTTACTGACAACACCACAACACCAACACACAAAGGCAGGTTGTATTTTATTTTTTTTCTTGACAAAATGTTTGGGATTTAAATTAACAAGGAGTCATCGCATATTTACTTATGTTGTTCTTGTATCTATTAGTATATTTACTTCAAAGATGCTGCAGATGTACTTCAGATTTTAGACCTTTTTTTAAAGCTTGTTGAACATGAAACTCTAATACGAGTGTATGTAATATGTATACTTTTATGTAAGGTATAGCATAACCTATAATCTACCAATTTAATGCAATTGAAGTTCAAATTTAAAAACATACATTTTATAAACTTTCATAGGATGAAACCTTTAAATCTTGAAACTAACTTTTCACACTAACATAATTTCACAGTATATTTTATAATCTTCTTTGCTTTACCATGAAGACAAAACATATTTTGACCTCATCCTCTTTTAAAGTTTTATATCCATAGAAAAAAAAAATATTATATAGGTAAAGGTATAGTTGACCTCTTGAATGTGAAGTACATTACACACTTGAGAGTTTATATATAGGTAGAAGCTGAATATAAAAACTTAACCCACCGGAAGAGCATCCCATTCACTTGAAAATGGATGAAAGTTATAATAAAAGATCTCGAACCATATTATCACCTATATAGAAAGCTATTGTCTTACCTTTCTTCTCGTTTTCATTTTTCGACTTTGGTTAGCTATTTTAAGTCGTCCTTGGACTTTCTTTTTTTATCCCTCCAGTTAATTTGATTCGTTCTGGCTGAATAGAATAAAGTTTTGTATAATAAAATTTTTGTCTTAAGGGATTTATATTTTTTTTTTTGTAATTCGTAGCCTTGTAATGCTCAGTTACTGCAAGTCATTTTAAAATTTTACTGAATATGGTTATTTTAAAAAATAGAGTTTTTAGAGTTTTTGTACCTAGTAATTTTAATTCGGAAATACAAGCCTATCTGTGCCAAAATTTCTCGCAATTACATAAAACTAAAAGACGCACAAAAAAAAAAACAAATGCATTTTTTAAACAAATTATTAACATTTTTAAAATAAAATTATAATTTGTCAAATCAGCAAGTAATTTCGCTTCGTTTGACATCTTATTTGTCAAAATCGGTTTAGTATGAGAGTCGAAAAGTGAGTCTAGACTATAGAAATAATTTTGAAAGATAATTATGAATAAATATTTTAAAGAAAATTAATTTTCTTTCAAATATATTTTCAAATTAAATCAAGAATTATTACAGATTTATGTTAATTAAAGACCGTTATTCAAACTCTGACCCCTCCTACATATTTACAAAACAATCTTGCTCTCTCAAAAATGCAAGATGAACATCTAAGTTAATTATTTAATTAATTAATGTATGTAATTAAGTGGGAGCAACTTAAAGATCCTTGGAACACCAAATTATAATAGCTTTGTGGGCACCAGACTTTCAAGTTACCTAGTAGGCGCCAAACTTAAATGTAATGTGAGTCGACGAACTGTGGTCCAAAATGAGTGTAAGATGTTTTAAAATCTTAGACTCAAGTAAGATTTTCTTAGAAAAAGGAATTAACAAAGGAATTTAAGCAAAGCTTTAGAAAAAGTTAAAATTTTACGAATTTTGTAAAAAAAGTCTGCGGCTATTTAATTGCAGTTCACAGGGTTTTCCAAAAAAAAACATTTCACCACAGTGGAGGCATATAATTAACAAACCGTTTTGGTAAGTGTTTAAACATTCTTTTTTTTCATTTTGTAGCTCATCGACATAATTTTATTAAGACGTGCGTAAGTGACTAAGTTTATGTGAAACAGTGTAAGAAAAAGTAAACGCACGTAATTCCATTTTTTTTTAACAATTCCCATATAAATAAAAAGGGGCGTGGAAGTGGGCGGGCGGATTTTTTTACGATCAAGTTAACAACAAAACGTATTCTAATTGAAATAAGAAGAAAATTTCACGTTTTCAGTTCTTTTGAGAAAGGAAATAACTCAAACATTCCAAAAGTAGATTAGCTTTTAAAACCAAATTGTTAGCACCGGGAACATGTTTTTTAAACAAATTACACTATCTCAAAACATCGCAAAAAATTGCAGTTTCCTTCTTTGGGATTTGTTTCTTATTGTTAGAGAGATAGGCGGAATAAAGACTGTGGAGAAATATTTCCTTTATATTTGAACAAATTTAACATCTGTTAAAAATCGAAGTGTTTAAAGGCACCTTTGCAACTGAAAGGAAACCAAAGAAAACGAAGCTTAAAAATCCCTGTCATATAAAAGGACTCAAAGCTTAGACTAATTACTGGAGATTTTTAGATATTTTCTTTTAATCTCTCTATAAAAACTTCTTGTACAAAGTGCTAAAATTTTTGTGTAGTTTCCTTTGAAACGAACTTGATTGAACAATGAACACAAACTATCCGTTTGTGTGAAGATGAATGTCAAAAAAATATGCTCAAATCGTTGACCGGGAAGATTTCGTTCACTCCCCTTACTTTATGTCGTTCTCGCCATAGTGATGGAAGTTGCTGGAAAGTGGAAACTCAATTTCCTCATAAGAAAGGGGACTTAGTCCCCTATTACACGATGATTCTTTGCGTCTCACTCTTTTTTCGAATTTCTCTTTGAGAATCATCATAATAAAGTTATATAAAAAGAAACGTCAAAAACAGTCTCGGAAAACTTGGCCCACGACTCACAGGGCAACTGGTCTTCCGTCTCATCTTTTTTCTCTTTAGCACTCATTATGTTAGAAAAGAGTCAGACAGAAAGAATCATCGTGTAATAGGGGACTTACATATTATGTCAAACAGGGATGTTATCTTATACAACATTAATTATATTTTCAAACATTAGGTCTGTTCGTTGACTTGCCCTAAACTGACAGATTCTGTCAATTCATTTTTTTTATATGAATATTTGCAGTCTTTCGGACTAAAAATGGTAGAAATGGTCAGTTAACTTTTTGTTCAAACAAATATGGAATGTAATACGAAATACTACAACTATTTTGTCAGGATCATAAATGGTGCGCAAAGGATGGCACTTCAGTTTTCGACGCCCGTTTTGTTTTTCTTCTATACTTGAATGAACTTGTGGTTGAAATATAACAGAATTTTAAATACTTGCAATTGTTAGGGGAAAGCATCTGCATTGCATAAATTTATAAATTTTTTTTATAGAGAAAAATATAAAGTCTTAATTTTTTTTGTTACATTTTTCCCATTCTCTAATAGAAATGATTAAAATCTGGTTTGAGTGGGTACTTAATTCGTAGTCATTCTCGATTTCATGGGCTTATAGATGGGGGACGAAGTATTTCGGACGCTTACAATGTATTTCGTTTCAAATTTCACAAAACTGTCTTAAATTCATGTTTTTTCGAAGCAGTAAGACACTGAATTTTTAAGTTTTTTATTTCATCGACATTGTAGGTATAGCCATCAATTAAAGGAATTTCACAGATTTATGAATAATTGACAGATGGAGAATGAACTATATTTTGACCAAAAAAAAAGACGTTCTAAAACGCATCAGATGCGTATTCATATATCATGAGTTCCGGAAGTCAAAAGAGAAATTGGTGTCTAAACACATCCCAAACGTATGTGATTCACATCAAAAAGTGATACCAGATGAAATTTAAAAAATCCCACCGGATTAAAAAAAATTCTACACGCTTAAAAAGCTGAAAAAAAGTTATGTATCTTAAATATCTTACTTAAAATCGCAGCTCTTATAATAATGAAACAAATTATTCTTTTTAAATTTGTATTGGTCGCAAATTAAATAGATCAAATAAAAAAAAATGAGGCTGCACGCACTGCGATTTAAATACAAGTTTTGTTATATTACCTTCTGTTTTTACGTATAAATAGTGGCGCGTTATAATTTTTATTCGACAAACAAATAGTCAGCAAGTATTTTTTTTTTAACGTTGCTATTTCATTTTTATCAAATGAGTGCATTTTCTCATTAAAAGACGTGTCTTCCATTTGTTTGCAATCTTAAAATCTTGGGACTCAGAACCACAAGTGCGTTCATAGCAAACAATTTTTGTTGCTTCGAAAGTGTGACCCGAGCCTATCTTCTACTGTAAGAATAAAGTTCCCATAGAAAACAAAACATGTAATCTAAATTCTAATAACCACTTACAGCGCAATAATGCACCGTCGAACGATGGTACCAATATGTTGCCTATGGGGTGACAAGTTTTTCGCCGATTACTTTAATTATTTCTTATTTTGCAGGTGGATGGGTTGCAAATTGTTTCAGACGTTTAGAGGCAGACTTAAAGCATAGTACGCAGCTGAAGCGAAATGAAAATTTCCATACAAACATTGGAGCAACGAAATCATAAACGAAAAATTTCGTTTTTATTTTTGTTCTGCAGTACGCTGTTCAACGAGCGAAATTGATAATTGTAGCAGATTATTTGGAGAAGTCTCCACTCTTTTTCACACTGACTTAATTCCACCAACCATTAATTGTCTGCGGAAAAGTGACATTGGAGTTTTTATTTGTAATTTTATTTGTTGTTTCTTTGATTACATCAAAGCCTTTGGGGTTTTTTTTTTTAAATTTTTTTTTTTTTGAATTAGTGACACTTATTTTTTCCGTAGTCGTTTCGTTTAAGTTTTCGCTATCGATTTGGAGACCAGAGAGAATGTTCGTTTCGCTTCAGCTGCTTACTAGGCTTAAGAGACAAAAGATTGTTTCTCTCTGCTTGTTTGACAGGTTTTCTGTGTCATTGATGGTCAGCCCAAATATTTTTGTTTGAGTTATAAATGTTAGGTAAAAAAACCAAAATTGGAGGAAAATAGGTAGGTGGGTACTAAACTACAGTAAATTATGATAAATTTATTTATCCTCACATAAAAAAGCGTTTGAAATAATTTCGTACCATAAATACCACCAAATTATTTTTTTCCATCATTTCTGTTAGGAAAAACCACCAATCTGGGAACACTGGCATTAACATGAGCAGCAAATGAATTAAATTTTGTTTCGATGAATTTATTTGACAATTTGACGTTTGAATTAACTGAAGCGTAAAAATCGGGGTTTTCGAAAATAAAAAAACGTTTAAATTCATTGACATGCGTAGCTTTTCCTGAATGCAATTTGAATTTATGTGGGTTATACAGACGAGGAATGAATTATATTTTAATGCATGAAGAGTATTTGGTTCAAACTGTCATTTTAATCCATTGACAAAGTAGTTGCTATCTTATCTTTCAACGAAATTTGAAAGTTCATGACTTGTCAGAAGGGGATTGAATTATATTTTGACAGGTGTCTACATATTATATAAAATATTTCATTCAAACTGTCAAATGATGCACAAAAGCGGGTTTTTTTTAAGAGATATAATAAATCGTTTAAATTCACTGAAATCGTAGTCATCCACTTCCCAAAACGTCCAATTTGTATACCCATTAAAGTCTTAAGTTCTGTCAAAGTTCATTAAAAAATAAATAAAATGGGACTAAAATTGGAAGTTTTCCTAAGATCACCCATGTGGTGTTTATACATAAATGTGATATATCTTTGAAAATTTGTGTGCAGAAGCAAATCATTGATTAAAAATTATGCCGTTGAAAAAAAATTAAAAAAAAATGGCATTTGAGCAATACTACCTTACGAAGGTGGTAAAACAATTTTATAAATCCAATATAATAAATAAAATAAATATAAATTGATAATTTTATTTAAAGATTTAGGAAGCAAACTGCAGTAACCAGGCATAAGGCAGAAGAATTTTTTGTCAAGGGATGAATGTAGGAATTTATTTTTGCTTATTTATATTCATCCTTATATTTCGATCACTACAAAATAGTTAATGTGTACACGTCATATATCCACTTAAAAAAATGTATCTTTTATCTTCAAAAATTTTAAGCGACACGTACTCAGGCACTTGCTGTACATATTTGGTATTCCAAACGCCTACAATGTCCATCTCTCTATTTTTGCAATTCAAATTTTCAAACACATTTTATGAATACCTACACGTTTATTTGTATGAAATCATACCAGTCGTGTGTACAGTACTTGTATGTATGTATATTGTATAGGATATACGAGTACGTATATGGGATGGATTTTTGTTCACCGTTATTTAATCGTAACTGCTTTAATTCTGACTGATGGATGTTTCTAAAAATATCTCTGAAATTATTTTTTTTTATCGGGATTATTTTAAGATTGAATTAATTTATTTAAAACGTGAATTGCTGAAGGATGTCTTTTTAGATAGATAGCTGGCTGAACGCAATGATGGTGATATGTAGTTGTAGCAGAAAGTTGAAGTTTCTTGGTAACGATGTTACATTTGCTGCTACAGCTTCGCAATGCTGTGTAATGTATACTTTTTCTTACTTTTCAACCTAAGCAGTTCTTCGAGCTCCATCTACAGCTAAACCATATGTGTTCAGTTAGGATATTTGAAAGTATGTTTATTCAAGTAGGTACCTTCTCTTAAGCTACGCCTTAGTATATTAATTAAATGCAGTATATTGTTTAATCTCTTACGATCAGCTTAACCCATCAAGTCTCTTGCTCTTGAAATTTAATATTAATTTTCAAAAATAAAACATCAAATCTTAATTTAATTATGACCTACATATAAATAATGTTTTATTTTATCTCTGCTGATTAAAAACACGCATAAAAGAATCGTTGAGAATGTAAGTCACTAGTTCCTGCTTCGATACAAACTGACTTCATGTTTGTGTCATTAATTTATTTTAAAAATTAAATATTCCGTGCTATAATTCCATACTTAATTTTAAATTTTGTCATCTGTTAATTATGTGTATGATATATGATAAAGTGTCTTATGACATTTATAGGTGTATTTAAATAATTATTACCAAAATAACATCCTGACATAAACATAACCAATTCATAAAAACAAATTATTAATATAATTTAAATACATATGTAGGTTGATATGGTTGTTAATTGTTATCATTATTCATTATAAATGAGGTGTCATATGGTCAACATATATAACCTTCATAAAACTGAATATTAAATGCCATCATTAAAAGGCTTAATAATTTTGTTTATCAAAATAAAATTCAACAATGAATAATTATTTTTTTAATGAACAGAAATTAACCTTCATAAAATGATTATTTTTAAAATTTGCAACTAAAATTTATTACATTTTTGAGTTTCATAAAAAAAAATATTCAATGGCCTCTCTTAGTCAATTTATTAGGATTTCTATTTCTTTTAGTCAAAGAGAAAAAAATGCTTTAAAATTGTCTGCAAAACAAAAATTTTCTTTAATAATTTTTTTTTAAACTCTGCTCATTTTAACTTTAAGGTACGTACATAAACCACATTTTTTGTCAAAATAAATGAAGAATTATTAAGTATGTACAGTAGAATCTCGGAAAAATGAACGGTTCTGTAAGATGAACAGCTCAGGAAAGATGAAGGAAATATTTCCACTTTTGAGTGTTTCAAAAGATGAGGGGATTGAAATGTTGTACTCAAAAAGATAAAAACTTTATTCCAAACATAATAATGTTCTTTTTCTTTGCATTTAGTTCCTCCTGAACAGTGTTTTGGGGCTTGTTCTAACTTGTTATGTAAATAATTTTTAATGTTTTTATTTATAACCTTATTCTTCTTACTCAACCAAATGTTGATGCTCGAAAAGATGAACAATTTGAAAAGATGAACGGGCCCTGTTTTATATCTGTTTATCTTCTTGAGATTCTGCTGTATTGCAGTACACTGGGGCGTATACGTACTTTTTATTTATTTTTTATTTAAAATTAATTTTATTTTAAATGAAGAATTAAAAATGAGTTCCTGGCTTTGAGAAAAGCTAAAGTATTTAAATGCAGATGGTGCCGTTATTTTTGTATTGTACTTTTTTGATTTTAAGTTTTTTTTTTTAGAAAATTGCTCCTCCAACCTAAAAGAGGACCCACCTACACACTGTATTGATTTGATACATCTTATGCAAACCACCAGTTCTTTGTTATTATACTGCTTATCGTATATAACTTTTTATTATAAAGATATTATAACTAAACTTTGAAAAGCTGTATTTTGAAAACTACTTTTACGGTTTTGGGCTCAAATGGAAGAAAATGTAGCTATCTTCAAATTGTAGAATGTTTGTATTGTATTGGTTTATTACCAATGTTGCGTTCGTTGCTCGAGGCCGGCCGAAAACTTGGCTCAGACATTAGGCAAATATCATTAAAAATTCAGCAAAAAATCAGAAGTACCGGATTTGACGCAAGGTCTCTCTCCTATGAGACGACAAAGTTATTACACTACAATCTTCGGACATGATTTTAAAGTTTAACAGTAAAATAGGAGAAAGTTATGAAAAAAACTTACCAATCTTTATACATACATATTATATACATAATTATTTAAAAGATATGGACTTGAATATCACTTTCAAAATTCAAAAGTGTTCTTTAAATAGGGTGAAATAAAGCAAAAACAACAAAAATATCATTCGATTTAGCAAACCGTTTTTTCAAGGTTGTACTTTAAAGATATTTAATACATAGAGGATATTTTTAAACTCAGTTTTTTTAAATTTTATGTTTGTACTATTTTTGTATATATATAAATTTAGAGGAGGGATACAAAAGAAGATTAAAAACTATTTTAAATATTGAGGTAGATAAATAAAAGTATATAAAAATAGACAGATTAGGTTATAACATACTTTTTGTAAGGCAAGGGGTTATATGAGGTGAAGCTCACCGAAAAGGATTCGTAAAAGTTATACAAAATTTAATAAAAAAATTTTAGCTTTGAAATTATTTGAATTGCTAATCGAAGGCCCCAGTTATGTCATTTAAAAACATCAAAAAATTAAATTTTTTTTAATTTAAACAGGTTTCCGAAATTTGTTGTTACCAACGTAATTATATGACGGTATGATTTCTTTAACAAATCTTAATTTATCGTTGGACTGGATTAATGTTGTATACAGGGTGTCCCATAATCAATGGTCCTAACTAAAACTGTTGATAGGCCATATGTTATATAACCTCTCAGAATTTAGTAATTTATCCATGCCGAATCATAACAGATATCCAGCTGTTTCAACAAAATAGATATAAAAAACACGAGAGTTTTTCAGACGTTGTCGCGCTTGTACGAGTGTATAAGGGGGGCATTTTGAAAGATTGTTGTAAATTAAGTTAGAAAAAAATTGATCCAACAGTACAAATAACAAAAATAAGAATTAATAAAACAGATTTGTTTTTATTATGTTCTGGAGCCCTATTTGATTGAGTTCAAATAGTTATAATATAACTTTCGATTAAATTGGCTTTGGTTAGTTTTATACCTTTTAAGAAATTTTAATATTATGGAAAATTTTTAAAAGTAAAAACTAGTATTCAGTCTTACGTTTTTTTTTCAGGATGCTCTTCTAAAGATTGAAGTAAAAAGAAACAGGTTTGATAAAAATGTCATATTATCTATTAATTTGGAGCAAAATGTTGCAGGCTATAAAGAATATTTTAATGTATCTTTTGATGTTAGTGACTTTTATAACTATATAAACTTTTGTGAAACAAATATTTTATTTTTGTCACAAAAATGGTGACAAAAATAAAATATTTGTCACAAAAATGGTGACAAAAATAAAATATTTGTTTCATTTGACCTGAAGCCCATTCAACAAAAGTTTCACTATTTTAATGCAAAATTATGGACTATTATCAATTATGGACAGGGTAACCAAAAACCTAGTTCAATTTAGGAGTTTTTCGAAATTTCAAAAAAACAGCGGTTAATTTGTTAATTCTCTTTAAGAATAATTTTTTAAGTACAAATTTTGATGTGCAATATTATTTAAACTTTTTAGAAGCTTGAATTTGAATTGAATTTTTTACAAATTCAATTAAAATCGGTTGAATAGATAATGAGACAGTCCAAAACCAAAAAATAAGTTCTATGAGATTTACTTAATAGATTAATGTACAATTTATTCCAATAAGTAGATCGAACTGCTCATAAAAAAGATTTAATCTAACAGTTTTTAAACACTTTTTTGGTAGCTACTGTTATTTTGTGTTGTAAAAATATGTATATATTAAGTTTCCAAAAAATTTTTTTAACTTTTTTAAAAATCAAAAAAATTTTAATTTTTAAATCATTCTTCATAAAAATATTGATCAAAATCAGTTGAACCGATTTTGAGTAAAATTGAGAGTAAAAAAAAAATGGTTCCATGGAATTTCGACATTTCAATTCTGAACTAAAAATGACGTTTGTCTATTTAATTAAATTTGGTATCACGTACCTACGTTGCGGTACGACAAACGTATACCTAAATTGGTTGCATTTTTATTTACTGTCATTTAAATACAAACAAAATTATTCATTGTGAGATTTTTATTCTTTTTTTAATTTTTAAATTATTTATAACAATTATTTGAAATCTAATCTTTTATCTTTTACGAGTATTGTAGGTATATACAAATGTTTTGGTCTATTTCACCATTTTACAATTTACAATAATTACAAGCTAGTACTGATCTTGCATTCAAAAATTGCTTACATTATCAATTAGTTATTTTGCAAATTTTTTGAATTTTTTAAGAAAATTTTAAAGGTGAAAGTTGATCTGTAAAATTTTCTAAAATTTTGTATGCTTTTAAATTTGTCTGAAGCGTTTTTGAGCGTCAGAATGAACTAAAAAATTAAATTACTATTATTGAATACAGGATTATTACAAATTTGTAGTTCTAAATTGTTAAGTGGTGAAATAGACCACTGATGTTAGACTTACGTATTCGAAAATGACTCGAACTGATTTGGTTGACATTTTTAAAAGTTTGTTTCTCTTACTGCCACGCCCATATTATATTTTGTTTTCTTCTTATTGAAAGTCCATAGAACGTTAAAATTAATTAATTTAGCTCTCTTCGATCTTAAGCATGATATTATATGTGTTATTAGTTACGACCAGTACCACGCCTACTTTACGGTATAAGAATTGTATCTTGATACATTTAGCGTCTTTGTGAATATCTCTTGAGCCAAAACCATGAAATGTGTAGATTTTTTGGAAACCCACCTACACCCCCTCCTTAGTTTACATTATCAAACATTTTAAATTAAAATTTCTTGAACTTAAATCATGACATTTTATTTTTTTTTAAAGTCCACCTTCTACCACACCCACTTTTCTTATATTTTGTTTTATTCCTCATATCATAGATTTACTTATCATGTAGTTTTCTTTTTATACTACGATAAATGTTCAATAGATGGCGCTGCAAAGCATGACATGGTTCAGCTAGTAACTATACTGTAAAACGTCATGTTTAGTGTTTTAAACATGATTTCCGTTATTAAAATAAAAACAAATGGTTGGATGAGAGCTCGTGGAGAACTGTCAACCATTCCTATGTGCGTGAATAGTTAGTAGTCAAGGAATGGATATTTAATATTGCTTTACGAGTTTCGCTTTAATATATTCTGTATTTTCGGTATATTAAATTCATATTTTTAATTTTTAATAGTATATGCGACCAAATCTAACATAAAACTTAGATTCGGCCAATTTTAAAGATTTTGCTATCTATATGTACACCAAATGTCTTTGTTATCGATTGCTAAACTTTCGGAATTCTTTGTGAAAATTCCCAAAACTACAGCGAAATAATAATATTCTCAAATTAAATCCTTTACCATGAGACACATTCGTGTTGAATTCTTTGCTATCTAGATTTTCTTATGACAAAACTTTAACAGAATTCAAACCTTTTTCATCACAAAAAAAAAATAAAAAAAAACGAAACCCATACAATTAATTCCCCTATACACTTCACAGCACCTTTATATAGTATATGTTACCTTAGTTGTATGCATAATCTAATCAAATCTCTTTTACTTCTATTTTTATTTTCAGCCATACCTATTTTCTACATCCTAGCAGTCGTTCCGGGCCTAATGCCTTGGGAGAATGGATATCGGTTTTTATCATTCTGCCATGTTTTCGGCTCGCTTGCTCCTTGGTGCGGAAGTTTTGTCTACCACCTGTTTATGAACATCGAGAAGGGTGAGGATGTCTATTATCGTTTGCTGAAATTGGATATGGTTGGGATTTGGGTCAGCCAAAGTTTCGGTAAGTATATAGCCATTTCGTATAAATGTATAAGAAAAATAGATAACGTCATGTCCTTGTACGAGTAGGTACAATCTTAAAATGATATATAGTTGATAGTGTGTGTGCTGATGTGTGTATGTAAAAATAATACCGGAAATATCCGATTTCTAGACAAACTACAGTTTGATCATAATCAAATAAACGCAAAACAAAAAATATAACATTCAATGCTTAGTTGGCGTAATTTTGCTAAGCTTCACTTGAAATCGCAACTAAATTTCCTGTAACTTAATTTATAATTTAAGGTGATGGTCTTTTTCAAATATTATTCTTGTTACGCCACTATAATACATCAAATTTTGTGCACAGAAATATTAATCAAAAAATCCAATTAGTCAGTTATGAAATATTAAATTCAATTTCCTTAATAAGACCAGATAGTTTAACCTACAGGTTTTATTCTATGAATATATACTCCTTCAACTACCATAGTCAAGTTATAACTCAATCATCCAATTAATATATTCATGAGAATTTTTGAAATTCCCGGAATTCGAACTACCATATAACTCGGACATAAACAACACGCTCTGATGCTATCGAAGTCAATAAGGAGCGAGTATATCCTTACAGCGAAAAATTCCAATGAATTATAATTATTATGAAGCTGAAAGCACACAAGGAGGGTGCAGGCATTGGCAGTGGCACTAACGAACCTGGATGTGATTTGAATCGACAAAAAATACATGAGCTAGAATACGAGTAGTGTGTTGTTATATAATATTGAAGATAGGATCCGGGGTTTCATGTTCTCATTTATGGTTATGCGGAGATAGTGATATTAACACGAGTTGAGTAGATGTTAAATGCGAAATGAAAGGTTAATGGGTGATTAACACAAAGATTTTATTAGATCTTTAAGAAAAGCCTAATATTCATTTAATATAAGGAAACATAATTGTGAATGTCTAAATATAGGGTTTAATATAATTTGTTATATAAATAAATTTGTTTCTGAAATTAAATTTTGAACATGAGAAAATTGTTGATTAGTTCAAATAAGTATGTAGGTACTTTGGAATTGTTCTTAAAAAAAATCAATAAAATGAACAAGGTTGTAAACTAGGAAGTACTCGGTTACATTCTTAAGTATCTATACCTATTCTTATAGAATTCCTTAATTCTACCCTCTACATTTGTAAGTACTTTTACAAGTGCGTTATTCAAAATCTTTAAGTATTCATTTCCATTCTGAGAACATTTAATAAGAATTCTTGAATTCTTCTCATTTATACATTTGTGAGTGTGAAACTTGTGTGAATGAGTTTTATTGTATAAGAATTGCATGTTAATACATTTAAAGTCCTTGTGAATATCTCTTGAGCCAAAACCATGTAAAGTGTAGATTTTTTGGAAACTCACTTTAGGTGCCAGTTATAGCTTTCATTGAAACTCATCATTGAAAATTTTAAATTTCTTATTTTGAGACACTTAAAAAGCAAAATGAGTAATTATTTTGATGCCAATAAAAAGCTCTTGACCCAATTATTATTTCCAGTCAAAAAAATATTTCATTTTGGCCCAAACTTTTACATAAAACGATTTCTAAGATTTCAATGATCAATGATAAGGTAGTTCAATCATTGAAATAAAGAAATTCATTTGATTTGTAAGGTTTGGCCAAAATGAAAATTTTTTTGACTAAAATTAATAATTGAGTCATCACCTTTTTATTTCCATCAAAATATTCTCAGATTTTGCTTTCAAAGTGTCTTAAAATAGCAAATTAAATTTTTCAATGATGAGTTTCAATGAAAGCTATAACTGGCCCCTTAGTTTACATTCCAAAAAATTTGAAATTCAAATTTCTTGAACTTAACCCTCTACTGCACAAGAAGACATATATGGTTTTTTATTTTTTAACGCTGAATATTGGGATTTGGCAACTGCTATCTGAAACGTACCGTTTCGATCATTTAGATAAGTTCTTTGTTTATGTGTTTTTATGTTTTTGGTTTTCTTAACAGTTTAACAGTGCGCGAACCGAGAGTGTAGTGCAAAAATATATGTATAGTGCGAAACTTGTGCGAATGAGTTGCAAAATGACTTTATATTTTAGGTAAAAAGCAAATTATAATTCATCATGGTTAAGTATTTCTTAGTGATTTTGGCTTTCGGTTTGAGTTTTTCGAAACTGTGATTTTTGATTTTTCGGAAAATCAAATTTAAAAAAAAAGAAATTTTTATACTTCTGGAATTCTATGTAATATGATTTTAATTTTTTGATATTGATTGGAATAATGTAGGCTCTAATCGAGTCAGCATAAATTTTAATATCACTTTAAATAAAACCACAAACTATATAATATTGTCATTGAGTCCATTTGAGCTCAAATTGGAATGTACATTGGTAGTGTCTTATTCGAAGTGCATAATTTTTTGCTTCACTGGGCATGCATAGTGCGGTAGAAAAATTATTTAAATCCTCCTGGAACTCCTTTTTTAACACTTTTAATTGTTAAATAGACTTTTTACTTTGCATATAATTTGCATTAATTAAGAGGCGATAATAGCTGTGTTTTATGTTCTCCCAGATCCTAACCACATTAGATTTTCTTACGAAAATACATGCAATACAAAAACAACACAAGATCCATCTTTGTTTTGGATTTCCAAATCCACCTGAGCACATATCCTTAATTTGTAAATGTCGTCAGTAGTGTAAAGAAAAACGACAACGGGTGTATAAAAAAAAAAAGCAAAGGGCAAAAGAGTTGGCTTTATAAAAAATTGTCACTGAGATCCTGGGTTGTTTTATTTCACGATTTGATCTGGATTGGATCTGTTGAAAAATAAAACGCAGCTAATATTGCTATTGTATAATTGGATATATAAATACTTTTTCATTTTTCGAAAACTGCTTATACAAATAAGTTGATTTAAAAATAAAATGAAAGAACAGACTTCAGGCTTTCAGATAAGGTGAAACAATTTTTAGTAAGTGGTGCCATTTTTTTAAATATTTTTTTTTGCATTTTAAATACTTTTTTTTATAAAATGTGCCAAAACACAACTTTTGCGCTCGATTTCAATTATCTAGCTGCCATATAATGAAATAAAGTGCTCTCCATACGCTTTCATATGACATTATAAGTTTCATCATTGTTGAGCAATGTTGGATAGTGGGCCCAAAATGCTCATGGTCCTTTGTTTTCCTTTTCTTTAAATTCTCCCAATTCAAATGTATGTTGCGCTATGCGCGGTGGCATGTGTGGCTCTCCGAGCCATGCCCGCTGGGCGCTGGCAAACGCAGTATAGTAGAGTATAGTTGTGTTATTAGTTTTACAAATTCGAGGTAGGAAAGTGTATTGGATATAAAACTGAAACTGAAAGTAGAGTGTTGTCAGTAGTATTTATACAATGTCTAAGAGGTTTATAACTTACAATTACATTACAAGTACAATTACTTGGGGCCGGGTAATGCAATTGCAATGTGATCATGAGAAAATTGTCAATAATACAGATTTTAAAGCATACATGCATGACTTGCATTATGCTGCTGCTGATAGACAGTGTTGCCCCCCCAATCGGTTGAAAATGTAGCGTCGCAGATTTAAAATGTAGTAAAATGTCGATTATTTGAAAATTAATCGTAATTTGTTTTAATACAGAAAAAAACATATAATATGATAACGATAATTTTAACTTTTTAAATTAAATTTTTACTTTTAACAAAAATAAGTAATTTAAAAATAATAATAAAGATAACATTAAGCAATTATTAAAAGGTAACTTTAACTTTTCAATCAATGAATAGTTTAATAAAGTAAAATGGCTTAATAATTATTGCCAATTTGTGTAGCTTCTTATTTTATTTCTTAAAACTTTCAATTTTCTTGTTAATAGTGTACAATATTTAATAGGGCTTCATGTGTACTTCTGCTTTGAAAGCTTTTGAAGAAGTATGTTCATTTTTTAAAAACCAAACACATATCTTGCCACGAAATATTAAATTTATTGCAACGATCAAACACAAGAACAATAAAATTCAAAACAGCAAATCAAAACGGTATGAAAAATAAAACATGTACATACAAAAAAAACTGTCATTTTTGATTTGATTTTAAAGCGTTTACAAAAAACGACTACTGGCGAATTTAAGGGCCAAACGCAATGATCCTATATCATTTTTAATACACCCAGATAAAAATGGAAGTCTAATTTTGAGCATATTTAGATTGAATTTAAGAACGCGATCCTTCTTGGCATAACATACTCAATTTAACTCCGCTTTTTCTTATTTTACCCAAAATGTACTCAATAAAAGAACGCTCGGAGTTAAAATGACTTCTATACCATCAAAACAAAAAAATGCGTGCTTAAGTTGTTTTCTGGTCGTGCTTTACTTAGGAATGCAATTACTTAAAGAAAGAATGCGTTAATATTGATTCAAATCCGACGTACTTAATTATAGTATAAACACTATCGCGATGAAAAGAAGTTTGAAATTTTTCAATTTGAGTATGTTTCTCCTTAATTATACTCTTTTTTTCTCTGAGTATACTATATTTTAAATTAATGAAATTGTAGGGTTTAACGAATATTTTCCGAATATACGTAGTGACTTTTTTTTGGAATAAAATGTAACAAAAACGCTACAATTGTAATAGGGGGGCAACGCTGCTGATAGACCAGAAGATATAAGGGCTGGTGATCGTGAAGCGATTAATAGGACGGATTTGAAAGCGAACGGTCGTGTTTCAGATTTATCTGGTATAATTGGACTCGGAATTAAATATGGTATCGAGAGTGTTTTCAAAGTGCAATACCCTAGAATGCCAAATATTGACAAGAAAATACCAACTTGGTCTGATTTTGTAAGAGAACGAAAATTAGAACATTTACATAGTATTTGAGATAATGATAAATTAGCATATGAAAATTATTCCGCATTTCAAGGACAACCTGACGTCACGCGTTTTCACAAAGAATATAGACGTGGTGGACATTATTGGAAGCAATTGCGCGATATATAAAAAAGAATACGGAATCGATTTAGACATTGAAGATCCATATATACAGGGTCAGTGTGATAATTATAGCTACGAAGATAACGGAGAAGACCAGCAACCTGGACCATCAGGCAAACGACGCGATGTGCCGATACCCGACACGACTTCAACGCCGCTAAACACGTATGTGCAGACCCAACTGAATCTGATCAATACTCCCCTAGCAACAACGCTACTTATTCACCAGATTCATCTAGCTGATTTTAATGATAGAGGTTCTGTGGCAAACAATACCATGGCACAGAATAGAGATGACACGATGGAATGTATGGATACGACCGAGAGTGGATCGTCTCGTGGACCGAACACGGGTGAGAGAGTCGGAGCTAGTGGAGCTTATAAATCGTCGGCAGCTTCAAGCAGTGTACCAAAAAATCTAACTTGGATAACACCCATTAAACCATCACAATGGTCTCATGTTAATTTTTCTAAAACTAGAATTCTTTTTAGTTATGGTTATGGAACAACAAATTTGCAATCAGTTGACGAAGCAATAGAATGTCTTACAACACCTATATGTAAGGCATTAATTCCTGTTGATTTTTTGCCTTTTTATTTAAGTGAAGCTGAATTCACAAATTTACCATTTGGTTCGAAAATTATCTATGTTACATGTACAGTAACTCCAGCGTGTACCCGCACAGCTTTCGATACTGGAACAACATTAAGTGGAACAGCAACAAGTGAATATGTACCTATTGCTATGGTGCGTGAAGGAATGAATGTACAATTTTATGGAAGAAATCGTGAATATTCAAGTGAAGGAACTAATCCAATGAAACCTACTAATGCCACAACAAAAAATGCCACAGAAATGGCAAATAGGTATTATCAACATGCTAATAGTAATGCATTGTGTTTACCACAGCCTGTAAAGGAATATTTCACACATGAATGGAATCGCAGCAAAAATCCCAACGAAATAACCCACAAAGATTATCAAATACAAGAAGCTGGTGTCAATCATCAATTTTTAGTAAACCAAGCCATTGGACAACCAATTGCCACTTACCGATATACACCACAAAATGGTACAATTATGAATGGAAAAAATCATTTTGTTCCATACAATAGAAGAAGAGATTTTGATGAATCGAATCTACCAAGACCATGTTCGATGGATTTGCAATTTTTCACATCAAAAAACGATGATAAGCCTGTTATTGGTGCTCTAGTTATAAATCAAATGAAATGAACAAAAATTATTATAGAAAAGTCGAGGACTACGGTTCATTTCATCCGGCTAAAGGTGGCACATCATTTTAAGCTCAACCACAATTGAATGTTGGTTTAATTGGCACACCCCAAATAAATCCGGCTAATAAAGATGATTTAAATAGCGCCTATTATTGGAAGGTAGAATGTTCCTGTAGGATAGTATTTAATATTAATTCAGCATTTAGTAAGGTTACAGCTATAAGCTGGCCTTTGGAAGTGGATTTCTTTAAAAATCCTGATCAAAAATATACAAACGGACAATGTTTGTTTGGCAACACTGATACGATACAAAAAGCGACAACATTTCATCACAACAGAATACTAAGAAGACAAAGAAAAAACAGCACAGATTACGACGATTTAATTAATGATGATTACGACGATGAATTTATAATTATTGACAAACTCTGAAAATTTAATTGAAATAAAATGCAAGTTTTTTTTTTATTTATAATTTTACACTTTTTGAGTGATATATAGCTGGCCAAAGGGTTGGGTTTTTTATTGTAATATTTTAAAAATTGACAAGGTCGGCGGTGACAAACAGAATATTGATTTTTTTTACAAACACTTTCTTATCTAATACATTATATAAATCAATTAGGAAAAGTTTAATATATTTTTGTTGTTATTATTGAATTGATACATTAATAATCTTTCAAGAATTTTCATCGAATCACTTATATTATAGTAATAGTCACTGATATTGCTAATTGGAACATTAAATATTAGATGTTGTGCTTCACATTTACTGAAATATAAATTTAAATCGCTTATATTTATCTCGTTAAATTTATTATTAATTATTCGAATACAATTTTTTTCTTAAAGTAGATTTTTTTATATCATAAAACATAAATTCTGAACTTAACCATGCAGATGTTGAGAAGATCTGTATTACTGGCGATGTTGGTCGTTGTAGAAGAAATTCGGTGATTTTATCGCCTTTACCTATTTTTTTTGTCCGGGATACGGTGTATGTCCGCTGCCGCCTTCTGTAGTAACTGCATCAGCAACTGTTCCTTGGGGTCTACAGGTGATGAAGTTGAGAATGTCACCCTGTATGTGGCCTCCTTCCACCATCTGTCGACTGTCTCTGGTTAATTGGCAAACCTTCGAATAGTCGCAGATATCCATCTTCACTACTCGGTATCTGGATTCGCCCGGCGTGCACCAGGTAGAATAGCTGTCGGTCGTTCTTTTGAAAATAGATTGTTCTATTTGCCCAATGCTCGATGGGCTCGTACGCGGTAACAATCCTTCTAGGATATCTGCGTCCGATGGTCTTCCTCTTCTGCTGTTGACCACTGCCGAACATCTTATTCTTCTGCTCCTGATGTTGAAGCGACGACATCATCACCTCTGAATTTTCTATGTCCGAAGACATCTTCTGACCACATGGAATGATCATCTCCGCGTCGCTCGAATCTTCGATTGGTGCTGCCTCTGGTGTTGCTGCTGGAGCTGCTGCTGCTGCTACAGTTGGAATTTCCGAATTTGTCAATACTGCTGCTACTTGTTAAATATTCCTTGCACCACGTTTCGTTATTATTATACTTTGATTTGAATTTGAATCACAACTATTTTCACAAGATGTTGTTTCACACTGCCAATCTGTGTACATTTAAAGTCTAACTCGCAAAATTAGCCTTTATGTACCAAAAATCCTAATGCAACAACAACATGTAACAACACAATGCACCACTATTAACCAATATATCTTATTGCGCACATGCAATAAGCACAAGTTATTGCATCATCCATTTAATATTTGCATTGCTATTTCTGTTTGTAAAACTAATAACACTACTATACTCTACTATACTGCAACGACGCACGACGACGACGATGACAACGAGTGTTTGCCAGCGGGCATGGGCCATGGCTCGAAGAGCCACACACGCCACCGAGCCTATGCGCGACTTGTCGTCGTCGTCGCAGTAGAGTAGAGTATAATAATCAACGTAATATAATAACTTATCTATATACATACCCTATAATAACCTCTTTTTGAATACTGTTTTACTGTACCCCAAGTTCCAATCGCTGCTGTGCCAAAATGCATGTGTAAAAAAAAATTCATAAATCTTTTGACAAAATCCAAAAAATATTAGTTTCCAAAACTGCACAAGCACATCCATCTTATAAATACAAATATTAAGCTGTGGAGTCCTTTGTATTTGATCTACATACATACAGATGCTATTTGCCAATATGAAGAAGATTTATTTTATGCAAGAATGCCAAAAAAGTATTTCCATAGCTATATCCATTTTTTCCCCGCATCAGAGAATAAAGATTGATTGAAAATAATCTCCTGACAAACAAAAAAAAAAAAAAAAAAACATTGAAGAAAATATAAGAGAAAATATCTCAAGAGCATTGTATCTTGAAAATTAATGGATAATGTCTAACGAAAAACTCTTAACGTTTTCTCAGGGTGAAAACATTTATCTATACTTACAGTGATGTGCTAAAGAATATTAAATATCGCGCCAGTCACTAAACATAACCTTCTTCAGAAAATAAATAAAAACTACTCCTCTTAAGAAGCACCAGTAAGGTTCTAAATAGTACCAATACGATTGTAGGCAGCCCCATTAAAACAGTACCACTACGATTCTAAACAGCTCCATTACCTTGATAACTTGATAATTTCTGAAACCGCCGATTGACTATTTTATTCTGCACAGTAGTGTAGGTATATTATATATCTACATATAATATCTTTTCATAAAAAATAAACAAAAACTGGAGCACAATTTTTCTTTAATCTTTTGTTTATTCTCGTTTTATGATATCTATATGTATTATGTTTTTATTTTGTTGAAAATAAATTGCTTTCATTTATCAGTCTGACCACATTATTTTAAGTTTTTAGTTGGAGTTCTGATGATGAATGCAAATATTTCTTAAAAAGATTTATGTTGGCATTTTTGTTGATACATTTTATGAACAACAGAAATGTATTCTTCTTACTCTTCTGAGTTGTCTTAAGGTGGAACCACACTGTGCAGTGTGCAATGTGTGTGTGTCTCATGTGGTGTATTGTGTCTCTTTCACTCGAATGTATTTAATATGCTAAGAACCATATTATCTGTCTCATGTCTCTTGTGATGTGTTGTGGAGTAGTGTGTTGATTGTGTTAGAATCCATCTTGTTGCAATTGACCCATACCACATGTGTGCCGCAGAATTTTTTTTTTTTTGTTTGGGGCAAAGAACGAATAATACTGGCAGAGGAAGAAACAAATAGACAGTTTGCAATACAGTATGGCACTCCACAACATAACACAATACACAACAGACTATAAATTATTGTGGTTCCGGATAGCATTAAACCATGAATTGGAAGAATTAAGAAATCAATGCTTTTGATTTTCTCATATTTGTAGTCAATGTTCGAAAAGATCAATTGAACTGATAAAAAAATTATTCGTAGTCGCCAGCTATCAAGCATCAACATTTTTAGTCAAATCTGACAAAATGTTATAATTATGCTTTAAAGACTTCGTAGAACAAGAGTGGACCATGTACAAATGACGAAAGACACGCTAAGAAGGCATACTTTTAGGAATAAAAGGAATTACCGAACCAGTAGACCTCATAACGAATAACTTCTTATACTCACCAGAGGTCAGGGGCCTGAATTAAATTAAACACTTAAGCGACTTTTTACCGGATTGGTTCGCAATGTAATCATCTTTAGACAACGATTTTACCGGATTCGTCCGAAATTTTACTAGTTCAACTGTGATCTTACCAACTTTGGCTGTGATTTTACCGGCTTAAGCAGTGATTTTTCCAGATTCGTTCGTGATTTATCGGCTGATGTGATTTATCCAGCGGGTAAGGCTTTAGCTGCGATTTAGTCAGTTTATTCCGTAATTTTACCAGTTCATTTGTGATTTTACCATTTTCGGCTTGGATTTGGATTTTACTGCTATTGCCTCTGAGTTACTTAACGCACCTTTTTACTACCTACTATCTAGTACCTAGAGCATCTATTGATAACTAGATTCGGTTATAAAGAGAACCAGGAGGACAGACCATCATATATACCAAGTCAACACACAAGAACGCAGTCAGTACCTGATCCAGAAATACCATATTCACAGGAAATAAACGATACAATAAAATTTATACATACATATGTAATAAGATCTATACAATTCGAACTCTTTAGATAGAAGCCCGGTATACCAGCGGTGAGCTAAACATCACCCTTTGACAAAAGTACACCACAATTTTATATTGCTTCTTAAAGCGAAATGACATACGACCAAGAAATTTATACCAAAAAATCACAGCATACCCTAGCTTTGTGGACTGTGGGCTTTAGCCATTTCTTGAACCACATGTCCTAAAGCACCATTTTTCCCAATGTAGCAAAAAAAAACCCGGATGGCGGTTAGGTAATGTGTTATGAAGTCATCGTGACCACTTGATCATTTTCCTCAAAAAAGCAAGTGCCGATGATCCTTAATCCTGACGGGCTGTACATCACACTGTCTTTCTCTTCTAGTTGCAGAGGTCTTCGATGATGAAGCTCGCTGGGATTAGTTACATCTGGTACATCGCGTATACTCTGTTGGTTTACACATCCACTTAAGTAAAAATATATCTTGCCAGAGAAAAAGAAAACAAAAAACGATTGGAACTTTAGAACGAGAGACCTTGTCCAGTAAGCTACTTGAAGAGGAGCTCAGAGGAACTCAAAAAGTCAGAGGAACAAAGCAATCAGAACTTTCGAAGAAGAACTTTATCTAGTAAAATTATTGAAGGGGAGCTTAAAGAAACTAAACTGTTAGGGATTCTTATAGTAAACTCTTGTTCCTAGTACCCAAATTAGGGAAGAAACCATTTGGAGGACAACCATGTTCAATGAGTTATTGAATAGGAGCATAGATTAACGAAATTGCTGGGAATAGTTATGGAAATCCCTTTACGAATAAATAAATGTTAAACTTATAGTGACAATGTTACTCCATCAAATGATCGTAATAATTTGTACATACATCAAAAATTTGGATTGGCTTCTTAAGCAGAACAAAATCCGCTAGCTAAGGAATGCTTATCTGTCACCGAAACACCCGTTTTTTCCCGATCTTTGATTATATGTATATACACTGGATAATCAGTTATAGAAATAATTCTTTTTTCCAGTAGTGTCCTCAGACCTCACATCTAGGTATCTTGGCTCAGGATGTCTCTCTTCTCTTATAATAGCCTTCACAAGAGGGTTTGGATAGTTGCTGGTTGGTTTTGTAGTTTGGTAGTAATTTTAATTTTGAGAAATTGTCAAGAATCCACAATCCACTGTAGTGATATCTCCTACAGCTTTTGGTTGCTAAGGTGGTTCTGTCGTTATCGGTCAAAATGGAATCCTGTGCAGATCCGCAAAATGCTCCTCTAAAACGTTTCAAACTTTTTCATATTGATTTTAGAAATGGTGAACCAGGCTGGAAAATAGTATGTTCTTTACTTTTGGCTGAGTCCATTTCTTTTCCGCATTGGGGTTTGGATGAGATAGAGAGCGTAATTCTTCTTTTTGAGGACGGTCGGAACGTGTGGGTTGAAAAGTAGTCTTTCGTCGAAATTGATACACAGGTTTTTTTTATTTTTGGCTTCGTTGTGTAAATTCATAAACATCAAACATTTGCTTTGTTAAGATGCCGATGCGCAACGCAGCTGATGCTGATGCAAAACATTAGCAACTACGCATAAAGCCTAGTACATACTTGTGAATCATGTCGTTAATCCATACAAATTTGCATTTTTGTTCACCCGTGAGCGTGCTCGTGAAGCCATGACAAAAAATGGAGAGTTTGCGTTCACGAGCGGTGAACCATATTCACGTGCAAAATGTACGGGAACTCTTTGATTTTTGTTGTAGCTTTGACAATTTGACCACAAAAGCTGCAAAAGTCAAGCAAAATCTGTCAAAAATTCACTTTCTCAACTGATGGTTGTTCACTTCACGAGGAAGTATGTACTAGGCTTAAAACTTGATGATGGCTTAATGAATGTTTAACGCAAGTTTATTGTGAATCATCTCTGCAACGATGCGTTTTTGAATTTGTCCAGCTGCGATCCGTTGGCCAGGCATAAGGCGCTGCGGATGGTGCAGCTTTCAGACTGAGTGTGTGCTTCGAAGTATACGGTCTTCTAAAAAACAAGTTGATTCGGATTTGGCTGAGTTGGTTTTGATGCTCCCTCTATTGTAGTATTCCCAAAGATGTCTCACGTGCTCTTCTACTCTTCAACCCCATTATCGAGAATACTGATTTCGCGTTTGTTAGTAAGTCGTCACTCGTCAGCATAGAGCAAAGTCACTGCGTTGTTGAGTTGAAGTTAGTCCAACATGTTGATCCTTAAGCAACTTTCGCTCTGGTGATTTTGGTTGTCGACTGGCTGTTTTCAATCTTTACGAAAAAATAAAAAACTGAAAATAATTTCAGTTAAAAGTAGTGATGGGCATAATCGAATGATTTGTGTAATCGAGACATTAGCATTCGAGTGATTCCAATAATCGAATGATCATTCGAGATATGAAATAGTACAAAATTGGAATAATAAACCTTTAAAATTTAATATATAGATTCGCTTTGTTCGATAAAAAAAATTTGTTCAATACAATCTACATTTTAAAAATTAAATTTTGGATTTTTGCAAAGGTAATATAAAATTTATTTCCCTTGTTTGCTTTCTTATTGCAGTCCATATGGAACGAAATGTTCTCTATGCTTCAAAATATAATTTGTCCCTATCTGTTGAATGGCGATAAATTAAAAAAAATTCTGGAAAATACGAAAAATTTAGAATTTTTTTCTTTATGTTTCAAAGTATAGGTTTTTACCTATGTGTCAAGCCATCAATTGTAGAATTCCATCGAAGGATGGCTACGATGACGATGGATTAAATAACGTCTAAAAAATACGAAAAAATTGGATTTTTTTTCTGCTCCGGAAAAATGCTTTTATAGGGCAATATGTTGAGATTTGGAATGAAATATTCTCTATGTCGCAAAGTATAGATCATCATCTATCTGTTCAGCCATCAACTGTCAAATTCCATCGAAGGATGCCTATGATGACGATGTATTAAAAAACCTCTAAAACGAAACGAAAAAAATCGAGTTTTTTTCTGCTAGGGAAAAATGCTTTTTTAGGGCAATCTGTTGAGATTTGGAACGAAATATTATCTATGCCTCAAAGTATATAGATCATCACCTATCTGTCAAGCCATCAACTGCCAAATTCCATCGAAGGATGCCTACGATGACGATGGATTAAAAAACCTCTACAAAATACGAAAAAAATCGAGCTTTTTTTTCTGCTCCGGAAAAATGCGTTTTTAGGGCAATTTGTTGAGATTTGGATCGAAATATTATCTATGCCTCAAAGTATAGGGTATTACTTATCTGTCAAGCCAACAATTGTCAAATTCCGCCAAAGGATGGCTACGATGACGATGGATTAAATAACGTCTAAAAAATACGAAAAAATTGGATTTTTTTTCTGCTCCGGAAAAATGCTTTTATAGGGCAATATGTTGAGATTTGGAATGAAATATTCTCTATGTCGCAAAGTACCTATAGATCATCACCTATCTGTTCAGCCATCAACTGTCAAATTCCATCGAAGGATGCCTATGATGACGATGTATTAAAAAACCTCTAAAACGAAACGAAAAAAATCGAGTTTTTTTTTCTCCTCCGGAAAAATGCTTTTTTAGAGCAATCTGTTGAGATTTCGATCGAAATATTATCTATGCCTCAAAATATAGGGTATTACCTATCTGTCAAGCCATCAATTGTCAAATTCCATCAAAGGAAGGCTACGATGACGATGGATTAAAAAACCTCTGAAAAATACGAAAAATTTATTTTCTGCTTCGGACAAATGTATTGCCGTTTATTTCGTTTTTTCTACGTACTTCTCACTGCGTTGACTCAAGTGGTTGAATACACGAATGACGTAAACTACACAAACAATCAACGTTTCGACTCTCGAGTTTTCGATTTTTTCTATTGCTTGTATTTCGTTCTCATTTCTCGAGTTCTCGAGTTCCGAGTTCGAGTTCTCTTCTCACTCACTGTGCTTACGATTACAACTTACAAGTAAGAATAGTAAGTGGGTAGATATAATCGGTATGTTAAATCATTCGAATGATTCAAGTGAAGAATCGAGACATCTCGAGATGTTGCTTGAATCGATTATAATCGAGAAAATCATTCGAATGCGCCCATCACTAGTTAAAAGGGTTAGTTTTATATTAGTCCCCCTGTCAGATGATTTCTATATATCAGGTGAAGCAGCCAACGACGACCTGAAAGTTGTTTAGAATGCTGACAATATCGTTTTGAGACTTTAGGAACGGATGAAGCGTAGAATGGTTCCCTGGAGAAATCCGAACTGTGTATTGAGAATGATGTTGCTAGTATTGCAATGTGTCTTGATCCTCTGAAGAATAAGTTCTTCCGGAATTTTGCTGGTGTTGGTCAGCAGGGACGATATCCAGAAACCGTGCCTCTATGAAATTTTTTTTCAGTAGAGGAATAATCTTAGCTGTCTTCCATTTCTTCGGGAAAAAGAAATAGATGACGCGGTTGTTCAGATCAAGATCGCAAAAAATAGCAAGCAACATGACGGGGGGAAAATTCTTTAAGATGTAAAGTTGGAACTCATAGCTGACTCCGATGATTTCTTAGATCGTCCACACTCCACTATGGATTAGCCGGTAGATTGGGATGACTGCCAGAGTTACCATAGTTGAAGATAATAATTTCAGTGTATTTTTTTTGTTGCAGCTGGTGTATTGTTGATTCGACTTCCTCGAAGAATGCAGGAAAATGATTCGGCTATATCCTGAACAGTCATGAGTCATCACTTTTCCTTTCAGGTCTTGATTTTTTCTGGAATTTGTTGTATTTTGCCAATAATCCTATTGAATATTGAAAGCCTTAAATGCACCAGGTCTGGGTTTGATGGTTTGCAACTTTTTTATTGGAACATTAACATTATCATTCGCGCTCTTCACGCTTTGGTAGTTTTTTTTTGGCAGTATTCAATTCCCTTTGTGATATACGCAGTGATTTTTATTTCAATCGCAAAATTAAAAACAAAACAAATTAAACTAAAAAACAAAACAAATTATTGCAATTATCTTAATATAAACCAATCCTTTCAAATCCTTACAGCTTACTTATATATAAAACCAAATAATATTCAAATTAAGATTAAAATTTCTCAATAGATTTATACTTTTCTAATTGCAGGTGCTCTACCACTGGTGACAGCAACTACTCTTTGCTTTACATTTAAGTGGAAATGGTGTATAATCATTTCATACTGTTTGCTCTCCTTATGGGGTCTTTATAAAGTAAGTAATCTAAACGTCACGTTATTGTGTCACATTTATGTATCTATATATTTATTTATATCTAGATAGAGAGAGTTTAGTTTAGTATTTTATAGTATGGTACCTATAGAACCATTTTATATTTTAAACTCCATCAATTTTGTGCACAAGAAACTCTTATGTGAAAATACAGAACACAAAACTCACCCAGCCATACATATAACCATACTCAATATATATCGTGATTAACCTCCTTTTCATCAGAGCGAGCGATCCTTGACTTGACTCTGTCCTCTATGCTGTGCTGATGTGTCGTTTGTTCCTAGTTTTATTATATCTTTCTATATAGATAAATGAAGGAGGATTTCTCAAGTACTTATCCATTAAATTGAGGTCGTTATCACAGCTGTGAATACAGAAACGGGATGAGCATCTGTGTGATTTAATTTCTTTCAATGTCACCCCTTTTCTTGTCTGTGAGATGTCTTGGAGTATATATACGAGACGAGTTTATACCTAAAGAATATAGATTATGCCATTTTGGCGAAAATACATATATAATATTCTTAGAAACTGATGTGTTTCGAATACTGTATCCTTTTCTGAGCGCCCATACGACACACCCTCACTTATAGTCACTTTACCCATTTATAACATCAGAATATACACATACTCGTATATCCAGTATTTACACAAACTCCACATACTTGGCAAAACATTGTTTGTGAATGGCGGGATTGAAGTTAAAACAT